>JAQSUU010000402.1:15000000-16250000 GCA_038087645.1 Saccharum hybrid cultivar R570
CAAGTCTGATACATCACTATTCATCTACCACCATGGAGCTGACACTGCGTACTTGCTGCTCTATATTGATGACATTATCCTCACAGCCTCCAGTGAGTCACTTCTCCGCCGGATCATTGCCGCTCTCCAGCAAGAGTTTGCTATGAAGGATCTGGGTGAGCTCCACCATTTCCTCGGGGTCACTGTTGAGCACCATCCTGCCGGGTTACTTCTTCACCAGCGGGCTGGGATGACTGACTGCAATCCCTGCTCCACTCCGGTCGATACTCAGGGCAAGCTGTCCGAGGTTGAGGGACCCCCTGTGTCTGACCCCACTGCATATAGGAGTCTCGCCGGTGCCCTTCAGTACCTTACCTTCACCCGGCCAGACATCACCTATGCAGTTCAGCAGGTCTGCCTTCACATGCATGATCCCTGGGAGCCTCACCTCACAACTCTCAAGCGCCTCCTCCGCTACCTCCGGGGCACGCTCGACTACGGCCTTTTCCTCCACCGGGCCTCCTCCACCGACCTCGTTGTCTACACCGATGCTGACTGGGCGGGGTGTCCGGACACTCGACGCTCCACCTCCGGCTACGCTGTCTTCTTGGGCGGCAACCTGGTGTCCTGGTCGTCCAAGCGCCAGCCGGTGGTCTCCCGGTCCAGTGCTGAGGCGGAGTATCGTGCTGTCGCTAACGACGTGGCTGAGGCCTCCTGGCTCCGGCAGCTTCTTGCTGAGCTGCACACTCCGCCCTCCCGGAGCACACTGCTCTACTGCGACAATGTCAGTGCGGTCTACCTCTCCACCAACCCCATCCAGCACCAGCGGACGAAGCATGTGGAGATCGACCTCCACTTTGTCCGTGATCGGGTGGCCATGGGCGAGGTGCGGGTCCTTCATGTTCCGACTACCTCCCAGTTCACGGACATCTTCACCAAAGGCCTCCCGTCCTCGACCTTCGCCGAATTTCGCTCCAGCCTCAACATCACTGGTGACTAGTTGCGTCTGTGGGGGGTTGTGTGTGTTCTTTCTTGTTCAGCCTGGAACTCCGCTGCGCCGGTAGTTCAGACTGCGGGGGGGTGTTGGAGTATGTGTATTAGGCCCATGTGGCTAAGGCCCATGTATGGTTCCTATATAGCTACCCTTCTAGGGTTAGCCCAAATCAATAGAATCACAATCTCTAGCATCTATCACGTTCACCTTCTTAAGTAGAAAGCTACATCACTCTAACATGCCACGTGATATGGATTTGGTTGGGATAGCATGAAGAATCGGCTAGTCACCCTCCACTTAGTATCTGATTGCTTTTAGGGTTCTTCTTGCTTGATCTCAACTAATACAAAGCTCTCTCTTCTCTTTTATATACGACATATCACCCCTAAGCAAAAATCCTAAATGAATCAATCTATTTATCTCTTTACTAACAAACCAACTAACCTAATATATTCCTTGGTATAGTTTACGTGCATCGTTAGACGTCTTGCCGTGCTGGTGGGCGAGGCCTAGGGCTGATCCACTACTATAACACATGAGTAACTAATCTCAAACCAGGTCCTGTTGATAGCACTAATCGCGAAGAGATTGCTAAAATAACCTATGGTACTTCAGTTGCAAACCAGGCAATGATTAAGCTGATTGCTGCCAGTAGCTAGAGAAAGTTGGGTCAAAATAAATCTATTTATAATCTATTTTATGCTTTTTTCGAGAATGCTGCCACTCGGACTCGAACCGAGACGCATGAGCACTGCTTTCTACAAGCAGCGTGTCTACCATTTTCACCATGGCAGCTGACTCGAAATAAGAGGTAACTTTAAAGAAGGTAAATGCTATTTTCTCAAGAAAACAGTCAATTCACTAGAATTTAGGAACATCATCACTTAGCCTATGTATCCAAATACATACATAGCTCCAGACTATTCTAGTTTTTTTTTTCTAAAATCTAAGATGCTATAATGCCATTTCTTTAAGTAACAAGCTCCTTTTAGCAACTCCATAAATACTAAGATTGCTTCAAAACTGGACTCAAGTATCTTAGTTTTTTTTGTGGGGTCAGGGGGGGGGGGGGGGGGGGGGGATCGGTCCTAGAATTGAAGAGGCCCCTCTATCAGCTCCTGTCCATGATAAATCCTGCATCATGATACTACAAATCGTACCTGCGCTTGGCACTATATTGAACACTGGGCACACATGGCACTTAGGGCCCTGGTTTAATAGGCAAGAATTTGGTCTAATCCCTCAAACTGGCATAAAAGAGTGTTTGTTTTCTTTCATAATCCAAAGGGGAAACCCATCTATCCACACAAACACGCACTGTTGGGATCATTGTTTACACAACTTTTAGGGTGTTTGGTTTGAAGAATCACTCCATCCTAGATGAGGTGGTGCATGATGGGTCCAATCCTCAAATTTGGTGGAATTCCATTCCTCAAACTTGTACTACTTATTAGCTTGTGAGGAATGAGGTGATGATGGATCAACCCATTCCATTCCACAACCAAACAAAAAATTGAGGAATGAGTAGATGATGGACTTAGTCATTCCTCAAACCAAACACCCTATTTATGAAGCAAGAGATGTAATGCAAAGTTTGGGGCACTGAATAGCATAGCAGGTTCATCAACAAGTAACTCTCCCATTTTTTTTAAAAAAGAACAGTACTAGTGAGAGCTCTTTGTCATGAAAACTAAGGCAAAGTTGACATGGACAAACTTGGCAGAGGCAATTAAACAGACCAGCACATACAGCCTCAGAAAATTGGGGCGAGTTCGTACCTTCTTGCTGCCTTTTTTCCAGCCTCTCTTTTTCCAACTGCAACTTTGCAAGGTCTATTTCCTTACCCTACAAAAATAAAAACAGAATTCAGTAAGAGATATAGAAGGTTGTCTTCTCAAAAGGAATAGCTTTCAGTATCCATCTCGCAAGAAAAAAAAAGTGTGCAACCAGAAATATTACATGATCCAGAAGTGCATTTTGTTGTGCCTTCACAATTGTTCCAGCAAAACGCCTCTTGAGCATTGCTATACGGAGGGCTTTACTAGGCGACAAAGGTTCAATGTGTAAATAACTTTCCTCCCCTAGAAGACATCAGTATATCATAAGATCCACTACATTAGCAAACTATATCTGGAAAATCGTACCTTAAATTCCTAGATGTTATAAATATAAAGTAAGAATGTGTAACTTAAACATAAGCAGGCACTCAAATATATGATGATGACTACCTTGCTCAGAGGAAATAGGAGGTGAAGTAGAATTGCAAGACTGTGACTCGTTTCCTAAGGTCGCAAGCAAAGCTTGTTAGCTGATTGATAACATGATATGGCATCATAAAATTTGGCTGAAATCATCAACATACCATTTGATAAATTGCTATTCTCATTTGATTGTACGATTGATATTTTATCCTCCTGAAAATAGAATCATAGAAGATATTGCATAAGAGGGAGAATGTACAATCAGCTACTGATGACACTAGCAGATCAAGATAATTACAAGTAAGAAAAAGGAATTCTAGTCCAAACCTTTGTGCAAGAGAGTGAATTATCTAACGAGCGCTCTTGACTAGCAGCTGCACGGAAGGACAAAAAAAAGAAAGAGCAAACCATTAAAAATCCTCAAGTGGACAGGCCATGGTGACAATCAAATCATCCAATCAAACCTTTAAGAGGGGCATTATCAGAGCCTCGAACAAAAAATCTAATTTTTACCTGTGCAAACAGCAGATAGCAATACATTAAAACGATATTGTCATAAAAAAGAATCATAGAGCAAAAAGGCATATGATTATCCTACTTTGGAGGACATTGCATTTATTGATGGCTCCTTTGCTAGTGAATTTGAGCATGTGACCGACCCTCTAGGGATTGCAGACTTCAAGTTTATGGCAGCTTGAGCCTTTACTGCCTTCATTGGTGGTTGTTCTTGTATTGGGTTCCTGCCGCTCCATTTTCTTACCACTGATCTCCATTCTGAGTCAAATATTCTATTCAACTGTTCAGCAACTGCATGGACATCATTTCCTGGAGGATTATACTTCATTGCATTTGAGAATGTAAGCCTCACATCTGCTGCAAATTCACTGGCTGTAACATATTGCTTGTTTGTGAGTTTCTTCTTAACAGTGCCCAAGTCCATTGGGTTGCGGATAACATCAAAGTAATCAGGAATCCCATAAAGAACAGGGTCAACTGGTTTATGAAAAAGCCAACCACCTTTGTGATCCATGAGCTTCTTCAGAATTTTCCCACACAGCCTTGTCTTGCTAACGTTCATGATGTCAGCCATGTTCTTACACAGGGTGACTGGTGCTCAAATATAGAATTTGATGTCACCTCAGTTTTTTTCGAGTGCTTACTTCTCTGAACCTCAGAATCTGCACTACGGCAGACTGATTCACGTCTTATACAAACTGCCTTCCTCGTTTCACTCTTGTGATCTTGGCATACTTGGTAAGAATCTTTCTGGTTTTGATAGAGGACCATTAACTTCAGACTTCTCAATACCTCTCAGACAGCACACAACGCGCCAGGGCTGGAAACACAAGATTCATATAGAAGAATATATAACATGCACAAAAAGAAGGTAGGTCCAAAAAAAGGAAAAACAGCAGAAACACAACAGAAATTGCTTATGCAATTCATTTTAAACAGTTGTTTCACATAACTTTTGACAGAGTAACAGTAAAAATTGCACGGCAACAACTATACTGCCCATGCAGTGACCAGCCAAATGATACAGAATAATAGGATATAAGCGTTTTTGTCTTGCACATTTCATTGAAACAGCTTGTCAATACTGCCAATAGGATATTTAATACTTCTAAGCAATGATCATACATTAATACTTCATATATGGTTTTCAAAGAGTGGAAGTCCATATGCCACCCTATTTCCTTCGTTTCCATCATGTTGCTAAGTATATATTAAATTTACTTAAGATGGGAGTGGTAGCAATCTAAAAGTGGTCCATGCACGATGTTAAACATTTTTTTCAAGAGAGAATTCCCTACCTGAACTCCAAACAAGAACTCCTTATCCCCAAAAGGAGAAACATAGTAGCATTCTTATTTTCAAAACAGGTTTTCCAGTTTGGAATAAGTTCTAACACCATGATGTCCATGAACGATGATCATGTGAACTAAGGATCAAGATAGCCAGCACAAATGACATGCTTCAAGGCTCATGGCTGTTTTCTCTGAAGCATGCGTCACATGCTATGCACCCTTTTTGCAGTAGCCACACACTATATATCAAGTAGCACTATGAAAGCACAATCTCTTTTCAATATATGGCATGCCTTCTTTCAGCTGTATGGTTTATACCATGTAAATCTAAGTTCCATATGGTAACTTTTGAGATTATATTGTATGTCGTCAATACCAACGATGCGTAGTGTGTTCAGATATTTTTGTTTCACATAGTAGTAGCAATTATATATTATTACAATGGTCCAATATTCCATTGGAACTACGGCACCGAGTCACGATAAGTGAAACTACCCATGCAGGAGGACCATGCAAAACAAAAGCATGTCTAATGGTCTTTTGCATTGAAGGTGACCAATGGTCAAACAAACAAATTCTGTTTTGCTTTGTTTTTCATTTTCCACATCAATTTCTGCGATTTGTGCCAGGGACTACCCACACATCAATCATCTCAAGGAACTAAGTAGCATGGCAATTCACATGAACATAACTACAAGGTCAATCCATGACATAATAAACCACAGGCATGGGCATGCAGTCACGTTTACCTAGCTCGATAAGCCCAATTTCCACCTGTCGCTGTGGCACATACCACCCCATACAACGACCACAAATCCTACAAGCGCCAATTAAGCCTAACTGCCTATCACCCAATTATTAAATCAATCGACGGAAAGCGTGCAGCAGCTCAAAGCACAGCCCATGGAAGCTTCAAAACCCTAGGGCCAGGGTCAATCGACCCAGCGACAGCACCTACTGTCCCCTCACGAATGGTGCAAGGAGAGAAGAACCAACCTGGTGCCCGCTCTGCCGTCCAGAGAGCACGGGCTGCCGGACGAGGCCTGCCCGAATCCTCAGCCCCTGTGGGGTCGGGCGGCCCCTCCCTCTTCGCGTACCCACGATCCCCACAGATCCCACACAGGCGCGGGGTAAGTCGTAGATACGCGCACGCCAACAGAGCAGCCGCCCCAGCAGCAGCAGCTCCGCTGCCGCAGGTCCGGCTTGATCTTCACCGGCGAGCGAGCAGCGGCGGGGAAGGAAAGGGAAAGGGGAAGACGGGGCTGCGGAGGCGAGGGTTTTAAGTCGGGCTCGTGCAACGCGAACCCGACCGACGAGACGACACGGTGCCTCCCCACCTCCGGGTTGGACTGAACCCGGTCCTTCACCTTCACTCTCACTCTCACTCGAGCGGCTTCTCACTGAAGTATGGGTCCCACCCGCAGCTAAGTTTCTGGGCCCCTGTGGCAGCCAGTGGAAGAGCTCCTCTCATCTCTCATATACCAAACGGGCCCTTAACAGCCGCCCGACTCCCACGGTTGCTTCCATCTCCAAGTCCCGGTGGGAAGTGGGATTGGAGACGACCAGCGCCACCGGAGGCGAAGGCGGAGGCGGCGAGGCGCGCGGCGCGCCCTCGGACACCTCGCCGGTGAGTGAGCAGTCTCTGCCGCCGCTGCCCCCTCGTCGTCATTGTCCTTGCCCCGCATCATTGATGGATTCGATCTGGACCTCAAGCCCAGATCCGGGCTAACCTTTCGCTCCTCGGTTGGTGATTCTTGGTTGATGGATTGATTGGTGCACGGATTTCACTCCCCTAAGGAACCCTGGTTTTCGAGACGCTTGTATTTCGTGTGGCGATGTCTGGCCTTGGTAGGAATGTAGGGCTAGTCCCGTTTGGAAGATGCTGCGAAATGCTGTGCAAAATTAGGGTGCATGTACTGCATGAAGCATTGTGTGCGTTTACTGGGCACTGATATCTGCCTGATTTTATGTAGCTCTCGTTGATATGTGGTAGATTCGTAGCATTGGGTGTGTTGGAGGCTTGGAGCTGATATGTGTCCGTGTGCACTTGGACTGTTTCACTGGTGACAATCAGAAAGTGGAGTTTCTTTCAAGACGAATAGTTTTTTTTAAAAAAGATGGTTAAACATGTTCTGAATACAATAAGTGATTAGAGTAATAGCGTTATGTGTCCATGTGCACTTGGACTGTTTCATTGGTGACAATCAGAAGGTGGAGTTTCTTTCAAGACGAATAGTTTTTTTAAAAAAAAAAAGATGGTTAAACATGTCCTGAATACCCTGAATACAATAAGTGATTTAGAGTAATAGGAATGTGCAGTTCATACTAAATCATTGATCTCCTAAGGGCAAAACTGCAAAACTATCTGGTTTAGTTTTTTTAAGACCGCAACTATTAGATTCTTAGATTTTGAAAAAGAGTAAAAATAAACGAATGAGGGGATTGAAGAAAAGAAAAGCAATGAATACTCACCATGACACCATGCATCTTTTTATCCATTATTCATTTTTTCATGTGTAAACTGTTGATGCTGCCATCTTAGATCTTACAGCTGCAGTCTTGTTTCTCAGGACAAAATGGACCTTGTACCTCAGGGTTTGATAACACAGCAACAGAAGGCAAATGGCCGAAGGCCAGTTGGTAGCTCACAAATTTGGACAGTATGTAGCTTTCGCGTTCCTTGTTCCTTTTATTACTTGGGCATCTTAAACAAAAATACATACTGAGATAATGAAAATTTTGTAGCGGTATGGTGTTCTGCTTCCAAGCCAGCAGACTCGAAAGCTAAAAGAATGGGTTCTGACTGATGAGCAGCAACAGCTTGTTAATGCTAGTGGTCTTGGACATCTGGCACTTACCACCGGGTTTACCATTGATCGTTCTTTGCTTACATCATTTTGTGAAAGATGGAACAATGAAACAAATACTGCACATTTCATGGGATTTGAGATGGCACCATCACTTCGCGATGTTTCCTACATTCTCGGCATTCCAGTGACTGGTCATGTGGTGACCGCAGAGCCAATTGGTGATGAAGCTGTGAAGCGGATGTGCTTGCATTATTTAGGAGAGAGCCCTGGAAATGGAGAGCAATTGTGTGGCTTAATTAGGTTGACTTGGTTGTATAGGAATTTCCATCAACTGCCGGAAAATCCGACCATCAATGACATTGCATATAGCACCCGAGCTTACCTTCTATACCTGGTTGGTTCCACCTTGTTTCCTGACACCATGAGGGGATTTGTATCCCCAAGATATCTACCACTGTTTGGAGATTTTAGGAAAATCCGTGAGTATGCTTGGGGGGCTGCGGCCCTTGCTCATTTGTACAGGGGATTGTCTGTTGCAGTGACACCTAATGCCACAACACAGTTTCTCGGCAGTGCAACTTTGCTCATGGTGTGCTCTTTATCTGAATAAGTTCAGGTTATTATCTATGGTATTGTATTATCTGCTTAACTAATCAGGGCTTTCCCTTATTCCCACAAGGCCTGGATTTATGAGTACCTTCCTATTACTCAACCACAACAGAAGAACCAGAGCACTTTGCTGCCCCGGGCTTGTCGGTGGAACTTTGGAGGAGCAACACGTGGACAGAGGAAAAAAGTCATGGAGTGGAGAAAAGTTTTTGAACAACTTCAATTTTCTGAGGCAAGTCCAAAATTACCTAATTATAAATGTGTGCCAATTTTTTCAACTGTTATGTCATATATACTATCCCAATTATGTTTTCAGGTCAATTGGAACCCTTACAAGGACATAAATCCAGCAATTGTTCCGGAATATTGCATTGCAGCAGATAACATCTGCTACTCTCGGACTTGGCTAATCAGCTTTAACATAAAGGAGGTGTATGTGCCTGACAGGTTTGCTAGGCAGTTTGGAAGGGAACAAGGACGCCTCCATGGCGTGCCAATGTGGGCAAGAAGAACTTGGAGTAAGTGGAAAGACTGGAGAGCTGAGTATGCTCGTGAGATTGAGGAGTTTCATCAATTGGTTGGCTGCCGTTTCACCCCTCCTGCGGAAACCAATATCAACTCCCTTCCACTACATGAGTCTAGTGCTGGACAGAATGATGCAGGATGCAGCCTGAATACCTCTCATAATTTTTCTACAATGGTAAGCCCTTAATAGAAAGCTAATTATCCATATTCCATACCTTTTACCTATAGTTTGGCCCTTGGTGTGCTTATGCTTGTGACTTGTAGGTTGAAGATTTGAAAAATGATCTCCCAGTAATTGGTCGATATCTTGAAGGAAACTTGCTTCCTTCAGAGGTTTCAAGCTTCCTAGAGAGGGTGGGCACGATGATCAAGAGCTACTCCCCACCACAGAGCAGCCGAAGGAAAGATCGAGTAGCTCATGGCCACACTGGCCCAGTCAAGTCAAAGAACCCAAGGAAAAGAGGGAAACCTTCACTCTTTCAAGATCCTTTAAGTCCTCATCAGTACCCAGGCACCCCGGTACCTTATCAGGCTAGCAAGTGTGGCATGGTGTTTGGTGGCACCGTTCCTCTACTAAATGGGGGTGAGGCACTCAAGGAACAAGAGGCCATGGATCCCTGGCAGATCTCCCAGTCTCGTTTGACAATGACCACATCTTCTTCATCTCTAGACTCAAGCTCACCAGAATCAATGAAGCGAAGTCGGGAAGGTGGGGATGAAATTCAAATCCCAAGGGACACTGATTGCCTCCGAAGAAGTGGAAGGCTCTGTGTGCAGCTGAAAATGTTCAAGCCCGGAGATGGAGTGGGTGCTGAGGCTGCTAATCCGATTTTCCTCTGATGATGTCAAACGTCTCTTGATCTTCATATTGTACAAAGTAGCGAAGAAACTTGATGCGGAGGAGCGGGTGGCGTGTGCTCTTCTCTTGTTTGCTGCACTGCTGACAGCTAGCTGGCCACCAGCACTGCGCAGCAATATTGCCGTCTGTGCAATTTGCGAGGATTTTCCTGTGTTTATATATCGCATCCTGTATGACCAATGGCAGACGCCGCGGACTTTAGCCTAAAGTCTGGACAATGACCTCCCTAGATAAATCTGCAGCCGTGCAAATTTGGTTCCTATTGATGGTACTAAACTCAAAAGCCCCTGTTTTTGCAAGCATGGTCATGCTTGACTGCTGAGCCTGCGTGCTTGTAGCTGAACGGCGCGTCTGTGGTTTTTCTGTGTAAGGGATTGTTTTGTTCGTCTCCTGTCGCATTGAATGTTTAGATATATGTATGGAGTATTAAATATAGACTAAAAAATAACTAATTGTATAAATTGGGACTATTTTGCGAGACGAATGTTTTAAGCCTAATTAGTTTATGATTTGACAATAAAGTGCTACAGTAACACATGCGCTAATGGTAGATTAACTAGGCTTAATAAATTCGTCTTGTGGTTTACTAATGGATTTTGTAATTTATTTTTTTATTAGTATTCGAACACTCCATGCAATACCTTCATGCTGATGTAACACCCTAAAACTTTGTCCTCTGAAACTAAACTAGACCTAAAGTAGTGTTTGTTTTTTTTTGTTCAAACACTGCAGCGTTTCTCTTCCCTTGGCCTTTTTTTATCGACTACCTCCATCTGGTTCAATTTCTATTCTGCACCGTGTGATTGGCGCTGGATGCAAAGAGTTAAAGAGTACATCGGGTCGATATGTCTCACGATTAAAAGATAGTTGTGACTCGCAGCCCTCTCCGCGGCTCGCCCTCGTCTCTAACCACCCCCCCCCCCCCACCCTACCCCAACCACCGCCGGTCCCCTCCTGCATATCGCCAGAGGCCAGAGGGAGTGGAGATTAGGGTTAGGGTCTCTCTATGTTAAGTTTTTTTTATTGGCATCGGGGATTTATCTTCTCCTCTCTAGCAACGGCAAGGAGGCAGGGTGGATTTGTTTTCTCTATAACAGCTCTATTGAAGATGAGGGCGACAACAATGACGTCAACATCTTCCTTGGCATGATAACGTGGAGACTTTTTTTTCGAACGGCGACATCAAGGTGGAGATGATGTCGCTGCCATGAAATATTTTTCTCCGGTCTCTTCTCTGTTTTGTTGTTGTTAGATCTAGCCACGATGAAGAATTAAGGAGAATAAGTTTCAGATCAGTCTATGGAAGACACAAGAAAGAAAAATTTCTCAACTCTGCCTGCAGCTATAGGGATATTGTCCGCCGTTTATTGGGCATCTGTTCTTAGGTCTGTTGCCGAGTATTTGCCTGTACGATCATCCATACAAAGCGTCAAATAGGTTTAGTTTTGAGATCCGGAGCTTTTCACAGCGTAGCTATAATTTAGATGAATCAATTTCTGGATATATGTAGTGTATTTCAGAGTGCTTGTAACGTATACCAGCTATTATCTAATATATAATTATTCTTTCATCGCAAAAAGAAAGAGTCAAAGAGTACATATTTAATACATAATTCTTCTTTCGTCGCAAAAAGAAAGAGTTAGAGTACATATTTGGATTTCTAATCTTTCATTGGATTGGCGCCGTCCTTATATTCAGTGCGCCCTGAAATAGACGCCCCTCCACCAAAAGTCTAGGGTATATAAGATTTTCATTGGTCTAAAGTGTAGTGTATAATATTTTTGTAGAATTTTTTGTGAAACAATTACTCGTAGCAATAGCAAACATTCTTGTGTTCTCCGCCCTCCATTATTAATTGTTTAGTTTAACTTTATCTTAGTCAAGCTTTTCTAGTTTTGACAAGGTTTTTTCAAAAAAAATATGAACTTCATCAAGTTCAAATTAACTATCAAAACGTATTTCTTAGAGAGTTTAATAAAACTAATTTTCAGTGGATAATTTAATAAAACTAATTAGATTTTGATATTGTAAATGTTAGAGAGTATTTCTATAAACTAAATCAAAGTTAGAACAATTTAACTTAGAAAAAAAAACTAAGGTGTGCCATAATTTGAAAACAAGTAGTAGTAGCAGTGTATGGAACATAAAAGTTCGTCACTGAATGGATTCTTTTATAACTACAGGTAGCCAATAGAAGACACTACATTTCTGCGTTTAAATGGTGCAGTGTTATCTTGTAACCTAAATAAAGAATTCTTACGATCATTCTCCCTTTTTCGTTCCATGAGAACACTATTTGTAGTACCAAATTGCCCCTCCTATGTAGTCCGAGCATATCTTCCACGTTGCAAGAGACCCTTGGTCCTTGCACTCAATCTTATGACAAAAATCAAATTGGATTTGACTTCAGTCGCTTGTCGATCTCCTCTTTTTGCTCCTGGTTCGACGTCTCAAAATTCTTGAAGCCGAGGCTTCACCTTTTCCCGAAAACTTAGTCTTGCATGATCACTCGGCTTTGCTCCTAGGTGGTTCTTTGGCTCTTCCAAGTACGCCTCTGAAACCACTTTCGGGTCCTTTAAATATACCTTTGCAACGTCTTTTCAAGGCTTTGCAAAGGTAATTTTGTCGATCTAATGATGTTATTTTATAGTTCCTTTCGGATGATGTCATGGATGATTCTAGTGTGGGCTACAAAACATCATCTTCGAAACCTGTCAAGCGCAGGGTTAGGAAATGCGAACAAGGCCCCCGCATGGTGCTATGAATTCCCAATAGTAGCCCCTAGTGGATGACTCTTTTTTGTTTTTACGAAGCGAGTCTGTGAAATCATGCGTCAAAAGATGCATAGCTTGTAATGTCATTCCCCGTTATTTGCGAAAGGAGGGATAGATTTAAGCTACTCCCTCCGTCCATAAAAACATGCAATTCTAGCACAGTATTATAGTTTAGTATCTCATGTTTGATTAATTATAGATAAAAAATATTAATATTTATAATATCAAATAAATACCATTAGATTCATTACGAAATGTATTTTCTTAATAAATTAATTTGAAGTCATAAATATGAATAGTATTCACTAAAAATTTGATCAAACGTAAACTACCTATTATCGGCACGTAACCCATAGTTGCATGTTTTGTTGGACAAAGGGAGTATGACTCTGTTTTATTTCAGGATTGATGATTATTTTTTATGCATGTGCTAGGGGTGTTCCCCTAGCTCTACCATGGGGGTCTATAAGCTACGGTCAGTTGCTTTCTCATTGTGCTTTGACTATGCAAATTACTGGTGCTCTTGTTTTCGAATCTTTCTGCTGCAGCTCATTCGCGATCATCGGATTTCTAGAAATTTTACAAAGATAGGCTTCATTGCCCTTATCTTTGGTATTTTTACGAATTGTGCTTTTATTAATTTTTGTGTGAGTGTGTGGATGTCTTCGAGTGTAGGGTCATTTGGCTCCTATGGTTTATCATCTCGAGAAACGTCTGGACTAGAATGAACAATGCAGATATGTGCTCAACATCTAGTTCTACGATGACCCTGTTTGGAATAACGATATCTGAACCATGGCTCTGCGGTCGCGATATGGAAAACCTGCGGTGTAGTTCATTTGTCGAATTTTCTCTTCATGGGTAGTCGATAGAATCACAATCACCACATGACATTTGGCGATATTCTTCAATTCTTTTCACTACCGTCACGAGACAAATGGAAACAAACATGCTGAAACAATCTATGATTTCCTCGAAGGAAAATCCACAGATTGCATCATAATGTGATAATCCCAGAAAGACCAAGCTATCACATTATCATTATTCAGCTGATATCACAGTCACGCAACGCGGAATTACAAGATTACAAGGTATTACAACACTTGGTAGCACACCTAAGTACATCGTTATTCTAGTGGAAACACACACAGATCTTCATCAGAGCCGACGTAGTGCAGCAAGTGAAGGCTCCTCCTTCATGAGCAATCATCAGAGTTGGTGTAGAGTGTCAGCGGGCGTAGACTTCATCTTCTCAACCAAACTTGAGTATAGGAACGAGACCATCTAATCCTTCTAACTCCGTTGTCATCGTCGTAGATGACATCCAATCCTGTTAAATAATTATTAGTACGATTTGTACTGGCCACTGGCTCCCACCCTATGCTTTGTGTTTGCTTTTGTGGTAAATGAAATGCAATGGTAGAGCAAAAGGCCTATATGGTTGTAGGTTTCCTATGCAAGTTCATCTATATTTTATAATAGTTCATCAAGTTTTAACCCATCTCATCCACACATCACCCATCCCATCACACGCATCTCACCATACTCTCACTCTCTAGGCGGCAAGGACAACTCCCTCTCGTGCCTTGCCTCAACTGCCAAAGACGGAACCGACACCAAACCCAGGGGGAGAAGAAGAAAGGACACCTCTCACTAATCAAGGGAAGCTTAGGTCATAGAAATCTCCATATCCGTAGACGCGGCTATACGTATAGATCGATCAACTCTACAGAGCGTGTACACCTGGAACCACAAGATCACCATCATTGATGGAGGCCCCCATCTAGGTTGATACTGGGCTGTCTTCCAAACTAGTGTGATACCACCCTACCACTCAGCCCTAGGCCACCCCGGAGTCCACCGGCATGCTGAGACTGTGAGACGTAATACCGGGCCCCCAAAGGTCACCACGTTGTCTTAGGAGGGTGTGGGCCATACGTCCGTACCTCCCTACACTATCTGCTATCAACCTAGCAGTTGTGTGTGGCAGAACCGCCTAATTTAACACCCTTCCGGAGTACTTGTCTTCCATTAGGCACTAAGTACTTCGAAAGAGCGCTAAACTGAGCAGTTTCGTCGAGCACACCGCGAGGGAGAACTCGAAGATCCATATTTTTTTTTCATCAGGATCGTGAATGAGGAGGTAAAGCTTATAAAGTCCTTAACCATTTCTTACATCACTTTTAGTACAACATCAAAGTAATTCATTATGTAATTATAACAGTGGAATCTAAAACATTATCAGAGTTTAGCGGAAATGAAACCATTTTAAACATTAACATGAAGAATGTTTAAATGCATGAAATGATAACAGATTAATAGTATTTTCCTTGTTAAACTTTTAGTGAGAGTTTTAATAAATAACTCTACTCCGCATCGCAAAGGAAAACCTCGCTGAGCCCACCAGGAGGTTTCCACACACAATTGTCAGCTCATCAGCATCCACCTGTCACCTGCAACAGGGGGAATAAAACCCTGAGTACTCAATTGTACTCAGCAAGACTTACCCGACAGGAGAAAATAAAAGACTCCAAGGATATGCAAGGCTTATCGGGCTTGCTGGTTTATTGCATTGCAGGAAACATTACTAACGGTGCATCCTTATATTTATTTTTATTAGCAGTCGTCATTAGTTCATTAGCTATCCATTCTAGGTAAGCACCTGTTCTACTTTCAAGCAAGTGGTAAGCAATCAGAACCATTTTATCTTCTCTACCAACAACTTTCTTGTTCCAGTTCTTACTACGATGCCATGTCATAGTCAAGCCGTACTGTCTAAGCGACGGCGATTCGCGAATCAATGTGCCCAGCTGGGTGCCCCGAAAACACACGCCTTGCTCGTACCCCGGGCACAAGCAAGACCAACCCGTTCCATTCCTGTCAAGGGGTCCAGGTCCCCGTCCAAGCTCGGACTCTAAGCCCCCAACACTGCAGGCCCAGCCTCAGTATGGTGCTTAGACCTCCTCAACCCAATATATATAACCACCCTAAAAAGCCGGTCCGGAAAGAGCCGGAACCCATGACAGGAGAGAAACAAGTTTTCCCGCTCCCATAAGCAAGTATATGATCGGGACAATAAATCTGTGACTTGACCAGGGTCCATGCAACGAACGGTCCTTAATTGACACAGGCGGAACAAATGCAACCAGAGCCCTGCTCTGCTGCCCAACCAGGTTCAAGTCCATCCAACCCATTCCGCCCGGTCTCCAATTATCCATATACATTTATATACCATGAGATAGCAACATGATGATAGTAACAATAAGATATTCCTATCTCTCGCGAGTGACAGAAAATCACTTGACTTCTACCGCATTCCTGTAGCATAGCAATCTACACGATCCTGACATGCTAGTAAGACTCATGGGATCAAGATATTTATATGCAAGTGGGTTTCATTCAAATCCTTTAAACTTAATGCACAAGCATAAAATAAAGTGCAGAATAATAGGGGTTATGCACCGGGGCTTGCCTGGGTAAAAGATAACCAAAAGTTAGTATTCCATCTCCGGGACCTGTTCGCCATGGCACCATCTTTGATTAAACACCAAGTCATCTGGTTGATCCATCGACCCATCAACCATCATCGTTCCTATTATGATATGCAAAAATGCAATGCCTGCTTAAGCAGAACAAGCATAGCATAGATATACTCATTGAAAGACAAACAACATATCGTCACTCTCACTCCGACTCTCATCCTTTCTAAAAGAGATTTATTCGTGAGTTGGTTATTATTAAGAAAACACAAATTAACAATACAACCGCATTGCAATTTAATAAAATTCATGTAAGGTAAAGCAACATACTAAGCATAGACCTATCACCATCAGAGATGCATAACATTCTGTTTAACCTACATGTGAAGCAAGCAACACGGACAACATATTTGAGATATAGGGTCACTAATTACCGTATATAAAGGTATTATTACCGGTAAGCGTGGAATAAAAGGTGACAGTCCAAACATCTCCGTTGTACATGAAACTTTTATGGAAGGTACATCTTGACTAATTATAAATGTTGTACAAGTTTTATAATTTTCAGATAAGCATATTATTTACTAGCGATTAACAAAGATTTCATATCGATAAAAGCATGTGACAAAGATAAATTAATAACTCAGTAATTATACAAGATCTGGACCTCAAATTTTTATTCTAAATTAAGCATCACATGAATAACATGCCATAAAATTTTCATCTCATTTGAAGCATAGCATCTACCGGTATGAATTTCTCTATAATTAATCATAGGAAAAATATAGTGCAATATTTTTCTACTAAAACATGCAATATTATATATCTAATGCATAGAGATAAACGCAAGGGTTCCAAAACATCTTGATTTTCTATTTTACGAATTTTCTATGATTTACTATGAATTTCTAAAGGTTCAATACATTTAAGAAAAGACAAGAAGCTAATGACATAATTAACTAATCACATAAATCCAAATGAGCTCTAAAAATCATGAAATTAATATGGAAGATAGAGTTTGATTTTAGATGAATTTAGAAAGAAGAATTCATGGAAACCGAGTTGATATGATGGAGATATAAAATTTGCAAGATAGCTGTTCAGGTAAATAAACACGAACTTTTGAAAGAGACGTACATGTGCTTGCACGTGAAGCTGGGCTTCGTGCTCACGAGGCACGTCCGCCATGGATGACCGCTCGAGCTAGTGGATGCAAGTAATTAGAGGGAGGTGAGTGGCAGCTCGGAGCTCTGCTCGACCATAGCGGCCATGGCAGCGTGCTCTCTGGCGCTGGGCAGAGAGAGATGGAGCACGAGGACCAACAAGACGACCTTGGCGTGCATAAGAAAGCAGGGAGAGGAAGCAGCGCGGCAGGGTGCGACGACAACCGCACGTGGGCGCTCATGCAAGGAGCAGCGGCGTCCTCTCGTGA
Organism: Saccharum hybrid cultivar R570; assembly: GCA_038087645.1. NCBI lineage: Eukaryota > Viridiplantae > Streptophyta > Magnoliopsida > Poales > Poaceae > Saccharum > Saccharum hybrid cultivar. The sequence continues at coordinate 15,017,471 of JAQSUU010000402.1, forward strand.
GCCTTGTCGCATGCGGTTGAAAGGAATCGCATTAATCGCAGACAAGAAGAGCAGAAACATGAATGCAGCAGCAGCGAGAGCAGCAGTGCGTGGCACAGGTGTGGTGCAGGCGTGTGTGCATTGCGTACGTACGTGATGGGAGGGGCATGATGGTGGGAGTGTGTGCGTGCGTGCCTGTTGTGTGTGCGTGTTTTGATTTTTTTTTCTTTTCCTTTTTTTTTACCAAAACGCATAGGTAATTATGTAACTAATACCAACATGCTATAATTCTTTTGTCACTAATCTACATACACACACATGCATATACCCATTGCATGTTTATTTTATATATATATTTATATCAAAAGCATTCTTATCAAAAACAAATACTTGAGTGTATATATGGCCAACTAGCAAATCTAGACACGTATATTCTGCCATCTACGAGTATCGACTGATGACAAAACACCCCAAAATCCATACGCACCGAACAATCAACCATATTTAGATTCCAAATCAAGGTTGCACTATCATCAAGTTAACTTGCTCACAACTTCACTTAAGCACTATGCTCAAGTTATATTTTATTTTTATGTATAGAAATTGTTTTTCATGCCAAACGATTAACACAACAAATTTTATCCTTTTTGTTAGTATTTTCATTAACACCCTTTCATGTTGAGTAAACTAACTCATTATATTTGTTTGATTTCTCTCAGCCACACAAGTGAGTCACGTAAAATTTTTGTCTACCATTTCATGTGCGTTTAAAATTTAAAACTCGAGGAATTTGTTTTGCTATTTCTTTTTGATCTTAATTGCGATGCTAAACAAGCTCGTAACACCCGGGGTGTTACAACCAACCCCCCTTAAAAAGAATCTCGTCCCGAGATTCGGGGCAAGAATCAGAAAAAGGGGAAACACGATTTCACTTCTTAGATTGGAGATTACAATAGGAGGTTACACGACTTCGAAAACTACAACACTCGGGGATCTGGAGGCAACACGCCTAAGAACAAACTGATACAACTCATAACCTCTCTAGAAATCGACGAAGACGGGGACAGTGGAAAAGCAATAGAAAAACGATTATCCAGAACATGGCGTATGCCCAACAGAGCCAGAAATTGGAGACTGGTACCAAGATCATCGCGAACTCTAAACCTACGAACCCTAGGTGAACTTGAACTTCTCCAACAGAAACCAGATCCCTTCTTCTCGAGTCACACCATCACCCTGACTAGCGACCCTTGCTCAGCGAGCAACGGCTGGATCTCGTACCTCTGCCTCCAACCGCTTCCTTCCCAACTGTTTCCCAAGCTTCTCCCACCAGAGCACGGACGGAGGGGATCAACTATGTGAGCTCTCTGCTTCGGATCGGGAGATGGGTGAAGGAGGAGCACTCGCGGCGGCATCTTATAGCTGGGTGGGATGGGGTGGTGGTGATGCAGCGCATCAGAAAAGAACGGGGTAGGAGGGAGTCACCAGTAGATCATGAGGTGGGGAGGGCATCGGCCATGGCGCTCTCCCAGCGCGAGTTGGAGTGGGAAAAGAAGGGAAAGGAGGGGATGGGGTTCGCTCGACGAGGAGGCGTGCGGGCGACGACGTCCAAAAGAAAACGAGAAGGGAGGGGGGTCCGGTACGGGAGCAAGGGCGAGGCTCGAGAGCCGACACCGGCGCAGGAAAAAGAGGAGGGGGCGCACTACACGAGAGGACCAGACGAGTGCGGCACCACGCCGCGGCCACGCGGGAGCAGGGTGCTAGCGGACCCCAGCACTGATGCCCTACACCGGATACGTAGCTACAAAAACTCAGCGCGCTCATCGCAGTCAAACTAGGCACAGGGACGACGTCAAATCAGGCATTCCGTTACTCCAGAATACCCGAGTACTTTTTTTTGTAGCTTTTCTCTTTCTTCTTTTCCTTGCAGCATACGAGTTAGAAGAGATAACTTCATCAATATGTTGTGGATTTCCCGTTGAAACACAAGGATAGAATTTTTTTTTGAAGAATATATTGTTAGCAGGGACAGTACGATAGTGTAACTTGGTAAAGGCACTTGATCAATAACCTCGATACCAGCGCGCACCCAGCAGCACAACCATGTGGTTGCGATCCACAGGAGGCCCTCGGTTCCGTCGCGGCACCATAAGTCATTAACCAGGCGACTGTTACCAATTTACACGCAAAAAAGGCAGTGGGGTCATAAAATCAAATGAGTATTGCAAAGGAAGGTTCAAGCAACAAGGGTCTCTTCCTCAACAAGGAACGAGGAATGCGAATCCCACAACAGATTCAAGTGTTATGTTGGGACATCCACAATTAACTGATATAGTATACTCCGCTAACCCACATCGTTGATCCACTTTTCTCTTGATGCTACTTCGAGAACCCTAAACAATATAATGTGAGATTTATGAGTAACAAACATGATGATTAAGCAAGCACGTTCCCAACGTCCTTACATGGTACAACATACAGGAACTTGCTCTCGACACATTGCTTGCCTCCTCCGGCTAAACGTTCTCAACCGCAACAAACAACACACAACAAAAGGATTGCAACACTAGAGAACAACGAGGAGAAACACTACTAACTACAGATACATCTCCTATAGGGCAACTACTCTACTTCATCGGGCCGAACGGCTTCATTCCTGCTCTGGTGGTACTTCTGCTGCACTGGGTTGCGGATCTCCGTCTTCTCCTGGTGGTGGCTGAGTGAGGGGAAGTAAGGGCTCCACTTCTGAAACCTCTGAGGGTGGCGGTGCTGGCGGTGCTGCTACATTGGTTCTTCTCCTTTCAGGCGGGTGGATAGGGATTCCCTCCAAGATCAAGGGTTCCAAACTTTCCCTGGCCAGCGTCCTACGCTTGGCGCTTGTGACGAGATAGGCGTCCTCCAACTCCTGGGCATGTCGATCTCTATCCACCTGATGGGCTTCCGCCAAGGCAGCCTCTCGACTTTCTACATTTGCTACGCTGGCGTGTGCTTCAGCAAGCTGCACTTCAAGCATCCGGGAGAAGATCTCGGCTTCCTCGGCTCGGTGGAGGCACTTCCTCAGCTCCGCAGCCTGGCGATCATACTGCTCATCCAGAGCCAGCAGGTACGTGGTCATATGAACCACGGTGGGGTTGTCTTCCTGTTGCCCCTGTCCATACAAAGCCTCCAAACGAGCCCTCCATACCTGCCGATTCTTGTCCAAAGGTGGAAAGAACCGCATGGGGGTACGGGCAATGGGCTCCTCATAGATCTGACAAAGGTGCCGCAAGGCTTTGCGGGCCACAACTTGGTAGGTGTCGACAAAGCGAAACCCAGTTGCAGTCACACTCCAGCCTTCAGCGCGGTCAGGGAACTCCTCACTCTTCCCAATATAGACGGTGACCTTGCACCGCTCCGTGCCATGCTTCATGTACTCACGGCCCTCATACTCAGGACGATCCTTGACTCCGAGCCTTTGCAGGGTGGCATGGAGAACTTTGGGAAAACCCTCAGTGTTCAGGCAGTAGCTGCTAACCCAGACTCCTGCCATCTCTAGTGGTGGTGCAAGGAAGGATTTGCAAGAAGCTTTGCACCAAGGAAGCTAGGTAACTAGGATACTCGGAGTGGCGGTATCGAGTGGCTGGCTAGGCCTTTTATAAAGGCAAAACGGTCAGCGATCCTGGCACAGTCTACCGTCAAGCTTGCACAGAACAACAACAGAGGATTGCCGAATTCACGCGACGATGGACACGCGAATGACCGAGGCCACGCGGGGATGTCTAGCACGGATGCAGAGGTGAACACGAAGGACCGAGGTTATAAAAGACTAGCACGACTGCAGGGTAGATGACCGACAAGAGCGCAGAGAGGGGTACGAAAGGGGCGAGCCACGACAGGCGCGAAACACGGTGAACGCGATACACGAAGCCACAGTATTGTAGTAACTCTTGAACAGACTGATCGACCTACACCACAAATGCACGAACAGGGTATGCATGAATGCTCGTCCTATTCGCCCTCACGTTATTGCCGACATATAGGGCAACCGCACACAGATTTTTGGCACATCGCTCTCTCTATAGCTAGTCGATGCTATCGAACTATGCCTGGGTTAGTGTACCTGCAGAAAACTGGATTAAGTCTATCCAAGTCAGCAGAGTGCCATCTATCCTAGATACATAACCATAGTAATAGGGCTATTTATATAACTTCGCATGCAAACGTCCTAACTTTTTGAAAAAATTTTGTTGTCAAAATTTTAATTTAGAAGGGGTTTAAAAGCTTTATTTCCTCATTTACGCTTTGATACCACCTGTGGCAGAACCGCCTAATTTAACACCCTTCCGGAGTACTTGTCTTCCATTAGGCACTAAGTACTTCGAAAGAGCGCTAAACTGAGCAGTTCCGTCGAGCACACCGCGAGGGAGAACTCGAAGATCCACTTTTTTTTATCAGGATCGTGAATGAGGAGGTAAAGCTTATAAAGTCCTTAACCATTTCTTACATCACTTTTAGTACAACATCAAAGTAATTCATTATGTAATTATAACAGCGGAATCTAAAACATTATCAGAGTTCAGCGGAAATGAAACCATTTTAAACATTAACATGAAGAACGTTTAAATGCATGAAATGATAACAGATTAATAGTATTTTCCTTGTTAAACTTTTAGTGAGAGTTTTAATAAATAACTCTACTCCGCATCGCAAAGGAAAACCTCGCTGAGCCCACCAGGAGGTTTCCACACACAATTGTCAGCTCATCAGCATCCACCTGTCACCTGCAACAGGAGGAATAAAACCCTGAGTACTCAATTGTACTCAGCAAGACTTACCCGACAGGAGAAAATAAAAGACTCCAAGGATATGCAAGGCTTATCGGGCTTGCTGGTTTATTGCATTGCAGGAAGCATTACTAACGGTGCATCCTTATATTTATTTTTATTAGCAGTCGTCATTAGTTCATTAGCTATCCATTCTAGGTAAGCACATGTTCTACTTTCAAGCAAGTGGTAAGCAATCAGAACCATTTTATCTTCTCTACCAACAACTTTCTTGTTCCAGTTCTTACTACGATGCCATGTCATAGTCAAGCCGTACTGTCTAAGCGACGGCGATTCGCGAATCAATGTGCCCAGCTGGGTGCCCCGAAAACACACGCCATGCTCGTACCCCGGGCACAAGCAAGACCAACCCGTTCCATTCCTGTCAATGGGTCCAGGTCCCCGTCCAAGCTCGGACTCTAAGCCCCCAACACTGCAGGCCCAGCCTCAGTATGGTGCTTAGACCTCCTCAACCCAATATATATAACCACCCTAAAAAGCCGGTCCGGAAAGAGCCGGAACCCATGACAGGAGAGAAACAAGTTTTTCCGCTCCCATAAGCAAGTATATGCTCGGGACAATAAATCTGTGACTTGACCAGGGTCCATGCAACGAACGGTCCTTAATTGACACAGGCGGAACAAATGCAACCAGAGCCCTGCTCTGCTGCCCAACCAGGTTCAAGTCCATCCAACCCATTCCGCCCGGTCTCCAATTATCCATATACATTTATATACCATGAGATAGCAACATGATGATAGTAACAATAAGATATTCCTATCTCTCGCGAGTGACAGAAAATCACTCGACTTCTACCGTATTCCTGTAGTATAGCAATCTACACGATCCTGACATGCTAGTAAGACTCATGGGATCAAGATATTTATATGCAAGTGGGTTTCATTCAAATCCTTTAAACTTAATGCACAAGCATAAAATAAAGTGCAGAATAATAGGGGTTATGCACCGAGGCTTGCCTGGGTAAAAGATAACCAAAAGTTAGTATTCCATCTCCGGGACCTGTTCGCCATGGCACCATCTTTGATTAAACACCAAGTCATCTGGTTGATCCATCGACCCATCAACCATCATCGTTCCTATTATGATATGCAAAAATGCAATGCCTGCTTAAGCAGAACAAGCATAGCATAGATATACTCATTGAAAGACAAACAACATATCGTCACTCTCACTCCGACTCTCATCCTTTCTAAAAGAGATTTATTCGTGAGTTGGTTATTATTAAGAAAACACAAATTAACAATACAACCGCATTGCAATTTAATAAAATTCATGTAAGGTAAAGCAACATACTAAGCATAGACCTATCACCATCAGAGATGCATAACATTCTGTTTAACCTACATGTGAAGCAAGCAACACGGACAACATATTTGAGATATAGGGTCACTAATTACCGTATATAAAGGTATTATTACTGGTAAGCATGGAATAAAAGGTGACAGTCCAAACATCTCCGTTGTACATGAAACTTTTATGGAAGGTACATCTTGACTAATTATAAATGTTGTACAAGTTTTATAATTTTCAGATAAGCATATTATTTACTAGCGATTAACAAAGATTTCATATCGATAAAAGCATGTGACAAAGATAAATTAATAACTCAGTAATTATACAAGATCTGGACCTCAAATTTTTATTCTAAATTAAGCATCACATGAATAACATGCCATAAAATTTTCATCTCATTTGAAGCATAGCATCTACCGGTATGAATTTCTCTATAATTAATCATAGGAAAAATATAGTGCAATATTTTTCTACTAAAACATGCAATATTATATATCTAATGCATAGAGATAAACGCAAGGGTTCCAAAACATCTTGATTTTCTATTTTACGAATTTTCTATGATTTACTATGAATTTCTAAAGGTTCAATACATTTAAGAAAAGACAAGAAGCTAATGACATAATTAACTAATCACATAAATTCAAATGAGCTCTAAAAATCATGAAATTAATATGGAAGATAGAGTTTGATTTTAGATGAATTTAGAAAGAAGAATTCATGGAAACCGAGTTGATATGATGGAGATATAAAATTCGCAAGATAGCTGTTCAGGTAAATAAACACGAACTTTTGAAAGAGACGTACATGTGCGTGCACGTGAAGCTGGGCTTCATGCTCACGAGGCACGTCCGCCATGGATGACCGCTCGAGCTAGTGGATGCAAGTAATTAGAGGGAGGTGAGTGGCAGCTCGGAGCTCTGCTCGACCATAGCGGCCATGGCAGCGTGCTCTCTGGCGCTGGGCAGAGAGAGATGGAGCACGAGGACCAACAAGACGACCTTGGCGTGCATAAGAAAGCAGGGAGAGGAAGCAGCGCGGCAGGGTGCGACGACAACCGCGCGTGGGCGCTCATGCAAGGAGCAGCGGCGTCCTCTCGTGAGCCTTGTCGCATGCGGTTGAAAGGAATCGCATTAATCGCAGACAAGAAGAGCAGAAACATGAATGCAGCAGCAGCGAGAGCAGCAGTGCGTGGCACAGGTGTGGTGTAGGCGTGTGTGCATTGCGTACGTACGTGATGGGAGGGGCATGATGGTGGGAGTGTGTGCGTGCGTGCCTGTTGTGTGTGCGTGTTTTGATTTTTTTTCTTTTCCTTTTTTTTTTACCAAAACGCATAGGTAATTATGTAACTAATACCAACATGCTATAATTCTTTTGTCACTAATCTACATACACACATGCATATACCCATTGCATGTTTATTTTATATATATATTTATATCAAAAGCATTCTTATCAAAAACAAATACTTGAGTGTATATATGGCCAACTAGCAAATCTAGACACGTATATTCTGCCATCTGCGAGTATCGACTGATGACAAAACACCCCAAAATCCATACGCACCGAACAATCAACCATATTTAGATTCCAAATCGAGGTTGCACTATCATCAAGTTAACTTGCTCACAACTTCACTTAAGCACTATGCTCAAGTTATATTTTATTTTTATGTATAGAAATTGTTTTTCATGCCAAACGATTAACACAACAAATTTTATCCTTTTTGTTAGTATTTTCATTAACACCCTTTCATGTTGAGTAAACTAACTCATTATATTTGTTTGATTTCTCTCAGCCACACAAGTGAGTCACGTAAAATTTTTGTCTACCATTTCATGTGCGTTTAAAATTTAAAACTCGAGGAATTTGTTTTGCTATTTCTTTTTGATCTTAATTGCGATGCTAAACAAGCTCGTAACACCCGGGGTGTTACATTGTGGCACCCCCCCAGTAGGTCAACATCCGTCCCTCGCTTGACCAGGGATGAGTGGTGTGTACGTAAGGTCCTATGATATGGTTCTCTCGACATACCAGTCCTTAGGGGGACCAGACATGACATCTTCTCGAGGGGCCAACCAACGCCCCGTGCCTCAACGACACCTCCATTCCAGGCTTCATCCCACAAAGACACTCCACCCTGGTGAAAGGTCTTGATGGCTAGAGGGGGGGTGAATAGCCTTCTAAAAAATTCTACAAAGATAAGCTAAACAAGTTTATCAATATAACAAATAGCGAGATGCGTGTTTTGCTTAGCCTATGGGGTGTTTGCAAGCCACCTATCCAATTCACAATTCTAGTACATTTGCACTCAACCGCACAAGTCAAACCGAGAAAGAAACTACAACTAGCAAGCTACACAAAAGAGCTACTCTAGCAAAGCAAACTAGCTAGCAAAGATAACTAAGAAAGTAATGCGGAGTTGAGTTAGGAGGGTTTCACCGAGGGGCGAAGTATTGAGCCAACCAATATTATCAACAATGAATACCAAAACAACCGAACACCGGGATCAATCAATCACAATATGAAAGTGATGACACGAAGATTTATCCCGAGGTTCACGTGCTTGCCGGCACGCTAGTCCCCGTTGTGTCCCTCTTCACCACGTGGTTCGGTGGCTAATCGGTCACACACCGAGCCTCTCAAAAGGCGCCACAAGAACCTACCAAATGGCAAAAGGTTGCAATGACACGAGCAATTTACTAATGTTGCCTTTGGCGCTTCGCCGAGGTAGGCACAAACCCCTCACAATCACCGGAGGTGGCCAAGAACAATCACCAACTCTTGCCACCGCCTCCAAGCTGCTCCAAGCCGTCTAGGTGGCGGCAACCACCAAGAGAAACAAGAATCCCGCAGCAAATCAACCACCAAGTGCCAACTAGATGCTATCTCACAATGCAAATGCACTTGGATCACTCAATCTCACTTTGAATATGCAAAGAAGCAAGAGAGATGAGTGGGAGGGGAGTTGCTTAGCTCAAAGTGCTCACAAGTATGTCAAAATGTCCAAGAGAGAGAGCTTTGAGCAGGCCAACGAGTATTTATAGACGTACCCCTTCGAATATAGCCGTTAGGAACGAGATCCAGCTGAAGTCACGTTCACCGGACGCGCTGGTCCAATTGACCGGACGCGCCGGTCACGTAACGGCTAGTTTCGCGAAGCACTGACCGGACACGCCGGTCGCAACGACCGGACGCACCGGTCCCGTAACGGACCGGACGCGCTGGTCAACACTGAGTCGCGCACAACAAAGCAGTGACCGGACGCGCTGAAGAACTGACCGGACGCCACAGTGCCCGCGTCCGGTCGGAGTCCAGTAAGCTCCCTGGACGACCGGACGCGTCCGGTCGCCTGTGACCGGACGCGCCTCGCGTCCGATCGAACAACTGAAATACGCGCAGACACTGGACACTGACCGAACGCGTCCGGTCGAACAGTGACCGCGTCCGGTCACCACTGTGACCTCCGTTCGCCTCCGTTTGATTTCCGTTTGATTTCCGACTTCTGGCGTAGTAGAAAATAGGCATTTCAACTCCTCGAAAACGCCTGAATCCCGCCTCGCAAGCTCGGCAGGAGGGAGAGAGAGCCCCAAACCCTCTCTACCGCTCAAACTCCACCGCCTTCGCAAACGTGCTAACATCACCAAGTGATCATCACCATGTGCATGTGTGTTAGCATTTTCACAATCATTTTTTGAGGCGTTATTAGTTCTATCCAAATGCATATGATCATGAAATGCACACCTAGAGGCACTTAGGAGTTCAATAGCCGCGTAATTCCCCTCTTTATAGTACGGCTATCTATCCTATAATGTAGCCACACCCACTAGGTGTCTTGGTTACTAAAACACAACCCTTAAGCATATACCTTTGCCTTGATCATGTAGGGTTACGTCGAAATCTAAGTGTGGCCATCATGATCACCATGTCCGTCTTGCCACCAACTTTGGAATGTACTAATCCTCATATGCTACACACAACTTAGGCATAGGATTAGTACTTAGGCATTGTCACTAATTACCAACACCAAACATAGGACTTTCACCCGGGACCTCTTCATCTCACATATACCCACCACAGGTACCTCTCATAGGGAATGCCCAGGTCACATCTCCCTAGCAAGACTTGTCTAAAGACTCGTCATAGAATCCTATCTAGTCGACTCAACTCTCACCACACACCCAAGACGCACGCCAAGATCTCCCCAAGTTGTTATCACATTATTACCATATTATTAGCACTAAGTGCCTTAACCACTCACAAACAATCCTCCACCATGTATCCTAACAGCGGGTGTGCAGGGGTAGGGGTTGTGTCAAGGTAATGGCTTTCAAGCAATTCTACCATGCAACCTATCATAGATCAATTGCATAAAAGTAAAGCACTAGCAACTATATTATTGCATGTCTAATAGGATTCTACGAGGTTGGGTGGGACATGGCACCTGTTGATCGGTCATCTCTGAGATCTTCAGTGTACTCGCAGTTGATCTCCTCAAAGTCCTACAGCCGTCTGCATTTCCTTCCTCCAACGGGTTTCGACCCGATCAACGCTATCCTCGATGCAACTACCTCGATAGAGCGACAAGCAAGACAGAAAGCAATCAATACTCTAAAAAGGCAACAAGACACGGAAGAACAACTACACTGAAAGAACACCAAAGGGAAAACGACTTAGCCCTCTCGACGGATGTCCGATCCCTGGGCCAAAAGAAACAAAAGTGGTTGTTATTAAGCACAAGCTTAAGTCTTAGCCTAGCCAGTACTCCCCGGGTCAATCGTGTCAACCTGTACGGCTTTAATAAAAATGGCATTGACCCTAGCTTATCCTAAGTGAACACCACGGCTCACGGTCTTCCGATCCGAGTGTCATAGAGATTGATGGGAATCGAAAAGAGCGGCTAAGGGGAAAAGGAAGCAGTTCCGGTCTCTCTCAATCCATACACCATTATAATTGATGAGAATTAAGAGGGTGAAAGCCTAAGTTTGGTTTTGGTAATTAATGACACCAAGTTGCTAATGTCATGTGTTAAGTGTTTTAAGTTAGGCATAAGCAACACCTGTGATGAAGGTGTACGTGGCAAGGAGTGGTGGCCACAAGATCACAAAGAGAGATGGTGCATGGACATGAAATGTTGATCATGATGGAATGCACATAAAATGATGGACATGATGATCAAGTGGAAGAGAAGGATCTAAGAGCGCAAGGCAAAGGTATAACCATAGGGTTTTCCCTTTGCCGGTCTAAGTTGAGTAGAGAAGTGATTGACCGGGTTTAGGATACATAGCCGACTATCAAGAGGGGCAATCACGGTTAGCTCGGGAATCAAGTGCCACTAGATCAATGTCTTGAGCATATGCATTAGGATCTAGTTGAGAGCTAACACAACGCCTTGGAAAATGTTTATGAAATGCTAACATACATGCACATTGTGGCATACACTTGGTGGTGTTAGCACTTTTGCGAAGGCGGTGGTGTTTGAGCGGTAGTAAGGGGTTTGACGTTTTCGAGGAAATGAAACGCCTATTTTCTATTGCGCCGGAGTCTAGAAAAGGTGGCGAAAGTCCAAATTGTTTTTCACTGAAAAACGGCGATCGGACACTGCACCGGACGCGGTCTCGGTTTGACCGGACGCGTCCGGTCAGTTCAACGTGGCGCGGGCACTAGGGTTTGTGACCGGACGCTGGTCAGGCCTGACCAGCGCGTCCGGTCAGTTCACCTGTGCGCAGAAGGAGAGCGCGCGACCGGCGCGTCCGGTCCCTCACGGAACCGGAGCATCCGGTCAGACGTCCAGAGGGGCAGAGCACAGCGGAGTGCCGATCGGACGCGCGGCGCGTCCGGTCACGTGCGATCGGACGCGTCCGGTCTCGACGGGAGCTTACTGGAACGTGACCGGACGCTGGCACTGTCGCGTCCGGTCAAACGGTTGAGCGCGTCCGGTCACAGTAACGGCTAGTTCTGACGTGCACTATTCACGCTTGTCCTGTAGTGACCGGACCCTGACCGGAGCGTCCGGTCAGCGCGATTTTCGCTGCGTCGTCCGTAACGGCTAGCTGCGTACCCCTTCGTTATAAATAGAGGATGTCCGGGGTTTGAGGGTATCTCTTGCACATTTTAAAACCTAGAGACATCCTTTGAGCTAGAGAACAACCCCTCCACTCATCTCTTTGCATAGTTGCACATCTTGAGTGAGATTGAGTGAGATTCAAGTGCATTGCTTGAGAGTTGCATTCTAGAGGCACTTGATCTTCGAGTTGCTGCGGATTTCTTGTTACTCTTCCATGTTTCCTGACACGGTAGATGGCTTGGAGCAGCGGAGGTGATTGAGCTTGCAATTGGAGATTGTTGGAGCCCTCACCAAGTGTTGTAAGGGGTTCTTGATCCTTCCCCGCGGGAGTTCACAAATTGGATACTCTAGTGGAGCTCGTGGCTTGGAGGATCCCCATCTTGTGTGCGGTTGTGCGGCGCCCGCCGAGGGCTCGACTCTTGATAGTCGATTAGCTCGTGAATCGACAAGTGGGTGCATCGCCACAACGAGGAGTAGCTTGCCGGGAAGCAAGTGAACCTAGGTATAAAATCTTGTGTCATCTCTTTGCCGAGGATTTCTCTTGTGGTTGATTATTGTGATTGATTCTTCAAGTGCATTACTTCTCTACATCGTTGGTATAAGAATCAAGTCACTTGCTCTTTACTTTCTTGTACTAGTCCTTGTGTAGTTTGCTCAGTGTAGCCTTTATCACATAGGAGTAAGTAGCTTAGTGACTTAGTCTTGTTGGTGTGTATTAGAGATCATAGCCTTGCTTCACTAGAATTGTATAGGTGGCTTGCATAGTATAGTTGAGCTAGTGCTAGAATTAGTTTAGCCATCTTTTATACTAACGTGGTTGTTTAGTGAAGCTTGTAGAATTTTAAATAGGCTATTCACCCCCCCTCTAGCCATTTGGACCTTACAGAGGGTGGAACGGGGAAGAGAAGAGAAGGGAGGTGGTCTACTTCTTCCAATCCACACGCCATGGCAAGAGACGGGGCATCAAAAGGAGCAACACATAGGAGAACACGAGTGCCCAAACTACTTGTAGGGTACCATGACCTAGGTGCACTAAACGCACTAAGACATCCCTAGGGTTCTTAGCGGTGCGGTTGTCACCGCAAGAACCAAAGAAATGCTACGGTCTAAATAGGTACAAGCATACAAGCTTAAGCACGACAGAACCAAAAGAGGGGGACACGGGATTCAACTTCCTTTGATCCGCTTGCCATAGCATACGACAGGAATCGAAGGAATGGAATTAAGAGAGCAATAAACAACAAACAGGCGAAGGGTTCAATCCACATCTTAATTATTGGATCGACGAGGATTGAGAACAAGAGAGGAGAGAAGAATGGAATCCACACTCCTTCGACCAACTCATCATGGAACGGACGAAGGTTGGAAGAAAGGAGACATGATGCCACGATCTGAACCCACTCGTAGGGCACCACAATCGTGCAACTAAATTGGCACAATGCTATCCCTAAGGTCCATAGCGATGCAACTATCACCGCTAGATCTGAAGGAATGCTATGGTCAAAGTGGTACAAGCATACGAGGTGGTTAGGATAAACAAGTGAACAAAAGAGGAAAAGCACGATGGTCATGGAGAGGCAACTCGCGGCCATGAGCTTTACCCACACGAGTTGGCTTTCGTAAGTCCCACAATGGTCGTCCCCTAGTTCTCCTACTAGGCTAGGTCACGAATGGTTCACCAAGTGCGGGTGGAAGCGCAGCAACGCCGAATCCATGGTGGCCTCGTGCAAGGGCTGAATAGGATCGCTAACTATTGTAGTTCGACGGAGACAACTAAAACATGAGAGAAGGGATACGCTCGGCGTCATGGCCATGGTGAGACGAACTCGTGATCGCAACGAACAAGCACATCGCTTCCCAACCGACTCGAAGGCACGGTCCACAGACGACAACAAACAACACACAAGAACAAGAACTAAACCGACACAACAACCAAACAGAGTAGCACATATCCATAGCACCACAAGAGATAGACCGACGACGAAGGCATGACACAGGCAATCATAGATATAGATGGATGATCATGTATAGGAGAAAGTATGAAATGAAATGAAAAGAAAGGCAAGAGCTTTGTCGATGTTGAGGTTGGCGTCGACAGGGTTCAAAGGCTCGACCTTGATGGTGAAGGGCTATCGCGACGCGTTCTGGCGGGCTATGGCTAGTTGATGGCCGGCTGTAGCTAGCTATAGCTTGTTGCGGCTGGCCAGCGACTAGCTGGTTGTGGCAGTGGATGTCCCGGGGGTGGTCGTTGCATGCTGGACGCAGCTCCGGTCCTCCGACGGTGGCCGCTAGTCCTGCATAGCTAGCTCGCAAGACGAGCGGCGGTGGGGAAGGTGCTCTGGGGTGGTGCTGGGTCGCTAGGGTGCTGCTAGACAGTGAGGACCGAGCAGGGCTCGTCGTGGTCAAGGAAGAGTGGAGGTGTCGCCTCCTTGCGGTAGTGAAATTCACGGCACGAGGGCCGGTGTTAGCCATGAATGGCGACGGGAGGGGAAAGGATGGAGTTTTGACTGCTGGTGAGGAAGGGAAAGGCGGGAGCTTGAGCGTGGATGCTCACCGATAGCCGGGGAGGAGCTCAGTGGTGGCGTGGTGATGTTGCAGAACAGCGCCGTTGTAGGAGCCCGACGCGGTGAAACGGCCTAGCACAGTCACGACAAGGACGACGCAGGGCGCGGCATCGTGGAGCTCGATGAGAGGAGGTAGAGCGCGATGTGGATGCAGCAGGGCCTGTGTCACGGTCTTCTGTGCTTGGTGAGGAGTAGCGACTCGGCGTCAAGGTGCTCGGCGAGGACGGGTCACCGGCATGACGAGGACGGAGCAGGGGTGCGATGTGGTCGGTGTCCATGGCTCCCATTGAGGCATAGACAGAGGAGGAGGCGGTGTCACGGGGCTCGGCGCGCAATGACGACGGGCGCAGAGGCGAGGTGGAGCTCGGCGTCGTGGCGGTGGTGTTCGGCAGAGCATGGCTGTGGCTCTAGTGAGGCGGCTTGGCGAGGAGGAGAAACCGGCGTGGTGGTCACGACAAGCTTGAGGCGGAGGCGAGGGTGAAGCAGAGCGCGGCGTGGTCGGTGGTGATGGCGCGACCGAGGACGGCTGGTCCCGGCACGACTAGTTGTGGTGTCCGCGCGGCCGGCTGCGGCTGGTGCCGTCGGCAGCAGAGAGCGGAGAGGGAGGAGAGGTGGGACAGAGAGTGCGGCGGCGGTTCAGGAATGACAAGAGGAGCGGCGACGACTGAGGTATTTGTAGGCGCCATGGCTAGGGTTCCAGGGCAGGGCGACGATCCTCGTCATCCATGCCCGCTTTAGGACACTGAAAGCCCTAGTTTGATTTTGGCTAATTGATGAAACCTCAGTACTAACCTCTATGATAAGTGTGTGGATTAGATGAGGTTGGTACAATCCAAGTGTGGAGCAAGATTCAAGTCCATAGTAAGGAAGGTGGACATGAAATAATGATCAAGTGCTCAACTTAGAAAAGAAGAAAGAGAAAAACAAAATCTGATGGAGATCAAGGCAAAGGTATTGCTAGGGTTTTGGTTTCAGTGATCAAGATACCATAGAGGGTGTGATCACATTTAGGATCGGTAGCCGTACTATAAAGAGAGGAATTTCCAAGGCTATTGATCACTTAAGTGCCTCTAGATGAGGATTCATTTGCATATGCATTTAGATCTAGTGGAGAGCTAACCTAACTCCTTCAAAATGATTGCGGAAAATGTTAACACACATGCACATGGTGATGTACACTTGGTGGTGTTAGCACATTTGCGAAGGATGTGGAGTTTGAGCGGTAGAGATGGGATTCGATGATTTTTTGGAAGTGTTCCTCACTAAAAAAACACATCGGACGCTGGCCTCAGGGGGACCTGCGTGTCCGGTCTGTTCAAGCAGAAGCGTGCATGAAGGAGTTAAGCGAGCGGATGCTGGCCAGGGAGCACCTGCGCGTCTGGTTAGTTTCTTCGGAGGACCGGACGCTGCGGACCGGACTCTAGCTAAACACCATTCAGCGTCTGGTCACGCTAATGTGGCAATGCACAGTGAGGTCAGGGAGGACCGGACGCTGGCCTGCGTCCGGTGTTGGTGCACCGGACGCGTCCGGTTGACGTTTTCGCAGTCTGGACCTTCTCTAGAGTCGACCGGATGCTGAGGTGAGGTGCGTCCGGTCATTCTCTTGACTGTTGGCGCACGCAATGACCATTGAGATCGTGTGGCATGGATTCGAATGTGACACGTGGCAGACATCGAGCGGGCGAGCGCTTAAGCCACCAGACGCTGGGCTTCGTCAGGTGTAGCAGCACCTGCGCGTCCGGTGCTATCGGGAAAGACAGAGTTGAGAGCCTAACGACTCTATTTGTTTGGGACCCCTATAAATATGTGTTGGCCGGCTCTTGAGGAACCCTCTTGACATTTTGATCATCTTGACATCCTCTTGAGCTGAGCATACTCCCTCCCACTCATCTCCCTTACTTGGTTGCTAATCCAAGGTGAGATTGAGTGATCCAAGTGCATTGTGGTTGAGTTTGCATCTTAGTGGCACTTGGGTGATCTTTGGCTGCGGGATTCTTGTTTCTCTTTGTGGTTGCTGCCACCTAGACGGCTTGGAGGCAGCAAAAGAGTTGTGGCAAGAGTGGTGCTTGTTCTTGACCACCTCCCGGTGATTTGTGAGGGGTGTTGTGCCTTTCCTGGCGGAGCGCTAAAGACAACTCTAGTAAATTGCTCGTGTTATTGAGCTACCTCACTTGCAGTAGGTTCTTGCGGTGCTCTTTGGGGAGCTTGGCTTTGGATTGCCAATTAGCTGCCGAATCACGAGGTGTAAGTCGACACAACGGGAACTAGCGTGTCGGCATATACGTGAACCTCGGGAGAAAAACTGTGTTTCCATTGTGATTGATTCATTGGATTTCTCCCGGTGATTGGTATTCATGTTATTGTGATTGGTTCATTCCTCGTCGCGGTAGTATAAAGATCACACCCCCTCCATTTACATTCCGCAAACTAGTTGTAACAAGGTCTTTAGTGTAATTAGTTTTGAGAGCTTGTATTATCTTTGCTAGTATAGCTTCTTACCTAGTTGAGCTATTTAGTGTAACTAGTTTTTGAGAGCTCGTAGTGACCTAACCATTATTTGTTATAGTGATCCTAGTGACTAGAATTGTTGGATAGGTGATTTGCAACCTTTATAGAGCTAGAGCAAAGTTGCACTTCGCTATTTTTTATACTAACCTTTTGCTTTAGTAAGTTTATAGAATTTTTAATAGGTTATTCACTAAGACCTTTCAGACATGCGGCGCGAATCCTGGGTCCATGAACGGACGCGAGGTAGGGGCGCGGCGCGGGCGCGTGCGTAGTGGCGGTGGCGGCTCAGGAGCGGGCGCGTTAGGGTTTAGGTCAGGGGCGTCGCTGTTTTGGGCCCGTGAGGGCGGCGACTGGGATAGCGGGGTCACGTCATGGACGGGCCTGTGGGGGCTGGCGCTGCTGCGGGGGGCGCGGTGCGGAGCTGGGCCGCGGGCTGCGCACGTGCATGGGCCGTGGCGGGAGCAAGCGCGAGGTAGGCTAGGCGGCGAAGGGAGGCCGAGGTCTGGTAGCGGATGAAGGAGGGGAGATGGGCCAACTCGCGATGGCCCAAGAGGGAGAAGAGGGGAAGAGGCCGGCTGGGCCTGGCGGGTGGAGAAGGGGAGCTGGGCTGAAAGGAGGAAGGAAAGAGAAAGAGGGGGTTTGGCCCAAGAAGGAAAGTATGGTTTCCCAATTATAATTTACAGAATTTAAGATTGAGTCCAAAAAATTTGAAAGGGAATTCAAAGGAGATTTGAGAAGAGCTCAAAGGGGAATTTGAGAAGGGATTCTTGCTACAGATTTGTGTACTCCAACTCTAACAAGACTCAAACACAGAACAAACTCGAGAGCACCGACACACTTCTACAAACAATTCTAAATGGATGCAACGATTTGTTAGCGGGTTAGACTCGGGTTTGACCTAAAAGCTACATGCTTCACATAATTGTAGGAAAAAATTTAAAAAGCTTGCATTTTCGGTTGCTCAAAAACCCGGGTTGTTACACATGCCGAAATTACCTATCTGATCGGTAATTCCCAAGTCGACCAGGTGGTGTAGAATTATGTCATTGAGATTGTACGTGCACCAAGCAATGAAGTTCCTTTGCCGGGATCGGATTTTACATACCGTGCGTTCTGTTTGCACACAATTGGCCCCATTCGGCTGTGCTGATAAGCCGGCTGGAAAACACTGTTGGCTAATTTGTTGTGAGAAAAAAATACTGTTCCGACTGAAAAAATAAGCTGAAAAGTACGAATTATAAGCCGGATGAATATGGCCAATATGCTTGTGAATAAGGCGACTCCATATTTTTTTCACTAGAACGAGTGTCTTCGCGGATGGCGCTTAAGATGAAGGGTACTATAGCCTAGCGTAGACCGTTTTGCAAGATTTTATGAGACGTAATTTACAAAGAAGTTTATTATGAATTTATCATACGAACCAAAGGCGTTCTGGTATAGCGCCTATATATCAAAATAAATGTGGAGAAATGAAGGGAATTTTGGTTTTATCATAGGATTGCGACTGGTTGGTAAGTGGCGGTGGATAGGCGAAGCACTAAAATATTCTAAAAAACATTTTTTTAAAAAGCTAAAAACATTTTTATCTAGTTGCGGAGTACTTACTTTGTTCCAAAATAAATGCACATTTTATTTTTCAAGGAGTCAAATTTAAAAAAACTTTTGAGAGTTTGACTAGAAATATAGAAAATAATATCAACATTTGTATGTCTAAGTAAGTTTATTAGGAGAGTATACTTTATACTCAAATCTAATGATATTTATTGAAGTATTATATCATAAATAGAAATATAGAAAATAATATCAACATTTGTATGTCTAAGTAAGTTTATTAGGAGAGTATACTTTATACTCAAATCTAATGATATTTATTGAAGTATTATATCATAAATATTGATATATTTTTTTTATAATATAACTTTTGTCAAACTAAAAAAATTGACTCCGACGAGAGGGAGGAGAGTCCGTCTCTCTCTCTCACAGCAGATCTCACAGTCACACGACAGGATATCTTGTGCTCCTGACCTCCCTACCCCACCTCCAGCTCCTCCTACGCGGCCCCACCATCTCCACCTCCCGGACGAACAGACACAAACCAGGTACCAACGACAAATCTCGCGACCTCTCGAAATGAGCGGAACCGGAAGCAGTGTGTAGCGCGAGACGAACGCCGCCGCGAATCCAAACCCTAGAAGCCGGAGGAAGACGGCGAGTGAACCCAGCAACGATCCCTGACCTCCAAAATCCTAGCGCGGCGGCCGCCGCGGTCGGATCTCGGGGGTGACGAAGGATGTCGGATTCAGCATCTATGGCAGCCGCCATCGAGGCGCGGTTCAGCAGCCGCGACCTCATCGGCCGCGGCTCCTTCGGCGACGTCTACAAAGGGTACGGATGGCGCCCCCACTGCCCCACACCTGTTCGGCAGTCCCCAAATTTCCCTTACCTCTTATTGCCTCGCGCGGATTTTGAGCTCATGCAAGGCAGGCGGCGGCCACGTTTGATTGAGCCGTTAGTTTAGCTTCGGGTCGAGCGGCATTGCGGATTTGGGCGTGGGGGATGGAGGTGGGGCTGGGTCCAGCGGGTAATTCGTGCGTCGGTTGTTGGTAATTAGCTGATCGAGCGGCAGCTTGGTAGCGTCTGTGATGTTATCCATCAGCTTGTTCGAGTTAGTTCGGTGCCATTGGTGGTTTCATCTATCTGAGGGGGAAAATGGTGCAGTTTGTCTGCTCAGTGTGAGATTTGGGGGAACAAGCAGTGTAATCAGGTTGATACAGTGGCTAACCAAGATGCGGCTGCACTGCATCTATGCAAATTTATTTTTGTTATTGGGTGGCACTACTATTGGATGGCTCTTTGCTCTAAAAAGTGACAAGCAGGTGGCACCATTAGGAGGTGGGCTATGCAGCAACATTGGTGCTTAGGCGGGAGCGTGGTGTCTAGCACCTAGGCGATGCCTAGGAGGCTACACGATTAACCTTTAAACTTTGTTCACAAGATACCCGATTTGTATTCTATATACTGATGGTCTGTCTCTGATCTATTGTGAAATGCTGTTCTTGTGAGGAACATGTCTGCCAACAATGCTGAAGCTCTAATTATTTTGTTCATGTAGAAGATAAGCACTTTATGATGTGAGGCACTTAAGTGAGGGTAGGCTGGTACTGGATGCTTTTCCTCGAAACTTCAAGGATCATGAGCTTTTTGTGTTCTAAAAAACATATTGGTTCAGAATGTGTTTGTAATTCACAACCCAGACAACTTCCATTTGCTATTTCTCTGTAAAAGAGTGTTCCCTTTGGACTAGAAAACAATCAGTATGTGAAATGAAAAGTTCTGCTATGTACTTGTATCAATGTTTTCAAATCGTCTGGTTGGACCTGGTCGACCTGGGACCGACCAGGACGATTAATCACGATTAATCGCGATTAATCGGACGACTTGTACAGGTCGACAGTACCCCTGATCGGTCACCTGAGACCGACCAGGACGATTAATCGCGATTAATCGGACGACTTGAAAACAATGCTTGTATCATTCCCCAAAATACCTGTATTGTTACTTAACATATAGCGCACATAGAAGTTGGCATGCTATTTACATGGAGGATGACATTATATTTGCCTGATTTCTTTATTTCCCTCGTCAGTAGGCATTTGCTTCACTTAAAATTTTCCCGTGAGTTGTACTTATATTATTTCTGTTGCCTCATGTTTTATGCTGAATCTCAATGCTTGCTCAATACCCCATGTTTTTTTTGTAGGTTTGACAAGGAATTGAATAAAGAGGTTGCTATAAAAGTCATTGATCTGGAAGAAGCGTGAGTCCCTAACATGAATTTTACCATAACTTCTTATTTTGAACATATTAGTTATTAGTTTTTTGTTTTGCACTGTCACTAATGTTCCCTTGGAAAATAATTAAGTTAACACCTTCTCGTTCTACATTCTGTTTTTTTTCTGAATTTCTTCCGCCAAGAATTTAACCAAGTTGTTCTTTTCTTTTCAACCGATTCCATTGCAGTGAGGATGACATTGAAGACATCCAAAAGGTTGTGGTTTCACTTGTGCTCTATATTGTATGCTAGGCTGTCATAGATCAACTTACCTGGTGTCCGGTGTGTAAAAAAAAAAAACTTACCTGGTTGATATGTCAAGTTCCTAAAAGGCTTTATTTCCTGTCGCAGGAAATATCTGTTTTGTCACAATGCCGGTGCCCATATATTACTGATTATTACGGCTCTTATCTTCACCAGACTAAATTGTGGATAGTAATGGAATACATGGCTGGTGGTTCTGTTGCTGACCTTGTATGTTTTCTATATCCTTTGTCAGTTGATCCGCATAATGTTTAATACAATGCAGATAACAGTGAAGTTAGTGCTCCATTCCATCATCATTTGTCAAGCACCATTATAAACTACTTGTTGATAATTGATGTTGTTCCTTCATTTCCATGTGCAGCTTCAAGCTGGCCCTCCTCTGGATGAAATGTCTATTTCATGCATTCTGAGGGACTTGTTACACGCAATTGAATATCTACATTCTGAAGGAAAAATTCATCGTGATATTAAAGGTTTTACTTCTCCCCCTTTCCCTTTCTTATTCAAATGTTTTTTGTGAATGCCCGCAACTATTTGGAACAATTACTGACCCAATAGTAATCGAACTATCCAAACCTCATCAATCTTTCTTATGAGGATGTAAATTGGAATAATTCTTCCAATAAACTTTGCTTACTGTAGGTGGTAATGGATAAATTTTCCAGCTTGACTTGCCTTATCACGAACAGGATGTAACCCCTTGTTGCAAAATGTATTATATATGTCTTAATGGGTCTTTCCAGTTGGTCTTGGTAATCCCTTGATGGTTAGCTAATTGGAGAAACTCAAGTCTTTCAATTGAATAGTAACTGCAGGGACAAGTGGTGTATTGTACCTTCAATAACAGACTCGTAATTGTTAAGTGGTTTATATAAGTGTCTGCCTATTCTCTCCTGTTTGACTGTCTAATAAGAGGAATCTAAAAACTGACAGGAGGCTTCTTGATAAGGGTGGCACTCCTCTATTCTGTAAGAACCAATAGTGCAGTAGCAGTTTAACTATAACACAGTCTTTCTTGTGGAACATGTTTCTATGAAAAAAGTAGCTTGTTAGTGGTTGATAGATATTACTCTTGCATTGCAAATACCATTCAGGAAACCTATCCAATTCATTTGAACTACCCTAATCAACTAGCTGCTGCCATCCCACCTTGGGATGTGTAGATCATATATGATACTTTCTATTATCAAGTTAGTTGATGATTACTTTATGATACAATACAATAAAATTTCTTGACCTTCTATTAATTGTTCCCTTTGAATTCCTTGGTTGTATAAAAAGTTTGGATCTTATTTGTTATTCACTTTGTACTTGGTTGGGCTAATACTTAATATGCTGAAAGGGTGGGTGAAGAATTGTTTTTGCTGTTGGTAGTAGCATGAGCCTGGATAGATTTGAAATCTTAGAGGTGCTGGTGGATGTGAAGAGAGAGCAAAACCCTCACCAAAGCACCCTATTCACAAATCTACATGTTTGGTACTTTGGTGGACAGTTGGTAATGCTCTTCCACAGATACAGTTATGTGGAGGATTTCACAAATACAGATAATCCTATTGTCGTGCAAGGAATAATTATCGGGATATGTTGTCATTAGTGTCATTTTTTTCTTGTCTTGAAAGTTGTAATGCCAAGTATGATAAATATTGAAGCGAAAGCATTGTTTGATATTTTGCAGCGGCAAATGTCCTCCTCACTGAAAGCGGAGATGTGAAGGTATAACTTTTATGACTGGAAGATTCTGCATTTTGGAATGCTTTCCATCGTGGTACATCTATTGTCAATTTCTAGTTCATAATATGTATTCTGCTGTTACTATGTGTATTCCATAGGTTGCGGACTTTGGTGTTTCTGCACAGCTGACTAAAACAATGTCTAGGAGAAAGGTACAGCCTTAACCATTCTTCTGTTATGTCAAGTTGCTTAGCGTTTCTGGCTTTCTGAACATGCATTGGGAACCTATTGAGCCCTCAACTACACCTCTACTGGTAAATCCTTGGGGTAAATCAATGTTATTTATTCTAGATAAACTGCTTAGTGTTGGCCCTCGATCTCCCTGCACAGGTGAGTATCATCACCTCACCAACACCCACAGTCCCACACAGACACACAGCACGAGCACCAGCTCTGCAACTCTGAAAGTGTGGCAACTGAACTGGTTTCTGTTGGAATGTGTGTGTATTAGGCCCATGAGGAGGCCCATGTGGCCCATGTATGGTTATCTATATAGCTACCCTTCTAGGGTTAGCCCAATCAATAGAAACCCATTCCCTAACATGGTATCAGCAGCCTAGGGTTAGTTTCCTCCCCACCCACCTCTCCCCAGCCGCCGCCACTGCTGGTGGCCGCCGCCGCCGACCACTGGCGCCATGGCTGGCGCTACTCCTCCTCCTTCCCTCTACTGTCACTTCCCCCCTCTCCTCTTCCTCCTGGGCACAGGTCCTGGCGGCCGCCCCTGCTGGTCCGCCGCCTCCTCCAGGCGCTACTCCTGGCGCGGCCCCGACCTCTCCGCTTGGTGCAGACCCGGGGACCTCGTCCCCCGATACTGCCCCGGGGGGCCGTGCCGGTCGCCGTCGCCTGGTCCTGCCCCGACACCTGCCCCGCGGTTCGCTGCGCCGGTACGGGTGTACCAGCGCAGGCCGCGGCCGCGGCCGCCGCCACTCGCGGTCCCTTCTCCGCCGGGGACACCGACACCACCGCCGCAGTCCCCGCCGGCCCGTGACGCACCGTTGGTCTACCACCCTCCGCTTCTTCACCGACACCCGCGGCATGTTCACCCGATGGTGACACGGCACGCGGCTGGCACACTGCCACCCTGGGCCCTTGAGGCATCGACCGGCGACGCGCTGGTCTCCCCGGTACCCTCTTCCGTCCGCGACGCCCTGTTGGATTCTTACTGGCGCCGCGCGATGGAAGAGGAGTACGCCGCGCTTCTCGCCAACCAGACGTGGGAGTTGGTGCCTCGGCCACCGGGCTCCAACGTCGTCACCGGCAAGTGGATCTAGACCCACAAGCGTCGGGCTGATGGCACTCTCGAGCGCTACAAGGCTCAATGGGTTCTCCGGGGTTTCACTCAGCGCCCTGGAGTCGACTATGATGAGACTTTCAGCCCGGTGGTCAAGCCGGCCACCGTCCGCACCGTGCTCTCGTTGGCGCTTGCTCGGTCATGGCCCGTCCATCAGCTGGACGCCAAGAATGCTTTTCTGCACGGCCTTCTCACCGAGACCATGTACTGCAGTCAGCCGGCGGGGTTCGTTGATTCCTCCCGTCCTGACATGGTCTGCCGGCTCAACAGGTCTCTCTACGGCCTCAAGCAGGCACCCCGGGTGTGGAACCATCGGTTTGCTGCTTTCTTGCTAACACTGGGGTTCGTGGAGGCCAAGTCTGACACATCTCTGTTCATCTACCACCATGGAGCTGACACTGCGTACTTGCTGCTCTATGTTGATGACATTGTCCTCACAGCCTCCAGTGAGCCCCTTCTCCGCGGATCATTGCCGCTCTTCAGCAAGAGTTTGCTATGAAGGATCTGGGTGTGCTCCACCATTTCCTCGGGGTCACTGTTGAGCCTCGTCCTGATGGGTTACTTCTTTACCAGCGACAGTATACTCGGGATATCCTGGAGCGGGCTGGGATGATTGACTGCAACCCCTGCTCCACTCCGGTTGATACTCAGGGCAAGCTGTCCGAAGCTGAGGGCCCCCCAGTGTCTGATCCCACTGCATACAGGAGTCTCGCTGGTGCCCTTCAGTACCTCACCTTCACCTGGCCGGACATCACCTATGCAGTTCAGCAGGTCTGCCTTCACATGCATGATCCCCGGGAGCCTCACCTCACGGCTCTCAAGCGTCTCCTCCGCTACCTCCGGGGCACGCTCGACTACGGCCTCCTACACCACCGGTCCTCCTCCGCCGACCTTGTCGTCTACACTGACGCTGACTGGGCGGGGTGTCCGGACACTCGGCGCTCCACCTCCGGCTACGCTGTCTTCTTGGGCGGCAACCTGGTGTCCTGGTCGTCTAAGCGTCAGCCTGTGGTCTCCCGGTCCAGTGCCGAGGCGGAGTACCGCACTGTCGCTAACGGCATAGCTGAGGCCTCTTGGCTCCGGCAGCTTCTCGCTGAGCTGCACACTCCGCCCTCCCGAAGCACACTGATCTACTGCGACAATGTCAGTGCGGTCTACCTCTCCACCAACCCCATCCAACACCAGCGGACGAAGCATGTGGAGAGCGACCTACACTTTGTCCGTGATCGGGTGGCCATGGGCGAGGTGCGGGTCCTTCATGTTCCGACTACCTCCCAGTTCGCGGACATCTTCACCAAAGGCCTCCCGTCCTCGACCTTCACCGAGTTTCGCTCCAGCCTCAACATCACCAGTGGGCTAGTTGCGTCTGTGGGGGGGCTGTGTGTGTGTTCTTTCTTGTTCAGCCTGGAACTCCGCTGCGCCGGTAGTTCAGACTGCGGGGGGGTGTTGGAATGTGTGTGTATTAGGCCCATGAGGCTAGGCCCATGTGGCCCATGTATGGTTACCTATATAGCTACCCTTCTAGGGTTAGCCCAATCAATAGAAACTCATTCCCTAACAGTTTCTTCCATTGCCTTTGCTCTGAATATATACAGCACTAGTACCTCTATAAGGTACCCTAGAGTATGGAGGGTACTCCAACTACTTGTACTAGCTAATACATGGCTGAGATCAGCCCCAACTACTACCATGGCTGATGTATGCCTCCACTAACTATTGTACAAACTAGTACTAGAGGTCATGGCCTTTTGCCATACCTCAAACAGCAGAGCTGATCGTGCCAACCCTGCTGCAGCAAAAGCAAAGAGAGGGGAGCAGCATATTATCTCACACTTAGCTGTCGTTTTCACACAACCACAACTAAACTGTCAGTCTTGTCTCTGTTAAAAACAAAACTTGATGGTTGTGTTTGCCATATATGTGCTGTGGTAGTAAACATTGATATACAATCTTTTTCAGCTCAAATGGAGCATGTTCTTGTCAAGCATTGTTTAAACATTATGACCTCCGTTGTAAAACTAAGAGTAACCTGTGCAACTGCATGTGTAGATTTGAAAAATACATTTTTATTCTGTATATAACTCTAATATCTATGGCTGAAAATGCATCTGTGTTTTCTACACCGCTATTATAGATTTAGTAAAAATCTACACTGTTACAATTGGCCATGCAATATTAGTATTACTGTGGTCCCTTGGCCCTTGAGTCTCACCAATTGCTTTTCATATACGTAAATTAGATATACCTTCTTCATATAGTCAATGGACTTCTGGTATATTTTTTTTTGGGAATGTATAATTATTGGTTTATCCTTGGAAGCGTGTTGGGTGGCTGTATTTTAATTGCAGATTGCATCCATTGAGAAATTTAAAATTGGTGACAAATTGGATAAATTGGTGTTTGGTAATGAGTGCAGCCTTCTAAGGGTACCCAGCCAAGTAGGGCAAAGTACTGTTTTCAGGAAATTAACCAGCCATTTGCTATGAACCAACCAACTAATCAGGGGTGGAGCTATGTGTTCTTATCGTGGTCACATGCTCCTATAACATTTACTAAATCCTATATAAATATACTGTTTGCAAGTATGTTAGTGGAGCTGGCCACAATAGCCTGGCTCTGGCAAAAGAAAAAAAAAACACTCTCTTTCCTTAATGTAACTTGGTGGATTGTATATGAGTCCCTTACATATTGTTTTCCTCTTCTAAGTACTGTTGAAATGTTACGTCCATCTACAAGGTGGTTGAATCATTGTTGATTTTTCTTAAAGTGCCTTATCACGGAGCAAAATGCCCAAATGTGGTTTGATCTGTTTATGATTGCTGCTTACACTGGTGTTTACAACTTCATCATGTCATGGTCACATGTGGCTTGAGGGTGTATGTGGTTCATGGTACATAGCTCTTTGTTTTGTATCATAATTCCAAAATAATCTGATTACTGTTTCAGAGCATTAGTGTGACTTTGTGAGAATGCTGCTAAGAGTCATGCTACCATCTGGTGAGCGGTAGAGTGCCACACTAGGTAATATATGCATTCATGTTTGGTCTGGGTAGTGGGGAATCGGTTTAGCAGATTTGAAGCCTTGATTATGCTTGGGCATCATGTTGAGTTGTTTTATTTTTACGTAAAGAGTGCAGGGAAGGGAGGAAAGTAGTGGATTGTTCAAAGTTTTATTTGTAAGCATGAACTTGTTTGTATCAGTTGATTGCTCTATATGGAAGGCCTTATCTGTTATGTTGATATTTTAGCATTTTAACACCAGGAAAAGCATGCACTCATTGTTTGAATTTTATGGTGAAATATTCTCTTTGAAAATTTACATTGATTAAAGAGTGAGCCTTTCTACTGCTGGTCTGCTGCTAATGATGTCAAACTGTTCAGACATTTGTTGGAACTCCCTTTTGGATGGCACCTGAGGTTATTCAAAATTCTGAAGGGTACAATGAGAAGGTACTTGTGCATTTGCTAAACAAATTTATTAGTATTGTGCTTTTATAGACAAGACTGTGTTTCACTGCAGGCAGATATCTGGTCTTTAGGTATCACTGCTATTGAAATGGCTAAAGGTGAACCCCCTTTGGCAGATATTCATCCCATGAGAGTTCTTTTCATGATACCTCGTGAAAATCCTCCGCAGGTAATTTGATTAATTTTCAGGAACTTACCAAAAGTACCAGTATGCATTTCTATGCAAGAAGATAAATGATTTGTATTTATATGCAGCTTGATGAGCATTTCTCGAAACCAATGAAAGAGTTTGTGTCACTATGTTTAAAGAAGAATCCAGCGGAGGTAAATTTATTATTATTATTTTTGGAACTCAAGGCAGGAGCACTGCCGTTTCAATTAGAAATTACTCATATTGAGGGAAACAGGAAAAACTGTACATCACTCAGTTAAGTAGAGAAAACTGGCAACTGGGTAAAAAGCTCACTGTGTGCAAACCTTCTAGCTAAACTAGGTCTTGGATCACTGCAAAACGACCTAAACCACAACACCTGCCCAACTACCTAGCTTAATTAGGCCTGATTATGGCCTTCACATATATGTTCTAAAACAGACTTATTATATGTAAGCTTGAATGACATTGAAGTTTGTTGTTCTGCCTTACTTTTGCTTAATGCTCTATTGCTCTCTTTCACTTTCTTGCAGAGGCCTAGTGCCAAGGAGCTTCTTAAGCATCGTTTCATAAAAAATGCCCGAAAGACTCCAAAGCTTTTGGAGCGAATAAGGTTTGGGATATTCTTTCTTCTCAGTGAAAATTGAGTAAATGGATGCACTTGAATGTTTATCTCATTCACTCTGTGTGCTTTCTATTACTGTTATTGGTTAGAGAGCGGCCAAGATTTGCAGGAAAAGGCATGGATGACACACAAAATGGGCAAACACATGATGAAGAAGAGGATTTTGGTACAGGCACTATCAAGGTCAATAGGACAAAAGATACAGCTCCGTCTTTGAGGTATATTAAGTCAACATTAAGCAAACTTTGGTCTGTCTTCACATACCTGATTCTTTTTTTCCCCCTACTGTAGTCAAGGAACAGTTAGGAAAGCTACAGTCAGGGATTTTCCTGATAGATCAGAGGGCACAGGAACTGTCCGAGTTGTTACAAGGCCTCCTCAAATCGCCTCCACCAAGGATGGTAGATCTGATATGCCTCAAAGTCCAAAAGCACCAATACGTACAACTGATCGAGAAACTCAGTGGAAGTCATCATGGACTGGATCTGAAGATTCTCTCTATCAGAGAGATACTCAGAGTGAACGTGGGAGAGTAGAAAGTTCTACTGATGATGTAATATTTTGGCGTTTGACATGCAACTTGGTTAAATCGTGATGATTTCACTAACTATAATTCTTTGCCAGAATGATCAGTCTGTAAGTGGGTCAGGAACTGTTGTGTTACGCTCACCAAGAGCATCTCAGTTGTACTCAACTGCTAGCAACCACAGTGCCAAGGTAACTTACAAACATCATTTTTTCTGTTTTTAAGATTAACAACCTTACTGTCTATGTAAGACAAGACAAGGATAGAAGTGAGCAGCAGCAGCTGACACGTCTTACTTGTTAGCCTCCCAGCAGATTCTCCTCATATGAAGATATGTCTAATAGTGGGACAGTTGTTCGGACCCAAAATGAAGACCCAGAAACTCCACGATCTTCAAGATCAAGGCTGGGGATGCAAGAAAAGGCATCAAATACTTCTCTTGAGGATAGTGCCATTAACCTTGCAGAGGTGATGCACATTAACAATTTTGTTGGCAATTTTTTGTTTGTGGTTGTCAATCAATGCATAGTTATAATGTACATGGTGGTAAATGCAGGCAAAGGCTGCTTTGCAGGCTGGGTTGAGAAAGGGAAATGCTCGAGAAAAACCTATTAGGCATGAAAAGGGATCACATGAGCATAGATCTTCTGGAGTAAATAGTCAAGAGGTTCAAAGGTATTTCAAGCTTACCTTTACCCGTGTTTAATTTCATTGATAGAAACATTCTGCCCTTATTATTAAAGTTTTCCTTTAACCAAAGTGTGTTCTTTATCCTAGTGAGGATGTAGACATGCAGAAAGGTCGCAAATTACGGCAATTATCTGATGGGCAGTCAGCTTCTCGTGCTTCTAGTTCTGTAGCTCCACCTGCAGTCTCATCGTTGCTACTCCCTTCCCTGAAAGAGGTAAAGTAACATGGCTTTTGGATTTTTTTTTCTGTTTTTATTAAATCATACAAATTTTTCATGTTTATTTTAATTTGACCCCTTCATATTTTCCTCTCTAAGAAACTGTATTAATATTTTGAGATACCAATGTACCATGAGAGTGCTTTAGTGTTCATTCATCTTTTGCTTTCTTTGCATCCCTCTGGACATGTCTTCTAACTTTTGGACATTATTGCTTTCATGCAGGCTACTGGTGACAAGTTTGATCGGCCTGCTGTTCATGCTTTCCTTGATTCCTTGATGGATCTAGAACACGAAATACCTGGATCATGCGAAGTACTAGTTGGCAGATTGCTACACCGGCTAGGGAGGTGCGACCATCACTATGCTCTCACGATCTTACAATAGAGATTGACCTTGTGCAGTTATCTCACCTCATAATGACTCACCATACCTTCCCTGCAGCTCAAAGGATTCCTCATTGCAAGGTCTTCAGGAGACGGCGATGTCAATTTTCACTAAGAAACCTGAACCTCCCTCTGAAAAAGCAGGGGACAAGAAATTAGCTACTATGCCACCATTAGCTGCTCCTACCGTAAGCCCACTGGCAAGGTTCCTTCTCACAAGGTTGGTGCACAGTTAGATATTTTTCAGCTTGCTTGGTAATACCCATGACAAGTAACAAGTTTCTGCCATCATTGCAGGTGGCAAAACCAAGTATCGCAAGATCTTAACTCTGTTTGATCCCTGTGACTCAGAAAAGAGATTTCATGTTTGATTCGGTGTATAATTAATATTTTTTAGTGTACATAACGCAATCTTTAGAACTTTATTTCAGCCAGATGGCCCCAACCACCTGTTATTTCATTTGTTCTGTTCATGGTGAATAACATATTTCCTGCCCCTTTTCCGGTGTAACTGCTACCACCATACATGTATGACATCTCATGAACATTGTAGACATATCCAAATTTAAGTAGTTGACAATACTTGAAGCTTGGTGAATTGTTTCGCCAGAGTTCAGTTATATTCTGTTTCTTTGTACTTCAAAGCTTTAAAGGACAGGCAAGAACATTCTATCTGTGCAAAACATAATCAGGGGAACATCACGGCAATTGTGCACGCAACTCTTGGTGAACCTTGAACGATATGGAGCCATGGAGGCCACCCTAATTTGTTGGCACTAATGTTGATCGCCAGCTGCTATTCAGTATACGGTCCTTCCTAGTTGATTACCGGTACAAATCCCTTGTTGATTGTGGCAGATTGAGCACATCCACGAACTGGCGAATCCTTCAGTTGCAACTTGGTGCTCAATGAAGTGTAATCGCCAGGTGAAAGCTTGCATCTTGTTAACGTCTATTTTGGTTCATCCATTTTTTTTGAGGAAAACATCCATTTATTTTTCACATTGCTGACGTAAATTTGATCTCACACTAGAAGTACTAGCACGTTTGGGTTTGTATTACACGAGGATAGCTCTGATTGCTAAGGATCAATTTGCAGCGAAGCAAGGGAAAACCGCTTTGGCCGGAATCTCAAAACAGCCACCCTGTTCGACAGGCTGTTTCTGCGGCTTATAAGCCGGCTGTGGCTGTTTTGTTGTGAGAGAAAAACACTGTACCACGGCTGATAAGAGCAGCCGAACAGGGTGAGCATCGGTTTTTAGCAAATCCGTTGCGAAAACCTACGGACGCTAGCTCGAAAGGACAAGCAGACGATGGTGTGCCACACCCTAGGTAAGGTCAGCTAAAGCATCCTCTCACGCCATGGAGACGAGAGAAGAACAACCGATGGTGTTGAAAAAGTAAGGTCGAATAAGACAAAAAGTTATATTTATCGTCCTGTTTTTTAGCAACACTTCAACAATATTTTTTAGGAACGAAATATTGTTTTTTTCTCACAACAAATCAGCATCAGTAACAACCAAATTTCAGCGAAACGAACAGGGCCTATATTGATAGATGTGATTGGATGCCTTCAATCGGCATGGGGTGGACTTATCCATGTGGGGGGCCACAACTCTTTCAAAATCTGTGAAAAAAACAATTTCGAACTAGTTTTAGGCTAACAAAATTGTAATGGCCAATTTTCACGGGTGTAGGTCTTTCTGAGGCACAGTTCCCTAATTTGAATTCTAAATTACACATTTGACAGTTCATTTTGTCATTAAACAATTTGGCTGATTTTGGAAAACAGGGCATCCTACATTGATAACCGATATTAGATATTTTGTGTTGTGGGTATTTGGTTCATGGATTGGTCGAAAGTTCCATGATAGTTTGATCCATTGGTCGGGCGTGGACGTTGTGTGCTAACGTGGAGGCTGGCAAGGCATCACAGGACAGAGCGGCCAATGTGTTGTCAGACGCGCGGCTGGACGGTGGCTTGACGAGTTGACGTCTTTTGACACATCCTAGGCCTTCTTCTGCGTCCCAAATTCGGACGTCCCCCAAATTCCAGGCGACCTGACCTCTCCTTGATCTGCCAGCAAATCTATGTCCCAGTACGTTAACCCCGGGACCCACCCACAGGCTCGCCGCTCGCCCGGGAAATAGCCGTTGCGCTTGCGCGCAGGGCGCGTGCGGCGTGAGCCCACGGCCCACACCCACCCACCAGGGCAACTCCTCTATGAAGCCTGGCACGCTGTTCAAACCTCCCGACCGTTGGAGACCCCTACCCCTGTGCGGCTGTGCCCACCCCCAACGTTCTTCTCCCGATCGGCTCCACCTGATCCATCCCCCGCCGACCTTCTTCTTCTGCTTCATTCACTCCTCACCGCTTCAGAAGGCCGCCGCATAGTTAGAGAGAGAGAGAGCCCTAGCGTCTGATCCCCAAGCCCTAGGCGTTGGATTCCACGTCCACCGATGGCGCTGGACACGGGGACGGTGGCGGCGGCGGCGGGGATCGACGAGGCGTACGAGTTCTCCGCGCCCAGGTTCTTCGACTTCATCACCGAGGAAACGGAGGAGGCCGTACGCGCCGCCGAGAGCTGGTTCGAGGCCGCTGGCAGTCACGCCCCCTCGCGTACGTACCCGCGCGCCGCCGAGGCCTTCTTCCTCGTCGATCGCTCCCTCCCTCCCTCCCAGTTCCGCCTCCGCTTCAGCCCTGATTTCCCTCGCCGAATTTTCCCTGATTTTTTTTCTTATTCCCGATTCCAGCGTTCAACCATAGGATCAAGGAATCGAGGGCGGAGGCCAAGGTCGCGGTCCTCTGCGATTTCGCGGAAGCCGAGGATCCGGCTCCAGAGGTAAATGAACGGAAGGGGATTGCTCTAGTTCCTGGCTCCGCCCTGATTTTGGCTGTTCCGCCCCGTTCGTCTCGTCTGGCGATTTATACCTTTGTAAATTGTGCAGGAGGTGCCCGTGGAGGCGGTAGCAGGAAGCGTCACCGTTCAGGGAGCAGAGGCTATTGATGGGTAAGCACCGGACACATCCCCTACTCAAATTCATTTGGGTTTAGCATGTTGGCAAGTTAGGCAAGTTTGTGTGCCATATGTTTTGGTCAGTGCTCCATGTCCTGAGGCGATGTCGGAATCGCCGCCAGCTGATGAAATGTCGGGGTCACCTCCGGCTCAAGAAGAGAAAGATGAATCGCCCCAATCTCTCGAGTTCTTCACGGCTCCGACTCAAGAAGAGAAAGATGAATCGCCCCAATCTTTCGAGTTCTTCACGGCGACGGACCAGTCTGTAAAATGTGAGTTGCTATTTGCTAACTCTGTGTTATTTGAGTTTGATTACTTCGGTAGAAAATTGTGTGGTGTCTTAGTTCTGACTTCGACACTGCCATGACTTTAGCAGCAGATGGTGGTGCTGCCAGCACGGCTAAGATGCAGACGCGTCCTCCTTCCCCTCCTATCAAAGTTGCCCCTGCCATTTCGACATGTGACAGCTCTTCAGTGAATACTGGGGCGCGCACGCCGAAGACGGAGGCAAACATGCGCAGAGCAGGTCCTATAGCTGCTTCGACGGGTGCCAAGAGGGGCGTGATCAAGTAAGATTCAAGCTCATCTGTGCATATTGAAAAATGTTGAGATTTTTTCCGTTCTCTGAGTTGTTGACTTTTCAGGGGTGGTCGAGATTTGGGGACTGGAAAGGCAGCCAGTGCTGGCGCTGAAATTGCACAAGAGAACCAAGCGGTGAAGAGGCAGAAGCTAGATGATGGAAGAGCCAGACAGGTAAGGGAATGAAAATGGAGACAAACTTGTAGATTCATGTCACTGTTGTGTTGTAATTTTTCTTTTTTGTTGCTCTTGTGCTCAGATACTCAATGTGAAGACTAAGGTGTTGCCTCATAAGGGGAGAGCTGATTTAGCTGGAAGCAATGAAGTGAGGAGGCCCCGTGAGGATATGTGCTCTGTGAAGGTAAAAATTGCTCTCCTGCTAAGGAAGTATTCCAGTTTAGTGGGGATTGGATAGAGATAAAATTGAAGATGAAGTGTTACTAATATGAATCCTGTGGCGTTTTTAGGAAGCAACTCCATATGTATCAGCTGCAGAATTGGTTAAGAAGTTTGAATCAGGGACCAGAAAGCTAAGCATTACTCATAGCAGATCTCGTTCTCATGTAAGTATTCATTTCCCATATCTGTTGTACAATAGCTTGTTATTATTGCATTATTGCAACTCCATTTCACCGCTCACGTGCCTATGAGGATTACCAACATGCATACATTTATTACAACTGGAATACTAAATCAGGAAAACAGTCTTAAATCTTGATAAATAATTAAGTGGCTTGACATCCAAATTGCTTATGTGTTATGCAGGAGGATGCTGCATTACAGGGAAGGCCTAAGCTTATGTTGACTAGACCGAAGGAACCAGAGTTTCAGACTTCCCACAGAGTTCGAGCAGTCAAAGTGAAGAGCTCTGCAGAGCTAGAGGAGGAAATGTTGGCAAAGATCCCTAAGTTCAGGGCGCGGCCATTCAACAAAAAGGTAAGAATTTGCTTACATGAAAGAAGACTGTCTTACTTTAACTGCGTGCTAACTAGTTGCTGCCTTTGCCTTAAGATTGCTGAGGCCCCTTCGTTCATTCCACTTCCAAGGAAAACCCCACAGGTCCCCGAATTCAATGTGCGTATTCTATCACAGTGGCAAATTCATGAATAAAAGGCTCTTTTCATTGATTAATTCATTTGTTCCTTTGCGTCAACTACAGGAGTTCCATCTTAAAACAATGGAGAGAGCAACTCGATATGCGGACACATGTTCAGAAGTTTCTTGTGCAGATACTATCCAGGTAAGTTCCTAGTTAACTAGCTGCTGCATCTTAGGATGCTAGTTATTATTAATTTTTTAGCTACAAACTTCAATGTTTCAATCTTGCAGAGTCAAAACAAGCCACTGAAATTGACACAACCAAAGCCACCACAACTTCATACAGCTATGAGAGTTCGGCCACCAAGGTTTGCTTTTGCCACACAACATTGATGAACTGAAATCATTTTAGCAGACATCAGTCTTTTTTTTTTTAATGCTAAATTCTAACATCATCTTTCAACAGTGTGAAAAGTTCTCAGGAACTTGAACTGGAGGAGCTGGAGAAGGCCCCCAAGTTCAAGGCCAGGCCACTAAACAAAAAGGTACTAACACTTGTCATAGATGAACATAAATTTGATTAGATTATGAGTTGTGGAGCTTCAGTTTTGGGCCTCATGTCATGCAGATTCTTGAGAGTAAGGGAGACATTGGCGTGCTTGCCTATCCAAAGTCTCAGGTCACAGCTCCCAAGGAGTTCCATTTCTCTACCGATGTTCGCTTGGGCCCTCCATCAGTTGCTGACTTATTTGGCAAGGTATTTATCAACAACCATATGGTAGTATAACCACTATATTGTTTTTTGGTCGAGATCTTATTAAGCACTTTCCTATTTTGCAGCTCTCTCTTCACTCTGAATGTTCTTCAAACAGCAACAGGCAAGATGTGCCCAGATGCACCATACCAAACCCTTTCAATCTACAAACAGAGGTTCGTGAGATGTGAATTTTTTCGAGTCAGAGCAGAACATCATGTGTGCGCAACAGAATAATTATGGATCCCGTGTTGCAGGAAAGAGGTCATTTAAAAGAGAGGCAGCTAGAAGCACAGCTCTTACAAAAGAAGATGGAGGAGGAAAAGGCCAGGGTTCACAAAGCTAATCCTTACCCATACACCACAGACTACCCGATGGTATGTGAAAAATTTTACTCTGAACATTTTCAGCCGGCACCATTTCTTGATTCATCCTGTCTAACACAACCCTTGTTCAGATGCCGCCGAAGCCTGAACCGAAGCCCTGTACAAGACCAGAAGGCTTTCAACTAGAGAGTTTGGTGAGACATGAACTGGAGCAGCAAAGGCTGATGGAAGAAAGACAGAGAATGGAGAGGGAAGAAGCTCAGAGGAGAATCGTCAAAGCTCAACCTGTACTGAAAGAGTGAGTAAAACACATGCAGCATTTCCCTTAAGAATTCGTCCCTTTTCGGGAGCGAGATATATAAAACAGCCTTTTGTAATATTGTCACAGGGATCCTATCCCACTTCCGGAGAAAGAGCGGAAACCTCTCACTGAAGTTCAACAATTTGTGTTGCATGTTGATGAGAGGGCAGTACAGAGATCAGAATTTGATAGCATGGTCAGTAAACTTCCCCTGTGCTTTCCATTGGTACTCGCACTCGCTAGAGCATGCTGTATGTTTGGTTAAGATATATAAAAATGTTCATTTATTTTGTGTGCGATGCAGATAAAAGAGAAAGAAAAGACTTACAAAAGGTTGAGAGAGGAGAACGAATTCGCGCAAAAGGTACAGATATCTTCCCTGCTCCTTAAATGCGCCGCTCCAACTGTTGCACGCATTCTTTTTACCTGCTCCTCATGCTGATCGACCGACGCGCAATCTCTGTGTCTGAAGATTGAGGAGGAGAAGGCACTGAAGCAGCTGAGGAGAACCCTGGTGCCACATGCCCGGCCGCTCCCGAAGTTTGACAGACCATTCCGACCACAGAAGTGAGTACAGCAAACTTTCTCTTCCCCAATGTCCAGCCTCTCGATCTCACAGATTGACGATTTCTGTCCTCACAGATCGACGAAGCAGGTGACGAGACCAAAGTCTCCGCAGCTTCAGGTGGATGAGCGAGGGGCGAGGAGGCACGCTCTCATCAGATGATCGCCCATCCTCCCCTCCAGATCTCTACGCCGCTGTACTACACTGATAGATTGTGTTCCTTGTCATTTTCTTTTGGGCGGTCAAGACCATTCCCGCGCCGATCTGTTTGTCGGGTTACTATGATTCTTTCTCTGCTAACCCATGTGTGTAGTCTAGAGCTGCCAGGCCCCCCAATAACAGCAATCTTTGTCAGTCCAACACAGCTGACACGGTAGGTCGGTGTTGTGCGTGTGTCAGTGTGTTTTTGTGTATTATGATTATCTCGAATATGACACTTGTTAATCCGATGATACCTTCATATACCTCGTGTTGATTCTCGGACCCGTCTGGAACAAGCGCTCCTACTGTGTGTGGGCGGTGGCAGGCCCTTGCGGGCGGTGTTTACTTCCTTCAAAATTCCAAAAATTTTACAAGATTTTCCGTCACATCGAATCTTTAAACGCATGCATAGAGTATTAAATGTAGGTAAAAAAATAACTAATTACACAGTTTGTCTGTAAATGTCGAGACGAATCTTTTGAGCCTAGTTAGTCCATGATTGGATAAATTTTACCAAATAACAACGAAAAGTGCTACAGTAACTTTACACCAACTTTTACACCATCTAAACACTGCCTAAGGATGGAGCCATCCAAGACCTTGTTTAGATACCGGTCATCGCCGCCCCCCGTCAACATTACCTCGGGTGATGGCAAGGTTCAAACTTGGCGCTCCCTGTGATGGCGACCCCTCCATCTTTTTCCTCCGGTGATCTACTCTGGAAAGTCCCTGATCGTCGCGAGTCCAGGTTCTTCATCCCTCCTCTCTCCTCCCTCGATGGATTTGCCTGAAGAGTTGTCAAAGAAACTGGATTTTTCACATGGTAAAAAGTTTAGAAAGGAAATTCTGCAACTCTTTGGTTCTTCAGTGCATCACACTCTTGCCACTCCCAAGGGTTCTTTCTTCCTTTTGGTGACTTTTCGACGTTACACTTTTCGTTTGTCTGAGGATTCAGTGGCTTTTGCCTTAGCATCTTGTCTTGGTGGTGCCCCTGCTGGTTTTCACGTTGAATATCAGAGTGAAAGGCATTTTCGTTTCTCAGTAGCAAACAAGGCAGTGGGTTTCCATGTGTATGCTCTTCGTCGTTTCATTGGAAATCATTTTGATGCATACTTTCATCTCTGGCGAGATGGGGCAGCCAATTGGGAAAGAGAAAAACGTCTTTGGGAGCAAGAGCAGCAAAAACAATGGACTGAAGTTCTGTCGAAAGCCGAAAAGCGTAAAGTTAAATCGTCAAAAAGGGTTACTTTTGCTGCATCCCCAGTTTCTATCCCAAAGAAGTTGTCTCCTTCTACACCCATCACTTTAGTGTTTGGCCAATTCTCGACACAAGTGCCACAGAGTTCCAAGCCACATTCCGTTCTGAAATTTGGGTCAGTTTCAAGATCGTGTTCTTCGGAGGTGTCAGATTTTCGAATTCCGCATACAACGGAAATTCCAAATTTTGAAAACTCATGCAGATCTGGGATCGGTGGCGAGATTTCTGGACCTTCAGTTGGCAATTGCGAGATTACAGGACTTTCTGGATCTTCAGTTGGCAATTGCGACATTGCAGGGCTTATTTGTTCAAATTGCCTGGGTCAGGGTCATGTGGCCCAATACTGTTTGAGTAAGGTGCGGTGCAAATCGTGTTTTAATTACGGTCATAAGTCTCGTTGGTGCCTAACACGTACGAAGCCCAACTTGCTTTGGAGGCCCAAGGGCATAGTTGCACCAGAGCACCCTATGCTCGTGCAAAACAATGACCCTCTGCCTTCCTCGGTTTCTCTGGAAATTCACGAACACAACCAATCTACAGTAAACCACAATCCACCGCCGACTGATCGCCAGCCGCAGTCTAGTACCATGGCGAACTTTGACGTGAATCCGATCCCGTACATCCCGACGGGGTTTGATCTTGAGCATTG
This sequence comes from Saccharum hybrid cultivar R570, assembly GCA_038087645.1. NCBI lineage: Eukaryota > Viridiplantae > Streptophyta > Magnoliopsida > Poales > Poaceae > Saccharum > Saccharum hybrid cultivar. Next base: position 15,056,577 of record JAQSUU010000402.1, read on the forward strand.
GGCTCGTCCTACTCGTGGTCGGATGGTACTTGCTGGGAACCCACCGCGTCGCCATGAGGAGTTTGCCATTGCAACCCTCACTCCTGCGCCGCAGCACCAGAACCTGCATCAACTTCAACAAGCGATTACTGATGTCATCAACTACTTTGAAGGACCCAGACAGGTTCATATCGTCTCTGCTTGTCCATCGCCTCTAGGGCTTTGTTTGCTGGAATTCCGCTCTGCGGTTACTAGGCAGGCAATGATCAATTTGAGCCCTCATATTTTGCCTGGAGGTAGAGAAATCTTTTTGGAAGAGCATGATACTGGCCTCAATCTAAGAGCTTGCCCTTTCAGTAGAACCTGTTGGATCATGTTTTTATGCTTTCCCTTGGATTACCAAACAAAAGATTATATTGAACAAGCTATTAATCATTTTGGTACTGTGCTAACCTGGACTAGTAATTCCAATTACAAGTCACGAGTGCTGGTTAGATGTTCTGTTTTGCACACTAGCAAGATCCCAAGAAGTGTCATAGTCTGCAGGCCGGCTGTTGTTGGAGGTGCTGGTCATTCATGGACAGTACCTGTGTTTGTTTTGAATTCTCAGAACAATGAGATTATTCCTGGTGATGAGGATCTTATTCCTGATGATGGTAATCCACACCCTTTCCCAGGGCATCACCCAGAGAACCAGCACCATGATATGTTTGACAATGTACAGGATCTAAATGATGTTGAACAAGCCAACATGGATGAAGGCTGGGAACCTCCTCTGCTTCCCAATGCAGCAGCTGCAGCAGCAGTAGCAAATCTGGATAATGGTTGGAATGCTTGGCCACAGGAGGGAGCATTAGTGGATCAAAACGAGCTACAACAAGTTCAGGCTTTGGCAGATGAAATAGTTCAACAGGCAATGTTGAATCATCCAAATGCAGCCCAAGTCAGTGAGACTGTCAGTTCAGAAGTGTTAGATTTTTACAGAGCTCAGGGGCAGCCTATCAGATTGGAGCTGCCACTAATTCAAAATCAGCAAGCAATAGTGCCATACTTCAATAACAACATGGATAAAGAAAGTGATTATCCCATTTTTCAGCTTGCTAGGACCCTCAACCTTCATTAGGTATTTGGTCCTATGCCTTCAGCCCAGATGCTTATAGAAGATATCCTGCAAGTTTTGATGGCAAATCAGCATAACCTGTATGTGCAAAGGCCTTTAAATATTGGACTTTCCCAATTCCCATACATACAGCAGCATCAATACATTTTGGGGAAGCAGCCACAACAAAATTTGGTTTCTCTTGACTCTATCTCCAATGAAAGTGATACTGAGCCTGACACATCTTCCTTCTTTTGGGGGAATAATTGGGAAGCATCTAGTTCAAGTGCACCCAAATTTCTACAACGTTTAGTCAGAATGGATTTGGTAAACAATGTAGACACAGAGGCTATAGAGGCCGACCAAAATGCTATCAATATAGTGGATCAGCTATTTCCAACTCCTGACAGTGACACTCAACCAGGTCCCATATCTGAAACAGTTAGTACTCTGCAGCAACATGGTGATCCTCAGTCAACTTTCTTATCAGAGAATGCCAGTCCTTTACCTTTTGTTACTGGGAGCTTTCTCCAGTCAGAAATCATGTCAAGGAATGTCAGCCCCCTACAACAGGCGCCCAATGAGCTTCAGTTGGCCTTGCTACCAGAGGATACTAATCCCCAGCCCATTCAGGCCTTAATGCCAACACCTAACAAGAAGAGGAAGTACAGGAAAAGGCACACTCCAATTGTGGATGATGAGATTCAGAGGAGCACTAGGCAACATCAAATCCCAGGTTTTGAACATATGGAACTGGATGAAAAGTCCAAGCCAAGGAAGCTGATTAAGGAGGACACTACTGAGATGAAGAGGCAGTTGGCCTCAGCCTTGGAGCAGACTGTGATAGAAGACCAAATACTGCCGATAGAATTTATGCAAAATTTGGCCACTACATATTGTGAAGTAGCACCTGAGGATGTTACTGCTGACAAGCTTCTCCTTAACAGTCCAAATGATCAAGTCTAAGGTGTCTGTAATGGTGCTCCATGGTTCTAGTAGAAGCATGTTTCTTTTTGCTGTCTGTTTATTACTTTTGCTGGTGGATACTGTGTTCCCACCTTTATCTTTTGCTACCTTGTTTAGATATGGATTATAGTCGTAATTGGAACATTTTGTGTTGGAATGTAAGAGGTCTGAATGACCCGGATAAATGGGACCTTATTCGTAATAAATTAGAAGAAAGTGCCTGCTCTCTATTTTGTTTCCAGGAAACAAAAAAGGAACATTTTGATTTAGTTGATCTACGAAAGTTTGCACCCAGACGTTTTGATTGTTTTGATTTTTGCCCTTCAGAAGGTGCCTCAGGGGGAATTTTAGTGGCTTGGTCTTCTTGTGTTTTTTCAGTCACCACATTAGACAGTGAAGTCTTTGCTTTACGGCTACAAGTTACTTCAGTGCACAATTTATCAACATGGCATCTTATTTCAGTTTATGGCCCAACAAGGGAACCTTCTCGTACAAACTTTGTCTCTTGGCTTTATAGTCTGGATATAGCTACTGAAGACCACTATCTCATCTTGGGTGACTTCAATTTTTACCGATCAAACTCCAACAGAAATAGGCCAAGAGGCAACATGAATGACATGATAGTGTTCAATGATATTATACATCATCTCGGACTTATTGAGTTGCCACTTAAAGGAAGAAGTTATACTTGGAGTAATATGCAGGATCAGCCCCTTATGCAACAGCTTGATTGGTTTTTCACTTCGCCAGCCTGGACTTTGTCATATCCAAATACTGTTGTTTTGCCTCTGGCAAAAAGTGTTTCAGATCACACCCCATGTAAAGTTCAAATAGGAACACATATTCCCAAGGCAACCCTGTTTCGTTTTGAAAATTACTGGACAAAACTGACAGGCTTTATGGACACTATTTCAAAAGCCTGGTTTTCATGCTCTCACATTGATGGTGCTAGGAATATTTCTACAAAGATCAAAGCCCTAAGAGCTGCTCTCAAGTTTTGGAGTGGTACTAAGTCAAACCTGAGAATCTTAATAGACCACTGTAACATTATTATTGCTTTTCTGGATGATTTAGAGGAAATCAGACATCTGCATTTGTCAGAAAAGAATTTCAGGAGTATTATACAAGCTCACCTGCAAAAATTGTTGCATTGTCAGCATATTTATTGGAAGCAAAGGTATACTGAAAAGCTTGTCAAATGGGGAGATGAAAATACAAAATTCTTCCATGCAAGAGCTACAGAGAGGTTTAGATTTAATGTGATTGCTCAGATCACATCTGAAGATGGGAGGCTAGTTTCTGATCATTCAGAAAAGGCTGCTTTGTTTTGGCAAGAGTTCAAAAATAGAATGAGAATTTCAGTTAACCCACAAATGCTTTATGATTTGAATCATCTTATGGAACAACATGACCTTCAAGAATTAGTAGCCCCTTTTACAACTGAAGAAGTGGATGCAATAATAAATGACCTACCTAATGATAAGGCACCTGGACCAGATGGTTTTAATGGTCACTTTTTCAAGAAAGGATGGGGTCTGATCAAATATGATATATATATACTTTGTAGAGAGTTCTATGATCATAGAGCAGACTTGAGTAGTATAAACTATTCATACGTAACACTGGTGCCCAAGAAGACCAATCCAGAGAAAGTCAGTGATTTCAGACCAATCTCCTTGCTTAACTCTTCTATGAAGATTCTAACAAAAATGCTTTCAAATAGGCTGCAGAAAGTGATTTTAAAGGTTGTCCATAGAAATCAGTATGGGTTCATACAAGGGAGGACGATCCAGGATTGTCTAGGGTGGGCTTTCGAATACTTATATCAATGTCATGCTTCAAAAAGAGAGATTATCATCCTCAAGCTAGATTTTGAGAAAGCTTTTGATAAGGTAGAACACAAGTCCATTTTAAACATCCTGCAGGCCAAAGGCTTTCCAGACAGGTGGTGCACTTGGATCTCTAATATCTTAGGTTCAGGAACTTCCTCAATACTACTTAATGGTGTACCAGGCAAAGATTTCCACTGTAAGAGGGGAGTTAGACAGGGGGATCCTTTATCCCCTCTTCTATTTGTGCTAGCAGCTGATCTCTTGCAAAGTATAGTCAATAGAGCCTATCAGACGGGGCTGTTCCAACTCCCAATTCCAAATAGAGATTTAGAACACTTCCCAATTATTCAATATGCAGATGATACCTTGCTAATAATGCAAGCAGATACTAGGCAACTCTTCTGCCTGAAAGCTTTATTACAAAGTTTTGCAGATTCTACAGGACTTAAAGTCAACTTTCATAAGTCTTGCTTGATCCCTATTAATGTTCCAAGGCACAAAGTTCCTTTGCTCACTGGGGTTTTTGGTTGTGTAGAGGGTCAGCTTCCTTTCACTTATTTGGGAATTCCTTTGGGAACTACAAAGCCATTAGTAAAGGACTATGCCCCCCTAATTTGCAGGGTAGAGCGAAAGCTTTCTGCCAGCTCAGCATTCTTATCATATTCAGGCAGACTACAGTTAATTAATTCAGTCATCTCATCACTCCCTACTTATTTTATGTGCTCTCTGAGTTTGCCTAAAACAGTGATTGCCATTATTGATAAATTTAGAAAAAATTGCCTTTGGAGAGGATGTGATTTCAATGCTAAAGGATATAATCTGGCTGCTTGGGATTTGGTGACAGCGCCAAAAGAAAAAGGGGGACTGGGAATTAAGGATTTGTACATCCAGAATGATGCCTTGTTATTGAAACATTTGCAAAAATTCTATAACAAAGTGGAAGTGCCTTGGGTGCAGTTGATCTGGTCAACTTACTATCACCAAAAAGTACCCCATCTGACCACTGCTAGAGGTTCTTTCTGGTGGAAAGACATACTTAAGTTGAATGTTCAGTTCAGAAACATTGCTTACTGCCTTTCTGGTATGGGTGATACAGTTGGTCTTTGGGAGGATAACATCACACAGCAACCCTTTTCAGTTAGGTTCCCAAACCTCTATGATTATGCTATCAACAAGAAGATGTCACTCAAAACTGGTCTAACAGCTTCTAATCTGCTAGATTTTTTTAGGTTACCAATGTCTAGAGTGGCTTATAATGAGTACCTTATATTCAAGGAAGATTTAGACTCACTCAGATCTGATACTCACCAAACTGATGTGTGGATTTGTAACTGGAACAGTGGATTATACAGCTCCAGACGATATTATAAACATCAGTTCTTGCAGGTCATACCTCCTCCTCCTTTTTGTTGGATTTGGAAAGCAAAGTGCATGCCAAGAATAAAATTTTTTGCTTGGTTATTACTGGCTGATCGGCTTAACACGAGGGATATTCTCAGAAGAAGACACAAACATCTTGAGGAGGGCTACCACTGTGTCTTATGCCATGATCAGGTTGATGAGACCTCCCTGCACCTGTTCTTTGACTGCTCGTCAAGCATCACCAGATGGTACTGCATCGGTATACAATGGGAACATGCAGATAACATTTTTGACTTACTGCAACATCAGCACAACACCTTTACTGGTTCATACTTCATGGATTTGTTCATGATCGGTGCCTGGTGCATATGGAAGGAAAGGAATGACCTCATTTTCAATCATAAAGTGCCATCTCTAGGGAATTGGAAGCATTTGTTCAAGAATGAAGTTAAGCTTCATCTCTTTAGGTTGCCCTTTGCCAAACGTGGTTTAATCATGAATTGGTTAAACGCTTTGTAATCCTCCCTGTCCCTTTGGCCCGTTGGCCGGTCTCTGTCTTTGGTAGGCGGTACTAGGTCAGTTTTGTTTTCCTTTCTGCTTTGTACTCGTTAGCACCCTGCTAACCTTCCTGTTCTTTCTCTTTCTTTGTTAATATATTCTACTGGGGAGCAAAGCTCCACAGTTTTCTTTCAAAAAAAAAGACCTTGTTTAGATGCTCAAATTTACCGTCAAATTTCACTATGCAAAAAGAAGATTCTCCATCATATCAAAATGCCGGCACATGCATGAAGTACTAAATATATATGAAATAAAAAACTAATTGTACAATTTTATTGTATTTTGCGAGACGAACATTTTGAACCTAATTAATCAATGTTTGGACAATTATTACTAAATAAAAATAAAATTGCTACAGTACTTCACAATGCAGCACAGTGAATTCAGGATGTGCCGAATCGGGCATCTAAACAAGGCCCAATAGATTCGTTCTCCCGCTGGCATCGAATGCCTCATTCGGGACGCACTGACTCGGAACAAATAGTCAATGAGAGAATTTCCTATTTGGCCCCGAAAATAATGCTCATTTCCCATTTGACACCGAAAATAAAAATATTTCCTATATGTCCTCAACTCAAGTTTTCGTTTCCTATTTGACACTTCCCTCAGTTTGGGTGCCTAACAGTGTTAAGTCCAATGTGAAAAGTCTGTTTTACCCCTGGAGATTTATTAGCAACACTGACATTCCATTGTTGATATCGCTAGAGATTTTTGTACCCATAGAGTACATGAATGACAAGATTGTCAAAAAAAAAGTACATGGTTTGACAACAAGAAAAAAAGGAAAGGTCTCATACAGAAGGAAAAAGTCTAAATAACCCCCCCACGTATCGTGTGTTGTCTACTTAACCCCCTAACCTATAAAACTATGTATTCAGCACATCAAACTTTCTCATACCAGTCATTTTACCCTCTTGGATGGTTTTGGTACCTGGTTTTGTGTACGTGGACAGCCACAATGGCATTCTTGACCACGCTGGACTGGGGCCCGCCTCCGTCTTCCTCTAGTCCGCAAAATGTAGCGTCTACAGAAGCAGGATGGTGCCGCTCGAAATTCCTCTCGGCCTGCCGCCAGACCATGTTGTGCGCGAGCGGCGCCAGCCACGTGAGGATCCTCTGCACGACCACTTGGCAGCGAGGACGGGGTCGTCGCAGGGCGTGGAGGCCCTGGCGAACGCAGACCTGAGGAACGCCCAGACCCTGTCGTACAGGTAGGCGTCCCTCTCGTCGTGGCAGATGTGGAGCGGTGACACGGCAAGCTTCTTGATGAAAATGATGAGGTTCGCGTAGTGTAGTGCTAGGGCAGCGGCGCCCAGAGACGCCTCCGGCGGGTTGGTCAGCACGTCGCACGAGGAGCTGAACACAGACGTTGATGGCCGGCCTTGCGTCGTCTGCACAGCGATCCGCTTGGGAGTGGAAGCTGATGATGTCGCTGCTCAAGTCATCAGCGTTACTTGCTTAAAGCTCAGCGGGCTGCGGGAGATCCACCTGTCCCTGGCCGAAGACTTACTGCTACCCATGACGACGAGCCGCTCAGGTGCCTGCCGGACGCCGGCCACCTGAGTTGCTGCTTCAGATGTTGGGGTCTTGGGGATGACCAGCAATAGCTCGCCGGTGGCGATCAGCTCTAACAGGCTCACTCAGGAACAAACGAATCAGGCTAACAACTCTGAATGGAAACACTGGACTGACGAAACTGAAGAAAACCAAAACACAGGCTATTGTACAATGTCTGAAAACTAAGGACTCTAAAAACAATTGCTGAACATTCAGATCAGGTGAGGTGTTCAACATCAGGCTCTTGCTCCAACATGCGCACACAAGACAATGACGCCTAAATTTCCTGTCCGTTCAGTGACGTGCACCACTTGCTGCAGGAACAAGACACTCCTAAATGCTTGCAACTCATGCACACTCAGCACCAACCTCGCAGGTATCCAGTCCACTGACGACCCCTTCCTGCTCCTGAACCTGCGCCACGTTTGGCCTGCCCGCACGACCCAGCCAAGAGCTATGTGACTTGTGCACTCCAAGCCTACGCTCATCTGCAGCTTGCTGCATGCAGATTTGGACTCCAATCACTGCAACTCCTCTGGATGCATCACCTATTACTAAGCTAACATGAAACTTGAAAGCGACCCAGCGAACACCTCGGCGATCCTCGCGACGATGGTGAAACTTGAAAGCGACCCGGTGAGCAGGCAGAGAACGTATTCGAAGGTCCGCATCCAGGGCGACGTCATGCGGAGGCGCACTGCGCCACCTCCTGCCTCTACCTGGCCATGCGGTGCGCGCACTCTGCCTGGCTCCTCGCTGCCGGCGGCGCGGGGTGTGGTAGGGCCTGCTGCTCCAGCCTGACGAGCACGTCAAGCCCGCGGCACAGGTGCGTCATGGGCAGCGACCAGGCACTGTATCTTGTGCACCTTCCTCCTATCCATCTTCTTAGGCTTGGCCTACCGCAGTCCGCCACTGATGCTGGCGGCCTTAACGAGCGCAGCGAATAGGGCATCCAAGTGGCGGAGCAGCGGGTCGGCTCGCACGCGGACAGCGGGCGACGGCGTGAGAGAGGTCATGTCACGCGGCGGCCATCTGGGCTAGCACGAACGCCTGGAGCGCATCATCGTATTAGGCCACGAGGCGACGCACTACAGCGGCTTCTGTGTTCCTGGGCGTGGTGGCCACCCCTGTGCCCGCTGGTCCTGAGGCCGCGGTGCTGCCATCGGTGTAACACCCCTGGTGTTATAGTAACTAAAAACCTACCATGTCATCATTTGCACTACAAATCATCCATGATTAGGTTAACAAAGTTATGCATCAACTAAAATGAGTTTGAATTCTTAGGTTGGATGTGTTGCTCGTTGTGTGGCTCGAAATCCAAAAACCCTAATTTCGACTATCACCGCAAATACTTAGTTTATGCCCTGCGTAATTTGAGGTGTATGACGGTGTTATACACTAGTGCCAAGTGTAGGGTATAAGCTCAAGTCCAACTTATAAAATAAAGCTTCAAGTTTGAGTTAGGGTTTGGAATCCAAAGCTTGTTACAAGTTTTCCGATTCGAATTCGAATTCAAATTTGAGGAATTACTAAAAGAATTTCTTAAGTCAAACTGGTCAACCTAGGGAGCCATTTGGTCAACCATGTGAGGCTTGACTCAATGATACCCTAGGGTGAGGGTGTGATCCCTAAGTAACCCCAAGTTAAGAAAGAATCAAGTTTCAATTCAAAACCTTTCCGAAAACCCTAAAAAACAAAACCCTAGTTTTACCCCTTTTGGTATAGATCAAAATCTAAGCAAAATTTGGGAAAAAGTGTAAAACCAAGTTTGTAGATCTTTTCAAGGGCTACAAGTTTGATGTTTTGAGTTTTCAAAGTTTCAGTGTAAAATTTGAAGTAATTTTGAAAAGATTCAAATCTCAAAATTGTCCCCTTTTCATTTTCCCTATCCAATTTCAAAATGGAGGCATAATATGAAAATATTTTGAATAGCAAAGTTCTAGGTCTATCCTAGATGTACAACTTTGGTATTTTGAATTTTTGAAGTTTCAATACAAAATTCAAAGTAATTTTGGTTTTTCAGAATTCCAGAAAATGTCCCTTTTTGAATTCAAATTCAAATATCAAAAACTAAGCCGAATTGGAAAATGTTCATATTGAGAAAGTTGTAGATCTTTGAAAATGGAACAACTTTTGTATTTACAGATTTTCAACTTCTATTGAAGATTTGAAAGTAATTTGAAATTTTCTTCCAGTGGCAATTCTGTAAATTATTTGAAATCCTCGTCAATCACCGCACGCCACCTCCCGACGACGCCGGCGACCTTCGCTCTGCTTCCAGGCGCGCCCGCGGCGTCCCGCGACCGCCTCATCACGGTCGGCTCACTCCGCCTGTCGCCACAGCAACGCCTGGCCGTGTCTATAAATGCCATCGTCGTCGGCCAAGCCGTTTTTCCTTCCTCCTCCGCTTCTCGCCGCGACCGGCCACCGCCGTCCGCCGCCCAAATTCGCTGCCGCTGTTGCTCCACCACCCAGCAGCTCTCGCCTCCAGCTCCGCAGCGTGTGCGCGTAGCTCCTGGAGCCCTTGATTGCGCCTCACCTCCTCTGCACTAGCCCGCAAGCCATCTTCTTCCTCGCGGCTGGCAGCAACGCCACCGTGATCGCCTCACCATGGACCGGCCATTCCAGCGCCTCTCCATCGCCCCCAAGTTGCTCAACGCACTCACTGTGAGCCCCTGCACGTGATGCTCCCCTTACTTTAACTGCTACCGCTTTGTAGTCGCGTTTTGCTCGTCGTGTCACCGTTCGGGTCGCCGCCGAGACCACCATGGCCGCTGTCAAGCCTCCTCCGTGCTAGAACAGTGCCACGTCGCGCCTTAGATGGGTCCGTGGGGTTCGGGTGCTGCGTTTGGAATGGTTGGAGGGGTCCCGATGCTCCGGCGGCTCGTCGTCGGTGAGCTCACCGTCGGTGGTCACCGCGGTGTCGAGTCCGCGCGCACGGGAGAGAAGGAGAAGAGAGGGAGCGGGGGATGACAGGTGGGGTCGGTGCGTCAGAGAGAGAGAGCGGGAGCGAGCGCGCGAGCAGGCCGGGCCGCGCCAACGGGCCGCGCGCCTGGGCCAAGCGAGTGAGCGGGAGCGCGAGCAGGTGGGCCGCGCTGTCGGGCCGCGCGCGAGCGTGTGGGCCGAGGTGAGAGAAAGGAAAGGAGAGGAAGCAGCCCGCGTTGGTAATTTTTGTTTTTCCTTTTTCAAAAATGTAAAATGATTTTCAGTTTTGTTATTTATGTTATAAAATATTTATAATTCCAAAAAATTATGAAAATTTTTGAGTAACCCTTTTACACTGTGTACTATTTAAGAAAATTAATAAATATCAATTTTAAGTACTTTTTATAGGTTAATTAATTAGTCCATTTAATTCTTAAGTGGTCCTTAATTAATTTTTCTAGGCTTATTTATTTATCCGAAAATCATGAAAATTGTTTTATCATCTAATTATGATGTAAGCTTCCTAAATTAAAAATTTTAGCTTAATTAGATTAAGTTAATTTTTATTCCTAAATTATGCTTTGATTAATTAATTAATTAATTAGGTAATTAGGGCATAATGATTAGTGTTGTTAACCCTTGATGACCTTTAGCATTCTTAATTGGTTGCTTAAGCTTTCTTAATCATGTTGTTAATTCTTGATTACTGTTATTTCATGTGTTTAACAAAATCCCTTAATAAGTTGATTAGCGTAATCGAACCCTAGATTAGGGTTAGGTTAGAAGCTTTTGTTGTTCAACTGTACCGTGAAGGGAAGTTGTACTCAAGTTGTTAACTCTGTTAAGCATCCATCGAGCATCATGTTTATTATCTCATCATCCTAAAGCATGCATTATCGTTACGTATAGTTTCCGTAAAAGAGGAAGGTACCGAAGCCGAACCCGTCCCCGCAGAAGAACCAACGTCCGTGGAAGTAGAGTTTGACATCTGCGGTACTGAACCCGAGCCTGAGTTTCCCATCGACCAAAGCAAGCCCCGGTTACATCTAACCTTCCCTTGCAATTTGAAAAGTTTTACTTCACTTATATTATAGCTCTATTGCATTAAGTGCTAGGAGTTGAGTGATAACCTAATTACTGCATTATCATCCTTGATCTTCCAATACCATCCTTGTTACTGTTTTTATTTAAAAATGCTTAGTATGCTTAGCATTGCTTAATGAGAAAACTTTAAAACTTTTAAACAAAGTTTGAAGGGTTGTTGGACAATCACTTGATGAATGTTAATGCTGATAATTTGGGACCGGTCGGTGGACTTGCATCGGGAAAGGAGTCCCCCTGTAGTGTCTCCGACTGAGTCAGTTAAATACTGTACCGTTGTTTGAATTGTGTGCGTCGAGACTTTGTAACTGATCACATGCTCCGGTAAGCCTAAGACCTCGGTAACGCCAACATGTGAACGGCCAACCGCACACTGGGAGTGGAGAGATGGCGAGAGTAATGTGTACCCTCGTAGCCAATAGCTGGATTGGAGGTGTACTATACTCTCGGGTGGCGCTGGACCCGGTCATATTTTGGAGGATCCGTGTGAAGGTTGATATATGTCGGTTAGAGTCCTACATATGTCGTGTGATTAGGAATCCCTAGCTGGGTTTAATCGATTCGAATCATCGCTGCTCCTCGGTTAAGGAGACTCGATTCTATGTTCAACATCGTAGTTAAGAAATGGAACTTTGGTCGGAGAATCAGAAAGATATTGAATGAGTTATATGATCTAGATTAGGATCACTTACATTCTGTCAATAAATAACATTGAAATAAAATCATGATCTTAAGGATTCACCATTATTTGCTTTTATGCAAAAGAACTTGACTTCGTGATGGAACCTCACCTTGATTTCTCTGAGCCTGCATTCCTGAGTCGTTCCACTAGTTTTGTCGGTTAAGTCTTGTTGAGTACTTTCGTACTCAGGGTTTGTTAAACCCTTGTTGCAGGTGCGTCTCATGAGCAGGTGTGTTTTGGACCCTGTTGCATGACCATCTTTGCGGCGAGCGACGACGAGTAGAGATGTTTGGCTCTTGGGCAGAGCATCACGTTTTGGTGTTGTAATAATGTTAATAATGCTACTCCACTACTATGGTTGTAACAATAAACTTAAGTTTTGAAAGTTTGGAACATCAAGTTTGTAAACCTATGTTATGTAAGACTTCCGCTTTTGTACTCTGATGTAATTTATTATATAAACTGTTGTAATACTGTGATGCCTCTGTAATGTGATCCTGCTCGGAAGATTGTGGATGATTCAGGTTTCCCGAGGACACCCGACAGGCTTCTTAAGATCTGTGGTACACTTGTACAGTGGTTAGAAGTCTTTAAGACAATAACAAGTACAGGTGGGCCATAGTAATTAGGAGGTTCTGCCACAGCTGGTATCAGAGCGATCATCAATAGAGCGATTGTAGTATTACATTTCAAAAACTTCAAAACGTTTGGGTCCAATAAATGTAACTGACTATTTTGGTCCAAATTGCTTATTACCTATCTTTATTCCTCTGGTAGATCTTTAGTCATGTTTAAAAGCTTTTGGTGGAATAGCATATTAAAAGTGCCCTATAAATAAAGTTTATGTTCTGTTACCCTTGTGCATTTAATTCAAAAATCTTTAATGATCATTCGTATGTTAAGTCATGCATCATGCTTAATGAATCTGTTAATTTACCTTCTCTGTTACTGAGGATTGGGTTAAGTAGTATCAATCCTATTCATGCTAACCTTCAGATCCTCTCCAGCTATCCTTACCAAATTCTACCTTTTCCCGCTACAGGATGGCCCGTACTAAGTTGACACCCCGCAAGTCCACCGGACCAAAGGGAGTTCCTCGTCGCCAGCTTGCTCCCAGGGACAAAAGTGCTAGCGGCAGCAGGACTATCCCTCAGACTGAGATAGAGAGGCTTTCCGCTGAGTTAGCCTAGGCTACACGTGATAGAGCTACGGACGCTATCCAGGTCGGAGAGTTACAGAATCAGCTACGAGGGCTCACTAGGGCTCATCTGAGCTGTGAGCGGATGATGGGTCGCTTAGTGACGGAAAGGAATGAGGCATGGCACCGAGAGGATGTTGCCAGGGAACGTGCTGAGGAGTTACAGTTCTATGTTAACGATCTGGAGGGAGATAATCAGGTTCTCCACGAGGAAGTACATCAGTTGTTCTATCAACTGCATCCTCCACCTGGTGCAGCTGAGCTAGACCCTGGTGTTATCCTCGCTGATGGTGGGGAATCTGTAGAGGAGTCAGAGGAAGAAGAAGATCCGGAGGAGATGGAGCCTGTGGACGAGAGTGACGATGAAGGAGGTCACGTTTCAGGAATGGACACTGATCGTGAGAACTGAGTTGGTCAAGTGCAGTGTGTAGCTAGAAGTTTATGTTTGTTGTCAGCCTTAGTTAACCGGGAAGTCCGGCATGTGTGCGGACCTGTATAATAAATAAATGCATCTGCGTGGTGTGTTTGTAATCGCTTTTGTAAAAGTTCAATAAAAGTTTGTGAATAAAGTTTGGCTTGTTATCAACAGATGGCTCATAATGATGATGGTACGGGAACTGCACAGGGTGGGAATGGTGTCCCTAATCCACCACCCGTTCCACTAAATATGGCAGAGGCTATGTTCGCCCTTGTCAATGCTACCGCAGAAAATACTAGGTTACTAAGGGAAGTGGTTCAAAATAATCACAATGCACCACCTGGCAATCGGGGTCGGAATAACCACCGGAATGAGACCACTTATGTGGATTTCACTGATACCCGGCCCCTAGTGTTTTCCAGAGCTGATGAACCGTTAGAGGCAGATGACTGGCTCCGCACTATGGAGCAAAAGTTTGAACTCATAGAGTGTAGTGACTACCAGAAGCCGGTGTTTGCAGCCCAACAGCTTCGGGGTGCTGCCGGAGCATGGTGGGGAAATCACCTTGCTGCACAGCCAGCTAGTCATCGGGTGACCTGGGCGGAATTCCGTGCGGCTTTCCGAGCTCACTTTATTCCAGAAGGAATTATGATCAGAAAGTTGGAGGAATTTCTTGCACTGAAGCAGGGAGACCAGACAGTAATGCAATATGTGGGCAGGTTCAATCATCTATCACAGTATGCTGCTGACCAAATCAACTCTGATCGCAAGAAGCAAGCTTGTTTTATGAGGGGTCTGAACTCGAAGATTCGTACTATGATGACTGGTTACCTCAATGTGACTTATCATGAGGCTGTTGATATTGCTCTTTCGTCAGAAGAAGAATACCGAAAGCATAAAGAGGCTAAGAAGAAGAAGGTGTCGTATGGACCATCTGGTGGCAATCAAAAGCGCCAGAAGATAATATACCATCCCTAAAATCATTTCCGTCCTCCTTTTCGTCCACCACAATTCCAAGCCCGACAACAGGCATTTGTCCGTCCTGTTGCAGCTCTATCCTATCCATGTCAGCCGAATGCTCCTGGCATTCGTCCCCCACTTCAGCAGGGCAACAATATCAATAATTATCCCTGTTATAACTGTGGAAAGACCGGGCATTTCTCGAGGGAGTGTCCATACCCGAGGCAGTATAATCAGAATTATCAGAAAGCTGTTGTGCCCCAACAACAGAACCAGAATCAGCAGAGGGGCAATAACCAGAATGCTCAGAAGGGCAAGGCCGAGAAGAAAACTGGACGAGTCTTTTACACGCAGGCCGGGGCAATACCTGAAGGAGAGCCCGTCATGATGGGTATGTTTCCTGTCGCAAATCACCCTGCAGTTATGCTTTTTGATTCAGGCGCATCACATACATTCATCAATCGTACATTTGTTATGAAACATGCAATTCCAATTGGGGAAACGAAAGAGAACTTCTTTATACAGTCGCCCGGGGGTCGTCTGTGTACTAAAGAAATGGTACATCATGTACCTATAGAATTGGGTGGGCATACTTTTCCCACGTCCATGATAATTTTGAAGGATCAGGATATAGATGTGATCCTAGGTATGAACTGGATGTATCAGCGCGGAGCTGTAATAGATACTCTGAATAGAACAATAAGAATGAACTTACCTGATAGTAGTTCTCAACTTCTTATCCAACTTCAAACACCAAAAAGGGCAATCGAAAGAGTTTGTGCAACTTCTGTGAAAGAAATCAGTGATATACCTGTAGTTTATGAGTTCCTGTAACACCCCTGGTGTTAGTCTTGCCTGTTTTCACTTGCATTTCATGATCATGAGCATCATTCATCCATTCATGAGCATATATCACTTGAAACAAGAGTATCATTTCCAGTGTTTTTCATCATTTCAGTACCTTTAGTGCTTGGTTATGGTATGACCAATGTGTGGTATAGCTAAATATATTGTTAAACATCTTAGCTATGCTCAGAAAGTCATTAGGAACAATGTTCATGTTGATCATTTTGCCCAATTAAGATTTCAATCATGGTTTGACTTGTTTTGACCCTAGGACTTTTTGGTTTGACTGTTCAAAAAGTACCACTTAGAATGCTTGCATGTCAAAGCAACCTAAAACAGAGTTGTAGCAAATTACATAAGGAACAAAAGTTATTTTGTGACCAAGTCATGAAAATGAGCACAACATGTTCGTTTTGGGCCCACAAGTCAGATTTGTGGTGCTGACTCAACACTCAAAATTTTCTAAGTCTGGTTGTTACATTTCAGTTCTTTTACCATTGTTTGGAGCCTGGTATCTCCCTAACCTGACCAAATCAGTTCAAGTTCTAATTAGAAATGTTGTAGATCTCACTTCAATCTCCAACTTTGTTAACTTAACCTAGAGCTGGATCGTCACCGTTTAAGAGTTTTTGATCGTTGAAAACTCGCTGTCAGACGTTGGGGACTTAACTGAATCGAGCTACAGGGTTTCAGGTTCAGACCGTCGTGGCCGACCGCCGTCTGGCTGAGCGCGCCAAGTGGAGGCCGTACGCCGGCGCTGCCCCCACCGGTCAGGCCATTGCCGCCACGAAGACGCCACGCGCCCGAGGGATCGCCTATTTGTCTCGCCCGCGTCCCCTCGCTTCACCAGTTCGCTCAGAGCCGAGCTCGCGCCTCCGCCATTGCCGCAGGGTGAGTCGCTGCTGCTCAGCTCGCTCGCCTCCGCGTCGTTGCCGCCTCCAGTGAGCCACGAGCCCCGCTTTGCTCAGCCGCACCTGCTGCGCCAGCTTCTGCGTCAATCGAGCCCCGGTGAGGATCCCTTTTGCTGATTCGGCGAGCTCCGCCATGGCTGACGCCTCGCCGGAGTGCGTGCCCACCGTGGCCAAGCACCACCGGAGCCTGCTCACTCCTTTCTCTCCCTTCCATCAGTTTCCCTGCGTCACCTCGTTGCTCACGCCAAGCTCAGATCAGGCCGCTAGGGCCGGAGTTGGCCGGCGTACCTCGCGCAGCGCCACCGCGACCGCCATTGCCGCCGGCGACCTCATCCGCTATGGCTAGGGGGTCCGTTTTGTACTTCCATCGGTGCGGGGCAGCGTGCTGTGCACGTTGGTGCCACTCCCTTCGCCGGACGGCTCGCCGTCGTCGAGCGGTGGCCGGTCAGCCGGTCTCCCCTGCCTCCGGCCGGCTGACCAGTGGGGCCGGTTGACCCACTGGGTCCCGCCTGTCTGTCTCCCTGGCGCGGGTGGTGGGTGGATAGCCGGGTGTATCTAGCAGTTTTGGGCATAAAGTTTAAAAGGGTTTCAGAAATGATTTTTTTATTCTATTTAAATGCTTTAGAAAATGGTTGTGTACTCTTTTTAGCTCCAAATTGGTTGGAACAAATTTTCCTAGGTTCCTTATCATTAGATCTACTTGGGAAAATTATTGCATATCATTTTTGGGATACTTTTCTGTAGAACTTTATTTAATCATGAATATTGCTGATAACTTGAAAAATATGTAGAGAAATCTATAGGCTTCAGAAAAATGTGATTCCAAGTTTGTTAATCTTTGTGTGCCCTCTATTTGCTAAGTAAAATTTTATATCATGTCTGTTCTGTAGAAAAATGTATAGTTGTAGTTCAAATGCTTTCTATCACTAATATTTGTTATTTTTGTTATTTAA
Source organism: Saccharum hybrid cultivar R570 (assembly GCA_038087645.1). Taxonomy (NCBI): domain Eukaryota; kingdom Viridiplantae; phylum Streptophyta; class Magnoliopsida; order Poales; family Poaceae; genus Saccharum; species Saccharum hybrid cultivar. The sequence goes on from JAQSUU010000402.1 coordinate 15,073,924, forward strand.
ATAAATTTAAATAAAACATGCAAGTGATAATTTTTCTATAGTGTTTGTTTAGGGAGTAGATAGTAGGAAAATTCCTAAATCTGTTGTTTGATACTTTTCATAATGTAAAGTATTTTAAATCTCCATTTTGGGCCTTATTTTGTTATTTTTGTATAGTCAGTTCTATTAATCCAAATGCAGTAAAAATCTTGTGTCATGCTAGTTTTGATATTAGTAATCCACTGTAATTTTCTAAGATTTTTCTGAGCTACTAAAATATGTGTTGCTGTTCAACCATAGGGCTAATTAGGGTTTCCCTTCATTCTTTAATGCAAAGATAGTTAGTAAAATATACTTTGGTGTATCTTTGAAGCATCTTGAGTGTTCAAGTGCTCTTGCATGATAGAGAATAGTAGTGGTAGTTTTCGAGTACATGTTCTTGGATGACGTAGACTACCTTGTAGAAGAGTCATAAGTTCCACGTAATCCAATAACGTAACATGCTCATTACATCGCATGCATTCGGCATCATCATCATCTCATGTCACCTCTGCAAGGCACCTATGCATGTTGCACTCATACTTCTGCATCATACAGGATCGCAGGAAGTGGTTCCGGCAGTAGTTCCCGAGGACGCAGAGGAGCAGCCCGAGGAGCCGGAGCCAGCAGAAGCAGAAGAGGAGTCCGGTGAAGAGCTTCCGGAGTGCCCCGATCATCGTCCCAGCTCCTTTGAGCGAGGCAAGCCCCGGAGCATTTCTCCCTCGGTTTGCAAATAATTTATTATTAACTTTACTTAATCTGATGCATTAAGTTTAGGAGTTGTTTGCAAACGTTGCTGCATTACGCCTTGATTCACCTTGTTTTACCCGATCCTTGTCATCCTGGTGTCCGCGGTCAATAATTGCTTAGCTTGCTTAGACCGGTAGAAGTCGGGTGATTGCTTGTCATCCGCGAGCTATAGGGGATTACCTGGTTTTATGTGAAAGAATGTCATGTGAGAATAACTAAGTGTGGAAATGAATTTGAGACCGGGCGGAAGCTTGCAGGGTTCTGGACTGTAGTGTTTTTCGTCTGTGTCGGTTAAGGACCGTCCAATGTCGGGCCTCGGGTCATGTTGAACGCATGCCTCACATTTAGCTGGCCGAATAAAGTACCTTTCGACCGCGAAGCCGGGAGATTATTCGGGCCGAGTGGATTGCCCGCAACGCACTGTACCGGAGCAGTAGTGGCAGGAAACGGGGGCGCGATGATAAGGCCAAAGAGCAGTCGGGCGGCCCCCGGGTACATGTGGTTCCTGGCAAGCTCGCGACTTTACCTGAATGGTTGACTCGGTGACCAATACCTCACTTTAGCGGGTGAGTGAGGTTTGTGTGAGGAATAAAATTACCAGCTGGTCAATAATCGATTCGAATCGCCATCGTTCACTGGATAGTGAACACTTGACTTGAGTTACTTCATCGTAGTAATCTTGATGAAACACTTGAATAGTTATGTGGAATTGACTCGGTAATTATTGTTAATTATCAATGGTAATCCTTGCTTGCTTAATTACATGGTTACTTTAGCATAAGTGCAAACATAGTTGACAGGAGAATAAAGAATTAAAATATGACATGCTTTTGTAAATGATTTGATAAGCTAAAAATGCTTTTCTTGCAAATGAGTCAGCTACCCCACCAAAAAGCCTATCATGATCCTTGGAGTCACTTTTGTTTTGGTTCTGTCGGGTAAGTCTAGCTGAGTACCTTCTCGTACTCAGGGCTTTGTTCCCACTTGTTGCAGATGGACAGATGTACTATGGTTATTGTATCAACTGTCTCTACCCTGCGATGGGCGAAGCCTAGGACCATGGGCAATGGTCACTCACTACTCCTCGCCTGATGCTTTTGTGGGAAATGATCGCGAGCTGGCACTTTATTTTGGAAAGTTGTGTGTGTGTGTGTGCGCTTTGAACTAATGCTTCCGCTACTTTATTCGAAACTGGTTTGTAATAACTATGTTTAAACTCCGATGTATTTTATGCCGCGAACTACTATGTAACTTATGAAGGTAATCGCTAAACTTATTACGATCTTGGCTGTGATGTGAAATGGTTTGAAATCCGTCGAGATTTCACGGACTACCGGGTTATACGGGCTTAAGTTTGGTAAATTGTCCGTTCGTTGGATGATTTTCTTACTTAATCTCGTATAATTGGACGGTTCTGTTACAGCTGGTATCGGAGCATGGTTTAGCGTAATTACTGTTCATAAGTGTATTTAAACCAAAACTCTGTTTAAAAAGTGTGATTTTTAAACTAAAAGTGTGCCAGTGGTCATATCCTGTATGCCCAGTTAAGGACTCTAGGTGGCTATTTAAGTACTAACTTGGGGTTCTTGCACCATATTTCTTTTTCGTTGCTCATACGGCGTACTATTGTATGAGTGCCACTTAATTGAGTGGTAATGTATGGATCAGTTACCTCTACGCTTCGGTAAGTGTGAGCTGTGAGAGCATGATCGGATACACCGCCGATCTAGGGAAAGTGCTTATATGATACTTGGATAATTACATGTTTTTATAAAAGTGTCGCATGTGTGGGTGTTCCGTCCGTTGAGGCGATGCCGTCAATAGGACGATGTGTTTGGGTAGTTACTACCGTTGTACACGCATCTGGGGATTCGTGTAAAGCGTGTAGGTAGATTTACTGCTTTCATGCATTCATGGGGAATGGGCTGAAATGGATTTTCTGCAGGTACATAACAGCGTTATCGTGTAGACCGAATTAGTTACGTATATGAGAGATCGTTTGTATGCCACCGAATTCACCGTTAGATGTCTTTATTTCCTAAGTTTGTGAGAACGTAAAACTCGCGCATGCATCATTTTGTTTGTGCATTTCATTCATGGCATGCATTCCTCCCCTTATAAAAGGATTATCCCATTTTGATAAAAGCAACCTCAACTAAAATATGTTCTCACCGGGTAATTTAAAACTTGTGCTACAGATGGCCCGCACGAAGCAGACTGCCCGTAAGTCCACCGGCGGAAGAGCACCCCGTCGTCAGCTGGCCCCGCGGGAGCACCGCAACACGGACACTTTTCTAAGCGAGTTTGGCATGCCCACCTTGCTTTGGAGAGTGCTCCATGATGTGGGGTACCCGGAGGGTCAAGAGCCGGTATACTCTTGGAGCGAGAGCCAGTTAGCTGAGGATGGACTTGCTGTTGTGGAGATCACCGTCCCTGCTCTTGGTGATGCGCCAGAATGGGATGGTTGGCATCTGGAGTTTGAAGGACGCACTCCATCCGAGGGTGCAGAGGGCGCAGCCTTTCGTGTCATTAGAGACATCATGAGCAGATTCCCCAATGAGTTGGCAGCAGCTTTGGCCGGTACTTTCCCGAGAGATGATCCTCGCGACGCCATTTGGGTACAGCCGCAAGGAAGTGCCCTGGTTAGAGGCCCCAGTGAAGGACGGGCTAGCGACAACCACACCATGAGTGCCATGTATGCAGCCATCAGAGCATACCAAGGTCTGGAGAATACCTATTGGACCTTGACTGGCCTACGTGGTGATGATCGGCTTGAAGCAAGGAAGCAGAAGAAAAAGCAAGCGCGTGCTATAGCTAGCTTGCAGGAGCAGTTGGCCGACATGAGCTTGCAGCGGGATCGAGCTCTCGAGAGAGGCGAGAGTTCCATGCAGCAGGTACAGAGGTTGACTCAGGCCAACAGAAATGCAGACCGCCTGATGGAACAACTAGTGCAAGAAAGGAATGAAGCCTGGAACGAGAGGGACCTTCTGAGGCAGAGGGTCGAGGAGCTAGAAGGGTACAATGCCAACTTGCATGAAGAGTTCCATGCCCTCTACAACGGGATGGGCCCGTATGCTCCTCCGAACGCCGCTCAGATGGACATCGATGACGACGCTGCAGCTGAAGGTAGCGATGGCGACGCCTCCGACATCGACGACGGCCCCGAGGAGTAGGATAGTGTCCTGCGTTAGTAGCTAGGCTTGACGCGCTGGCCTTCTTTTGGTTTCCATGTATCATGTTGCATTCTGTTCGATCTTGAGACTGCCGATCTTTTGGATCTTGGTTGTGTACGCGATACCCGAACGCATAAAAGTCCAGTGTATGTATGCTGGTAACGTGGTTGTATGGAACGCGATGTTGCTTTTGAAGTAACTTAATTGGTGCTGTTGTTTAATTGGAATGAAATTATTGCGCCTCTGTTTTCTTGTATGACTTGTTCTCTCCAATGAATTCAGTATGGAATGATTGTTCATTCGAATACAATTTCTACAACTTCGCTCAATTGTTGCTTGTTGCTGAAATATGCAGATGGCAAACACTCGCCGTGCCACGTATGAAGCCGCTGAAACTGGTGGCAACGGTGCAGGAGCTGGTGGAAGTGGTGCAAACAACGTCAACCACCAGGAACCACGGCCAGAGCCACATTTGCCCCCTCCTCCGCCGCTCACTGCAGAGATGTTCTTCGCACAGTTCCTTGGAAGTCAACGCAATGCCGAACAGTCACAGAGGAATATGGAAGATTTTCTGCGCACCATCGCTGAAAATGTTCAGAGAGGTAATAATCAAGGTGGTGGCCATGGGGTGAACCAGTACAGTAGTTTCAAGGATTTCATGGATACTAGGCCACCTATTTTCAAGGAAGCAGCAGAGCCACTCGATGCCGAAGAATGGATCAACACTATGGAAGATAAGTTCCGTGTGTTGAGGCTAACAGAAGTTCTGAAGACAGAGTATGCTGCACATCAATTACAGGGACCGGCAGGAATGTGGTGGAAGCATCACCGCACCACTTTTCCTCCCAATGCCCAGATTACTTGGAGAGATTTCACTGAAGCTTTTAAGGGAGTTTATATTCCCCCAGGGTTGGTTGAGATGAAGCTTGGAGAGTTCTTAGCCTTGAATCAGGGTACCAAGACTGTGACACAGTATCTGCATGCCTTTAACAACTTGTGCCGCTATGCTCCAGACATGGTTGACACAGATGCAAAGAGGATTGCTAGTTTCAAGAGAGGGTTAAGTCCGAAGATGATGAAGCATGTAGGTACCAATACCCGCACCAGATTCAACGACTTCATCAGTGATTGTTTGAAGCAAGAGAAGAACAATAACGCTTACACCGCATCCAAGAATCGCAAGAGAGTGTTTGAGTCAGGACCATCCCAGTCCAGAGTTGTCACTGCAAATCGTTCAGCTTATCGTCCGTCCGCACCTGGTGCAAGGTTCAGGCCGCCGCAGCATAAAACCCAGAACTACAAGGGACCACAGAAACCGTACAAGATGGCAGTGCCGCCAACAAAGACCAACGCAGCTGCAGAACAGAGCAACTCCAAGGGAGCTATAGGGTCTGCTGGTACAGTGAAAGGGCCTTGCTACAACTGTGGTCAGCCAGGCCACTTTTCAAAGTTCTGCCCTTATCCGCCTAAAAAGAAGCAACAGACTTACAATGCTCGTGTGCACCACACCACCATTGATGAAGTTCCTGAGGGAGAGCCTGTAACTGCCGGTAAGTTTCTTGTGAACCGTCATCCTGCAGTTGTTCTTTTTGATTCTGGATCCTCGCATTCTTTTATGAGTCAAGCATTTGCACGGAAGCATGAACAACTATGCACAGAATTGAGTTATGGTTATCGCATAAGTTCAGCAGGAGCTGATGTGTTAACCAATAAGATGGTTAGAGGGGCAACCCTTGAGTTAGGTAGTCGGAAGTTTCGAGTGAACCTGGTAGTTATGCCTGGACTAGTTTTGGATGTAATAATAGGAATGAACTGGATGAAAGACTGGGAAGCAGTCATAGATACAAGCAGTCGGATGCTTACCCTTAAGGATCCCCAAGCAGAGGGTACTTTCCGGATACCATTGCCTAAAAGAACAGATCTTGTGAGTGTGACCTGTGCCATGGAAGTTGCTCCTATCCACCAGATCCCAGTAGTGTGTGAGTTCCCGGATGTGTTTCCAGATGAGTTACCTGGCCTTCCTCCAGACAGAGATGTTGAGTTCGGAATCGAGTTGATTCCCGGGACAGCTCCGATTTCAAGGAGACCTTATCGGATGCCTTCGGATGAGTTAGCTGAGTTGAAGAAACAGTTGGAAGAGTTATTAAAGAAGGGGTTTATCCGCCCAAGTAAGTCTGAATGGGGATGTCCTGCCTTGTTTGTGAAGAAAAAGAAAGAAGGTACTCTAAGGATGTGTGTGGATTATCGACCTCTTAATGCTGTAACCATCAAGAATAAATATCCACTGCCTCATATCGACGTTCTGTTTGATCAGTTGGCTAAGGCTAGAGTGTTCTCCAAGATAGACCTAAGATCAGGGTATCATCAGATAAAGATTAGACCGCAAGATGTTCCGAAAACCGCCTTTTCTACCAGATACGGGTTGTACGAGTATCTTGTTATGTCTTTTGGCTTAACAAATGCTCCTGCATATTTTATGTATCTGATGAATACGGTTTTCGTGCCAGAGTTGGACAAGTTTGTAGTTGTCTTCATTGATGACATTCTAGTATACTCTGAGAATGAGAAAGATCATGAAGAGCATCTGAGAATTGTATTGACCAGGCTGAGAGACCATAAGTTGTATGCTAAGTTCAGCAAATGTGAATTTTAGTTGAAGAAAGTTCCTTTCCTCGGTCATATTCTATCTGAGAATGGAGTTTCTGTAGATCCGAGTAAAGTGCAAGAGGTTATGGATTGGAAGACTCCAACCACAGTGTCAGAAGTCAGGAGTTTCCTAGGGTTAGCTGGTTACTATCGCCGCTTTATCCCAGACTTCTCGAAGATTGCCAAGCCAATGACAAGTCTATTACAGAAAGATCACAAGTTTGTGTGGACAGAGGAGTGTGAGACAGCTTTCCATACCTTGCGGAAACTGTTGACCACTGCTCCAGTTCTTGCACAGCCCGACATCGAGAAACCTTTTGATGTGTTCTGTGACGCATCAAAAACAGGGTTGGGATGTGTGCTGATGCAAGAAGGAAGAGTAATTGCTTATGCCTCCCGGCAGTTGAGAAAACATGAAATCAATTATCCGACTCATGACCTTGAGCTTGCCGCTGTAGTGCATGCCTTAAAGATTTGGAGACACTATTTACTGGGTAATGTGTGCAACATTTTCACCGATCATAAGAGTCTCAAGTACATTTTCACCCAACCGGAATTGAACATGAGACAGCGAAGATGGTTAGAGCTAATCAAAGACTACAACTTGAATGTACAGTATCACCCTGGGAAAGCCAATGTGGTAGCTGATGCTTTAAGCAGAAAGTCGCATTGTCTGAATATGCAACCCTTACTGGAAGATAGTTTCGATCTAATGCACCCTGCCGTGCTACATAGTATTCAGGTCAGTTGTTCCTTAGAGAGTAAGATTATAGAAGGTCAGAAAGCAGACAAAGGAATACTCCACATCAAAAGGAAGATTCAAGAAGAACCCTCGAAACACTTCAGGGTGGATGAGCAAGATGTGTTGTGGTTCGACAACCGTCTTGTTGTTCCAAAGGATAGAGAGCTTAAGAATAAAATTATGGATGAAGCTCATCTCTCTAAGTTGTCTATTCATCCTGGTAGCAGTAAAATGTATCAAGAACTAAGACCTCGTTATTGGTGGACCAAGATGAAGAAGGAAATTGCAGCGTATGTAGCCAGATGTGACACATGTTGTAGGGTGAAAGCAATTCACATGAAGCCTGCCGGAATGCTACAACCTTTGTCAGTACCGAGTTGGAAGTGGGATGATATAAGTATGGATTTTATCACGGGTCTACCCACTACTCAAAAAGGTCACGATTCTATTTGGGTAATTGTGGATCGTCTTACTAAGACAGCTCACTTTTTGCCTGTCAAAACGGAATATAGACCACCTCAATATGCTGAGAAGTATATTGCAGAGATTGTGAGATTGCATGGCATACCAAAGACTATAGTGTCTGACAGAGGGTCACAGTTCACTGCTCACTTTTGGGAGCATTTGCACAAAGGTTTGGGGACTAGTCTGATTCGTAGCACTGCCTATCATCCTCAAACAGATGGTCAGACTGAAAGAGTTAATGCCGTTCTAGAAGATATATTAAGAGCTTGTGTGTTGTCTTCCAGAGGTTCTTGGGAGTCATGGTTACCATTAGCAGAGTTCGCATACAATAACAGCTATCAAGAAAGTATCAAGATGGCACCTTTTGAGGCTCTGTATGGCCGAAAGTGTAGAACACCTTTAAACTGGATTGAGCCAGGAGAAAGAAGGTACTATGGTATCGACTTCGTAGAGGAAGCCGAAAAGAAAGTTCATATCATCCAGCAAAATATGAGAGCAGCTCAGTCACGTCAGAAAAGTTATGCGGATAAGAGAAGGAGACCGCTTGTGTTCGAAGTTGGTGACTATGTTTATCTAAAAGTCACGCCAATGAAAAAGAAGCGGTTTGGTGTACGCAGAAAGCTGGCCGCCAGATTTGTAGGACCTTACAAAATCTTGGAAAGAAAGGGTCCAGTGGCTTACAAATTGGAATTACCAGAGTCAATGGGTGCTATATTCCCAGTTTTTCATGTATCACATCTCAAGAAGTGTTTACGCGTTCCAGAGGAAAGGATTGAACCTCGAGGCATAAAACTTAAGTCAGATTTGGTGTATCGTGAGCAGCCAGTTCGAGTATTGGATACCAAGGAAAGGGCTACTCGAAACAGTGTGGTGAAAACATATAAGATACAATGGAGTCATCACGATGAAGGGGATGCTTCTTGGGAAACGGGTGAATACTTAAAAAAAGCATACGAAGATTTTTATAACAAATGGTTCGTAACCCAAATCTCGGGACGAGATTTTTATAAGGGGGGAGGGCTGTAACACCCCTGGTGTTAGTCTTGCCTGTTTTCACTTGCATTTCATGATCATGAGCATCATTCATCCATTCATGAGCATATATCACTTGAAACAAGAGTATCATTTCCAGTGTTTTTCATCATTTCAGTACCTTTAGTGCTTGGTTATGGTATGACCAATGTGTGGTATAGCTAAATATATTGTTAAACATCTTAGCTATGCTCAAAAAGTCATTAGGAACAATGTTCATGTTGATCATTTTGCCCAATTAAGATTTCAATCATGGTTTGACTTGTTTTGACCCTAGGACTTTTTGGTTTGACTGTTCAAAAAGTACCACTTAGAATGCTTGCATGTCGAAGCAACCTAAAACAGAGTTGTAGCAAATTACATAAGGAACAAAAGTTATTTTGTGAACAAGTCATGAAAATGAGCACAACATGTTCGTTTTGGGCCCACAAGTCAGATTTGTGGTGCTGACTCAACACTCAAAATTTTCTAAGTCTGGTTGTTACATTTCAGTTCTTTTACCATTGTTTGGAGCCTGGTATCTCCCTAACCTGACCAAATCAGTTCAAGTTCTAATTAGAAATGTTGTAGATCTCACTTCAATCTCCAACTTTGTTAACTTAACCTAGAGCTGGATCGTCACCGTTTAAGAGTTTTTGATCGTTGAAAACTCGCTGTCAGACGTTGGGGACTTAACTGAATCGAGCTACAGGGTTTCGGGTTCAGACCGTCGTGGCCGACCGCCGTCTGGCTGAGCGCGCCAAGTGGAGGCCGTACGCCGGCGCTGCCCCCACCGGTCAGGCCATTGCCGCCACGAAGACGCCACGCGCCCGAGGGATCGCCTATTTGTCTCGCCCGCGTCCCCTCGCTTCACCAGTTCGCTCAGAGCCGAGCTCGCGCCTCCGCCATTGCCGCAGGGTGAGTCGCCGCTGCTCAGCTCGCTCGCCTCCGCGTCGTTGCCGCCTCCAGTGAGCCACGAGCCCCGCTTTGCTCAGCCGCACCTGCTGCGCCAGCTTCTGCGTCAATCGAGCCCCGGTGAGGATCCCTTTTGCTGATTCGGCGAGCTCCGCCATGGCTGACGCCTCGCCGGAGTGCGTGCCCACCGTGGCCAAGCACCACCGGAGCCTGCTCACTCCTTTCTCTCCCTTCCATCAGTTTCCCTGCGTCACCTCGTTGCTCACGCCAAGCTCAGATCAGGCCGCTAGGGCCGGAGTTGGCCGGCGTACCTCGCGCAGCGCCACCGCGACCGCCATTGCCGCCGGCGACCTCATCCGCTATGGCTAGGGGGTCCGTTTTGTACTTCCATCGGTGCGGGGCAGCGTGCTGTGCACGTTGGTGCCACTCCCTTCGCCGGACGGCTCGCCGTCGTCGAGCGGTGGCCGGTCAGCCGGTCTCCCCTGCCTCCGGCCGGCTGACCAGTGGGGCCGGTTGACCCGCTGGGTCCCGCCTGTCTGTCTCCCTGGCGCGGGTGGTGGGTGGATAGCCGGGTGTATCTAGCAGTTTTGGGCATAAAGTTTAAAAGGGTTTCAGAAATGATTTTTTTTATTCTATTTAAATGCTTTAGAAAATGGTTGTGTACTCTTTTTAGCTCCAAATTGGTTGGAACAAATTTTCCTAGGTTCCTTATCATTAGATCTACTTGGGAAAATTATTGCATATCATTTTTGGGATACTTTTCTGTAGAACTTTATTTAATCATGAATATTGCTGATAACTTGAAAAATATGTAGAGAAATCTATAGGCTTCAGAAAAATGTGATTCCAAGTTTGTTAATCTTTGTGTGCCCTCTATTTGCTAAGTAAAATTTTATATCATGTCTGTTCTGTAGAAAAATGTATAGTTGTAGTTCAAATGCTTTCTATCACTAATATTTGTTATTTTTGTTATTTAAATAAATTTAAATAAAACATGCAAGTGATAATTTTTCTATAGTGTTTGTTTAGGGAGTAGATAGTAGGAAAATTCCTAAATCTGTTGTTTGATACTTTTCATAATGTAAAGTATTTTAAATCTCCATTTTGGGCCTTATTTTGTTATTTTTGTATAGTCAGTTCTATTAATCCAAATGCAGTAAAAATCTTGTGTCATGCTAGTTTTGATATTAGTAATCCACTGTAATTTTCTAAGATTTTTCTGAGCTACTAAAATATGTGTTGCTGTTCAACCATAGGGATAATTAGGGTTTCCCTTTATTCTTTAATGCAAAGATAGTTAGTAAAATATACTTTGGTGTATCTTTGAAGCATCTTGAGTGTTCAAGTGCTCTTGCATGGTAGAGAATAGTAGTGGTAGTTTTCGAGTACATGTTCTTGGATGACGTAGACTACCTTGTAGAAGAGTCATAAGTTCCACGTAATCCAATAACGTAACATGCTCATTACATCGCATGCATTCGGCATCATCATCATCTCATGTCACCTCTGCAAGGCACCTATGCATGTTGCACTCATACTTCTGCATCATACAGGATCGCAGGAAGTGGTTCCGGCAGTAGTTCCCGAGGACGCAGAGGAGCAGCCCGAGGAGCCGGAGCCAGCAGAAGCAGAAGAGGAGTCCGGTGAAGAGCTTCCGGAGTGCCCCGATCATCGTCCCAGCTCCTTTGAGCGAGGCAAGCCCCGGAGCATTTCTCCCTCGGTTTGCAAATAATTTATTATTAACTTTACTTAATCTGATGCATTAAGTTTAGGAGTTGTTTGCAAACGTTGCTGCATTACGCCTTGATTCACCTTGTTTTACCCGATCCTTGTCATCCTGGTGTCCGCGGTCAATAATTGCTTAGCTTGCTTAGACCGGTAGAAGTCGGGTGATTGCCTGTCATCCGCGAGCTATAGGGGATTACCTGGTTTTATGTGAAAGAATGTCATGTGAGAATAACTAAGTGTGGAAATGAATTTGAGACTGGGCGGAAGCTTGCAGGGTTCTGGACTGTAGTGTTTTCCGTCTGTGTCGGTTAAGGACCGTCCGATGTCGGGCCTCAGGTCATGTTGAACGCATGCCTCACATTTAGCTGGCCGAATAAAGTACCTTTCGACCGCGAAGCCGGGAGATTATTCGGGCCGAGTGGATTGCCCGCAACGCACTGTACCGGAGCAGTAGTGGCAGGAAACGGGGGCGCGATGATAAGGCCAAAGAGCAGTCGGGCGGCCCCCGGGTACATGTGGTTCCTGGCAAGCTCGCGACTTTACCTGAATGGTTGACTCGGTGACCAATACCTCACTTTAGCGGGTGAGTGAGGTTTGTGTAAGGAATAAAATTACCAGCTGGTCAATAATCGATTCGAATCGCCATCGTTCACTGGATAGTGAACACTTGACTTGAGTTACTTCATCGTAGTAATCTTGATGAAACACTTGAATAGTTATGTGGAATTGACTCGGTAATTATTGTTAATTATCAATGGTAATCCTTGCTTGCTTAATTACATGGTTACTTTAGCATAAGTGCAAACATAGTTGACAGGAGAATAAAGAATTAAAATATGACATGCTTTTGTAAATGATTTGATAAGCTAAAAATGCTTTTCTTGCAAATGAGTCAGCTACCCCACCAAAAAGCCTATCATGATCCTTGGAGTCACTTTTGTTTTGGTTCTGTCGGGTAAGTCTAGCTGAGTACCTTCTCGTACTCAGGGCTTTGTTCCCACTTGTTGCAGATGGACAGATGTACTATGGTTATTGTATCAACTGTCTCTACCCTGCGATGGGCGAAGCCTAGGACCATGGGCAATGGTCACTCACTACTCCTCGCCTGATGCTTTTGTGGGAAATGATCGCGAGCTGGCACTTTATTTTGGAAAGTTGTGTGTGTGTGTGTGCGCTTTGAACTAATGCTTCCGCTACTTTATTCGAAACTGGTTTGTAATAACTATGTTTAAACTCCGATGTATTTTATGCCGCGAACTACTATGTAACTTATGAAGGTAATCGCTAAACTTATTACGATCTTGGCTGTGATGTGAAATGGTTTGAAATCCGTCGAGATTTCACGGACTACCGGGTTATACGGGCTTAAGTTTGGTAAATTGTCCGTTCGTTGGATGATTTTCTTACTTAATCTCGTATAATTGGACGGTTCTGTTACAGCTGGTATCGGAGCATGGTTTAGCGTAATTACTGTTCATAAGTGTATTTAAACCAAAACTCTGTTTAAAAAGTGTGATTTTTAAACTAAAAGTGTGCCAGTGGTCATATCCTGTATGCCCAGTTAAGGACTCTAGGTGGCTATTTAAGTACTAACTTGGGGTTCTTGCACCATATTTCTTTTTCGTTGCTCATACGGCGTACTATTGTATGAGTGCCACTTAATTGAGTGGTAATGTATGGATCAGTTACCTCTACGCTTCGGTAAGTGTGAGCTGTGAGAGCATGATCGGATACACCGCCGATCTAGGGAAAGTGCTTATATGATACTTGGATAATTACATGTTTTTATAAAAGTGTCGCATGTGTGGGTGTTCCGTCCGTTGAGGCGATGCCGTCAATAGGACGATGTGTTTGGGTAGTTACTACCGTTGTACACGCATCTGGGGATTCGTGTAAAGCGTGTAGGTAGATTTACTGCTTTCATGCATTCATGGGGAATGGGCTGAAATGGATTTTCTGCAGGTACATAACAGCGTTATCGTGTAGACCGAATTAGTTACGTATATGAGAGATCGTTTGTATGCCACCGAATTCACCGTTAGATGTCTTTATTTCCTAAGTTTGTGAGAACGTAAAACTCGCGCATGCATCATTTTGTTTGTGCATTTCATTCATGGCATGCATTCCTCCCCTTATAAAAGGATTATCCCATTTTGATAAAAGCAACCTCAACTAAAATATGTTCTCACCGGGTAATTTAAAACTTGTGCTACAGATGGCCCGCACGAAGCAGACTGCCCGTAAGTCCACCGGCGGAAGAGCACCCCGTCGTCAGCTGGCCCCGCGGGAGCACCGCAACACGGACACTTTTCTAAGCGAGTTTGGCATGCCCACCTTGCTTTGGAGAGTGCTCCATGATGTGGGGTACCCGGAGGGTCAAGAGCCGGTATACTCTTGGAGCGAGAGCCAGTTAGCTGAGGATGGACTTGCTGTTGTGGAGATCACCGTCCCTGCTCTTGGTGATGCGCCAGAATGGGATGGTTGGCATCTGGAGTTTGAAGGACGCACTCCATCCGAGGGTGCAGAGGGCGCAGCCTTTCGTGTCATTAGAGACATCATGAGCAGATTCCCCAATGAGTTGGCAGCAGCTTTGGCCGGTACTTTCCCGAGAGATGATCCTCGCGACGCCATTTGGGTACAGCCGCAAGGAAGTGCCCTGGTTAGAGGCCCCAGTGAAGGACGGGCTAGCGACAACCACACCATGAGTGCCATGTATGCAGCCATCAGAGCATACCAAGGTCTGGAGAATACCTATTGGACCTTGACTGGCCTACGTGGTGATGATCGGCTTGAAGCAAGGAAGCAGAAGAAAAAGCAAGCGCGTGCTATAGCTAGCTTGCAGGAGCAGTTGGCCGACATGAGCTTGCAGCGGGATCGAGCTCTCGAGAGAGGCGAGAGTTCCATGCAGCAGGTACAGAGGTTGACTCAGGCCAACAGAAATGCAGACCGCCTGATGGAACAACTAGTGCAAGAAAGGAATGAAGCCTGGAACGAGAGGGACCTTCTGAGGCAGAGGGTCGAGGAGCTAGAAGGGTACAATGCCAACTTGCATGAAGAGTTCCATGCCCTCTACAACGGGATGGGCCCGTATGCTCCTCCGAACGCCGCTCAGATGGACATCGATGACGACGCTGCAGCTGAAGGTAGCGATGGCGACGCCTCCGACATCGACGACGGCCCCGAGGAGTAGGATAGTGTCCTGCGTTAGTAGCTAGGCTTGACGCGCTGGCCTTCTTTTGGTTTCCATGTATCATGTTGCATTCTGTTCGATCTTGAGACTGCCGATCTTTTGGATCTTGGTTGTGTACGCGATACCCGAACGCATAAAAGTCCAGTGTATGTATGCTGGTAACGTGGTTGTATGGAACGCGATGTTGCTTTTGAAGTAACTTAATTGGTGCTGTTGTTTAATTGGAATGAAATTATTGCGCCTCTGTTTTCTTGTATGACTTGTTCTCTCCAATGAATTCAGTATGGAATGATTGTTCATTCGAATACAATTTCTACAACTTCGCTCAATTGTTGCTTGTTGCTGAAATATGCAGATGGCAAACACTCGCCGTGCCACGTATGAAGCCGCTGAAACTGGTGGCAACGGTGCAGGAGCTGGTGGAAGTGGTGCAAACAACGTCAACCACCAGGAACCACGGCCAGAGCCACATTTGCCCCCTCCTCCGCCGCTCACTGCAGAGATGTTCTTCGCACAGTTCCTTGGAAGTCAACGCAATGCCGAACAGTCACAGAGGAATATGGAAGATTTTCTGCGCACCATCGCTGAAAATGTTCAGAGAGGTAATAATCAAGGTGGTGGCCATGGGGTGAACCAGTACAGTAGTTTCAAGGATTTCATGGATACTAGGCCACCTATTTTCAAGGAAGCAGCAGAGCCACTCGATGCCGAAGAATGGATCAACACTATGGAAGATAAGTTCCGTGTGTTGAGGCTAACAGAAGTTCTGAAGACAGAGTATGCTGCACATCAATTACAGGGACCGGCAGGAATGTGGTGGAAGCATCACCGCACCACTTTTCCTCCCAATGCCCAGATTACTTGGAGAGATTTCACTGAAGCTTTTAAGGGAGTTTATATTCCCCCAGGGTTGGTTGAGATGAAGCTTGGAGAGTTCTTAGCCTTGAATCAGGGTACCAAGACTGTGACACAGTATCTGCATGCCTTTAACAACTTGTGCCGCTATGCTCCAGACATGGTTGACACAGATGCAAAGAGGATTGCTAGTTTCAAGAGAGGGTTAAGTCCGAAGATGATGAAGCATGTAGGTACCAATACCCGCACCAGATTCAACGACTTCATCAGTGATTGTTTGAAGCAAGAGAAGAACAATAACGCTTACACCGCATCCAAGAATCGCAAGAGAGTGTTTGAGTCAGGACCATCCCAGTCCAGAGTTGTCACTGCAAATCGTTCAGCTTATCGTCCGTCCGCACCTGGTGCAAGGTTCAGGCCGCCGCAGCATAAAACCCAGAACTACAAGGGACCACAGAAACCGTACAAGATGGCAGTGCCGCCAACAAAGACCAACGCAGCTGCAGAACAGAGCAACTCCAAGGGAGCTATAGGGTCTGCTGGTACAGTGAAAGGGCCTTGCTACAACTGTGGTCAGCCAGGCCACTTTTCAAAGTTCTGCCCTTATCCGCCTAAAAAGAAGCAACAGACTTACAATGCTCGTGTGCACCACACCACCATTGATGAAGTTCCTGAGGGAGAGCCTGTAACTGCCGGTAAGTTTCTTGTGAACCGTCATCCTGCAGTTGTTCTTTTTGATTCTGGATCCTCGCATTCTTTTATGAGTCAAGCATTTGCACGGAAGCATGAACAACTATGCACAGAATTGAGTTATGGTTATCGCATAAGTTCAGCAGGAGCTGATGTGTTAACCAATAAGATGGTTAGAGGGGCAACCCTTGAGTTAGGTAGTCGGAAGTTTCGAGTGAACCTGGTAGTTATGCCTGGACTAGTTTTGGATGTAATAATAGGAATGAACTGGATGAAAGACTGGGAAGCAGTCATAGATACAAGCAGTCGGATGCTTACCCTTAAGGATCCCCAAGCAGAGGGTACTTTCCGGATACCATTGCCTAAAAGAACAGATCTTGTGAGTGTGACCTGTGCCATGGAAGTTGCTCCTATCCACCAGATCCCAGTAGTGTGTGAGTTCCCGGATGTGTTTCCAGATGAGTTACCTGGCCTTCCTCCAGACAGAGATGTTGAGTTCGGAATCGAGTTGATTCCCGGGACAGCTCCGATTTCAAGGAGACCTTATCGGATGCCTTCGGATGAGTTAGCTGAGTTGAAGAAACAGTTGGAAGAGTTATTAAAGAAGGGGTTTATCCGCCCAAGTAAGTCTGAATGGGGATGTCCTGCCTTGTTTGTGAAGAAAAAGAAAGAAGGTACTCTAAGGATGTGTGTGGATTATCGACCTCTTAATGCTGTAACCATCAAGAATAAATATCCACTGCCTCATATCGACGTTCTGTTTGATCAGTTGGCTAAGGCTAGAGTGTTCTCCAAGATAGACCTAAGATCAGGGTATCATCAGATAAAGATTAGACCGCAAGATGTTCCGAAAACCGCCTTTTCTACCAGATACGGGTTGTACGAGTATCTTGTTATGTCTTTTGGCTTAACAAATGCTCCTGCATATTTTATGTATCTGATGAATACGGTTTTCGTGCCAGAGTTGGACAAGTTTGTAGTTGTCTTCATTGATGACATTCTAGTATACTCTGAGAATGAGAAAGATCATGAAGAGCATCTGAGAATTGTATTGACCAGGCTGAGAGACCATAAGTTGTATGCTAAGTTCAGCAAATGTGAATTTTAGTTGAAGAAAGTTCCTTTCCTCGGTCATATTCTATCTGAGAATGGAGTTTCTGTAGATCCGAGTAAAGTGCAAGAGGTTATGGATTGGAAGACTCCAACCACAGTGTCAGAAGTCAGGAGTTTCCTAGGGTTAGCTGGTTACTATCGCCGCTTTATCCCAGACTTCTCGAAGATTGCCAAGCCAATGACAAGTCTATTACAGAAAGATCACAAGTTTGTGTGGACAGAGGAGTGTGAGACAGCTTTCCATACCTTGCGGAAACTGTTGACCACTGCTCCAGTTCTTGCACAGCCCGACATCGAGAAACCTTTTGATGTGTTCTGTGACGCATCAAAAACAGGGTTGGGATGTGTGCTGATGCAAGAAGGAAGAGTAATTGCTTATGCCTCCCGGCAGTTGAGAAAACATGAAATCAATTATCCGACTCATGACCTTGAGCTTGCCGCTGTAGTGCATGCCTTAAAGATTTGGAGACACTATTTACTGGGTAATGTGTGCAACATTTTCACCGATCATAAGAGTCTCAAGTACATTTTCACCCAACCGGAATTGAACATGAGACAGCGAAGATGGTTAGAGCTAATCAAAGACTACAACTTGAATGTACAGTATCACCCTGGGAAAGCCAATGTGGTAGCTGATGCTTTAAGCAGAAAGTCGCATTGTCTGAATATGCAACCCTTACTGGAAGATAGTTTCGATCTAATGCACCCTGCCGTGCTACATAGTATTCAGGTCAGTTGTTCCTTAGAGAGTAAGATTATAGAAGGTCAGAAAGCAGACAAAGGAATACTCCACATCAAAAGGAAGATTCAAGAAGAACCCTCGAAACACTTCAGGGTGGATGAGCAAGATGTGTTGTGGTTCGACAACCGTCTTGTTGTTCCAAAGGATAGAGAGCTTAAGAATAAAATTATGGATGAAGCTCATCTCTCTAAGTTGTCTATTCATCCTGGTAGCAGTAAAATGTATCAAGAACTAAGACCTCGTTATTGGTGGACCAAGATGAAGAAGGAAATTGCAGCGTATGTAGCCAGATGTGACACATGTTGTAGGGTGAAAGCAATTCACATGAAGCCTGCCGGAATGCTACAACCTTTGTCAGTACCGAGTTGGAAGTGGGATGATATAAGTATGGATTTTATCACGGGTCTACCCACTACTCAAAAAGGTCACGATTCTATTTGGGTAATTGTGGATCGTCTTACTAAGACAGCTCACTTTTTGCCTGTCAAAACGGAATATAGACCACCTCAATATGCTGAGAAGTATATTGCAGAGATTGTGAGATTGCATGGCATACCAAAGACTATAGTGTCTGACAGAGGGTCACAGTTCACTGCTCACTTTTGGGAGCATTTGCACAAAGGTTTGGGGACTAGTCTGATTCGTAGCACTGCCTATCATCCTCAAACAGATGGTCAGACTGAAAGAGTTAATGCCGTTCTAGAAGATATATTAAGAGCTTGTGTGTTGTCTTCCAGAGGTTCTTGGGAGTCATGGTTACCATTAGCAGAGTTCGCATACAATAACAGCTATCAAGAAAGTATCAAGATGGCACCTTTTGAGGCTCTGTATGGCCGAAAGTGTAGAA
The DNA here is from genome assembly GCA_038087645.1 of Saccharum hybrid cultivar R570. Lineage (NCBI taxonomy): Eukaryota > Viridiplantae > Streptophyta > Magnoliopsida > Poales > Poaceae > Saccharum > Saccharum hybrid cultivar. The sequence continues at coordinate 15,092,809 of JAQSUU010000402.1, forward strand.
CACCTTTAAACTGGATTGAGCCAGGAGAAAGAAGGTACTATGGTATCGACTTCGTAGAGGAAGCCGAAAAGAAAGTTCATATCATCCAGCAAAATATGAGAGCAGCTCAGTCACGTCAGAAAAGTTATGCGGATAAGAGAAGGAGACCGCTTGTGTTCGAAGTTGGTGACTATGTTTATCTAAAAGTCACGCCAATGAAAAAGAAGCGGTTTGGTGTACGCAGAAAGCTGGCCGCCAGATTTGTAGGACCTTACAAAATCTTGGAAAGAAAGGGTCCAGTGGCTTACAAATTGGAATTACCAGAGTCAATGGGTGCTATATTCCCAGTTTTTCATGTATCACATCTCAAGAAGTGTTTACGCGTTCCAGAGGAAAGGATTGAACCTCGAGGCATAAAACTTAAGTCAGATTTGGTGTATCGTGAGCAGCCAGTTCGAGTATTGGATACCAAGGAAAGGGCTACTCGAAACAGTGTGGTGAAAACATATAAGATACAATGGAGTCATCACGATGAAGGGGATGCTTCTTGGGAAACGGGTGAATACTTAAAAAAAGCATACGAAGATTTTTATAACAAATGGTTCGTAACCCAAATCTCGGGACGAGATTTTTATAAGGGGGGAGGGCTGTAACACCCCTGGTGTTAGTCTTGCCTGTTTTCACTTGCATTTCATGATCATGAGCATCATTCATCCATTCATGAGCATATATCACTTGAAACAAGAGTATCATTTCCAGTGTTTTTCATCATTTCAGTACCTTTAGTGCTTGGTTATGGTATGACCAATGTGTGGTATAGCTAAATATATTGTTAAACATCTTAGCTATGCTCAAAAAGTCATTAGGAACAATGTTCATGTTGATCATTTTGCCCAATTAAGATTTCAATCATGGTTTGACTTGTTTTGACCCTAGGACTTTTTGGTTTGACTGTTCAAAAAGTACCACTTAGAATGCTTGCATGTCGAAGCAACCTAAAACAGAGTTGTAGCAAATTACATAAGGAACAAAAGTTATTTTGTGAACAAGTCATGAAAATGAGCACAACATGTTCGTTTTGGGCCCACAAGTCAGATTTGTGGTGCTGACTCAACACTCAAAATTTTCTAAGTCTGGTTGTTACATTTCAGTTCTTTTACCATTGTTTGGAGCCTGGTATCTCCCTAACCTGACCAAATCAGTTCAAGTTCTAATTAGAAATGTTGTAGATCTCACTTCAATCTCCAACTTTGTTAACTTAACCTAGAGCTGGATCGTCACCGTTTAAGAGTTTTTGATCGTTGAAAACTCGCTGTCAGACGTTGGGGACTTAACTGAATCGAGCTACAGGGTTTCGGGTTCAGACCGTCGTGGCCGACCGCCGTCTGGCTGAGCGCGCCAAGTGGAGGCCGTACGCCGGCGCTGCCCCCACCGGTCAGGCCATTGCCGCCACGAAGACGCCACGCGCCCGAGGGATCGCCTATTTGTCTCGCCCGCGTCCCCTCGCTTCACCAGTTCGCTCAGAGCCGAGCTCGCGCCTCCGCCATTGCCGCAGGGTGAGTCGCCGCTGCTCAGCTCGCTCGCCTCCGCGTCGTTGCCGCCTCCAGTGAGCCACGAGCCCCGCTTTGCTCAGCCGCACCTGCTGCGCCAGCTTCTGCGTCAATCGAGCCCCGGTGAGGATCCCTTTTGCTGATTCGGCGAGCTCCGCCATGGCTGACGCCTCGCCGGAGTGCGTGCCCACCGTGGCCAAGCACCACCGGAGCCTGCTCACTCCTTTCTCTCCCTTCCATCAGTTTCCCTGCGTCACCTCGTTGCTCACGCCAAGCTCAGATCAGGCCGCTAGGGCCGGAGTTGGCCGGCGTACCTCGCGCAGCGCCACCGCGACCGCCATTGCCGCCGGCGACCTCATCCGCTATGGCTAGGGGGTCCGTTTTGTACTTCCATCGGTGCGGGGCAGCGTGCTGTGCACGTTGGTGCCACTCCCTTCGCCGGACGGCTCGCCGTCGTCGAGCGGTGGCCGGTCAGCCGGTCTCCCCTGCCTCCGGCCGGCTGACCAGTGGGGCCGGTTGACCCGCTGGGTCCCGCCTGTCTGTCTCCCTGGCGCGGGTGGTGGGTGGATAGCCGGGTGTATCTAGCAGTTTTGGGCATAAAGTTTAAAAGGGTTTCAGAAATGATTTTTTTTATTCTATTTAAATGCTTTAGAAAATGGTTGTGTACTCTTTTTAGCTCCAAATTGGTTGGAACAAATTTTCCTAGGTTCCTTATCATTAGATCTACTTGGGAAAATTATTGCATATCATTTTTGGGATACTTTTCTGTAGAACTTTATTTAATCATGAATATTGCTGATAACTTGAAAAATATGTAGAGAAATCTATAGGCTTCAGAAAAATGTGATTCCAAGTTTGTTAATCTTTGTGTGCCCTCTATTTGCTAAGTAAAATTTTATATCATGTCTGTTCTGTAGAAAAATGTATAGTTGTAGTTCAAATGCTTTCTATCACTAATATTTGTTATTTTTGTTATTTAAATAAATTTAAATAAAACATGCAAGTGATAATTTTTCTATAGTGTTTGTTTAGGGAGTAGATAGTAGGAAAATTCCTAAATCTGTTGTTTGATACTTTTCATAATGTAAAGTATTTTAAATCTCCATTTTGGGCCTTATTTTGTTATTTTTGTATAGTCAGTTCTATTAATCCAAATGCAGTAAAAATCTTGTGTCATGCTAGTTTTGATATTAGTAATCCACTGTAATTTTCTAAGATTTTTCTGAGCTACTAAAATATGTGTTGCTGTTCAACCATAGGGATAATTAGGGTTTCCCTTTATTCTTTAATGCAAAGATAGTTAGTAAAATATACTTTGGTGTATCTTTGAAGCATCTTGAGTGTTCAAGTGCTCTTGCATGGTAGAGAATAGTAGTGGTAGTTTTCGAGTACATGTTCTTGGATGACGTAGACTACCTTGTAGAAGAGTCATAAGTTCCACGTAATCCAATAACGTAACATGCTCATTACATCGCATGCATTCGGCATCATCATCATCTCATGTCACCTCTGCAAGGCACCTATGCATGTTGCACTCATACTTCTGCATCATACAGGATCGCAGGAAGTGGTTCCGGCAGTAGTTCCCGAGGACGCAGAGGAGCAGCCCGAGGAGCCGGAGCCAGCAGAAGCAGAAGAGGAGTCCGGTGAAGAGCTTCCGGAGTGCCCCGATCATCGTCCCAGCTCCTTTGAGCGAGGCAAGCCCCGGAGCATTTCTCCCTCGGTTTGCAAATAATTTATTATTAACTTTACTTAATCTGATGCATTAAGTTTAGGAGTTGTTTGCAAACGTTGCTGCATTACGCCTTGATTCACCTTGTTTTACCCGATCCTTGTCATCCTGGTGTCCGCGGTCAATAATTGCTTAGCTTGCTTAGACCGGTAGAAGTCGGGTGATTGCCTGTCATCCGCGAGCTATAGGGGATTACCTGGTTTTATGTGAAAGAATGTCATGTGAGAATAACTAAGTGTGGAAATGAATTTGAGACTGGGCGGAAGCTTGCAGGGTTCTGGACTGTAGTGTTTTCCGTCTGTGTCGGTTAAGGACCGTCCGATGTCGGGCCTCAGGTCATGTTGAACGCATGCCTCACATTTAGCTGGCCGAATAAAGTACCTTTCGACCGCGAAGCCGGGAGATTATTCGGGCCGAGTGGATTGCCCGCAACGCACTGTACCGGAGCAGTAGTGGCAGGAAACGGGGGCGCGATGATAAGGCCAAAGAGCAGTCGGGCGGCCCCCGGGTACATGTGGTTCCTGGCAAGCTCGCGACTTTACCTGAATGGTTGACTCGGTGACCAATACCTCACTTTAGCGGGTGAGTGAGGTTTGTGTAAGGAATAAAATTACCAGCTGGTCAATAATCGATTCGAATCGCCATCGTTCACTGGATAGTGAACACTTGACTTGAGTTACTTCATCGTAGTAATCTTGATGAAACACTTGAATAGTTATGTGGAATTGACTCGGTAATTATTGTTAATTATCAATGGTAATCCTTGCTTGCTTAATTACATGGTTACTTTAGCATAAGTGCAAACATAGTTGACAGGAGAATAAAGAATTAAAATATGACATGCTTTTGTAAATGATTTGATAAGCTAAAAATGCTTTTCTTGCAAATGAGTCAGCTACCCCACCAAAAAGCCTATCATGATCCTTGGAGTCACTTTTGTTTTGGTTCTGTCGGGTAAGTCTAGCTGAGTACCTTCTCGTACTCAGGGCTTTGTTCCCACTTGTTGCAGATGGACAGATGTACTATGGTTATTGTATCAACTGTCTCTACCCTGCGATGGGCGAAGCCTAGGACCATGGGCAATGGTCACTCACTACTCCTCGCCTGATGCTTTTGTGGGAAATGATCGTGAGCTGGCACTTTATTTTGGAAAGTTGTGTGTGTGTGTGTGCGCTTTGAACTAATGCTTCCGCTACTTTATTCGAAACTGGTTTGTAATAACTATGTTTAAACTCCGATGTATTTTATGCCGCGAACTACTATGTAACTTATGAAGGTAATCGCTAAACTTATTACGATCTTGGCTGTGATATGAAATGGTTTGAAATCCGTCGAGATTTCACGGACTACCGGGTTATACGGGCTTAAGTTTGGTAAATTGTCCGTTCGTTGGATGATTTTCTTACTTAATCTCGTATAATTGGGCGGTTCTGTTACAGTTCCCAGATGTTTTCCCAGATGATCTACCTGGATTACCTCCTGACAGAGATGTGGAATTTGTAATTGAGTTGAAACCTGGCACTGCCCCAATATCTAGAAGAGCATACAAAATGCCATCGAAAGAATTAGCAGAGCTCAAGATACAATTACAAGAGTTGCGTGATAAAGGTTTTATTCAACCTAGTTCTTCACCGCGGGGATGTCCAGCCATATTTATAAAAAAGAAGGACAAAACCTTGAGGCTGTGTGTTGATTATCGTCCGTTGAATAAAGTGACTATCAAGAATAAGTATCCCCTTCCTCGTATTGATCTACTCTTTGATCAACTTGCTGGAGCCAAAGTATTTTCTAAGATCGATCTTCGATCTGGCTACCACCAAATAAAAATTCGCCTTGAGGACATTCCAAAGACTGCTTTCACTACTAGATATGGTCTTTATGAATATCTAGTCATGTCCTTTGGTCTTACCAATGCACCCGCTCATTTTATGTATCTCATGAATTCGGTTTTCATGCCCGAGCTCGACAAGTTTGTCGTTGTCTTCATTGATGATATTTTGGTTTACTCTAAAAACAAGAAAGAACATGCGGAACATTTACGCATCGTTCTCAGTCACCTGAGGGAACATCAGTTGTATGCTAAGTTCAGCAAATGTGAGTTTTGGCTTAATAAGGTGCCATTTCTTGGACATGTTTTGTCGGCAGAAGGTGTTGCTGTTGACCCTGGCAAAGTAAGGGATATATTAGATTGGAAGCCCCAAGTACTGTTCATCAAGTTTGCAGTTTCCTGGGAATGGCGGGTTATTACCGTCGATTCATTCCTTATTTCTCGAAGATATCAAAACCTATCACTGAGTTGTTGAAGATTCAGGTTAAATTTGTTTGGTCATCAGAATGTGAGAAGGCTTTCCAGACCTTGAAAAGGTTGTTAACCACTGCTCCAGTGTTAGCTCAACCAAATATTAAAAAGCCGTTTGACGTCTACTGTGATGCTTGTGGTACTGGTATTGGATGTGTGTTAATGCAAGAAGGTCGAGTGATTGCTTATGCTTCTCGCCAACTCAAACAACATGAAGAGCACTATCCAACCCATGATTTAGAGTTAGCGGCTGTTGTTCATGCCTTGAAGATATGGCGGCATTATTTGTTGGGTAATCTATGTCACATCTATACAGATCACAAGAGTTTAAAATATATTTTCACTCAGTCTGATTTGAATATGCACCAACGAAGATGGTTAGAATTGATAAAGGACTATGACTTAAAAGTACATTATCATTCGGGTAAGGCAAATGTGGTTGCCGATGCCCTCAGTCGAAAGACTCATTGCAACTGTTTGACAGTGAAACCGTTGGATCTATCCTTGTGCCATGAGATCGAAAAGTTGGGTATTGAAATAGTTTAGCATGGTAGTGTTGCCAACATCACAGTGGAAACAACTATAAGAGATAAGATTATTTCTGCTCAGAAGGAAAATAAGGGTATAGTTCACATAAAGGAAAAAGTCAGAAAGGGAAAAGGTTTATGTTTTAGAATTGATGAAACAGATGTCCTCTGGTTCAAAGATCGTTTGGTTGTACCTAAGGTTCCGGAGTTACGTCAGTAGATTCTGGATGAAGCACATTTGACCAAATTCTCCATCCATCCTGGAAGTAATAAGATGTATCATGATCTGAAACAAAGATTCTGGTGGACCAAGATGAAGATTGAGATTACCAGATACATAGCTAGGTGTGACACCTGTCAGAGAGTGAAAGCTGTACATCTGAAGTCAGCCAGAGCATTGCAGCCGTTACCCATTCCAGCCTAGAAATGGGAAGATATCAATATGGATTTCATTGTGGGTTTGCCCAAAACTGCAAAAGGGTTTGATTCTATCTGGGTTATTGTGGACCGCCTCACTAAGTCTGCACATTTCCTTCTAGTTCAAACTATATATCCAACTATCCGGTATGCTAAGATATATTTTGAAAGAATTGTCAGTCTACATGGGATACCCAAGACAATTGTATCTGATAGAGGTACATAATTTGTTAGCAATTTCTGGAGGCACTTACATGAGTCACTGGGTACTAAACTCCTGCATAGTACCGCTTATTATCCTCAAACAGATGGTCAGACTGAAAGAGTCAATCAGATTCTAGAAGATATGTTGAGGTCTTGTGTGCTCAATTACTCGGATTCTTGGGATGACTGTTTACCTTTAGTAGAATTCTCTTACAATAAAAGTTATCAAGAAAGTATCAAAATGGCACCGTTTGAAGCACTGTATGGACGCCGATGCAGAACTCCACTAAATTGGTCAGAATCAGGAGAGAGATGGTTCTTCGGGGTTGATTTAGTAAAAGACACTGAAGAGAAAGTCAGACGTATACAAAATAATATAAAGATAGCACAGTCTCGTCAAAAGAGTTATGCAGATAAAAGACGACGAGCACTGGTGTTTGACAAAGGAGATTATGTATACTTGAAGGTATCACCCATGAAAGGAGTTAACCGATTTGGGGTTAAAGGCAAACTGGCACCCAGATATATTGGACCGTTTCAAATTTTGTAACGATTTGGTAAAGTGGCTTACCATTTAAGGTTACCTGAACAACTCTCCGCAGTGCACAATGTGTTCCATGTGTCGCAACTAAAGAAGTGTCTACAAGTACCTGACCAAGTGATTGATTTCGAGGGGTATTCAGAGCATCCTGTCAGAGTTTTGGATCAGAAAGATCGTGTCACACGGAGTAGAACAATCAAGTGGTATAAGATTCAATGGAATCAACACTCGAAAGAAGAAGCAACCTGGGAATCTGAAGATTATTTGCTGGAGAACTTTCCCGACTTCTTTGCTTCTATCTAAGTTACAATTTCCTCTCTAGATTGTAACTCATTCTTTTTAAACTTTGTAATGTAAAATACCTACCTGTTTTATGAACAAGTCTTGAATGTGTTTGTATGACACGTTTCCTTTTCCATTACCTAACCCAAGGCTTTAAATCTCGGGACGAGATTTCTTTAAGGGGGAAGGGCTGTAACACCCCTGGTGTTATAGTAACTAAAAACCTGCCATGTCATCATTTGCACTACAAATCATCCATGATTAGGTTAACAAAGTTATGCATCAACTAAAATGAGTTTGAATTCTTAGGTTGGATGTGTTGCTCGTTGTGTGGCTCAAAATCCGAAAACCCTAATTTCGACTATCACCGCAAATACTTAGTTTATGCCCTGCATAATTTGAGGTGTATGACGGTGTTATACACTGGTGCCAAGTGTAGGGTTTAAGCTCAAGTCCAACTTATAAAATAAAGCTTCAAGTTTGAGTTAGGGTTTGGAATCCAAAGCTTGTTACAAGTTTTCCGATTCGAATTCGAATTCAAATTTGAGGAATTACTAAAAGAATTTCTTAAGTCAAACTAGTCAACCTAGGGAGCCATTTGGTCAACCATGTGAGGCTTGACTCAATGATACCCTAGGGTGAGGGTGTGATCCCTAAGTAATTCAAGTTTCAATTCAAAACCTTTCCGAAAACCCTGAAAAACAAAACCCTAGTTTTACCCCTTTTGGTATAGATCAAAATCTAAGCAAAATTTGGGAAAAAGTGTAAAACCAAGTTTGTAGATCTTTTCAAGGGCTAAAAGTTTGATGTTTTGAGTTTTCAAAGTTTCAGTGTAAAATTTGAAGTAATTTTGAAAAGATTCAAATCTCAAAATTGTCCCCTTTTCATTTTCCCTATCCAATTTCAAAATGGAGGCATAATATGAAAATATTTTGAATAGCAAAGTTGTAGGTCTGTCCTAGATGTACAACTTTGGTATTTTGAATTTTTGAAGTTTCAATACAAAATTCATAGTAATTTTGGTTTTTCAGAATTCTAGAAAATGTCCCTATTTGAATTCAAATTCAAATTTCAAAAACTAAGCCGAATTGGAAAATGTTCATATTGAGAAAGTTGTAGATCTTTGAAAATGGAACAACTTTTGTATTTACAGATTTTCAACTTCTATTGAAGATTTGAAAGTAATTTGAAATTTTCTTCCAGTGGCAATTCTGTAAATTATTTGAAATCCTCGTCAATCACCGCACGCCACCTCCTGACGACGCCGGCGACCTTCGCTCCGCTTCCAGGCACGCCCGTGGCGTCCCGCGACTGCCTCGTCACGGTCGGCTCACTCCGCGTGTCGCCACAGCAACGCCTGGCCGTGTCTATAAATGCCATCGTCGTCGGCCAAGCCATTTTCCCTTCCTCCTCCGCTTCTCGCCGCGACCGGCCACCGCCCTCCGCCGCCCAAATTCGCCGCCGCTGTTGCTCCACCGCCCAGCAGCTCTCGCCTCCAGCTCCGCAGCGTGTGCGCGCAGCTCCTGGAGCCCTTGATTGCGCCTCACCTCCTCTGCACTAGCCCGCAAGCCATCTTCTTCCTCGCGGCCGGCAGCGACGCCACCGTGACCGCCTCACCGTGGACCAGCCATTCCAGCGCCTCTCCATCGCCCCCAAGTTGCTCAACGCACTCATTGTGAGCCCCTGCACGTGATGCTCCCCTTACTTTAACTGCTACCGCTTTGTAGTCGCGTTTTGCTCGTCGTGTCGCCGTTCGGGTCGCCGCTGAGACCGCCATGGCCGCGGTCAAGCCTCCTCCGTGCTAGAACAGTGCCACGTCGTGCCTTAGATGGGTCCGTGGGGTTCGGGTGCTGCGTTTGGAATGGTTGGAGGGGTCCCGATGCTCCGGCGGCTCGTCGTCGGTGAGCTCACCGGCGGTGGTCACCGCGGTGTCGAGTCCGCGTGCACGGGAGAGAAGGAGAAGAGAGGGAGCGGGGGATGACAGGTGGGGTCGGTGCGTCAGAGAGAGAGAGAGCGGGAGCGAACGCGCGAGCAGGCCGGGCCGCGCCAACGGGCCGCGCGGCTGGGCCAAGCGAGTGAGCGGGAGCGCGAGCAGGTGGGCCGCGCTGTCGGGCCACGCGCGAGCGTGTGGGCCGAGCCGAGAGAAAGGAAAGGAGAGGAAACAGCCCGCGTTGGTAATTTTTGTTTTTCCTTTTTCAAAAATGTAAAATGATTTTTAGTTTTGTTATTTATGTTATAAAATATTTATAATTCCAAAAAATTGTGAAAAATTTTGAGTAACCCTTTTACACTGTGTACTATTTAAGAAAATTAATAAATATCAATTTTAAGTACTTTTTATAGGTTAATTAATTAGTCCATTTAATTTTTAAGTGGTCCTTAATTAATTTTTCTAGGCTTATTTATTTATCCGAAAATCATGAAAATTGTTTTATCATCTAATTATGATGTAAGCTTCCTAAATTAAAAATTTTAGCTTAATTAGATTAAGTTAATTTTTATTCTTAAATTATGCTTTGATTAATTAATTAATTAATTAGGTAATTAGGGCATAATGATTAGTGTTGTTTGACTTTATGGTTGAGTGTTGACTTTAGGTCATTAACCCTTGATGACCTTTAGCATTCTTAATTGGTTGCTTAAGCTTTCCTAATCATGTTGTTAATTCTTGATTACTGTTATTTCATGTGTTTAACGAAATCCCTTAATAAGTTGATTAGCGTAATCGAACCCTAGATTAGGGTTAGGTTAGAAGCTTTTGTTGTTCAACTGTACCGTGAAGGGAAGTTGTACTCAAGTTGTTAACTCTGTTAAGCATCCATCGAGCATCATGTTTATTATCTCATCATCCTAAAGCATGCATTATCGTTACGTATAGTTCCCGTAAAAGAGGAGGGTACCGAAGCCGAACCCGTCCCCGCAGAAGAACCAACGTCCGTGGAAGTAGGGTTTGACATCTGTGGTACTGAACCCGAGCCTGAGTTTCCCGTCGACCAAGGCAAGCCCCGGTTACATCTAACCTTCCCTTGCAATTTGAAAAGTTTTACTTCACTTATATTACAGCTCTATTGCATTAAGTGCTAGGAGTTGAGTGATAACCTAATTACTGCATTATCATCCTTGATCTTCCAATATCATCCTTGTTACTGTTTTTATTTAAAAATGCTTAGTATGCTTAGCATTGCTTAATGAGAAAACTTTAAAACTTTTAAACAAAGTTTGAAGGGTTGTTGGACAATCACTTGATGAATGTTAATGCTGATAATTTGGGACCGGTCAGTGGACTTGCATCGGGAAAGGAGTCCCCCTGTAGTGTCTCCGACTGAGTCAGTTAAGGACCGTACCGTTGTTTGAATTGTGTGCGTCAAGACTTTGTAACTGATCACATGCTCCGGTAAGCCTAAGACCTCGGTAACGCCAACATGTGAACGGCCAACCGCGCACTGGGAGTGGAGAGATGGCGAGAGTAATGTGTACCCTCGTAGCCAATGGCTGGATTGGAGGTATACTATACTCTCGGGTGGCGCTGGACCCGGTCATATTTTAGAGGATCCGTGTGAATGTTGATATATGTCGGTTAGAGTCCTACATATGTCATGTGATTAGGAATCTCCAGCTGGGTTTAATCGATTCGAATCGTCGCTGCTCCTCGGTTAAGGAGACTCGATTCTCTATTCAATATCGTAGTTAAGAAATGAAACTTTGGTCGGAGAATCAGAAAGATATTGAATGAGTTATATGATCTAGATTAGGATCACTTACATTCTGTCAATAAATAATATTAAAATAAAATCATGACCATTAGTAGCTTTTATGCAAAAGAACTTGACTTCGTGCTGGAACCTCACCTTGATTCCCCTGAGCCTGCATTCCTGAGTCGTTCCACTAGTTTTGTCGGTTAAGTCTTGTTGAGTACTTTCGTACTCAGGGTTTGTTAAACCCTTGTTGCAGGTGCGTCTCATGAGCAGGTGTGTTTTGGATCCTATTGCATGACCGTCTTTGCGGCGAGTGACGACGAGTAGAGATGTTTGGCTCTTGGGCAGAGCATCGCGTTTTGGTGTTGTAATAATGTTAATAATGCTACTCCACTACTATGGTTGTAACGCTAAACTTAAGTTTTGAAAGTTTGGAACATCAAGTTTGTAAACCTATGTTATGTAAGACTTTCGCTTTTGTACTCTGATGTAATTTATTATATAAACTGTTGTAATACTGTGATGCCTCTGTAATGTGATCCTGCTCGAAAGATTGTGGATGATTCGGGTTTTCCGAGGACACCCGACAGGCTTCTTAAGATCTGTGGTACACTTGTACAGTGGTTAGAAGTCTTTAAGACAATAACAAGTATAGGTGGGCCATAGTAATTAGGAGGTTCCGCCACAGTCGGCCACTCCAGAGGCAGTGCATGCCATGTCCGCGCCTTGTGCCGAGATGTCTCGTGCAGCGCCCGTGGCCGCGCCGTGCAGCCTCCCCTTGGCCGCACGGGTCGCCTGGGTGGCCGCACCGTGCTGCCCCTGCTTGGGCGCGCGGGCTGGCTGGGTGGGAGCGTAGGCCGCCGCCGTGGACGCGCCGCGCTGCCCCTTCTTGGTCGCGTGGGCCTGCTGGGGCGCGCGGGCCACGCCCGTGGCCGCGCCGCCCTCCACCTCCATGGCCATGCGCTTCGCCTGCTTGGTCGCGCGAACGTCCGCCGTGGCCACGCCGCCCCGCCATCCTCAGAAGCCGCGCCGCCATCCGCTGAAGTCGCTGCGCCCTCCGCCTCCATGGTTGCGCCAACCTCGATCTAGGGTTAGGGGAGAGGAACGACTCCAGACGAGGGGAAGAGGACGGACGCGACTCAGAGACGAATGAAACGGCGCGACTTACTTCGTATTCTTTACTAAAGGGCATTTGAGTCTTTTGGCATTACCTAAGTTGGACAAGTAACGGTGATAGCTCACGGATTTGACGGAAGTGTACCAAAACTCGAGTTGAGGATGTATATGAAAGATTTTTATTTTCGATGTCAAACAGAAAACGAGCATTATTTTTAGGGCCAAATAAAAAATTCTCTCATAGTCAATCTGAATGCGCACGCATCCAGAAGATCCCACCTAGCTTGTCCATTGTCCGCAGGTAGCGTGCCGTGCGCACGCGTTTTCTTCCTTCTTTCATTCGAAGAGCTTGACCAGGTCGAGTAGGCCAGGTACAGACACCCTGTTCGTTTCAGCTATTCAACCAAATCAGCAGCCATGCAGTAATATTTTTCTCTCATAATAAACCAACGAACAGTATTTTTAGCCACAATAAACCAGCGAAACGAACAGGCTGAGAATCACGGTGTGCATACAGACATAATGTTTTCATGCCTCATCTTTCGAGTTATGAGCTTCGAAACAGATCATTCTTTACGCAAGGGTTGACGCGTAGTTTACAATTCGTATCTTCTTTACGGGCTTACGGCTTCCCCAATCCCCACTGCTGAAGAAGTCTGAACAGATCATTCTTGACCGCAAAGCAGGCTACGAGTTGTACTATTTATTATCACCAGTTAAAATGGGGGTGGTTCAACCTTGGAACGAACCGTAACCGATCCACCAACCTAGGCCATGTTTAGATTGTAAATTTTTGCAATCTAGATACTGTAGCATGTTTCGTTTGTATTTGACAAACTTTGTCCAATCATATACTAACTAGGCTCAAAAGATTTGTCTCGTGATTTACAACTAAACTGTGTAATTAGTTAAATTTTTTACCTATATTTAATGCTTCATGTACGTGTCTAAAAATTGATGTGATGGAGAGAGAGTGAAAAAACTTGGAATTTTAAGGCAATCTAAACAAGGCCTCATTTGCTGTGTATAGGAGCACCACACACTCCATTTAAATAATTTTCTGCCCCGCGGTGCACCAATGAATACGCAGAAAAGAAAGAAAGCAAGACCCACTGTATGTGTACAGAAAAGCAAGAAAGCAAGTGTATATACATTCACCGGTTCCCTTGAGATGGACCGTCCATCTTTCCTTTTCGTCACGAATTGGCGAGTTGATTAGCACCACGTGTTAACATTTGACTTGCTATCCCAAAAGCTGTTTTTCCCTCCTCAAAAAGCACTATGCTTTCGTGTAAAATATATATGTCCGTTTTGATTGAACGATTCATCAACCTTTTCCCGCTTCTTATAATTTATAATATAGAAAAGCCGGCCAATCTTCATCTCATGCCACATCGTGAGTTGGAAAGATAATAACCACGACAAAATATTAGGTTGGCAAAGCAAAATGTTTTTTAATATATGCTAATTATGATTCAACTATTTCTCAAAACACACTACAAATCTAAAACTTGTTCGGTTGGCTGGTGGCTGGTGCTGATTTGTTGTGAGAGAAAAATATTGCTGGCTAGCAGATGGTTAGTGGTCGGTGCTGAATTGATGTGAGAGAAAAACACTGCTGGCTGTACACATATTTGGATTACTCGCATATATGAGTGTGCACATGCTACCCTATGGGCATATTCGGAGTCTGGGCCGGTAGATTTTAAGTTTGGAAAATTTACCACCAACACCACCTTTGGCACGTGTATCATCTACCGGTTGTCATCATCGGTGCCAAGTTAAAGACTTAAAATATATCGTAAGTAACATAACCCACTGAGTTATCTCAAATCAATGATTTAAGTATCCTCTTATATCGCCGACTCCACTTAATTGTCTTTTATGTAAATTATGTGTAAACCATCAAAGTTTGAAAAATATACATAAAAATAAATATAGTTTCCTTGAAATACATCCTAAAATATTATACAATACTCGCTTATGTAAATGATGTGTCCTATATCCTGAATGAATGACTGTGATCCATGAAAGTGGCATAATGTTAATATTATCACACGTACCACTATATTCATTTATTTGTCATGACTTGTGAGCAAGTACTGTCCTTTTCCTGGTGATAAGAGAAAACCCAACATGATGGTCGGCAACTTATACTTGCACCTCAGCTGTCTGATCTGTGATCTGCAAAGAGCCTCGAGTCAAAAAGTTTATCCATGTCATGTCATAAACTCAGCTGAATTGTCACGGTGGCTTCGGCGACAAACGTAACTCACTTGTTGAAGTAGCTATAGTGCTATACCAAACTCCCGATTTCAGATGCCAAATCGGACACTGCATACATACATGTACTACATGACATGAGTATGAGTTCCTGAATCCTGAGAGGTGCTGCTTCAGCTGCATCCTGATCTCGCTTGTCGCAGGCAATCTCTCCTGAGGGCCGGTTCAGTTCCAAAATTTTTAGCAAAACGACATTGTATCGATTTTCGTTGTTATTTAGTAATTAGTGTCCAATCATAGTCTAATTAGGCTTAAAAAATTCGTCTCGTTCATTTCGTCCAAACTGTGTAATTAGTTTTATTTTTTATTTATATTTAATGCTCCATGCATGTGTCTAAAGATTCGATGTGACGGGAAATCTTAAAAAATTCTGCAAAATTTTTTAGAACTGAACAGGCCTGAATGTGAAACACGGAAAGGGAAGGCTGAAAAAACACGGTGCTTTTTCTCCGTGGTGTGTGTGTGCCCTTTCTCTCTCTCCTGTCCCCACCTTGACACGTCCATATCCCAGGTCAACCGACGCTATCCAAGATCCATTCTCCGATTGCCCCTCCCCTCTCGCTGCATACACACACAGCAGGGCCCCCGCCCCCGGCCCCGCCACCACCAACCCACCTCCTCCCTCAACTATAAACCTATAAAATATCATCATTGACCCGAGCTGATCCAAGAGGCGAGCAGTGATAGATTTTTGGTGGGAGAGATCAGGAAAGGGAGACTGAAATCCCAAGGACCGACCCATTGCTGGTTGCTTTGGTTCTGGTTCTGCTACCAGGAGGTGAGAAGGGCGTGGGCCGGCGGTTGGATTTCAGAGGCAGGCAGAAGCTTTCAGCTAGGCGGGCTCAGCGGGCACAGCAATGGCTGGCAAGGAAATCCTTCACAAGGTGAAGGACAAGGTAACCCGAAATGGAAGAGGATGGAGACTGTTGCTTTGTTTTGCCCCATGTCTTCCTTTTCCTTGCTACTAATTGATTGTCTCTCGTTTTAGCTATATAGCCAGAAGCCAGTTAGGTCTATCATCATTGTTCCATAGGTTTCCTTTTGGGTGCAGAGATTTGTGGGGCTGAGAAGACGGATTATTTGGATTGTATTGATAAATTTTGGAGCCGTCATGTTCCATTTGGGGACTTACTGGATTCGGATGGGACAATCTTTTGGCCTGTGTTTAGGAATGGAGCGTTGTAGACATATCTTACATCGGTTTCACACTTCCACTACCTGAATGGTTGGATTGATGATAGAAACATTTATTGGTAATATTTTGACGTAAAAGGAGCCTTTTTTTCTTTGGGGTTCAGCAACACCATCTAAATGAGCGAAATTTGCAATCTGCATGAAGCTAGCTATTTTCTCCGCCACAAAGAAATTTATTTTAATGGATGTGATTTCAGAACTGATGCTCTGTCAAAAAGAAGTTTATGGCATTCTAGCAACACCATCTAAAAGAAGTTTATCTGAAATGAAAATGCAATAGAAGCGGAAGGTATAATTTTCTTGTGGTAAAGCTAGAACGCCATAAACTGTCCGAATATTGGAGTTCTGGCGTATGGTTTATCATTTTGTTAGTGGGCAAGGGCAGTGGTGGATACAGAAAATTTTAGGAGCCCAAGCGATTCTCATTCCACAAAATATTTACCTAGAAAGATTGAATGCCCCCCTCTGTGACAAAGAAATTTTCCCTCTGGCTTCGCCGTCGAGGGTTGCTGGGAAAAAGGATCCACCCCTGGTTATGCAAGGGAATTTTCCTTGTCCTGCTTATGCAATAGAGAAATGACATAGAAGAAACTAACTTTTTGTAGGAGACATAGCTTTTCAATCTGTTGCCACAAGAGCCTGATAGGAGAGCTCAAACTAATGAAAATTAGTCGATAGCTGCTTTAGGTTTAATTTTTTACTTGCTGGAATAAATTAAATATATGTATCTTTGCTTGTTTGTATGGATTTTTTTTTCTCGGACTACTTTGTATGGATTTCTTTGTGTGCTGCATTTGTTTATCCACTATTTTTGTTTGGAAGACATGTGTATTGGTTTTGTAGTGGTGCAAGACATGTCTATTGGTTTTGTAGTGGTGCACCCATACTATTTAAGACGTGTGCCACTAGACCTGGGATTCTGGAACAACATTTCATAAGAGGTGTTCATTCATGTTAGGAGCTTTACAATGTGATCTATGGTTCAACTTTGAAGTTTCATGAAATGTCATGCACAGAAGGATGTGGTCATCATGAAGAAATGCATATTCAATAGAAGTCCAGTTTTGGTAGATTATATTGTTGACCTCTTTGGTGCACAAACAGATGTTTTCTTTTCTTGGTTAACTGTGTTGTGTACTTGTGTGTTTTGGGCATGCTTGTTTATGTGCTTCGTGGTGTTAAGACAGTATGATTGATATGGAAGTATTTGTTTTTCCAATAGGTGAAAGATGCGTTTAGTTCATCAGGACCAGAAACAGGGAAAGGCAAGACAAAGTTATCAGGCAAGCATGTCAAGCATGGTTACCATCTGGTGAAGGGAAAATCTAATCATCCAATGGAGGACTATCTAGTAGCAGAGTACCGGCAAGTTGGTGAACATGACTTGGGTTTGTTTGCGATATTCGATGGTCACCTGGGCCACACTGTTCCAGACTTTTTGCGCTCCCATCTTTTCAATAACATCTTGAGTGAGGTAATGTTCCACTTCAGTTACTTTTGTTTTTATCTTTACAGACTAATATCAGTGGCAGCTTCCTTTTGGCTTTTGCTATATACTCAAATGATGTAAGAGTGTATATGGTAGCTTCATACTTATGACCTACGGGTAGGGAATGATTATTATGACTTGATGTACCGTAAATATTCTCTAAGCAATTTGCAAATACTGATTTTTGGCTATAAAAGGTGAAAGGAGCTTCCCATTTAGTTAAAATGTGCATATACTTGAAGTAACAGCAGATCCGCAACCTACAATTTTATGCAACAGCCACATTAAGAGCATGAAAGAGAATGACTTCATGTATAAGTCTTCTCTAAGGTAGTAGAATGTAGTTTAAGACAACTGTGCTGATTATTTTATCGACTCCTTCCTCCTCAGCCAGAATTCTTGAGTGATCCAGAAACTGCTATCCGAAATGCATACCAACTTACGGATCAGAAAATATTGGAAAACGCAGCAGAGTTGGGAAGAGGTGGCTCCACAGCTGTTACTGCCATCTTAATAGGCAGTGACAAGTCCGTGAAACTAGTGGTTGCAAATGTTGGGGATTCACGGGCAGTTATCAGCAAGAATGGTGTGGCGAAGCAGCTTTCAGTTGACCATGAACCAAACATGGAGCGACAAACGATTGAGCAAAAGGGTGGCTTTGTATCAAACCTACCGGGTAAATGACCATCTCTCGCCATTGTTTAGCAATGAACTGTATGTTTGGAACAACTTTTTCATCATGACTTGAGGTTCCAAATCAGATGTTTTCAGATCATCTCAAAACTTGTTCCTACCTGCTTGTGGGTGTCACTTGTGCCAACCCGTTAATAAAAGTTTGTTTCATATTACAGTCATGTGCGTATTGTCTTGATATACTGAAATTTAATCCGAAACTTATTTCACTTGCAGGTGATGTGCCACGTGTTGATGGGCAGCTGGCAGTTGCAAGGGCATTTGGAGACCGGAGCTTGAAGAAGCACCTCAGCTCTGAACCATATGTGATTGAGGAAACTATCGATGAAAATACTGATTTTTTAATTCTAGCAAGTGATGGCTTATGGAAGGTAATGCATATGAAACTCTTACAAACCATTTCTGAAGGATTTACGTTGTTACCCGATTCACAGCATGGTCTAGTCTATATCTAAACTTAACTCTTCATTCAATATTATATGCATGTATGCACATGACTTTGCAAGTTTGCATGCAATTTAACTGGGTCTTTTGTTATCAACACTAGACTATCAAGCCATGAAGTTTTTGTTTACCGTTTTCAATTATGATTATAATGTGAGAATGGCGCATGTGCAGGTGATGTCCAACCAGGAGGCGGTCGACGAGATCAAGGATTGCAAGGACGCGCAGGCAGCTGCCAAGCACCTGACGGAGCAGGCCGTGAACCGGAAGAGCAAGGACGACATTTCAGTTATCGTCGTCAAGTTCCTGTGCTAGCACATCGTCAGGTTGAATGTTCTCCCAATTGTATGCCCTGTTAAATGATCTTTAAGTCTTGTGCTTGCTGCTGTCGGACATTGTATTTAACCTTCTTTGGTTTTGGGGACAAAACCCCACAAAGTGGGTCAAGGCTTGTAACATATTTTTGTTTGTTTAAGGTTACAAATAATATTCTGGTGCAGATGAGGTCATACTATTTATACTTTTATTTAGGGTTAATGATACCGACTCCAGTAAAAATACTTGTTGCATGGGACTTCACACAATCTTTGATGCATATCTTTGACCATTAATTTCTTCTGAATTATGTTATTCAAGTCCTTCAAATTAAATGATTTTGTAAGTATTTTTCCAATACAATTCTACGCATACAATATATTTTTTTCAACTAAATCATTTAAAAATATGGATGTGATAGGTTTTAAGGTTTGACTAAACCATGTTTTTAATACTCCTTTTTTTGTGAATTACATTACAGTCCAGTTTCTAAGATCCAAAACATAAATAAATCCGATCGTAGCGATTTTCTTATGCCACACGCAGGCCGCAGCTTGCGCAAGGATTGTCACCCCACCCGGCCACCCGTGAACCGTAGTCCATAGGTAGTTAGGTACAGCTTCATATCCCCAGTGATCCCTCGTCACTCTTCTAGTCTAGTGAGATGAGCATTCTCCTCAATCCAAACCTCAAACCCAAAGCCTAACGACAATTCAAGTAACGGCTGCCATGATAGTGTGTTAGGGTTTAGAAGGGGAGAGGAATAGAGGATGAGATAAGTAGCCACTAAGTAGACGGACGGACTGTAGCTTCATTCATTAGTTATTTTTTTTTAGAGTAAAAGACACTACCGGTCCTTAAACTTTTCCAGGTGTGTCATCCCGGTCCATGAACTTTTAAAGTGTGTCATCCCGGTCCATGAACTTTTAAAGTGTGTCATCCAGATCCATATACTTTTAAAGTATGTCATCCTGGTCCATGGACTTTTTTAGGTGTGTCATTCCGGTACATGGACTTTTAAAGTGTGTCATCCCGGTCCATGGAATCCATGGAAGGCGGTTTGCTACAGTAAACGGTGGTATGCTACGGTTAACGGTGGTTTTGCTACAGTGTTCGTTTTTTATCTTTTCTTATTTATTTTGTCTGAATCTTTGAAAAATCATAGTAAATCACAGAAAAATCATAAAATAAAAAAATCAATTTTGTTGTACTCCACATGAGTAGATCTACACAGTGAATATATAATATGGTATGCTTTAGTACAAAGTTTTTGCTATGAAGGTTTTGTCTTTTCCTTTTTTATTTATTTGGCTGGATCTTTGAAAAATCATAGTAAATCACAGAAAAATCATAAAATAGAAAATACAATTTTGTTGGACTCCACATGAGTAGATCTATATAGTGAATATATAATATGGTATGCTTTAGTACAACAAAATAATTATAGAAAAGATAATATGGTATGATTTTTCAAAGATTCAGACAAAATAAATAAGAAAAAATAAAAAACGAACACTGTAGCAAAACCACCGTTTACCATAGCATACCACCGTTTACTGTAGCAAACCGTCTTCCATGGATTCTATGGACCGGGATGACACACTTTAAAAGTCCATGGACCGGAATGACACACCTAAAAAAGTTTATGGACCAGGATGACACACTTTAAAAGTATATGGATCTGGATGACACACTTTAAAAGTTCATGAACCGAGATGACACACTTTAAAAGTTAATGGACCGGGATGACACACCTAGAAAATTTTAAGGACCGGTAGTGTCTTTTACTCTTTTTTTTATGTTGAACTTTGGCCGATTCATTACTAATCTGCCAAATCGTCAGAAACAATTAGAACGACATCACATGGAACGGTGCTAGAAATGAGCGCCTCTCCTTCGATGCAATCATTAACCCAAACCCGCCAAAACATGGGCAGCCTAGAAATTTACATTCAAAAGTACTACAGTACCTCTGAGAGCCTGTTTAGTTCAAAAAAGGAATCCAAAAAGTGCTACAGTACCTGTCACATCAAATCTTACGGCACATGTATGGAGTACTAAATGTAGACGAAAAAAAACTAATTACATAATTTAGTTATAAATCACGAGACAAATCTTTTGAGTCTAATTAATCCATGATTGAACACAAATTGTCAAATAAAACGAAAAGTGCTCCAGTAGCCGAACCCAAAATATTTTCCCAACTAATCAGGCCCTAAAATTCAACATTGCCATAGCCTTGAGCTCCTCAATCAGTGCCCCTTCCGGCCTTACATCGTAGCCACGGGACAGCAGCGCTTGCTGAACATTAATCGCGTCTGTCTCCAGAATGAGATTCCCAATTCCCATATTGCTCGCTACTTGGATGCCTTGCAGACAAGCTATCAGCTCCGCATGGAAAGCACTTAGCACATTGTTAATCTTTCCTCGCCCCGCCATCACCACACCTCCGTCATGGTCGCGAATCAGAAAACCCCAGCTACCAGACCTGGATTCCTGGAGGAAGGAAGCATCACAGTTTAGCTTGAGGACACCCACTGGTGGCTTGCGCTACCTAACTCTTGTCATCGGTCGCTGCGCCCTCGACGCTTGCTGTGGTTTTGAGATCTCATTAGCATAGATTCTGATGGCTCGCACCAGCTCCTCTCTTCTCCCGCGCCCATCTTCCCGGACTGCATTTCGGTTAGTTCAGAGAGACCAGAGCGTGATCACCATCAAGGTTCTTGAAGAATCTATCTCCGCTAAGATGAGGGACACCGCCTCCATAGCCGAGCTTTGCACTGCTAGTTTCTTCCGCATTTCTTCCAGGCCCAACAAGTTCCAAACCTGCCTGGCTAGTGTGAAGCATTTCTTTTGGCGCATGGCACATGAGAGTCACCCTCTGCGATGCAGCCTGGCGTACATTGGCACGGAAATTGATACAAAGTGCCCAGTTTGTGGACGAGATAATGAAGACGGTGGACACCTATTTTTAATTTCTGTTTTTTTGAACTCATTAGTTCTTTTTGCTGAAAACGCTTACTCAAGTTTAGTGTTCAAATTGCATGCACGAACTGAATGATGTAATGTTGTGGGTGTATCATAATGTGGACCTGACCAGGCTGAAACTCTAGCGCGACCGGCTTTTTCCACGGCCCGGCCCGTCAAGATCCATGTACTGCATTTCGGTTGGTTCGGCGGCGCTCGGGCACGGCACGTCGTAAAACCCTAGAAAAACACTAGCCCTTGTTCCCCAACCCTTTTTTCCACCCCGCCGGCGAGCCGAAGCGACGCGGAGCTAAGGATGCCGCGGACCACCGTGGTGGAGAGCCCCGGCTGCCCGCCGCTCCGCGCTCTCACCACCGATATCCTCGGCCTCGTCAAAGGTAGCCAGCTACACTTCCCCTTTTTCCCCTCCCCTCCGCCGCCTGCCCCTTCGTCCTCTCTTCGCGCTGCTACGTAGCACTGACTCCACCCGTTTCCCCCCGGTTGCAGTCGTCGAGGCCCACGCGAAGCCGGCGGGCGCCGCCAAGGTCGTCGAGACGTGGGGCGCGCCCGACGCCTCCCGCGCCATCGTCGCTGCCTCCCTCGCCGATCGTGCCGCCGACCCCGTGAGCATCCCTTTCCGTGTGCCTCCTTGCCGACTGTGGCTTTTACCAGATTCGTTGTTAATAAAGGAGTGCCTCTAATTTGTGTTATGTGCCGCTCTTCTGCAGGTCTTGGCTGTGGCGAGGAAGAACGGCGTGGTGAGTAGCTGCTGCTCTTAGAGTTGAGGCGCTCACTGCCTGCAATGTGCCCATTAGTGTGTGATTTAGGTGATTTCGTGTAGGTTGAGTTGCTGAATCCCCTGAATGGGGATGCTCTGGCTGCTGTCAAGACCGTGGGGCCAGCACCAAATGATGGCGGCGCTGAAGGTGATCCCCTCGCCGCATTGCACCTTTTCACAAGACAGGCTTCGGACTCGATGTAAATTTTCATCCTACCATTGTCCCACCTGTTGCCATTCTAGGTTTTTAGTTCATGCTATTAGCTGGTGGCCAAGTTATATTGACCCAATTGTGCATTGCAGCTTAGGAACGTTTCTTGCCTGCACAGAGCAGGGGAAAGCTTCTATGAGGTCCATCACGAAAGAAAATGCAGCTTTGGGCTCGGATGTTGGGCCATCAGCCACATGGGATGTGTGCAGTGGGGCCAATGTGCAATTTTGCTCAGTTGATCATGGCGAAAGCTATGCGATGTTTGGAGGGTGAGTTTAAAGAACCTGAATGGGGTTTATCTGCTTTAGTTCAAAATTTGCATTTGAACGTTATTATTGCATTTGTTTAGCATTTTTGATATTTGACATGAAAATCTGTAAGCAATTTTTTTTAAGTTCCAGAAATAATTGTTCCTTTTGTTGTAGGAAAGGTATAGAAGTGAACTTGTGGGATATTACATCTTGTAGTAAGACATGGTCTGCTAAATCTGTAAGCACTCATTGACCTTGTTAGTTTCTCTCTGAGACTAATATAGAAGACCTTCTTCATTTATTAAAATAGTTTTCTTTCTTTGTTTCATCTGAAGCCCCGAGCAAATAGTCTTGGTATATTCACTCGACCTTGGTTCACTGCTGGAACCTTCTTGTGCAAGGATGATCATCGTAAAATTGTAGCCTGCACAAATGATCATCAGGTAATGTAAACTGATGCCTGTATCTCTTGCTATGGCAAGGAAAAACTCCCAATAGATTGAACATATTTTGATCAAATAGATTATCATGTGCCTGAACTGCAAGGGTGCTAGTTTCTGCTTTTAAGTTCATGCGTGTTGGTTTGAATGCATGATACAAATTGTGTATCTAATATCCCAGGCTAAAAACTTGTACAAAGCCATACTCCAAATGGGACTGGCCTACAGATAGCTACATCTTGCTTACACTTCATCCTTGCTTTGTATAAAATGGTTAACCAGGTTTCGCATTGAGCTTCAACCTTCAAATGTTATGGGGCTGTCGCACCTTCATAACCCACTTTGTGATTCGTGCATCTGTTAACTGACTGGGGGATTATACTATATTCCATCATAACTTATATAGACTAAAAGTCACTTTATTGCACTTATGTCATTATAGTCTTGTAGGCAGTAGTAGCAAGGCATGTTCATGTGACATTGGTGTCTCCACATTTTGCTAATGCAATGATGATGATGCTGAGCATTTTTATGCGAATGGCGATACTGAGCATTTTTATGCGAATGGCGTTTACCTTTTTCAGGTCCGCTTGTATGATACGGCATTGCAAAGAAGACCTGCCATCTCTGTTGATTTTAGGGAGTCACCAATCAAGGCAGTTGCTGCTGATCCTAATGGGCATGATGTCTATATTGGCACAGGAACAGGGGACCTTGCTTCCTTTGACATGAGAACAGGTATGGTGTGCTGGCATGCTGCTATATGTTATCCTCTTCTTAAATACAGAATTGGAAACTTGATCATATGATACATTCTTTAGAATGTTATATGCTAGTTCTTTTTTTGGTAATGTTGGATGGTTTCAACTGGCAATGCTGCTTCTGTTCCACTGTTGGTACTTTTTTCCCCCAGTTAGCCAGTAGTCTGCAGCTAATGTGGTATTGCAACTAAAGCAATGCTGACCTACATGTGTATTGATAGGATGGCAGGCTGAACGTGGGCTATAATAATTTATATAAAACTGTTGTTTAGATGGTAGTTAAGGATAGAAAATAGGTTATCAGTAACACTGTAACAGGAAGAGAATAGTTTGATATATGTAACTTGCACATGTTTACAGATACCCTCATGTTTGTGCTGTTGAAAGAATCGTATATTCACATGTGCAAGCGATGATGAGCTGCCATTTGTCAGCTTTTTTATTATTTTGATTTTTCTTTGTTACTAAAATTGCAAAATCAATTGTTTCCCCTTTTTTTCAGGGAAATTGCTGGGATGCTATATTGGCAAATGCAGTGGAAGTATCAGATCTATTGTCAGGCATCCAGAGCTACCTTTGATAGCATCTTGCGGTGAGGCTACCTCCAGAAAGGCTCATTTCTTTCTACTGGGATGCCTGTTTCACTAGCATTCCAGATAATTTCTGTTACAAATTAAAACATCAAGTTTCAGAATTATGGATAACTCAGGAAATATGTCTTTGTAGGACTGGATAGCTACTTACGTATCTGGGACACAAACACAAGACAGTTGCTATCTGCTGTAAGTTCAAGAACTGCTTAGTGCTGACATAACATTCAACCATATCTTGGAGTTAATTTTGTTTTACTGCATTCCGATATAATTTTGGGCCTTCATTTTATTTGACAAACAAAGTGAAGTAACTTGGTCACTGACAGTTGATAATATACTTGTTTCAATTTTTTACTTCAATGTAAATGAATTATTTCTAATATATTTGAGCTATTTCCATTATTAACTAGTTGTTTGTTTTGTTCTCGTGCAGGTCTTTCTGAAGCAGCATCTTACAACTGTGGTCCTTGATTCACATTTTTATGTTGAAGGTTATTATCTATGCACAACAGTTTTCACTGCTCACCAATTGTTTCTTGTTTGTAGTTTCAAATGCATTTTCTTTGTTTAGAAGATTAGAAGAGTTAAACAACAAGCAATGCTAACAATCACATATCCTGAATGATATGGTGGTTGAGATGGCAGAACTTTTTTAGCCTGTAGATCTGAAATGGCATTACTCATAAATCCCATTTCCTCCAAGGCCATCTACGTGGTCCTCTGCTAACACTATTGTTGCCATTAGAACCTTTTTAGCCTGTAAACCTGAAATGGCATTACTCATAAATCCCATTTCCTCGAAGGACATCTACATGGTCCTCTGTTAACACTATTATTGCCATTAGAACCTTTTTTGCCTGTAGACCTGAAATGGCATTACACATAAATCCCATTTCCTCCAAGGACATCTACGTGGTCCTATGCTAACACTATTATTGCCAGAGCCTGGAGAGACGAAATCCAAGCAACTGGAGCCTTCAGTGGAGGCTGAGGCTGAAGTCCGAAAAGAAAAGAAGAAAAAGAGTAAGACAACAGAGGATGAGACTGAGGCTCAAGTCCGAAAAGAAAAGAAGAAAAAGAAAAGTAAAATAATTGAAGAGGACGAAGAACAAGTTGGAGTGGTCGACCATAGCGATATTAATGGTGAAATATATGCCAGAAAAGAAAAGAAGAAAAAGAAGAGTAGAACTATTGAACAGGACGAGCCAGGCAGTGACGGTGAAATGTGCAGTCCCAAGAGTAGAAAATCTGGAGAAAGAAGCAAACGCCTGAAGAAGAAGAGCAAGAAACAGCTGGTCGCCTAGAACGAGTATCATTTATCTCATTACCTGCCTTTTACTTGATTTTGCAGAATTACACAATTTTGTTTTGTAGTTTGAACAGCGTATCCCTTTTGAAACCCTGCAAGGGCATTTCACTGTCCATTCTACGAGATATACATATTTTTTGAATGGCTGCATATGCGTCACTAGCTGGATTGCCACCAGAGAATCTCCTTGCGTGCTACCTCTGTTAGGCGTTAAGTCTCATCCAATCAACGATAATGATACGTATCAGATGTTCGGACGTCCGTTCATTTCCGCACCCGCTCATTCCTCCTGTGGCCCTTCCCCTACTGCGGCATCTTTGCACTCAAGCCGCAACGCTCTATCGAGCCACGCGCCCGCACCCGCCCCCATGTGTGTCACACGAGCCGCGCGCCCCGCTGCCTCTCTCCCTCCTGCTCTGACGCGGTGGCGTCTTCAGCGCAAGCACGAGCTTTGATCCACGTGGCCACCCTCGGCAACCCCTTCCTCTTCTTCGACCGGCTACCCCTGGCTTCAACTCCGGTGCGGGGATGGCCGCGACCACGGCGGCGGCCCCGGCGCGGGCGTGCGGCCCTGCTCCGGCACCAGGAGCCCCTAATGCCGCAGATCCGATGGCCATGGCATTCCCCGTGTCAGGTTCTCTCTCTCCCCCATGTTGTAACTGTATGTTTCAATTGTTTCAGACGTTTCAAATGTATGTAGCAGTTGAATCATATGGATATTGCAAAAGTAGATCGGGATGTTACATATGTTTCAATTGTTTTCAGAGGCATGTTGCCATAGTATGTTTCAAAGTGTTTTAGATGTTTCAGAGGTATGTTTCATCTGTGTTTTCCAGACGCACGTTGCAATTGTGTTTATTTGATGTTGTATATGTTTCACACATATATTGCATATGTTTTATTCAGACGTTGCGTATGGTTTTCAAGTGTGTGTTAGGTGTGTTTTTCAAGTGTTTCATAAGCATGTTTCAAGTGTTTCAACTGCCTTCAGACGTATGTTGCAACTATGTATTTAGATGTTTCAAAAGTAGATCTGGTGTTGCATCTCTCCTCCTCCCACCTTCTGCTGTTTCGTCTCTCACGAAGCTGGTAGGGCATCCATACGAACGAGGGATGGGCGATGAGCGCGGGACGAAGGAGCTACGTGCTCGGGCGCAAGTGAGGGAGCTCCATACGGACGGACGTTGCCTCCGGAGCGGGATGGGCGGTGGGCGGAGGGGGCTATGTACATCGTGGTTTGGGAGCAGAGGCGTGGTGACGTGGGCCAGCGGGCGGGCGCTCTCCTGTTGCGTTGGTAAAGTCTATGTGAGGAGGAGCAGAGGTTGCGTCGAACGAGAAGCAGAGGATGTCCGGGCGCTAGGCTTGCCGTCCGATCAAAGTTTAGGAATGAAATTGAAGCCAGACTGCCCCCAGAAGACCAAAAGAATGCACCTCATATCGCCCGACAACCTGTTCGTTTGAGCTACTTTTCAGCTATCGAACGGTGTTTCCCTCATAACATTTCAGCATAACCAAATTTCAGCATAAGCGAACATATGTCTCTTCAGCTATCTGTATGTTGTGTAGTGGATGTTTTCTCAGTGGGCAACTTTATAGGGGCAGACCCGCTGCTGATTCTTTCCAGTTGAGCCCTAGCACGCTGCCATCCTCCAGGCTCCAGAGCGTCTTCTGCTATTGTGCTGCTACTCCCCGACAAGATAGGGTTCGGGCTTGGGGCTTGGCGCTTAACAGCCTGAGAACGGAAACATGGTCCACGTTTCCGTTTCTATGTTCCACGTTCTGAAAACCGTTCCTGTTCTGAAAACAGGAACGGCAACATGGCAGCTAAGTGCTAAGGCTCGGCATAGGGAGGTACGGGCAGGGTTTTTTTTACCGACCGGTTTCCGGTAACCGCCGGCCTCCGGTAGCGGTAAACCGGCCCGGTTTACCGGTAACCGGCCGAATTCAAATTCAAATTCAAACACTCCTTCAGTTCGGTTCGGGTCCGGTTTACCGGCCGGTTTGGAGCGGTAACCGGCCGGTTTGAGTTTGGAATTTTCTTTTTTCTTTTTTTTCAAACTTCTATACGTATAAATAAATACTAAACGAACTCGAATTTGAAAAATGTTTACACCATTAGCTTCTATAAATCATGAACTATTTTTAGGAATTTTTTCAGCATTTTTTGTTTTTTTTTTTCAAATTTTAAATTTGAATTTGGGGGTCTTAACGGGCCGGGACCGGGATTTTTTTCTTTTTTTTCAAACTTCTATACGTATAAATAAATACTAAACGAACTCGAATTTGAAAAATTTTTACACCATTGGCTTCTATAAATCATAAACTATTTTTAGGAATTTTTTCAGCATTTTTTTTCAAATTTTAAATTTGAATTTGGAGAATACCTAACCGGACCGGATCGGAACCGGACCGGCCCGGTTAGGGCGGTAACCGCGGTTTACCGTGGTAAACCGAGCGGTATTTTTAACCCTGGGTACGGGTGTGGCTGGCTTCAAGTTCAAGCTTTCAATAGATGGTCAAGGTGGTAGCATGTCCGGTGGAACCGTGGAAGCGTGCCTTGGTCATATAAACCTGCCCCCATTTTTTATTCTGATATATATTCTTTGATCGACATGCCATTGGTACTCCGTATTTCAGGAGTCTTCTGACAATGAGGATGTTTCAGATCTAACTGAATATTCCATCCACTATACAATCCACTCCTGCAAAATAAAAATCGCCGGAAAACAATCAGGATGGAACACATGTTAGGTAAAAGCCATTTCCATGGGACAGGGAGAATGGGAGATCAAAGATAATATTCAATATGAGTTCCTCTAAGGCTTCACCAACCAACTCTATAAACAGCATCCATATGAACATTTGCTCACCTATAAACTATTAACTTAACTCTATTATGACATGCGGTGGAAGATCACGGCAATCTCATCACAGCAATCATGCGGCGGAAGCCAAGCAAAAACAGTTTCGCTGCCCACTTGCCAACGAGGATCGTGAATCATGTGACTGCCAAACAACCAATCTGCGAGGGATAACTTGCAGTTGCAGGATGGAGCAGCTTCAGATCGCTGTCCCAGGCGTCGGCTGAGTCAGCACCACTGGTCTCGTTTTCAGGGAGGAATTCATCGAAATCAGCCAGGGATTTCAGCTGGCTGCTCAGTGAAGCTATCGTCTTCTGGCAGTCGGCCAGTTTCCCTGCAGCCTTGGCCAGCTCTGTCTCCTGTAAAAAAGTGTAGGATTTCATGAGTAACAAATCTACCAACCACCACTAGAATCTATCGCATGCAAACAATAAGACAAGATGAATGGCAATGAGGTGCCAATTTTGTTTCATGGAATGGAAGTTACCTTTCTGAGCTGAAGATCTTTGATTGCCACAGATTTCACTGGTTGGTGGCCAAGAAGAGATCTGCAGGAGATCTGTTCCTCCATCTTCTGACACTTTACCGCAAACTCGGATGACTGTGCCCTCTCTTTATGGATCTGTTCCTCCAGCAAACTCATCTTCCCACATAATTCCTCGGCTTCTTTCTCTCTGAGCTCGAAGCGACTTGCCAGCTCCTTCTTCTCAGTTTCAGAAGCACCCAGTGCAGATATGTAAGCTGATGACAGGTTCTTCTGGCTCTCCAGCTTCTTCTGCAAAAGGTTTATATCCTCCTTCAAGCTGCTGATTTCAGCGTGTCTCGACTGAAGCTGAGACTCCAATTCCACCGTCACTGGTCTCTGTTTGTCGATTACATCCTCAAGCATTTTAACCTTCTCATTCAGCTCAACGATCTGTGAGTTCGAAGACTCCAGCTGGGATCTAAGCTCCTCCAGTTCTTGGCACCGCAATGCGAGTGCAGCAGACGACGCTTTCTCTTCCTCGACTTGCAGTTCCAAGCTACTAGCCTTCTTTTGCAGAGAGGCGATTTCCTCGCGTGCTGACTCCAGCTCGAGCTCGACGCCCTTCTTCTTTGCTTCCAGAGCATCAATGCCATGGCATTTCGTCGCCAGCCGGATCGACAAGGCCTTCTCCACCTCCAGTTTCCTCTCCATCAGGGTGATCTTGTCGCTGAGCTTCTTGGCTTCGGACCGTGACGTCTCCAGCTGAGCGCTCGACTCCCTCTTCTCTGCCTCCAGCGCCTCCATGTCCTGGTACTTGGCTGCGAGCTCAAGCGTCAGCGCCTTCTCGGACTCAAGCCGTTCCTCCAGGATGCGCCCCTTGCCCAGCAAACCCGCGATCTCGGCACGGGCGAGCTCGAGCTTGCCCTCAAGCTCTCCTCTCTTCGCCTCAGCAGCCTCCACCTCGGCCTCCATGGCGTGTTTCTCGCCATTGGCAAGGTTCAGCTGCCGCTGTAGTTCAGCTGATCTCTCCTCTGCCACCATTACCCGGTGGCGGCAAGTCCTCAGCTCGCGCTGTGCCTCGTGCAGCGCCTTCTCCCGCTCGGCCTTCTCGGCTGCCAGCTTCCTGACCTTGTCCTCGAGCTTCGCCAGCTGCCCGCTCGCGTCCTCGACGGCGTCCCCTTTCGACGAGCCGTTCGCGGAGGCGAGCTTCTCCATCTCGAGGAAGTCGTCCATGACGCCGATGTCCGCGGCCGCGAGGCTCGCGGTCCTGGTGCTCGCGCCGCTCTTGTCGTTCCTGAACCGATCGAGCTCGGTGATGAGTGCCGAGGCCCATGAGTCGGAGCAGTCCGACTGGCAGTCCGTGACCGACTCGGCGCAGGCCGAGCTCGGAGAACGCCTGAGCTCGACGTTCACGGAGGGCCTCCGTGCCGCAGCCTGCAGCCTCCTGCACTCAGCTTGGAGCTTGGCCACCTTCTTGATGCCCTCCAGCTGCTGCTTGCTCGCCGTCTCCGCGGCCTGCCGGTTGAGCTCCTTCTCGATCGTCCTGAGCTCCAGCTCCTCCGTCTTGGCGAGCAGCTGCACCTTCAGCGCCGAGTTCTCCTTCTCCAGGGCGGCGAGCCTGGAACCGGTGTCACCGTCGGTGGCGGCCACCGCCAAGCGCTCGGATTTGGCCTCCAGCCTCGCCGTGAGCTCGACGATGCGCAGCTCGAGGTCGGCCTTGTGGGACTCCCACTGCCGCGCTTGCTGTGCCAGCACGTTCTGCACCGTCTGGTCCTGCTCGTCCTTGGCGCGCCGGAGCTGCCGGACGCATTCCTTGAGAGCGCCGTCCAGGTGGACGAGCCGGTCCTCCAGCGCAGAGTTCTTGGCCGTTGCAGCGTTCAGCTGCGCCTTCAGCGATGCGATCTCCTTCTCGGCCTTCTCCCATCCTAGTACAAAGGAATGCAGTTAAGATTTGTCTGAACTTTTTATGTTGAAGAAACTGCAAATGCCTGATTCACTGTTAGTATATCAGACCGTACCTAGAACAGCCTCCTCTGCAACTTTGGAATGCTGCTTCACGAGATCATCCTTCGCACGGATATCCAGAACTACAGATGATAGCCTCTCACTCAACACCTTCACCTTGACATTGTTATCGTTCTCCAATTCCTTCGATGTGACCTCCGGTGACTGAGTCGAATTTGGAGAGCTCTTGGCCGTATCCTGATCAAGAAACCAAAACCGTCAAATATCCTGCGGATTAACTTGCTTGTTTTGCAGCAACAAGTAGAGAAAAGAGGATTTGCTATTTTTCAGGTGCCTGAAAAATAACATCTATTCAAGCAACGGCTCTGAAGCATCAGATGAAGATATAATGGATCCAAATTCACACAAAGAAAGGGCAGACCAAAGGAGCACCACGTCGCCTGAACAAAAGGTAGATTTCAGGCACCTGCGTTTTAGGAGATGTGGAAAAGAATGACCCATCTCAAACTTCGGCCACTACTATGAATTTGTTTTCATAAGATTTGAAATACTATTACACAACAGTGAGATGGTTGAAAGATTTGAAGTTTCAGTAAATGCAATTGGGATCGTCCACCGGAAGCACTAGAAATTGGCCACTACTAAGAAGGGCAGGACTGGTGCAGTTGGTGAGTGCTAGCTCGCCGAGTTACCAGGTCCTGGGTTCGAAGCCGTCTCTCTGCAGAATTTCTGCGGAGGTAAGACTTTGCTTCGGTTATTCCCTTCTCCAGACCCCACTCATGTGGGAGCCTCTGGCACTAGGTCTGCCCTTTTTTTATCGTCCACCTGAAGCACTAGAAATTTTTCTCCTCTGTCAAAAAAAAAAAGCACTAGACATTTTTGCCAGAATCTATTGCTGCCAGGGCACAACTACCGTCACCATCGAAATGCACGGCACGGTACTTTCGCGAGGCCATGTTAGCCTGCCTACTGTACAAGGCTGTCAGTCACAACTCTGGGAGTAACTTCTAAGCAGCAGGACTCGCAGTACCACATTACCATTGGAGACTGCAGAGAGAAGGCCAGCTCCGGTCAAAGATGAGGAGCAATGGCGCCAGGTACTCGGTCATGCACCACCCAGCACAGGACCAGAGCTGGAAGAACGAGAGATGGGCATCTTGATTGCCCTGTGCCAGCACGCAGCAGCAACAGGATGAGCCATTTGGGTTTGCGTACCACGGGCATGTAGCAGTGCAGCTGCGCCACATGGAAGAATCGGACGAACGGCCAACCAACCAAGACCAAGAGACGCATCCTGCTACGCGTAGCCATGATGTTGTTGTCTGAGGAAAAGCGAGTCCCAACCAACACCCACATCCTCAATCCCTCTTTTTTTTTAGGGTAAACAGGAGGGGCAAGCCCTACTATGATTTTATTAATGAAAAAAGGAATCCAGAGTTACAAAGCTAAGGCGGTATTCAGGAAACAAAAATAAAGAAGTGAAAAAAATGCGCGGGAAGGAAAAAAGAAACCAAGGTAGACTAGATTTGCAATCCATTGATTGATGCTTGGAGAGTAACTTCTTTTAGCTCGAAGCAGAATGAGCTCAAGCTCTGTTAATCAGTGATCCTCAATTCCTCATTGTCCATGGGCAGGCAGGGCCGGCAATGGCCAGGCCAGGTAGGGCTTACCCTGCCGAGCCGAGCCTATCTTGGCATGAATATGGAAACCACCAGGACAGCACTGCCGGTCTCGTCCTCTACCCCCCACAACCCTTATCGGTGGCCTAATGGATGATGGAATTCTCACATGATCATGAACAGAGCCACAGAGGGATCTGGTCAGCATTGTAGCTTTGCTGCCCACCACAGCAATGCATGCTGGAGGGAAGGATGAGAATGCTGGCCCTAAATGCCATGTGGGCATGTAGATGATGAGTACGGTTGGTGTGCCTTTGCCCAAATGATTGATTTGCTGTTAGGAAGTCTACGGCTGTATTTCGCGCAACGATCCTGTTTTTGGCAGGCAAGAAGTTAAAGCCTATATACACAGAATTGCTGAAACATCTGAAGGTATGTACAGGGGTCCCTATACTGCCACAGCCTCCGAATTTAAGGCCAGGAACAGCAAGGAATTTGTCCCGTCAGTCGGAAATCCCAGTCTATCACCATTCACCAAGGCGTTGAGATACCCAAATTCACCCCTAAATTCTACTATGTAAAAAGAAAATTCCCCATCACATCGAAATATCGGCACATATATGGAGTACTAAATGTAGATGAAATAAAAAACTAATTGCACAGTTTTGTTGTACTTTGCGAGACAAATATTTTAAGCCTAATTAATCAATGTTTAGACAATTATTACCAAATAAAAACAAAATTGCTATAGTATGACGGGACACTTACTATGCAAAATTTGATTCCAAAATTTAGAATCTAAACAAGGCCTCGGTGAATGGTGATAGATTAGCAGGGCTAGAAGGGAGGCCCAGCAGATCTGGCACTGGATGAAATGAAACCTCACATGCACTGCACATGCTACATGACCTGTTAAGTGAAGGACTCTGCAGTTGCAGGACTGGGAAAGTCAAATGAACGCCCTGCACTGCAATGCTTGCTTGCTTGTGGTTCACTCCTACACTGGGGATTATTTATTCTTCAATGCCAATGCCATGTTTAGTTGCCCGAATTCGGCAGCACCAAATTCATTGTTTGGCACTGCAGCGTAATGTAGCCTTTCGTTTGTATTTGGTAATAGTTGTGTAACCATTGACTAATTAGGTTCAAAACGTTCGTCTCGCAAAGTATAACCAAACTGTGCAATTGGTTTTTGATTTCATCTACATTTAGTACTTCATGTACCGCAAATTTGATGTGACGGAATTTTTTTTTTTTGCATAGAGTCAAATTCAGGAGTTTGGGAAAACTAAACAAGGCCAAGACTGCTACTGTTGTCTGATTTACACCTCTCTCCTCCCTGAACTGAATTCGTCATTGTCTGACTAGACGCGCCGGAAACACGGAGAAATGATTTTCACTATGCTTCCCTCTAAAACTGAGCACGACATTGTAGAAATGCAGAATTCAGAGCATGGCTAGATGGATGATGTACGTTTCTGCATAGCTCTATTAATTTTTTTTGACACATCAGTTGTGTGTAGGGTGAGAAGAAGGGCGAGGAGAAAAACTGTGCACCTGTTCATCAGTGATCCTCTCGGATGCTGAGGACGCCGAGGTCTCGGTCTCCGCGGGGCTCTTGTCTGTCGACTTGCGCCGCCACAGCCAACTCCGACGGTCCATCCCCGGAGGAGGCACCTACGCGGCTCAATGCCGATCCTTGCTTGACCTCTCTACTTTCCTCACTGCCAGCGCCGGAAGAGTTGGAGTTGACGATCTTCACTGAAACCAAAAGAGACTAGGTTTGAGTCACACATATCCAACAGTTAGTATCCCATCCCACGAGATTCGAAGCAGGACCTTTAAGAACACAAACTAATCTAAATAAAAAATAAGAACACAGACTAATCCAATGCTTATCGAGTTATCGGCTCGGGGAAAAAAGAAGAAGAAAACGCCTTTAACAATTTTATCTCCAAACTTAAACGCCCCAATTCAATCGCACACCAATCCTCATGTTCATGTGCGCGCTCCCCTTCGCACAAACCGTACCCGTCGATCGGAACCAAGAGAAGAAGCAGAATCACTTCACTTGGGTCCCCAAGAAAGAAAATCACCAAGAAACCACACAATTTGGGTACCAACGCTCGCAAATCGCCGAGAAAATAAGAGCGAACAGAGCAGAGTCGGCGAGAAGAGAGAAACCGAAGAAAGCGCGGAGTAGTAGAAGTTCTCCGTGAAACCACGCAAGGAAAGCTCTCCTCACCTCCACCTCGACCCCGCGACCCGCGGCGGGGACGACGGAGGCAGCCAAAAGAACCACGCGGAAGGCGATGATGGATGGCCCGCGCCCGCCCAACAAGACCCGGGAAGCAGGCGGCCGCCCAGCAAAACCCGCGCCTTCTGTTCCGTCCGTCACCGCCGCCTCCCGGCTCCTCCTCCTCCTCCTCGGCGCGGCACAACCCCAACCCCTATGCAAGGGGCCATGCCCATGTCTCCACTGCGTGCGGTTGCACCCGTCCCGACCCGAGAATCCTTGCACCGCACACGGGCCCTTTTAAAACCGTCAGTCAGCTCGGACAGACAGGCAGACAGACAGGGGAGCGACAGAGGGTGGAAGCCGTGGGGAATCAGAAATGGAGGCTTCGTGGTCGCCGCGACGCCGACGTACACGGCGCCGGCCCGTATGTGTGTGTGTGTGCAGACGAGTACGTGTGCTGCAATAAAAAGTTTGCACGGTGACCATAACGTTTGGTTTCTTCTTTCTCGATACTATATATTTCTGAGGAAACAATTAAAATAA
The DNA here is from genome assembly GCA_038087645.1 of Saccharum hybrid cultivar R570. NCBI lineage: Eukaryota > Viridiplantae > Streptophyta > Magnoliopsida > Poales > Poaceae > Saccharum > Saccharum hybrid cultivar. The sequence goes on from JAQSUU010000402.1 coordinate 15,128,572, forward strand.
AAAATATATGAGATGTTCGATATGGTTTGCAGACCAGACGTACTCCTGCATAAATAAATAATCATCGGGATATTTTAGAGAAAGGAAAAAGTCTACTTCCCATAACTATAGGGGTGGACTATTTAACACCTTCAACTATGAAACGGTTTATTCTACCTCTTAAACTTTTTAAAACCGGTCAAATTACCTCCCAGGCGGTTTTCAGACAGTGGTTTTGCTACAGTATCAGCGGTATTGCTACAGTGCTATCGGTTTTGTCTTTTTCTTTTTTTATTTATTTTGGTTGAATCTTTGAAAAATCATAGTAAATCACAGAAAAATCATAAAATGGAAAATCTAATTTTGTTGGACTCCACATGAGTAGATCTACACAGTGAATATATAATATAGTATGCTTTAGTACAACAAAATTGGGGTCCAAATTACAGAAAAAATAGATCAAAATCTATAGCAAAAACTTTATACTAAAGCCTATCATATTATATGTTCACTGTGTAGATCTACTTACGTGGAGTCCAACAAAATTAGATTTTTTATTTTATAATTTTTCTATGATTTACTATGATTTTTCAAAGATTCAGCCGAAATAAATAAAAAAGAAAAAGACAAAACCGCTGGTATCGTATCAAGACCGATGTTACTGTAACAATACCGCCGATACTATAGCAAAACCACTGTCTGAAAACCACCTGCGGGGTAATTTGACCGTTTTGAAAAGTTCAGAGGGTAGAATAGACCGTTTCATAGTTAAGGGGTTAAGTAATCCACCCCCATAGTTAGGGGGTGAAGTAGACTTTTTTCTTAGAGAAACAATATCCAGGAGTGTTTTTTTGATGCATTATGTACTTATTACATCGACAGGATGGCCACATGATACTTTTATGGAGTTATTGGCTTTTTCTTTATACTATTTAAGTCCGTGGAGAAAAATCAAAGGTTCAAGAGTGTTCATGTTTTCCCACCAATTATTTAACTGCCCCAGTTTTAATGCTGCAAAAGATGCCATGGAGGACCCAATAGGGTTACTAGCTCCTGCACCAACTATAGTGTTCCATGAAATTTTCGGCAAAACTTTTTTAAAAAAATTCCTGTCAAATTGTTCTCAAATTGTAATGTTCCAAGGCTTAAACTAAAACAAGGGCTATCCGTCAAAACTGTAAAAAAAAATTGCCCGCAACAGATCCAGGTACGGGTTTCTTGTCTTAACATTGAGCACCAGTGTGGTCACTGTGTTTTTTGAGTTATTAAACACCCTGTAATTCCGCTCTTTCCAAATAGACCAAAGCATCAACACTGCTCAGCGAAGGCCTTGCGGGAGCTCTTATTAACCCTCTTCCTACTTGCTATCCACCAATCTGAGGTCGGGATGTGTGTGACCTTGGGGGACTGTAAACTTTATAGTAAAGTTTCCTATATGTCTCTTTGGCACAGAGGATTAAACCCTATGAAGTTTCTTTTGGTTACTATTAGATGTATAAAACCATAGGAACTTTGAATGAAAGCTAGCATGAGGTTAGATCTTATAGAAACTTTGTGTCTGTCCTTTCTTACAATTCTGTATTTTTCCTATATGGCATCCAAAGGCCAAACAATGGAAACTTTCCTGCATTTTGAATTGAGGCCGTGTTTAGATGCCAAAAAGAGACAAAAAATTTTGTATAGTAACTGTCACATCGAATTTTTGGACGCATGCATGGAGTATTAAATGTAGGTAAAAAAATAACTAATTTCATAGTTTGTCTGTAAATGTCGAGACAAATCTTTTGAGCCTAGTTAGTCTATGGTTAAACAAATTTTGCCAAATAACAATAAAAAGTGTTATAGAAATTTTTCCCTAAAATTTTTCACAGGTAAAAGGGCCTGATATAGGATTGCAAATTACATGCAAATCTAATCATGAGTCTTTTCCATTCCTGTTTTTGAGAATCCCGCGTCCAGACCCTAGGGTTTGGTAGGCTGTCGACTTTTCCATTTGTACCCTGAAACCGAGAATAAACATGCATGTTGCTAGCTAGTACACCAAATGCCATATGAGGCACCGTTTGGATGCCAAAATTTTTGACAAAACGCTACTGTAGCGTTTTCGTTGTTATTTGGCAAATATTGTTCAATCATGGTCTAATTAGGCTTAAAAGATTTGTCTCGTCCATTTCTTCTAAACTGTGTAATTAGTTTTATTTTTTATCTATATTTAATGCTTGATGCATTCGTCCAAAGATTCGATGTGACAGGAAATCTTGAAAAATTTAGCATTTTAGGGTGCAACTAAACAGGCCCTGAGTACATACATGAATAGTCAGGTCCTCAACTTTGGACACTACTATCGTTGCAAACAGGCGAGTCAGGAAGGATGGCTACGCCGACGATGGGTAAGTGTAGCCGGCTGTACACACAGCGAGGGCGACACGCCGTCTTGCATTGCACAGCAGTACGTGACTGAGGCAAATATTCGCAAGCCAGCCACCACATGATCTCCCGCTGTCTTCTACAAGCAAAGAAGGCGATTAGTGACTTATTAGTGTCAGACGTGTAGTCACTGTCACGCAACCAATCTATGCACGGGCAGCGACATAAATTTGCACATTGTTTTCGCAACAGGACACCCCAATACTAAGGCCTTGTTTAGATCGGAGATGTTAGAAAAATTTAGAACTGTAGCATTTCGTTTGTATTTGATAATTATTGTCCAATCATGGACTAACTAGGCTCAAAAGATTTGTCTCGTGATTTATAACTAAACTGTATAATTAATTATTTTTTTATCTATATTTACTGCTTTATACATGCGTGTAAAGATTGATGTGATGGAGAGAGTGAAAAAATTCTAACTTCTTGAGGCAATCTAAATAAGGCCTAATGATAAAAAAAATGCTTGTTGTGCGAAATTAATGTGACCAATACTATACAATATGACAGAGAAAACCGACGAGTGCTGACGTCGGAGTCGTCAGGTTGGCATGCATCTTGTGGTGGGGGCGGATGAGAAAGCGCCTTGCAGGGGGAGAAATTTAAATTTGGGATTGGGAAGGGAGAGAGATGCAATGGTGTCAAAAAAAGTGTAAGGTCACAATCCCAAAGTGTCGTTTTCCTCATCTTTTCTTTTGTAAGGCCAGTCTCAATGGAGTTTTATGGGGGTTTCATGCACATTAAATAGGGTGCCACGTCAGCTTTGTGCATGAAACTGGGAGGAGAGAGAATGGAAACGTTTCATCCCGGTGAAACGAGCTAGCGTTGTTTCCAACGTCTCGGAAACATCATGAAACTCGCGTTGAGGGGAAACGTTTCATGGTTCTGGATCCCGTGCGCGTGCCTCCACCCCAGCTATCCCGTCCCCGCCGCCATCTTTCTCGCGCCGCACTCCAATCCTCCCGTGCCTCCGCACGTTTCATCCCGCCCACTTCGCCGGCCATCCCGCTCCGTCCGCCATCCCACCCCGTCCGTGACGCGAGGTCCAGCTGCCATGGATCCGCCGCCGGCCGAGGATTCCAGGCGGCGCGCACCCGGCAGAGGAGCAAATGCTCGTAGCCGGCTGGGTCTGAAGAGGACGTCCGTGACTGCGGCATCACCGCCTCCAAGTTCCTCAACAGCGCCGCCACTGGTTCCTCCGCCGCCACCGATTTCCGCCCCTGTGCCGACTCCCACCCCTGCTGTGCCGACTCCGATTTTCGCCCCTGCTGAGTCGAGTTCCTCCCCTGTTGCGCCGACATCGACTGTGCCGCCACAGCCACCGCAAGGAGCAGGATGGGGCGCCATACCCCCAAATTTTGCATCTCTTCCTGGAAACCCACAAGGCCCAAATTCATGGTAAGCATTTGATTTCGATCTGTGTAGTAGTTGAGTTCCATGGCTGCAAGTAGTTCAAGTGTGCTCAATTGATGCCTGCAAGTATCAGATGGTTAACAAATGATTTTGACTCCTGTAAATTGATGCCTGCAATATGCTCAGTTGATTTGTACAGATGCCTGCAAATTGCCTGCAAGTAGTTCACAAGTGATCTGTTCAGTTGGTTCGGTAGTTCAAGTGATTTGTACAGAAAGCTGCAAATTGGAAAAGCTATTTTGAATCTTGCAACTGAAAATAGTTTTGTCAAATTCCATCTGTGTAGTAGTTGAGTTCCATGGCTGCAAGTAGTTCAAGTGTGCTCAATTTACAAATGATTTTGACTCCTGTAAATTGATGCCTGCAATATGCTCAGTTGATTTGTACAGATGCCTGCAAATTGCCTGCAAGTAGTTCACAAGTGATCTGTACAGCTTTATTTTGAATCTTGCAACTGAAAATAGTTTTGTTAAATTCCATCTGTACAGCTTGATGCAGATAGCAGCCAAGAAAATAGTTTAGTAGATGGCAGCTTGATTTTGATGCATATTGATTGTGTGAAAATTTCAGGCTCTATCCACCAGGTGGTTTTGTAAATTTTATTCAACGACCACACTATCCGCCGCAGGCACAACTACAAGGTGAAAATTTCCATTTGATTGGTCAGACTAAGACCTTCAACCCGATATCTCCACCAGCACCAAGTGCCTACGGAACAACAACACCCCCAACTAACAAGACGGTAAACATTGAAATCGATGAAGATGACAACAATGATGCATGCATTTCCTCAATCTTACGTATTGCTTGGTGAGAGACGAGGTGAGAGACGAGGTTTTCCTGGTATGTTCGGCAGCATTGACTGCATGCATTGGCAATGGGAAAGATGTCCAAATGCATGGAAGGGTCAGTTCACTCGTGGTGATCAGAAAGTGCCGACGATGATTCTTGAGGCCGTGGCATCACATGATCTTTGGATTTGGCATGCGTTCTTTGGAGTAGCGGGTTCTAACAATGATATTAATGTTTTGAACCAATCTACTCTATTTATCAATGAGCTAAAAGGACAAGCTCCTAGAGTCCAGTACATGGTCAATGGGAATCAACACAACATAGGGTATTATCTTGCTGATGGAATATACCCTGAATGGGCCGTATTCGTGAAGTCAATACGGATGCCTATCACTGACAAGGACAAGTTGTATGCACAGGAACAAGAGGGGGCAAGAAAGGATATCGAAAGAGCCTTTGGTGTATTGCGTCGTTGATTTTCAATTTTAAAACGACCAGCTCGTCTATATGACCGAGATCAACTCCATGATGTTGTCAAAGCTTGCATCATACTTCACAATATGATAGTTGAGGATGAGAAGAAGGAAGAGGACATTGAAGAAAATCTAGATCTAAATACGGCTCCTAGTTCAGCAACCGTTCAAGAACCGGAAATCTCTCCTGATCAGTATGTTCCGTTCGAGAGAGTTTTAGAAAAAGATACTGATATTCGAGATCGATCGGCTCATTTCCGACTTAAGAAGGATTTGGTGGAACATATTTGGAATAAGTTTGGTGGTCGTACACATATATCTGGAGTTTGAGATAGAATATATGTAATTGTTTTATATATGTGTAATGTTTATATATATATATCTATGCACGTTCATGAGTGTTGTAATTAATTTATATTATATATATATATAATTATTCGTTCACGAGTATAGTAATTAATTAATATATTATATATATATTTGGCTCCTAGTTCAGAAACGTTTCTGTACATGGATCCCTAGCATGCAGCGTATACGATAGAGTTTGATCCCAGCAAAAAAAAAAACAGCTACAAAGTCATCTAGCACATTTGATCCCAGCAATAAACAAGAAATAAATGCTACAACAAGTCTATGAAACTGTGAAATGAAACTATCCCACTGAGAGAGGTCGTTTCATGTTTCAGCTTCCAAGATAAGTAGTATTGGAAACAGTGACATGAAACATTGCATTGAGACTGGCCTAAGTAAGCAGACAATCAGAGATATACTGGTTTAAATCAACCCATCTTTAATTTCTGATCTTCCTTCTAATCATCCTAGCTAGCTAATCCATGACAAATAAGTCTTTTGACGTGAATTGGCTGCCAACCATCGATTAGCCTCTTCAGCATTTTTGAGGTTTCGTGAGAGGTACTGAAATTACCTTATATATATATATGCGATTATGCCGTGTCTCTCACTATCAATCTGTGACGTTAGATTGAACACAATAGTTTCTTTCAGCCATCTTGTTATTTACTACTCTCCATCTTGGAATCATAAACCTATTTTGTGTAGTGGAAAGTCAAGTCTTATAAACTTTGGCTAACAATTACTCAAATTATACTCAAGCTCACGACATAAAACTTGTATCAAGATTTGTATTCAAATTGTATCTAAGAGGATATATATTGATTCTTGACCAAATAACAATATATTGTAGGAAAAATTAAGAGTCAAAATATATTTTGTGTGATTTTTGTCTGATTAAAATAACCTCTTATATATTATTCTGGGACGGAGAAAGTAGAAAATAAAACTAAAATATAAATCGACGACATGAAAGAAAGATAGAACTAAAATATCTCTAACCGGCTCTCCGGTCTTATATGATGATAAGCGATTGAATTGAGGGAAAGGAGATGGGCAAGAGCACCTTAAATAAAGCCAATAAAAGCGGTGAAACTCTACCGTCAAAGCTAGGACGGACCAACCCTCCTGCGATGCTTTTCTTTTTTTTTTTTTTTTACTTTCGACCCTGTATGCTATCTTTATTTATCAAATGCCACTATTGAATTATAAGCTTGCCGTGCATCGGATTATTATTAATGATTTTTAAAACTTATGGTTTCAAAGATATTGGTGCCAATTAATCTATTTCCTCAATTTCAAATTATATGTCTTTCATACTTTTTTAAATACATATCTTTTATTATATATATATATATATATATATATTTATATATATATATAATCTATATTTAGGTGTATATCAAAAGTAATAATCTAGAAAACCCAGATAGAACTATATTAGAACAGAGAGTATTTTTTAACGTAAATGTAAATTACACCAACAATTCAGTAGACTACTTTTACGATCCTTGTACATATCAGAAATCTCTATATCCCAAATTATACTAGGTAGGCACAGATACTATTCCCTTTATCCTAAATTATAAGTCATTTAAATTCAACTTTCTTGAAGAGTTAAAACATCTAAAACTTGACCAAAATTACATAGAGAATTATAAAGATTTTATGACATCAAATATTTGGTACCATGCACGCACTTTAAAATCATGTGAGGTTGTCGTATAGAGCTATTCATTATGAGCTTTGTGCTTAAAGTTAATATTATTGAAAAATTTGCTTTAGAGCTAATAACTAATTTATACTGTCGAGGGTCCTCTTACAGTGCAAATAGAAACAATAATAATATATGAATGGTCGGGTGACTTTATCATCAGAAAGATTTAAGGCACGTGGAGCGTGTACAATACTGTATTCGGAGGTCGGAAGGTGTCCAATGTGTTTTTTACAGGCTTCCCCTGAATTCCATGCATATCGGGACTATCGTCATAAGCTTTTTTTTCAATGAAAGAAGAATTATATTAGATAATAGCTGGGTATATCAACACATTACAGGTACTCTGGATTATACAAATATCCAAAAACTGATTTGCATCTAAATTATACCCACACTGTCAATAGCTTTATATCTCAAAACTAAACTTGTATAACGCTTTGCAGTATAGATGACCGCACAGACGGTAGTGCGGCGGCAGCGCTCGGGGTCCCTAGACGCGAGGGCACCAAGGAACCTCCAATTGCCACAACACAATCATCCGGAAACTAAATTTCACCTCATCGTATAGATATGACATTTTGTTCTATGCCCGATACAAGACGAGCATGATCAACACGCATCACGAAATTGCCAAATAAACCTGCTTGACATGTACTAGTAATACATACGTTCCCTCGTGGCAAACGTCATTGTTGCGTAAAATGGATAACTATCAATAATATGGCACGACATCACTTGCTTCCCATTTGTTTCTGGAGGATTAGCGAGCAAATCAAACAATGAACCAACTAACACATCAAATGATTCTCCGAATAACACGTCTTGGTAGTGGTACACATTTTTTTTTTTTGAGAAGATGGTAGTGGTACAGATAACCTGCCTATGTATCCATTATTATTACATATAAAAAACATAGTCAGATTCAGTTTGCATATATATAGAGTTACATTTCATACTGTACATGCTTGGGTGTATGTTACACGTTCAGGAAGTCGAGAAGAGAGATAGTATAATGTGAGCTATCATTTCGACAGAGCAAATCAACGTGAAGTAATCAAGCAGCGAAACTACCCTGAAAATTACGGATATTGTTCTTCTGATCAATATATCTCTACAACTAAAACATCTGTAAGGGAATCGTTCACCGGCGCTATCGCACGCTCGCTCGCTTCATCGCTCGCCCGGCACTTCCCTCACTCGCCCTCACGTGCGGTGGACCTGGCGCCGCGCTCCCTCGCTGTCTTGCAAAATCCGACCACGTAAAAGAAGGAAGGCTCCCATCGGGCGCCGCCCTCGCCCCCGCTCTCACCATCGCCCTAACACGGCGGCATCGCGAGCGGCCGCCCCGCCCCAGATCACGCTCGCGCTTGCGGTCGTCGAGCGGCCGGGCCACCATCTCCCAATGACGAACCGCGTTACTGCCCTCCTCCAGGCCCCGCCGTGATCTCGCCCGGCCGCCGGCGCTGCCCTCCTCCAGGCCCCGTGATCCCGATCACGCTCGCGGCTTCCAGGATCCATCCCCGTCGCAACCGCGGAGCGGCCGCCCTGCCACAGATCGCGCTCGCGGTCGCGGTCGCCAAGCGACTGGAACACCATCGCGCGACACGCTCGCGCTCGTGTTCACCAAGTGGCCGGGCCACCACATGACCATCTCCGATTTCCGGTGGCGCGTGGCGGATGCGGCAGGGGACCTGCACCGTGTTGGAGTAGTGGAGTGGCCGAGGCCATCAAGGTGCACGCAGCGGCGGCGCCCGGCGTGAACTAGGACGCGGTTCGCCTAGGCTACGTCGGCCCTGCCCGCGCCACAGGCCCCTCGTCCTGGATTGGAAGGACCGCGAGGAGGCGCAGTGGCTCCGCGAGGAGCAGCGCTGGCTGCGGGACGAACAGCGGTGCCTCTGCGAGGAGCAGCGCTGGCGCACCGAGCGCGAGGCCCTCCTCGCTGAAGTCGCCGCTCTGCGGCTCCGCCTCCGTGCGCTCGAGGGATCGCGCAACCCGTCGGCCAAGTGCTACGTAAGACACCTGCTACCTGAGTCGGAATGTTTTGTGGGTGCGCGCGCGTAGGGTGTTCGATGATTCGCCTGACCACGCTGGCTTGTTTCCGTGCTACAGGGCGATAGGTTCATCCTGGACAGGTCGGCGATGGATATGGAAATGGCACACTACCTGCTCGCGGAGCCCAAGAAGGACAAGGAGAAAGCGGTGCCTGTGTCACCATCGAAGGAGACCTACTGAAGGCTGCTCGCTGAGAAGCTGCTCAACAACCGGACATGGATCCTCGCCTTTAGGAACAAGTCACCTGAACCTGAGAACGTCTCGGCAACCGTTGCAGCTTCCTCCCACCACACCAAGCCGGCCAAGCAGCGGCGACATATTCCCTAGGTATATGCATTTACCAATGTTCTTCGTGTTCATCACTTGGATGGCGATTTCTGATGCTGCTCGAAATGTACGCAATCTGCATAGAGTACTCTAGACGCACCAGAGCTTGTTGATGACTGACTACTACCTCAACCTGCTCGACTGAGGGAGCAACAACTTGCTATCCATTGCTCTGGGTCACACGGTATACCTGTGGGATGCATCCAGTGGGTCCACATCTGAGTTTCTGACCATCGACGAGGACATTGGTCCCATCACCAGCGTCAACTGGGCTCTAGATGGACAACATATCACTATTGAGCTCAACTCGTCTGATGTCCAGCTCAGCTCCAACCGACTGGTATGTGCACCGTCCTGCTTCATCCAAAAATGCATGCAGTCGTATTTTCCCTACAGTTGAGAACTCTCAAAGGTGTGCATGAGGCAAGAGTTGGCTCACTCACATGGAACAACAACATCCTCACCACTGGCGGCATCGATGGCAAGATCGTGAACAACGACATGAGAATTAGGAACCATGTTGCGCAGGCATACGAGGGGCACAGTCAGGAGGTGTGTGGGCTGAAGTGGTCTGGATCAGGAGCACAGTCATGGATGACACCAATTCTTGGTCTCACAGTTAAGTTCCCCAATCTCAAATCTCTCTTTTTTTTTTGTCTCTACAGCCTGTGTAGATGGACTACTCACTTGTATACCAATTAAGTCTAGTTTTTATTATATTGTCAATGTTCACAGACGGATGCCATATTGCAGTTGTCAAAACATATCAAGGAGAAAATGATAGAAGTAAATGTTTTAGTTTTGATGTGGTAATTTTTCCTTTTTGGCTGCAGGCTACTCTCTTGCTTGATGCTTTTAACAAGAACAAAGCTTCATTCTCATGACATGATCAATGAAAAGCTTCAGAAAGCTGAAGAGCTTGGTATGGAAAGCTTCCCCTGTCCGTTACAGGCTTACACTGTATATATTTTTCTGAAAACTTGGTCAGGGGATGCTGTGAGTATATACTTGACTGTATACATTCAGATTTTTATATGATAAATATTATATTTCTATCGCTTATTCAGTTTTCATGTGCATTCTTGAAGTGTCGCCGTGGCATTTGCATGGATAATCTGCGTCCTTTTAGTATAAAAGTTTAGCTGTCCTGTAGCAACGTACGGGCACGAACCTAGTACTCAATTATATACAGTAGGTTCATGTTACTTGGCATGTTGCCGTCCAATCCATCAACAGAAATAGGTCCGGTTTAGTTCCCAAAAAGACCAAAAAAAATTTTGCATCGAATCTTTGGACGCATGTATGGAGCTTTAAATGTAGATAAAAAATAACTAATTACATAGTTTGTCTGTAAATGTCGAGACGAATCTTTTGAGCCTAATTAGTCTATGGTTAGACAAATTTTGCCAAATAACAACGAAAGTGCTACAGGAAATTTTCCCAAAAAATTTTGGGGTCTAAACAAGGTTATATCTCCTTTTGCCATTCGGGTTCAACTTCGAACCCTGGAAGGTTTTAGTTAGCACTCCCTCGAAGATGGTTTGATTTTTCTACATATATAGCTTTTACTATACATTTATATATACATTATATGTCTAGGCATATAGTAAAAACAATATATTTAAAAAGCCAAAAAGTCTTGTAGTTTGGAACGACAGGAGTAAGTCACAACTTCCTCTACATGCATCTCTATCATCCGTGGTTATCTAATCTTGTTTGATATGAAGTTTTCCCTTGAGAGTAAGGCCCTGTTTGGTTTCACTTGTTTTTTTAACACCTATCACATCGAATTTTTGGACACATACATGGAGTGTTAAACATAGACTAATTACGAAACCAATTGCACAGATTGAGATTAATTTACAATGCAAATGTATTAAGCCTAATTAGTCCATTATTAGTATATGAATACCCTATGGTCAACCTTATGGTCAACACATGTTAAATTTTAACAGAGTGAACCAAACAGGCCCTAACTCCAAAAGACTTTCTACATTATTTCTAATTGTTAGGGTATATATTTCAACGAAAAAATACAGTCCAACTACTTCTTTAATTAGTTATCCAAATATAGTCATCCTCTATTTTGGATTTCTCACTAGTAAGAAATATAGAAAGTTATAGGAGAGTGCAAAATATAGAAAATTGAGATGACTTATAATTTAGAAGGAAGGGAGTAATATAGATGGTAGGATAACACGGTCGAGCATGTGAGGTTGATTCTGCATTTGGATCGCCACGTCCCAAAATTCTTTTAGCTAGCTACGGCGCAATAAGTAATCCACAGAACTCCAAGCTCTCAGTCAGCATGTTTATTTCATAGGAAAATGCGTCTATCATATTTATATTTATATATAGTACATATACTTGTAGATTCTCCTATAGTTGTTTTCCGACAACCAGACAAAACCTTCTGAAAACTGGGGGTTTTGTCATCCATATTCCTTGTCAGTTGTCACCTTTGGATTGTGTAGCTGATTGCCTGACTTTAAGCTCTAGCCAACTTCTAATTAATGATTATGATTTCCGTGTGACGGATACAGCTGGTATTGCATTTTTGGCGGAACTTCACCGAAATACTATATGCATGCACAATAACCTGCTGATAATAATGTACACGAATCCAACTGGAGTTGGAGACGTTGGAGGCACAGAGAATAGCTCTGGAGACGATGCTGATGCCCCCCATGCGCCAAACAGATTTTGCAGAGCTGGCATGCATTTCGCAACACGTCCGCCTCAAGGACAAGTTTTTTTTTTGATAAGGACAAGTTTTTGATTAGGACCAAGAAAAGGACGTATATATGTCATATATGGATATCGTCCTGTTCGGCTGGGTGGAAAACAGTTATGAGAGAAAAACACTGTTATTTCGCTGAAAAGGTACGGCTGATAAGTTCAAATGAACGACTCAATTGCTGTTGGAGGCGAACATCACTTCCATCATCCCGTGTATGATCTTGTGGATGGAGGTATTGCTGCTTTTTTACACATAAATATAAGATTGAGGAGATGATGATGCGTGCTTTAAACTGCATGGTAAATGGTTAGTGTTGAGTGGAGGGAGAGAATACAAAGCTAATTCCGGCAGCAGTTTGAGCAAAATAGCAGTGTGGTTGTGACCGCAGGCCCAAAGCGATCCGACCCAATCCACTGCCGCTTCCAACGTCGCTCGCGTCGTATCCTCGTTGCTCCGTCTGAACGTATGCCATCGCCGTCGCTCCCTGCTGGCCTGCTTGTCCTGTCTCTCTCTCCCCCTTCGTGTCCTCGTAGCACAGGCTGCCAGCGCCAGGCACAGCCGCACAGCATCCTCGTAGCACAGATCGATCTCGGCCGGGCCGTGGTCCGTGCATGTCAGCAGAGCACAAAAGGGTACTTCGATCGAGTCCTCGGAATCGGAACGGACCTCGCGAGCGAGCAAAGACACAGCGAATCCGCCGGCAGGCACTGGCGCCCACGCGGACTGGCGCGGCCGGGGCAGCGTCTTCTGTTGCGAGTCGGCGCCAGGTCAGCAGCCCGTGGCGTGTCAGGCGCGCCACTGATGAGCGTGATGAAGCAGCAATCCTTGACTCATCCGGCGGTACTAGGATGATGCAGTAGAACGTACGACAAATGGTCTCGATTTGTACCGTATGTACCACTGTCACTGCCACAGCAGTAAGAAAAAAAAACGACAAAAACACACACCCTGTTCGTTTCGCTGGTTTGTTGTGGCTGAAAGTACTGTTCGCTGGTTTGTTGTGACAGAAAAATACTGCTAGATGGCTGCTGATTCTGCTGATCCAGCGAAACGAACAGGCTGACAGCAAGCGAGCGAGCATGCAACTGCAGAATGAAGGCTGCACCTGTTTGTTTGAACTTGTCAGCTCAGCATATCAGTTATGGTATAGTGTTTTTTTATTATAATAAATTAATATCAGCCGATTTATCAGCCGCAGAAATCATCAGTCGAACACCTCGATCATGGCTCGAAAAAGTTGCCTGGCAACAAAGCTCTCTACCTCTTTCTGCACAAATCAAAGTAGAAGCAGGATCATGGATCGCCTCGGGAGCAAGAAGTCTTGCGATTTTACCGTTAAGAGAGTAATCATCCTCTGTTTCATTTCCAAAAAGATCAATCTCAATAGAAGTTTTATAAAAATTTTATAAACATTAAATAAACTAATGTGACGTTGTATTGAATATTGACGAAGAGCGATAAAAGTTTTATATATAGGATAAAATGAGTTTAATAGGGATAAAGTGAGACGTTCAACTATCTTAGGGCACACCTGTTTTGCATTGATAATACGTACACTCTCCATTCCAAAATAATATAATTCTCGGTTTTCTCTCTCTCTCTTTTTTTACGGAGGGAGAGTACTCCAGCTAGTACTTCTACAGTGTGATGTGATGGTAGGTGCCGCATATCGACCGATCAGCATGCGTACACATGCCTTGATTAGTTACGTTTTTAGTTGACTGATCGATTTGGTTAGGCCATGCCGGGGCTTTGCATTTTTGGGCGCTAGCGATCGAGCGAGACGAACGCAACAACCCCTTCCGCTTAGTCTCCACGACAAATGCGTGCCTGCTCTTCTCGTCTCGACTCGATCAGCTACCATGGCGTGCGCGTGCAAGACAAGATTACTAGACTAGACAGGTCGCAAAAAAAAAAAAAGACAGTACTCCTAGATCTGTTGCTGCCGATCGATCACGTCTACAATCCTCGTCAACGGAAAAAGCTAGGCAGAGGCTTTGCGATGCCGATTGGACGTTACATGGGCCCAATTCAACCCCCCTAGCGCAACGAAGCAGCCGGCCTATCGGGCTATCAATCGGCGGCTCGGCCCGGTCCGTCATCCGCGCGACGCGCCAGCATCTCGCATCTCATCGCGTTGGCACGCAAATAGGTCGTGCGACCGGACGTCCGGCCATCCGCGTCGCTGCCCTTCGTCTCGCATTCTGCGTCTGCCCGCCCACGTCTCCCATGCTGCAAACACGAGGGCCCTGCCCGCGCCAGTGGAGACCATCTCCGTCTTTTCGTGCTTGACACCGAGGTGAAATAGCAGAAAGACGAGGAAGAAGATGCAATGCTCGATCTAGATTTGAAACATTCAGATGCAATGATTACAACGTACGTCTAAAAACAAGTGAAATATTTGAAACACGCGTTTGAAACACTTATAAAAACACCTAAAATCATTGTTTTTTTTCACGAACATGCATTGCATGTATATCATTAAGAAGAAGATTAGAATTTGTTACAAGACGACACCGAGATCGGCCTAGAATGCGAGAGGCACGCTATCTCCGATCCTGTTGACGCCTGAACAAGGTGGCCTAAAATCATTGTAAACATACACAACATCCAGATAAAACACTTACATCGTATAGTAAAAACATATGCAACATTCAGATAAACACACTTGCAACGTACGTCGGAAAAAATAGATGAAACATTAAAAATAGGAGCTTACAACATACGTATACAACGTATGCAACGTCTTGATTTACTTTTGCAACATCCATATAAAATACTTGCAACATACCTTTGAAACACTTAGAACAGATGCTTGCAACATGCAGTTTCAGCGCAAACATCTCATTTTTGCTTGAAAAATGGAGGCTCGTCGTCACGTGGAGTTTGCCGGAGGCAGCGGCCTAGCGATGCTTGTAGGCAACGGCTCGGCGATGGCTGCGTGACAGGGCAAGGAGGCAACGACCTCGCACGGTCGCGCCGCGCCTGGCACGGCTGATAGCCGAGCATCGCGACTTGCAGGCAACTGTGTTTGGCAGGGCCGTCAACCACGACTCGTAGGCAGCCGCGTGCTGAAACCAGGAAAGGGCAATCGCGTGCCGCATCTGGTAGGGTTCTGCCGCATGCGGGAGCGGAGCCGAGAGGCGCGTGCGGGAGTTAATTTTGTTTTTTTAGGCACAGTTCATGTGGCCATGAGTGAAGCGAGACGTCGGGATGTCTTATAATGGTAACATTACCTATGCAAATAAGCATGCTGCTGGTGGGTGGTGGATAAAGCATCTTCGTCGCGTCTCTTCTCCGTCCTACAGTCCTGCTACTGGCGCTGCTGCATGCGCGCGCCGTGACAACTTGTTCCTTAGGCCACATGATTGCTGGTGGGCTCATCACCAACCCGACTGTATCTCTCCATCTTGCCATGACAAGAGCGTGCCGCCGTGCCGGCTCCTAGCTAGGTCACATCTCAGGCACTACAACTACCATGCGTGATGCGTGACCGCTACTGTTGATCCTTACTGTATCTTTTAATTGGTGTCTAGTCCCCTCGATCTCTTTGTTAAGCGTAACATGTCTTGTCCTTGACTAATACTAAGGTAGGTCGTGCATGCATGAACGGACTTACCCTTGAATGCATTTTTAGTTACTCGTTTCATTGGTCTTTTAAGGCCACTCTTAGTGCATGTTTTAAGAGAGTTTCATGCGTATTAAATGATAGGCTACTTCAGCAAATTTGATGATGTGACACTATTTTTATGAAAAAAAGAAGATGAGAGTTTCATGAGCATGAAACGAGTGTGCTGCGGCTGCCTATGCCTGCCCCACTCCTTACGATCTCCCATTTCTCTCCTGCCATCTCCCCTCGTCTACGACTCCAGCAGCACGGCAGCACCTGCAGGCTGCAGATCGGCCACCTAATCTGCAGCACTTTCTATCTGAATTCCAATGCTCCTTTCTATCTGAATTTTTCTTCATGCACATGATGAAATTGTCTGAGATAGCATGTCTCTGCATGCTTACAGAATACTCGTTAGTGAATAACACGTTGCTCTTAACATGTTTGCATGCTTACATTTTCTTGTATATTTCAGCTGTGGCCAAAGGAAGATTGGATGGTTCAGATCAGAGCTTGATGTCATTTAAATAATTGTTGCGCCCAAAGAAAGCTTGTCTGGTTCAAATCGAATTTTTCATGTGAAAGCGACTATATATTTTAGTGAGATACTCCTAGTTACTGAACTCTGAATATTGGTTCTGAATTATCAGTGTCTCTCAACGTTGGCACGTAATCCATATGGCACATTTGATCACCATCTCATGCAACACTTAAATGACGTGGTTTTCTTATGAAACCATGAGATGAAACTATTAACTGAGAGACGTCGTTTCATTCATTAATTTAGACCTTTAAAGCTGATGTGTTACTCTTGGAAACCACGAGATGAAACACTAATTGAGACTAACCTTATTGACAATTTGACACGGTACTACATGTTCCTGCGCTACAAGTGTACAACTCTCCACTTTGATTGCGATATATTCCTCTCACTCAGCACATTATTATTGGCTCAAAAAATGCCTTTAATCAGCGAGCGTGATTCCTCCTTAGGATAACACACATCCACAAGTTTACTTTACTCTATAATATATATATATATATATATATATATATATATATATATATATATATATATATATATATATATATATATATATATATATATATATATATGTTGCACACCTTTGCATTTTATTATGTGGATGTGGATGATAGCATCAACTGGGCAGTCAATTACATGCAAGTTGCGGCATAAAAAGGTGTTTTTGACCGCCAGTCGTGGCGTGTAAATTGCGGCATAAAAACTGTTTTTGGCCGCCAATCGTGGCGTGCAAATGGGGGCGGTGTGTTGATAGCTACACTCCTGAGTTGAAAACAAGACGGCATGGAAAAGAAAAGAGAGAGACAAGAAGATAGTAATATGTGTGACATCCAGGGCCAAGTATATATGAGTAAACCAGA
Source organism: Saccharum hybrid cultivar R570 (assembly GCA_038087645.1). NCBI lineage: Eukaryota > Viridiplantae > Streptophyta > Magnoliopsida > Poales > Poaceae > Saccharum > Saccharum hybrid cultivar. The sequence goes on from JAQSUU010000402.1 coordinate 15,145,857, forward strand.
GGAGATAGGGTGACTGAAGAAGCAGAAATGTGCTGTTCTTCTTAACTTTCAGATACCTACTTCAAAATCTTTTCGATTCTCACACGGGAATTCCCAATTTGCGTCACAGAAAGTGCATCAAAGGAGGCGAGGCAGTGAGCGAGAGCGATGGATTCAGTTCTTGCAAAGGTCGCACAGCTGATGGGGGCCAAGTCCACCGACACGGCCTTTCTCCGAGGTGAGCTCTCCACCATAAACGCTCTCCTCAAGAAGCTGGACAATGAAGATGAGCTCAACCCACAGGTGAAGGATTGGAGCAACCAAGTCAGGGAGCTGCGGTACGACATCGAGGATTGTCTTGACGAGTTTGCTTTCCGGGTTGGCAGCGCCGATGCCAAGGCCGGGTTCACTGAGAGGATTTCTCACTTCATCAGTGTGTTGAGGGTCCGCGTTGAGGCTGCCAGACAGATCAAGGAGCTCAAGACTCGCCTACAAGATATCGAAGAACGGCGTAAGAGGTACAGGCTTGAAGATTGCATCTCTAGTTCTCATTCTACGGCTATTGATCCTCGGTTGCCAGCGCTCTACAAGGAGGCAGCCAATCTTGTGGGTGTTGATGGTCCCAGGGACGACCTCTTGCGATGGGTAATGGATGAAAAGAAACAGCTGAAAGGGGTGGCTATAGTAGGATTTGGAGGTTTAGGGAAGACAACACTTGTGAATGAGGTTTACCGTGGGGTTAAGGGCCAATTTGACTGCCATGCGTTTGTTTCAGTTTCCCAGAGACTTGATATGCCAAGGCTTCTCAACAGCATAAGATCAAAACTTGGTCAGCAAGAGCGTTCTTGCCCTTGCGATGTCAAAGAACTCATTGACGATGTTAGAGAATACCTACAACACAAGAGGTACTTCTATATTATTCTCTATTTCTTTAACAGAATGTAAAGAATGTAATGATATCTTGATCTTGTGCTGCCAGTTCAACCTTAACAAGTGAATTTCAAAAAAAAAAAAAAACTTGACCATTGGGGGAAAGCCTCTCCCAAAGCATTCACGGAAAGATAGAAGATTCCCTTCTGCTGGGTCGAGAAAAAGCTATCTAGGACATGCGAACCACGGTGAGGATCACACTGCAACTATCAGTGGCCCATGTAACATGGGAAAATAGCACAGCAAACAGGGTCGAACTCCTGACCTATAGGTCACACTTCAGCATCCCTACCACTATGCTATGCACACGTTCTCCCTGTGTGGGACAACATAACTAATTCGTCATAGACTCTTCATAAATGCATGATGAAGATATATTTGTTGTTCTTTCTCAACAAGTATAAGAAGTTTGTTCTTCTGCCTACCAATTGTCCCGTAAATATCCGTTTCCTTAATCAAGTAGCCCTGTAGTCATACTCCTAATATTCATGGAGCTGGTTCGAATTCAATAGTGTTTCCTCAAATACTTATCTTCTGAAGTGAGTATTCTTTCATATGGAAAATTGCAACTACCCTAATCAACACATGATCTGTTCAAAAAATTTCACAGGTACTTAGTAGTAATTGATGATTTGTGGGATACAATATCATGGGATACTATCAAATGTGCCTTTCCAGAAAATAATCTCAGAAGCAGATTTATTGTAACGACACGGATTGAGAGTGTTGCCAGGATCAGCTGCACTCGCCAGGAATGCTTGTACAGATTGAAACCCCTCAATGACCATGACTCAAGAAGATTACTGTTTAGCAGAACATTCAGCCCCAATCGTGATTGTCCTTCACAACTCAAGGAGGTTTCAGCTGTAATTTTGAAGAAATGCGGCGGTCTGCCGCTTGCAATAATTACAGTTGCAAGTCTATTAGCCAATTTATCAACTAGTGAAAAGGAGGACTGGGAGAAGATAAAAAATTCACTAGGCTCTGAGTATGGGACAGACCTCACGTTGGCAGGGATGAGACAAAATTTAAGCCTCAGTTACAAGAATCTTCCTCATCAACTCAAGACAGGTTTCCTGTATCTAGGTATATATCCAGAGGACTACATAATTCAAAGGGATGATTTGGTTCGACAATGGGTCGCAGAAGGTCTTGTGAGTAATTCTGGTAGGCAAGATGCAGAGGATTTGGCAAAGAATTACTTCAATGAGCTTGTAAACAGAAGCATGATTCAACCTGAAGAGACTGACTATAATGGAGAGGTATTGTCTTGTTGAGTGCATGATATGATGCTCGATTTGATCCTTAGCAAGTGCACAGAGGACAATTTTATCACTGTGGTATACCATTCTCAGGGCATGAGAGAACTACATAACAGCAAGATCCGTCGACTCTCCCTCAACCTGATTGGTGCAGAAGATGTTTCAGTTTCAGCTGTTAAGGTTATTAGAAGCCAACCGCGAATTCAATCTCTTGCCTTGTTTGGTAACACTACTTGTATGCCTGCGTGTGCACATCTTTTGCCAGAGTCAAAATTTCTCCGAGTGCTTGTCCTTGATCTCGGGGAGTTCAATGGCAAGCACCGGCATGAGGAAGAAGGCATCGACCTGACAGGCATAAGTCAGCTAGTTCTGTTGAGATATTTGAAGGTAGAGGCAAGGAGCAGTCGTGTTAAGTTACCCACGGAGATCCAAGGGTTATGCCATCTGGAGACACTGGAAATGCGTTGCGGATTTTTCGGTAGTCTTCCATCAGATGTTTTTCATCTACCAGCCCTATTGCATCTCAGTGTCCCATCATCACAATATGGGTTTCCTAATGGCATTGGTAACGCAAAATCCCTGTGCACTCTGAAGTACTTGCTTTGATGAAGAACTCATTGGAGAACATTCACGGCCTAGGAGACTTCTGTTCCCAATCCTTGTTAATTTTCAGTTCAAGTGCCAACGGAGAATGTCCCTGCAGCTTTTGATTTTTGAGGTAGGAGCCATGCCCAACTTGCGACGACTTGAGACAGAAACCAGTGTGGCATTGCTTAAATATGAGGGTTGCAAGCATGTCGGAATGGAGCACCTTCTAGGCCTCAAAGAGATATGTGTATCCATGTTACATGGCCCGTGCTCAGAATCTGAAATAATAGCTGCGGAGTGCACCCTCAGAAACATCGCTCGAGCTCACCCGAACCATCCTACCATCACAATAATCTAAACAGACTGAGGGCCAACAGTGGCATATCCTTAGCTGGGTAACTGCTGCAATGAAAAGCCAGCTCTATATTGTATTATCTTCTACAATACTGGCATCTTTCATTTGCTATTGTACACTAATGATAGCTCTTCATCCTTTTATGTTGAATTATCCTTCCTGCATCCAGTACTCCAGTGTATCTATGCTAAAATAGCTATTTCTCCTATTTTCGCACTGATCTGGAGGGCCCTACTGATGGTTTAACAATGAGTTGAGGTGAAGTTAAATGTCACAGTTCTTATCCCAAAAAAGAAGGAAAGCACTTCAAACTAAGCTTGGAGTTGCAACTTACAACTCAGTCCATAAGCACAATGGCTATAGATAAGTACTAGTAGCTTTCTGCAGTTCTGTACATAAACTGTTCAGAGGAAGAAGTGTGCTGGAAAAGAAGGTGACAAATGATACAATGAAGTGCTGATAAAAGATAAAGAAAATGATTTGGTAGTAAGTACCGAGAAAATGTTTAAACTCAGTGTGTTGTACAATATAGTTTTGGACCTTCTAGGAATTGATAAAGATTTTATGACTAAATGTAACAAGGAAATTGCTGAAATTATCATGATTGATGTAGCATCTTTGTTGTGATTGTAGTTTCACACATGCTGATTGGCAGATTTACAATGGCGATGCCTCACCAAAAAAAAAAAAAAAAAAAAAAAAAAAACGAGGCTCCAATAAATGAGAGTGCTGCTTGCAATTGAAAACCAATTGAAATTTCACTCACTCCTCAAATTTTGCATGAGTGTGAACAATAAATGGAACACTCATGTGCTGCATAAAGTATGTGCTTGTGTTATCTTATATAGTGTGGTGGCAGACTGAAAATAACACCTCTGACTTCTGAGTTAAAGTTCATTCGTTTGACCTTATTGCATTACTGGTTACTGCTCCATGGATCTGTGAGGAGTGTGAACAATAAATGAGATGTTTGTGTCGGTTAGAGAAATTGAGATGTTTTTTTTTTCTGTTTCGTCAGCATGTGTATATAAACAAGGAAGCTCAAGTTTGGTAGGTAGGACAAAACACAAACACTTGGTGTGCACAGCACAATGTATAAATATGCATCAGTCGATAGCGCCAAGGCGGCGAACAATAGAGCACGGTGAGGAGACGGCTTACTTGCTGCAGGAGTCCTCTATGCCGAACTGAACTAGAGAGGCCGACGCAGGCAACCAGCGCGACGGCGCCGACCGATACTTTGCCAGCTGCCGGGCCAGGGCCACGTATACGTGCGTCACGGGCGCAAGGCTCGGCTCCCAGCAGCCAAACACGCACGCCGCGCGCACGTGAGTGGCGACGGCGCTGGCGCCCATTTTCTTCCGCTCCTAGCTTTAGCTAGCTTGGCGAGGGCAGCGGCCGGGAGTCCGACCTGATCCGCGCTCGCGTCGCTCCACTGCCGCCGGGCGCCAGCTCGTCGACGGCGCAGGCACTGGCGAAGCCACGTTGGGGCCATGCTGGGCTGTGCGGCCTATGCCCCCCTCTTGGCTTTGCGATTTTTCTGAAGCCCATAAACTATTCAGCCCATATCTCAGTCACTAACGGGCACAAGTCACATCTCGCCGCCTAACTCCGTAGGAGCGCAGCCACCGGCCAGCGGGCCAGGCCGCCAGGGTCACTGCGTCAGCCGCGCTCGCAGCCCCCCACGGCCCATAGAGAAGTCATCATGCATCATGCTCCCAGTGCTCAGTTCTAGTAGTAGCTGATGAATTTTGCTCAAAAAAAAGAAGTGGCTGATTGATTATTAGAGTACTACTAGTATTTTGTTGTCAATCAAGATCTTCTTTACTTTTTAAGAGAAATTTATATAGTTTGCTATCTAATTTGCTCTAATTATAAGTACAGTAACTAATTTCTCCACCAGTATATTTAGGTTGCTTCAGCATCCGACACTTGGCGCAACACGACCGACGACCAGACGCAACCATGTGTATGAAACATGCGTCATTCACAAGAAAAAAAGTTACCGTTTCTAGAACATGACCTGGGCTGGCGAGGCAGGCGTTTCCTTATCAGACTACCTGCACTTATAGACCTCTATATTCATCCTCTATACGTCCTAGTCAGCAAAATTCTCTTCTCTATACTCAATTCTTCCGCATCCATCCATCCTCTATATCATCCTCTATCCACTCTATCCACTGTGGGACCCACTTGTCACTTTATCTAAATATATCCATGTGTGATCTAGTTTTGAAGGATTTATTGAGACGAATTTAATGGTGAAATCGAAATTTAATTTGGATTTTTGGTTTGTGAGTTATAGTATTTTTTTTTCCTTTATTTAGCTAGTGGGGCCCGCCACTGTAGAGTATAGAGTAAGCATAGTACTACTCTAAATATAGAGTGAGAGAAATGATAGAGTATCGTTTTAGAGTATCCAGTGCAGCAGTTTTTATTCTATATTTATAGTCTAAACGTTTAGAATATCGTTTTAGAGTACCCACCGCGGCAGTCTCACTCAGTCGTTTTCACGTTGTTTCAAATCAAAAAGAAATGTCGTTTCCCTAAAAAAAAAAAAGAAACGTCGTTTTCACGTGGGCGGTTCGTCAGTAGTCGGGGATCCATGTGCCGACGGTGATCGGGCTGTGGGCATTAACCCCGAGCCTGCGCACCTGTCGTCTGGTCGCCGGGCCCGTGCGTCGGCGCTGCCGGAGCCGTGGATGCTACCAGAAACCAGATCGCACGCCTCAGACCTCAGTTAATCAGAGGGTCCACCTGCAGCCAGATCATCATCGCTGCAATTAGTCCTGACTTTGCTAAGCCGCCACGTGACTAGTCCCCGCGAGGTCGACGCGGATTTTCGTCTTTATACCGCGGGCAGGCGGACTGGCGGAGGGAACCGAGCGGCCCCGGCGTCGCAAGGCGAGCTAATCTGACGGCGGCAGCGACGACTCCAACGACCAGGAGCGGAGGCTGCACTGCTCCAGCCAAGGTGAGGACTCTCCCGCTTACCTCAAGAGGCGGTGGACGCGCCGGTCTCCCACGTACCTGTGGTCTTCGTGGCCTGGATGCCCTGCTCGCTCTGGGGTTCCTCGCCGGGGGTTTTGATCCAGCGCTGGTGCGGGCAGCGGGCCCACCTGCCGCCGTGCTCTCGCGAGATGCGGTTCATAGGGCGGCTAGTTGATTGATGCAGGGCAAGGGTGTGCCGTCTTGGTCGTGCAGATGTTTGGGGGGAGAGATACGAGGATGTAGAGGCAGAGGAGAGGAACCGTGAGCTTTGAGTTTTGAAAGTACAAACCTGCTGTACCTTTTGCTATCGGCTTATGGTTTGCTTTACCTTGCAGACTTGATGCATTTGACAAAACAGTTCTAGGAATCGCTGTGGCAACACGACTGAGTACTGGCTGCAATAGCATGCTAAGGCCCCTATTTATGTGTTGTCTGATATAGGATTGCAGCTAGGATTCATGTATCATGTGGCCATGGGTCTCAATTCTTGCTTCAAATTGTTATCATATCCTGTAAATTTCTAGCTGTAACATCTCATTCTACTTGTTGAGAAGTCCAAGGCTGAATTCTGATGAACTTCTTACTAGAAAAGAAACAAAAACTTATGTCTGCAAATTCGTTAGATTATTTCATGTGTCTAGTGCTCAGGCCGCTGTATCGGTGCAGAAATCTTGCTTGCTTGATTATCTTCCCATCGAGCCATGGCTGTATGTCCTTACTTACTTGAGTTACTTTGGACAATTCTTTTTGTCAATTTGCTGCACAAGTTATAGGTGTTCAAACAGCAGTATGTTTTGTTTTAATATCCTTGTACATGTACAGGGGTGAAGTGCCTCATTCCATATACCCTGACTCCCTGAGAAGAAGCTGAGGTGTGGGTCAGTTAAGAGTGGAATACTATTAGTTGATTGACTTTGGTGTCTTCTGCCTTGTGCATATATGAAAGGCTTATGCTGATATTTTGATATGTAGTTCGCAAAAGCTGTTTAGAAAATGTCATAACCGATAGTCCTTCTCCTTTCATTCTCTGATGAATGAGATCCTTGTTCTAGACATTAGTTTTTAACTTACAGCACCCTGCACATAATCATCAACTTCCCTATTTTTCAACCAATGAAATAGTGTGCTTTAATTAGCCCCATTTTAGTTAAGTGGATTGTGTCAAGTCATTAGTTGGTGGTCGATAGAGACATAGTGCCATTTGCTCTCTTGAGAAAATGAATTCAGTTACTGTAACTGAACATGTACCCTAAGAAAGGAGCATAAGATAGTTTCCTTTACCAAGCCTCCTACAGAAGTATTCAACTGTTTAGGAAGTAGTGTTCTTACTTAAGTAAACAAACTAGGAGGCCAGAAAAACTATTTTCAGGATTCTGATTGATACCATTGAATTACTTGAAATGTATAGAGCACATATCCTATGGCACTGCCTTTATTCACAGTCATGCCCAGTGCACGTTTGTTCTTTCCCACAGTTGCTTCTTTCTCTTGCCACCCTCATACTCTACCATCAATTCCTCGTCGCTTCCTCTTTGCCTTGCAGTAGCTTTTAGTGTGCTGAATCCAACAACACCACATTCTCCTCCCGTTGTTAGATCTGTCCTGAGGCAAGTGGCTGTCACCTACTGATTGTGTATTTTGCCTGTATGATGTTGCTTCCAGCACTGATCTGACTTCAGTTGTAGTATTTACTCCCTCTGATCCCAAATGTAAGTCGTTTAGTGCTTTTTTTTTTACCGTAAATGCAGCAGGGGAGACCCCCACTGTAAAAATTTTATTAAAAAAAGGTCATTTAGTACATTGACATGGTCTCTGTTAGCCATATGTATTATAGGCGTGCATATTATTGGGCCTGGGCCTGTGCCATGTGTCATATCCAGCCGGCTAGCCTTAGTTGTGATTGGATTAGGATTAGGGAGGTAATCGTATCTGGTTCTGTTTCTATAAACCGATCAATTCCTCCCTATACATATACACGTACATGGTTCCAATCTAATTATTCCAGTAATCATTGCTGCTTTCAGTCTCCAAGATTACATTTTCACTAGCAATTTCTATAAAAGTATATTATATCAAATGGAGATAATCATATATTATGAAATTACTTTGCATGAAAAATCTAGCTGCATCAACCTTATGCTGTAAATCTAATTAGATTTTTAGCTATTGATGTTCAAAGCTAAAAATATTTGACTTACGACAAATCGAAACCATCAACATTTGGAGTCGGAGGTACATGGCTAGTAGAAGCTTCCACTATCAGATTTGAACAGTAGTGCTAATTTATGTACTGCTCCTACTAGTACTTGTGGTCATGATAAAGAGATTTCAGGTTCTTAAGGAGTCACACTATTCTTTGAGAAGATTAGTATCCATGGAGGGAATGCAAGATCAGATCAGAGTAATTAGGGTCACACAATACGCTGTACCTATTCTAAAGTGAACCTCTGATTTTCACTTCTTTTTAAATTTACACCTTGGCTGTTTGTATCATTGTAGCTACCATGAAAGGAGTTTCTTAATGCATCTCTACATCTTTTCTATTAGTTCAAAAATCAATTTACAGGCTTTTAGTTCTGTGCTTGGTCGTCATTAGACAAATCTAGTTACAGAAAGACTTGGTCGCTGGATTAATTTAAACTTTGAAGCCAAAACCTGGCTCTAACTATGTTGGTCCCTTGCTGCCCTGCACAGGTAAGCAATTAGCTTACCCACACACTCACTCACTTGGCTAGAGGTAGAAGAAGGGGTTGAGCTCAGGAACACACGCACAGCACAAGCACCAGCCCTGGCCGAAGCTCTGCTTCTGAATGTGGCAAACTGAACTGCCCTTTTGCATTGCCTTAGGTGTGGTATATATACAACTCATGTACCAACTATAAGGTACACATGAGTATGGCTGAGTACAGCCCCGACTACTCCTAGTACTACAAGTACCTTGCTTAGATCAGCCCACTACCAAGGCATGGCTGATGTAGTTTCTACCAACTACTAGTACTAGATGGCCTATTGCCTTACATTCTACAACAACAAGGAGCTGACCGACTGCCTGCTCCTGATTGCAGAATCAGAGAGAGAGAGAGAGATCAGCAGCAGATTATGTCTTACAAACTAAACTCAAATTGTGCTTGCAAAACATTTGATTGATCACCTGTTCAATGGAGTGCAGCCAAGCTGACCTCAAGGTCACCTATGTACATATGCCCTCGTAAAGAAGTCCACTTCTGACATTTGTGAGAAAAAGAAAATAGATACAAAAATCTGTACAAAATTTTTGGCCATATGTGTGCTACACTGCTTGTTCCAAAAAAGACAAATAACTTGTCTCATATTTGTGAAAAAAAATAAAATTGTTTCTCTTGTGTTTTGTGTAGATCGTGTATGGTCTACTTTTTCCACAGAAATGATTTATATTAACATACTCGTCCATGTTCTACATGTATTTATTTTTTTTTAGAAATTTTGGATGTTAGCAAAGTGCATTTTACAAATGGGATGTAGATATTAATGTCCTTGTTTCCTCTGTTAAAAAGGGCTGTGTTTGACTTGTCATTAGCATAAATTTATCATCTGATAAAAAACCAAATCTATATTTTTCAGGCACCATGTCACTCATGTCTCCATTTCCGGGGATGGATCTAAGTAAAATGGATGCCCCGACTCTGACCCTCCTTGGGGCAGCTGGTTGTGTAATGCTGACTATGCATTTCACTGTGCAATTGGTGTCACAACATCTCTTCTATTGGAAAAACCCCAAGGAGCAGAAAGCTATACTTATTATTGTGCTAATGGCTCCACTATATGCTTTCTCTTCCTTTGTGGGTCTTCTTGATATCCAGGGTAGCAAGACATTTTTCACGTTCTTGGATGCTGTTAAAGAATGCTACGAGGCACTGGTGAGTCTTCTTTGGGTCAACCAGATTCTTATAGGCCTAAGCTCTCCTTTGTTTTCGAGAGAGGCTTGCTATTTCACTAACACTTGTATTTTCCTTTTAATTATGCAGGTGATTGCTAAGTTTATGGCATTGATGTACAGCTACTTGAATATATCCATCAGCAAGAACATAGTCCCTGATGAAATCAAAGGGAGGGAGCTTCATCATTCCTTCCCTGTTTCTCTTTTCCTGGTACCTTTCTTGTTCCTTGGTGCAAAAGAATTTTTTATTTCTGAATTTTTATAATTGGTGCTTAAGTTTTGCAATGTGCTATGGTGAGTTATGTTAGGTCCATACCTGGAGATATCTATAAGAAACCTTTCTTATTTGATTGAAGGAGACAGCATTTTTTTCCAGTGGAACAATAATTATTTCCAATCTTTGCAAGAACATTTACACTTATCCATTAGTAAAGTAATCATTCATGTAGTTTTTTGTAGAATGATTGAACTGTATACTTAATGGTGAGTAACCTTACACCAGTTTTATCTTTTATTTCAAATCCGATTTCTTTATTTACATCTCAAATCTTCTGGTGTACGAAAATGTTCTTTTTTGTGTGTGTGTGTTTGAACTTCAGTTTCTTTAATTACTTTTGCAAACCAGCCTATATACTTAAATAATGTTGTGTCTATCATGGTTTACAAGGCTTCACCTAGGTGACGAGGCATGCTGGGATTTTGGGTGTCCCAGTTTTCATGACAAAAAAATCAGCAAAAGGGAGTTAGGGAGGGAGAAAAGAGGAAGAACGGGAGGGGATGGCCAGCAACCTGCAGCTGCTGCCATCCCTGCTGGTTCTGAAGCCGGTGCCCAACTCAGAACTTGCTCTGGTCAGGTGCAGCATGGTCGATCTGGAAGGGGGTGGTAATAGTGATCTATCTGAGGGCGCAGCGCAGTGAGGAAAGGCAAGGGAAGCAGCAGGCAGGAGAAGTTGCGGCCTTCAGCATCGCATCAAGAGAACAAGAGGGAGCGTTAAGCGAGTGGCACCGGGGGAGGAGAGAGAGCAATGGGCCAAGGGGAATCGACTGTGCTGGATCCTGGATGTTTGATTGGGAGAGCCACAGATGGTAGGTCATGCCAGGAGAGGGGCATATGGGCTGACTGGTGGGCTGGGCCAGCTCCTTTCTTACTCCTTCCTTTCCTTTTTTGTTTCTCTACCTTTTTTTTTCTTTTCCTTTGTCTTCCTTCATGCTGTAGTTTTGCAGTTTCTTAGATTAGATTGGTAGGACATTGCCTTGTGTCTTCTTCTAATTGTGTAGGCATTTGGAAGTGTTGGCTCGCCACACCTCGCCTTACCGCCTTATAGAACCATGGCATCTAGATTCTAGAACTTTGCTTTGCCTCGTTATTAAACGATTATATCTTGTACCTATAACGTACATCGGAATTTCTATAACTGTTGGCAGCTCAATTTGTATTTTACACGTTTGTTAGTTTGGTTTCTATCTTTGTTGGAAGGAACTAATAATCTGATGCATTCTACTATGGCAGCCCCGCAATGTCCGATTGGAGCACAAGATATTAAAGCTTCTGAAGTATTGGACCTGGCAATTTGTTGTTGTTAGGCCAGTATGTTCCATTCTGATTATTGCACTTCAGCTTCTTGGGCTGTACCCCAGCTGGGTCAGCTGGACGTTTAGTATTATACTGAACTTTTCAGTCTCCATGGCCTTATATGCCTTGGTTCTTTTCTACCACTTGTTTGCTAAAGAGCTGGCACCTCACAAGCCTCTTGCAAAGTTCTTGTGCATCAAAGGGATTGTCTTCTTCTCTTTCTGGCAGGTACTCATATTTACCTGAATGGCTGTTTGGTTAAATATTCAGTGTTTCTGAAAGCTTTATATAACTTTGCACGGGTGATTCTCTTGGTTGCTTATAGACAACTCACTGGATGATTGATGTGTATTATAGATAGTACCTGCTTGGCATGACTTAAGATGAAAAGCTTCATTTCTCGTTAATTCTTTGATTTAGTTAGTGTTTATGTATGAGCATCTTGTGTCCACTTTCGTGCCATAATTTCCATTTTACAAACTCCATTTACTTTCATGCAATCACATGTAAATTTCAGATAATAATTTCATTATAAAACAGTGTCACAAGTACGTGTTACTTTATGGAATTATGGTGACAGAGACAGCAAGAGTTGTAGAAAGAGGTGTAGTAGTGGAAATGAAAGCTACAGTTAAAAAGGAAAACTGAAAGAAGCTAGTCAATTTGAGGTATCTCATCCATTTTGGAGGCAAGCTTAATTTGTAGTTTGATGATCCTGCTGGAGGACATATTCCCCTTTGTATTAGTCGGTCAGTGCACTCCCACCTGTGGGTACGTCAGGCAACATTTGAATTTGGAAGGAACCTCTTCCATTGTGGAACAGAAAGAGCTATCTGCCTATTTTGATTGATTGAAGTACCACTTGGCTCTCCACTTTTTCACCCTGATGGAATACACCCATTGCACGTTTTGGTTGCAGGGTTTTGCACTGGATATTTTAACTGAAGCAGGCGTGATCAAATCCCACCATTTCTGGCTGGACGTGGAGCACATCCAGGAGGCGATCCAGAACGTCCTGATTATCCTTGAGATGGTTGTGTTCGCCGTCATCCAGCAATACGCATACCATGTCGCCCCTACAGCGGCGCTGACAGGGCGAAGTTCGAGAAGAAGAACGAATGAACCAAGTTGGTCCAAAAGGAGTGAAAAAAAAATCGTGCTGCTCCTCTCCGCTTTGTGTTCTGTTGGAAATGGAGCACCAGTATTTCCTTACGGATGGACAGACACGAGTCCATTGAGTCTCGCTAGTACTGTAGTATATTTGGTAGCTAGTTATCGTGCTGTAAAATTAGTACACTGCTTGCACACTGAATAATTTTGCTAGTTTTTGTCGTTTTGAACGTTGTCGCTGAGGCTATGTAGCCATGGCTGTTCATCTTGTACGTACGCTGTACGCTCTCTGGGGACTGGGGGAATCCTTTTATGAATAAAGCTACAGTCCTGTTCTACAGAGGCCGCACTGGACTGATTCCGATGAGGTTGCCTGCAACTACCACTGCTGGGGGATGATTTTGCGATCTGCATCCCCCAACAGCACGCTCGCCCTGTTTATTGGAATATTTTTCAGGAAACATTATTAGTCTGTGTTGTTTAGGTCTCTGGCTACCGTTTGGAGGATAAACGGGTGTCATCTGAGGATTTTGTGTCCTGATCGATTTTCAGAGTTCTCCACTCTCAAGTGACAGTACATGGTAGTAGGGACTTTCTTTACTTGCTCGTACTCGAACGATGAGAAATTGTTGTACACTCATGGAGTCATGGTTCCATGGGCAACCTCATCATAGCCTCTTTAGCCTCACGGCTGCTGCTGCGACTGCGATTGGGCTGTCGCGATGCGATTCGCCCCGTCGTGTCAGAGTGAGAGGCAAAAGCAGGGGCAGGGACGCAGAAGCTGGTACAGGCTATGAGGTTATAGGCCCGGCCCAGCGTCCTGCTGCCTAGCGTGTAGAGGAGGGCGCGGTACAGTACCTGAAAGTGAGAAAAGAGGAGAGGAGAGGAGAGGAGAGGAGAGGAGGAGGCCGTGGAGCGCATACAGTCAGTGGCGGGGTGGGCACGGACCAACACTGACTGCACTGCACCCCGCTGCGCTGCCACTGGCTGATGGCTGCTGCCTGCTGGTGATGGCGCGTCCGTGGGGCCATATGCAAACTCCTGTAGATTCCTAGTAGTACGGCACACGGTCTCCCTTCTCGTGACTTTGCCAGCAGAAGCACAAGCAGCAGTGCAGCACAAAGCTGAAAGCGAATCCCTTACTTGGCTCGGCTGGTTGCTCCTACACTTTGAAGCCAGCTGCCTTTAATCAGGGGGGCAGAAACGTCTTATCCTCCTCTTGTGCAGCACGTACAACTCCTAGCCCCCATGCTTTTGTCAGGTGTGAATTGTGATGCTGATCACGGTAGAGTAGAGAGACTGCCTTTAATCAATAGCATGCGTTTGTTCGTCTTCGTGTGAGAGGAAGAGGAAGGAGCGAGAGGAACAGCAGATCTTGTGGGAAATATGTCGATGAGACATGGCAGCAACAGCAAAGGCGAGGCGAGGTGGGTGGCAAGCGACATCACCACCGGTCTCGTCGTTGCCGCGCGCACTGTGGCACCACAGACTGAAGAGAGAGAGAGAGGAGAAAGGGCGAAAGGCAGGCGGCAGATCGTACGGGGTATCGGCCCAGACGGCAGCTGACTGGAAGCCTTGTCTTGACGCCCGCCTGCGCGAGCGACCGACCAGCAGCTCAGCGCAGTCACCGCTCGCTCGCCATCATCATTGATTCTTCGCCCGCTCGCCGCTGCCCGTGCCGGCCAAGGAACCCCACCGGTGATCCGTGAATGAAAACTCAAAAGCCCAAGAGAGGGAACGTCAGCCATGATCGATCGCCGATCAGTGATCGATCACTGATCAGGGAAAAAAAAACTAGAGAGGTAGGAGTACGTACGTAGAGAGACAGCACAGCAGATGAGTGAACGGGATTGAACGGATCGAGTGTGTGTGTGTGTGTGTGTGTGTGTGTGTGTGTCAGACTGACAGTGTGTGGAGTGGAGGGTGCGACTTGGCATCAGCTTTGCTTTCATGGCGCGGTCCGTCCGCCGTCCTCACGAGTCAGTGCTCAGTACTAGTAGTGGCCGATAAAAGCCGCCTCGGATCACGTGCACGCGCAGGGGCACCGCCGCAGCAGCGCCAGCCAATTCCCTCCGCTTCGGGTCCCCGGGCCACCGGCCACGCTGCCCGCCAATAGCAAAACGGCGGGCGCCCCGGACGGAGGCCGCCCAAGCCGTTCCGACCCGTCCGGTGGTGTGCGTGCCCGAGGCCCCCGAGCCGTCGCGTGGTCCCCGTCCCGCGCGGGCTGAGCGCCTGAGCCACCATGTGGCTGCGCTCCTCCCTGCCCGTAGTAGTACGTCAGAGTACGTGCGCGCGCTCGTACACATACGGTACGAAGACGAAGAGGCGTATCCATGTACGCGTACGTAGGCGCGTAGCGTAGCCTGTGCGTTTTGGCCCCATTAGCCGTCGCCGTCGTTGGCGCGCATGCATGCTTTGGAAGCGTCCACTGATGCTGCTGCTGCTAGCAACGGCTATGGAGTACTCCGTACTACCTAGCGCTCGAATGATTCTGCTTCGCCTGATCGCCTCCGCGTGTGTGAGAGGCCGTGCCCGGTGGTTGCTGTCCGCACGTCCATCAACCCAACCCACAAGCCAATCAGTGCGTGCCGACCTCGGTTCGATCGACTCCCATCGCGACCGGAAGGCGGCACCATGGTCCGGCCACCAATGCAAGCACCCGGCACCAGCAGGCTGTTACGGCTCGCGTCAACTCGCGACGGTCAATCGGCCACGTCTGCTAGTATTGCGGATTTTCCAGTGGAGCAGCAAGGGCATGTTTAGTTTCAAAAATTTTCAAAATTTTTCGTCACATTGAATATTTAAACACATGTATGGAACATTAAATATAGATGAAAAAAACTAATTACACAGTTTGATAGAAAACCACGAGACGAATCTTTTGAGCCTAATTAATCTATGATTGAACACTAATTGACAAATAAAAACGAAAATACTACAGTAATCAAAGCCAAAAATTTTCGTGAACTACACGCACCCTAATCGAAAGGGGCACGGGCACCACATCGTTATTGCTACCGGAATCTGGTGGAGAGGCAAAGGTAGGGGGCTATGGCGCTGACTTGTCAAACCTGGGACAAAAATGTAGTTAGAGAATAGTAAGAACACTTGTGGCAGAATTACCGCAAATGGCCCACTCTAACTATGGCTCCGCACCAAATTTGAAGTGCCAAAATACACTGTAGCGACACTGTAGCATTTCATTTGTATTTGGTAATAATTGTTCAACCGTTGACTAATTAGGCTCAAAATGTTCGTCTCGCAAAGTACAACCAAACTGTGCAATTAGTTTTTGATTTCATCTACATTTAGTACTCCATACATGTATCACAAGTTTGATGTGACGAGGAATCTTTTTTTGCATAGTGCATTTTTGAAGAACTAAACACCGCCGCTGTCTAAACCCAACAAGTGAGGGAGCAGTAATAGCACGTACGGTGCAAAAAGTAACACTTCTTTAGTGATATACACTTACATGCATGCTCACTTGGACTTGGTTGGTCAACTCTGATAATTGGATGCTAGGTTACCTCTGCTTCTTTCGATTACTGTCACTTTACCTAAGCACTATAGCAGTCAATCAAGTATGAAGCCGATGCTAATATATACCAATGACTTATTATGAGGGGAAAAAAAGAAACTATAGGCCCCGGAAATTCTCAATGTTTATATTGAGTTATTAAGGGACGGCCATGCACAAATAGCTGCTTCTACAAAATTTAAAACTTGTCTATTTTCCCGGTTCTACGCGGTACATACTGGATGTCAGACTGCAGAATTGTAGGAGTAGGTAGATTACCTAGCTAACCTCTTCCCAGTGCTGTTTAACTAATGCATCCTCATGCTGATTTATGGGCCTAGCCGTGCCTCAGGCTGACCAACATTCTTTTTATTGCATCCACCAGAACACCAAAAGCCCAATAATTTACAAGATGTTACTGTGCTTATAGCCTTATATGCAACTGCGCTTGGACACAAGCGTTGATTAGCAAAGTTAACTGCTATATATAGTACGATTATACGGCCGTTAAAGGACAGTTAGGGTACGATTCGTTGCAGTTGATGATTGTTTTTTTAAAGAGAATATATTGATATCCTAGCTTCTGCATCGACCAATGTATATGACTGTTCCTTATTACAGTCTAGAGTAGAACAGACCAATGAATCTCAAACACAAAGTTTCAAGTCATAAGAATAACAAAAGGTGTTTCTAGAAACCACAACTAAAATGCAAGCCTATTGGTAAATCGTCGGTCGTGTCTTGCAAACACCTCTATCGCGACTATTTCAATAGTATCGCATTCCATCTTCATCAAAAGGCACAGTTGATGATAGTACTTGATAAAAAGAGTACTCCAAGTCCCAATCGAGATCGAGCCTGGAATTTGTTCCAGCTCTTATGCTGCACTTTATTACGGCCATGCGATAACCCCAATTTTATTCTATTCCACAGTAGTACATGTGGGCCATATCGATCGAGAACGATAGCCAGTAGTGACAGTACGCGACAGTTGCTCTCTACGAAAGAAAAAGTGAACGAAGATGTTACAGGCTGAAAGAAATGTCCAAATGCTAGAACATTTGTGCGTGGATCATCGTGGCCTGCAATGAACTACTGTATCGTGACAGACCTTTTCATAAAAAAAACAACATTTAGTAAATAAAAATATGTTGCTAAAAAATAAATAAAAATATAACTGTACATATTAGCAACTCAATAAAAAAGATAACATATATTATTACTGCTTGGTTTGCGCCTCCAACTAATTATGCTACTAAAACGTGGGCAATGTCTAATTCTTTGTAGAGAAATTATTGTCATTAATAATTTGAAGGACCAGGCAACAGAATCCATTGTTAAGCTAGTAGAGGTATGGAGTACCCCATTCAGCCTTTCTACTAGGGGGGTCAGCCACCCAGGTCCAGGATTTAATGCCCTGCGAATCTTTTTAATATGCATATTTCATTCAACTATAGGTGACATACTTAAAAATAGGCCAAAATTTGCCATGTCTAAAGAAATCTTGCCATACTTTTCTATTATATGACATGTGGAGCTCAAAAGAATCTCGTCTAAGGGTAGTTGACAACCAAACACTTGCTTATTTGACCAAACTTGTATATAAGAAGAAATGTGGCAAAGTGTAGCTAGCAACAAACAGCTCCTAGGATGACCATATTGTTCACAAAACAATGTGATTAATTATCAAGATAACCATATTCTTCACAAAACGATGTGATTATCCCATTAAATCTCGGAGTAAATAAAAAAAAGACACAAGCAATTGCGTTATGTTGAGGATTTGGTCATGGGCGTGTGGACAAGTTTCACTGTAATGAACCTAACCAACTAAGCTGAGCTAGGTTTGTGTTTTGTTAGAACTAGGAGGATTCCCGCGCGTTGCCGCGGGTATGAAGAAGGAATATAGATGGGTTATGATGTTAATCAGTAAAAATTAGAAGATGTATATGTATGCAGGAATATTATATATATAACTATTACCCTATAGCTGGTTACAAAATAACTTATTCTGTAGCCACTTTGTGTTACGATAATTGTTATGCTAATTTACGAGATTATAGTAACTCCTTACTATGTGATTTACTATAGCATTATGATAAATATCCTCATGTGTTATAGTAATTCAACTATCGTAAATATATACTGACATTGTCGTAAATTAGTATATGAAATTATTGTAAATAGAGGTGGCTACAAAATAACTTATTTTGTAGCTAGCTATAGAGTATACTCTCCCTATATAACTTATTCTGTAGCCACCTCCATTTACGATAATTTTATATACTAATTTACGACAATGTCAGTATATATTTACGATGGTTGAATTACTATAACACATGAGGATATTTACCATAATGCTATAGTAAATCACATAGTAAGGAGTTACTATAATCTCGTAAATTAGCATATATATATATATATATATATATATATATATATATATGGACAACTTGCATGTTGAGATAAATAGATAGTTGGGCTTTGTTTAGTAGATGTTAATTGTATGTGATAGTGCTTTGTCTAGGTGGATAGTTTGCATGTTGAGAGAAATAGCTAGTAGAGTTTATTTTTATAAAAGATATAGATTTATAAATCCCAATTAAGATCAAGAACGCGCGTTGTTTTGCTGGCCACATTTACCATTATTCCACATCACCTTTGGACCAGATTTGATCCAAACGCATGAAAGGCGTGATTGATACTGAATACCCATCTTGTTTGTCTTCGAAAAAGAGAATCTACGGCCAAACGCGCGGTGGAGTGGGAGTAGAAAGACACTGCCTCCCTGCCTGTAAAATTCTTGATGACGACGCGGTGCAACCGTGAAAGCAACAGCTTACACACAGGCAGGCAGGAATCCTATCCTAAATAAATTAATAAAAAAAAGGTAAAAACAGGGACTTTCTCACTACTAAACATAGTATTGAACAAATTGCACTCTCCAAGGAGACATAATCCAACATTTACTTACCAAAAATGGAAGGCGTGTAACATACTACACTAGCACACGATCGAGTGGGCAAATTTGGGAATTAAATTGCAAAGGAGCCGGGATCCAAATATCTTACATGGACCCCTACCCTTAATGAACGACACGTGTCATCTTAATCAAATAATGCAATCAATAAATCTATTAATTACATGCACAATATGGTCTCTGGAAGCATTACGTTATTAGGATCAGCAGATCAGCCGTGTGATTAATTTTAGGGACACGTGTCATTCATCAAAGGAAAGAGTCCATGTAAGAGATTTGGACCCTGGGTCCACACAATTAAATTTCCAAATTTGTCACTCATGAAGATGAAGGCTTGCATGAACCAGATACAATTAACACGCAACCTGCCGTGTCTCTCCTAGTCCTAAGCTAATTTTTCCCTATATGAGCTTCTAAAAAATGAAAATGCACCTTTGCTCAACTATAAATTGTTAGATTGGGTCTACCGTCTACTGGTGCAGTCAACCGGTGATATATTTTGACTGTTAAGCACAATAATACAGTTGGAAGAATAATGTAATGTAATTTGATCTGTATATATATACACGAGAGTAACATACGTACGTCGTGGAAATTCGGGTTTCTCGTTGTGAAAAAAAAAACATAAGTACGTTGAACTGCATGGGCTATGTCGTCTTGTGAGATGTTCATGTGCTCTTTGACAATATTCCCTCTATTTTGAATATAACTGTTAGCACAATGCCAATTAATTTAGGGCATGTTTGGCAGGGCTCCTCCTCGGCTCTGGCTCTGGCTCGTCCGGAGGAGTCTAGCCAAATTGTGGCTCCTCCAAAACAGCTCTGGCTCCTCTGGAGGAGCAGTATCAAACACCTCCTTAAAATAAATTAATTAGCTTGTCCTAAACGTATATGTGTATATATTATTGCATTAGAGGGAGTGCAAGTTTAAAGTTTTTTACTATATAAAGACACTTGCATTATATTAAATTGGTAGGCAAATTACAAAAAAGTCCTCAAAATAGGACCAAATTACATTTGTGTTCCTGGAGGGTGTCATGACATGAAGGAACCCACGTGTCGCACCGATGGCGAGGCGTGCATAGGAATGTGGTAGAACCGTCTAATCTAATACACTCCCAAGAGTACTTGTTTGCCATTGGACACTAAGTACCCACGAGAGTGCACAAAACTCTGCAGTTCTGTCGAGCACACCACAAGGGAGAACTCGAGAATCCACTTTTTTTACATCAGGATCATAGATGAGAAATAAAACTTACAACATTCTTAGTCATTTCATACATCACTTTTATTACATCATCAGAGAATTGCATCAATTGATAAATACAACGGGATATAATAATTTATCAAAGTTTCAGCGGAAATAATAATCAATTAATGACAAGTTAAACATTAGCATTATAAACTTTTATATACATGAAATAACGACAGGTTATAGGTTTTTCCCTTGTAAATCATTTTTGGTGAAAGTTCGAAATAACTCTATGTCCGCAACGTAAAGAAAACCCTCGCTGAGCCCACCAAGAGGTTTCCACACCCAAGTGTCAGCTCACATGTTACTGTCACCTGCAATAGGGTAGAACAAACTCTGAGTACCCAATTATACTCTGCAAGACTTACCCGTCAGGAGAAAAGAAAAAACTCTAAAGATATGCAAGACTATCTGGCTTGTAGGTTTATTGCATCGGCAGGAAGCATTACTAAACATGCATCCTTATTTTCAATTTTATTAGCAGGCATCGTTAGTTCACTAGCTAACCATTCTAAGTAAGCACCTATGCTACTTTCAAGCAGGTGGTAAGCAATCAAAATCATTTTATCTCCTTCCATGTTCTAGTTCTTACTACAGTGCTAGATCATAGCCAAGTCATACCGTCCCAAAAACAATGATTCACGAATCAATGGATCCCAGCTGGGTACCCCGAAACACACGCCTCATTTATACCCTGGGAACAAGCAAGTCCAACCCGTTCCACTCATGTCGAGGGGTCCAGGTCCCCATCCAAACTGGGACTCCAAGCCTCCAACACCTGAGGCCCAGCCTCAGTGCGGTGCTTAGACCTCCACCCAATAATCCACCCATAACAGTCGGTCCGAAAAGAGCAGAAACCCCTAACAAGAGAGTAACAAGTCTTTCCACCCCCATAAGCAAGTATGTGCTCAGAATAATAAGTCTATGACCTGACTACCATCCACAGTAACAGACAGTTCTCAATCAACATAGGCGGAACAATTGCAACCTGAACCTCGCTCAGTTGCCAACTAGGTCCAAATCCAATCCAAATACAGTCCCACCGGGTTTCCAATTATTATCCATATATATTCATATTCCATGGGGTAGCAATATGACAGTAATAGGATTAATATATAATCCTATCTCTCACGAGTGATATGCAATCACTCGACTTCTACCGGGGTCCTATAGCAAAACAAGCTACACGATCCTGACATACTAGTAAGACTCATGGGATAAGGATATATATATATATATGCAAGTGAATTTCATTCAACTCCTTGAAACTGAATACACAAGCATAAAATAAAGTGCAGAATAATAGGGGTTATGCACCGGGCCTTGCCTGGGTAAGGTATAACCAAAAGTTAGCATTCCATGATGGCGACACAATCATCAGGATGCCATCTTTTCCGCTACTCCAGGTGACTCCACGATCTATCGTTGTTCCTATTATGATTTGCGTGGATGCAATGCAGAGACATAAGTAATTGACGACAATCGCAACTCTTATCATACGACTGCGTCTCGCAAGCTAATGAGCTAGCCTCACAACTGACGCACTAGGCTTCGTATCCACATTGTCGAATAAGGCGTCATTTTCCAATAAGTGTTTTAGTTATAAAATCCCTAGATGTTTCTTTATCCATTCCATTGATTTAATATATATATATGAACTAGGGCTCATTAGTTACCTAAGCAAACTAATTATTCTAGAGCTAAAAAAATTATAGTGAGCATGTAATAATACTAAGAATTTACTGTAAAATTTTGAGGATTAATACTAACACGGATCAATCGTAACAATTCCTACAAGTTCATCTTTTAACGATATTTAAGCATGTTAAACTATTTTAAAGCAACCTCTAAAAACTTTAGAGCTATGTGAACCAAATACACTAACGGATAGAGCATGATTTTAGGAACCTAACTAAATTAGTTTCACCATTTTTTGACACCTACAAAATTCTATTTTAATTATACCAGTTTAGCTTAGAACTAAATTAGAAATCATTTTAGAAATTAAAACGAGCCAGCGGCAACTACTTCGGCCCAGTTGTCCAATGCGGCCCGCATGGAGTGCTTGCACGCGCAGCAGGCCGGCCCAACGAGCGGCCCACGATGGACAGGCCCCGCACGCGATGGCGGCTTTGCAGGGAAGCCCCGAAGGTTTCTGATATTAATACAATTACAACGCGCACTATTACTTACGTCAGCGTTTTTTACAAATTAGCCCTCCATACTACCCGTCTTCGCAACTAGGCGGTCCTTGGCGCCACCGCGCTCGTTGACGCAACCATGGTCGGCACTACGCGGTCAAACTGGCCAACTAAGGGCCTAAGCGGTCCGTCTAACGAGTCGATGGGGACCTACGGGCCAGCGCGTGGTGACGTGAAGCAGAAGGGAGCGCCACGATGCACTACTGAGATCTATCTCTGACGTTAGGCTGAACCGCGCGGCGGCGCGACTATTCTGGCGGACCTACACGCTAATGGAGGGGTAGCGGTGGCGAGGAAGCATCTGGCCCTTACCACGGTCCGTGCTGTGGTGGCGGTTGAAGCCGGGGAGGGTTGAGGTGACCTGGCCACATGAGCCCGAGCATGGTGGCGACGTCCCGCGGCAGACCTGGCATGTCACTGCATCTCCAACGAAGGCTATGGCCAGCACAACACGAGCACCAGCTGGAGGAGATCAATACGAGTTCATGGGTACAAGCAATCATACTATTACCTACCCTACGGAGCTTACCCCTAACTTCTTGGGCACGGTGGTGTTCTTGACCGGCGACGAGCAAAACCCTAAATTGGCAGTCGGTAGCGCTTGGCCGGGCTCGGGGAAGATGGGGAGCCTAGCTGACTTCCCATGCCACCTGCTGGTGCGAGGAATCAAAGATGCAAAGCTCAGGGCTAGGCTAATTGGAGGGTGGGCAGGCGGTGGTCTAGCGCATGGGCGGCCGAGGAGAGTGCACCCGAGCGAGTGGAGTGAGTTAAGATGAGCAACTCCGATCAGTGGTGACAACACGAGCGCGTGCGCACAGGTGATGAGACGTGAAGGCTTGGTGCGACACATTTGAATGGAGCGGCCAG
This sequence comes from Saccharum hybrid cultivar R570, assembly GCA_038087645.1. Classification (NCBI taxonomy): domain Eukaryota; kingdom Viridiplantae; phylum Streptophyta; class Magnoliopsida; order Poales; family Poaceae; genus Saccharum; species Saccharum hybrid cultivar. Next base: position 15,169,380 of record JAQSUU010000402.1, read on the forward strand.
ACCGAGCAGGGCTCACCACCATCGGCTAGCGGGGACAAGGCAAGGCAGCGAGAGACCCCATCGCTGCTGTGACCGGCCGATGACCAGGCATGGTGGCAGTGACATACACCCATGACACGTCTTGGTAGGTGAATCGAAAGGGTGGGGCAGCGCCACGTCAACCGAGCGATGGCAGCCACGACCTTGACTTGGCCCAGCGCACAACACAGTGGGAGCCAGGCCGTGCTGAAAGTCCCTAGCTTGGTTTTGGCTAATTGATGAAACCCAGGACTAACCTTTGTATCTAAGTGGATGATTTAGATAAAGGTGGTCGTTGAATATGAGACATGACATTGATTCATGTGACCAAGATGGTGAAGACCAAGATGAGGCTTGGCTCGATGGACCGGTTGTGAAGGTGAAGGGCAAGTCGAGGCTTCGAAGCGAAGGACCATGCGATGGTGAAGCTTGAGCAAGACTTGGCGCCGACGGACCAATGCAACGGTGAAGAGCAAGTGAAGTCAAGGTCGATGGATCGAGACGGTCATGTGATGATATGAAGTGGATCATATCCTTTGGAGAAACAAAATGGGCTCAAGGCAAAGGTATAACCATAGGGCCATTTTGTTTTACACTCAAGACACCATAGAGGGTGTGAGTGGTTTAGGGTCGATAGCCGAACTATTAAGAGGGGAAGTCTTATCGGTTATTCGACGCATGGGTGCCACTAGGTGAATTCATGAAGTGCATTGCATGTAGGGTCTAGTGAGCTAACTGGAAAACCTTTGAAAATGATTGAGAAAAAGCTAACACACAAGCACATGGAGTTGTACACTTGATGGTGTTGGCACATTTGCAAAGGTGGCGTTGGTCGCGCTGTCGTTTGCAGGTAGAGAGGGGTTTGGGTTCCTCTCTCCCTCCCGCCGAGCGTGCGAGCGTGTGATTCAGGCGATTTCGGGGAAATGAAATGCCTATTTTCCTTTGCGCCGGAAGTCGGAAAAGAAACGGAGGTGAACGCGGTCACAGAAGTGACCGGACGCTGCACCGGACGCGGTCAGTTTCGACCGGCGCGTCCGGTCAGTACAGCGCGGGCGTCAGGCGCGCGGGCTAGGGTCTGCCACCGGCGCGTCCGGTGACACGCGGGACCGGCGCGTCCGGTCATGCGAACAGCGGTTCACAAAGTCGTCGGACGCTGTGTGCGTCCGGTCACACACGATCGGACGCGTCCGGTCGTCCAGGGAGCTTACTGGACTCCCACCGGACGCAGGTACTGTGGCGTCCGGTCGTTGCGAGGAGTGCGTCCGGTCGTTGCTTCGCGGGCGCGGGTGCTGTGCGCACCGGCGCGTCCGGTCGTTTGCAGCAGCGCGTCCGGTCGCTCGTTTGACCGTTGACGCGCAGTGACCGTTGGAGGATCTAACGGACGAATTTGAAATTGGAAGACACGTGGTCGTCGCAGGGCGACCGGACGTGGTTGAGCGCGTCCGGTCAGTTACGACCGGCGCGTCCGGTCGTCCCGCGAAAAACGTCAGTGGAGTTATAACGGCTCTATTTGTTTGGGATGCTTATAAATACTTGTTGGCCGGCCCTTGGGGAGGCCTCTTGGCATTTCTAACACTCTTGTGCATCCTTTGAGCTAGAGCTACTCCTCCCACTCATCTCTCTTGCTTGATTGCAAATCAAAAGTGAGATTGAGTGATCCCAAAGTGCATTGCATAGCTTGAGGGCATCTAGTGGCACTTGTGGGTGGTTTAGCCGGTGGATTTCTTGTTACTCTTGGAGAGTACCGCTCCTAGCCGGCTTGGAGATTGTTGGAGGCGTTGGCAAGAGAAGGTGATTGTTCTTGGCCACCTCCGGTTGATTGTGAGAGGTTCTTGTGCTTTCCTCGGCGGGACGCCAAAAGCAACTCTAGTGGAATCCGCGTGTCATTGAGTTACCTCACTTGAGAGTGGTGTCTTGCGGTGCCTTGCGGGGCGTGCCTTGAGGGGCAAGTGACTTGAGGGTCACACCGGGGAACCATCTAGGTGTTGGTCGACACAACCGGTGACGTAGCTTGCCGGTGCACAAGTGAACACCGGGTGAACAAATATTGTGTCTCTTGTCTCCCGGTGATTGGTCTTCATTTTGTGTTGTTGTCAATATTGATTGATTGTATATCATCTTGGTGATTGGCAACATCTTCACTTCACCGTCGGTATAATAATCACAATCCTCTCTCTTGCATTTACATTCACTAGTTTATCTTGTGTAGCTCTAGTAGTAGCTTTGCTAGTAGTGTTAGCTTGTTCTCTAGTGTAACCTTAGTGACATAGCTCTTGTGTGAACTAGAGATCTTAATCTACTAGACTTGTGGATAGGAGGCTTGCATCACAACCTTTGGCTAAGCAAAACTCGCTTTACGCCGTTTGTTATTCTAACAAGTTTGCTTAGTGGTTCTTGTAGAATTTAAAATAGGCTATTCACCCCCCCTCTAGCCATCTAGGACCTTACAAGTGGTATCGGAGCCGTGGTCACCGTTTTAATCAAGGCTTAACATCCTTCGGTGTGAAAAATGGCTCAAATTGTGTTCAATCATGTTGGGGGCAAGCCACCGTTCTTTGATGGTGTTAGTTCTTTTGCTCATTGGAAGAGAAAGATGACAATGTACCTTGGTTCTATTCATGAGAGAGTATTGCAAGTCACCGAGAATGATTTTGCTATCATTGATCCCGATCATCTCACCGATGAAGATAGAGCAAATAGAACATGCAATAGAATGGCTCTCAATACACTTTACAATGGCATTGACACAAAAGTATTTGAGGGCATCAAGGATTTAGATTTGGCAAATGAAGTGTGGACAAGGTTGAGTGAAACATATGAGGGCACTAAGGTTGTGAAAAGTGCCAAGCTATATGGGCTCAAGAGTGAGTTTGAGAACTTCAAGAAAAGGGATGATGAAACAATCATTGAAATGTTTCATAGATTGCAAGTGATAGTCAATGATCTCAAGAGCTTAGGGCACAAGACTCAAGATCAAGATTTTTGTCACAAGTTCTTATTGAGCTTACCTAGAAGATTCAAGATGTTGATCATGATGTTGCAAAGAGATGGGCTTGAAGCAATGAAGCCTAATGATTTGCTTGGTGAAGTATTGACCTATGACAAATATGATCAAGATGTTGATGACAAGGAGAAGGTGGAAGATGAGAAGAGGAAGAAGACCGTGGCATTCAAAGCCACCTCCTCCAAGGGCAAAGCTACCATCATTGAAGAAGAAGAAGACAACAATGAAGATGGGGAATTTGAAATTGATGATGAGGCACTTGCTCTTGTAGTCAAGAAGATGGGTCACATGTTCATCAAGAGAAGAGGCTTTAAGAAGAGAAATGACAACTTCAAAAGAAATGAGCAACAAAGAAAGTGCTTCAATTGTGATAGCACCGAGCACCTTCAAGCGGAATGTCCTTATGATAAAAAGAAGAACAAAAAGGACAAGTTTGAGAAGAAGAAGAGAGAGGCCAAGATGACATTCAAGAAAGGCAAAAATGGTGCCTATGTGATCACTTGGGAAAGTGAAGATAATGAAGAAGAAGAAGAAGAATCATCCAACAAGGCTTTTGCTTCCATTGCTATCAACAAGAAGCCATCACTATTTGATTCATCCTCTTCATGCTTCATGGCTAAAGAAGCTAAGGTCAATTACAAAGCCGGAGGAAGGCATTGGATTATTGACAATGGGTGCACTTAACACATGACCGGTACATCAAGAATGTTTGACTCAATCAATGACAATGATAGTGGTGTTGATTCTATCACATTTGGCAATAATAAGAAAGGCAAGGTTATTGGCTTGGGCAAGATTGCAATATCAAATGACATGAGTATCTCCAATGTGTTACTAGTTGAAAGCTTGGATTTCAATCTTCTATCCGTGGCACAAATATGTGATCTAGGCTACAAATGCATCTTTGGGGTTGATGATGTGGAAGTTATTAGTGTGGATGGTTCAAATGTGGCATTCAAGGGCTTTAGATATGAGAACCTCTACCTAGTTGACTTCAATGCTAGAGAAACTTCTTTGACAACTTGCTTAGTCTCCAAATCAAGCATGGGTTGGCTTTGGCATAGAAGGCTTGGTCATGTTGGCATGAAACAATTGAAGAAGCTTACAACTCACAATCTTGTCAATGGTTTGAAAGATGTTGAATTTGAGAAGAATAAGCTTTGTAGTGCATGTCAAGCCGGGAAGCAAGTTGGAAGCTCACATCCAAAGAAGAGTACAATGAGCACATGCAAAGCATTTGAGTTGATGCACATGGATCTTTTTGGACCAACAACATATACAAGCATAGGCGGCAACAAGTATGGATTTGTCATAGTGGATGACTTCACAAGATTCACATGGGTATTCTTTCTTAGTGACAAAAGTGAAGTGTTTGACACCTTCAAGACATTTCTCACTAGAGTTCACAATGAGTTTGAGATTAGAATCAAGAAAGTGAGAAGTGACAATGGAAGTGAGTTCAAGAATACAAGAATTGAAGAACTTTGTGATCATTATGGTATTGGACATCAATTCTCGGCCAAGTACACTCCACAATCAAATGGCCTAGTTGAAAGGAAGAATAGAACATTACTTGATATGGCTAGATCAATGCTTCATGAGTACAATGTGAGTCAATCTTTTTGGGATGAAGCAATCAATACCGCTTGCTACTACATCAATAGACTATATTGTCATCCATTGCTAGAGAAGACCCCATATGAGCTACTTCATGGAAGAAAGCCCAATATTTCTTACTTTAGGGTGTTTGGTTGCAAATGCTATATCTTGAAGAAAGACACTAGATTGGAGAAGTTTGACAAGAGATGTGATGAGGGGTTCCTACTTGGTTATTCAACTACAAGCAAAGCTTATAGAGTTTGGAACAACTCAAGTGGCACTCTAGAAGAAGTCCATGATGTGCAATTTGATGAAACCAATGGGTCACAAGATGAAGAAGAAAATCTAGATGATATTGGTGGAACTCTATTAGTGGAAGCAATGAAGAACATGGACATTGGGGACATTAGAGCAAAGCAAGTAATTGATATTCAAGATGATGATAAAGATCAAGTGCTCAATTCACCATTCAAGCTAGTTAGTGACTCTCAAGTGCAAGATCAAGGTGCTAGTTCTTCTCATCAAGATACATCAAGTGATCAACCAAGTTCAAGCAATCAAATGCAAGTACTCCAACCACAACATATTGCAAGAGATCACCCAATTGATAGTGTTATTGGTGATATTAGAAGTGGTGTGCAAACAAGATCAAGATTGGCTATGTTTTGTGAGCATGCATCATTTGTGTCAACCATAGAACCAAAGAAGATAGAAGAAGCTTTGAGGGATGCCGATTGGATCATGGCTATGCAAGAAGAGCTTAACAATTTCACAAGAAATGATGTTTGGGAGTTGGTAGAAAGGCCAAATGACTACAATGTGATTGGAACCAAGTGGGTGTTCAAAAACAAGCAAGATCAAGATGGCATTGTAGTGAGAAACAAAGCAAGACTAGTTGCACAAGGTTACACTCAAGTTGAAGGTCTTGATTATGATGAAATATATGCTCCCGTGGCAAGATTGGAGGCAATAAGGATTCTATTGGCTTATGCTTGTGCACACAACATCAAACTATATCAAATGGATGTCAAAAGTGTATTTCTCAATGGGATCATCAATGAGTTAGTCTTCGTTGAGCAACCGCCCGGATTTGAAGATGACAAGAAACCCAACCATGTGTACAAGTTGAAGAAGGCTTTATATGGCTTAAAGCAAGCACCTAGAGCATGGTATGAGAGGCTAAGGGATTTCCTTCTCTCTAAGGGATTCAAGATGGGCAAGGTTGATACAACTCTATTCACCAAGAAGATTGGAAATGATCTATTCATAGTGCAAATATATGTTGATGACATCATCTTTGGATCAACCAATCAAGCTTATTGTGAAGAATTTGGTGCTATGATGGCCAAAGAGTTTGAAATGTCTATGATTGGTGAACTTAGCTACTTCCTTGGTCTCCAAGTAAAGCAATTGAAGAATGGGACATTTGTGAGTCAAGGGAAATATATAAGGGACATGTTGAAGAAGTTTGGAATGCAAGATGCAAAGCAAATTTCAACTCCAATGGGTACAAATGGCAATTTGGATAGTGATCTTGATGGCAATATGGTGAATCAAAAGGAATATCGGTCTTTGATTGGAAGTCTACTCTATGTCACCGCATCAAGGCCGGATGTCATGTTTAGTGTTTGCATGTGTGCTAGATATCAAGCCTCACCTAGAGAGAGTCATCTCACGGCCGCAAAGAGAATATTGAGGTACTTAAAGCAAACAAGAGATGTTGGACTATGGTATCCCAAGGGGTCAAAGTTTGAATTGATTGGATATTCGGACTCCGACTATGGGGGTTGCAAGATCAATAGAAAGAGCACAAGTGGCACATGTCAATTACTTGGAAGATCACTTGTGTCATGGTCCTCAAAGAAACAAAATAGTGTGGCAATCTCTACCGCCGAAGCCGAATATGTGAGTGCGGGGAGTTGTTGTGCACAATTGCTATGGATGAAATCAACTTTGAAGGATTATGGCCTCAACTTCAAGAATGTGCCATTGCTATGTGATAATGAGAGTGCAATCAAGATGATACAAAACCCGGTTCAACATGGAAGAACAAAGCATATTGACATAAGGCATCATTTCATTAGAGATCATCAACAAAAGGGAGATATTGCCGTTGAGAGTGTTGGCACCGATGATCAACTTGCCGATATTCTCACTAAGCCACTTGATGAAAAGAGGTTTTGCAAGCTAAGGAATGAATTGAACATTCTTGATTTCTCAAACATGAGTTGAATGCACCCCACTCACTTATTGACATGCCTCTTCTTCGACATTGCAAGGTAAAGTTGATTGACATGTCATTCATCCTATGCTAAGGACTTGCTAGAGCATATAGACATAATAAGTGGTATGCATGAGCATTCATGATAAATCAAATGAATTTGATGGATATATGTTACCACTATTGCCTCTATGTTTGTTTTGATCTAGTGGTGGCATATGACATGTTTGTGAGCTTGCAAACCTAGTGTTGAATCTAGAAGATTTGTTATAAGTGTTTAATTCAACATAGGCAAGATAACCCTTATTATGAGGTGTGAAGAAGCTTGTCTTTGGTTCAAATCGGATTAAATATCTTTGGCAAGTGTTCTAGGTTGAACCAAAATTGATGAATTTTAACCTACTCCATCGAACATTTTTTCTTCTCTCCACAATTTGATCCCATTTTTGGGTAAGTTGTTGACAAAGGGGGAGAGAAAAAGATGATTCAACATGATAAAGGGGTAAATAAAATTATTGATGCACACAAGTAGGGGGAGCAAGCTCATAAACAAAGTTGTTGCATTTGTTTGTGCATTTTCATATGACTTGCTCATTGCACGTGTATTTAGATTCAATATACATGCTTGTGTGGTGCAATGCTAGTATAGAACTTGGATGATGAAATGATCTACTAGCATGCATAGGAATAGTTTTACTTGTGGTATCTAGACTTACCTAAAGTTTTTACAAGTGGTCCAAGAACCTTTACATATAATGTTGATCTCACGGGGTTCTTGAGTTTTGATGGTTGTCTAGTTACTTCATGATGCTAAGAATGGTGTAAAGACAACTCCGATTGGTATCACGCTTCAAAGGTCCATTTCTTACACCTTAGCATCCTTTTGGTAGAATTACTCTCCCAACACTTCTATCCATGCATATGTGCAAAGCTTTCAATCCAAACTCTATGCACATATGTAGGGGGAGCTAATGCTACCAAAACCGAGCTTGTGATAATTGTCCAAACTTTACTTATGAGCAAAATGATTGGACAAGTATGACAAGTTCAAAACTTTTATTATCAAAATCATCTTTGTGAGGGTTGTCATCAATTACCAAAAAGGGGGAGATTGAAAGTCCCTAGCTTGGTTTTGGCTAATTGATGAAACCCAGGACTAACCTTTGTATCTAAGTGGATGATTTAGATAAAGGTGGTCGTTGAATATGAGACATGACATTGATTCATGTGACCAAGATGGTGAAGACCAAGATGAGGCTTGGCTCGATGGACCGGTTGTGAAGGTGAAGGGCAAGTCGAGGCTTCGAAGCGAAGGACCATGCGATGGTGAAGCTTGAGCAAGACTTGGCGCCGACGGACCAATGCAACGGTGAAGAGCAAGTGAAGTCAAGGTCGATGGATCGAGACGGTCATGTGATGATATGAAGTGGATCATATCCTTTGGAGAAACAAAATGGGCTCAAGGCAAAGGTATAACCATAGGGCCATTTTGTTTTACACTCAAGACACCATAGAGGGTGTGAGTGGTTTAGGGTCGATAGCCGAACTATTAAGAGGGGAAGTCTTATCGGTTATTCGACGCATGGGTGCCACTAGGTGAATTCATGAAGTGCATTGCATGTAGGGCCTAGTGAGCTAACTGGAAAACCTTTGAAAATGATTGAGAAAAAGCTAACACACAAGCACATGGAGTTGTACACTTGATGGTGTTGGCACATTTGCAAAGGTGGCGTTGGTCGCGCTGTCGTTTGCAGGTAGAGAGGGGTTTGGGTTCCTCTCGATTTCGGGGAAATGAAATGCCTATTTTCCTTTGCGCCGGAAGTCGGAAAAGAAACGGAGGTGAACGCGGTCACAGAAGTGACCGGACGCTGCACCGGACGCTGCACCGGACGCGGTCAGTTTCGACCGGCGCGTCCGGTCAGTACAGCGCGGGCGTCAGGCGCGCGGGCTAGGGTCTGCCACCGGCGTGTCCGGTGACACGCGGGACCGGCGCGTCCGGTCATGCGAACAGCGGTTCACAAAGTCGTCGGACGCTGTGTGCGTCCGGTCACACACGATCGGACGCGTCCGGTCGTCCAGGGAGCTTACTGGACTCCCACCGGACGCAGGTACTGTGGCGTCCGGTCGTTGCGAGGAGTGCGTCCGGTCGTTGCTTCGCGGGCGCGGGTGCTGTGCGCACCGGCGCGTCCAGTCGTTTGCAGCAGCGCGTCCGGTCGCTCGTTTGACCGTTGACGCGCAGTGACCGTTGGAGGATCTAACGGACGAATTTGAAATTGGAAGACACGTGGTCGTCGCAGGGCGACCGGACGCGGTTGAGCGCGTCCGGTCAGTTACGACCGGCGCGTCCGGTCGTCCCGCGAAAAACGTCAGTGGAGTTGTAACGGCTCTATTTGTTTGGGATGCTTATAAATACTTGTTGGCCGGCCCTTGGGGAGGCCTCTTGGCATTTCTAACACTCTTGTGCATCCTTTGAGCTAGAGCTACTCCTCCCACTCATCTCTCTTGCTTGATTGCAAATCAAAAGTGAGATTGAGTGATCCCAAAGTGCATTGCATAGCTTGAGGGCATCTAGTGGCACTTGTGGGTGGTTTAGCCGGTGGATTTCTTGTTACTCTTGGAGAGTACCGCTCCTAGCCGGCTTGGAGATTGTTGGAGGCGTTGGCAAGAGAAGGTGATTGTTCTTGGCCACCTCCGGTTGATTGTGAGAGGTTCTTGTGCTTTCCTCGGCGGGACGCCAAAAGCAACTCTAGTGGAATCCGCGTGTCATTGAGTTACCTCACTTGAGAGTGGTGTCTTGCGGTGCCTTGCGGGGCGTGCCTTGAGGGGCAAGTGACTTGAGGGTCACACCGGGGAACCATCTAGGTGTTGGTCGACACAACCGGTGACGTAGCTTGTCGGTGCACAAGTGAACACCGGGTGAACAAATATTGTGTCTCTTGTCTCCCGGTGATTGGTCTTCATTTTGTGTTGTTGTCAATATTGATTGATTGTATATCATCTTGGTGATTGGCAACATCTTCACTTCACCGTCAGTATAATAATCACAATCCTCTCTCTTGCATTTACATTCACTAGTTTATCTTGTGTAGCTCTAGTAGTAGCTTTGCTAGTAGTGTTAGCTTGTTCTCTAGTGTAACCTTAGTGACATAGCTCTTGTGTGAACTAGAGATCTTAATCTACTAGACTTGTGGATAGGAGGCTTGCATCACAACCTTTGGCTAAGCAAAACTCGCTTTACGCCGTTTGTTATTCTAACAAGTTTGCTTAGTGGTTCTTGTAGAATTTAAAATAGGCTATTCACCCCCCTCTAGCCATCTAGGACCTTACACGTGCCCAGCCAGGGCCATCCAATGCCAGGCCAAGGCACAACGCGACACCACCCAAACGCACGAGCCGGCCAGCGGCAACAGGCCCGCCACGGCCTGAGCCCGATGCCTGCGATACTCGCGCGCGGTGACCATGCCCATGGGCCAACGACCAAACCGATGATACACACGCTTTTAAAAGTGAAGCAAAAACAACTATCGATCACGACTAAGGTTCACTAGTTCCCCTAGCCTAAAGACAACCCTAATAGCTATCTAGTGGAGCAGTTGCCATGGCCAGGAAACAACTAGAGAAGGAAATGGGAAGGTGCCAACATGAGCTCATCACCAAAGTGTCGGTTCATGAACTGAACGCCAACGACATAGTTCACAACGTTTCTAACGTAGTTTGGGCAATTTCCGGGAAGGCATCGTGACCTCGCACACAACCTCAACCTACACCATGCTCACAGCTCACTTCGAAGCAATCAATTGTGCAAATATGAAACTAGTGTTTAACATTTTTGTTATAATTTAAATGACAAAGATAGCATTGTCAACTACCCTTTTAGACTTAGAAAAGTTAAGGGTTTTAATTAAAACTAACAACCACCTACACTTTTGTCAACATTTTTAAAGGCCCCCAACACTATTATCTTCAACCAACAACCATACCATGCAATAGCCCATAACTTATGCTAAACCATAGGAACAACATATTTGAGCACTATTTAAATATTTTGCTCAATATAATTCGCCACAAATGACACCTTAACATAAGTCCAATGTTAAGCCGCTTAACCAAAAGCGTTTATCTTAATTTCAAATTGGGATTTTTGAGCTCCCAAAAATATTAGCTAACAATATTTATTCTCCAAACTAAGGTTTTATTCTCATATACATAACTTGCTCATCAACCTTACTTAAGCACTATGCTCAAATATTATTTTACTTTTGTTTATATAAATTGCTTTTCATGCCAAACAATTAGGACAACTTATTCTATTTTTCTTATTAAGATTTCATTAGCCTGTCTTCACATAAACAACTAACTTACACTATTCTTTTAGTTTTTCTTAACCACCAAAGTGAGTCATGTAAGATTCTTTTACCATTTCATGTGAGTTGAAAATTCTAAAACTCAAGAACTTGGTTTGTTAATTTCTTTTAGGTCTTAATCAAGGTGCTAAGCAAACTCGTAACACCAGGGGTGTTACAAGAAACATATGTCAAGGAGTTAATCCACGATAAAGCTCCCGGCCTGACTTTGTTGTCATCGATGAGCAAGTCAGCGATGTGTAGGGGCAACAGACGCCATGGGCTCATGCCGCTGAGATAGGAGAGCCTCATCGAGCGGAGGGCGAAGGAGGTCCTCAAAGCTGTCATTGAAGAAAATCCCTGCTGAGCCGACAATATTAATGGAGCATTTGGATGAGGATAAAGAACCATCATCCAACAGATGACGACAAAGGTGGACACAGACAACATGCAGTTGTGGAATGAAACGAACCTCTTGCACAACAACCCCTCTTCTCTCTACAACCAAAACTACAACGCCAATATCTAGATCTAGATCATCCACCTAGGAATTAGTGGAGATGTTGAAAGGTCTTGATGGCTAAAGGGGGGTGAATAGCCTAATAAAACTTTCTACAAAATGTGCTAGACAATTTAATTAGCAATAACAAATAGCGAGAAGCGAGTTTTGCCTAGCCTATGGAGTGTTGCAAGCCACCTATCCAAAAGACAATTCCAATATATTTCACTCAACCGCACAAGTCAAACCGCAAGAGGAAAACTAAAAGGCTACTCTACTCAAGGTACTAAGCACTAGAGAAAACAACTAAGTACTTGAAATGTAATACAAGAGTAGGGTAAGAAATATTTCACCAAGGGGTGATGAATTGAGCCAATCAAACAATAGTTCCAAGTGATGATAATCAAGATAACCAATCCACCGAGATAAATCAATCACAATCAAACAAGTGAAGACACGATGATTTATCCCGAGGTTCACGTGCTTACCGGCACGCTAGTCCCCGTTGTGTCCCCCTACACCACGTGGTTCGGTGGCTAATCGATATCACACCGAGCCTCTCAAAAGATGCCACAAGAACCTACCAAATGGTGAGAAGTTCCGACACAAGCAATCCATGGCGCTCCGTCGGGGGAACCACAACAACCCCTCACAACAAGCTCACCGGAGCCAGCCACGAACAATCACCAACACGTGCCGGACCTCCACCGCTGCTCCAAGCCGTCTAGGTGGCGGCAACCACCAAGAGAAACAAGAATCCCGCAGCAAAAGAACACCCAAGTGCCAACTAGATGCAAACTCACAAGCAAATGCACTTGAGATCACTCAATCTCACTTTGATTAGGCAATCAAGCAAGGGAGAAAGAGTGGAGGGCGTGTGCCCAGCTCAAAGGAGTGCTAGAATGATCAACAAGCTAAAAGCTGCTCCAAAGAGCCGGCCAACATGAATTTATAGACGTACCCCTTCGAATAGAGCCGTTAGGCACTTGATTCTGCTGCAGTCGCGCTGACCGGACGCGCTGGTCGCATAGACCGGACGCGCGAAGCTCGACCGGACGCGCTGGTCCTGTAACCGACCGAACGCACTGGTCAAGCTGAGCAGCGCTCCAGCGAGTCAGCGACCGGATGCGCTGCTAGACGAACCGGACGCCACAGTGCCAGCGCCCGGTCGTTTCCAGTAAGCCTCCACACGTGACCGGACGCGTCCGGTGGATCGTGACCGGACGCGCCACCGCGTCCGATCACAAGACCGAGACGCGCGCAAACACTCAGCACTGATCAGACGCGCTGCAGAACAGACCGGATGTGTTACACCCGGCGTCCGGTTTGAGTCCAATAAGCACCCACTACGACCGGACGCGTCCGATCGACTGTGACCGGACTCGCCACCGCGTCCGATTAGTTTTTCGCTGAAACTGCTCCACGCCATGTTGACCGCTGACATTGACCGGACGCGTCCGATTACGCTGAGACCGCGTCCGGTCACCTCTGTAACCTTCGTTCGCCTCCATTTCTTCACGTCTGGCACAGTGAAAAATAGGCGTTTCATTTTCCAAAAAGCGTTGAATCCCGCCGAGAGGAACCCAAACCCCTCTCTACCGCTCAAACTCCACCGCCTTCGCAAATGTGCTAACACCACCAAGTGATCATCGCCTTGTGCATATGTGTTAGCATTTTCACAATTATTTTTGAGGCGTTAAATTAGCTCTCCACTAGATCTAAATGCATATGCAAATGAATCTTCATCTAGTGGCACTTAGGTGATCAATAGCCCCGGAAATTTCCCTCTTTATAGTACGGCTATCGATCCTAAATGTGATCACACCCTCTAGGTGTCTTGATCACCAAAATGCAAAAACCTATTGATACCTTTGCCTTGAGCTCCATAGGGTTGCATCTTGTTCCTCCTTCATCACCATGGTAAGCACTTTATCATCCACACTTGATCATCATGCTTCACCATGCTATGTGCTAATCATCCTTTGCTACATACAATCTTAAGCACATGATTAGCACTTGGGCATTATCACTAATTACCAACACCAAATAGATGTCTAGAGGGCCAGCTGGAATCAAGGCATAGAAGGCCAAGATATGGAAAGATGCATGTGACTGTAGAAGGGAACCGATTAAGGAAGCTTTGTTCGGACTCATCTTACTATGCAGCTAGAGCCAGCAACGATGATGACCACAACAAGGCATAGGCAACGAATCTCAATATTCACCCAAACAAGCCCACCTAGGCCAACTACCAACACAACTCATGAAAAAGTATTGAGCAAAAGGATGTGGTCGGCCCTCTTCCTTCACCGCTAGCACGGGTGTTAGAGAGAAAGAGGAAGGGGCCAGATCTTGGTCACGTAGGGTGAGCAAGAGGGGAGGCAGTAGAATCAGCTTTTGGTCAATTCAAAGTTATCTTAAGTTTTACTTTAAGTGGTGTGTATTTTCTTCGAAATAAACCAACCTGCTCTGCATTTGAAAATTGAAGAAATTTAAAACTAGATCCTAGGTCTGGTAGTCTAACCGACTTAGGGAGTTTGGTTTGTCTAAGAGAAACAGTGTTGAACTTTCACAAGAAATGTTGGCAGCAGGACCTTAGGAAGCACAAAAGGCCCATTCGCGTCTCTCCCCCCCGAGTGCCCCCTGCGGGTGACTCGGGGGCGTCTCGCCGGCCGGCCAGCACCACCCCGCATCCACCTCCTCTCCGGCCGCTGCCGCTACCCTCCTGCATGAGGCGGCGGCGGCCAGTGGTGTCCCAAAAAAAGGGCTCCGTCGTGGCTCCCTCCCCTCTCCTTCCCCTTCACCACCTTGCCTTTCCAGTGAGTTCTCCGGCGGTAGGACAGCCGGAGGGCCCGGATCTTGGCCTCTCAGGTCTGGATCTGCCCTCTCCCTTGTCGGATGCTCGATGGGTGCGGTCGCCCGTGCTCGTGCTACTCGGTTCGCCTCGGTCGTGGGGGCGCCTGCCGCCCTTGGCTTCTCCGGCGGCCAGGTCAGCCGGCGGGCCAGATCCGGGCGCCCCGGGGCCAGATCAACTCTCCCCTTCGCCGGATCTGCGACGAGCGCGGTGGCTCGTGCTCTTCACTTGAGGCCGCGCCGCGCGTGGTAGAGCCTGCGTTGGGCACCCTCGACGACGCGTGTGCGGCTGGTCTACACAGCGGGGCGGTACGGCTGGTTTCCTTGCCTGCGCTTGCCTGTGCTGTGGTCACCTCCACCCTGGGGCTGGGGTGGCCAGCCTCCCTCGGCAATGACGCCAGCCTCCTAAAGCCATCCCGTGCGCTGTCGGTGGGCGGGGCCTGGCCAGCCAAACTTAGGGCTGGTGCGGCGGTGCTCTTGGGCCTCATCGTGAAGCGGCTGCAGTTCATGGGTTCCCGGCGAAAGCTCGGCCCGGTCTCTGCCGGGCGGGCGACGGTGACGCCTCAGGCGTCACAGACCTTCTTGAAGGCGTCGCTTCTGAACCTCATGCTTCTGCGCCCACATGCCGGATTTCGGGCGAAAGCCTAGCCTTAGAAGCATCTAAGGCTAGCGACTATGGCGTCCAGGGTCGTGCCCTCGGGCGTCAATTCCTTCTTGTTGGCGTCGCTGAGGAATCTCGTATGGCCCGTCGCTTGCCCCCCGTTTGGTCGTCGCGTCCGTTGTTCTTGCCGTGCGGCGAGCTCCTAGAGAAGTCCCTTGCTGTGTCTGTGCGTGTCTTTTTTCTTCCGCAATGGTTTGTCCTGCTACACTTGACCTCGCCGGCGTCGTTCTAACGGATTCTTTGCCGCTAGTGCCTTCTTCATTGACGGATGCTTTGCCGTCGTTGTTGCTGGCCCCTCTTTAGCAGATGCTTGGCTGCTGAGAGTGTCTTGGTCGCCCCCCGCTGCGGATGCTTTGCCGTAGGGGGTGTCTTCTTCCCGGACGGATGCTTGCCCGTCTGTGGATCCCTGGCGGATGCTTTGTCGCCTTTGTCTCTTTGGCCACCTCTCTTGTAGATGCTTTGCTGCCGATAGTGTGCTGGCCCGTTTCTTGGCGGATGTTTTACCGCCGTGGTCGCTCGGTTCGTTGGCGGATGCTTTGCCGCCGTTGCTGCTGCTTGCTCGTTCTCTGGGTGGATGCTTTGCCACCACGGCTTGGTCTTTTTTGTAGAAAACCATTGCGTTCTTTTTATTGCAGGCACAGTGGCAGGTCTAGGGTGTTGAGGGCGGTCGCTCTCTCTCTCTTTATATTTTTTTATTGTTGTTGTTCCTATGTTTATCCCAGATTACTCACTACTATCTTAGTGGTCTGTAATCTGTGCTATGAGGGTTCTCTCATAGCTGACTTGTAATTCACTCCTCTTAATGAAAAACGGGCTATATCCCCGATCGAGAAAAAAAACTTTCACAAGAAGGCCATGTTTGATCTCACTGTTTCCAAGACTCAACTTTTATCTTATCTTTCTTAATTAATACTATGTCATGTCAGTTTATTTAATGTTTATGAAACTCTTATAAAACCGCATTGAGATTGATGTAGTACCAAGCCTCAATTTAGCCCTGTTCGATTGTGCTGATAAGCCGACTGAAAAATACTGTTGGTTGATTTGGTGTGAGAAAAAAATACGGTTCCAACTTAAAAAAACAAGTTAAAAAGTACCGCTGCAGAGATGACAGACGACGACCCAGCGCCAAGCACAGCACTGTGAATTTCTCCGGGAACTACCGCAGTCAAAATAATGGCCGGGTCGGGGCTCGGAATTAATAACCGTACCCGGCGCACGGTCCCGTCCGGACGGTCCCTCTCCGTCCCAGTGCCTCTCGTCGTCGCCTCCTCGCTGCACGCATCGATCACGATCAGCAGGGCCACGCCCCCCACGCGTACGTTCGTACGGCGGACGACGCCCAGTCGCCGGGCAGCAACATGGAGGGGCCCGGGCCGGGCCTGGCAACCCCGCGCGCGCGTCAGCTTCGGTGGCTGCTGGCGCCCCTCGCGGTACGCCGATCGAGCCGGTCACCGGCGTACGACACGTCGTTCCCGGCCCGTACCGCCCGGCGATGAATGCGGCCGGCCAGCCCCACCACTCACGCATGCATGAATATGATCGCGCGGTACGTACCGTACGTACTCTTTTTCCATCTCTGCTTCATTGCATTGCATATGCACCTTCGGCCGGGGGGGCCGATGGACTGCTCGCTCGCGCCTTGCGCTCCGTCTCCGTGTTCCGCTTCCGGCCGGCCGCTCGGCGCTCGCACGGGACGGCCCGGCCTCGGTACGATTGGGGCTGGGGAGCGCTCCTCCCGTGGCTTCTCCGCGCGAGGACCGCTGCAAATGTTGCGTTGCGCCCTTGTGGGCGGCCAAGGCCATGCGGCGCCGGCTAGGCAAGGGCCACCGTGTGGAATGAAACACGACTGCGCGCGGCGCCCACCGGGCCCCCGCTGGCTACAAACTACGGTGGCAGCGACGCCGACGCAGCAGAAGCGCTAGCTGCACGATCCTAGCTCTCCTTGCTTTATTTGCTGCAATGCTGCCTGCCTGCTGCGTGCTTAATTTGCTTCGATGACTCATTGACTCATAACAAAACCAAGTCTCTCTAATAAAAAAAACTAGTAGAGCGTAGGCTTGCATTTGGAACCAGTCGCAAGGCCTGTCTACATGTCTAGCAGGAGTAAAGCTGTTGCTGTATACACTTGCTTGTACGTACCACACCTGCTATTATTGGCTGAAAAGTCAGGCTGTGCAGTACTATTCGCTGATTTGTTGTGAGAAAAAATTATTGTATTATAGTTGATAAGTTCAAGCGAACATAATTCAATTCAGCTAGCTATTATAGAACCAGGGAAGTTGAAGGTGCCTGTGCAGTATGTGGGCTAAGAGAGTATCTCCTAGAGATTAGCAAAATCTTTTTCTAAATGTAAATTTAGTTATTATTAAAGAAAAAACGTCTCCAACAGACTTTGCAAATGACTCTAAATTTAGTAGCTCTTTATCCCACTTCATTCACTCTCTACTTTTGAATACTCTACCTCACTAGCCATACAACCTCTTGGTTTTAAGTCGGAGTACTCTAGTATTTTTTATCAAATCTATTTTAAAAAGTAGCTAAATCAATAAATTTGGCTAGTTTTTTTACTAATCTTTTGGAGATGCTCTAAATACTAGGTAAGCATGTAATTATTGGCTCATACGTGCGTGCATACGAATGGCGGTGAATGAATCAGGAGTAATTTTCATGAGATTGTAAAAACCGTCATGACAAATATCACGATACAAAACATTTAATTATTTATATTTCGTAGACCTTTTTAAAAGTACCTATTATTTTGTAGACTCTTATGTTCTGAGATAGTGGAAAGACAGAAGAACGAGAGAGAGAGAGGAAGAAAATTTATCCTTTTAATATTAGTAGCAAATATGTTTGTGCGTTGCAATAGGATGTACAATTTGTTATGCGGTGCTTATACCAATAATAACAAGATAAAAAATTTTATTAGATTTAATTTGCCTTGCAAACATTAAATCAAATAAATAAAAGGACTAATTTTATATGAGAAATTGACATGATATTGAGTGAACTTAAATAGTTGGATATTATGTGCATATACTATGAGTTTAAGAAAAGTAGAAGGGTGAACCATAAGGTCAGACAGCAAGGCTATGACATTAGTGATGCGGTGTCAACGAGGCTTTGCAACTACAAACTTATGGCAAGAGCCGTGAGAGTGATGGATGACGGGCCGAGAGACAGAACATGAGTAAGGGAGAGAGATGAGAGAAAGAAATTTACTGTTTTTAACATTAGGTAGATACGGAATAGGAGTGAGGGAACATGGGGAGGGATTTTTTTACGTCTTTTGATATTAAGTATGAACTAGAAAATATGGCCATGCCTTACAATAGGGCACATATATAACATGTTAGGTGGTTTTTTTTGTCTTGAAGATTGATTTGGCAATCACATCACGTGGTTCAATTTTTTTTTTTTGAAATCGAACTTCGTACTGTGCCTGGATGTGTGCTGATCTAAACTCGTAAGTTCAGACTCAGTATGCAATACACTATCCTAGCTTATACGGGCACCAGAGCCAATGGTAGTCTAGTGGTTACCAGACCTCATGTCCTTGGTTCAACTCCATGTGGGACATGCTAATCTTCTCTGTATCGTTCCAATTTTATCGGATGGCACTTCATCTGTTCTACTAAATGGTTCCCCAGGAAAGGTATTCCATTGCAAAAAGGGGAGTCAGACAGGGGGACCCTCTTTCTCCTCTCCTCTTTGTTCTGGCAGCTGACCTCTTGCAGACAGTGATCAACAAAGCAAAAGATCTTGGCCTTTTAAAGCTTCCAATTCCCTTACAATACACCAGTGATTTTCCAATCCTCCAATATGCAGATGATACCCTGATTATCATGGAGGCTTGTGGTAGACAGTTGTTCTTTCTAAAGGCTCTCTTAAACACTTTTGCTACTTCCACAGGGCTGAGAGTTAACTTCTCCAAATCAATGATGGTCCCAGTTAATGTGTCTGTAAGAAAGCTACAACATCTGGCTGCCACCTTTGGTTGTTCAACTGGTAACCTTCCTTTTACCTACTTGGGATTGCCTCTGGGACTCACCAAGCCTAAGGTGGATGACTTCTTGCCTCTAGTTTCCAGATGTGAGAGAAGACTGGTTAGTACTTCTCTCTTCCTATCTCAAGCAGGGAGATTACAGATCACCAATTCAGTCTTCTCATCTCTTCCAACTTTCTATATGTGCACCTTTCTTCTCCATGTCACTGTCAGAGAACAAATTGATAAGTTTAGAAAACATTGTTTATGGAGAGGGTCTGATGAAAACAATAGAGTAAATGCCAAGGCTGCTTGGACACTAGTTACAAAAAGCAAAGAGGAGGGTGGATTAGGAGTGATAGATCTCAAAACTCAAAATGAGGCTCTTCTACTAAAAAATTTGCACAAGTTCTTCAACAGAGCAAACATCCCTTGGGTGCATCTTGTTTGGGAGAAGCATTACAGAAATGGTAAGTTACCTAGTCTTGCTAAGAAAGGATCCTTTTGGTGGAAAGACTCCCTGAAGCTTCTGGATAAATTCAAAGGCATGGCCTCAGTTTCAGTTTTGGATGGTGCTTCCTGTATGCTTTGGGAAGATGGTTGGCAAGGCCAGCCCCTTAAACTGGTTCTTCCTGAGTTATACTCTTTCACCAAGAAGCCCAAGATCTCCATCAAAGATGCTACTGCAGCCAGTTCTTTTACCAGCCTGTTCAATCTTCCCCTTTCTGTTGAGGCTTATGGCCAATTTCAGCTAATTCAAAATCTTCTTCAGAGCTTACAGTTATCTGGTAATCCTGACACCTGGAAATACATTTGGGGAAACTCCACTTTTACCTCCAAGAGAGCCTATTGTCATCTCAGGGGTTCCAGCCAGTCCCATCCAATTTTCAAATGGCTCTGGAAGTCTTCTTGCCAACATAAGCACAAGGTATTCTTCTGGCTGCTCACCCAAGATAGGTTGAGTACAAGGAATATTCTGAAAAGGAAAAACATGCAATTACCTTTCTATAATTGTGTGTTATGTAATCAAAACATTGAGGAGACCATGGAGCATCTGTTCTTGGATTGCGAATTGGCTAAAGCTTGTTGGGGTAAAATTGGCCTAACAGTGGATAGTTCCCTTAACCCCCTTCAGATTTTTCAGAGCTTCAGACTGCAGCTGGGCGTTGCTTTTTTCATGGAAGCAATCATTGTTATGAGCTGGAGCATTTGGACTCTTAGAAATGATGTCATCTTCAGAGGGATTCCTGCAAGTACTCTGCGTGGCGCTGAAATTTTCAAGGACATCTTTGGTCTACTCCTATGGAGGGCCAAGAAGAAATATTTCCCTGCAATCAGTTCATGGCTAGAGCAAGTTGTTTAATAGCTTTGATTTTCTTTGTTTCTTTCTTTGTTTCTTGAACCTCTCCCTTTCCTGCTTTCCTGCTTTTCTTTCATGTTTTGAACTCCTGTACAACTGGCTTGGTTGCTGTTTTTTTAATAATATTTTCAGTAGAGGCTCCTGAGCCTCTCTTGTTCCCTAAAAAAAAACTCCATGTGGGAGTGAATTTTTCAGAATTTAATTAATGACGTTGTGTTTTTATTGGTAGATGATGTTCCCGTCAACAGCAAGACGCATGTGGGTGTCTGCGTTGTTCTGTGTAATCGTAAAAGGAGAAAGTTTTTCTTTCTCTGTCATTGAGCATCTCCAAGAGTTTGCCAAATCAACTTGGCATCCATCTATTTTTGGCAAAACAGGAAAAATTATGCTCCAACAGTTTGGCATCCAACTTGGTAAATTTTAGCAACTTGGCAAATCTCCCTCCTCCACGCGCATATTTGCGCGTTGAGCGCGAGCGCGCATCCGGCTTCGCGTGCGGGGCTCTTCGTTCGCTTAGCGGAGCTCTTCGTTTCTTAGCGGGGCTCTTCGTTCGCTTAGCGGGCCTCCTCTTATTTTATCAAGTCCAAATGGCAAACTCTTAGAGAGAGTCTATTTTTTCACTTACCATATATTTTAGCAAGTTGCCAAATCATAATATTTGCCAAGTGAATTTTGATAAACTATTGGAGATGCTGTCATAACCTCCACATAAAGATGTTGTGTGTAATCGAAAAAGGAGAAAGTTTTTCTTTCTCTGTCATTGCTCATAACCTCCACATAAAGATTAGTTAATAGAAGCAGTAGGGGGAGAAAGAATAATGTTGGTTTAGATTTATTTTCCTTGGATTTTCGATCGAGGGCTCGGCTTTCAACTGTTTCTACGCTTCTAGTCCAGGAGATCTACATTCCACATGGATGTAAATAGGGATATATACATTAGCACTCAGCCATATACCGATGTACATGCGCATACGTGATACATGTACGTACACGTACCAGCCGTGGTTCGGGGCCCATATGTGCGTCGTCCTGCCTCCACACACATGGCACCCGTCTTTATATCCCTTTCAACATTTTTCTAGCCCACTACTTCTCCATTCTTCCACTCATATGGAGAGACTCATGTTGAGAGTCTAGGAAGGTAGCACAGCTCCAGACCTCCACAGCTCCGATCCACCCTCGCCAGCTCTCGACCGCGTGTGCCCGACTCCTCCTTCGCCAGCACAGGCATGGCCCCCTCGAGCTCGGCGGCGGCGTCCATGGCCGCGCTCGCGGCCGCCGCGGCGTCTGGAGACGGCTCGGACGACTCCGGGGCGGCCAACAACGGCGCGCTGCCGCCGGCGCACGGGGTGGAGGACAACAGTCCCGCGGAGCTGGCGGCCGCGGGTGGCGCCTCCAGCAGCTCCTCCCGTGCGGCGGCGGCGAGGAGGGTCGCGGCGGCTGCTGGCGCCTCCGGCTCCTCCCCGGCGGCGGCGGCGAGGAGCAGGGGCACCGGCGCCGCGGTGGCCGCCGCGGCGGGCGGCGTCGGGCCGAGCTGCCAGGTGGAGCGGTGCAACGCCGACATGGGCGTGGAGAAGCGGTACAACCGGAGGCATAAGGTGTGCGACGCGCACCGCAAGGCGTCCGTCGTCCTCCTCGCCGGCCTCCGCCAGCGCTTCTGCCAGCAATGCAGCCGGTAAGCCCCGCCTCTGCTCACGGTCGCGGCACATGGGTGCAGTGCGGTCCGGCGTGCGTGACATGCTCAAAAGCACCGTCCACTTTCAGTTCGTACGAGTACTAAATTAAACGAGCTTAACAATTCAATCTTAAAAATAACTTAGTGCCTGAAGTGCATCGGATCTCTTGAGAAAGCTTTTGCAGCTTTTTCTTGGATCATGGATACCATGATGAGCTGCTGGATGGATCCTAGGTTGCTTTCAATTCAACTCGAGATCTTGCAGAGCCTCCTCTCTCATGCAACCTTTTTGCAAGTTAAACCGTGCTAGCTCCTCTGTTTGGATACCTGTTCCTATATATTTTGGTTACTCCATCACGAGCTCCCGTCTGCTTGCAGGTTCCACGAGCTGTCGCACTTCGACGACACCAAGCGCAGCTGCCGCCTGCGCCTGGCGGGCCACAACGAGCGGCGCCGGAGGAACCCGGCGGAGGCGCAGGACCAGAACGGTGGCCGTGGCGACCCGGGGAACCACCACCTCCACATCAGATAAACCTACATCAGCATGCTCTCTCTCTTCTGTCATGCAGGATGCACCTAGCATCACCGATCCATAATCGGATTTGTGCGCGCGCGCTCGGTCGCCTACGGCCTACCCTGTCCTGTCCTGTGCTGCGTATGGGTACCTACTGCTACTACGTGCTGACTTAATTAATTGGCAGTGCACAGCACATGACCTCCTGTAAGCAATGTGCTCTGTATGTGCACCGACCGGAGGCGTATATATGTGCTGCTGTATGCTGATCTGCCAAGTTTGTTAATTGTGCTGATTGTAACGTAACCTGCAGGCAATTAAGCAGGCACTGTTTGTTAGTGTAATTGATTGTGCGTATGAGTATGGATCGATTATCGGATGTGTAATCTTGTGGCCTGTGCCAAACAGTAATAATCTGTATAGGCTGTGTATCGATGTTGTACTCTGATAATATCAGAATTAATTGTGGTAATATATGCTATTTAATATTTATTCGAGTAGTGATGTAATGTACATTGGGTGTATTGTGTCTAACACGTGATTCATATGTGCATGTTTTATTTTTCGAAGCTGCTCCTATTTTGAATTGTCTATTTCGGATGTAATATTTTCAAAAAAAAAATCCCCAAAACGGACACACCATCTATGACTTAATGAATAGTGATGTTTCTTTTTGGACTAGATTCATGAAAATGCACGCACCCGAGAGTGTCCAAATTGGAGTCATCATAAAGAAACTTCATGAGTTCAAAGGTATCTGATAAAGTAGCTCAAAAGGTTACTGTTATATTGTTACTCCCTTGTCGTAAGCATGTATGCTACTATATATAAACATCAACTCCTTGAGTTGATGAACCCTCATGATATCTATGTGTTCCTTCATATCACAAAACGACATCTGTGTGAATTTGCTGAGCAAGAAGTGGGTCTACGACGACGTCGATCCATACGTAGAACTTAGTACTACGGCCTCATGGAATGTTGTCCTTGGTTGAAAGAGTCATAGAGATTCTTTTACACAATTCAAACCGATGTCGATCTCTCATGTAGTTGTCACTGTTATTGTACATATATGTTTTCTTTAATTTATTCTAGGCAAAGTGACGATGATATAATAGATAACTCCATTTGTATGCTCGATACTCACTCCAATTAATTGCACATTAGTTCCGCATATCCATCAAGTTGGTCCAAAGGTAAGTGGACACTATTTGTGGAACAAATTTAAATGCTAGAATGTCAATCTTTGTAGGAGAGAGGTGATAAACCAATTTTTTTAGAAAAAAATAACTATAGAGATTTCTTCAAAAGGAAAATAATTATGCATGGACATTTGGACTACATAGATCACATACACATATACTATATGCTCCTCAAGGACTTTCTATTAGATGGTGACAGTGGCAAATCTTAATGAAAAACTCTAGGAGAAGGGTTTAGAAACTACCTACCTAAAAAAATATGCACATAAGACCATAGAGTTTACATAGCAATTAGTTGCACAATAGGAAGAAAAAAAAAGCATGACAACAAACAATTGTTTCACAGCATACATGCACACACATGTACCGTGTTGAGATAATTCAGTTGGATGAATAATTACGCAAAAAGGGCAAGAAAGATGCCAATTTCACTAATATATTCATGCGAACACACTGATAAATAACTACAAAAGAACGAAAAGCTAAATTAGGATCTGGTTTTGGCCCAATGTGCACCTAGGGACATTGTCCCTTACAATGTTAGAAACATGTCTCCCAAGTCCCAACAGGAACAAAAAGGATAGCATATTAACCATGTATTCATCTAGAAATTGAGAAAGCCCAGCATGACACTCTAATAAAATAAGTACATGCGTCAATTGTTGTAAGGAAGCAGTGCCATCATATAACAACTCTGAC
Source organism: Saccharum hybrid cultivar R570 (assembly GCA_038087645.1). NCBI lineage: Eukaryota > Viridiplantae > Streptophyta > Magnoliopsida > Poales > Poaceae > Saccharum > Saccharum hybrid cultivar. The sequence continues at coordinate 15,194,016 of JAQSUU010000402.1, forward strand.
CAAGTGACGTAGAGAAATATGGGTGGCCATTTAAAATTGTCCCTTTATCCACCATACACAAAAAAGGGGCCAGAACCCTGGCACAAAGATTTATGCCATTATATTAGTGGGCAAATTGCCACCTCTAGTTCACATTGGATCTCTACTAATGATATGCTACTGGCAACCAAGCATCTCTAACTCAAGGCCTTGGACTACGTTAAGAAGGCTCCACCAAATGAGTGAGCCACTCGCCATGGAGGAAGCCTCACCATTTGCCTTCTCTTTTGGACACTTGACACCATCTTCACTAGAGAGCTTGAGCCACAAACGCAAGGTTTTCCTTGGCTCCACACTATGCCTTATTGTCGCTCTACATCAAGTAGGAGGGACCAGCAAGTCCCTCAAGTCTCCATGGTGCCGGTGAACAAGAGGTACAAGTGTGATCCTCCTTGAACAAACAACAAGGCGTCCACAAGTCACAATCACTATCTCTAGTCCTTATCAAGCACCAACTACTCACTAAGCATGTGCTAGGTGCCTGGATGAAACTGTAAAATTTTAGTGCCTTTTGTCTTCTAAAGTGTGGTGGCTTTCTCCTGGTCTCGAACAATCTTAGGCGTTGTATCAAATGAACCCATGGAAGGGGTAGAAATAGCTTAGTTAACCACAACTAGTTGTTGCCCAATGTTTGTTTTTAACTAACAAGATGATTGATGTACAACACAACACTTGATGCAACAAAACATTCGATGAGTACATTTCTTAGGAACTAGCCATTGGACCAACCTACAATCCATTTCTACCCCACTTCAATCATGGCCACAAACCATGCATTCTTCTCCTGCAATGTCATCAACTAACCATCGTTAGCAAACGTTCCTTATCTATTGCATTGTCTAACATAGGTCTTCTCTTTACCATCATTCTTTAGAAAAATGCTCCGATGAGCGCTAAAACTCTAGTGTTTATACCAAATCATCCAATGATGTCTTTTTGACATGATCATATTTTTTGCACAAAATTTTATCCTCTACAAAATTTACAGAAACCATGTGTAGTACAAACATGTATGGACAAATAAAACCATTAGGATCCCTGAGTTAGCATACATATATACAAAGTTATGTATAAGGTCGATAGCTAGGCTTCTATCTCTACATTCCCATGATCTTCCTAGATCTACCGTACTATTATCCTATGGTCCACCTGACTGACTTTCACTTCTTTGGCAGGGAGACTGTTGTATGAAATTATGAATGGCCGTGTATAGACATACGCGTACGGCATGCGCACGCTGGCAAGGCATGTACATGCACAAGCGTATGCATACATGTACGTACACGTACCCGCTGTGGTACGGGGACCCACATGTGCGCCTTGCCTCCACACACACGGCACCCGGCTTTATATCCCTTTCAACCCTTTTCCACCCGTCCTACTTCTTCGTCTTCCACTCACATGAGAGGCACGGCACCAGAGCTCCAGCTTCACCTCGGCAGCTCTCGGGCCGCACCTCGATCGCCCAGGCCGGTCTCCTCCCTCACCGGCGCCGCCATGGACCGCAAGGGCAAGTCCACCAAGGGCTCCGCGAGCTCATCGGCAGCGGCGTCCATGGCCGCGCTCGCTGCCGCCGCCGCCGCCGGCGACAGCAGCTTGGACACCGGGGCGGCCGAGGAGGACAACATGCCTTCGAAGATGGCAGCCGTGGGAGACGCCTGCAGCTCCTCCCCGGTGGCGGCGAGGAGGGGCGTGGCCGCGGGCGGCGCCGCCTCCAGCTCCTCCCCGGTGCCGGTGGCGGCGAGGAGGGGCGCGGCAGCGGCGGCGTCTGTCGCGGCAGGCGGCGGCGGCCCGAGGTGCCAGGCGGAGCGGTGCAACGCCAACCTGATGACCGACGAGAAGCCGTACAACCGGAGGCACAAGGTGTGCGAGGCGCACTCCAAGGCTCCCGTCGTGCTCGTCGCCGGCCTCCGCCAGCGCTTCTGCCAGCAATGCAGCCGGTAAGCCCCACTCCCGCCCGAAACTTGCCGAGCCCCACTACTGTTCCTTTTTTATTAGTTATTAGACAGAGAGAGAGAAAAAAAAATCCCTTAGTGCCTGAAATGTCCATGGATCTTCAAAAGTTCATTACAGCTTCTTGATCATGGATAGCATGATGAACCTGCGTAAGATTTGTATTAGCTCGGTTTTTCAGCTAAAGATCTTGCAGCCTCTCTCTCATGCAAGCTCTTGGATCGAAGTTAGCCTCTTAATAAAATATGTATCGCGTGGTAAGGTCGAATAAAAAAAAGTTGAGCCGTGGCAAAATATATAGATAAAACAAGTTAAATAAAAAGGATAACAGTATTGGCCCTGTTCTGCAAGTCATGTTTCGGCTTGTTTAAGCTTGTTTCAGCTTATTCTCTCTCACAGAATACTATTGATTCAGCCGAAACCAGTCGGTTTTTCCACCAGCCGAACCAGCCCATTATTAGCCATTAGGGCATAATCCGTAGTATGTATGTTGTGTGTAGCTTGCTCATGCTCTTCATCACATACTCCAGCGTCACATTGCATCCAGAAAATTCTGGATATATGGACATATCAGTTCCTCTTTTGGTGACTGCAGCCGCCACTGTCGCGCTAGCTAGTGGTCTAATCATGGGTGTGTTTAGATGAAAAAGTTAGGGTGAAAAGTTACTGTAGCACTTTTCGTTGTTATTTGGTAAAATTTGTCCAACCATGGATTAATTAGACTCAAAAGATTCGTCTCGAACTTTATAGACAAACTATGCAATTAGTTTTTTTATCTACATTTAATGTTTCATGCATGCGTTTAAAGATTTGATGTGATGGGTGGAAGAGGAAATATTTTGGGTTACTGTAACAAGTGAACGCGGCCCATGTGAGCCTAACCGAGATAAGATGATCTGTACGTCACACACCCTGACGCACTCAAAAATGGATTAGTGGAGGTTACTGTTACTGTCCTAGGACGATGTTCATTTAGTAGTACCAGTAGCCATTAACCAAACCATTTGTGCTGTGTACACCCTCAGTCCCAGGTTTCGTTAGGGGTATTCAACTTTGACTAAATATATATAAAAAATTATTAATATTTATGATGCGTAAGCATAATAAATATCATTAGATTAATTATTAAATATATTTTTACAATAACACTTATTTGGATTTAAAAATGTTAATGTTTTCTATAAATCTAGTCAAATTTAAGAAAGTTTGACATGCGAGAAAATTTATAGGACATTTAAAAAGAGATGGAGGGAGAATAGTAGTAGTTAAAAAGAAGAAGAAGATGCAGGATTAGAGGACGGACTAGGTTTTCATGCTTTCGGCTGCCTCAGCAGATTATTATTCTTGCTTTGCTGGTGCACCACCGCCAAAGCACCCACATTCGTATTTCGGCCCTTGACATGTACTTACTACTATATGGTGATGTGGTGGTGGACATCATTGTCCTTTCCCCTGCCCGCCTGCTTCGGCTTTGAAAGGGCAGTGGGTTGTGCTCTTCGTTGGGCCCTGGGCCCCGGCCTTCCTCGTAGCTTTTTGCCTGGCACATCTTTGGCATAACTGATGATCAGTAGTAGCAATGATTAGGCATGTATTAGTTGTCTTACTTATCTTAGATACTAGATGAGTTAAGTTTTTGGTCTATGTCCCTGATTGATGCTTTATGCTTGCTCGCCATTGCACTTGTTCCACGTTTCTGACTCAGAATAAACGAACTCCAAGTGGCAAGCACTTTGCAGCATTTGGAGGACAATGCCATGCTGGGACTTCCCCCAAATCAGATTCCAGCCGTCATTTCACTGCTGATCTGGTTCTCCTCGATCGATCGATTCTGTGCCTTTCAGCATCTTTAGCTGCGACTTTTCTCAACTCTCCAATCTATCTCCATGTGCACCGCATGATGCATGCATGAGCAGCGCGTCCGGCTGGCTGGCTTGGTAGCTAGCCTGATGTTAATGTGCGTGATGACAAGTTCTTGTTGGTCCCTGCTCGCAGTACAGTACTGTTCATGATGTCTAGTGCTGTTGAGCCACTGACAAGGACATATGCATATACTCCCTCCGTCCTAGAAAAAGTGTCGTTTTAGGTTTTTCAGACATCGTGTTTGACCGTTCGTCTTATTTAAAATTTTTTAATAAATATTATTTATTTTGTTATGACTTATTTTATCATTAGAGATACTTCAATAATGATTTATTTATTTTATAATTTGCACAAAATTTTTGAATAAAACGAACGGTCAAACATAATGTCTGAAAAACCTAAAACGACACTTTTTCTGGGACGGAGGGAGTATGGTGTTTACACTATACAGTACTAGACTAGTCGTTTCATAATGGCTAGCTCACAAGTGATAATATCGGAGGTTTTTAAATTAATTAAGTGGAACAAACAAAACTATTTATATGGCCCTTAGATTGATTAGAGAGAGTGTACGTTTCATCATCTTCACAGTTCTTCACGATTCTCCTATTTGTGGCGAGTGCTTTGCTATGAATAAGTTTATGCTTTGTACATACTACATATAGTAGAGTTCCATCACGAGTAAGATCTCAAGCATCAAAGAAAACGTACATGAATTGGTTCTATGTATAGAAACAAAAAGGAAACAAAGAATCTCTAGTTGGGGTATTGCAAATTTTCTACACTTGGCTAAGCCGGTAAGATAAGGTGTGTTCTTGAACTTATCAGCCTTGCTTATCAGCCATGAACAGTATTTTTCTCTCACAACAAATCAGCCAACGGTATTTTTCAGTCTAGCATTTCAGCGAAGTGAACAGGGCTTTATTATTTTTCTCTCACAACAAATCAGCTTTAGCGGCTTATCAACCACAGAAACTATCAGCCGAACCCTGAAGGGGAATCTTGTCACACCTTGTAGCAGCATCCAAATAACAGTTAGAGTTGGAACAAACGTTCCTAATCTTAAGACGTAAAAAAGTTATATATTGACGAGTTATGGCTAGCAACCAAACACCTTACTGAAGAGGCAGCAGACAAGACAAGCTGTGTTGTCGCGTTGTGATCTTCAGGTGCTCTTTATCCAAATTAACCTACTAGTACGTGCTGAATGCTAAGACTGTCCACACGGGGGACGCTATATGCCTCTGCTATCTGGTTTAGCGGACGAAAAACGCCGCAGCGGGTACGCCATCGGCTTCTGCAACCGGCGCTCGTCCGCTATCTTTGGCGGGACAGCGAAGGGATAACGGACGCTCCGCTACTGCGGACGTGGCCTGGGGCCCACAGCGCCGCCGCGCGCAGAGGAGGGGAAGGAGGGGCCGGAGCAGAGGAGCACGTCCGTCCGCCATCGCTGTGCCGCCATCGAGCTGTGCCGCGCGGTGGGAAGGAGGCCCGCACGCGCGCTCGCTGGCCCCACGCGCTCTCGCCGGGGAGAGAGGGGAGGGCCGCCGCGCGCTTGCCGGGGAGAGAGGCGAGGGCCGCCGCCCGACCGCGCGAGGTCCGCGGCTGCGCCCGCGCGAGGTCCGCCGAGGCTCGCCGGCCGCGCGAGGTCCTTCGGCCGCGCGCCGTCCGCCTTGCCATCGCCACCGCCTGGTGTGGGAGAGATGACGGGGAGAGAGAGTGGGTGGGAGGGAGGATAAGAAAAATAAAAAACGGACGTGTGGGCCCCATGGTGGTATAGAGTATGATATAGAGGATGAATGAGTGCGGAAGAAATGAGTTTAGAGGAGAGAATCTCGATCACTCGGCTGGACAGAGAATGAATATAAAGGTCCATAATTGCAGACAGTCTAAGATATTTACTGTTTGATCGGACCGAAGTTTCAACATTGCTTTTGGATTTTTTTATGCTTGATGTGATGTGCATGGACAGGGCCGTGGACCTTGGCTGGGATCCATCGATAGTGCTCAAAATACGGTCCTGTCGCGGCTTTTGCGCGCACGCGCACGTGCACTCACACGGACACACGCATAGCACCGGATTCCGGCAGTGAATTCCGAGGGTGTGTTTTAGGCCCGTTTAGTTTCCAGAAAATTTTGTAAATTTGTTTTAGATTTCTCATCACATCGAATCTTTGACACATGTATGAAGTATTAAATATAGATAAAAAATAAAATTAATTACACAGTTCAGACGAAATGAACGAGACGAATCTTTTAAGTCTAATTAGACCATGATTGGACACTAATTACCAAATAACAACGAAAAGTGCTACAGTGTCATTTTGCCAAATTTTTCCCAACTAAACCGGCCCTTAGTGAAAAGTAGGTGAAAAAGTTACTGTAACATCTTTTATTGTAACATCTTTTATTGTTATTTGGTAAAATTTGTCTAACTATGGACTAACTATGTTCAAAAGATTTGTCTCGGCATTTATAGACAAACTATGTAATTAGTTATCTTTTTTACTTATATTTAGTGCTCTATATATACGTCCAAAGATTCGATAGAAGAAGAAATATTTTAGGTTTGCATAAGAAGTGAACACACCCGAAAGCCCCCCACACTTCCTGTCGATGCCATGCCCTCGCCGCATTCTCATTCTCACCCCGTGATCGTGTCGCCGTGCTCCTTCGATTTGACGGCAGAACGTGCGTGCATTTGGAACGTAACGACGTAGTAGTACACTGCATCTGGAGTAAAAATCACTGCTCCAGATGCTGTACGTGGATTTCACGTCGTATGTTGTTGCTGCTGCTGCTGTTAACTTGTGGTGTCTCCAGGTTCCACGAGCTGTCGGAGTTCGACGACGTCAAGCGCAGCTGCCGCCTGCGTCTGGCGGGGCACAACGAGCGGCGCCGGAAGAGCTCGGCCGACGCGCACGGCGGCGGCGGCGGCGGCAATGGATTCCGCCAGCACTCCGACCAGAACGGCCCGGCCGGGAACCACTTCCAGATCAGATAAACCTATCTATCTAAGCATGCTCTCTCTCTTCTGTCATGCAGCAGGATATGCTAGCACTACTATTACCGATAAATGTGTGTCGATCGGTCGTCTACCCTGTGATGCGTACAAGTACTACGTGCTAACTGAATCATGTCGGCAGTAGTGCACATGACCTCCTGTAGTGGTAGTGTGCTTGTATGTGCACCGGCCGGCCGGAGGTGTACGTGCTATATCGCAATCTCTGCCAGAAAACCTAGTTAATGATATATGCTGATTGTTACCTAACCTGCAGCCAATTAAGCAGGGACTGCTAGCTAGCGTAATTGTTCGTGTGAGTATGGCTGGACTACGTGTGTAATCCTGTGGCCTGTGCAAACAGTAATTTGTGCTGGCTGTGTATTGCTGCTGTTCTGATAATCGTGGTAATATATGCTATTTGTTCAAGTAGTAATATATATATTGTGTGAACAACACATGTCAGTGATTTGCACATGTTTTTTTTTTCCAAAGTCACCTCTATATCTAGATTGTCTACTTGTTGTCGAGGTTTAAGACATAGGAGTAACATTTTATTTCTGTTGACCGTTCCATAGCATGTTTTTCATTATGAGTGGAGAAATTATACCGAGCTAGTCCTAAGAGGAATTCCTTTTGCAGTCAGAGTCAAGTATCCTGTACTTTTACAAATGATAATGATACAATTAAGACGTACTCCATACATGTATAACTAAACTGTATAATTAGTTTTTGATTTCATCTACATTTAGTACTTCATACATGTGCCGGTATTTTGATGTGACGAAAAATCTTCTTTTTGCATAGTGAAATTTAAGGCCCTAACGGAGGCATCAAATGCATAAATGGCACACGGTGGAAAGCTGACATTTTGGCCCATCTGGTTGTCCACACGAAAAAAATGCCAGATAAGACAGCCTAGCTACGTTTTCTAGCTATAGTTAACGCCTGGATCGTCAGCAGTTAGGCTGTCAGCTCCCAAAGCATCCTCCATGATCACTTATCGGACGAAACGCCACAGCGGGTTCTCTAAATGTTCCGTTATCCGGTGCTAGTACGCTAAGGGCAGTCCCAACCTGAAACTATCATAGTTTCCATAGCATTAAATATCATGCGAAATAAGCAAAAAAAACACCCTGAGTAATGAGGAGAGAGAAGGAAAACACAAGACGTCGTTTCTCGTATAGGAAACGATTTCGGCTCCTTCTCCAAAGAACGAAGAAACGAGCTTCTGCGCGTTGGACACAAGCGCTGGTTTCCTCCCGTCGTCGTAACCTGACCTCGCACGTCTACACATGAGCTCGCATCGTCGCCTGCCGCTCCTCCGCCCGCACGCAAACTCGCTTCGCCGCTGGTCGCGCTTCCATGTGGGTGTACGCGCGAGCATGCCTCGCCGCCGGCCGGGCCTCCGCATGGGCGTACGCACGCGACCACGCCTCACCAGCGGCTGCGCCTCCAAGCAGAAGCACGCGAGCGCACGCGCTCGCCTTGTTTCTATGGATTAGGAGAGAAAACGGAGAGATATGGCCTAGCTCCTCCGGCCGCCGCAGGCTTGGACTCATCCGTTGATGCAAGAGGAGAGAGAACAGGAAAAGGAAGAACGAGAAATAAGTGTTGTTGATTGGTTACGTTTTGTTTGGGACCCACAGAGCAAATGTATGGGTTGTGAGGTGTAGTTTCTAGCCGTGAATTCCAAGATTATGGAAACTACGTGATAGTTTCAGGTTGGGAGTGCCCTAAATATAGAGGAGCGGGAGTGGCATAGAAGATGAGCTGACTATACAGTACACAGGCCCCACCATGCACCCCGTGAGAGGAGAGGAGAGAGGTGGGAGCATGCAGCGGTGGGTCCCACGAGTTCAAGTAACTAAAAATATTATAACTCACAAACCAAAAATCTAAATTAAATTCTGATTGTACCATTAAATTCGTTTCAATAAATTCTTCAAAACTAGATCTCACATAGATATATTTAGATAAAGTGATAAGTGAATCCCACAGTGGATAGAGGATAACATAGAAGATGAATGAGTGTGAAAGAAATAATTATAGAGGAAAGAATCTTGATGATTAGAATGTACAGGGGATGAAAATAGAAAATCACAAGTGCGGATAGTGTTAGGCGTTGGCACATGAGCTCAGAATGTGCAGGCTCGGCTTTCTTCAGGGCGCCGTTTCTCACGCAATTAGCTGTAGCACCGATCGCTGTCGGGGCGGGTAAGGCTATCGACGCGACCACTGAGCCAGTCCGCGTTGACATCGTGGCGCAGTCACTAAATTTGTGGACGCTTCTATACGCTAATAATGGTAGGCGTCAAGTGCATAAATGGCACACGGTGAAAAGCTGACATTTTGGCCGAAAATAGCGCTACAATGGGAGATGCGTGGTGATGACTATGGCCAAATGGATACCGATGATCTGGTTGTCCACACGAAGATGCCAAATACTGTAGACAGCTAGCTACGTTTTCTAGCTAGTTAACGAGGATCGTCAGCAGTTAGGCGTTGGCACATGAGCTCAGAATGTGCACGCCCGATGGGCGGAACAAGTCGAGGAATATGGGTGGTGGTGGTTACCGTGGACACGGTGTCGTTGGTGAGACGGACGGCCGGACGCGATTGAAGCGGGTGAGGTGGGCGTAGAGGCACTCGCCAATCGCCATGGGTGTCCTCGTTTCACTGAAATTTGACTTATATTGATATTTATGCTAAAATATTGTGAGAGAAAAATACTATTTGTTCACTGAAAAGTACTGCTGAAGTAGTGCTGCAGAACAAGAGATGACCTAGTACTACCATTGTTGGCGTTGCTAGAGATTTTTTCTTATTTTTTTAACACGGCCGCATGGATTTGTGTCAGGACCGGCTGCCATGTGGGTCTTGGAAGGTTGGCAAGTAGTGACGGCAACTACAAAAGGGACCGGTTGAGGCAAACCTAGGCATCAAACAAATTACAGAAGCCAACTCATCATCTTCCCTAGTTACTATTCTTCTTCCCCAACTCCCTATTCCTCTGTACCTAGCCTCCTGCTTCTCTTCCTCTCTCCTATGCTTGCTACTCCCTGAACTCCATCTCTTATTGTATTGGTTACCTGAGATCAGTGATTGTGTTCTACCAAGTGAGTTGCTAGCAAATTGGTACTCGGAGCCAAATCCTGTACCACCACGAAATCCACCACCACCACTCCATGGGTCCTCTCGACTACCAGTTGCTCCTGGCCGAGATTCGCGCGATTTGCAAGGAGTTGGAGTCTCAGTTTGATGGGCTCCGACAGTCCTTCAACGAGCCGGCCTCCACCGCCATCACTACCACGCCGTCGTTGCCGACGGTTCAGCTGCCCACCCCGTACCACGATGACTCCATCGCCTTCAACTAGATCCGCGTCGAGAGGGGCGAAATTCATTTGTGAAATGCGGTTATCAAAGTGCCACTAGATGTTCTAACTCATTGCATATGCATTTAGATTCTAGTGAGTGCTAATACCCTTGAAAAATACTTTGTGAAAATGCTAACACACGTGCACAATGGTGTTACACTTGGTGGTTAGCACTTGGGAGCAAGGTGGAGAAGTTGGAGAAGAAAAGGAGGTGTTTACAGGGACAGGACCCTGAGGTCAGAGTCCGGTCCGGACTCTGCCTTGCTCGCTGTGGTGCGGCTAATGCTTCAGACCCGGCGCCATGGCGAGACCGAACCTGGGCGTGGGGGTCCGGTTGTGGCTGTGTCGAGCGTGGGAAGCGACGTGGCAAAGTGTGGTGCACGGGACCCTGGCTGAGAGTCTGGTCATGAGCACCGGACTGGGTCCAGTTGCATTTTGCCCTCTCGGGAGCTCTCTATGTAGAATCAGACTCAGGGGAGCGCAGCGACCGGACCCTAGTCCGCGGGTCCGGTCCGAAGAAGATGACCATTGGCACGCGACACTCGGACGCTGGCGAAGAGTGACCAAACCCTGGGGGTCTGGGTCCGATCCGGATCTGTTGACCGCGCTGCTGACTTAGCCGTTGGAAATCAACGGTTATCGTTTGAAGGAGGCGACAAGTGGGCGCATCAGGGCGACCAGACCCAGGCGGGTGAGTCCGGTCCGGAACCTGCCTGAGGGTCCTAATGATGCGTAGAAAGCCCAATAATGGGCGTAATAGCTCTATCTTTTGAGGGGCTCTATATAAATGTGTTGGCTGGCCATGGCTCACTTTCTTGGCTATTTCTGTTGAGAATACAACCTTGTGAGGCTAGCCAATCCTCTCTAACTCATCTTACTTGATTGATTCATCATTTGGTGAGATTGAAGAGCATCCAATTTCATTGCTTGAATAATTACATCTAGAGGCACTTGGTGATTGTGTTTCGCTGCGGATTTCTCTTGTTACTCTTGGTGTTTGCCGACACGTAGATGGCTTATAGCAGCGAGGATAGTTGAGTGGAGGGTGGTGCTTGTCTCCGACTCCGATCGGCAGATTATGAGGGGTTCTTGTCCTTCCCCGTGTGAGATCATGAAAGACAACTCTAGTGAATTGCTCGTGGCTTGTGGATTCCCATCTTGTGTTGGTTGTGCGTCACCCGATTACGGGTTAGGTGTGTGATGTCTATTAGCGCGTGAACCTCCAAGTGGACGAATCACCACAACGGAGACTAGCTTGCCGACAAGCAAATGAACCCCAGAAGAAAAATCTTGTGTCATCTTGTCTCCGAGGAATTCATTGGTATTCATTATGGTTGATCTCTTGCCCGGCTCGGTATATCATTCCTAGCACTTGTATTTACTTTCCTATATACTTGTGTAGTGCTAGTTGTAGCTAGTGAGTAGAGTAGCTTAATTAGTTGTAATTAGCTTGCTAGCTTGCTCACTAGTTGTAAAGTAGTGACTTAGTCTTTGTGTGATAAATAGAGATCATAGTATACTAGGCTTGTGGATAGTTGGCTTGCAACACTTATAGTGCTAACGTAAAACTCGCATTACGCCATTTAGTGATTTAACCATTTGTCTTAGTGTTGCTGTAAAAATTTTTATTGGCTATTCACCCCTCTGGGCATTTAGAACCTTTCACGAACGCTACCACACCACCGTGGACCGGCTCGAGCGTGTCTGCGCGGTCGGCCCCAACACTGGCAAGCTCTGCCTCTTCTCCGACCTCATCGGAGCACTGCTCTGCCGCGTCCGCCACTCCTCAGCCCCAAGTATGACGCGAAGGTCCTTCCCTCCACCAGCACCAAGGAGCTCAAGGCCGTCGATGCGTAGTTCAACGCCGACCAGTTCCTCACCGAGCGTCCCCATGTCTCCGCACTCGTCCGTGAATCGCTCAGCCAGTGTGCCCACGAGTTCAACATTGTCCTCGACGACATTGCTGTCTTCCACATCCTTAACGCGAACCCGGACCCGCTCTTTTGCATTCGCCTCACCTGCTGCTACATGGACGAGCACGCCAAGCCTCGCTTCCGCCTCGCCACCGGCCGCTACGGCGACGACTTGGACCTCCAGCTCAAGCACGCCAACGTCTACTACATCAAGACTAGGGCCAAAATTTAGTAGTGGAAACTACACTATATAGAAAAATTAATTGTAATATGAAGGAAAGTTTTCAATTGAGAAGATGCTTGAACTACATGTTTAATTTAATAATATGATACAATACCTACGAACATGGCAACATAAAAATAAATACCTCTTCACTGCGTGTACATTGCACAGAAGAATGCAAGTCTAAATTTATAATTCCGATATATAATTTGGCACAAATTTAATCATAAGCTTTAACTTCTAGTTCAATTCTAGTTGAAATCAGGGAAAGAGAAAAAACACAAATCACATTAGAGAGGCTTGGCTCTGGCGGGACCATTGCTAATATGCTATGCACTTGGACCGCTGCTCTGCAGCTGGAACATATATACACCGCGCACAGAGGACAGAGGAGTCATCAGCCATGCCTGTTACCGCAGTTGCATACTACAAGGCACTGGGTAGCCACCGCCGATCGTGGGAACTAGGAATGGGATGGAAGAGGATGGCAAACCACAGAGTCACGAGCCAGCGTGTGTCGCTTCCTTAGTTATGTTGACTTGTGCATCAAATGTGGGTAAATGGCGTTCATTTGCCATGACGACTAGGGCCACGGCCCTACTGGCCCTAGGCCTGGGTCCGCCATCCTGCGGCCGCTTCGTGCCCCGCGCTATGCTCATGGACCTAGGGCCCGGAACCATGGACTCCGTTCGCTCTGGACCCTACGGCCACATGTTCTGCGTCGACAACTACGTCTGCGGCCAATTGGGGGCCGGAAACAACTAGGCCAAGGGCCACTACACCGAGGGAGCTGAGCTCATCGACTCAGTGCTCAACGTCGTGGGAAGCAAGCCGAGAACTGCCACTGCCTGCAAGGCTTCCAGGTGTGCCACTCCCTCGGCGGCGGCACCGGCTCTGGCTTGGGCACTCTCCTCATCTCCAAGATCCGCGAGGAGTACGCTGACCGGATGATGCTCACCTTCTCCGTCTTCCGCCTCGGCCCTGTCGAGTACGTGCTCCGCGCCCTCCTGCTACGCGCACGCACAGGCCAACGCGATCCCGTCCGGACTCGACATCCTCTCCACCATGCTCCTGGGGGCCACCATCGACCCTGCTGCTACTTGGGTCATATCTAGCGAGCTGCCTCCAACCTGGCCCTCGAGGTGTTCAACACTTGGTGGCAACCGTATCGAGTGCGCCCCAGAGGTGGTGAAGTTGGTGTACATGTGCACCGCGCGGCACCGAACATGCACGAGCCCGACCCGGACGTTCTCGTCTCCGTCGACACAGTCGTGGATGTGGAGCTCTTCGCACTCGAGCTCGACCGAGACGTGCTCTCCTCCGTCGACACTGCGGCACGTTTGGAGCACTACGTCTTCGAACCCCATGGTGGCACTGCGCCCGCTCGGTCTTCCCCATGGCCGCATGTTCATCATCTACGTCGACACCGCGGCATTTGCCGACCTGCTCGACCACGACATTCATCATCTGCGTCGACACCGTGGCGTCTACAGCAGCGGCTTCAGCGAGAGCAAAGGATGCAGCAGTTGCGATCCGGCTCCTGCACGCGCTGCTAGCGTGCGCGGAGGCTGAGCTGCAGGAGAACTCAAGCTTGCTCCTCGACGTCGCCTTCGCCGACCTCCTACACACGCACTTCATCGAGTCGAGCCGGCGGTCAGATACTTGTGAGGCCCTGTTCGGCACCGGGGAGGAGCTGATCAGCCTCACTGAACACCGCAGCCTGCTCCGCCTCCGGCAAGAGCATCCTCGTCTACTGCTAGTCTGCTACATGCCCAGTGGCAGTGCGATGGCAGGGTTGTCTTTTCGGCCGATGCAAGCTCGTCGACGAACAGTGCTGCGACTTGAGGGCAAGTCACAATTCAAGGAGGGCGGAATGTCAGGATTCAAGGAGGGCGGAATGTCAGGACCGGCTGCCATGTGGGCCATGGAAGGTTGGCAAGCGGTGGCCGCAGCTACAAAAGGGACCGGTTGCAGCCAAGCCAGGCATCGAACAAATTACAGAAGCCAACTCATCCTCTCCCCCTAGTTACTGTTCCTCTTCGCCAACTCCCTATTCCTCTGTACCCAGCCTCCTGCCTGCTTGCTACTCCCCTGAACTCCATCTCTTATTGTATCGGTTACCTGAGATCAGTGATTGTGTTCTACCAAGTGGGTTGTCGTTTGAGAAAGGGCATAAACCAGCAAAATGTGTAACAGCGCAAGTTGACCAAATGGTGCCATATATATGTAAAATGTAACAGTACAGTAGTACTAATGGGCTCGAACGCTTGATTCTCAATGCATAAGGGATGTAGATTTTTTGGATGGCAGAGTAACCTTTTTTTATGGTACACAAAGAATTCTGGAGGGACGTGAGAGAAAAGGATACTTCTTTTGCGAAGTCGTCTTGTAAGACAAAACCTAGAAGTATTGTCTTATACTAGCAGGAACCCCGCGCAGCTGTGCGGGCTAGGAAGCTCTGAAATTCTGAATGATTGGAAGCACGTAAATATAGCAATAACAAATGAGCAGTTTTGAATTATAGGAAAGCAGGAAAATGGATGTTACTGAAGGCCACTTTTTCATACATCAAGGACAGTGAGCCTTTGTTTTTCATCAGATGCAGACCTTGGTTGTAGCAGACCAAATACATTGAAATTTAAAATCTGCACACAAAAACGCATGAAGAGGGCATTCAGTCTGATTTGTGTAGCATACATTTAGTAATAGAAACAGTCGAATGCATTAGACATGTTAGTATCTTTAAATACCGGCACCTGTGAGGTTTGATTGCATTGTACAATCCTCTGTGCCATCTCTCTTGTTTTGCTGCACCGACCAAACTGAGGCTGAAAGTCAATACATCGCAAGCCACAGACGCGTTCTTTCCTGCAATCCATGAAATGTTTTACGTAGATGAATTGAAACAGCATGAAGGCAAATAAAAACATGTATATGCTTAAGGAGAATCTATTTTTTAAAATTGCAAATGAGTAAAAATATCAGCAAATAAATTCAGGCTTCATACTTCTATACTCTTGTGCCATATTTTATCATGTGAAGAAATCGAACTTCCCACCTAAATGTCACGAAATCATTTAAGTAACTAATCATTAGGAGTCAGGACCATTGTAAAGGAGTGGATGGAGCTAAAATCTCAGGTACAAAATTGGTATTCAGAGGGCGCTATATAACATCCGATTTTGGTTCCCTGCTTAACTGCAGTGTCTTGGTTGACTGCAATGTGGCTGCAGGCAATATGTAAAAAAACCATGAAACATCATCATTCATGTATACAGTCCTGGAGAGCCACCGAAGTGTTAGCAGATACCAGTTAGGTTCTTTTGGTGCTTATTAGGAGGAATATATAAGATCTCTATTGGGTGACAACTCTTGAAGGAAAAATTTAATGCTATCCTTCCCAATTAACAAAACTCTGCGTTGACTCAAAACTCCAAAACAGTTGGCCGGCTCATGCTGCCTATACTCTTTTGGAAGGTGTCAATTTTATCATGTTCACTGAACTGGAATACAAAAAGTTAGTACATCTTACTCAAACTTATTTTTATTGATCTGTATTAACTTTAGGACATCAGTTATCCTTTGTAAAATGACATTTGGAGATTATAAACGCCAATGAAATCTTCAAATCAGATTAAACAATGTAGCTTGTACAGCGCAATGCAAACTGAAATCCTAATCTTTGTCGAAGCCACAGTAGATGGACACTAAATTGCAAGAGGTAGATGGCAGCTGCAGAGTTAGATGGCAGACTCACCAGGGTGTCAATATTTGTTAGAGTAAATTACCACCAAATCAATTGCTGATGCAGCTGCCAGAAAATAAATAAAATACACACTGATGAGTTCAAAATATGGGTGTACCAAATCAACTAAGCAAGTATCTGATGCTACCAATGCTAACCAAGCAGGCCGTGAGCATAGTCGAAGCCATACCTGCCATTTTCACTGAATAACACTCTCTATTGTACATTAGAAGGGGTCCATGTACATTATTTTTGCTGCAGAAACCTGAGCATGTTTATTTCGCTAATAACAAAAAAAATGTTGTAGAGGCAAATCATCGAGCACGTGTTGTGCATCATCCGTGAGTGAGCCATTCGTGGATAGAAGATGCAACTGCATGTGGTGTGCGTCATCCATGAGTGAGCCATTTGTGAGCAGATGGAATTGGACTAACACAGCAGACAACGATGGGTCATTGGTGGGTGTGGTGGCCTTACCCTTTGTACTTCTGCTACGTAGCAGGGCCAACGGCGGCGGAGTCTTCGATCTGCTGCAGGAAGTCCCCGGAGCTGGTGGTGCGGCGAACATGGAGACCACGACGGGCTTCCGCCGGAGTGCCACCACATCGCGCAGACTGGGGCACTGAAGGAGGGAGGTGTGATGGAGAGAGGCAGGGAGAAGCAGAGCGGGTCGGGTCTGCCTCTGGCGGCGCAGTCACCGGGGCTGCAGCGGCGGTGGCAGAAGCGCAGGGCGGCACGACAGTGTGCGTACGGGAGGGGGTTTTTTTCCCTCTCAATAGCCGCGGGGGATATGGATGGGGCATGGATGTACTGGAAGCTTCCCTGGAGACGGTGGTTGGCTGGGTGTCGATGGCAGATCGCAGGCTACAAAAAAAGCAGATGACGTGGCTGAAGGAGGGATCAGTTTGTTGTACACATATAAGGGTAAAAAATGGTACTCCCTTTGTCTCGTTTTCAGAGTCATTGTGGCACTGGCATGAAGTATCCAGGTTCACAAATTTATTCATGGCCGTGTTTGGATCGGCTGAATTGGGAGACGCTGATTTTGCATAGTGCAAGATTCTGTACTGTAGCATTTCGTTTGTATTTATAAATTTTTGTTCAAACATTAATTAATTAGGCTCAAAATATTCGTCTCGTAAAGTACAACAAAACTGTGCAATTAGTTTTTTATTTCATCTATATTTAGTACTCTATGCATGTGCCGGTATTTTGATGTGACGGAGAATTTTCTTTTTCATAGTGGAATTTGGGGTGAAATTTGGTATTTAAACAGGCCTCATGTATCTAGACAGAGGCACCGTCCTGGTTCAAAGAATTTTCACTGTACGGACAGAGGCACCGTCCTGATTCAAAGAATTTTTACTACACCTCGTTGAATACTAAAGCGACTCTGA
The DNA here is from genome assembly GCA_038087645.1 of Saccharum hybrid cultivar R570. Lineage (NCBI taxonomy): Eukaryota > Viridiplantae > Streptophyta > Magnoliopsida > Poales > Poaceae > Saccharum > Saccharum hybrid cultivar. The sequence goes on from JAQSUU010000402.1 coordinate 15,211,524, forward strand.
AAACGGGACAGAGCAGTACTCCCTCCGTCCCAATATAGTGGACGTTCTACCGTTCAAACAAAGTGTCAAAATACATGACGTTTTAGCTGCCTAGCATGGGTCCCTTCTTAGAACCAGTACAGCAGCTGTTCATCCATCCATTTGTTGTCGTCCACTACACGGAAGTAAAAAATAAAAAACAGACGGGGCCTTATCCCCTCACGGGTGTGGACACGCACAGGCCTCGGCCTCTCTCTCCATTTTGGTGAACTGTTCATTAGTTTAATGATAATTATGCATGGAAGTGGATGTTTGGGGATGTGTATGGCCTGGCTGCGAATGCACTCCACACGCATTTAATGTACTTGTGCACAGACGATGATTGCAATTGTGAGGTCATGCAGGTCATTTGGCCATGACCTTGGTACTCTCCCCAAGTTCTAAAGCGTCCAGCGTATTGGACGGAGGGAGTAGATGACAACTTCACGAGGCATGGCGTGACAGCCTGCAACGGGAGAAGCACCTAGACAGGGAGACATGGCGTGACAGCAACAGTGGCGCATTAATTGGCGCTGAGCAGCGGCAAACAGTGGTGCTAAACAGTGCCTAAGTGCACGAGAGAGCTCCATTTTACTCGTTTGAGGAAGGGGTTGTTTAGTTGGTGAAAAAGTTTGGGTTCGGCTACTGTAGTACTTTTTGTTTTATTTGACAAAATTTATTCAATTATGGATTAACTAGGCTCAAAAGATTCGTTTCGACATTTATAGACAAACTGTGCAATTAGTTATTTTTTTACCTACATTTAATGTTCCATGCATGCGTCCAAAGATTCGATGTGACGGGTACTGCGCAAACTTTTTTGGATTGGGGGAGAAACTAAACAGGCTCGAAGTATCTATACCGCCTGTTTTTATTGCTAAATGTGGTAGAAAAAGATTATTTGCCCTATTTACGTTAGCTTAAGGTTTCGTTTCCCTCATAAGCACCATGATGAAGATCAACAATCTACAGCTTGAACTGAGCAGTGAGCAACAGATCCCCCATTGCACGAAGCAGCGTATGCGCGTTTGACGTGAAATGGAGAAATCCACCAGAAGAACGCCCAGTACGGTGATACCTCACTCGACTCAACTTGTGGTACTGTGAAACTCAAGTTGAGCGAAGCCGGCTCATCGATTCCAATTTCCACCTCGTATCATGTCATCATGCCGCGATGTCTCTTTTATTAGCATTTTTTTAACTTGGCCATACACTCTTAAGTACTACAGTGATATTAGTCTACATAATTTATGGCAAAATAACTTCTGTTTTTTAGAACTTCTAGGATTTATTTTTCTCTAGTGGGCCACGTGAGGACTAATATGGAGGCTTTGTTAGTAACCGATAGTTAGAATTTATAGGATTTATTCCTAGCATGATATAGCTAAGATTAAGTTATATAAGCTCTTGTTGTATCCTTTCTATAACATCATGAATCTATAGTTTTGTTTTAACTTTTGTTCTAGTTGTTACATTTTTTCTATCCACATGTTAAGTTGGAACTCTATTTCTTAATATATATTTTATTCAAAAAAGGTTATAGGTTCTAGGTTACCCTCTTGGTTTTTACACAGTGGCACTTAACATGTTGAATTTATTATATTACATAATTTTCTATGTAGTAGCTTTGTTTTATAAAACAAAGGGTGCTTAAAATTAAATTACAAGTATCGATATGGCAAAATGATTTAGTCCAAAACTCCAAATCTATGAGTTTCACTAGAGTTTCATTTGCATTTAATAGCCTGGCACATATGCATTTTTGATGACATGTCAACGTTTTAATGAAGAGAGAGAAGAATTGAGTTTCATGGGGATGAAACTCTCTTGGCACAGTTACCAACTCTCTATGAGTCATAGAATTAAATGTCTATGAAACTATTGAGTGAAACTTTCCATTGAGAGTGGGTGTTTCATCCGAGTTTCATTTCATTCTATATGACATGGCAGTCTTGGAAACAACGAAATGAAACTCTCCACTGAGACTGGCCTAATAAGGAACTTGGCCATACACTCTTAAGTACTACAGTGATATTAGTCTACATAATTTATGGCAAAATAACTTCTGTTTTTTAGAACTTCTAGGATTTATTTTTCTCTAGTGGGCCACGTGAGGACTAATATGGAGGCTTTGTTAGTAACCGATAGTTAGAATTTATAGGATTTATTCCTAGCATGATATAGCTAAGATTAAGTTATATAAGCTCTTGTTGTATCCTTTCTATAACATCATGAATCTATAGTTTTGTTTTAACTTTTGTTCTAGTTGTTACATTTTTTCTATCCACATGTTAAGTTGGAACTCTATTTCTTAATGTATATTTTATTCAAAAAGGTTATAGGTTCTAGGTTACCCTCTTGGTTTTTACACAGTGGCACTTAACATGTTGAATTTATTATATTACATAATTTTCTATGTAGTAGCTTTGTTTTATAAAACAAAGGGTGCTTAAAATTAAATTACAAGTATCGATATGGCAAAATGATTCAGTCCAAAACTCCAAATCTATAAGGCTATTCAAAATAATAACTTATGAAATTTAATATCATGGAGTATTGATATAAATTAAAGTGAATTGCCAATGTCATTATCATGTGATTTGTTAAGAGACCATTTTTTTTCATGTTAATAGCTATTAAAATAAATGTTTATCCTAATATATACATGTTTTACTTTGTTTTCACGGGAACACAACATTATGCTTACTTTTAACGTAATAATAGTAGAAGTGTGTAACTTAAAAATATATATAGATATTAAATTATTTTTCATGATAGCTAATATCAATATTTATATGTAGATTTGAGATATATTTTTGTTTATTTTTTATGATGACTGAGGTGGATAATTAGAAATAAAAATGTGTCAATTTTTATTTTCTTTCATAATGGTATATAGGTAACTTGAATGCAAACGTAGGGTTTATTCATGTTGCACTATCTTTCATAATGATAGGTGTAGGTAATTTATAAAAAGTATTAGCATATTATTTTGAATATTATCTTTCATGCGATGGAGGTGTGGGCAATTTAGATACAAATTTCAAAGTTATTTTAAATTACCTTTCATATTGGTAGAGGTGAATAGTTTAGATGTAATTTAGAGAGTTATTTTGAATTACCTTTCATAACGACAGATATAGGTAATTTATAAACACATTCAATGGTTATTTTGAATTATCTTTTATAGTGACATAGGTGGGAAAATTAGAGGGTTATTTTATGTATTTTTTAATGACAAAGGTGAGTAATTTAATAAAACAAAATAGATTCAACAATTATTATTAACGATGATGATTAGAGTCTACCAAATTAAAGGTCAGATATTTCTAATACTTGTGAGAATTTCTAGGATTTATCTTTTTTTCCTAGTGCGTCCAGTGAGAGAATTAACATGGAGACTTCATTGGAGCCTCTAATTAGTAAGATGATGGTTAGAGTCTACCAAATTAAAGACTAGATGTTTTCTGACCTTGTAAGAATTTTTTAGTATTTATTTTTTTAGCATGTCTGGTGTGAGCTAATATGAGGATAATAGTAAGATCTTGTGGAGTTTTATGGCACGGACAAGTGGATGCTCATAGACAACTAATTACACTTGATCTCTAGCTCAACACTGATTCTTGTGTTTTTCTTTTTAAACATTGTTAGGAGCTGTTTGGGACTGTGTTCCACGAATTCTACTCTGCAAACTCTACCGTGGAGCAGCTCTATAAAAACTTAGAGTTTGTGGAGCACTTCTTTACGTGTCGTTACAACTTCACCTTTTTCTCGAGCAGAATGCACGAGTTAAAACTGTTTTTTCTTTTTCTTTTTTTTTCTAAAAAATGTGGAGCAAAGCGTTCCAAACAACCCCTTATGTAGCACATTTTTTCTTCATAGCCTATTTCTCTAGTACGGGTATATATGATATGGACATGAGCCAAGCACAACTGCACAAGCAGTTCACAGTACTACGGAACATGCTTGTACGTAGCAAGAGCTATTGCACGATGCCACGATCCATGTAAAAAAACTCCATCTGCACCTACACTAGCAAAACCCTGCCTGCAGCAGCAGGATGCAGGGTCGCAGCCTTCACGTCCCTCCGTGTCCCGAAATCTGGCGCATCAGTCTCTGCAACGCGGCACACGACGACCCGCCCTCCTCCGCGGCGTTCCGGCACGCGGTCTTCGCCTCGGCAGCCCTCTCCCTCGCCTTCCTCCCCTCCTGCGACCCGCCCATCAGCGCCCGCACCGCGCGCTCCAGCTCCGCGGCCTCCACGAAGTTGCCCCGCTTCCTGTCCACCTCCATCGCCACGGCGACGCCCAGGGCCGCCACAAGCACGAACGCGTTCATGTGCTGCTCCGCGTACAGCGGCCACGTCACCAGCGGCACGCCGTGCCACAGGCTCTCCAGCGTCGAGTTCCACCCGCCGTGCGATACGAAGCCCCCGATGGACGGGTGCGACAGGATCTCCTTCTGCGGCGCCCATCTCGGCCACACGAGGCCCCTCTCCTTGGTCCTCTCCAAGAAACCTCCCGGGACCAGCTCGTCCACGTTGGCATCGGTCGGGTACGGCGACCCGGCTGGCGGCGGGCCACGGAGCACCCACAAGAACCGGTGCTCGCTGCGTTGCAGGGCCTCAGCGATCTCGTGCACCTGCGGCATGGTCAGGCTGCCCAGGCTCCCGAAGCAGAGCAGGACCACGGCCGAACGCGGCTGCCCGTCCAGCCAGCGTAGGCACTCGTGCGGCTGCTCGGCAGGCGGATCAAAGGCGATCACGGGACCGATCGGGTAGATGGTCGGGGCGCGGCGCCCGGGCATGCACCGGCCGTCAGCGATGGCCGCGAGGGCTTCAGGCTCGAGCTCCGCCACCGTGTTGACATGAACCGGTTGGCGTGGTACATGCTCCACGTGTAGCCCGAATCCCTCTTCATCACGGCATTCGGCAGGAAAGCCGCTGGCACCGGCGGCATACCAGGCACATCGAACGCCGTTTCCGCCTCCCCAAAATCCCTCGCCACTTCCTGGTCCAGCGCCGGCAGCCGCAGCATGAGCGCGAGCATGGAGGCCGGGGACGTGAAGTACACGTACACCGGCAGAGCCAGCTCGCGGGTGACGTCGAACAGCGTGGTGCAGAAGTAGTCCATGACGACGGCGGCGATGGGGCATCCCAGGCCGGCAATGGCCGCCTTAGCGTTGGACGCGTGCAGCTGAATGAAGCTGGAGATCATGTCCTCCGGGCTGGAGAAGGCGGGGAGCTCCACGTCAGGGAGGCGGTGGAAGCGGATGTCGAACCTGGAGCCCGAGGTGGCCTCCCGCTCTACGATGTGCGCGAACCTGGCCATCGGCAGTGGCGCGAGGAGCACGGTGAGCGACATGGTGCGGTCGCCGCCGCTGCTCATCAGCATCCGCTTGCCGGCTTGGAGCATGGACGTCAGGTGGCCGGTGACGCAGAACGGGATGAGCACCACCGTTGGTGTTCCCATTGGAGGAGATGATTATTTGATTGGTTTCCCTTGGTCACCAAGAATTCCAGTACAAAAGTTCGGGGCTAAACGAAAATCGTCGTCAAGAACTAATCTTAGTTCCATAATCTCGCCTGATCTGAAGCACCTTTCTTGGTACTGCTAAATGAAGTTCACGGCAAATGTGCGCGGCTTGCCGCAAGTAGCTGTCAAAATACAGTATCCACATCTAAAAATAGAAAAAAGAAAACCCATTAACTCTTGGATTGCCACCATATCAAAAAATATAAAAACTGCACGCAACAACTGTCTGTCTCCTCCATGCATACTAAACATTTGTGTGTCCAAATAAGTTTATCATGGGTCTGTTTGGGACAGCTCCTTCCCTCAAAAAGTGAATCTAGATTTGAGATTCACCGTGGGGCAGCTCCACCAGTGGATCTGAGATCCACCGTAGAACCGTTTGGCAACACAACCAGCTCTAGATCCAGGCAGGGGTATTTTGTTGGGAATGACCTAATTTGTCCTTGTGATAGGGACCCACATGTCAGGGGGCAAAACGACATGAAAAAATCGTCCTTCTTCAGATGTGCGTGGCCATGGCGGACCACGGCCACGACCGGGGGTGGGCTCACGCGGCCTTGCTGGTGGCAGGTGTAGCCGTGCCAGGCCTTAATGGGGGCGGGGGCGAGGTCTTGCTGGATGTGCAGTTCTATGCTTGGGAAGAGAAGGCGGCCATGGCGAATGGCAGCCGGAGGCGTGGGGGCGCGGGCGACGCAGGGAGGTCGTGGCCAGCCATGGAGCTTGCGACCTAGGGTTCCTACGGCCAGCCATGGCGTTCGCAACCTGGGGCCCCTGCGGCCGACCATGGCGGCCGCCTGACCTCGCCGAGGCAAGCGCGCGGCCTCGCCGGCGGGGTGTGGCCATGGTGGCGGTGGCGCACGGTAGGGAGTCAGGAGGGCGCGGTGAAAACGTCGAGGGGAAGAAGAAGGGGGAATGGAAAAGAACAAACCGGTACCTGGCTTGGTGTGTGACCAACGGTAGTGGGTAATTTTTTTTCCAACCCCACCAATTTGAGTTTGGTGAAGCATCCCTTGAAGAGATCCACCATTTTGGTGAATTTGGCCCTCAGATCCACTGTTTTGGTAGATCTAAATTTGGTGGAGCTAAATTGTTTGGCAAACTTTTTGTGGAGCAGAGTTAGATTTGCTGGATCTGGAATTAGGGGAGCAATCCCAAACAAGCCCTATCAAAATTTATTTCATGATTCATCTAATGATAATTATTCGACATCATAAATTTCTTACAGATTTGGTCGCACTCTTTTGGAGGGACTATTTGTCAAAGCAAAAACAATTTGATTCTATGACCTTTGAATGCTTGTATTTTCCAGGCCGTATATCCAACTCATGTTTTGTTTGCACCACTTGAGAGTTATTCTTGTTGGGTTGGTGTTTGAGGTAGAAGAAATGGCAGAATATAATGAAATGGGAGAGGATGCTGATGTATATATGCTTCTCAAAGATGAATGAAGATAAAAATTTGCAGGATTTAGGGATTCAAATGGGACAAGTTGATTTTGTAACAATTCAAGAGGCCACGGAGGAAATTGCTAGTGACATGGGAATGCTGAATTCATGTTGAAAGAATGACTCATAGACGTCGTTAGAGATGACAGTCCGACAGTGCATGATATGAAAAATAAATCAGTGTCGGGACCTGATGGTTTTTCAGTTCTGTTCTTTAGAGAATTCTGTCCTCAAATTAGACTAGAGGTGTTTGAGATGCTTATAACAAACTACATGAAGGTAATGTAGACTTAGCCAGATTAAACTATGGAATCTTAGTGTTGATTCCAAAAGGCATAGAAGCCAATTTAATTCAAGCTACAAGTTAGCTTCAATTGCAGTTCATCATTTGCAATATGGTCTATAATCTTCCCCTCAACTTGTTACTTTACCTACATTTCTTCCTTTAGTCACTTCACTATGTAAATATGCATATCCATGGATGTTCTTTTACATTAAGTGACCCTAGTGTATCTTTTTCTAGGATGGTAAAAAAACAGTTTCAATATTTAGGAATAACAGACATGAGCAAATGATGGAAAACAACAACTTGCTAAAGCAACTGTTTGTCAGTAATATTTGAACTCTACTTGACTTCGTACCCCTAAGTACAGGTTCTAGAGAGCATAATGGATGAAGAAGGGGAAAAACTAGAGGCCCTCATTGGGCTTAGTTCACAAATATGTAAACTCATTCGTGTATACTTTGATCAAGAACTAGAGAATGGTCAGAATAAGGAAATGTTTGGGAAGATGCTTGTTGACTCCCTGAATGCAAATATGAACCTAGTGGTTCATTGTCCTGGAACTAGGAGGGTAATAATTGAGTAAGCCATATATTTGATGAAGTACAATTCTCAAAATGCAGAGCTTTTCAATCAATACAACATGATGAAAACACTATTGATGGTAGAACAAGCACCCTCAAGCGTTGAGAGGTACACGATCTTCTTGGGGAATGCAGGACTCATGGATCACAAAAACTCTTGTGGCTAAAGCAAAAGAATTGATGCACATAGCAATGTCTTCTGACAGGTTAAGGAGGAAGTAGTAGAACTTGTAAGTGCGCCCAACTTTGTCATTTCCATATCGAAATCGTACGAGGGCTTACTTTCCTTCAACATTATATGACCTGTACTCTCTCTGTCCACAAAAGAATGTAATTATGGGTTTCGTGTCAGTCAAACTAGCTCAAGTTTGACCAAATTTATAATTAATAGTATTAACATTTATGTCTTCAAATAAATTTGTTATTAAAATATATTCTATAACTAATCTAATGATACTTATTTTGTATCATCAATGTTAGTATTTTTATATAAATTTAGTCAAGTTCAAACTGTTTGACTCCTCAAAAAAAGAGAATTGCATTTTTTGTGGACGGAGGGAGTATTTGTTTTTCTTATCAAGGTGCTAATATGCTCAGATTCATCTTCACCTAGTAATATTGGTTTTTATCATGGACGATGTTCGTTATATTTTGTGTTCTCAAACATATGTCATTGTGGTTAGATTTGTTGTATGGACTCATGGTCCGACGATGATGTGGATGTTGAGGCATTATGTATGTTCTAGGCCTGATGTAATCCAAATACTAATGGTATTATTATTTTATATATTAACATTATATTATGAAAAATGCAATATCTCATGGCTGGCCTATTCAAATCGTTGGTGATATGATAATACCGGTGTTGATGATAGTAATACCGCCGGAAAAAACGCCGCACCGGTGGTGATAGACAAGACATCACCGCCGTATCAAACTCAAGGGCGACGATGATGTCTGCTCAATCACTGATGGATCGTATGTTAGAACGACGGTGATGTCTTCGTCATTGAGATCGAACGCCAATCGGTTGTGATAGTTACTACATCACTGCCGAATCATACACTAGGCCGACGTTGATGTCTCCATCACCGTCGGATTGTATGCCCAACCGGCATTGATGTCTCCAACATCACCGCCGGATCATATGCCAAATTGATGTCGATGTCTTCATCAACACCATTATATCAAACATCTGACCGACATTGATGTCTCCTTTATAACCGTTGAATTGCTAGCTAGACCATCGATGATGCCTCCATTGTTAACGCTAATATCTCCAATTGATGTCGATGTCTCCATCATCACTATCAGTTCATACATTCGACCAATGGTGATATTCAATGTATTGTTGCTGGATCAAACTCCAACACAACAGTGATGGTAACGACATCTCTGGCGGATTGAACGTCGATCTGGCGCTGATAACCGAGGTTATCACTACCAGTGACGAAGGTAGATAAATTAGAGGGGGTACGCTTCTCTTACAGGTGTGAAACTTTAAGCTACAGCCATAGTGAAAATTTGATCCTAATAGTGATTTTTCAAATGCACCCACAAGCCACCCATGCAGCTTCGGCACTGCAAACAACGGCACAATAACTAGCTGTGTTTGTGTGGGGGGGGGGGGGGCGGGTGCGAGGTGGCGTAAAACCGTTGGTGGTGTAGTGCTCATTGTTCAACATGTGTTCACACCTGTCACAAATCTACTGAGATTCGAACGGATAACTAGAGATAGAATGGAGTTTGGGAAGGCAGGAGTGGGAAGAACAGCAAGAATAGTAGAGGACGGGAATAGAGTTTATTCAGAGTTGGTTTCAGAGAGCTTAGAGTTCTAATTGTTCGATGCCGACTCCATCGGTTATAGGGCGATTTATACGCCAACAAACAAAGTTGTTACAAACAGTGATCAACCGCCTTGAGTGTCTAAGCCTTGGATCACTAATGGAGTCGCTACCCAGTTATCTAAGCAGACGTCATCGCTGTAGCAGTCATTGTTAGATGCCCAATAGTAGCGGCACTCTTCCTTGTCACCCGCTTCTTGTGTACTCTGACATTGCCCTATCCTCGAAAGGTAGCTTGGCCCCAAGCTACACAAGTTGGAAAGCAACGACAGAGATCAGAATCTTCCCCCCAAGTAGTCAAAGAGACCGGCAGGCCTAACCATTGTACTTTGATCTGAGATAAGTGTGAAGCTCCCTTCTTCACCATCCCAGAGTCCAGAAAGTGTACAGGTTGAACACTGGTTGTAGGATCATCAGGTATAGCACTGATATCATCATCCATAGAGGCTGAAGCAGGAATATGGCGCTTGAGCTGGGAGATGTGCACTATAGGATGAATCCTGCAATCATCTGGCAATAGTAGACGGTAAGCCACTACACCCACACGGGTTACCACCTTGAAAGGACCATAGTACCGAAAGCTCAGCTTCAGATTACTTCATGGAGCTACTGAGGACTGAATGTACGGTTGAAGCTTCAAATAAACCATATCTCCAACAGCAAATTCCTTCTCTGAACGCTGCAAATCAGCATAATGTTTCATTCTATGTTGAGCTCGCAACAGAGTGTGCCGAATCACATCCTGTAGCCAATTCCTTTCTACTAGCCATTGCTCCAGATCAGGGGCATGAGTGTGAACTTCATTGGTGATGCCAAAGTGCCTAGGAGCATGCCCATAGAGTACCTGAAAAGGAGACCTACCTAGAGCTGAATGATAAGATGTATTGTACCAAAATTCAACTAAGGGTAACCACTTGGCCCATTGTTTGGGGTAGGAATGAAAATTGCATCTAAGAAAGCCCTATAAGCATTGGTTCAATCTCTCAATCTGACCATCAGTTTGAGGGTGATAAGAAGAGCTCATCAGCAACTGTGTATCAGTGAGTTTGAACAAATATCTCCAAAAGGCACTAGTAAATATCTTGTCCCTGTCAGATATAATGCTTTGTGGTAGCCCATGTAACTTGTAAACATGCTACATAAAGTTCTGAGCTACTTGCAGTGCAGTAAAAGGATGAGCTAGTGGAATGAAATGGCCATACTTAGTATACTTATCAATCACCACCAAAATAGTGTCAAACCTTGAAGACTTGGATAACCCTTCCACAAAATCCATGGACACCACTTTCCAGGCTTGCTGTGGAACAGGTAAGGGCTGCAGTAATCCAGCAGGCTTGGTGTGCTCAACCTTGGCTTGCTGATATATAGCACAAGATTTGATGAATTCATAAATGGTACCCTTCATTCTAGGCCAAGTAAAGAGACGCCTGATCCTATAATATGTAGCCTGAACTCCAGAATGACCACCCATAGCACTGTTGTACATAGCCCGAACTACATACTGTTGAGCCAACTTATTATTACCCAGCCAAACTCTCCCTTTATGTCTCACAATACCATCATGCAAGGAAAAGAAGCTGGTTGCACCAGGATTGTCAGATAATTCCTTCAAGAGCTTGACTCCAACAAGATCATACCCTTCCTTAACTCTGGCTAACCATTTAGGGTTGGAAATAGCTATAGCTGTAACTGTGAGATGAGAAGAACACCTAGACAATGAGCCTGCTTCTTGGTTACCAGTACCTTTTTTATACTGTATTTTGAATTGTAGATCCATGAGCTTCAAGAGAGCCTTTTGCCGGAGCTTGGTTGTGACCCTTTGGTCAGATAGATGTAATAAACTTCTATGATCAGTCTTGATAATGAATTCTTGATGTTGTAAACATGCTCTCCATTTTTCAACTACTGTGATTATGGCCATGCACTCCTTTTCGTATGTAGACAATGCTTGGTTCTTGGCACACACATATTTACTTAGATAGGCCACTGGATGTCCCTCCTGCATCAGAACAACCCCAAAACTTGTATCACTGGCATCAGTTTTCAACACAAATTGCTTCTGGAAATCAGGTATAGCTAACACTGGTGCCTGAGTTAAGGCAGATTTTAGTTGGTTGAAGGCTTCCTTAGTCACTGATGTCCAAACAAAAGGACTAGCCTTCTTAAGAAAATTAGATAGGGGTTTACTGGTCATGCCATAGTGCTTGATAAACTTCCTGTAGTAACCAGTAAATCCCAAGAAGCCTCTTAACTCTTTTAGGTTCTTGGGTCTAGGCCACTCCTGCACAGCAACAATCTTGGATGGCTCAGTGGCTACACGAGCCCTAGATATGTAGTGCCCAAGATACTCCACTTCCTTTTGAGCAAAGAAGCATTTAGATCTTTTCAAGAAAAACTGGTGTTCTCTGATAACCTAGAATACTTGCTGCAGTAGTGCCAAATGCTCATCCAATGTAGCTGAGTAGACCAAAATATCATCCATGAAAATGATGACTCCTTTTCTTAGAAGATGAGCAAATATGTGGTTCATGATTCCCTGAAAAGTTGCTGGTGCATTTGTAAGCCTAAAAGCCATGACCAAGAACTCATACAGTCCACTATGTGTTTTAAAAGCTGTCTTATGAGTGTCATCATGGTGAATACACAAGTGATGGTACCCAGCTCTAAAATCAAGTTTGGAGAACCACTGTGCTCTAGCTAATTCATCAATCAACTCTTCCACAATAGGCATGGGATGTTTGTTTTTCATTGTTTGAGCATTTAAGTGCCTGTAGTCAACACAAAACCACCAGGTGCCATCCTTTTTTCTGACCAGCAACACTGGGGAGGCATAAGGGCTTTCACTGGGCCTAATAATACCAATCTACAACATTTCAGACAGTTGCTTCTCAATTTCATCTTTCTAGGCAAGTGAGTATCTATAAGTTTTGACATTGACTGGTTGAGCACCAGGCAACAATGGTATCCTGTGATCAAAGGGTCTTTGTGGAGGAAGAGTAGTAGGAGTCAGAAAGATGTTAGTAAATTGATCCAACAGTTGTTGCACTGACTGATGAATGCCTTGCTCAGAAATACTAGCAACAGCCACAGTCTCCTAGAACCTCACAGACTGAGATAAATCAAGCCTAAGCTGGATACAATGGGTCACAACCTGTCTGTTCAATAAGCCTCTGAGAGCTTTGTTAGAGGCCCTTGGACACTGAACTAACTCTTGATTCAAACCCAATAGAGTCACCCTTTTCCCAGCAGAAGTGAACCCCATGATTTTCTTGCCCCAATGCACCCACATGGGACTATGCTCCTCAAGCCAATGAGCCCCACAATCATATCAAAACACCTAAGTGGAATGACACCCATAGCAGTGGCAAATGTATGGTTCTGTGCAATCCACTGTAAATTTGGTATCCTCTGATCACACACCATAGAACTAACATCAACAGCCATTAACTGGACAGGAGGGCAAGGTATAGTCTTCACTTGAAGTTGAGCAGCTAACTTATCACCGATGAATGACCCCACACTACCTGAATCCATCAAAATGAGTACATTCACCTTGCCAATGTGACCACAGATTCTCATTGTCCTCCTTCTGATAGAATCCAAAGAGTTAGACTGAGATACAGTTGCTATAACTTCATCCTCCATTTGTTGAGGTCTATCAGAGTCACTATCATCTGTTGGCTCCAATGCATCCAAAAATTTCTCCAAGACATGCAGGGGTACCTGAGCAACACATTTGTGAGTATGACCCCACTTGGCTCCACATTTGAAACACAAGCCATTCCTTCTACTTGACTCCTTTAGAGCAGCCAACTTGTCTTCAGATTCTTTACTGTGGCCCTCACCTTTTCCTTTCTCAACTTCAGATGTCTTGGTTTTTTCATAGCCCATCCTGACATGGACATGTGGGTAACCCCCAAACTTGCTCTTGCCTCTACAATCTCTTATTCTTGAAGCAAAGCCAACACACTGGCCGTGTCAACATCTGGTGGCCATGACTGAGTGAATCTCCTCCTTAAGACCATCCACAAAACGAGTCATGAAATAAGTGTCATCATAGGCATCATTGTACTGTAAAAGACCCTGGGCAAGCTTCTCAAACTCAAGTTGATATTCCTCCACCGAGTCCTTCTGCTTCAACTTGTCAAATCGTTTCAGCAAGAGTTGGTACTGATTCTTGTCAAACTTGCTCATCACGAGATCACAGAGCTTGTCCCAATCAGTGATGCGCCCATTTCTCTGAATTGTTTGCAGCCAAGATGCAGCAACTCCTCTGAAATTCAGGGTACTGAATAGCGTCTTCAGAGATGGATGACCGCATACACCTCGAAGAATACCTCGCATTGATCCCGCCAAAGGCGAGGAAAATCTCCATCAAATTTTGGAAACTCCATTTTGAGGAAAGGGGGAGAACGACAGTTTGCAGGTGCAACATCATCAACTGTAACGACAGGAGGTGGATTCACAGACGTACCCTTGCCAAAGTTTTGCGACCGGGGTTCGAGGATCCCGCCACAGTGCTTGTCGTGCCCCTTGGGCCGCTCCCCGTCCCTCGCAGGTGAGCACGTGGATGACCTGGGAGCAAGGTTGAGGTCCATCGGCTTCGACCCTGGTGGAGGGTGAAGCAACGGTGTGGTTGCGGGAGCCATCGTCAGCCGCGCCTCCAGCGAGTCCATACGCGACGCGGCGTGATCAACCCGCTTCGTAACGGCCTCCAAAGAAGAAGAGGCGCCCTTCGCCCTCTGACACAAATCGTCGAACGCCTGGTCGGCGGTCGCCTGCCACGCCCCCATGGCGTTGAGCGAGTCCAACGAAGTCTGCATCATCGCTTGAAACCCCGTGAACTGCTTCAACATCTTGTCGAACTAGGACGAGAGCTCCTCTACTGACTTGGCCATCTCCCGCTGGAACTTGTTGGGTTGCTTCTTCGGCGCTAGGATGAGGATCACCAACTAGCGCGACAGCCCGCGATCACCACCGACCCGCTCAACCAAAACACGGACCTCTGAAATCACGAGTTCAACACCGAAGCGGAACTCGGATTCGTGCCGTATAGAATTACGAGCGCGATCAAGGAGGAGAATCACGACGGCTTTGATACCAAATTGTCACAAATCTACTGAGATTCAGACGGATAACTAGAGATAGAATGGAATTTGGGAAGGCAGGAGTGGGAAGAATAGCAAGAACAGCAGAGGACGGGAACAGAGTTTATTCAGAGTTGGTTTCAGAGAGTTTAGAGTTCTAATTGTTCAATGCCGACTCCGCCGGTTACAGGGCGATCTATACGCCAACAGACAACGCTGTTACAAACGGTGATCTACCGCCTTAAGTGTCTAAGCCTTGGATGACTAATGGAGTCACTGCCCCGTTATCTGAGCAGACGTCGTCGCCGTAGCAGTCGTTGTCAGACGCCCAACAGTAGCGGCACTCTTCCTTGCCACCCGCTTCTTGTGTACTCTGACAACACCGTCGCTTGAAGGTTATGTAGATTTTTTATGTGCCTGACTGACTTTTCTTTTTGACTAATATGTGGTGTCTGTTACAAACATTGCATCAAACTGATCACGACGCATGCCGACGGCCCATTTTCGTCCATAAAACAGCGAGCCTCCCCAGCCGTCACGGCGACAGTGCACCCCCGCCGGGGCAGAGACAGAGACCGCGCATGAGCTCCCGAAGCGCAACGTACGATGACCCGCCCTCCACCACGGCGTTCCGGCACGCGTCCTTCATGTCCGCGGCCTTCTCCCTGGCCTTCCTGCCCCCTTCTGTCCCGCCCATCAGGCCCCGCACCGCCGCCTCCAGCTCGGCTGCCTCCACAAGCAAGTCCTTCTTGGTGACGTCCATATTCTTGAAGTGGACGGCGACGCCCATCTCCCTGACGAGCTCGAACGCGTTCAGGTGCTGCTCCGAGTAGAGCGGCCACGGCACCATCGGCACACCGAACCACAGGCTCTCCAGGATGGAGTTCCACCCGCAGTGGGTCACGAAGCCGCCGACGGCCAGGTGGGCCAGGATCTCCTTCTGCGGCGCCCAGGCAGGCCACACGAGCCCGCGCCCCCGGGTCCGCGCCAGGAACCCGGTGGGGAGCACCGTGTCCAGGTCGGCGTCCGTCGGGTGCCGCGAGCCGGCGGCCGGTGCGCCCCGCAGCACCCAAAGGAAGCGGTGGCCCCCGCGCTCCAGGCCAGCGGCGACTTCTCTGACCTGCGCTACGTCGAGGACCCCGTTGCTTCCGAAGCAGAGGAACACGACTGAGGCCGACGGCTGCGTGTCGAGCCACTGGACGCACGCGTGCGGCTGGTGCTGCTCAGGCGCGGCGAACCAGATCACCGGGCCGATGGCGTAGACGGTCGGAGCCGGGCGGCCCGGCACGCAGCGGCCGTCCGCGATAGCGGCGAGAACCCCAGGCTCCAGCTCGACAGAGGAGTTGATGATGATGCCGCTGGTGTCCATGAGGCGGCGCGCGTAGTACTCGAACCACTCGTAGTTGCCGATCTTACTGCCCGACAGGCACGCCGGCATGTAGGACACAGGCACCGGCGGCAGCCCCGGCACGTGCACCATGCCTTCTGTCTGCTTGAGCCTGACGATGAGGTCCTCACGGATTCCCGGCAGCGGCAGGCGCAGCATGAGCGCGAGAAACGCGCCCGTGGAGGCGAAGTACGCATACCGCGGCACGGCGAGCTCGCCGGCCACGTCGAGCAAAGGCGTACAGAAGAGATCGAAGACGATGGCGGTCACCGGGGACGAGAGCCCGGCTATGGCCTCCTCGACTTGGGGCGCCTGGAGCTGGATGTACCTGAAGTTGAACTCCTCAGGGGCCAGGCAGTGGGTCGGCGGCTCGACGGCGGGGAGATTGATGAAGCGGATGTCAAGGCCGGACGATGACTCACGGCGCACGTGGTCCTCGACCTCGGACGCCTTGGCTGGCGTCGGGGCCTGCATGACCAGCACGGCCAAGGAGAGGGCACCGCCGCTGGCGTCGAGCATCCGCTTGCCGGCCGCGATCATGGACATGAAGTGACCGGATCCCCAGCACGGAAGGAAGACCATGGTTGCGGAAGCCATTGATCAAGGGGCTAGGCCAACAGCGTGCTCTTTTGCTGGACGTGTTGGAGACAAGAATCAGAATATTGGCTTTGTTTTAGACGAACATGGAGAACCAGACGTAGTCCTACTCCTACAAGATATTAGTGGCTATTGTTCTCGTCGATGATACCAGGTTGGCATCAATCGAAACGACACCAGACGATAAGTGTGGCTCTGGTTTTTTGCCAGTACTAGTACATACTATTGCGAGTATTTACCATTTGCGTATGTGAGATATCTCCATTAATTCACGGGCCGTCTAGTCTAATTTAATGGTGTGTTTTGATAGGAAGATAAAATCATTTGGTGATGGATCTCCGACGGGGCATACACACAATGACACAACAAAGAAAAGAAACCAGGAGTGCTTATCTAATCCAATTCGCCAGGATACAAACAAGATCAATATCAACCCAACCGGGCGAGCAAAAACAGTCTAAATGTCGACTCTTTACATAGACTCTCCTCCATAAAAAGATCCTAACCCCGGATATAACCTACTTACGGATAGTCGATTCTGTTTGCAATTTGTGCTACTTGCAGTATGAAACAGCCACACACTTATGCAAAGGTTGCTCTTTCACCAATCAAGTCCGGGGTAAGATTGTGATGTGGGAAGACTTGAATGCCCTGGGTAATGTTCCTCCTGGTGGCTCCATATATTGTTGGTGGAAGTTATCTAGGGCTAAGGTGGGCAAATCAATTTGCAAAGACTTGGATGGCTTAGTAATCTACTTATGGTGGAATGTCGGGAATGGACGAAACATGAGAAGTTTTCAGCAAAGTAGATGGCCACAAAAGAGGTGGCATTTTTTTTTCATCAAGAGATCAATTGAACAAATCCGAATTGCTAGGTCGACCTCAGTTGGTGATGTATACCTTGGCCGCTCTCGGCTCACTTTGGTTTTTTGTTGTTTTCCTTATAGCTTTGTTAGTTTTACTGGGTTAGGAGGTGTGTTGAGTAGTTGTGGTCACATGTTATACGTGATGGAGTTTGTGGTCACTTTGTGGATTTTTTATTTTTTCTTTTACTCTTGTAATAAAAATATGGAAAAACTCATGCCGTCATTGAAAAAAAATAATGGCATGAATCAAAACATAAGCAAAAGCAACTGCAGTAATCCCTACTTTGGAGCGAACACACAATAATTTTGAACATTTTTTGCGAAAATGTTCTTTTGAGTATTTGGGGCTTCAACCAATAGAAAAGGGCAGCATGGATCTTGCTGTGAAATTTTGTCTACTGACTGGTGAGTGGTGACTGACTTCCGTGGCGAATTGTCCAAATACGATCATTTTCTATGGAAATCTACCTTCAGTTTTTTCCGTAGACGCTGCTCTCTCTCTTTCGCCATTGGGTCGAGTCCATCGTTCTGTTTTGTTATCCGCTTTGTCCTGTAGCCAGAGCTGGCCCAGACAGCTGATTTATTGCTTAGGCATAGACGTACAGTAGAATAGTGTCGGCGTGTGGATCAAAAGGTCAAGTTAGCCAGCTATGTGCAGTGTATCATTGTCACGACGGGGCCTTGATTGGGTTTGGGTATTCCAAAGACCTCGATTTCCCCCTCTCTTCCGCGCCAACGTATTGGCTCCAGAATGGTAGGGTGCCCGAAAAAAAATTGGTGAGGGCCATACTAAGGCGTGGTGAGGACTGTGCAACTGATACATGGGCTATATTATCATTTTAAAAGTATGTATGGTAATATATAGATGTCTCATGGGCCACGCGTCAGCCCTACATCTGCACGATGTTCTGGTAGGGGAATTTTTCCAGCGTGAATGCTTGATATCGTTACAGGGATAGCACTTACGGCAGTTAGACTTGCAGGTGCTGCATCCACTAATGGGGGGATATGGGTGTTAAATTGTAGCCTTGTAGCCTTGAGATGGACAAGGGTGAGTAAAAATGAAGATTGAATAGTTACATTTTCTCCTCTAATAGGAGATAGATAGCCGTCGACCCTAGGGTTCCAAGCTGCAACCGCCTCGGGGCCCCTCCCTTCTTTCCGGCGTGGCCGTGGTAGCAAGAAGGAGAGGGTTGGGTCTCACCCATCATTGATAGAATCTACTGATGGCATTGTCATTGTGGCTTCATCGGGAGCTTGTTACCTGCAATGATTTCGACGATAACGAAGATGAGATCGTTGGCGCGGGAGTAGATTTCATTGGCAATAGGTCAATTTGTGGTTACTATCTACAAGGGCAAAGATACTCATAGGCACTGGCACTCCCCGTGAAGGAAATCAGGCATCTAAACCTGATGAATTATTGGGTGGAGGTGTTGAATCTACGGTCTATATTGTACTTAATGATTCAACCACCCATGTTCTTTCATCGATTAAAATGTGTTCCGGTTTGATTCTAGAATGTAGGATCTTTGTGATAGTCCAATGTTTTGAGGTTGGTCAGCGAATTTAATGTTGTGGACTGTACTCGGTGTTCAACGGCGCTTATTCACCTAGAGCATCGATCATGGGCACTGAGGAAGAAGATGATGGAAGGACTTGTATAAAATATCGTTTTAGTTATTTTAGGTTCTTTCGTATATAACATGGGGATGTTCTATGCCAAAATTTAGTATAATTCTTCCTTCGCTTCGCAGGGTGTGCCTATCACAATCCGAAATATAAAGGTGTTCATGCGTCTAATAATTATTAACAATATATACTTGGTACCTTGGCCTTAGATTTTCAACCCATAGGTAGAAAACACGATGGTTTCACGCACTTTTTAGGTAGGCCCATGAAACGAACATGTGAGTTTATTTGGTAAAGTTCCAGCTAGTACATCTCATTTTCCCATTGAAATTCAGTTATTGCTGGAACTTCTAGCATTACTGCCCACTTATATCAATGGCTCAGAGTAAGTTCTACGAGCCGGCTTGGGCAATGGGCTGGGTAATAAGAATAGAGAACTCAAAACAGAATACAAGGAGTACACCATTGGATGGCTGATGGCTTCATACCGTGAAAGAAATGCACAGAGCCTTGTCATTGAACTATGTCGGCATCACTTTCTCGGGTGCACGGCACCTTCGACGAGCGCATGACAGAGACTCTGCAGCGACCCGTTGGATGATCCGCCCTCCTCCACTGCCTTCCGGCACGCGGCTTTCATCTCCATGACCTTGTCCCTAACCTTCCTCGCCGTCTCGCCGTCGCCCATGAGAGCTTTGACCGCTCGCTCCAGCTCGGCCGCCGCCACAAAGTTGTTCCTCTTCCTTTCCACGTCCATCGCCACGGCGACGCCCATGTCGGCCACCAGCGTGAACGCGTTGTAGTGCTGCTCGGCGCCGAGCGGCCATGGAACCATGGGCACGCCATGCCAGAGGCTCTCGAGGACCGAGTTCCAGCCACCGTGCGTGACGAAGCCTCCCACGGCGGCGTGGGCGAGTATCTCCTTCTGCGGCGCCTTGGTTGGCCACACGAGCCCTCTGTCCTCTGTCCTCTCCAAGAACCCCGCCGGAAGCAGCTCCGCGAGGTTCCCGTCCGTGGGCATCTTCATGCCGGGCTCCGGGGGCCCGCGCAGCACCCACAGGAATCGATGCCCGCTGTGGTCCAGGCCGTGCGCTATCTCGTGCACCTGCGGCGCCGTGAAGCAGCCTTTGCCGCCGAAGCAGAGGAACACCACAGAGCCCGGAGGCTGCGAGTCGAGCCAACGCACGCACTCGTGGCGCGCCTGCTGCTCGCCAGCGGGCGGGGTAAAGGGGATCACCGGCCCGATCGAGTACACCGGAGGGGCCGGGACACCGCGCGTGCACCGCCCGTCGGCGATGGCCGCGAGGACGCGCGGCTCCGCCTCGGCAACGGTGTTGAGGACGATACCTCCGGCTTCCATGTAGCGCCTGCCGTTGTACAGGAACCAGTTGTAAGTGGTGATCTTCCTGTTCTCCAACCCCGTCGGCAGGCAGGACGCTGGCACCGGCGGCAGCCCGGGCACGTCCACGCCGCCTTCCACTTCTTCGAACTCGACGTCGCCGGCGACCTCCTCATCGAGCGCCGGGGAGCGCAGCAGGAGCGCGCACATCGCGGCGCTGCTGATCAGGTACACGTAGGCCGGCACGCCGAGCTCGTGCGCCGCGTCGAACAGCGTCGTGCAGAAGATGTCGACGACGACGCCGGCCACCGGGCACGTCAAGCCGGCGACGGCCGCCTTGACGTGGGGCGAGTACAGCTGCACGTAGCGGGATACGTACTCCTCGATGCCCGAGGTGTCGGTTGGGGGTGCCACTAATGGCAGATGGTGGAAGCGGATGGCGAGGCCAGAGGCCTCCTCCTGGCGTATGTGCTCGGTGATCTCGGACGCCCGCGTCGCCTCAGGCTCCGGCATAACGAGCACGGTGATGGTGAGGGGCCGTGCGCTGCGTGCGAGCAGCCGCTTGCCGACCTCGAGCATGGGCATGAAGTGGCCAATGCCCCAGACGGGCACCAGGACGACGGTCGGAGTAGCCATTGCTGGATCGACGTTTGTACGTAATGGGACAAGAAACAAGATGGGTGAGGGAAGTGGCTAATGATATAAGCGAATTTATCACTGGAGCGGCTTTGTTTTTGTTTTATTCCGATCCAAAAAGTAAAAAACAAAAACAGAGAGGCAAGGCTAGTCCCATATATATGGTAGGTGAGATCAACGATGATAATCTCATCACCCGAAGAAATGGACGGTGAGTAGAGGGCCGCAGCTCTAACGTCAGTATGTCGGATAGGAGGGACTGTACCCATCTAAGAGGACATTATTAGCTTTGATTTGGTGCAGGAACATGTCATTTTCGTGCCTATATCAGTATGTGGTCCAAAGACTGCCACACGTGCTCCGTTATTTTCACTGGTTAATTCCGTGAAACCTAGCTTAATTCCGATTGCACAATAAATTAGTTAGTATATGCACCAGAGGTTGCATACTTACATGTCCACTGCCTTACTCTGTCAGTTAAGAATTGAAGATACTGAGTTACATGCATTGGATTTAGTGGCGTAGGATTTTACTCTAAGTTATGCCAGCTAAAATTTTTCATATACAATTCGGTAAAATCATTTTACAATTCGGTAAGAGTTATAAAATTTATAACATATAATTCGATATACATGTACTAAATAACACGATAAGTCTTCAATTTGAAGATTTAATTGAAAACATCCAGAAATTACAATATAAATAATTAAAACAATATACTGTTCAAAATAAGATAACTCAATGATATTCACAATGAAAATTGGTAGGATTCAAAAAGAGGAAAGAGCATCTCGGTGGCCGGCAATCTGGCTCTGGTGTTAGTCCTCTACTCAAATAGAAGGAAATTGTTTGACCCCTATTCTATTTATTTATAAAGGGAGGGTACTCATAACGTTGAATCACTGTTTTTTTTCCTAATGTTCATCTCAAGCTCACAAGTCTACGGGTTTAAATATCCTGGAAAAATAGACATGAACTAGGAACCATTGTCGACGATTCAGATGAGCCAGCTCACTTCCTAAAACCTTACCTATCTCCTAGAAGTTGGTTAGCGACCTCCCATTTTGTTCTAGGATTCTTATTTTTTGTGGGTCATTTGTGGCATGTAGGAAGAGCCCGAGCTGCTGTAGCAGGCTTTGAAAAGGGAATTGATGGTGATTTGGAACCTGTTCTTTACATGACCCCTCTTAACTAAGATTTTTTATTTATTCCTGTTCTAGTTTTTTTCTGTTCTGGCTCGGTTATTCCATCTAGCCGAGCCATTCTTTCCTGCTTTCCTATAAAACAACTAAAACACCTAAAAGCTTACTACTTCTACTTACTCCCTCCGTCCTAAAATAAGTGATGTTTTAGGTTTGTCCTAAGTCAAACTATTTCAAGTTTGACTAAATTTATATAAAAATGTACTAATGTTTATGATACCAAATGAGTATTATTAGAATTAGCATGAAATATATTTTCAAATTCTATTAATTTGATATCATAAATATTGATGTTTTTTCCTATAACTTTGGTCAAACTTGAAATAGTTTGACTTAGAACAAATCTAAAACATCGTTTATTTTGTGACGGAGGGAGTAGTTGCTTACCGGTGAGCTGAGCCTATCTTGACTGACTTATCACACATAAAAAAGAAAGTCTAAATTTTCCACGGAAGCCGGCTCAAAATATTTGATCTTAGGTGCATTTCCCTCAATACTGGACCACAAACCAAGATTATATGCGGTCTGAAACTCTCAGGTTCTTGTTCTGCAGGAAACCACAAAAGAGGAAACCAGAAAACCAAAAACTTCTAGACGGAAGCGCAAGCAGCAGTAGAGCAGCCTAGGCGGAACGTCGATCTGATCATATCGATGTTGCATACGTGCAGCTTGGTCTGAACGACTGTGCAAATTTATCAGTTCGAGATTGCGGGCAAGATTTTTCATTGCAGAGTCGTTATGAATTATGAATCTTCAATACCTGGACAAGGTCATGATGGCTTTCGATTGATGCAACGAGATCATGAGGTCTAGATGGCTGGTTGGCTGGTTGGCAACCGCCAAGCGTCTTTCCCACGATGAAGGGAGGCCACCATGATCGCAAATGGCTGGAAGCCAAGGCGGCTGCAAGGCAAGACGGGAGAACCCTCCTGGCCTCCCTGTCATGTGGCCGCGTCACCACGTGGGCCTGAAAGGCCGTCATGTGATGTGTGGCTCGTGCCTGCATCATCACATGGGCCTGAAAAGGCCGTCGAGGTCGCAAAGCAGCCGGCAACCGCATTGTTCGATTGACTTTTCTTCTAACTTTTCTTTGGATAATTTTTATACCTACAATACAAATATATGTATACAGATAGTATACACACAGGTTGCGCAGGGTATGCCTAGCTCCGCCACTGTTTTGGATTTAATTGATTGTTGACACAATGACACATTATAGCTTCTCTGTATATTATGTTGTCACAAGAATGGTTGTGAACAATTTCACTTTGTTATAACATGTACAATTCTCTATATTCATATATCTCTACATAAGGATAAACGCTAACATGGAGCTATTAATTCTTGTAACATACTGATCATCCGCAGCCAAACCTCCGCTGAGGCACTCAATACAAAATAAGCCAGGGCAGACATCACAAGTGTCCATGCCCACTGCAAGGCACATGTTTAGCATCCTAAGGCTGTTTGGTTGCTAGCCACACTGTCACATTTCCTCTTAGGCAAGTTTGACTAAGTTGGCAAATGTTTGGTTGGCAACTAAGCTTAGACATCATTCTTTTAGGCTCCACATGTCATAGAATATAAAAGTACGGCAAGATTCCCTTAGACATGGCAAAGTGTGGCAACTAATTTGATAACCACGCTTGCCTAAGGTTAGTTGCGGTAGACTATATGGCTAGGAACTAAACATGCCCCTTGTCCTCAATCTCGTATTGGATATCACAGGTCTGGTTGGTTGTAAGAACTCTGTTTCTCTGGGCTCCTTTAGGCTTGCCCTTGATTTAGAATGTGAGGTGAACATCTCTTCTTTACTTGTTTTTTTATCAAATAAGTTTGTTACTCGGACGAATTAGAATGGAGTATGATTTTTTAAAGCCTATGTAATGATCTTGTGTAGCAGGATTTTTTATGTAGGCATATACTAAAATACATGTCATTGTGTTCTCTGTTTTTTCTTAGAGAAGGTCTGGCAAACTAGCAATACAAAATATATGTAATTTAGGACAGCCGCAAAAACATCCTGAGCTTTGGTTAGAATAATATTGGTTGCCTTTTCTCCAATTTTACTTAAAATTGTCGCTAATTGGATATTCATATTGTATTTCAGGCCATCCTATGAGGTGCTAGGAAGCATGCCTGATGGTGTCAGCAAGTTCAAAGTGCTCATGGAGGTTGTGTTTTGTTTTGTTTTGAACTTATTAGAGATATGACTATGAGATTGTTATAAGTGAAACTTGAGCAAAGAGTTCTATGTGTTAGTGAGCTAAACTTTTATCACAAATGGTGGATGCATAGCTTTTGGTCACAGGAGGTAGAGGTAGAGGTAGAGGTATTGATGGCTTGCTCATGCATAAACTTCTTTTTGTCTGCGAATTATGCGCAAACTTCATGTTTGTGAGCTTCTAATCTTTTTTGTACTTATATATTCGGCTAAGCTCGTATATGAATGAATCAATGTCCATGTATGTATGCTCATATTAATCAATGTCCATGTCTGTACGGTTTGTATAAAGTATGTTGTAATGGATGTCCGTGCATTGATAATAGAATAATAATTTTGGGGTCGTTGGCTTAAAAAATTATTTGTTGTTTTTAATCTCTTCATCTTGGGCAAACCCTAAATACCTAAATTGAACATGAAAACGGTCAAAATCATACACTCAACTGGTAACATCTGCACATCGCATTTATTTTGATTTATATATACGGTATCCACTTAAAATTGGGCGTAAGTAGCAAGCTCCATGGCATGCATGAATCACGAACGACAGAGACAACCGAAACCAACACTCGGATCCCATAATTCGGAGGCAAACACGCCGTGCGTCACTTTTTCGGGTGCACGGCGCCTTGGATGAGCGCATCACGGAGCCTCTGCAGCGAGACGACCGACGATCCACCCTCCTCCACGGCCATGCGGCACGCAGCCTTCATCTCCACGGACTTATCCCTAACCTTCCTCGCCGCCTCGCTATCGTCCATGAGAGCCTTAACCGCTCGCTCGAGCTCGGCTGCCTCCACAAAATTGTTCCTCTTCTTGTCCACCTTCATGGCCACGGCGACGCGCATCTCGGCCACCAGCGTGTACGCATTGAAGTGCTGCTCGGCGGCGTTCGGCCACGGCAGCATCGGCACGCCGAACCACAAGCTCTCGACGATCGAGTTCCAGCCGCAGTGCGTGACGAAGCCACCCACGGCGGCGTGGGCTAGTATCTCCTTCTGTGGAGCCCTCGTGGGCCACACGAGCCCTCTCTCCTTTGTCTTCTCCAAGAAACCCGCCGGGAGCAGCTCCGCGAGGTTTGCGTCCGTGGGCAGCTTGCTGCCGGGCTCCGGCGGCCCGCGCAGCACCCACAGGAATCGATGCCCGCTCCGTTCCAGGCCCCGTGCTATGTCGTGCACCTGTTGCGTGCTGAAGTACCCTCCGCCGCCTCCCAAGCATATGAACAGCACGGAGGCTGTTGGCTGCGAGTCGAGCCACCGCAGACACTCGTTGGCCAGCTGGATCGGTGGCGCGATGGCGACCACCGGGCCGATCGTATATACCGTCGGGGGCCGGATCCCGCGCGTGCATCTCCCGTCGGTAATAGCTGCAAGAACGCTTGGCTCGACCTCGGCAATGGTGTTTATCATGATGCCGTTCGTCTCCATGTAGCGCCGTCCATTGTACAGGAACCAGTCGTATGTCGGGATCTTCCTGTTGTCCAGTCCCGTTGGGAGGCAGGACGCCGGCACCGGCGGGAGCCCAGGCACGTCCAACCCGCCCTCCAACTCCTCGAACTCGACCCCGGGGACCACCTCCTCGTCGAGCGACGGGGAGCGTGTTAATTTCTTTGGATCGTCGAACAGTGGGTGATTTCTTTTTCATTTGGAATGATAACATAGATCATGTACTGGAGAGGGAGAGGATGATGAAGTAGAAGAGAGGGAGAGAACAGCGGAGGTGCCTCACCATCGGGCTTGGCTGACGAGCTCGAGGAGGAAGCAGTCACCTTGGTGTCGATGTAGGACGTGGTGGTCGGCGACGTGGCAGTGGCGCTTCCCGCCGCTGGCAGTGCCGCCCTCGGGATCGGATTAGGGCTAGGGTGATGGCGCAGTGAACCTCACGCACTGAGCCAGTGGCTCCCACCCCCTCTTATATGGCACTGTGCGACGGGGGCCCACCAGCCGTGCTTGGGCTGGACGCCCCCGATCAGGGCACGAGTCAAGGCCCAAGTGGCCGTTGGGCCATCTTGATGGGAGATCAATTCCAACATTCTCCCCCTTGATCTCATCTTATACTTTAACTTTAAACTTTGATTTTAATTGCTTTTACTTTTATTTGTTTCATCACAAATTAGTGTATAGAGCATGCCTCATCGTCACGGTCAGTCGCCGATAGATTTAACAGCTACAATACACATCTCTGATCTGAAACAGATTCTCTAACTTTTGGGCCCTTTATTGTCCGGAAATCATAGGCTATACCATAAACCCATGTCGACTGTGTGTTCTCCGAACACACTGGGTGGTAAGCCTTGGTAAGCGGATCCGCAAGCACTTTCTTGTCACTCACATGTTTAATACCTTTGGTATGATTCCGGACTTTCTCCTTAACAACGTATAACTTTAATGTCAATGTGTTTGGCAGCACACTTGACTCGTTGTTATAGGAGCAAACTACTTAAATGGTCATTGCTGTTGACAACCATTATCAATTCCGGGTACAAGTTACTTAACCATTTCGCCTATCCCTCAGCCTCATATCATGCTATATTATAACTTTACATCACTGATGACACTAGAACTGTTTCTTTTGGAGCTTTTCCACAATAAAACTCCAACTGCGAGTGTTAGCTACTATGTGGGTTTCACTAAACATCTCGCTAAAATATAACATTTGTACCCACAACTACTTGAGAGTACATGTTCTTTCCTTTTTAGCATGAGGCCGACATTTTTAACTCCATTCCAGTGATCTATATCTGGACTCGACTTTTGCCAAAACAACCCGGATACGTAAACTGTGTCAGGGCAAGGTCTTATCTTTGTACTCATTAAGCTTTCAACAGTTGAAGCATATATGACGTCTATCTATAACAATCTTACATTGCTTTTGAAACATTAAAGTTCTCAAACTATTACCCTGACCATAAGAATAGGCGTAGGTTTACCCGCATAGGTACTTTATTTCTTTAGAAACTTTTCTTAGCATGCCTATGCGATAGTCATAATACCCCTTTTCTTCTATCTCGATGAATTTTAATTCTTTTAACGAGATACATTTCACCGAGAATTTTTCTTATCGAACCTTGAGGACAAGAACTTCTTCTCATGCAGTAGATTGACATCTCTACTAACAATTAGGGTGTCATCCACACAGGATTAGGAAATGAATTTCCCATTCTATAACTTTATACAAATGTAATTGTCCTCTCATTCTCTTTTAACCCAAAATTTCTAATTAACTCTTCAACTTTAAATGCCACTGTCTATAGATTTACTCCATTCCATAAGAGATTTCTACAGGTGGCATCCCTTACATTCTTTCTTTTCATGACAAAACCTCTGGATTGTGCCATGTAATTATTTCATACAAATCCCATTGGGAAATGTTGTCTTTACTTTCATCTGATGTAAATCAGATCATGATGTGCCACTAGCACTCATTGTAATCTATTTACTCGCTTCGCGCAAAAAAAAACTTTGATTCAAGTCGCACTCCACATCTTTAAATATTCCCTTTGGAGTCACATTTTGTCTTGTAGACCCATCATAGCCTATTGTCTTGGCTCCTTAGGAATTTATTCTAGATCCCAAAATATTATTGGTATTATCGATTCCATTTCATCTTTCTTTGCTTCTTGCCACTTGGATGAGTGAACACCTCTCATGGCTTCTTCAAATTAGGTGGGATTACCCTCTATTTGAATTTCACTACTATAGACTTTATAATCGTCAGAAATATCTGACTTTCTTATTCTTTGAGACTTTCTGGGGCCTTAGCTACTAGCATTTCTTGACCTTTATTGCCAAAAGACAATTGATTCTATAAGGTCCTGTGTAACAAGATCCTTATTTACATTATTCATCCTCCTTGCGGAGTCAGGTTTCTTTGTACCATGCTCCCCCAGATTGTCCCATCTTTAATTTTCTTATTTTGGGTTCAATCTGCTAAAACTCATATGGTGCATTTAGCACCACCTTTAAAACTCTGAACACGTCCAGTATAAATACTGGCTGACTATGCTATCTTTCTGTTGGAACTGTAAAAGGTCCATGAATTCAGCTATATCTTTACTTTAGGGGTATCGATATTATGACCGCCTTACTCCCCCGACGATCACATTCATCTTTTATAGATCACTTTAGTATGCATCGCATTGTCTGAATTATGGGGAAATATCTTTCTTAAAACTTTCTTAATTGATCTCACCTTTCTCCCCCTCGAAATGTGGTACGAACTTTTCTACCACAATTTCGAAAACTATTCAGAACTCAAAACTATTCAGAACTCTTGTGAATGAGGAAACTTTGATTACTTTCTTCATCCACATGATTACATCATGCAAATGAAATTATTTCTTAATTCATTGGGAGTACTTTTTCCTCATTTCACTTCAAGAACTCAACAGAGTCTTTTATCAGGATAGCATAAGAGCTACCCTAATCTTTCTCCCTGTACGGGATACGCTCAAAGCACATGAGTCATCACAACTTTCTCCCGCCATACAGGATAAATACTATGTCAAATTTCTCCCGCCATGCGGGTATTTTCTCAAACTTTTCCCGTCATGCGGGTACTGTCACAAACTTTTCCCGCCATGCGAGATAATTTTCTTGAAGGGACATTAAATGTCAATATCGTCTCATATTCAATCAACAAATTTAGAAGTAAATCCAAAAACTCTTTAACACACATGCTTAATCCGACGTTGGTCAAATTAAACATGCATGTCACTTATTACATTTCAAATCATAATGATTAAGTCTAAAATTATATTACTTATTACATCTTTTAACACGAGGATAAAACTAAAACTAAAGCTCTTATTTCTCTATTTCTTTCTTGGATCAATATCCTGGAATTCTATCTTTTGAAGTCATTCTTTAAAGAGACCGTAGTCCCTTACACAATGGTCTTCTTTCTGCAAAAAATTGCACTTTTATCTTCTGAGTCACAAGTACCCAGCTCATTTCCTTTTCACCCTTCAAGAATAAAGACATGAAGTTCTTTGTTTGAAGACATTAATCAGTAATCAACAATAATAAGCATGAAAATAACCCTACATTAGTCTGGTTAAAGACATGCACATTAAACTTTTAAACTTTAAGTTCTATTCTATATTACCATTGGGCAGAAATAGAACAAAACCATCAATCTTATACATAAATTCTACATCACCGTTGGGCAGAAATGGAATTAACATATGAAAACTCAATTATCTTATAACCCTCTTCAAAACTAAATTCTCCCGTTTGTTCGAATTTAATTTTGAAGATCATCATCATCATTGCAGCGGAAACATGAAAATACATTACATTCTGCTCGCTCTGGAGCATCTATTGTCTCTTATCTATTCTCTGATAATTGGTCACTTTGATACAAAATTCATCAGAGATTTAAACTCTAAACATAAAACTCATAGAATTATAATATTGTTATCATCAACGTTGGTCAGAAAATAACAATATCATAATTTTCTTTAAACATAAACTCTTAAATAAACTTATAATATTGTTATCATCAACGTTGGTCAGAAAATAACAATATTATAGTTTATCTTAACTATAAATCAATTATTCCTCCAATTTAAAATTCCCGTTGATTCCAACTTTAACTGGAGGATCAACTTTTTATTATCATTTACTGAATAATTATAACTGCTCTTTAAATTAAATCCTTCCATTAGTTCGGATTTAATGAGAAGACAATCATCTTTAACTTTGCAGTGGAAAACGTTAATAAATTCCATAATTCTATTTTCCAGATACTCTTAGAATTCTTTACTATTCTCTGAAAATATATATATATATATACTTTATTCTCTTTTCAGAAGCTTCTCTTTCTGCTTATCTAGTCTCTAAACAATTTATTCCGTTGGGTCAAAAATGAGTAGAGAACAAGACTATTAAAAATACTTCTGAAAAGGAATAAACAAATTCATAAACTTTACTTTGCAATTGGGCTGAAATCTCCACGCGTTTTGTGCTGCCGCGGCCCAGCTGAGCAACCAGCCCGAGGCCCAGCCGAATAAACAAATTCATCCCCAGCCCTCGCCCTCGGCCCGTCTAGGCGCCCGAGCGCACCAGCGCCCCCTGAGCGGCCCAGCGCACAGCGGCGGCCCAGCCGCAAAGGCCCAGTAGCTCGTGGCCGCTGTCACCTGGCGAAGCAGGCCGCGCCTCTCCCCGCGTCCCAGGCCTCAACCTGGGCCTGGGCCGGGATTTCTCCATCCCGCCTGGGCCAAAAGAAGCCCGACGAGCTAGCGAGCAATCCTGGCCGTTCAAGCCGATCCGACGGCCGTGCGCGAGTTTCGCTGGATCAAAACCAGTGGCCGCCGTCCTTCCCCTTGGAAACCCTAGGCATTTCTGTCTTCCATCTTTCTGATCCCTTCCTCCGGCTCTTTCTTTAGCCACAGAGCAGCATGGTGGCCGTCGGCCACCGACGCCGGTGAGGGCACCGCCGGGATGGCCGGTGCTCGCCCCCGCATCGGCACCCCCGTTCCTTCTCTCTTCACTTTTCCACGGCGCACGCTGCACAGCGCAAAACCCGGCAGCAGAGCCGGCCATGGCGTCGGCGGCCACCCAAAGCGACCCCGACCCGAGGGAGAAGAAGAGCGTGGCGGCGCCGCCGTCGGGCCCCTGGCCGGCGCGCGCGTCCACCCAAGGTTGGGCGCGCCACCGTCCAGCGGCCTCGCAACGGCGCCCTGAGAGCGCACGTGAGTAGTAGCGGCGGCTCCGTTCAACTTCTCCCACGGCGTTCTAGACCGCCGGCAGTGACGGGTGATTCTCTGCCCCCTCACCGTCAAGGTGACGTTCGGCGGTGATGACGGTGGGTGCCCAGGTAGGACTGCCCCTTTTCCGTCCTCTTCCTTAGGGTTAGGGTTAGCTTTCTCTGCCGAATCGAAACCGATTCGGTCATTTCATTCTTTATTTTCTTTCCCGATTTAAATCGGTTACTTTTCCTTTTATTTCTTTCTTTCACCCGATCTGTGATCTACTCACTAGGTAAAACCAGCTCCGGTACCATTGTTAATTTCTTTGGATCGTCTAGGGTAGTAGAACAGTGGGTGATTTCTTTTCCATTCGGAATAGATAACATAGATCATGTACTGGAGAGGGAGAGGACGATGAAGTAGAAGAGAGGGAGAGAACAGCGGAGGTGCCTCACCATCGGGCTTTGTAACACTCCGGTGTTACGCAATACATTTTTGCATGGCAATCATATTGCACCGCATTCATAACATCATGATCATGTGTGACAATTTGTAATTTGATTTAAACAAAAGCTTGAAACTAACGTATGTGATAAATTGTATTAACATGATAATCACATTTGTACCAAAACCTTGCAACTATAAATTCTACATCACTTGGAACCCTAGTTCAAATTTTGGAGCTCAAAATTTGTCAAAACTTGCTTAAAAATAATTATGAAAAATATTCAAAATTTTCCCCTATTTTAGCTTTTATTCTGTCATTCAAAATCTATCAAGAATTTTGAGATGGCCCCTTAATCAAAGTTGTAGAGAATTTAATTTTGAGCAACTTTTATTTTTGGGCCAAATCCATAAAATGCTTTCTTCTTGTTCAAAACATGGTTTGAAGTTTGAAATACATTTAAATTTGAAAATCGAAAATCAAAAATTCATTTTTTCCCCTCGCGGGCCGCCGCCTCCGGTTCGGCCCACGGCCACATGCGGCCCGCGCCACCCCGCGCGCGCGCGCCCGCACCGCCTCCGTCCCGGCCCGGCCCAGCCGGCCACCTTCTCCCTCCGCTCGCCCGCGCCCGCGCGCTGACGCCGCGCCACGCCGCGACCGCGGCAGAGGAGCACCGCCGCGTGGCGGCCCCGCGCCTGCAGCGCCCGCCGCGCGTCAGCCGCGGCCTGCCACCGCGCCCACGCGCCCGCCTACACCTGCCGCGGCCCGCGCACTCACTCGCTCGCTCGCGCCCGCACTCCCTCCTCCTCCCCTCCCGAGCCGAGAGCTCGAGCTCCGCCCTCGCCGCGACCGCCGCTCCGCCGGCGTGAAGCGCCCACACCGCCGCGCCATTTCTCAATTGCCCGCGCCCGCAGCTCCGCCTCGCCTTCCCCCGATTCAAGCTCGCGTTTGCGCCGTCTTCCGAGCTCTAGGTGAGCTCCTCCACGCCTCGCCACCGACGGCCATGGCGCCACCGCGCGCGGCCTCCCGTCGAGGCGGCTCCCCGCTACCCCCTCGCCCCCCTTTTCTCCAAAAACGGATTCGCCACTTCACCGCGGTTCGCGTGCGCTCTTTGCCCCTCCTGCTCGCGACCGGAGACGGCCGGTCGGCCGCAGCCGCCGCCGTGACGTCGAGCGCGCGAACGCCGGCGACGCGCTCTGCTCCTCGCGGGGGCAAGACCGTGCCCCTGGGCCGCGCCCCGAGCGGGCCGGCTCGGTGGTCCTCCCGCGCGCGCGAGACAGTCCGGAAAACGGCCACGGGCCGACTGTTGACCTCGGGCCGGCCCAATTCCTTTTTCAGAAAAACGAATTTCGATTTCTTTTATTATTCTTGATGAAAAACACTTGGAAAATGATTTCTTGGTCATTTTAGCTCCAAAATTAGTGAAATAAATTTTTATGTACTCATTTGAATCAGATCTACAATATAAAAATGTTGCATGTCAATATTTCATTACTTTTCTGTAGTGTTTTATTTAATCCTTGAAATTGGTGTTTTCTTGAAAAATTGATAAGAAAATGTAGAAAAATCAGAAAAATGTGGTTCCAAGTTTATTAATCCTGTTATGCCATGTACTTGCTAGGGTAATTTTATTTCATGGTTGTTCTGTAGAAAAATGTATAGTTGCAGTTCAAATGCTTTTTATTACCAATATTTGTTATTTTTGTTATTTAAATAAATTTGAATAAAACATGCAAGTGATAATTTTTCTATAGTGTTTGTTTAGGTAATAGATAGTAGAAAAATTCCTAAATCTGTTGTTTGATACTTTTCATAATGTAAAGTATTTTAAATATCTATTTTAGGCCTTAGTTTGTTATTTTTGTATAGGAAGTTCTAATTATCCAAATGCAGTAAATTTTTTGTGCCAAGCTATTCTTGATATTAGTAATCCACTGTAATTTTATAAGATTTTTCTGAGCTACTAAAATATGTGTTGCTGTTCAACCATGGGACTAATTAGGGTTTCTCTTTATTCTTAATGCAAAGTTAGTTAGAGAAATATACTTTGGTGTATCTTTGAAGCATCTTGATTGTCAAATACTCTCGCATGGTAGAAACTAGTGTTGGTAGTTTCCGAGTACATGTTCTTGGATGACGTAGACTACCTTGTAGAAGAGTCATAAGTTCCACATAATCCGATAACGTAACATATTCATTACATCGCATGCATTCCGCATCATCATCATCTCATGTCACCTCTGCAATGCACCTATGCATGTTGCACTCATACTTCTGCATCATACAGGATCGCAGGAAGTGGTTCCGACAGTTGTTCCCGAGGACGCAGAGGAGCAGCTCGAAGTGACGGAGCCGGAACCAGCAGAAGCAGAAGAGGAGTCCGGTGAAGAGCTTCCGGAGTGCCCTGACCACCGTCCCAGTACCTTCGAGCGAGGCAAGCCCCGGAGCATTTCTCCCTCGGTTTGCAAAGAATTATTTATTAATTTCACTTAATCTGATGCATTAAGTTTAGGAGTTGTTTGCAAACGTTGCTGCATTATACCTTGTTTCACCTTGTCTTACCCGATCCTTGTCACCCTGGTGTCCACGGTTAATAATTGCTTAGCTTGCTTAGACCGGTAGAAGTCGGGTGATTGCCTGTCATCCGCGAGCTATAGGGGATTACCTGGTTTTATGTGAAAGAAATGTCATGTGAGAATAACTAAGTGTGGAAATGAATGTGAGACCGGGCGGAAGCTTGCAGGGTTCTGGACTGTAGTGCCTTCCGTCTGTGTCGATTAAGGACCGTCCGATGTCGGGCCTCGGGTCATGTTGAACGCATGCCTCACATTTAGCTGGCCGAATAAAGTACCTTTCGACCGCGAAGCCGGGAGATTATTCGGGCCGAGTAGATTGCCCGCAACGCACTGTACCGGAGCAGTAGTGGCAGGAAACGGGGGCGCGATGATAAGGCCAAAGAGCAGTCGGGCGGCCCCCGGGTACATGTGGTTCCTGGCAAGCTCGCGACTTTACCTGAATGGTTGACTCGGTGACCAATACCTCACTTTAGCGGGTGAGTGAGGTTTGTGTGAGGAATAAATTACCAGCTGGTCAATAATCGATTCGAATCGCCATCGTTCACTGGATAGTGAACACTTGACTTGAGTTACTTCATCGTAGTAATATTGATGAAACACTTGGATAGTTATGAGGAAATGACATGGTAACTATTGTTAATTATCAATGGTAATCCTTGCTTGCTTAATTACATGATTACTTTAGCATAAAGTGCAAACATAGTTGACAGGGGAATAAAGAATTAAAATATGACATGCTTTTGTAAATGATTTGGTAAGCTAAAAATGCTTTTCTTGCAAATGAGTCAGCTACCCCACCAAAAAGCCTATCATGATCCTTGGAGTCTTTTTGTTTTGGTTCTGTCGGGTAAGTCTAGCTGAGTACCTTCTCGTACTCAGGGCTTTGTTCCCACTTGTTGCAGATGGACAGATGTACTATGGTTATTGTATTAACTGTCTCTACCCTGCGATGGGCGAAGCCTAGGACCATGGGCAATGGTCATTCACTACTCCTCGCCTGATGCTTTTGTGGGAGATGATCGCGAGCTGGCACTTTATTTTGGAAAGTTGTGCGTGTGTGTGTGCGCTTTGAACTAATGCTTCCGCTACTTTATTCGAAACTGGTTTGTAATAACTATGTTTAAACTCCGATGTATTTTGTGCCGCAAACTACTGTGTAACTTATGAAGGTAATCGCTAAACTTATTACGATCTTGGCTGTGATGTGAAATGGTTTGAAATCCGTCGAGATTTCACGGACTACCGGGTTATACGGGCTTAAGTTTGGTAAATTGTCCGTCCGTTGGATGATTTTCTTACTTAATCTCGTATAATTGGGCGGTTCTGTTACAGCTGGCATCGGAGCATGGTTTAGCGTAATTACTGTTCATAAGTGTATTTAAACCAAAACCCTGTTTAAAAAGTGTGATTTTGAGACTAAAAAGTGTGCCAGTGATCATATCCTGTATGCCCAGTTAAGGACTCTAGGTGGCTATTTAAGTACTAACTTGGGGTTCTGCACCATATTCCTTTTTCGTTGCTCATACGGCGTGCTATTGTATGAGTGCCACTTAATTGAGTGGTAATGTATGGATCAGTTACCTCTACGCTTCGGTAAGTGTGAGTTGTGAGAGCATGATCGGATACACCGCCGATCTAGGGAAAAGTGCTTATATGATACTTGGATAATTACATGTTTTTATAAAAGTGTCGCATGTGTGGGTGTTCCGTCCGTTGAGGCGATGCCGTCAATAGGACGATGTGTTTGGGTAGTTACTACCGTTGTACACGCATCTGGGGATTCGTGTAAAGCGTGTAGGTAGATTTACTGCTTTCATGCATTCATGGGGAATGGGCTGAAATGAGTTTTCTGCAGGTACATAACAGCGTATCGTGTAGACCGAATTAGTTACGTATATGAGAGATCGTTTGTATGCCACCGAATTCACCGTTAGATGCTTTTATTTCATAAGTTTGTGAGAACGTAAGACTCGTGCATGCATCATATTGTTTGTGCATTCCATTCATGGCATGCATTCCTCCCCTTATAAAAGGATTATCCCATTTTGATAAAAGTGACCTCAACTAAAATATGTTCTCACCGGGTAATTAAAACTTGTGCTACAGATGGCCCGCACGAAGCAGACTGCCCGCAAGTCCACTGGCGGAAGAGCACCCCGTCGTCAGCTAGCCCCGCGGGAGCACCGCAACACGGACACTTTTCTAAGTGAGTTTGGCATGCCCACCTTGCTTTGGAGAGTGCTTCATGATGTGGGGTACCCGGAGGGACAAGAGCCAGTTTACTCTTGGAGCGAGAGCCAGTTAGCTGAAGATGGGCTTGCTGTTGTAGAGATCACCGTCCCTGCTCTTGGTGATGCGCCAGAATGGGATGGTTGGCATTTGGAGTTCGAAGGACGCACTCCAGTCGAGGGTGTAGAGGGCGCAGCTTTTCGCGTCATCCGAGACATCATGAGCAGATTTCCCAAAGAGTTAGCAGCAGCTTTGGCCGGTACCTTCCCGAGAGATGATCCTCGCGATGCCGTTTGGGTACAGCCGCAAGGAAGTGCCCTAGTTAGAGGCCCCAGTGAAGGACGGGCTAGCGACAACCACACCATGAGTGCCATGTATGCAGCCATCAGAGCATATCAAGGTCTGGAGAATACCTATTGGACCTTGACTGGCCTACGCGGTGATGATCGGCTTGAAGCAAGAAAACAGAAGAAGAAGCAAGCACGTGCCATAGCTAGCTTGTAGGAGCAGTTGGCTGACATGAGCTTGCAGCGGGACCGCGCTCTCGAGAGAGGCGAGAGTTCCATGCAGCAGGTACAGCGGTTGACTCAGGCCAACAGGAATGCAGATCGCCTGATGGAACAGCTAGTACAAGAACGGAATGAAGCCTGGAACGAGAGGGACCTTCTGAGGCAGAGGGTCGAGAAGTTAGAGGAGTACAATGCCAACTTGCATGAAGAGTTCCATGCCCTCTACAACGGGATGGGCCCGTATGCTCCTCCGAACGCCGCTCAGATGGACATCGACGACGACGCCGCTGCTGAAGGTAGCGATGGCGACGCCTCCGACCTCGACGATGGCCCCGAGGAGTAGGATAGTGTCCTGCGTTAGTAGCTAGGCTGGACGCGATGGCCTTCTTTTGGTTTCCATGTATCATGATGTATCCTGTTCGACCTTGAGACTGACGATCTTTGGAGTTTGGTTGTGTATGCGATATCCGAACGCATAAAAGTCCAGTGTGTGTATGCTGGCAACGTGGTTGTATGGAACGTGATGTTGCATTTGAAGTAACTTAATTGGTGCTGTTGTTTAATTGGAATGAAATTATTGCGCCTCTGTTTTCTTGTATGACTTGTTCTCTCCAATGAATTCAGTATGGCATGATTGTTCATTCGGACACAATTTTACAACTTCACTCAATTGTGCTTGTTGCTGAAATATGCAGATGGCCAACACTCGTCGTGCTACGTATGAAGCCGCTGAGACTGGTGGCAATGGTGCAGGAGCTGGTGGAAGTGGTGCCAACAATGTCAACCACCAGGAACCACGTCCAGAACCACATTTGCCCCCTCCTCCGCCGCTCACCGCAGAAATGTTCTTCACACAGTTTCTTGGAAGTCAACGCAGTACTGAACAGTCACAGAGGAATATGGAAGACTTTCTGCGTACTATCGCGGAAAATGTTCAAAGAGGAAATAACCAAGGTGGTGGCCATGGAGTGAACCAGTACAGCAGTTTCAAGGATTTCATGGATACTAGGCCACCTATTTTCAAGGAAGCAGCAGAGCCACTTGATGCCGAAGAATGGATCAACACTATGGAAGATAAGTTCCGTGTGTTGAGGCTGACAGATGTTCTGAAAACAGAGTATGCTGCCCATCAGTTACAAGGACCAGCCGGAATGTGGTGGAAGCATCACCGCACCACTTTTCCTCCTAATGCCCAGATTTCTTGGAGGGATTTCACTGAAGCTTTTAAGGGAGTTTATATTCCCCCAGGGTTGGTTGAGATGAAGCTTGGAGAGTTCTTAGCCTTGAATCAGGGTACCAAGACGGTGACACAGTATCTGCATGCCTTTAATAACTTGTGCCGCTATGCTCCAGACATGGTTGACACAGATGCAAAGAAGATTGCTAGTTTCAAGAGAGGGTTGAGTCCGAAGATGATGAAGCATGTGGGTACCAATACCCGCAACAGATTCAACGACTTTATCAGTGACTGTTTGAAGCAAGAGAA
The DNA here is from genome assembly GCA_038087645.1 of Saccharum hybrid cultivar R570. Classification (NCBI taxonomy): domain Eukaryota; kingdom Viridiplantae; phylum Streptophyta; class Magnoliopsida; order Poales; family Poaceae; genus Saccharum; species Saccharum hybrid cultivar. The sequence continues at coordinate 15,250,138 of JAQSUU010000402.1, forward strand.
GAACAATAACGCTTACACCGCATCCAAGAATCGCAAGAGAGTGTTCGAGTCAGGACCATCCCAGTCCAGAGTTGTCCCTGCCAATCGTTCATCTTATCGTCCGTCCGCACCTGGTGCAAGGTTCAGGCCGCCGCAGCATAAAACCCAGAACTACAAGGGGCCACAAAAACCGTACAAGATGGCAGTGCCGCCAACAAAGACCAACGCAGCTGCAGAACAGAGCAACTCCAAGGGAGCTATAGGGTCTGCTGGTACAGTGAAAGGGCCCTGCTACAACTGTGGTCAGCCAGGCCATTTTTCAAAGTTCTGCCCTTATCCGCCTAAAAAGAAGCAACAAACTTACAATGCTCGTGTGCACCACACCACCATTGATGAAGTTCCTGAGGGAGAGCCCGTAACTGCTGGTAAGTTTCTTGTGAACCATCACCCTGCAGTTGTTCTTTTTGATTCTGGATCCTCGCATTCTTTTATGAGTCAAGCATTTGCACGGAAGCATGAACAACTATGCACAGAATTGAGTTATGGTTATCGCATAAGTTCAGCAGGAGCTGATGTGTTAACCAATAAGATGGTTAGAGGGGCAACCCTTGAGTTAGGTAGTCGGAAGTTTCGAGTGAACCTGGTAGTTATGCCTGGACTAGTTTTGGATGTAATAATAGGAATGAACTGGATGAAAGACTGGGAAGCAGTCATAGATACAAGCAGTCGGATGCTTACCCTTAAAGATCCCCAGGCAGAGGGTACTTTCCAGGTACCATTGCCTAAAAGAACAGATCTTGTGAGTGTGACCTGTGCCATGGAAGTTGCTCCTATCCATCAGATCCCAGTAGTATGTGAGTTCCCGGATGTGTTTCCAGACGAGTTGCCTGGCCTTCCTCCAGATAGAGATGTTGAGTTTGGAATCGAGTTGATCCCCGGGACAGCTCCAATTTCGAGGAGACCCTATCGGATGCCTCCGGATGAGTTAGCTGAGTTGAAGAAACAGTTGGAGGAGTTATTAAAGAAGGGGTTTATTCGCCCAAGCAAGTCTGAATGGGGATGTCCTGCCTTGTTCGTAAAGAAAAAGAAAGAGGGTACTCTCAGGATGTGTGTGGATTATCGACCTCTTAATGCTGTAACCATCAAGAATAAATATCCCTTGCCTCATATTGATGTTCTGTTTGATCAGTTAGCTAAAGCTAGAGTGTTCTCCAAGATAGACTTAAGGTCTGGGTATCATCAGATAAAGATTAGACCTCAAGATGTTCCGAAAACCGCCTTTTCTACCAGATACGGGTTGTACGAGTATCTTGTTATGTCATTTGGACTAACAAATGCTCCTGCATATTTTATGTATCTGATGAATACGGTTTTCATGCCAGAGTTGGACAAGTTTGTAGTTGTCTTCATTGATGACATTCTAGTATACTCTGAAAACGAGAAAGATCATGAAGAGCATCTGAGAATTGTCTTGACCAGGCTGAGAGATCATAAGTTATATGCTAAGTTCAGCAAATGTGAATTTTGGTTAAAGAAAGTTCCTTTCCTCGGTCATATCCTATCTGAGAATGGAGTTTCTGTAGATCCGAGTAAAGTGCAAGAGGTTATGGATTGGAAGACTCCAACCACAGTGTCAGAAGTCAGGAGTTTCCTAGGGTTAGCGGGTTACTATCGCCGTTTTATCCCAGACTTCTCGAAGATTGCCAAGCCAATGACAAGTCTGTTACAGAAAGATCACAAGTTTGTGTGGACAGAGGAGTGTGAGACAGCTTTCCATACCTTGCGGAAAATGTTGACCACTGCTCCAGTTCTTGCACAGCCCGACATCGAGAAACCTTTTGATGTGTTCTGTGACGCATCAAAAACAGGATTAGGGTGTGTGCTAATGCAAGAAGGAAGAGTCATTGCTTATGCCTCCCGGCAGTTGAGAAAACATGAAATCAATTATCCGACACATGATCTTGAGCTTGCCGCTGTAGTGCATGCCTTAAAAATTTGGAGACACTATCTACTGGGTAACGTGTGCAACATTTTCACCGATCATAAGAGTCTCAAGTACATTTTCACCCAACCAGAATTGAACATGAGACAGCGGAGATGGTTAGAGCTGATCAAAGACTACAACTTGAATGTACAGTATCACCCTGGGAAAGCCAATGTGGTAGCTGATGCTTTGAGTAGAAAGTCACATTGTCTGAATATGCAACCCTTACTTGAAGATGGTTTCGATCTAATGCACCCTGCCGTGCTACATAGTATTCAGGTCAGTTGTTCCTTGGAGAGTAAGATTATAGAAGGGCAGAAAGCAGACAAAGGGATATTCCACATCAAAAAGAAGATTCAAGAAGAACCCTCGAAACACTTCAGGGTGGATGAGCAGGATGTGTTGTGGTTCGACAACCGTCTTGTTATTCCAAAAGATAGAGAGCTTAAGAATAAAATTATGGATGAAGCTCATCTCTCTAAGTTGTCTATTCATCCTGGCAGCAGTAAAATGTATCAAGAACTAAGGCCTCGTTATTGGTGGACCAAGATGAAGAAGGAAATTGCAGCGTATGTAGCCAGATGTGACACATGTTGTAGAGTAAAAGCAATTCACATGAAGCCTGCCGGAATGTTACAACCTTTGTCAGTACCAAGTTGGAAGTGGGATGACATAAGTATGGATTTTATCACGGGTCTACCCACTACTCAAAAAGGTCACGATTCCATTTGGGTAATTGTGGATCGTCTTACTAAGACAGCCCACTTTCTGCCTGTCAAAACGGAATATAGACCACCTCAATATGCTGAGAAGTATATTGCAGAGATTGTGAGATTGCATGGCATACCAAAGACTATAGTGTCTGACAGAGGGTCACAGTTCACTGCTCACTTTTGGGAGCATTTACACAAAGGTTTGGGGACTAGTCTGATTCGTAGCACTGCCTATCATCCTCAAACAGATGGTCAAACTGAGAGAGTTAATGCTGTTCTCGAAGATATGTTAAGAGCTTGTGTGCTGTCTTCCAGAGGTTCATGGGAGTCATGGTTACCATTAGCAGAGTTCTCATACAATAACAGCTATCAAGAGAGTATCAAGATGGCACCTTTTGAGGCTCTGTATGGCCGAAAGTGTAGAACACCGTTAAACTGGATTGAGCCAGGAGAAAGAAGGTATTATGGTATTGACTTCGTAGAGGAAGCCGAAAGGAAAGTTCATATCATCCAGCAGAATATGAGAGCAGCTCAGTCACGACAGAAAAGTTATGCAGATAAGAGAAGGAGACCGCTTGTGTTCGAAGTAGGTGACTATGTCTATCTAAAAGTTACGCCAATGAAAAAGAAAAGGTTTGGTGTGCGCAGAAAGCTGGCCGCCAGATTTGTGGGACCTTACAAAATCCTGGAACGGAAGGGTCCTGTGGCTTACAAATTGGAGTTACCAGAGTCAATGGGTGCTATATTCCCAGTTTTTCATGTATCACATCTCAAGAAATGTTTGCGCGTTCCAGAGGAAAGGATTGAACCTCGAGGCATAAAACTGAAGTCAGATCTGGTGTATCGTGAGCAACCAGTTCGAGTTTTGGATACCAAGGAAAGGGCTACTCGAAACAGTGTGGTGAAAACATATAAGATACAATGGAGTCATCACGATGAAGGGGATGCATCTTGGGAAACGGGTGAATACTTAAAGAATGCCTACGAAGATTTTTATAATAAATGGTTCGTAACCCAAATCTCGGGACGAGATTTTTATAAGGGGGGAAGGCTGTAACACTCCGGTGTTACGCAATACATTTTTGCATGGCAATCATATTGCACCGCATTCATAACATCATGATCATGTGTGACAATTTGTAATTTGATTTAAACAAAAGCTTGAAACTAACGTATGTGATAAATTGTATTAACATGATAATCACATTTGTACCAAAACCTTGCAACTATAAATTCTACATCACTTGGAACCCTAGTTCAAATTTTGGAGCTCAAAATTTGTCAAAACTTGCTTAAAAATAATTATGAAAAATATTCAAAATTTTCCCCTATTTTAGCTTTTATTCTGTCATTCAAAATCTATCAAGAATTTTGAGATGGCCCCTTAATCAAAGTTGTAGAGAATTTAATTTTGAGCAACTTTTATTTTTGGGCCAAATCCATAAAATGCTTTCTTCTTGTTCAAAACATGGTTTGAAGTTTGAAATACATTTAAATTTGAAAATCGAAAATCAAAAATTCATTTTTTCCCCTCGCGGGCCGCCGCCTCCGGTTCGGCCCACGGCCACATGCGGCCCGCGCCACCCGCGCGCGCGCGCCCGCACCGCCTCCGTCCCGGCCCGGCCCAGCCGGCCACCTTCTCCCTCCGCTCGCCCGCGCCCGCGCGCTGACGCCGCGCCACGCCGCGACCGCGGCAGAGGAGCACCGCCGCGTGGCGGCCCCGCGCCTGCAGCGCCCGCCGCGCGTCAGCCGCGGCCTGCCACCGCGCCCACGCGCCCGCCTACACCTGCCGCGGCCCGCGCACTCACTCGCTCGCTCGCGCCCGCACTCCCTCCTCCTCCCCTCCCGAGCCAAGAGCTCGAGCTCCGCCCTCGCCGCGACCGCCGCTCCGCCGGCGTGAAGCGCCCACACCGCCGCGCCATTTCTCAATTGCCCGCGCCCGCAGCTCCGCCTCGCCTTCCCCCGATTCAAGCTCGCGTTTGCGCCGTCTTCCGAGCTCTAGGTGAGCTCCTCCACGCCTCGCCACCGACGGCCATGGCGCCACCGCGCGCGGCCTCCCGTCGAGGCGGCTCCCCGCTACCCCCCTCGCCCCCCTTTTCTCCAAAAACGGATTCGCCACTTCACCGCGGTTCGCGTGCGCTCTTTGCCCCTCCTGCTCGCGACCGGAGACGGCCGGTCGGCCGCAGCCGCCGCCGCGACGTCGAGCGCGCGAACGCCGGCGACGCGCTCTGCTCCTCGCGGGGGCAAGACCGTGCCCCTGGGCCGCGCCCCGAGCGGGCCGGCTCGGTGGTCCTCCCGCGCGCGCGAGACAGTCCGGAAAACGGCCACGGGCCGACTGTTGACCTCGGGCCGGCCCAATTCCTTTTTCAGAAAAACGAATTTCGATTTCTTTTATTATTCTTGATGAAAAACACTTGGAAAATGATTTCTTGGTCATTTTAGCTCCAAAATTGGTGAAATAAATTTTTATGTACTCATTTGAATCAGATCTACAATATAAAAATGTTGCATGTCAATATTTCATTACTTTTCTGTAGTGTTTTATTTAATCCTTGAAATTGGTGTTTTCTTGAAAAATTGATAAGAAAATGTAGAAAAATCAGAAAAATGTGGTTCCAAGTTTATTAATCCTGTTATGCCATGTACTTGCTAGGGTAATTTTATTTCATGGTTGTTCTGTAGAAAAATGTATAGTTGCAGTTCAAATGCTTTTTATTACCAATATTTGTTATTTTTGTTATTTAAATAAATTTGAATAAAACATGCAAGTGATAATTTTTCTATAGTGTTTGTTTAGGTAATAGATAGTAGAAAAATTCCTAAATCTGTTGTTTGATACTTTTCATAATGTAAAGTATTTTAAATATCTATTTTAGGCCTTAGTTTGTTATTTTTGTATAGGAAGTTCTAATTATCCAAATGCAGTAAAATTTTTGTGTCAAGCTATTCTTGATATTAGTAATCCACTGTAATTTTATAAGATTTTTCTGAGCTACTAAAATATGTGTTGCTGTTCAACCATGGGACTAATTAGGGTTTCTCTTTATTCTTAATGCAAAGTTAGTTAGAGAAATATACTTTGGTGTATCTTTGAAGCATCTTGATTGTCAAATACTCTCGCATGGTAGAAACTAGTGTTGGTAGTTTCCGAGTACATGTTCTTGGATGACGTAGACTACCTTGTAGAAGAGTCATAAGTTCCACATAATCCGATAACGTAACATATTCATTACATCGCATGCATTCCGCATCATCATCATCTCATGTCACCTCTGCAATGCACCTATGCATGTTGCACTCATACTTCTGCATCATACAGGATCGCAGGAAGTGGTTCCGACAGTTGTTCCCGAGGACGCAGAGGAGCAGCTCGAAGTGACGGAGCCGGAACCAGCAGAAGCAGAAGAGGAGTCCGGTGAAGAGCTTCCGGAGTGCCCTGACCACCGTCCCAGTACCTTCGAGCGAGGCAAGCCCCGGAGCATTTCTCCCTCGGTTTGCAAAGAATTATTTATTAATTTCACTTAATCTGATGCATTAAGTTTAGGAGTTGTTTGCAAACGTTGCTGCATTATACCTTGTTTCACCTTGTCTTACCCGATCCTTGTCACCCTGGTGTCCACGGTTAATAATTGCTTAGCTTGCTTAGACCGGTAGAAGTCGGGTGATTGCCTGTCATCCGCGAGCTATAGGGGATTACCTGGTTTTATGTGAAAGAAATGTCATGTGAGAATAACTAAGTGTGGAAATGAATGTGAGACCGGGCGGAAGCTTGCAGGGTTCTGGACTGTAGTGCCTTCCGTCTGTGTCGATTAAGGACCGTCCGATGTCGGGCCTCGGGTCATGTTGAACGCATGCCTCACATTTAGCTGGCCGAATAAAGTACCTTTCGACCGCGAAGCCGGGAGATTATTCGGGCCGAGTAGATTGCCCGCAACGCACTGTACCGGAGCAGTAGTGGCAGGAAACGGGGGCGCGATGATAAGGCCAAAGAGTAGTCGGGCGGCCCCCGGGTACATGTGGTTCCTGGCAAGCTCGCGACTTTACCTGAATGGTTGACTCGGTGACCAATACCTCACTTTAGCGGGTGAGTGAGGTTTGTGTGAGGAATAAATTACCAGCTGGTCAATAATCGATTCGAATCGCCATCGTTCACTGGATAGTGAACACTTGACTTGAGTTACTTCATCGTAGTAATATTGATGAAACACTTGGATAGTTATGAGGAAATGACATGGTAACTATTGTTAATTATCAATGGTAATCCTTGCTTGCTTAATTACATGATTACTTTAGCATAAAGTGCAAACATAGTTGACAGGGGAATAAAGAATTAAAATATGACATGCTTTTGTAAATGATTTGGTAAGCTAAAAATGCTTTTCTTGCAAATGAGTCAGCTACCCCACCAAAAAGCCTATCATGATCCTTGGAGTCTTTTTGTTTTGGTTCTGTCGGGTAAGTCTAGCTGAGTACCTTCTCGTACTCAGGGCTTTGTTCCCACTTATTGCAGATGGACAGATGTACTATGGTTATTGTATTAACTGTCTCTACCCTGCGATGGGCGAAGCCTAGGACCATGGGCAATGGTCATTCACTACTCCTCGCCTGATGCTTTTGTGGGAGATGATCGCGAGCTGGCACTTTATTTTGGAAAGTTGTGCGTGTGTGTGTGCGCTTTGAACTAATGCTTCCGCTACTTTATTCGAAACTGGTTTGTAATAACTATGTTTAAACTCCGATGTATTTTGTGCCGCAAACTACTGTGTAACTTATGAAGGTAATCGCTAAACTTATTACGATCTTGGCTGTGATGTGAAATGGTTTGAAATCCGTCGAGATTTCACGGACTACCGGGTTATACGGGCTTAAGTTTGGTAAATTGTCCGTCCGTTGGATGATTTTCTTACTTAATCTCGTATAATTGGGCGGTTCTGTTACAGGCTTGGCTGACGAGCTCGAGGAGGAAGCAGTCACCTTGGTGTCGATGTAGGACGTGGTGGTCGGCGACGTGGCAGTGGCGCTTCCCGCCGCTGGCTGTGCCGCCCTCGGGATCGGATTAGGGCTAGGGTGATGGCGACAGTGAACCTCACGCACTGAGCCAGTGGCTCCCACCCCCTCTTATATGGCACTGTGCGACGGGGGCCCACCAGCCGTGCTTGGGCTGGACGCCCCCGATCAGGGCACGAGTCAAGGCCCAAGTGGCCGTTGGGCCATCTTGGTGGGAGATCAATTCCAACAGAGCGCAGCAGGACCGCGGCCATCGCGGCGCTGCTGGTGAGGAAGACGTAGGCCGGCACGCCCAGCTCCTGGGGCGCGTCGAGTAGCGTCGTGCAGAAGATGTCGACCACGACCGCGGCGACCGGGCATGCCATGCTCATGGCGGAGACGATCGCCCTGACCTGGGGCACGTACTGCTGCACGTAGCGGGAGACGAACTCCTCGATGCCGGTGGTGTCGGTCGGGGGCTCGGCGGCCTGGAGGTGGTGGAAGCGGATGTCCAAGCCGCTGGCTTCGTCTCGGCGTATGCGGTCGAAGATCTCGGCCTCCCACTTCCCCGTCGGCGAGGGCACTACGAGCACATCAACGGTGAGGGAGCTGCCGCCGATGGCGAGTAGGCGCTTGCCGATCTCGACCATGGGCGCAAAGTGACTGACGCCCCATAGGGCCACCAAGACGACAGTCGGCTTCGCCGCTAGCGTACCAGACTGGGACGAGGGCGCTGGGCTGCCCATTCTTTAGGATCGATCGCCTAGGGATTAAAATTGAAATGTTGGAAAAGGAAATAACGAAGAGCGGGTTTCTGGGATGATTGGAGGCGCGCACTCTCGTGCTGTAGTTTATATAACCAGAGATTCCGGGGTCCACTTTCGGAGGCCGCCTAGTCAGGTGCGCCAACTGCCAGCTACCATGTCCCAATGCCGAAGATTGTTTGGTACGATCAATGGTGAGATCTTATTCCCGGAAAGAAATCGAAGGCTGGTGATTCCAGGTAGGTGCTGTGTCGCTTTTGGATCACTCACTATGTGATGGCACTGTTCATAATTTTGTTTACGATACTGTGATGATATGCACGTTAAAAAAAACTCGGGAGGGGATGCTCCCTGAGCATTCTGCTTAAGGAAGAAGACCTGTCGAGAAAATTTGAGAACACCGTACCCTGTCCATACACAGTGACATCATTACTCTATTAGTGGGCTGATCCTTAGCCATATGCTTTGGAACATGGGACAGACGAGATAATTTTTTTTACCTACGCACGGCGACAATCCCCGTGGGGGGTCGAACCCGGGTCGCCAGGGTACTACTAGAACGCCTTGACTGGCCGGTCTAGGCACCATTCGCAGATATGCATGTTCATATTCTCAGTAGGACTTGAATATGCATGTACATTTATTTGGAACTATCTAATATTGTCTTAAATTATACGACACCGGTGATTCAATAAATTGAAGTAATAATAGAGCAGGATGCCTAGATTGTAAATGTGAATACTGTATAGAAGTGTCTTAGATTGTCTATCAGCAGGACAAAAAATTTCTTAAGCATTGTCTATCAATAATGAGAAACAAACCTCTGAAAGTTTCTTGTTTAAGATTTGGAAGCTGCTTATTTAGTATTTACAGACAATGGGCTTATGGTATGGTTTGTCTATTTGGTGGATAATTTATGATTACTTCGTGATATGATATATAACAAAAGTGTCAAGGAGCAGTAGATGTAATTGCTTAGAAGAAAAAAAGAATATTTTCTCTAGATAAAGAGGTACGTGTGACCTGCATATTTTAATTAACAAGTTGCATCCTACTTGCACAAAGGCCTTGGAGCAAATAACGGAATTGGCCTAGTTTAGAATTCAAGCTAAGTTATTATTCAACTCATAAATGTATGAAGATTTGTGTTTACTGCATACTTGAATTTGACAGCGATTCTAAAATTGGCATAGTTGGATTGTCTGAAAGGCTACAAAGATTAACATATGTTTATCCTCATTCATTTTGCACTAAGTAAAAATCTAATTTCATAAACACAGAAAACATAGAATGGGGTCTAGTCTGTATACCACCATTAATTTAAATCATTCATCTTGATTGCTAATATTATTTATGATCAACATTTGGGTAGAAATCAGCAAACAACAATTTGCCAAATTTTAGACAATTGGTAGAAAGTGAAATAAACATATATCTAAAATAAAATATCACATGGAAACCAATTTTACAGGAATATAAACAACAACCATTTATTTCACCACGGGCAAAGGTGGGCATCAATTTGACGGCATGAAATCATGAATCCCTGATCCAAATAATTGCACATGAGACCATTTCTGTTGGTGTGTGTTGACAACCAAAAATGCTATTTTTGTGAAGTTGTCAAAATGTGTAACGGAACCATTGCGTTCCTCTCGTCGAGATGGTCAAAAAAAATATATGGAACGTCCAATTTGGGGTCCGGATGAGAGAGTTATGCCTCCGAGAAAATGAATGAACTACCGGTACGAGATCACCGGTACTGTCCGAGAAGGTTTGGCGCATATATGAACTACCAGAACTACCGGTCCGAGACCGGTACTACCGATGGATGGTGGTAGGTGGCGCAGTTTGGCGTGAAAATAAACTACCGGTACTACCGGTAGGGACCGGTACTACCGGTGGAGCCTGACCGGAAGTACCGGTAGGTGTTTATTCCGAATCTGACTTTCAGATCTCGAACCGATTTGTTTCTAGATCGGTTTTTGGACGTGGAAAACTTAGAAAGTAAGCCTTGGAGAGGTTTTCTACTGGGATAAGACCAACACCCTCTATATATATGAGAGTATCATGGCCGATTGAGTTCCCATCTATCCAATCGTCATACAAACAAATCAATCTACTCCTTTTACCCCTTTTCTCTTCTCCTTCAACCTCCATGTTGTTCATCCCTTGATCCACGACCAAGGATGACGTCCTAGGCTTGCCGGCTAACCTAGGGCAACCTGGCGACGTCCTTGCCCTGACGGGGTCTCTCCCAGATGAGAGCTTCGACAGTTTCTTTGCTAGTTTGCCTGAAAACTAGCCGGTTCTTCATCACGTAAGCGCGATTGGTTATCCTTTGGTGGTTTGCTTGTAAACCTCTCCGTGCTTCATCACGAAAGAGTGATATCTTGCTGTGTTATCTGGTCTATAGCGACCCGGGTGTCCAATGCCCTTTCTGGTGTGTGATTCGGACCACATCCGACGTCAACACACTTTTTAACGACTCCACTAGGGAAGAATTTGCTTCGGCTCTACTTTGTAGCCGATTCTTCTTACCCTAGCCTTATTCCTCGCTGATCTATCTTCTTGAGCTCGCCATTACCATTGCATCTGGCCCAAAAGGCCGATCGCATCTGGTTTTGACCCCTTGTGATCTTGCTTGTAATTTTGCAATGTGTTGCGCTTGACATTGGAAAATTCAGCAAGACGGTCAAGTTCTAAATCATGGAGTACCAAGGTGGTTCATCACAAAACTACTATAATTACCTCGAGGTACAACTTGCAAATGCATCTTATGATCCTAATGGTTATTTTGCAAGTCATATAAGCTCTCATGTTGGTATTGCTAGCTGTAATGATACTAGATATGTTGCATCGGCTGATACTTTTGATAATGTTCCTCATCATACACATAATAATAATGGATATCATGGTCAAGAGCCAATGTCAACTATGAATTCTTTGAGTTTTGATGCTACTAGCAACATGCAACATGTAAATCCTTGTTCATCGGCTATAAGTTCACAATATGTGGTTCCACCACATGACCTGCCGATGAATGAGAGAATTGGCTATGACAATGCTAGTTATTTAGCCAATTGCTCTCAAAGTTCAGCACCTTATACAAATGCTCATATTCATAATTCGGCTTCATATGTTACTTCCAACTTGAGCCGAATTAATGAAAATTCAGCAAGGTGTTTAAGTGCTAATACTCATGATTCGGTTTCACGTGTTACTAGTAACCATAGCCGAATCAATGAAAATTCAGCACCATATGCAAAGATCAATGCCCACAATTCGGCTTCATATTTCGCTCATGATCAAAGCCAAATTAGTAAAATTTTAGCAAGGCATTCGAGTACTAAAACACATGATTCGGCTCAACCTATTGCTAATAATTATAGCCGAATCAATAAAAATTCAGCAATGGGTGCACATGCAAGCAATCATGATTCGGCTTCATATGATGCTCTCAAATCAAGCCGAATCGAGGAAGATTTAGCCCACACTAGAAATCCATATGGCTCCTCTAAATGGAAGGTGCCCGCATATCATAGACCGTATCCATTACACATTGATTACTTAAAAACTCCTGATGGTTGGTGGATACCTTATTTCTATGAGTTTAGTGGTGAAGATGATAAGACTGTTGTGGAACACATTAATGTATATATCTTACAATTAGGTTTTGCTGGTAAAGAAGATTATATGAGAATACGTAATTTTCCTTTATCCCTTACCAGTATTGCCTTTGCATAGTTTACATCTTTGCCCCGGTGCACTGTTGATTCATGGTCTCAATTAGAGGAGCAATTCTATGAATGTTTTGGAAAGACTAATGAGAAAAGACCGATCACAATTGAGTCATCGGCTAAAATTAAATTGCTAGTGAGCATGAAAGAAAGATTTGATTCGGATATAAGCAAAGGTTCGGCTACAAAAGCCGAACAACACAATATCCTTTCCGAATCAATCACATCTCAGAAAACAAGTCTTGTTACAGAAAAGCATGGAAAACGACAGAAATCAGCTAGACTTGATTTTTCAGAAGCCAAAGGGGTTGTACATTTATCTAGTGATTACTACATCATTGATGGAGATCAAGCCCCTACAAGCAACAAAGAAGGGCTTTCTACCTGCTCAGAATCGATTAAGCCAACTTTGAAGTCGGCTGAGCTGACTTCTGCTTGCTCTGAGTCGGCTAGGCCGACTGCCTCCGCCGCCTGCCCTGAGTCAGCTAGGCCAACTTTCCAGTCGGCCAAGCCGACTGCCCCTGCTAGTGCCCAAGTCGGCCTAGCCGATTTTCAGTCGGCTAAGTTCCCAGTTCCAACAGCTGCTAATGTGTCTTCGGGTGATTTGACCCCTCTTGTTGATTGGTTTCTGGAGAAGAAGAGCAACATCATGCAAATCAAGGATATGCACTTCTCCAACATGATCAACAAGGTAGAAAACACAAATATTTTGCTCAAATTCCAATCCGGTCGTACTATTTCAATTTCTGCATCTATTAGAGATATTCTTGCTAATAGTGGTAATAGATCGATTGAGAATAGCAATTTTTTTGTTGGTGATAAAACAAATTCAGATTCTATCGGCCAACACATTGTGCCATATGGCAAGACCGATAGTGCTAGTTTGTCAAAGCTAAGGCCTTCAAAGAGCAATTGCAAAGCTGTGGCCGAATAGATTGATAATAAATCTGATCCTTTCGTTTGCCTAGCTTTGAAGCCGACTCCACAAAAGAATCGACTTAATAAATTAAAATATAGCTTTGACTTTACTTTTTGTGATCATGTCTTTGATATCTTGCTCAAAAATAATTTTATTAGAATCATTGATCATAATGTTTTGCCGTCAATTCAAATTTAGAAGAGCTTACATATTGTAAGTGGCATAATTCGTTTGATCATAATACTTGTGACTGCAATATGTTTCGTCGTGTGATCCAATCGGCCATTGATAAAGGCCGATTGAAATTTTCTAAAGCTCAACAGATGGACCAATTTGATTCAATTGGTTTTAATGGTAAACAGGTTTTGAATCGGCTTGCATTAGCCGATTCACTCAAAGCTCAAGGCTCAAATGCTCAAGAGAAAGATGTGGAGCCCTCAAGTGAAGACAAGGTTGTTGTTCATCAATTACAAGTTGAAGATATTTCAGTGGATGACAATGTCACTACAATTTCAGAAGATACTGGGGGGCAGGTGAAATATCTCCGACTAGAGCAAAAGCCAATTGACTCCATTGAGCAAGGGGAATCGGCTGAGAATCCTCCTTTGGAACATGTTTGTCAAGATGAAAAGAAGGGGAAGGATGCTCATAAAGCTAATGGAGGTAAGGGTCATGGCAACAAAGGACTAGAAGGCCGGAGCTTAGCTTCGAGGAACTTCTAGCTAAATATGAAAAGATAGGAGAAGCAAATATTGACAACCGATCAAAGAAAGTCCAATAATCAAAATTACCTCCAAAGCATAAATCTCAAGAGTGAAATTGGCAAGGGAATGGATCTCATGCAGCAGCAACATATTATCCTTTTGAGCAGCCAATTCCCATGTATTATGGACCACAACCCACACATTTTCATCCATATTCACCTTGGGGCTGTGTCATCATATTATAGGCCACAGTACATAGAGTATGCAGCTCCTAGATATTCAGAGAAATAATCTTCTTATGAAGACCGATTTGATCAAAATTGGTCCAGAGCTCAAGTAAAGAAGAAAGTGGTAAAACAAGTTTACCGCGTGAAGTATGATGGCCGGAAAGATAAAAGTTCAGATCTAAATTCAACTATTGAAAAGCCGATTACATTTTTGAAAAATCCGGCTAATGATGGCAAAGAAGTAAAGAAATCATCTATTGATGTTGTAGGTGCCAAATTTGAACAAAAGAAGATGAAAGTGCCTAAAATCAAGAAAGAATTGCCGCTGTCCAAAATAGAAGCGAAACCGACATGCTCAATCAGTTTACCAAAGTGGCAAGAAAAGAAGTTGCAAAAGCTTAGTGCAGAGAAGCTCAGAGAAGAAGGCTTTGCTTGGGTTCCTAAAGGAACTATTCAAGCTCACAAGGATGATGCTCAAGTAAGTGGTGCGACAAAGACAAAAGAAAGAAGAAGATTCGAGAAGCAATTGCCAAGTTAGAAGTTTGCACCAGATCATCGGAGTCATTGGTCTTGGCATCAACCATGTTCTCTGCCTATGCTTATGTGGAATTCATCTCATGGTATGAATGGTTATCCCTCATCTCCTTACTTTGATCCCTGGTATAGATTTTTATGTCATGGAGGGTTGCCAAATTACTATGTTCACCAATGATTAGTAGGTGAAATATTCTGTTTCGGCTGTGCATACTCTTGTGGATGAATTCATATGGCCGATATTTTGATATCGCCCTTAGTGTAAAAATATAGCCGATGAGTGCTTGTGACCATCGTGCTATTAGAAAAGCCCCATGAAACTCACTTTGATGATTTTCAGGCCCGGGGGCATGATTTATGTATTTTGATTTACTTCATGGATGTGACAATATGATTAATCGGCTTGCAAATAAGGCCAAGGTGTTGGCATGATAATTATTTCTCACAATGGTGCTATTAGAGACATCAAGCCGATTAAAAATTACATTTGCACCATAATTCAATCCGAATGTAATTTTTTTATTCGGCTTGATCATATTGCGATCCATGAGGTATGGCATGTTGAAGCCTGTAGTGATTCTTTGCTGGTGGAACAAGTTGCCGGTGAATTTCAATGCTTAGTAGAGTCACTAAAAGTTTGTCTTGATGCTTGCCTTGATATTATTGGTTCTTTTGCCGAATTTTAAATTCGGCATATTCCAAGGCATGAAAATCAAAAGGCCAACATGTTAGCACAACAAGCATCTGGCTATGACGTCGGTGGGCGTAATTTTCATGTTCAAGAACAGTCGATGCATAAAAGTTTAGAATTTTTTGGTGCAGGTGCTGACTAGTTGGCCAAGCTGACTCCCTCCTTGCTACAGCCAAGTCGACTGAGCCGACTGCTATAGCCGGCCAGGCCAATTCCCCCAGTTAGCTAAGCCGACTGCCCCTGTCGGCTTAACTGACTCTCTTGTGACCAGCACGGTCAATGAGCATGACGAGCTCTCAAATTGGCCTGGCAAAACTTTCAGTGATGTTGGGGCCAATTTGTATGATTGGAGGACTCCTTTATTGATATATCTACGTGATCCAAGTGCTAAAGTTGATAAAAGTGTTCGGCGAAGTGCTTTTCAAGTATGTGTTCACAATGATGAGCTTTATCGAAGGACCACCGAAGACTTGCTGCTGAAGTGCTTGGGATCTGATCAAGCAAGAGTGGCTATGGGAGAAGTCTATGAAGGTATTTGTGGTACGCATCAATCGACCCCGAAGATAAAGTAGTTATTGCATAGAGTCGGTTTCTATTAGCCTACTATGATGACCGATTGCTTTCGATACTACAAAGGTTGCAAAGAATGCCAAAGGTTTGGGAATATTCAGCTGGTGCCTGCTACTATGCTTCATTCTATTATCAAGCCATGGCCTTTTCGTGGTTGGGGGCTAGACTTCATTGGCCAAATACATCCCCCATCTTCCAAGGGACATCACTTTGTGTTGGTTGTTACAGATTATTTCACTAAGTGGACGGAAGATGTTTCTTTGAAGAATATGACACATAAGGAGGTTATTGAGTTTATCATTCATAGATTCGGCATACCCCAAACATTAACTACAGAATCAAGGGACATCATTTATGTCTAAGGAAGTGAGGGACTTTGCCGAATTATATAAGATCAAATTGCTCAAATCATCTCTATATTATGCTCAAGCTAATGGCTAAGCTGAGTCTAGTAATAAGACTTGGATCAAGCTTATCAAGAAGAAAATTGAGGAGAATCCAAGAAAGTGGCATGAAGTATTGTCTGAAGCTCTATGGGCACATCGTATTTCAAGGCATAGTGCTACAAAAGTTACTCCTTTTGAGCTAGTATATGGTCAAGAGGCCGTGTTGCCCATCAAAGTGAATTTGGATGCATACAGGCTTGCTAAACAAAATGATCAATCAGTTGTTGTGTATCATAATCTAATAATGGATAATATTGATGAGGTGACTGATGTGAGATTAAAGGCTCTCAAGGAAATAGAGAAAGACAAAGCTCGAGTTGCCAGGGTATACAACAAAAAAGTCAAGAGCAAATCTTTCCAAGTAGGAGAATTAATGTGAAAAACCATACTACCTATTGGATCGAAGAGCAATCAGTTTGGCAAATGGTCACCTAACTGGGAGGGTCCTTACAAAGTGATCAAAGTCATATACGGTAATTCCTATTTGCTAGAGACATTGCAAGGTGAACGTCTCAAAGTAGCATTCAACGGGAGATACTTGAAAAAAGTATTTTTCCAAATGTTTGGCAAGAAGCCTAAGTGCTCTCCAAACAATAGCCGATACATGTATCACCCTTAGAACAAAGATGGCTAATGTATACATCAACCTTAGTCACCATGCAGCCAATGAGATTGGTATCGTTGCTGTTTGGTTTAATTATATTTGTTTGATCAAGTGTTTTCAGGTTCATGCATCATAAACCTAAAAACAGGGAGGCATATGTTGACAACCAAAAATGTCTGTTTTGTGAAGTTGTCAAATTTTGTAACGGATTTCACCATTGCGTTCCTCTCGTCGAGATGGTCAAAAAACATATATGAAACGTCCAATTTGGGGGGTTCGTATGAGAGAGTTATGCCTCCGAGAAAATGTATGAACTACCGGTATTACCGGTCCGAGACCGATACTACTGATGGATGGTGGTAGGTGGCGCGGTTTGGCATGAAAATAAACTACCGGTACTACCGGTCCTTTACCGGTACTACCGGTAGGGATCAGTACTACTGGTGGAGCCTGACCGGAAGTACCGGTAGGTGTTTAGTCCGAATCTGACTCTCAGATCTCGAACTGATTTGTTTCTAAATCGGTTTTTGGACATGAGAAACTTAGAAAAATAAGCCTTAGAGAGATTTGCTATTGGGATAAGACCACCCCCCTCTATATATATGAGAGGATCATGGTCGATTGAGTTCCCATCTATCCAATCGTCATACAAACAAATCAATCTACTCCTTTTACCCCTTTTCTCTTCTCCTTCAACCTCCATGTTGTTCATCCTTTGATCCACGACCAAGGATGACGTCCTATGCTTGCCGGCCAACCTAGGGCAACCCGGCGACGTCCTTGCCCTGACGGGGTCCCTCCCGGACGAGAGCTTCGACGGTTTCTTAGCTAGTTTACCTGAAAACTAGCCGGTTCTTCGTCACGTAAGCACGATTGGTTATCCTTTGGTGGTTTGCTTATAAACCTCTCCGTGCTTCACCACGAAAGAGTGATATCTTGCTGCGTTCTCCAGTCCGTAGCGACCCGGACGTTCAATGCCCTTTCTGGTGTGTGATTCGGACCACATCCGACATTAACGGTGTGCATCTTGTGAAGGAGTGGAAACATGCATGCTTCTCAAAAGAAAGAAAAAACATGCATGGTAGCGAACACATACAGGCTGCTATCGATAGAACAGAACTGAAGATATTAAATGATGAAGATTGCCTTGAAGTAAAATATGGCACTTGTGCATTGCAAGGATATGAAGCTGGGTTGGGCATCAGTCTCTAATGATATGTTCCCAAGATAGCTCTAAAAGCTTAAAAGGGGTGCAAAGAAGGCAATGAAATCAGCTGGCAAGGAATATTACTCCCCTAGACACTTTCCATCGGAAGAATGACATGTAACTCAAGATCATATGTGCCCATGATGAGATTATCATAAATGGGGGCTTAGAATAGTATTCAGACTCCAGAAAAACTCATGCAAGAACACGGGACCTATTGATGCATGGCCAGTACTAAGGCCTTGTTTAGATCGTGGAAAGTTAGAATTTTTCTAAATGTAGCATTTTCGTTTGTATTTGACAAATATTGTTCAATTATGGACTAACTAGGCTCAAAAAATTTGTCTCATGATTTACAACTAATCTGTGCAATTAGTTATTTATTTTATCAACATTTAATACTCTATGTATGCGTCTAAAAATTGATGTGATGGAGAGAGAGTGAAAAAACTTAATTTGGAAGGAAGAGAACAAGGCCTAAATCCCACATCCAGCACAATATGCAGCAAGGCCCTGATCCCTGCATGTTGTCCTAAGCGGTCCATCCAATTTAATTCGGTTCAGCTTGCGGGCCTCACGTGTCGAGATTTTCGGACGAGGTGAGAACTGAGAACAACCTCCGGTTTCAAGTGGCAGTCATCGCAGTCGCGTGTGCTAGCTGCGGCCGCACAACGCAGCCTAGTGGCGGGCTGTCGCTGGCTGGCTAGTAAAGACAGAAAGAGACATCGGGAAGTCTCTAACAGGCTCACGATGCAAGCGGCGCGGGCCTGTCCGCAAGCCTGCTAAGCCCGCCCCGCAAAACAGGCCCACTGGACACCCGTAACCTGCTTGCTTTTCTGGTGTGGGCCGAGGCAGGCTAGCCTGCTACCGTATGCGGGCATTGCGGGCGGCCTGCAAACTCCTGCAAACTCCTGTGACTCATTCCCTCCGGCTCCCGTACGAGTGCGACTCGGCCACCGCCGCCGCCACCTCTGCCGCTCCACCCGCGCCCATGGCCGAGGTGCCCGCTGTGGCGCCGATGCCGGTGCCGGAGAAGCCCGTCGACGCCCCCGCCATCGCGCCGGCCAAGAAGAAGCCGCCGAGGAAGGGGAAGGGCCCACCGGAACCTGCTCCGGCCGCCGAGGCTCCCGTCGCCAAGAGGAAGGGGAAGAGCCCGCCAAACCCTGCTCCGGCCGCCGAGGTCCCCGTTGCCAAGAAGCCGAAGAACGGCGATGCGCGCACGTCCACAGCCGAGCCCCCCAGATCCGGCGTCGCCGTTGCCGCCGCTACTCACACAGCAGTGCAGACCCTGCTTTGCCAAGAAGCCGAAGAACGGCGATGCGCGCACGTCCACAGCCGAGCCCCCCAGATCCGGCGTCGCCGTTGCCGCCGCTACTCACACAGCAGTGCAGACCCTCCCCTCTGCGCCGTCTGCAGCCTTCGCGACGTTGCGGTACGGGTTGCCGGCCCCGAGGTCCACGCTGCCCATGCTCCACGACGCGGACGCCGACGGCCGGACGCCGCAGCAGGTATTGCTGTTTTGTTTTGGTTTCTTTCTCCGGCAGGAAGACGACCTGTGTCGCCGTCGCTGTGGTTGTAGGGTTGCTGCAATTTACTAGTTGTGTCTGGCTGGGGAAAAGAAATGCTACTGTGGGATCCTCTTGTGGAGGATGACTGGGTTCCTCTGGTCTGCAATGGAAACCAATCGATCCAGAAGCTACTTACAGAAAACATATTATTAGCTGAATTGTGTAGATGAACTCCTTTTCAATAAACTTGCATGCAGCACCGATGAAGCTTTATTGTATTTTCAGGTATGCAATATGCTTTTAGTTTCCTTCGATTGTCTCTCTAATACATGTAAATATCAATTGATGGTGCATATTAATTTATAATTGTAGGTTCTTCATATTTAGACATTATATCAATTGACAACATGGATAGCATCTCCAATGACTTATATCAGTAGCACATGTCTGGTAAGGTCCTGTTTATTTATTTTCTTTAAGTGTGACTAGCAGGTTCAACCTTCATACAGTAACATTCTCTTATGCCATATTAGTGATATATCAATGTCAGTTTCTTACAGTTTTATTCTTCTGTTGATGCATTGTTGTCCTCACATGTTCAGACCTCTCCTATCTATGTTAGCGTGCACTGTTGTGAGAATACTTTTCTGGTTAATCGAATGTGGCATATCTTCTTGGCTTTGCCTGAACCCTGAAATGTCTGAACCCTGAATGTTCAGACCTCTGGTGTGGTTCAGACCTCTCCAATCTGTAATACAGTCTGTTTCTCTTTTTTTTTCCCTCTGGTGTGGTTCCGAATTGAACTTGGTGGTGCCTAGTGAGCAAGTTGGATGGTTGTACCATGGGAAATTCACCCAGTCTAGTGCACTGACAAACTGATCTTTTTTTACTTGGCAGAGATGAATGCTGGCAACTAGTGTACCTTTCTGGGAGTTCTTTTTTGCAACTTTGATTGGGAAGGCCATCATCAAGACTCATATTCAGGTGAGGCATCTAAATTTATACATTTATCTTATTTAATAATCAGTAATTGTGTTTATTGTGATTTGTGTGTGCCTTTCTTCTACTTGTTGCCACACTCTTCATTTGTGATTTGACTGAACCATGCTTACATTTGCTTATCAAGGTCAACACGGCCTTTGCTTAAATCTGGCGCCTTTCCATAACAGGAAGCCGATGTAACAGAAATGATCCAAATAAATCTGCAGTGGCCATTTCATTTCGTTGTAACACTGAATATATATATGTACGCCTACCAAATCCGGATACAGTCCAAGCTTATTAGTGTCCACAGTTGATAATTTTTGTTCATCTCAGGGACTCCTCTGGTTTCCTACATACCAACGTGATGAAACTTTTGTTTAGTTTTACTGTTAAGTTTGGCATGCTATGGTCTCTACTGAGTAGTATTAAGTAGCCTACTAATACATGGAACAATCTCTGTATTTTCTATTGATGAGGGAGTTTTTTTTTCTCATTAGTTGTATAAATTTACTCTAACTGAGCTGAAACAATTCTATATTTTGGCTCTTGGTTCTGTAGTGATGTCAATCATCTCTTGAGCTTTTCTATTGGTCTTGTCAGCAGTTCAGTCGGCCATCGTTCTACAGTAGCTTCCCATATTTCTGTTTAGCATGCCATTGAATGAGTTTGATTAAAAAAAGAGACAGTATGGCTCTGTTCATCTGGCTTATAATCCGTCTTATTCAGCTTGTTTTTTCAGCCGGAACAGTATTTTTTTCTCACAAAAAATCAGCCAACAGTGTTTTTCAGCCGGCTTATAATTCCAGCCGAACGGGGCCATTATCATGCCAAATTGAGTCATCCTGCCTATTGAGTCTATATAGTAGCAGGTGTGATGCTAAGAAGCTTAACCTTGCATCAATTACTACTATCTTTGTTTCTTGACTAGCCTGGAAGCTATTGGTTCAATGGTTCCTTGCATGTTCCTATGCCTTGTGATGCAGATAGCTGCATGCTGAAACCACTTCCGTCTTTATCTTGTATTTGACGAACCATGCTTACATTTGCTTATCATCATCAAGCATGCAGCAGATAGCTCTACTTGTCCTAAAGATCACAGGGATGATCATCAAGCCTGCAGCATATATGATTGACTAATATGTGTTGTCTCTGTAATTTTCAGATGTGTTCATCTTGCGGAGAGAATTGATGCCCTGAAGAAATGCAACTTTCATGTTCAATTCATTCCACAAGCCTTTTGAGCAAGTAGAATAATTTAATTTATGTTCAGCACCAATTATGCCAAATTTTGTTCTTATTCCTTCTGAGTAATTTATGTATTGTGGCTTCCAGATGTAATAATACAGTCATTTTGTACTTATTCCTGCAGAGTGATTATATTTTAGTAGTAATCTGCTTCTAGTAATATGGTGTAATTGCTCTCAGTTAAAGAAAAAAACCCTTGCGGGTCCTGCTAGGCCCTGCAGGTTTGGCCACTAGGCCTAGTGGGCCGTTGCGGCCAGCAGGCTTGCAGGAAGCGGGCACCTGCAATGCCTGCAAATCGCGTTTGCGGCCAGCGGCGGCGGCTTCGCAGAGCTCTGCAGAGCGGCCCGCTTGCATCGTGATAACAGGCCCTTGTTTATACCCAAATTCACTTTTAAATTTTACTATGTAAAAAGAAGATTCCTAATTACATCAAAATGTCGGCACATATATGGAGTACTAAATGTAGATGAAATTAAAAACTAATTGCACAGTTTTGTTGTACTTTGCGAGATGAATATTTTAAACCTAATTAATCAATGTTTGGACAATTATTACCAAATAAAAACAAAATTACTTCAATGTGACGGGACACTTACTATGCAAACTTTGCCTCTAAAGTTTGGAATCTAAACGAGGCCACACACAGGAGGTTGTTTGGCCACTGTTTCCGGGATTACAAAACAGTGAGCGGGTACTTCTCTTTGTCTCCTGTTTATCCAAATTTGTTTCTATTTCTTTTCCTGGGTAACCTTATAGAGGAAGCAGCACCTGACTACTTTTGCTCGGACCACTACTAGTCAACATCGATTCATATTGGATGTACATTTAAGTTACATACTAGAAACAATGCGCGCCGTTGTCGCGCGGCCTCGTGAGATAGAACCAGTTGCGTAGGAATTTAGATCAATTGTTGAATCTTTTAGCGGATAAGGTGTTTAACCTTTTGAGACAGTTTACTTATACATTTATGTTGCTACAGACCCTTTTTTTTGAAACAATGGTGTATAATTTGAAGATTTGGCTAGTGTAGATTTTAGTGATTATTTATAGACGTAATAGAATAGACAGTAGGTGTCATGGAATATTCATTTTTTTTATGACAAAGAAGAGGTGGGAAATATTTAGATACACTCTGTATTGGTTTTAGTTTATTTATGAATTTTCTGAAAATTTGCTGCAAAGAAAAAGGGTCTACCCAAAGGTGAACGCATTCATGTACGATGTGTACATCAGTACATAGGTCACCAGCAGTTTTGCGTGCAAATCTTATACTCCTAGCTCTACTGTGGTCGAGACTCCAGCCATCTAGTGCATCAAATGTGTAGCAGTAAACTTGTTAATAGAGAAATAGTCGGCGGCTTTGTACATTTTTTTTCAAATACCTTGCGTGCAGTGGAGTCAACGCTTGCTAAAGGCATTGCAGCTTTGGAGGGATGGCGCCATGGCGCAGGCAGTGGAAGTCATGGCTGGGGGTAGCACTTACGCTGGCATCATGTGAATGCATGGTGGACCTACAGCCATGCGAGCTGCTCCCTGAGCTGACGTTCTTTCGCTGCCTCCAGGAGCTTCGGCAGCTGGGGCTAGGACGGACATGAGGAGGCGTAGCGCTGATGGTGAGTGGGTGCGTGAGTGACTGCGAATCTCCTGGCCTGTCCGCTGACCTCCGGCGCCGCGTGGTAGAGCATAATGCCACAGTTGGGCCACGCTCCGCCGTAGTCGAGCCACGGACCGGTGCAGGGGTAGCCGTGGCGCAACGTCTGTGAGAGGACGGTCGAGCTCGAGGAGGCGATGGTAGCGGTGTAGGGCTGGGCAACGACGACTGCTAGCTGGAGGCTGGAGCATGTGTTTGTGGACGAAGCTTCGCGAAGAGCTAGCTTCAGTGCCCCGGCCCGGCTGTAATCCCATCAAGGCCATGCTTAGACGCCTGATCAAAATCTAACAGTTGAGAAAAAAAGATGATGACGTGGCCCAATAGAATGGCTGAGCTTGGCCCTGATTTAGTATATAGAAGAATAAGAGAATTGCATGCAAACCAAGCGTACCTCAGCTGGTTATGTTTTTTTTGGTAGTCAGGCAAGTGGCGTGATGTCATAGGGCCCCAAAAATTAGAGCCCAAATTCTACTTAAGTGCATATATGCATACTTAATTGCATTACTGTAATTCGTAGTATATATACCACATGTAATTCTTCGTACCGCAAGAACCAAAAATGTAAGAAGACTTAAAGCATGTGAAGAAGGAAAGAACACTTGCATATATTTCCTACATTTGTTTTTACATGTCGTGTTAGTTTTTGTTCCAAGTCAAATATTTATATCTTTAACCATCGTTTTCAAAAAGATTATATAGGTTCATAACATAAGATTTATGTTTTATATTCACTACAAGAAATACTTTCATAATATATAACTCATATGTTATGAAATTATAAGGATTTTTTTTGAAATAGATGGTCAAAGATAGTAATGTTTAACTTAGGACAAAGCTCATGTAGGAACACCCCAGCCCATTAGTAGACTGTAGTAGTTGTGAAGTTGGCTCAAGTGGCACATGTGGAGTTGTTGTTAGTGGGTCTAATACCACCTTGGAAGTTTAGGAGGGTGAGCGCCAGCTTATAAGCCTTGTCGTTCCAAACGTTGCACTTTCGGGTTAACCCTTTTACACGAAGCGAGGACGAAAGTGTAAGCGAGGTGCTACGCGTATGCAGTCTCGTTCCACGTGCGGAGCTGGGCCATATAAGCAGATTTTGGATGCGGGATGTTATAGATGGTATTCGGAGCATCAACCTTTGCTGAGTTTTTTCGATTTTGACTTACTCCCCCACCACGATCGAACGGGAATGGATAAGAGGCTTGTGGGATTGACGTGATAGGGGTAGGCCCGTGGAGGGGTGGTCTTGGACATCCGCCACATATATGTGGTGTTGTTGCATGTGCCCGTGGAGGCTGGTCTTGGACAGTATTTGAAGCATCAACCCTTGCTGCATGTGCCCGTGGAGGGGTGAGTTTTTTCGATTTTGACTTACTCCCCCACCACGATCGAACGGGAATGGATAAGAGGCTTGTGAGATTGACGTGATAGGGTAGGCCTGTGGAGGGGTGGTCATGTACATCCGCCACATATATGTGGTGTTGCTGCATGTGCCCGTGGAGGGGTGGTCCTGGACATCCGTCACATATATGTGGTGAGCTACCGAGGACGTCCCCCTTAAGGAGGTGAATGTAACACCCCGATCCATTAGTAACCTGCAGTAGTTGTGAAGTTGGCCAAGAGACACGTGTGGAGTTGTTGTTGGTAGGTTTAGTACTGCTACCTTGGAAGTTTAGGAGGGTAAGGGCCAGCGTATAAGCCTTGCCGTTTCAAACGTAGCACTTCAAGATGCAAAATAAATACCATTAGATTTGTTATAGAATAATTTTTTATAATTAATTTATGTGCAGACATTAATGTTAATAGTAACTTACTATAAACTTAGTGAACTATATCGACTGACACGAATTCCATAATATTTTTTTTTGACTGAGGGAGTAAAAATTATAAAAAGACGCAATGGAGCACGTAGGACGAGGATGGATGTGTGATTATTACACCTTTTGATTGAAAAAAAAATGGTAACGACAGAAATACGTGATGCCTGACACAACACAGGTCACATAGGTAGAGCTGCCTCTCATCATCAGTGGTTCGTGTCGACTTTGCACATCTCCTCTGATAGCCTCCGCAGCGCAGCGTAGGATGAGCCACCCTCCTCCACGGCGTTCCTGCAGGCGGCCCTCATCTCCATGGCCTTCTCCCTCGCCTTCCTCCCCTCCTCGCCACCGCCCATCAGCTCCTTCACCGCTCGCTCCAGCTCCGCGGCCTCCACGAAATTGTTCCTCTTCCTGTCCACCTTCATCGCCACGGCGACGCCGATGTAGGCCACCAGCGTGAACGCGTTCAGGTGCTGCTCGGCGTACAGCGGCCACGGCGCCATCGGCACGCCGAACCACAGGCTCTCGAGGACCGAGTTCCAGCCGCCGTGTGTCACGAAACCCCCCATGGCGGCGTGGGCCAGTATCTCTTTCTGCGGCGCCTTCGTCGGCCACACCAGGCCTCTGCCCTTGGTCCTCTCGAGGAAGCCGTCGGGGAGCAGCTCGGCGAGGTTCGCGTCCGACGGGTGCCACTGGCCGGGTGCCGGTGGGCCGCGCAGCACCCAGAGGAAGCGGTGACCGCTGCGCTCCAGGCCGTGCGCGATCTCGTGCGCCTGTGGCGCGGTGAAGAACCCTCCGCTCCCAAAGCAGAGGAGCACCACGGAGGCCGGGGGCTGCGTGTCGAGCCACCGCACGCACTCGTGCGACTGCTCGGTGCGCGGGCTGAACGAGATCACCGGCCCAATTGGATAGACCGTCGGGGCATGGACACCAGGCGTGCACCGCCCGTCCGCGATGGCGGCAAGCACGCTCTGCTCGAGCTCGGCAGCCGTGTTGACGATGATGCCGTCGGCCTCGGCGAAGCGCCTGCCGTGGTACACGAACCACGTGTAGTTGGGGTGATTCTTGTCCATCACTGGGTTGGGGAGGGACGACGGCGGCACCGGCGGAAGCCCAGGCACATCCACCGCGCCCTCCATCTCCTCGAACTGGACCGGCACCTCCTCGTGGAGCGACGGAAGGCGCAGGAAGAACGCGAGCATCCCGGCGCTGGCGGTGAAGTAGACGTACGCGGGCACGGCGAACTCGCGGGACACGTCGAGCAGCGTCGTGCAGAAGAAGTCGATGACGAACGCGGCCACCGGGGACGACATGCTGGAGATCGCCGCCCTGACGTGGGGCGCGTGCAGCTGGACTAGCCTGGAGAAGAACTCCTCGATGCCGCGGGAGTCCGTCGGCGGCTCGACGGCGGGGAGGCGGACGAAGCGGATGTCGAGGCCGGAGGCCTCCTCCCTGCGTATGTGGGCGTCGACGTCGGCCGCGACCTCCTCCGTGGGCGGTGGGATGAGGAACACGGTGAGCGAGAGCGCACGGCCGCCGCGGGTGATCAGCCGCTTGCCGGCCTCGAGCATGGGCATGAGGTGGCCGGCACCCCACACGGGCAGTAAGACGACGGTAGGGGCTGCCATGGATGGATGGGGAGTGGGGACGGGGCAGGAAGGTGAGGTGCTTGTGCTTGGATGTGGAAACTGCAAGAGAGTGAAGTGCTCTGAGAGTCTGAGCTCTACGGTTGGCTGTCGTTCTTTCCAGCACGATCGCGAACGAGATTTCCATTCTTTAAAATAGTTGCGTCCGAGACACGAGCTAGTACTAGAATGATTGTGTACCGCTCGGTGAGGCGAGTGGAGAGTGGAGCAATGCGGTGGCAAAAGTGCAAGAGGCAAAGGCGCAAAGCTGTGACAGATCCCAAGTCACGTCAGAGGACTTGGCAACCGCTACCCAGTTTTCTCCGCTTGAGGCTTGGAACGATGAGATCCAAAATGCATAAAATTTTTATGGGTGTGTTTAGTTTAATTTAAAATGTCAAATTTTTTACGGAGTGGATGAGAACTTTTTGGTTTTTTTTCCCTCTTGAGGCCAAAATCTAAAATGAAGAATGGATACTTTTTTAAAAATTTTTTGCATAATGTTTAGTTCCATTTTATAAAATAATAGATCAAAATTTAAAAATTTTTAGATGAAATGGAGAACTAAACATACCTGGCTCAGTGTGCGCATCAGGCAAAGTTAAATGGCCAAGCCGGATCACGGGATCGGAAGCCTGCAAAGCACGGTAAAATGTGGGCCCCGAAAATGGGTGTTGGACAGGTGCAGTGTCACACCGCTACAAAGTACTCTCTCCGTCCCAGAAAAAATGTGATTCTAGAACCGGGCACGCATACCAAGGGCAATGTGAAATTACAATAATGCCCCTGTAAAGGTCAAACTCAATCTCCTCCCGTCCCACTACTCTCCGTCTTCCTCAGCCCGCTTCCCAATCGCTCGCTGCTCTCCGTCCTCCTCGGCCCAGTTCCCCGATTACCCATCCCTCATCGTCGGCTCGCCGCAGTTCCCTATTGCTGCTTGTCGCCCTCTCTGCACCGGACCCAGCCGCAACACCACTTCCCACACGCCGCCGGCCACCATGCCTCCACGGGATGGCGCTGGCTCCGGGGAGGGCGAGTGGGCGACGACAGCGCTCGGTGCAAGGAGGCGCGCGCTTGGTGCGGGAGGTGGAGGACGCGCCGGCGCGACAACGGGAGGACGGCACTACCACACGGTCCACGCCATCTACGTCGTCGCCGAGCTTGGCGCCACTACCGAGCCGGCGGCTGATCCAGCTGCGAGGCACCTGCCGCCGCCAGCCACGTGATTGGAGCTCTGGATCAGATCTTGATAGATGCGAGAGGAGGTTCGCTCGGGAACGACCGAACGAGCCTTGTGCTGCTGTGCGGTGCCGGAGCATTCTGGAAGGTGGGCGTCGCGTCCGTGAGCGAGGTTGGGCTTGGGGCTGATTTTTCTTTTTTTTTACGGGAGAAAAACGAGTGGTGGGAGATGTCCTGGGGTTTTGTTACATGCAGGCCCCACGAGCTGACAGCTTGTCTGTAGTCAACTTGTGTATTTTTTACGGGGCAAAATTTGAATGCTACGATTGCATATTTTCTGGGACGGAGCGAGTAGGAAAATGTCGGTCTCCAACAGATGTTTGGTTCCAAGGCGGAAAAAAAATTGTGTACGGTCCATCCGTACCAGGTACTGTGCAGACAGCCAACCATAGTGCAACACGTGTTCTCCCTCCCAATGCTCAGCCCTTTTCCCTCCCGGTGCTTGCTCGCTTTGTCGACGTGTCGCGCCGTGGTTGGCTGTCCGCACAGTGCCAGGTACGGAGAGGTCAATACACAATTTTCTCCAAGGCCCTACTCGAGTCGTCTTCCCAAAGAATCGAGACATGGGAATAAAAAATGTGATAACACTTCGTGATTTTGCGGCATCTAGGTCCGTTTGGTACAGCTACCATTCTGAAGCTATTATACACGTTTGCGTACCAAATGGATAAAGAAACTGCTGATCCTCCCGTGAATCTCCGGAAAATCCGGTCACACAAGCGCCCGGTGGCCAGTGAAGCTGAAAGAACTAGCTTCGCCCAGCTCCACACGGATGCACGGGCCGTGCGAGCAAGGCACGACAGACGTAGACGTTGGTCGCCGGAACAAATGGGCTGGAGCGGGAGTAGTCGGCCGTCGTGGAGTCGCGTATAGGTGGAGTAGCGTGCGGTTGCGGGGGTAGCCGGGCCGGAGCGGGAGTAGCCAGCTAGGGCGAAGTCATGTGCAGTTGCGGGGGAGTGGGGGTGCACGGCGGCCATGGCGTTGTGGTCATCGGGTCTTCAGGCTGCCGAGGCACGGGGCTGTACAAGGGGGCGCCGAATCTTGAGACAGAGAAAGGTCCATCTGTACGGAGCCCCTTTCGAGCGGATAACGGCACAAGAGATAAGAACAAGAAGGACGAGAAAGAAAAAAAAGAGAAAAGGGGGTATTTTTGATATTTCACATTTTTATCTACCACGAGAAGCTATTTCACCGAACGTTTCACCAAAACAACTTTCTCTCCACCGGTGAAACTGCTCTAGAAGCTGTCAAAAAGTTGGTTCACCAATAGGAAGAGCTACGTGTCCGATGGCCGTGCAGTCATACATTTCACTCCACATAAGAGATAGATTGCATACTGTCGGATTATTTAGCTCCGGCAATGCCTAGCAACGTGATCGCGTAGATTTATCCAGATGGTTGTACACGAGACACAGAGATTTATACTAGTTCGGACCCCCAGGAAGCGAGTAAAAGTCGTACGTCCAGTTGCTACTTCTTGTATTCGTATGCTCGATTACAGGAGCTGTTGCTCCTAGCTACAAGGTAGATTGCAATGAGGCAATGGTGTCGTGGTGGACGTGACGATCATGGAGTCCTTACCCCTCTTTATATAGGCAGAGCGGTAGGGTTACAACGAGGGCGATCGGTGCTACAGATTAGATTCCGAGTTTGTTACAACAAATCAATTCTATCCTATCATACTTGTGATGGCAGCAGATATCTTTGATACTTCATGATCTCTAAGTTGGTAGTTACGTCTAGTTCTCACGGGCTTCATCCTTTGGTCGTCCTTCATTGATGGGCCAGATATATGGTTGGTGAAGGTACCCCGAGCCCATATCTCTGACAGTAGCCTCCACAGGATTTAATGACGGGCTCATAGAGTTGTACCAGCCTTCGGGTGCTGTGAATCCCTATAACATTCGGGTGCCGTAGGTCCCGATGAACACTTCTCGGGTACCGAGACGCTCGAATACAATTAGAAAATCCCGAGTGTCGGGACGACTGTGCGAGTTGCACTAACTGGCAGTAATGCCTTCCCGAGTTTCGGGATTCCTTCGGGTGGAAGTCTCCCACCCGTTTGAACGGATTGCATGTGCGTCATTGAATCCTATAAAAAGATAAGGATAGTGGTGCCTGGGAGCTCGAACCGTTCTGTTTCCCATGTTTTTACTTTGTGGAACCCTCTCGATACCTAAATGCGTTTTTAATGCCAACCCAACTCTCCTATCACCATCTTCAGGGCGCTTATTTAAGTAGGGGGTAGGGAGGTCAGTGAGTCTCACCCTTCCTTTCTTGCCCAAATCCCTTGCCTTAGATAGAGTGTGAAAGTGGCGATTCTGGTTGTGCGCCATGGTTCATGGTGATTTTCGGCGGTCGCGCTGATGTTGGGAGAAGGCTTTCAAGATCGGGTTCCACAGCAGCCTGACAGCGGCCGTTCTCCTTGGGTGTTAGAGGATGTTCCACGAAGATGGGAAGGAACAATACCATTGGTGGCTTGGGTCACTGAGCACGCGGCGGCTAGGCTCACCGGTGATCGGCGCTCGGGAGCTCCTCGGGTCAGAATATCTATAGGGAATCCTGGAGGGCAAAAGGCAGCTTGCTATTGCCGAGAAACCCTTTAGCCCACAGATCTCAACCTCGGTGCTCTCGTGTATTGATTCGGAGGCTTGACGCCGCCGAGTCGACGCCGTTCGCTCCTCCCCAACGCTGCAGAAGATGGCTCGAGCCGCCCTCCTCATGGGGCTCCTCCTCCTCAGCTTGCTATTGCCGAGAAACCCTTTAGCCCACAGATCTCAACCTCGGTGCTCTCGTGTATTGATTCGAAGGCTTGACACCGCCGAGTCGACGCCGTTCGCTCCTCCCCAACGCCGCAGAAGATGGCTCGAGCCGCCCTCCTCACGGGGCTCCTCCTCTTGGATGTTAGAGTAAGCTCCGCGAGGTGGGACTCTTGGAAGCGTCTTCCAAGCATCGTCTGTGCTTGTGAAGGTTGAAGGCGGGGTGAGGGTCGTGGTGCACCTTCATCCGACTTCTACGCTTCATGAGATGTCCATCGCTTGAGTGGCGAAGTCGAACCTATACTTAGAAGGTATATCGTAACTGTAGCAGTTTCTGATAGATTTTGGTTATTGTAAGCCTGATGATGTAAGAGGCAGCAGAGTTTAATTGTAAAAGAATTACTTTTGTTGATTTTGAACACTACTACCTGTGTCTCAATTAGAACGGGTTGTTTGAAGATTTTCGTTCAGTCAAATCCGACCTTGCTTTTTTACGGGCCCCCTTCCCGACCCGATGGGTAGTTAGTGTAACTATGGGTTATGCAAGGTGACTCGATCTAAAATTTTACTCCGACCAAGTGCGGTCATTCGTGGCTCCAGAAGCTAGCAATCCCGAGAGCTCAAGGAATACTTGGGCGAATAGTGAACACATGTAAGCCTCTGGGGCTGTGGTGTATGCTATTCTGTCAAGTTAATAACGGGTAGAACAAGTGAACGTCCTCTATCTAGAAGCGGCAGGACAAAGCCTGACCAGCTGGGGCACGTCATAAAACTCTTTTTCCATATTTCAGGAGCTCGTACTTTGGTTGTAGCCACGGGCTAACCAATTTTCCAATTTCTCCCGGAGGGGCACACATCCACTGAAATATGGTACTTTGAGCCTGTCTGAACATTTGAAGGATTTACTTAGCCTCAAGGCCAGAGGTTTTAGGATCAGCTGGCGACCCCCCGAACATCCCCCTCACTCTAGAAATGGTAGGTTCCGGCTTTCACGATTCCGAACAGGAGTCACCAACTGCACCTACCTCTTTGGTGGGCTACGCCGGGCTTTGGTGGGGCCCAAATGTTAGTCCACCTGGTTTCACCAGCAATTTTGGGCTTCAAGCCCAGGGTCCATAAGGGTTTTTGACTAGTATTAGCAACCCTTATAGGTTAGCCGAGGGTGCAGACGGTCCGTCCCTTTGTCACCGCCGACAAAAGCAGTAGTGCTCACTCCTCTGCTTACCTTGACCTAGCACATGTCATCACATCTAGATCCCACTCCCGACAGTCGCAGTCAAGGCACAGAGAAAGACCCTGGCCAAGAAAACCAAAACCATTAGTTTAGTAAGTGAAGAAGATATGAGCTCGAAGAGCAAAGGGGGACGGAGTCCCGTCCCTAGTTCTTCGTGGGAGGTGTCGATAGCGATGGAGGAGGACATCAAGAATCTTGTGGTTGAGGGATTCCTGGCGCTAAGGGAGCTTTTGGGTTACCGGTGTGCCCTTGTCTAGGATGTGCCCGTCCCTGATTCCAGCGAGATTGTAGTCTTCATTGACTTCTTTCACCACGGATTCGGGGTGCTCGTCCACTGGTTCGTCTGAGATCTCCTCCGATACCACGACGCGCAGGTACATCACCTGACCCTGAATGGGATCATGCTTCTAGCGATGTTCATTTCCTATTGTGAAGATTTCGCGGGGATCGAACCCCACTAGGTGATATTATTATGTCATTGCTTCAACGTTCTTCCTCAATCTGACCGAAAGGTCACCGACAACATTTGGATCAAGGCGGCCGACAAATCTCCATTCTTTCACATCGATCTCCCTTCTAACGTCCCGAATTGGGCGAAGAAGTGGTTTTATGTCTATGATTGTTCAGCTTTGACATTTTCCCACAAGCTCCCACCCCGTCTACCAGCGGCAAAAGGAGAAAGTTCCCGAGTCTGAGTAGGAGGAAGTGGACGAACTCGAGAGTGACTTGCAGGATTACCACCGGAGGAGAGGGGTTACCGATCAGGCTTGACTGGCGGCTGTTGGTATATATTAACGCACACAGAATAATCCGCAAGTGCACGGATATTGTACCGATATAGCACTTCACCGGGAGTACCTAGTTTTAAATCGAACTTGAGGAAACGTGTGTGTGAATAACCCAATCTAACTTAACCCAACTTCACAATAAAGGCTAGATAATAGGAGCGCAGAGGAGATTGCTAAAGTCTTATAGTTCTAACTTCGCTAAGCTTTATCTTCTATTGTTCAATTCTGGGGATATTACTAGAAAAAACATAGGCAAAGTATGTTTTCTATAACAACAATGTCCTCCTAGGTCTACTAACGGGAGGTGGACTATAAAGGATTCAACGAGGCTATAAGAGTCACCCTCGTGAGCTACCACCGATCCGGAAAGTAGGATATATCCATGAGTAACTGAGTCTAAGCACCACGCTTATACTACGAATACTACTTTAACCCAGGAGCTACAAGGATTAAAGTACTCAAAAGAGAGTCGTAAACCTGAAGAATAATATGAACATGATGCTTACTTGAATTAGAAGTCGATTACCAGAGAAATCTCAGAAGCATAGGTGTTAAATTTTTGGATGACGCTATACTTTTTCTTCTATTCAACGCACGGATATACACGAAAACGGCGCGGCGACGAATAGTCTGTCCCGCGTCCGCATGGTCCGCTTGGTCGTATGCGGGCATTCACGGCGGCCCGTTTTCCGCCACGTTATGCTTGCAGCGCCCGCGGCAGCCCGCGTTCCGTGTAAGCCTAACGCGCAGGCACATTCCCACATCCTCACGAGTCACGACTCTGCCGTTGGCTCGTATGCGGGAATCAACTTGCATGATTAGGACCATGCTCCAGAAAAACAGACATCAAAGCACCTCAAAGATTCGAATAGAAAATTAAGCCAATCGAGCACACTCACAGGACACAAATGGGGAGGGCTCCATGCTGCGAGAAGATGGGCCTCTAGGAGAACCATGGACGACAAGCATGGACAAGATCTTGTCACCGACATGCAGAGCTTCGGTCCACCTCCGCCTCCGCCGACCGGTCACGCATGGACAGCGCCTCTAGCCCAGCCGGCAGCCCAGCAGCAGCCTTACCTCACCGCACCCAATATTTAGATTTGGGCAACCTGTGGGTCTCAACTCTCGAGGAACAGCAGCAGATGCAGCCTCCGGCGCAATAGAAGGCGCATAGCCGCGGCGTCCGCAGCGAGACGGAACAGGTACGGTCCGTCAACAGATCGAGGCGGACGGTGTTTCTGCTTCCGTCGTAGGTGCTGCCCACGCCGCGGAGTCGACGTGCGTCGCGAAGAGCGAGGAGAGGATGAGGAAGCGGTCGCCGCAGGAAGGATAGGATTCTGCGGGCTGCGGTTTGCGGCTGAGGGCAGAGCAGGCAGCACGACCGACACGGGGCGGCGCCGTTGGGTTACACAGGTTTAGACGCGTTGCCGTTGGGTTACACGGGTTTAGCCGTGTAATCCGCTTTACGAACGTGGGCTGCTCTGCGGGGTTGTGCGGGCTGCCGGCGTGGGTCTACCCAACGGGCTGGCGACGTGGCCCGCGCCACTTGCAAGTATATGTATGGACACGTAGGGTCTGTTTAGTTTTCAAAAATTTTCTCAAAAAACTACAGTAACAAATCTTTGACACATACATAAAGTATTAAATATAGATAAAAAATAAAACTAATTACATAGTTTAGCTGTAAATCATGAGATGAATCTTTTAAGCCTAGTTAGTTTATGATTTGACACTAATTACCAAATAACAACAAAAAAAAAATGCTACGGTAGTTTTTGCAAAAAAATTTTAGAACTAAACATGCCCTTATGCTAGTACAGCAAACAAACTAGCAACCTTCGAATTTGCGCGGGCCAACTTGTTCTCAACACAGACACGAAAGTTTTATGATCCATACATGCGACATGAGCAAACTATCACCGAACACGATAACATAGCAGCCGTGCTTCACTTCTTTGGGATCACCGCGCCGTGGTGGAGCGCCTCGGCGAGCCTACGCAGCGCTGCGTGCGACGACCCGCCCTCCTCCACGGCCTTCCGGCACACGGCCTTCATATCCGCGGTCTTCTCCCTCGACCTCCTCACCTGCTCGCCGTCGGCGTCCATCAGGGACCGCACCGCGCGCTCGAGCTCCGCGGCCTCCACGAAGTTGTCCCGCTTCCTGTCCACCATGAGCGGCACGGCCACGCCCATGTCGGCCACCAGCTGAAACGCGTTCAGGTGCTGCTCCGCGTACAGCGGCCACGGCACCACCGGCACGCCGTGCCACAGGCTCTCCAGCACCGAGTTCCAGCCGCCGTGCGTCACGAAGCCGCCAACAGCGGGGTGCGCCAGGATGTCCTTCTGCGGCGCCCACGTCGGCCACACCAGACCCTTGCCCTTGGTCCTCTCCAAGAACCCCTCCGGGAGGAGCTCGTCGAGATTCGCGTCCGTCGGGTGCTCCGACCCGTCCGGGGCGCCGGCGCCCGACGAGTCCGAAGGTGGGCCCCGCAGGACCCACAGGAAGCGGTGGCCACACCGCTCGAGCGCGGCCGTGATCTCCACCACCTGCGGCGGATCGAACCAGCCCATGCTCCCGAAGCACAGGAACACCACTGACCCCGGCGGCTGCGCATCCAGCCACGCGACGCATTCGTGAGTCGGCGAGCGGTCGCCGAGCGACAGCACGGGGCCGATCGGGTACACCGGCGGCGCGGGGCGACCGGGCACGCACCGCCCCCCGGCGACGGCCGCTAGGGGCCCCGGCTCGAGCTCGTCCGCGGTGTTGGCGATGATCCCCGTGGCGTCCATGAAGCGATCGCCGAGGCGCAGGAACCACGCGTAGTTGGGGCTCTTCTTATCTACCACGGGGCACGGCATGGACTCCGGCGGCACCGGCGGCAGGCCCGGCACCTCCACCTCCCCTTCCACCTCATCGAACTCCACGGGGACGGACTCGTGGAGCACGGGCAGGTGCAGCATGAGCGCGAGCAAGGCGCCCGTGGACGACATGAAGACGTAGGACGGCACGCCGAGGCCCCGCGCCACGTCCACCAGGGGCGCGGCGAAGATGTCGAGCACGAGCGCGGCGACGGGGCACGCCATGGCGGCCACGGCGTCCCTGACATGCGGCGCGTGGAGGCCGATGTACCGCGCGATGAACTCCTCGACCCCGACGGCGTCCGAGGGCGCCTCCACGGCGGGGAGGCGGTGGAAGCGGATGTCGAGCCCTGACGCGGCCTCGCGGCGCACGTGCGCCTCCACCTCGGAGGTGGCCTCGGCGGTGGGCGGGCGCATGACGAGCAGGGTGATGGAGAAGGCCTTGCCGCCGCCGCTGAGGAGGACGCGCTTGCAGGACTCGAGCATGGACATGAGGTGGCCGGAGCCCCACTCCGGCAGGAGCACCAGCGCGGGCGTCGCCATTGGAACCGTCGGTGTAAGGCTGTAACCGTAACTTTAACTTCACCGCTTTTCCTTGTCACTGCTGCACTGGTGCACAAGATGGCGAGTTCCACCGTAGTACTATTATAGGTAGGATGAAACGAATGTGGTTGCAGATTGCTGAACAGCCAATCGACAGTGACTGGCACTACTGATTCAGCGGTGGAAGGTGATCACCCACCCCCACACAGGGATCAATCCCCCAGCAATAGCATGGCAGGATGGCCGAGCACGGGATTTGGAACCTTCAGCAGACTCGGCAGATGTTTCTTCTAAACAATCTGCTAAGATTCGATCCATAGCTCAACACTTTTCTGCGTGGACTTGGCCTGATCTGATTAGGCACGTCTGTGGCCAAGTCATGCTATCGCGAGGCATTGCAATTCTCAGGTGTGAAGCCACGCTGCAACGCTCCAGCTTGGAACGTCGCTGTCCATGCTTTGAAGTGGGGGTGGTTTGGTCCTCGTGTCAGTGTCTGAATGGCTGTATCAAATGTTTCCACCGGGGAAATCTATAGTTTTCCAAACGGGCCAGGCCCGCTGGGCCGGCCCAGGCACGACACGAGAAAGCACGGCCCAGGCACGGCCCGGCCCGGCAGCCTGCGTGCCCGTGCCTGGCACGGCCCGCACCCGTGCCCGTGCCTGGGCCGCCATTTCGGCCCATGGGCCAGCACGGGCACGGCACGACTAAACGGCCTGGCCCGCCTCAGGCACGGGAAGATGACAGCAGCCGTCGGATCCTCGCCCCGAATGATCTGAGCCGTCCGCCATTTAGGGTTGGAGAGGCTGGTATATAAGCCGCCCCACCGGCCTCACTCCCATTCCTCTCCAACCCTAAATCATTTCCACCCGCTGGCCGCCGCTGCACTGAGAGCGAATCGCTCGCCTCTCGCCCTCTCCGTCATCTCCGTCAGGCGTCAGCCGTGGCGAAAGGAGAGCAGCAGGGGCGAGGGCGACGGCGGCTCGCCGTCGTCCCCACCCCTTCGTCTCGGCCTCCGACAGCGGCAGCGGTAGCTACGGAGCCGGAGCTCCGACGAAGCAGGTAAGCTCCCAACATCTTCTTCTCGTCCTCTGTTCTTCTCGTCCGCATCTATTCTTCTCTAACCCTCTATTCTCCTCTGTTGAAGGTCTGCTGATCCGCTGCTGCTCGGATCTGCTGCTCCTTCTCCGTCGCCGCCGCCGACTGCGAGGTAAGAAACCCTAACCCTAGCTCTGATCTGTCTTCCTCTTCTTCTTTGCTTCTGATCTGAAATCTTCTTCTTCCTCTAATCTAATCTTCTTCTTTTGGCAGCTGTTTGAGGCTAGGGCTAGGGCCCACGAGGAGGAAGCCGGCCGCTCCCTCTGTCTCTGTCTCTGAGATGGAGACAGAGGCTAGTGTGACTGCCATGGCCGAGGAGATGGAGAGGGTGCGCGACCTCCCTGGTGAATCCGAGGATGACGACATGGGCGAGGACGAGGCCGAAGAGCTCTTCGGTCGTGGAGCTGTAGCTGGTGGAGGAGCTGCCGCAGAGGACCCCATCGACCTTGAAGGTGAAGGAGATGGTGCTGGTGCAGAAGAAGACGGTGAGAACGCCGACGCCGACGGCAACGATGTATCACGGCCCTCTACATCTGATGTCTGGGAAGATTTTCAGAAGCTCTTCAAGATGGGTCCCAAAGGTAAGAAGATCAGGTATGGCGCTATCTGCATCCATTGCAAAAAGAGGTACTCTGGTAGATCTTCAGGTGGCACTGGCCACCTCCGTCGTCATAGGGATAAATGTGCTAAGAGGAGGGAGAAAACTAGGGGGTTTAGTCAGACTCAGATTTCTTTTAATCCTGATGGTACTATGCGTAATTGGGATTACTGTCCTATGCGTGCTCGTACTGAACTGTGTAGATTGCTTTCTAGGGTAGATCTTCCTATCAGCTTTGGTGAATCTGCTGCATTTGAGGATTACATTGTTAATGCTCATAATCCTAAGTTTCAGGCTGTCTCTACACAAACCACAACTAGAGACTTAGCCAAAATGTTTTTTGATAGGAAGAGTAAGCTTGTTGAGGTACTGTCTTCTGATGCTGTTAACTGTGTGTGTCTTACCTCTGATATATGGTCTGGCAAAGCTAAAGAGGATTACCTTAGTGTTGTTGCTTATTATATTAACTCTGATTGGCAACTAGAGAAGAGGGTTCTTGGTCTTGTGCTTATTGATTGTTCCCATAATGGACAGAACATAGCTTATAGAGTTGCATATGTTCTTGGTGAATATGGTGTACTTGAAAAGGTGTTTGCTGTTACTTTGGACAATGCTTCATCTAATGTTGCTGCCATGCGTATGCTTAGACCTATTCTATCTAAATACCTTGGTCTTGAGGTCCCTTTAGAGGATCCAAGACATCCTGAATCTGCTGTTACTACTATGTTCTTGCATCAGCGTTGTGCATGCCATATAATCAACCTGATTGTTAAGGAGGCACTTGATTATCTTAAACCTTTGATTGAAGTTTTTAGAACTGCAATATCATTTCTAAACTCATCTAACCAGAGAATTGCAGCATACAAGAACTTCTGCATTGCTTCTACTGTTAGGCCTAGGAAGTTTCAGTTGGATATGGATGTAAGGTGGAACTTTACGTATCTCATGCTTAAGACTTTGATTCCTCACAAGGTTCCTTTCACTACTTTCATACATGCTAACTATCCTAGAGGTGAGGAAGGTGAGTTGCTTCTTACTGAAGAACATTGGGTTGTTGCTGAAAAAGTTTTTAAGTTTCTTGAACTGTTCTATGAAGCTACTGTTGCCTTGTCTGGTGTTTACTATCCTACATCTCCACTTATGCTTCATTATCTGATTAAGATAGCTATACACCTGACAAATTATGCTAATGACATTCACCTGAGAAATGTGGTTCAACCTATGCAAGAAAAATATAATAAATACTGGAGGGACATACATTTGCTGTATTCTTTTGCATTCATCTTGGACCCTAGAGCTAAAATAAAAGGTTTTACAAAAGTGTTGAGGAAGCTGATGAACCTTACCAGTACAGATTACAGTGCTTACCAGGTTGGCACTAGAGCAAGGCTTACTGATGTTTACAATAAGTATGAGGAGAAATATGGAGTTGTTAGGTTGAGGAGGACTGTCCCTCAAAACCTGTCTGGTAAGAAAAGATCTGCCTGGGATGAAATATATGATGATGATGATTCTTCTGGTGGGAATACTTCAATGCTGCATTCATCTCTTAATCTGTCTAGAGACACATCTACTACTGCTTTGCTGCATGCTGCTACTTCTACAGCTTCTAATTCTTCTGAACTTGTCTCATACTTGGACTGTGACACTGTTAGCCAGTTAGATGATTCTTTTGACATCTTGAGATGGTGGCATGAGCACAAACTAACATATCCAGTGCTGTCCATCATGGCTAAAGATGTTTTAACTGTTCCTGTGTCTACCATATCATCAGAATCTACGTTTAGTATGACTGGCAGGATCATCGAAGAGCGGCGGAGGAGGCTGAAGCCGGAGACGGTGGAGTGGCTCACCTGCATCAAGGACTGGGAGTTGGCGGAGACAAGGCTACAACATAGTGTGGAGGACAAGGAGCTTGAAAAAGAATTTGAAGACCTCTATCTTGATTAGTGCTCCTGGCGCCAAGGTAAATGTAAATCCCTAACTTCCTAAATCCCTAACTTCCTCTTCTTCTTTTGCTAACTAGTTATAATCCTAATGTTGTTCTTCTTTTGCAGCTGGCCAGCAGGGAGCTTAAAGCTTGAAGCTATGAAGCATTAGTCTTCATCTTTAGTACTTTAGTTAGTGTTTACATTTTGCTTGAACTTGGACTGTGAACTTGGACTGTGAACTTGGTCTGTAATATGAGAACTTGGACTGTGAACTGTAATGTAAGAACAATGAACTTTTATGGAGCTTAGCTGTACTCTTTTCCTGACTAGGGTTTCTCACAAGGGTGAGTTTTACCTAGGTAGATTTTTAATGAGGCAGCCATTGCACTAAGCTCCTAATATAATCATTTTGTTATCTATTGTGTCATTTTCTTCTGGTAATCTGGTTGGTAGGTACTTAACTTGATTCTGTCATTCTGTGAACTCTGGTAATTTGATTGTGGCTTAGGGCCTAGGCCGGCACAGGCACTGCAGTGCCACCGTGCCTGGAGGCACGGCACGGCACGGTTAAGTGCTGATAGGGCCGTGCTTGGGCCGCGCGTTGGGCACGGCGGCACTATCAGGCACGTCACGGCGTGCCGCCGTGCCGACCGTGCCCGTGCCTCGCCGTGCCGTGCCCAACCGTACCCGTGCCCGTGCCGTGCCGGGCGGCACGTTTGGAAAACTATAGGGAAATCATATCCGCTTGTCTTGACTCCGGCCGGACGCCGGACGCCCGCACAAACCCGGCAGGCGGCAATCACTCGACCCAGCATTCCAGTTCCAGCAATTTCTAGGATAGTAGAGTAATGCCTAATGCGGTCCCGCGAAGCGACCACGACGCTGACGGACGCACGGCAGCCCGCGGGCCGGACGGAGCCGGCATGCGCTGTTCGTACATGGAAAATCTATGCACGAAGGAATCAATCGTTGGGCCAGCTACAACCTACTACAAGGTAAGCATTGAAAGCTTGGCGGGCCGACCCACGTGGGTTGCAGTGCTAGCCTCCTCATCCATTTTTTTCATGGAAAAAGTCTATTTTACCTCCTTGAAATATCCTCTAAATTTAGCTTACCTCCCTAAACTCGAAAACCGGGTAAACCATCTCCCTCAACTTTTAAAACCGTTCATTTTACCTCCCTCACACTGTTAGAGGTGGTTTTCAAAGGCAATTTTGTATTTTTCTTTTTTATTTATTTCGGCTGAATATTTAAATAAGCATAGTAAATCACAGAAAAATCATAAATAAAAAATCCAATTTTTTGACTCTACATGAGTAAATCTATATGGTAAACATATAATATGGTATGCTTTAGTACAAAGTTTTTGTTGTAGCTTTAGATCTATGCTTTTATATAATTAATTCATGGCTGCAGTTTTTATGGTCCAATTGTGGTGAAATTTCTATGGTGGTTTAATTATTTTTTTGCTTTAACTATAGTAAAAATTTTATACTTGTTTCTATTTTTACACACTTTTAACTATTTTTAACTACTCCCTCCATCCCAAATTATAAGACGTTTGACTTTTTTGATCCCAAGTTTGACCATTCGTCTTATTCAAAAAATTTGTGCAAACATAGTCAAATTTAAGTCATTCTTGAGAAACTTTTATTAATATACCAAGCCACGATAAAAGAATTGATATTTTGCATAAATTTTTGAATAAGACGAGTGGTCAAACTTGGTGTCAAAAAAGTCAAACGTCTTATAATTTGGGATGGAGGAAGTATTTAACAAGCATAAAACTAAATAAATCTATGACTTAGTTATACATGATCTAATGAGCATGAAATTTTTACTATAGTTCAAAAAAATTCACCGCAATTGGACCACAGAAACTGCCGCTATGAATTAATTATAGAAAAGCATAGATCTAAAGTTACAGCAAAAAATTTATACTAAAGCATATCATATTATATGTTCACTATGTAGATCTACTCATGTGGAGTCTAACAACATTGGATCTTCCATTTTATGATTTTTCTGTAATTTACTATGATTTTTAAAGATTCAGTCAAAATAAATAAAAAGAAAAGACAAAACCGTCTTTGAAAACCACTTATAACCGATCAGGGAGGTAAAACGAACGGTTTTAAAAGTTCAGGGAGGTGGTTTACCCGGTTTTAGAGTTCAGGGAGGAAAAGCATACTTTTACAAAAGTTAAGGCAAGTAACGTGGACTTTGTCCTTTTTTTCACGGCCTATTTAAAAGAGCTATAGCAGAAACAGTTTCAGATTCACCTTTTTAAAGTCAAAAACACTTCCAATGCCACACACAAATCCACTACTCCTTCCGTCCCAAAATAAAAGTACATCTAGAGTTCAAAATTTATCCCAAAGATAAAGGTAAATGTAGGAACAGTACAGGGGCTAGCTGGCAGCTGTAGAGAATCACGTTGGGAGCAACAAAATAGTGACGGGAGCTAGGTGGAAGTGTCTTCACTCATTTGCTCGCTCATTCCTACTGGAGTCCCATCCAGCGGCAGCCTGCTCCATCTGCACATGTACTACCAATCACTGTACTACACTTTTTATGGATAAAAATGTAATTTCACAGCTACAGTATTATACACATTTAAACCCTAAATATGTTTTTATTATGGGACGAAGGGAGTATACGCTAGCTCAACAAAATCCGTGGATCTATCAAGATCATTGATTTCGTAGAGCACGCCAAACAAAGGTGCTATGAAAACTCAAGTTTCATGGAGCAAGGAGAAATTATCCACCACTATTTGATTCATTTTTGGTTCGCTGCCTCCTGTCCCTCATCGCTCCTTCCTCTTGTCACCGCGAGCTCTCGGTCGTCGCCGTGCCGCGGCCCATCAGCCCCTCGCGTCGCCACGCATGCCGCCATGGTCTAGCCCGCCGTGTGCGCCTATGTAGCCCATCACACCACCGTACGGGATCCACACAAGGAATGTATTGATTTTCATTTATCAAGTACGAAATAATATGAACAACAGAACAAGAACATATAAATAATATATAGACGAAAGTGTATTGATTAAGAGCGGAAATTTCAATTGATTTTATATTAAATTGACCATATACAAGACTGCAATAATGATACAGGCACGCAGGTACGGCCGTTGGCGGAAGACTAGCAAGCAGGCATGAGGCATCACTCGCCGTCCCTCGATCCCGTGCACTCTCCATTCGACTTCCTCCACTCTTGAGTCTTGACCATCTCTCTTGGCGGGCAATAGAGGAACGACTACATGTCCGGCGCGCAGCGCCTCCAATCGAAGACCCGGTGTGACGCAATATATGCTTCGATGGAGAAAGAAAGAGGAAAAAATCGGTGCCGAACATCCCTATGGAGACACCATGTGTGTGCCACCATATCATTTTAGACACACGCATGTTAGATTAGATACCTCATGGCCCACGGGCCAGCCATACGTCCGCACAGTTTTTCTGTGCGAATGGCCCTCAGCAGGGTTCAAAATTTCGGCGAAATTTCACAAATTTCGGTAATTTTGGTGGTGGCCGAAAAAATCCAAAATTTTATAATACACTAATACATGTGCTATATAACTCTATACTCATATTTTCTATTGTTCATATTGCATATTTGTCTATTTAATAGATGTATAGTCATAAATCATACTAATATTTGTTTAGATCTAAGCTTTTCTAGAAAAAGCATACTTCACGTGCTAGTCTTTAAAAAATCGACGAAATTTCGGCCAAATTTTGTGAAATTCGGTAATTTTGGTGGTGGCCGAAATTTTTGCAACACCAAATTTATAAACCCTAGCCCTCACCGAATTTTTTCCCAACAAAGAAGGTGTAGTTGAGCAAGACGAAGTTGGCTAGTTGCCAACGATGGTGTCCTTCTTGATGTCGGCGGTGGCGCTGCTGGGCATCTTCATGGTCATGGCCTGCTGTATAGGACCAGCTACGACTAGTGTGCCGAGACTTTAGCGAGGACAAATGCCCTGTTTAGTTTGTTCAAAGTTCCAAAAATTTTATAATATTCCCCGTCACATCAAATCTTTAGACGTATTCATGGAGCATTAAATATAGGTAAAAAATAACTAATTACACAGTTTGGTTGTAAATCACGAGACGAATCTTTCGAACCTAATTAGTCCATGATTAGACACTAATTGCCAAATATAAACGAAAGAGTTACTGTGCTTCCAAAAATTTTACAGGTGCAACTAAACACAGCCAAAGTCTGAGGTATTGCTAGTGGAACTGCTAGCAGTGGTCAGTAGCAAGAAGACCAAAACAAATGGGGTGTGAAGACACGGGCTACACTAATATTCACGAGTGATAATGTCGATTAGATATATTGAGACAAATATATACAAACACAGATGACATCAAAAGACACAATATTTGTTGACGAGGTTCAGCAAAGCCTATACTTCATAAGAGCATGACCAACGCAAGCATATAACTATAGTGGTCTTATTCAACAAATAATCAAAATGCATTTGGGACAACATCCAAACTTTCAAGCTCACAACGCAGGCACTCATGTGCTAGACCACAGTTACTGTCCACGCTCAACCAAAAGTGCAACAATCCTTTTCTCTCCATCTCACAAGCCAATGCTCTCTCTCTCCTGAGCAAGGCTTTCGATATGGTACCTCTG
The DNA here is from genome assembly GCA_038087645.1 of Saccharum hybrid cultivar R570. Lineage (NCBI taxonomy): Eukaryota > Viridiplantae > Streptophyta > Magnoliopsida > Poales > Poaceae > Saccharum > Saccharum hybrid cultivar. The sequence continues at coordinate 15,294,738 of JAQSUU010000402.1, forward strand.
CAAGAACTAGTGTCGTTCTACAGGTTACTAAATTTTTTATCTCTCTCCTCCACGACATTTTCTATCTAACATGTCATAGAGAGACTACATCCATACTGTAGCATTAGGGCTGGCCTAATAAGCATGACAAGGGCGCTCCTCTCTCTAAACAAAGGGCTGGCCTAATAAGCATGACTAGGGCGCTCCTCTCTCTAAAACCCAGCCCATTTAGAGTGCTGACAATACAACACTTCCCTCTCATGAGACTGGCGCTACGTCATATGGCTTTGCTGAAATTTAGCTTATACTGATTTGTTGTGAGAGGAAAATACTATTCGTTTGCTGAAAAGTACTGCTGAAGTAGTTCAAGCGAACATGGCATTTACAAGAAACTTTAATTCTACCATATAGTGCTAAATATAACTCAAAGTTAAGTAACCGAGATTTATAATATTCAATAACGTTAAAAAAACTCCTAATTCTCAGATGGCCTCTTGCTGCAAAGTTCAACATCTATAGTACTTTCGTTCGTGGATCCGCTAGCTGCGTATGCCACAAGAACGTGGGGCACGAAATCAACCACGACATGTGGTTTGCACTTATATGATGCCGAGGGTGAAGAGTTAGCTACACAAGTCATGCATAGATACACATGGTGTGTCTAGGAGACATACCATTATATTGCGCACGACGAAGATAGCCTCTGTCCGACTGCCTACATCGATATATCCATGTACGGCCGGGAATGGACCTAGCTAGGGCAGAAAACCATACTACAATTCGCCCGTAGTACATTCTATCCACTCACATGACATGTTGTACAACAGTCGTCATGCACACAAGAGCTAGTGCGATCGGTAGCTTGCCTAGATCGCAGGAAGTTTTGTGTCCTCTCCAAACAGTGTCAAATGGCCCTGGACCATGGGGAAGGTTAACGTCGGGCCCTATTCAACGAAGAAACAGTGTTTTTCTCTCTCAACAAATCAGCCAACGATATTTTTCTGTTTGGCTTTTCAGTAAAGCGAACCGGCTTTCAAGCTATGCATGAGGTAGCTGGCAGCGCGTAGCCCACGAACCGCAGGGTCGATGATGACCTGCGGTGTTCATGGCAGATTGGAAGCGAGTACAGTACTAGTAGAATCTTATACAGCGGTCCTGTCGCACAGCCACCGCAGCTACCGTGATTGGTGTCATTCCTCCATTGGGTTATCTTGGAGCTAGTCATCGCCGTTCACATGCATTCTAGTCTAGACATAAAGGATGACATAAAAGAAGTTTCTCTTTCTCCAAAGGTAAGATTCTAGATTTAAAGTAACTATCTTGAAATCGATCATATTTATAGAAAATAGTACAATATGTATGATCCTAAACAGACCGATCTGTTTATATCTCACTTGAGTGATGCATCACATGAATTACTATTCATCTTCCTCCTCCCAATGAATCACTATTCATCTTCCTCTTCGCCCCTGTCGCCGATCACCGTCTCGTCGCGGCCTCCTTCTTCCTCTCCCCGATCTCCGGCTTCCATGGCGAGCTCCAGCCATGGCGCCCCCGCCCGACCTGGTCCAGCCGTCGTCCCCGCTGCCTAGCCAGCCTACCTCCCCGGCGCCCCCCTTCTAAGGCCGGTCGTCTTGAAGAATTGGATTGGGTAGAAAATTCGAGCAAGGAAAAAGCTTAAATAATCACACAAGAGATGGATAGCTTTTACCAAACAGATACGCTATGAAAATATATTTTGATGAGAAATATATTTAGCATGATACATATTATTACTTTTTAGATAAATTTAATCAAATTTCATGCTGTTTAACCCAGGACTATTCTAGATTGCATCCTTTTCAGAATGAGAAAGTAGTACTCGATTTGATGCTGACTTCCACTTTGATTCCTTGTGGACCTCGATAGAAGATTACTTTTTTCTTCAATACGCAGGAGGGTTGCGCGTTGTTGTGTTCAGAAGTAGAAGAGCAAAACGAGAGTTTGGTTACAAGCGCGCTTACTTGGCACCGGCCATAGCCCCCAAAATATAAAACTATATACTATATTACATAAATAGAACAGGGACCGGACTGTCAACGCACTAGACTCTACAAAGACAGCCCAATCCTTGTCCCCCGGTCTCGATACAGAATAAGACTATTTGGTGTCCCTTCTGCTCTGTGCTCGCTCGCTACGGCCTGCGAGCAACAAATTTTGTATATAGAGCATGTCCAGAGTCCAGACTAAACCACAACGCGCAATAGGAGTCGGAGTTCGCACAGGTACAGTTAGCTAGCGCAAAAACACAAAAGCTTTTGTCAGGGCAGGAGGGTGGAATGGCGAGCCTCAACGTCCTGCTCCTCCCTGAGCCCGGCTCCGGCCATCTCATGTCGCTCATCGAAGCCGGGAAGCGCCTGCTCGGCCACGGCGCCGGCAGAGACGACAACCTCGGCCGAGAGTTCACGGTGACCGTCCTCGTCGTGCAGCCGCCGACGCCAGAGTCGGCGTCCGAGGTGGGCGCGCACGTCCGGCTTGTCGCGGCGTCCGGCATTGGCGTCCGCTTCCACCACCTCCCGGCCGTGGATCCCCCCGCAGACTGCGCCGGCAACGTGCAGGAGTTCAAGTCGCGCTACATGGAGCTCTACAAGCCCCACGTCGCGGCCGCGGCGCGGGAGCTCGGCGCCGCGGCGCTCGTGGTCGACTTCTTCGCCACCACCGTGCTCGACGTGGCGCGTGAGCTCGCCGTGCCGACGTACGTCTACTTCACCTCCACTGCCGCGCTGCTCGCGCTCATGCTGAGGCTGCCGGCCCTCGACGAGACTGTCGCCGTCGACTTCGAGACGTTCGAGGGCACGGTGGACGTCCCGGGCCTGCCGCCCGTGCCCGCGGGAAACATCCCCGGGTTCCTGGGACGCAAGGACAGCCCCAACTTCACGTGGTTCGTGTACCACGGCAGACGTTTCATGGACGCGGACGGCATCATCGTCAACACGGTGACCGAACTCGAGCTGGGGCTTCTCGCCGCCATCGCCGAAGGCCGGTGCGTGCCGGGACGACCGGCGCCGCCGCTGTACCCGATCGGCCCGGTGCTGAACCTCGGTGCGGAAAATGCGTCCGACGACGAGGCGTGCGTCCGGTGGCTCAACGCGCAGCCACGGGCGTCAGTGGTGTTCCTCTGCTTCGGGAGCATGGGCTGGTTCGACGCCGCGAAGGCGCGCGAGGTCGCCACGGGGCTGGAGCGAAGCGGCCACCGGTTCCTGTGGGCGCTGCGCGGGCCTCCCGCGGCCGGCTCGTGGCACCCGTCGGACGCCGACCTAGACGCGCTCCTCCCCGCGGGGTTCCTGGAGCGGACCAAGGATAGGGGCCTCGTGTGGCCTCGGTGGGCGCCGCAGAAGGCGGTGCTCTCCCACCGGGCCGTGGGCGGTTTCGTGACCCACTGCGGGTGGAACTCGACGATGGAGAGCCTGTGGCACGGCGTGCCGCTGGCGCCGTGGCCGCTGTACGCGGAGCAGCACCTGAACGCGTTCGAGCTCGTGTCCGTCATGGGCGTGGCCGTGGCCATGGAGGTGGACAGGAGGCGTGACAACTTCGTCGAGGCCGCGGAGCTGGAGCGCGCGGTGAGGGCCCTGATGGGCGGCGGCGAGGAGGGGCGGAAGGCGCGGGAGAAGGCCGCGGAGATGAAGGCCGCGTGCCGCAAGGCCGTGGAGGAGGGCGGGTCGTCGTACGTGGCGCTGGAGAGGCTGCGTGATGCGATTCGCAAGGGTGACAACTGCTGATTCGAAGGCGCCGCTCAGTTGAATGAGTCCAGACTCCAGACGTTCGCACGCCTATATCAACGGTGTCCGCTTCGTCGTGGTGAAGGGGAGAGAGAGAGAAAGAGAGCACAGTACTGCAACTTGCAGCTACAGCTTATCGCCCTAGAGTGTGGGACTCCTGGTTTTATTACTTGTGTAATGATCTTCATGTCTACTCGCTTGGTGTCGGTGGTCACTGCATCGATTATTGCTCAAGTAATTAGAGCACTGAGCGTCTGAGCCCAGGGGCGTCCCTAGGCCCGTGCGGGCTGTGCGACCGAACAGGGCCCCCAAAAATTATGGACCCCAAGATTTACCAAGTATACTAATTATATACAGTAGTTTTGAGCTTTGTTTTAATTAGTAAATCAGCCAAAGCTGTCTTGTTTGGCCCATAAACATAGCCTGCTGGAGTACAAGAAATGCTTAATGCATTGGTGTTAATAGCACTTAAGGTGACATGTTGAAGATGATTGATTATGAATATATCATTGAAGATTTCATTTCAAAGAATGCTAAAAAAATATTGCTTTTCAAATGATGGTTATACAACAGGTATAATCCTTGGTCTATACTGTTGTACTTAGCAATATAAGTAATATATTGATATTTACTATCATTTTCTTGTTTTAACACTAGATATTAGACCTCCACTTATTGTTTCGAACAGAGCCTCATATTTTGCCGGGACGCGCCTGCTGAGCCTTTGTCGATCATTTCATCACCGACACCGAGAGCAGTCGCACGCGGTACATGGACAGTGACGCCGTACTCCATTCAGAACAGAAACTTGTTATCGCCTGCAGACGAAGAGCAAGAGTGATCGAGAGCATGCTTTTCGGGCTTTTGGCTCAGACATCAGACACTGATAGGTGCAATAAAGTTGTCGCGCTCATCGGTGTGGTCCGGACGCCATCTTTGATTATAATTGGGCTTGGTCTATTTTTAATTTAATTAAATTTAATACTTCTAAGGATCACATTAAATAATAGGTGCAATAAAGTCTTAGTTTCGTATAGGATTTTGTCTAAATATAATGTTGACTTAACTCAAATAGGTGAATCGTATGAGCACCTGTTATGAAGTTGAGAGAGACGAAAGGCGTGCCGCGTACACGCGTGCCGAACCGAGCTGTGAGCCCACTCAAGCTAGGCCGCGACATGTGTGGTGCGGGGTGAGTTGGATTTTATTTGCCAAACGGACAATTACGGGACCATGGATCGGAAATTACGGGAGTAATCACTGCAAGAGTTCATGTCTGTTACTCTATGATTACTGTCCCGTAACGTTACTTTGTTATTAAAGGTTCGACGAAACCTTAACATTTACGGGCTTTGTCATGAATGAGGCTGCGTTTGGTAGGGATTTAGATTCTTGTAGAAATATTTAAGATCAAGCCAGATTATCTCGAGAAACGTTTCATGAGTTGAATCTGAATCACTTCGTGAAAATCGTTTGGCTGGTAGGCTAGATTCTAATAACACATATGGGAGGCAAGAGAAACAGAAGAGAATCAGTGCGAAACCACGCTTCGGCCAATATAGAAAGTCAGGCCCAATAGGTGCATGAAACGTTTCTTAGGTGAAACGTTATGCTCTTCATCCGTTTGGCACCATTCCAACCGATTCTCGGAAGAATCGGAATGGATCCAACCAACCAAACGCTCCTGAAGCTAATAGATTTGTGTATTATTGCTACGGTGGAGGTGAAGGTATATGATGTTGTGTTTAATTATATGTTGATGGTATATTGATCTTACAAGCAGCCCTCATGTGATTAAGGAGACAAAGGATTTCTTGTCCAATAACTTTGAGACAAAGGATTTAGGAGTGACCGATGTTATTAAGAGTTAAGTGCACCGTAGGTTTATGAACTTTTGGGGGTGTCCTCCAAGTCTAACAATTCTTAAAATGTATTTGTGGTCCTTGAACTATTTAAGTGTTCCGCCGTAGGTCTATACCTCTTCGTTTAGCGAAGAGATCCAACACGGCACACTAAGTAAGCACCCAACATGAAGGAGGAAAGCGTAAAAATGCAATGACCCCTTCCTTTTTTGCCTCTTCCATTCGCATAATTCGTGTGATCGTGTCCTTCTCCTCGGATGGCACGGATGTGAGCGACGGTGTGGTCCCAGGGACCGTCCACCATGCGTCGCGCCTCAGCTCGCAGCCACGTCGCCCACCTGCCGCTGCACCCCGCCTGCAGCCGCCACCCCGTCCCAGAGCTTGCCGGCTGCCCGACTCCGTCACGCGGTTGCTGGCGCGGCGCCGCCAGCCCACGCGTTAGCTACGGCCTACGGCTACGGGAGATGGTGGCCGCCAGTGGCGGAGGCAGGATAGAGGATAAGGAGGGGCTAAAACAATGGAGATGTTGATTTGCACGAAGATTTAATGGTGAAACCAAGCTATTAGGGGGGCTGCAGCCCACCCAGCCCCCCTGGTGGATCCGCCACTGGTGGCCGCGTTGGAGGGCTGAGCCACTTGTGGATACGAGTTCAGAGAACCGCGGGAAACAAAAAGCCACGTTGTTATGTGACATGCATGAATGCATGTGATCATGTCGATCGATCAGTTTCGTTCGCCACAAAATAAGCACATGCTCCCTCCGTCCAAGAATAGATAATGTCATAGCATGGGTGTTGGTCAAACTTTCTCAACTTTGATTAGATTTATAGAAAATACGTACAACATTTATATCTTCAAATAAATTTATTATAATAGTATATTTAACGATCTATCTAATAATAACAATTATATATTATAAATATTATTATTCTTTTTATATATAATTGATCAAAATTTAAAAAAATTGACTTTTCGTGAAGCGAGAATGATTTCTGTTCTACGGCAGATGGAGTAGCTCGGAGCGCGTACCAAAGCTAGCATTATTCAACTCGACTAATATTCGACAACGTGTACAGGTTGAAGCATTATTATTGATTCCACTATTCCGTCTTGTTGCTGCACTTGTAAGTGGAGCCGGACAGGATGTGGAGCACGCAGTTGTCGCAGGTGATGTACCCGCCTTGGGCGCACCGACCGCCGAGCCGTCGGCTCCCAGGCTCCTCCGATCTCGCCGAACACGACGAGCGCTGAACGAGTAATCGATCGATCCAGAGGCCAGTCAGAACGTACACTACTTGGAAAGGTCCAAGGAGCATGCCAAGAATCTGATCCGCGCACGGCGCACCACTTACCGGACTGCGTATGCGTCTTCAGCTATACTGCTGTCTAGGTACGCCGCTTCCTCTGACTCGCCGTATCCGTCCCTGACGCAGCACAGGCAAAGCGGGGGCTTCCGATTCAGAGAAGGATGAAGGAGGAGGTAAAGCCAAGCGGGCTTCGAAGGCCAATCCAAGAGTTGTTGGGCCGGACTGATGTTGAGCTGGACCTCGCAAGCCCATGTAATCTTCTTGTTATGAGCGTGGAGAGGATGATGTATATTCGTCCTTGTTGTATATTCGTAACTTCAGACAATACGACAGTGCCGATGGCGGCGGCCGCGCATTTGGCTCCGGCTGGTCCGACGAAAACGAGTCCAATCTATGCAAACCACCATATGTCGGTGACACTACCTTTCGCCGTTGATAAAAGGAGATGGTCAGATGGAAATGTCCACGCGGCTCTCGCCGTTTTCTGCGTAGGTTGGCCCTGTTCGCTTCAAGCATTGATTTGTGTGTGTGTGTGTGTTGGGGGTGGGGGCAGGAACACTATCATAGCTGATAAGTTTTTTTTTCCTTTAGCTTGGCTTCGCTCGAACTTATGGTACAGGTATCTACTAGTTTTTTTTTTCCATAATGAGCCTCAAGGCTACCATGGCCCAGGTATCTACTTCCACGGGCCCGGACATCTTCTGCAGCGGGGTGTTGTCTTCGGCCCAGCCCACCCACCGGGAGGTCTGGTTCTCCCTCCATCAATACTTATCCCCTCCATGTTGTCCTCTAGATTGTCAAGGCAGCTCCCTTTTTTCACGAGCTGTCCTGCTCCGCTCGATGTTTTTTTTTTTGAAAGGCGACGGGGGGACGAAGAGTTCCCACCTAAAATATATTAACCACAGATGCCGAGAGGATCTCGGTAGTGGAGGGCTAGCGCCCTGCAGGTCAAGCCTGCAAATTCAGAGTTACACAAGAAAGAGCGGGGATGAGATTACATTTGGAACAAAATACACCAGCTATCAAATTCGTGCCTCTTGGACACCGGCACTCTGCATTTCCAGGTGTTCGCTGATTCCCTGCAAGCTGCTAGGAGCCTAGAGAGGCTTCGAGGCATACCGTTGAAGACTACTGCATTGCGGTGCTTCCACAGTTCCCAACAACAGAGGAGCAGAAATGTAGGAGAGCTTCTTTGAGTTATGTTCGTTGGAAGAGAAGAGTCCCAGAGTTCCCTGACCGGTGCAATGTGGACCAGTCCCGCTCCAACATGATTCCAAAATGAGGCTGCAAAAGGACAAGAAGACATGATATGGTCTGTTGTTTCTTCTGCAGTGAGGCACAGGGCGCAGGTTGCCTCTGAGACGATGGACTTCTTGTGAAGGTTTACCCGGCTATGAATGCGGTCCTGCACCATTAGCCAGCCAAAAAAATTTACTCTTGGCGGAACATAGCTGAGCCAAATCTTTTGCAGGAAACTGTCTCCGCCCGCAGAAACAGAGGCTCTGTAGATATGCCCGGTGAGTAGACGGTGGGATTCATCCTCAAAGCAACAGACCCTCTCATCTAGAATATCATGCAGTTGCACCTCTTGGATGACAGGTAGAAGAGTAGCGAGCTCCAGGGAGGCCTGTGTAGAGAGTCTGGGCTGTAGTATGTGAGGGAGGCCGACTTGAAGAATGTGATGGATTGAGGTGTTCTTATCAGCAACATGGGAATGCAGTGCCGGATAAGATTCAGACAGAGCTTTATCATCCAGCCAAACATCCTCCCAGAAATCAGAAGATCTTCCATCGCCAAGGATGACCCTAGAAATTTTCCTGTATGCCGGCAGTAGATCCCTAAGGGAGGACCAGTGTTGTCCGTGCACTGCACCGGATAGGTCATGAAGAGAGACTCTCTCTTGAGCCCAAGTTGCCCAAGAAGAGCCATCTAGGTTATGCAGCCGGTGGATAAGGCGGAGCAGCAGGCAGGCGTTTTGAGCAGCAAGATTTCTGACCCCAAGACCACCATCATCCTTTAGTGTACAAACCTTTTCCCAAGCAATGAGGCAGTTTGCTCCAGCTGCTTTATCTGAACCAGTCCACAAGAAAGCACGGCGTCTGGAGTTCAAGGCATCAAGGACCCCAGGGGGCAACTGCAGGGCGCCCATAGCATAAGTTGGCAGACCATCAAGACTGGAGTTAACTAAGATGAGACGCCCAGCCGGACTTAGGAGCATAGCACGCCAACCAGCTAGGTAACGATCTACCTTAGCAATGAGAGGGGTGAAAGCATTGAGCTTTAACTTCGTGTTGGACAGAGGCAAGCCAAGATAAGTCTGGGGGAATGATTCTTGCCTGCACTGTAATATCTGAACTAGTTCTGGGAGCAAGGAGTCATTCATGTGCATTGGCACCACAGTACTTTTGCTGAAATTGATTTGTAGACCAGTGGCATTAGCAAAATCATCCAGGATCTGCTTTAGTCTAGTTACATCTTGCCTTTCAGCTCTACAAATGAGAAGAGTGTCATCCGCATACTGTAATACTGGGCAGGCGGCATCCACAATGGGGTGTCTGACCCCGCCATCTTTCTTGATCATGGTTTGCAATAGGTCTGCTACTATCAAGAAGAGGTAGGGGGACAGAGCGTCACCCTGACGAAGTCCTCTTCTACATGAGATCCATGGCCCTGGGCAGCCATTTACCAGAACCGCTGACTTTGAGGTAGAAAGAGCGCGAGCTTGTAACCCGAGCGGGGGCTTTAAGGGTGATGTGGACGTTGCCGTATGGCTCGTGGGCCTGGGCTGAGTGTGCTCTTGTTGGCCCGCCCGTTCCATGCTCCGCTCGATGTTGTGGACTAGCTTGTCACACAGCAGGAGCGGTAGCACCGTAGCAGTGTAGCACAAAACTGTCACGAACCATTTTTGAGCCCACATGTCCCACGTGCCACAGCAAATTGACTTCGTGCACCATTTTTGGAATGTTCAGTAGCACTAAAGTACTAGTTGCTACAGCTATGGGCCCGTGTGGACGGACATGGATTATACAATCTGGCTTCCAGAGAATCCAAAGAGCCTAATTTTTAACTAGCTTATAAAACCTAGAGAGTTATTACATTCTGGCAAGCTGATACAACCTGGCTCCTTGTAGTTCTGGGTGTTAAAAGACAAGTCTACCCTTCCCTAGGCAGTAGCATAGTAAAAAAAAGTAAGGGTATTTTGGTAATTTTACTCTATGAGCCAGCTTTTAGAAGTTATGAATCCAAACAACTCAGCTCTTTTATAATCTAGCTTATAGGAATCTAGCTTTTAAGAAGCTAGGTTCTGCAATCCGGGTGGATCCAAACGTAACCTATAGCTTTTTACTTTGTTCTTTCTCGGCGTAGTGACTATGCTAACAGCTGTTGTGGCTTAAAAGCCATCTGAAGCGAAAAGGCCAAGTGTGCCATCAAATTTTTTAAAATTGAGTTTAACTCTAAATAGAGCTCTAAAATTCCTAGCTAAAAGTTCATTTAGGCATTTAGCATGGATCCAGATTCTCTCTAAAAAGTATTTCTTCTATGAATCAGGATTACTAATAGTACCGAACTGATGGCAAAATTTTATCAGCTTTCTAGAATTTAAAGATTTTTTTTACTAGTACATCCTAGGAGAAGTAATATAAGAGTCTCAAAAAGAAACTTAGTTGGTCAAATGCAAATGTGCAATTGTCAAGATATAAGAGTAACCTAGTTCACTACTCCGCGCCCTATGTGGATCTGCCAATTAGCGTGAGGAGGCATCATCATTCATCATTCATCACACGGTAGTAGTGGATAAGATAAAGAGAAGATGGCTGGAGGTCCAAGTGCTTTGCTGTTGGCATGGTGAGGCGTATGATGTGAGCCAGTGAGCGAGAGGTCGGCTCATGCAAGATAGCGTAATAGTCCTGATTTTATCAGAGGGATAGGAGGAACAACTTAGCTCCAGGAACGAAGTTAAGCCAATTTAAAGTTGTGAAATAAATAAATCTTGTTTGGCAGAGCTTCAACTAGTTTTAGCGTGTTGTCAAAAAAATAGTTTTAGCTCATTGTTATAGTGTCATGAGAACAACTCCGAGAGACTTTTTACATTTTTCCTAATTTACAGGAATACAGATTTTAGTAAAAAGTTACCTTTCAATAACCTCTTTAAATGGATCTCGACATCCTCAATTCCGAATTTCTCACTAGCCAGATGGAGAGCGAGGACGACTCTCTAGAATACGGATAAGATATAAAAAACTGTTGGAGGGTACAAAGATATAAAAAAAGTGATTTTACTCAAATGATGATTTCAAGAGTAAATTTTAGAAAGACTCGAGATGCTCCGAGGATCCTGAGCCTGTAAAGAGAAAAACTGACTTCAATGGCTCTAGCTCCTAGTTTATTTAGCTAAGAGAGATTTTTGGGAGAGAGAAAAACGAACTTCCAGTTATATGAGTACTCAATCCAATCCCAAAACAATGCAATTCTTACTTCCAAAAAAATGACTTGCTGAAAAGCAAAGCATTTAACTTATGGAGGTAGATTAATCCTTCTAAATTTAGTGCTTAGTAGTGTACCCATATTCATGAGTCCTTTTTTAATACCAAAAGGTGTTCTTAAAAACTAGATTATTTCAAATCTAGATTTTTTTGCAGGCTACACATAAAAAGAAGTATTTCCTTGCAAAATGAGACATCTTATGCCATCCTAAAGACCAAGGAGGACTTAAGACCATTGACCTCAAGTCCAAAATAAATGTCTATTAAGGGTGTGTTTAGTTCCCCATTTCACCCAAAAAATTTTTGGGTTTTGATCCATCATTTTGCAAAATGGAACTAAACACCATACAAATTTTTTGGCAAAAAGGTATCTATTCTCTATTTTGGATTTTGGTCTCAAGAGGCCAAAAAAAGCCAAAAAACCAAAAAACTCTCACCCACCTTATGAAAAATTTGGCATTTTGGATGGAACTAAACACACCCTAAGCAACTGGATTAGAAATTTGCTTAATGAAGGACTTGTCAAACCTTGCTTAGAAACAAGTATTTGATCAGCTGAGATTCTCTCCCACAAGTCCATGTCAAACCCAAAGACTCAAATTTCGGAAAAGGTCAGGTGAAAATAAAATATTAAGTTTTGGATTGTGGTCCCTTCAAAATTAATGATGGATCAGAAACGAGATTTTAGGAAGATACATGGGTAGGCAACCGCTCATTGAAAGACCTTTATTTCCACACACACACTATACATATATATATATATACATATATATATATATATATATATACATATATATATATATACATATATATATATATATATATATACATATATATATATATATACATATATATATATATATACATATATATATATATATATATACATATATATATATATACATATATATATACCGCATGATACAGTGACCAATATTATAAAATCAACACCGTTGAATATTTCATTCAGGAGAGCTTTGGTTGGGCATAAACTCGATGAATGGAAAAACTTAGTAGCAAAGATCACTCATATTAATTTAACTAAGAGACAGATCTGTTTATTTGGAGCTTACATAACAATGGTTAATTTATGGTCCATTCTATGTATTTTCACATGATAAATCAAAATACACTCTTCTCTCATAAATTGACTTGGAAGTTAAAAATTTCTCTAAAAATCAAGATTTTTCTTTGATTGTCATCATGCCAACACAATCTAGAGGACGGTCTATATTGCTACTGGGTTAATCCCTCCCGACTTTCTATCCTATATGTAAGGGAGTTGGGGGTAGCCGCTTTGGGCAATTTGCAAATGTTGTAATGATATACTCCCTCCGTCCCAAAATAAGTGATGTTTTAGGTTTGTCCTAAGTCAACTCATTACAAGTTTGACCAAATTTATATAAAAAAGTACTAATTTTTATGATACCAAATAAGTATTATTAGATTTATCATAAAATATATTTTCATATTCTACCTATTCAGTGTCATAAATATTTATATTTTTTTCTACAAATTTGGTCAAACTTAAAATTGTTTGACTTAGGACAAACCTAGGACATCACTTATTTTGGGACGGAGGTAGTAATCTTAAAATCGCAAATATGCATCTTTTATCGGACTATTTTCAAGGAATATACTGGCTGCAGTTTTGGGCACTGTTGCAACATGATGATGAAAACCAATGAGTTTTCCTAGTTAGTGAGTAGAAAACTAGAGACCACTGTATTAGAGTTGTTTGCTTCTCATGAATGAAAATTTAATAATAAGTTGGGTCATGCATATTTTTAGTATTTCCTGCTTCTCTAGCTCACCAACAATGTCGATGAAACTATGTAATAATGTAAATGCTACGTATGAAATACAGAAGCGAGATGTCCCTCCTATGTTCTTTAAAAATAATTTTAAATTTGACCAAATCTATCAACATATTACTGATATTTATGATATCTAATAAGTACAATTAAATAATTATATAATATATTCATAATAAACCTGATTAAAGAGATAAATATTGATATTTTCTATTTATTTGTTTAAATTTAAAAGTTTAACTCATCTAAAATCTAGAATTGAATTATCTTCAGAACATGCATGGGAGTACGTAATAAAACGATAAAATACTAGTCCACTCCACCCCACCCCACCTATGGCTTTGAATCAGGTTGTGCGACACCGTCTGGTTTCCACACGTGTACTCCCTCCGTCCCATTTTTAGTGTCGTTTTAGAGTTTGGTATCGGTACAAGGAGGAGCACAGTAACCTACATATCCCTATATGCCAATCATAGAATCGGTGGAGCGCTCAGCATGCTTCATTAATGCACACATCTTATCAATTGTACAGACCCAGCCATGTCACCACTATTCATCACTTAAACAAATCAACACCGACTTTTTACCGGCAAACACTGGAAATCAGCTTTCCCGGCATCAAATTTTTTAGCGCCAAAACAAGTGCCGCCCTTTCCTTACACACACACGAAAGGCAAACCTTGAAAATGAAATTCTAATTTTGAATCCAGCGCCCTTTTCACCTCCATGCGGATAAGTCACCGCCCGCACCATCTGGTTTGCACCATTTGCCATCCACCTCAGCCATTCACCTCCATGGCCATAGATTTACCTTCTCCTCCTTACATCCAACTCCATGGCCATAGATTTGAACACACCGAGTGAGGAAACAGACCAGTTCTTCGATCTTAACAAGCCAGCTGCAACAGCCCTAAAATGGGTCCAGTGGACCAAATTCGCGGAATGGACCGACATTACTGTAGCAGGACAGTAGGCCGCACACTGTAGCTGCAGGTCACTGTACACCTAGATTTTTGAGGGACTGTAGCAGAGTGGTACTGCTCATCGGACACTTAGCAGTTGTTACTGTTCACCAAATTGGGACAGTCCAAATTTGGTTACGGTAGATCGGGTATTGTTCATCGGGTACTGTAGCATCGTGAAATACTGTGCAACCAGAAATTTAATACCAAACCGTGAATCCTAAGGCAGTTCAACCAGCTTAAATATCAGGGCCAGGGACGCGTAGTAACCTTCGGTTAACCGTTTTGAGCGAAGCGATGACGAAAGCTCAAGCGGCTTGCTACGCAGGTGGGACCACTCCTCGGTAGAGTATGCCGGGACTGGATGTTACACCAGCTGCTGAAGACAATGAAGTTGAATGGTGGGAGAAGCCTGCGAGGGCATCACCTAGGTGTCAATCATCAAGAAACTGAGGCACAACAAGAACTTCATCAAGGTTAGCACATCTGCCTGCCTCTCAAAATAATTGGACTTGTTCTATTTACCTGTCTTCTATCTCTCGTAAACTGAGTGTACTCAGATTCTGTCTTTTTTTGTTTCTCTTGCATCTCCTAGAATGAGTGTGCTCAGATCGTTGTTTTCATGGCCTATAATTTAATACCTTCCTTGTTCGTATGTGTTCTCCTCTTTAATTATGCACCTCAGCCATACAAAAAACATAATTGCTAGTAAATTCATTAGATAACTTGAAAGCAAATCAGAAAAGGGCTCAACTACCTTATTATTCTAGTGACCTGGGAACACATGCATTAGATGGCTACAGAAATGCAAAATAGGTAAGGACAGCAGTTGCCATAAGCCAATCTGGTGAACAAGAAAATAGCATTGATCCATTCCAAGTACAAGTATTGGGTGCAGGTGACATTAATGCAATTGATCCTTTACATGGCCTCATCCTTCAACCTGCAGATCGGTCTTATGGAGGTGGCAATTATAGAGTGCGTCATTGGGGTGTTCTTCATGATGAAACTGATGGACAACAAGAATTTTATGAACGTAAGCACATGTGTACAAAAGATGCATTTTTACCTTCTAGTATGAAATACTGTACTGATAGGAAAGGATATTTCACAGGGGAGGATAACTCACATGATACTGGCCTTCCATTTGATTTGAACGAGCCACAAGAAGCAGAAGACCTATATGCAGGTATTATTTGCATCATTTCCAATACAAGTTACCAATATTATTTTTGTACGCTAAAAAGAGTCATCATCCATGTGCTAACAATATGCATGCACCATCTACATTATTTGTCGGGCGATGACAACATTGGGTTACAAGATGAAGAACATGTCATGCACGAGCTCAAACAAGAAATTGCCGTGTACACAGATTCTGTCTACATCATATTTGATCAAGAAGAGTTGACCGACTCAGATGACGAAGAATTTCAGCAACCACACCAACATCAAACACCAAATGCAGTCAAGAATTTGACAGCAAGACAAAGGAAAGACATATATGAAGATTTTCTTGAGAGAAGCAACAATGGCAGGTTAAAAAAGTATGACACAACACATGTTGCTGACAAGTTCAAGGTGCAGCCGCATACAGTACAACGTATATGGCAGAGAGCAAAAAAAATGCAAGGCACAAGGCATACCAGTAGATGTCAATTCATTGAAACCTAAGAAGGTTGGTCGTAAAAAAAATTGTGGTGGACCTGTCAAGGATTGCCAATATTCCCTTAAACATAAGACGTACCATTAGGTCATTAGCAAATGCTCTCGGTGTAAAGAAAACCACTCTACATAGGTAGTTCAAAGAAGGTTTGCTGCGACGACACTCCAGTGCAATCAGGCCCTATTTAAAAGAAGCAAACAAAAAGGAACGGTTGCGCTGGTGTTTGTCTATGCTAGATCCTAGCACTTTGCCAAATAAGACCAAGTTCCTTGATATGGAAAATATTATCCATACAGATGAGAAATGATTTAATGGGACAAGGAAGGACAGAACAATTTACTTGGCTCCCAATGAACGAGAGCCACACAGGACAGTGCACAACAAGAATGCAATTGACAAAGTCATGTTTTATTCTGCTGTTGGGAGACCAAGATTCGATGCTGAAGGTAGATGTTACTTTGATGGCAGGCTAGGCACCTGGCCTTTTGTGCGAAAGGTACAAATCTTCTCTCATATGATTTGCAATCCCTTCTTTATGACTTTGATGGCTAGACACTTGTCATGATAATGCTTATCATTTTAGGAACCAGCAAAACGGAAAAGTCCACACAGGCCGAGGGGCACGCCTATCGCAAAAACAATGAAGGTTGATAGACAAACAAGCAGATTTTATATAATCAATTATCTCCTTCCAGCTATACAAGCTTGTTGGCCTCGAGAAGATGCAGGCAAGATAATATGGATCCAGCAAGACAATGGTCCTGCTCATATACTAAAAATGATCCTAAGTTTCATGCAGCAGTAGCCCGGATAGGACTTGATATACGCATAAGGAACCAGTCAGCTAATTCACCGGATATGAACTGCCTAGACCTTGGTTTCTTTACTTCTCTTCAATCATTAACGGATAGAACGACATCTAGAAACTTGGATGAGCTCATTCAAAGTGTGTGCATGGAATACGAAAATTACAACCCAATCATTCTGAATAGAGTATTCCTCACATTACAAGGATGCATGATGGAAGTTATGAAAGATAATGGAGGGAATAGGTACAAGATCCCGCACATGAGTAAAGAGAGACGAGAGGCACTAGACATGCTTCCTAGAGTTCTTAGTTGTGATAGCCAGCTAGTTAAAAGGGCTTTGGAGTTGTTGAGCAATTAATGGGTGTGGTCATGTAAATAGCCCATTCCATGCTTGGCTTTCTTTTGGTAAGATGGGTTGTACTAATGAATTAGTAGTCTGTAACCAACATAAGTTGAGCAACTAATGGGCATGTTCGTGTAAATAGCCCATTTGAAGCTTGACTTTGTTTTGGCAAGTTGGGTTGTACAAATGCAATGATAGTTTGTAACCAACATATATGTACGTACAATTGTTAATATAATCCTAGTGTGCAGTCTCTCTGATCAAAAAATGTAACCTTCGTACTGCCGTTATAAATCACAAATAAAACAGCCCGGTTCACATTGCAAATCATAGATGAAACAACCAAGTTCACATCGCAAAATCTAACTTTCGTACTGCCGTCATAAATCACAAGTAAAACAGCCCGGTTGACATTGCAAATCAGAAATAAAACATCCTGATTCACATTGCAAATCAGAAATAAAACATCCTAGTTCACATCACCCATTCAAACATAAACCATGACTCCATCAGATGAAGCAAGCAAAAGCCCATCAGTACCTTATACACATCACTACCATCAGTACTATACATATTTATGTCGTCACTACTAAACAACATAAGGGAGGCGCTAAGGTTTGGCAGTCCACACAACATCACAATATGCGTACAACTACAACGACCAGCAAAAGACCTCCAAGCAGATCATACTACTGCAGCCTAATAGTCTCTAACGTTTGCCACTCCGCAAAATATCTTTGCATGCAGGAAATAAATCAATGATCAGTTCGTTTACCTTGTCTTTAAAGTCATCACTTTCCACATGTGAATAGCCATGTGATTCCTCGCCATTCTGCACCCAGCTGTCCTCATCCACCTGCGAATGGTCGTGCAAGTCCACACCATCCTCCACCCAGCTTGCTTCGTCATCCGTTTCCAAATCAGAGAAGATGGCCCTTTGGCACAACTCCTCATGCTCTGTGTCCTCCATGGCGCTGTCCTTGTGGTCCTTCTCCTCCTTGTCCTCCTTGGCGCTGGCCTTGTGGTCCTTCTCCTCCTTGTCTTCCTTGGCACTGGCCTTATGGTCCTTCTCCTTGGAGCATGTTGCAAGATCCTTCTGTTCCTTGGTTGCAATTAGCCGTGAACATTGTTGCTCTTCCTCTAGAATAATTTGCCGCCAGTCATGAAGCATGGCGCTGCATACATAGGATTTCTGTAAATCATTGACTTTACTGGAATGAAAACATAATTGATGGTAAAGATAAGATAGATTACCCAAGACGACCACAACCTTTGTCATCGTCACCATTTAAATATGGACCATTGTGACCTCCTTCGTCATCGGAATCTGGGATGAACATAAATTGGTCTGCGCCCCCTTCCTATGTGTCTTGGGCAAAATCCTGGCCTTCTATGGCGATGCAGTTGTTTTTCACATCCCACCAAGTTCCTTTACGACGCTCCGGACCACGTGTGCGGCTAGAAGGAAGCAGCATCCCACGGCTGTACCGGATCCCCAAGGCACGGCTCATCCGCAAGTGACGGATGACTCGGCTAGTCCGATGTGTCCCCTTGCCGCCCACCATTGGATGCTTGATTGAAGCACAGGAAGATCGCTAATGTAAGAACCTATAAATATTTTTTTCGAAATTAAATACAGACCATTCCAGTGGTTTAAGAAAAATAGAAATCAAAATCATCTTTGCTAAAGTCCTAAAAAATCGGTGTGATGAATTAATGTTTCTGAGCATGCTTAGATGAGTTCACAAATTAAAGTAATTCTAGAAACGACGCACATCTGTACTAATAAGCACGGTAGAAACCTAAATCGACTGAAACGTTCTCAAATGACGTGTGTGACAACTAACCTTCACAGCAGAGGCGGAGGCCACCACCCGTGCGCTAGTGCAAGGGGCAGGTTGTCGTCAGCAGCTGCAGACAGGGAAGGGGAAGCCTCCACCCACGCCCGGCAGAGGGGCCAGAGTGGCGGTTCTTGAATCTTGACGGGGAAGGGGAAGCAGCCGCAGACTGGGGCAGCTCTCGAGCCACGGATGAAGATGCGAGGGAGGAGGCACGTCGGAGGATGCTGGCGGAGGTGGCCGCCGCTCGTGCGCCTGTGGGCCTCTGGATCCAGATCGGCGTGCCTCCGCACGTGGAGTGGAGGAGGACGAGACCGAGGGGCGCTGCCGCACGCGGACCGGAGGAGGAGGCGGAGCGGAGGGGCACCGCCGCACGTCGACTGGAGGAGGAGGCGGATCGCGGGGGCGACACCTCCCGTGGACGGGAGGAGGCGGAGAGGAGGAGCGACGGTCACGAGCGGGGACGAGACCAAGAAGATAAGGCTGGGTCTGACTGCTTTACTTTTTCTGATTAACTCTCAGCTGCTTTACTAGACATGGGGACCTTGTCGACCTAGAACGACACATTTTTGGTACACCGGCTCGAGGCTAGAACGACACTAAAAATGGGACGGAGGAAGTACTCAGCTAGCCCTAAAACATCTAAAGAAGTTCTGCACTCACATGATAATAGATTAATAGTTAGGCTCACTCAGATGAAGCCTTGCTCCTCTCACCGTTTCGTGGAGCGGTGTCGCACAACACACTAACATGCAACAGCGTCTTATAGATTTTTTTTTCCAAGGGGAAAAAATACATGCGACGTTGCCACACGAATCGCGACACCATCTGGATTCCATACACGTATTTAGCCCTGAAGCATCCGGAGAAAGTCCTGCACCCGCATGATACTCCGTAATAGCTAGGCGTAATAATCTGGATAAAATCCTTGCGCCTTTCTCTGAGCGGTGTCGCACACCACACTAACATGCGATAGTGCCACGTATAATTTATTTCAAGGAACAAATATATGCGACAGTGCCGCACGAATGCGACAGTGTCTCGATTCCACACATGCACTCAGCCCTGAGGAAGTCGTACACCCGGATGATAATAGCTGGGCCCACTCGAATAAACCTTTCTCCTTTCGTCGTTCCGCGCAGCACGGCAGCAGCGTCGCACTCGCACATGCGACACTACCGCATTTTTTTTCACGGCTCCACGCTATGCTCACAGCTGAGTCGCAATTCCACGCCATTATTCCCCGCGGGCGCCTCAGGCAAAGAGACCGACGCCGCGCGCACGACATAATAAGCACCGCCGCCGCTCCACGCTTCTTGGTAGGTCGCCGCCTGTCAGCAGGAGCAGCAGTAGCAGCGGGGAGCCGGAGGCTACTAACAGCTGGTCACCGGCCGTTCGCCGCGAGCTCCGGCACCCCGCAGGCGGCCGGCGGCGCCTCTGGTCCGTCATCGGACGGCGGCAGCAGCATGTCTTCGGCCCCGCTGCTCGGCGCCGAGTCCGGTGGCGAGCCCACCGCGGCGCGGCCGCCGCCGCCGTCGTCATGGGTGGAGCGCGTGGTGGACACGGCGGAGGCGCGCGCGCAGCTGGGGTTCGCGGTGCCGATGGTGGTGACGAGCATGGCGTACTACGGCATCCCGCTGGTGTCGGTGATGTTCTCGGGCCACCTCGGCGACGTCCAGCTCGCCGGCGCCACGCTCGGCAACTCCTGGGCCACCGTCACCGGCTACGCCTTCGTGGTACGTACTGTACGCGCGCGAGCGCGGCCCATCTCATCATCTCCCTCGCTCGCTCTCTTGCCATGCATCATGTTACTGTGAGTGAATCTCCGATCCATTCTCGACCCCGCTGCCGCTTCGCCAGGCGGCGGATCAGGATCACACGCACCGCGCGCACCCGCCGCCACATGCCGACCTGTTCTTCGCCTCCTGCATACCCTAGCACGCTTCATAAGCTCACAATGTAATCATGTTGTTTTGTTTGATTGGTGCTGCTGGGATTGTCATTCTTGAGCTTTTGGTCATTTATTTTCAGTCAGCCAGCAATGTTTTTCTCTCACATAAATCAGCCAACTATACTTTTAGCTGTTTATTTCCAACCCAGGTGATCGGAGGGGCCAAAACCCTATATTACAGACTTTGGTAAATAAAATAACAAAGAGGGCTACTGCAATACACTCGCTCCTAATAAATGTTCAACGCCCGTGCTCCACGGCCTGTTGACATTCGGAGGCATTTGTTTTTTATTTTTACACCTATTAGCAGGAAGGAATGACGACCTCTCGAAGATTACTGGGCGCCGCTCAATTAATGTCGCTGTAACAGCGATGGCGCTCTCGATCGGTTGAGAAATTCAAGGCAAGCAGGCGGAGCGTGCACCATTGATTGATCTGCCATCCCAATATTCACTATCCAAGAAAATACAGACCGTGCGTGGATGCCTGGCCCAGCAAGCTTGTCCGCTGCCTGCTGCCAGCTTGTCACAGGCTCACAGCCGCGGATACGCGCGCGGTAGAAACAACCAATACCAATAGTCGCCCGCCTGCTGGCTCCACGAAACGATAAGCAGTTCGAGGTGTTGCGTGGTCGCGAGAGGTGCCCGTCCGCCGCTTCCATCCTCTATTTCCTCTTCTTGCATGTGCCATCGACCAAGCCTCTCTCATCTCTTTGTCCGCTCTTGCCGTTATATGCGCCTGTGCTGTGCATAATTGCATGTTGTGATTACGCGCGGGCACCAGCAGCTGTCGCCCGCGTGTACATTGGGCGCCGCGCGGCGTACGTGTCCCCACCGCACGAGCATTATTTGCGTGGTTGTCTCGCCCCCGTTCCCGTACATATACACGGCGCCGCAGAGGGCGTTGGCGGTTGACTGCTAGCCTAGTGCTGGCTAGCGTGCGCGGCCAGCCCCGTTGGACTCACTGGGATATAGGACTAGACCAGGAACAAGCTATGCGACGATCGGTCACGCACGGCACGGTCTGCAGGGCTATAGTTGTTATTAACAAATTAACGAAAAAAAAAGAAATCTTTTGAGGATCGGAGAAGAAGAAATAGGGAGTTTTGCCCCAAACCGGTGGGCTGATTCAGATTTCAGAGAATTATTGCATCGACAGGCTACGCAGTCATCAACTGCATTTGATTAGGCCATCATTCATGGTCCAAAAGCACGAAACATTGACCCATATCGTTTACTAGCTTCCAAAAACATGTTTGGTATCGTGACTGTTACGTACGTTGTGCTTGTGCCTCCAATCTTTGCATGCGGCATATCTATAGTATAAACCAAAAAAAAAGAGGAAATAAATTAATGGAGCGAGGGCGTTGACCTGTTCTATGTTGCTCGTGTTCGGTATTCTTGGCTCAAGTCATAATGATGATGTCAATAAATGTATTCCTTGGTCCAGGGCTGGGGGAAAAGCCCTCCAACCCCTAACAGTTGTTAGAACCAATATTATGTAATAGGTTCTCCTATTTTCTAGTAATACCCTAACAGCTGTCGAGGGTAGCGCTACTCGCGCATGTAAAACAATTGTTTGCTTCCTCTCACTTATTATTAATGAAAATCCAGAAATCGGATCTTTCAAAAAAAATGTCAATAAATCCATACTACTGCGTACGTAGTACCGCAACTATACATACAGTTTGGTTTTATATATACTCCGTAGCACACCAGTTGCTTAATTAGTTTTGATAAATCTCTTGTAAGTTGCAGCGCGTGTATCTTAGAAGTTGTAGTTGCAGGCTTGCTGCTGATATATTCTCTTTCGCTTCAAGTTTGATTTCCTTTTGTCAGTGCAAAAGAAATAAATCAAAAACTGTGTCATGAGATCTGCCCCACACACATACAACTCATACATGGTTCAATTCACTTACAACTATAAGATCAAATGGCTCAAGTCAATTGGGTATCTTCTGACTAATAAATCAGAAGGCCCACTCTTTAGTACATATGTACTCCGTCATACCTCAGTTTTAAATGATAGGTAACTTTAGTGTTTTCTAAGTCAAAATTCTCTAACTGACTAATCATAAGTTTATACAAATACAGAGAGTAAGAACCAGCATCTACCACATGAAATTAGTTTCAGTAAATCCAACTAACTATGTTATGAGACAAGTGTCATTTCGTGTTTGGAGTGGTGATCGGGCACAAAACTGAACAATTGAAGCCTCTCCATTTAGGATTTAGGAAGCTGCAGTAGCCGTTTGATCAGCTAGGTGCTGTTGCATACAGCTGGGACTGGGATATATACTACTGCACAAACGATGTTGCTTCTGAAATCTGAATCCTTTTATTTCACATCAGTTGTGTATGTTCCATGGCAAAACGATCATATCATGAGTGGCTGTCTTTTCCAGACCGGCCTGAGCGGCGCCCTGGAGACTCTGTGCGGTCAGGCGTACGGCGCGGGGCTGTACCGGATGCTGGGCCTCTACCTGCAGTCGTCGCTTATCATGTCGGCCGCCGTGTCCGCGGCCGTCTCCGCGCTGTGGTGGTTCACGGAGCCGGTGCTGCTGTTCCTGCGGCAGGAGCCCGAGGTGTCCCGCGCCGCGGCCGCGTTCGTCCAGGCGCAGGTCCCCGGCCTCTTCGCCTTCGCCTTCGTGCAGTGCCTGCTGCGGTACCTGCAGACGCAGTCCGTCGTGCTCCCGCTCGTCGTCTGCTCCGTGGCCCCGTTCGCGCTCCACGTCGCGCTGACGCACCTCCTGGTGACCGTGCTCGGCCTGGGGCTCGCGGGGGCGGGCGCCGCCGTCTCGGCCACGTTCTGGGTCTCCTGCCTCATGCTGCTCGCCTACGTGCTGCGCTCCGGGGCCGTCAGCGAGACTTGGAAGGGGTTCTCTGCCGAAGCCTTCAAGTACGTGCCGCCCACCGTGAAGCTCGCCACGCCGTCCGCCGTCATGGTGTGGTGAGTGTCAGCACTGATGTGTGTGTGTACGCGACTGAAGACTCTCGCTTCCGTTGTTCAGTTCGGCCGATGCGGCTGCCTGTCTAGAACTCACGCTTCATTTTGACTGACTGCAGCTTGGAGTACTGGGCATTCGAGCTCCTGGTCCTGATCGCCGGCTTGCTCCCCAATTCCACAGTGAGCACGTCGCTGATCGCCATGTGGTATGTCTGTCTCTTTCGATACTGAAGCTTCAGCACTGGGTACAACTACAACCAGTGTTAATTAGTGTTCTACTAGATGTTCAGATATGCGCAAATAAAATAAAATGGTTCATCTTGAAACAAACTGACTTCTTGGTCGGTGAAATTAATGTGTGCAGCGTCAGCACGGAGGCGATCGCGTACATGATCACGTTCGGGTTCAGCGCCGCCGTGAGGTGCGTTACTTCCTGCTGCCCTGTTTCTTCATCTGACGAATATGATCCTGCCTGCATATGTCCTTCTAATTTCAGCTTCGTTCTTGCTGTCACTCCTTTACTATAATCTGTCTAACGGTTGATGCCTGGATGGATCATCGCAAGCAGCACGCGTGTGTCGAACGAGATCGGCGCGGGGAACGTGGAGAGGGCGAAGAACGCGGTGTCGGTGACGATGAAGCTGTCGGTGTTCCTGGCCGTCACCTTCGTGCTGCTGCTGGCGTTCGGCCACGGCCTGTGGGCGCGCCTCTTCAGCGGGAGCGCGACGATCGTGTCGGCGTTCGGGGCCATCACGCCGCTCATGGTGATCTCCATCGTGCTGGACTCCGCGCAGGGCGTGCTGTCGGGCGTCGCGAGGGGCTGCGGGTGGCAGCACCTGGCGGCGGTCACCAACCTGGTGGCGTTCTACTTCGTCGGCATGCCGCTCGCCATCCTGTTCGCCTTCAAGCTCGACCTGCGCACCAGGGGCCTGTGGGCGGGGCTCATCTGCGGGCTCACGTGCCAGGCCAGCACGCTGCTGGTCATCACCGTCCGCACCAAGTGGTCCAACCTCGCTGAGGCCATGCAGGAGAAGAAGGCCAACTACGTCGCGTAGCAAACGCACTGTAACTACCAGTTTTTTTTTAAAAGAGCACTGTACGACCAGTGAGAGGCGGAACTAGGCATTTCGTTTAAGGAGAGCCGGATAAATAGCCATTTTGATTAAGGGGAGTTAGACAAATATGATGACATGTCTAAATGTGATAAATATATGCCTAAATGTATTTCTCAACAATTTTTTTTAATATTTTTACATATGTAGTTAGTATTTATAAAGAAAATTCATAAGATTATCATAAAAAATAGCTAATTTGATGCATTGTTATGCTGTAAAATGAATATTTATAGGGGTATTAATATATTTTTGTACTGTGTTGGGGGGGGGGGGGGGGGCACGGCCTCTGCTAGCCCCCTGGTTCCGCCTCTGCTACCGGTTACGAACGAATGACTAATGAGAAATTGTGCATCAAAAGCACGAGGTTTTTTTTATTGCGATAGCAATATTCTCTAGATAGGGACGGAAGTCCTGTCAGCGGGGTGGGTGTCCACGGATATTACCGCAAAGTCTACTAAGCGACCCGTCGCGCCAGTCCACACCGGCCCACGTGCGCACGCCCGACCGCGTCCGCCCGCATCGGAGAGGAAGAAAAAGAAGAAGAAGGAGATCACTAGCGTCGGAGATGAGGACCTCGCTAGCGTTAGGGTTTCGGTGGGGTTTGGGTTCCAAGACGACGGCAGGGCGGCTGGGCAACGCCCATCGGGGCGGCGGAAGATGGCAGTTGGACGGGGTTGGTGGTGAGGGCGTCGCGGCGGTGCTTGGCGGTGAGCTGCTATGGGGGTGTGGAGGCGAGGACAAGGTCGCCGCTAGCACACCACTTGTGGTTAGGGGAGGGTGGGGCGGAGCAGCAGGGCCGGGACGGGAGGTGGGCGGCACAGCTGGCGGCGAGGCTACCGCTGGTCGGGGGCGGCGAGGGAGGAGATGGGGGTGGGGAGGAATGGCATCGCGAAGTTAAAGACGGGTATAGGTGGGAATAGTATAGGTATAAAATAAAATCTCATCAATGGTATAGGTATGGTATAACAAGCCTTAGGCATGAGTGTCGGTATGCCTCTTCGATTGTACTGTTACTAACAATAGGCCTCAAAAGGAACCATAACATTAATCCTCGGGAGACGCACTTCAAAGGAGATAAGCCTCATAAATTATCATAATAATCCCAAACATATGACCTTTCATATGGTAGACTTAATCATTATCATTAATAATAGCCACTAGATCTCTTCTATGTTCTGGTATTATGAACACATAAAGTAACACATAAATTTGCGTCTATACTATCCACCTTTGGCTTAGATAAGTTGATTTAAAATGCCCCCCAAAAAATAAATATAAGTTACCCACATGTCATTATGAAAGATAATTTGAAATAATTCCTAAATTTTTATCAAATTACTCACATGTGGCATTATGGGAGGTAATGCAAAGTAAACCTTGAATTTGCATTTGAACTACCCAAGTATTATGCCATTATAAAAGATAATATAAAGGATCACTTTCAATTTATACCTACATTACCCACATATGCCATGATAAGAATAAACTAACATATATCTCAATCTAAGTGCAAATACTAATAGCATTTACAACAGATGAGAAAGTGTTTTAGGGGTGGAGTGCAAATGTGAATAGAGAGATTAGGAGAACGAAGGAAGAATTGTTGACCAGTTTGGATAAGCTCTTATGAAAATATCTCAATGACTATATAAAACACATTGCATTTTTTCCCAAAATTACACACTACAGTTAAATCATAGGATTGGCATATACTCGCCTTCTAGTCACCTACTCATCTCGTATAAGGAAATCAGGAAATCAAGAGAAAAACCTTCCCTTTTAGATTTACGATTTCAGTGTGAGTACCACATAATTATTTTCAGTAAAAGGAGCCTTTTTTTTAGAGGTGGTTCAGTTTCTAGGCGCCTCTATAGTGGCATATGAACTAAACTGCCTCTAGAAATGCATTTGTAGTTTTCAGCCGCCTCTACAAAATTGATTTTTAGAGACGGCTTAACCGCCTTTAAAAATAGGACATGCATGGTAAAATTTGAATTTTTCAAACGATCTTAGATGGAGAAACGATCAAAACAAAAGTTGTAGATCTAAAAAAGTTATGCAACTTTATAATTGACAACTTTTTATTTAAAATCATCTATGCAAGGGAAATTTAGTTTGAACTTCTTACATTTGAAATTTAAATTTTTTCAAATGACCTCGGATGAAGAAATAATCAAAACTAAACCTATAGATCTTTAAAAATTATAAAACTTTGTACTTGATAACCTTTTCTTTTGAATTCTTTTAAGGTCTCAAATAATTATTTGAAAATTAGATGAAGATAAAATGAGAAAGACAAATATCGTGATGGTGTCGCCTTAGGTGATGGGTTCGAGCCCCCCCACGGCCGCGGAGCACGCGTTCTTTGCACGAAAATCCACGTGACCTGCAATCACGCGCGTGTGTGGCTGTGCAGTGAGGTCTCTCGTGAGTAAACAGGACTTACGATGGTGCGCGTCTTAGGCTGTTCGGTCGGGTCCTTCCGCATTAAAATTGATTTTCTGTAATAGTGTGCTCCTTCTCGACTCTCTTCTTCTTTTTAAGGTCTCGGAGTGCATTTCAATTGACTGTTTTAGATAAAGGCCCTGTTTGGATCCCATGGGCTAGAGTTAGTTTGGGCTAGTTTGCACCAAACTAGCTCAAAAGTATCCAAACAGGAGGGCTAGAGTTAGTTTTTTTTGCAACTAGCCCATTCCAAAAAAAATATCCCCTCCAAGGGGTGATTATTTGGGCTAGTTTGCTGGGGGGCCCATAGAAATTACTTTTTTCCTCTCTCTCCAGCCGCACGGGATCAACCTTATCCTCACGCCGAGACCATCTTCTCGGTTACTCCAGTCGCACGCGAGAAGCCACACCGACGAGGGCGCGGCGGTAGGAGCGTCGCCGAGCCAGAGGAACGAGCGCCGCCGCGCCGGTCAGTCCTCCCTCCCTCCCTTAGTCCCCACTCCCTCATCCCCTACTCTCGGCGGCCGCCGAAGGAACCAGCGCCGCCCCTCCCCGGTTCCTAATCGCGCGGGTTGGCATCGGCATCGACGACCGGGTCCGAGGTGGAACGCAGGAGGGCACGCTCGGCCGTGGGCTCGCGAGATCTGGGCGCGGTGCGTTCCATGGTGCCTGGTCGTGGTCGTGGGCGACCGGTGGCGTCACCGCGCCGCCCTCCCCGGCTCTGGGTCCCCGGCTCATGGGCCTCTCTCTGCTGGTGGGGCTGGTATGGTGCCTTGCCGCCTTGCCTTGCCGGAGGTTGACTCACACACGCGTACCAGCAACACCAAACGCGGCACCGGAGGTTTCGGCTTCCCGTTCCTCTCCTCCGTGGCGTCGCGGCGGGAGACGAGCGGTTGGGCGCGGCCAGAGTCGTGTTCCCCGGCGGCTAACAAATTTTTTTGTGTTGTTGCAGGAGCTGGTGCTGCCATGGACGGAGATGACTTCGACGACAACACGTGGGCTGCCATGGACGGAGATGGCCTTGGCGGTCATGGCCAGAAGATGAACCTCTCATTGAAGATGTCAACATGAATGCCTTCCGTGATGAGTTAGCCTATGCTTTTGTTTCATGGAGTGTAATTTTTTTAGTTTTATTAAGGACTTGTGACTTTAAAATGCTTGATTTCTAAGTTCATGAGACATCGCATTTGTATTGACAAATTTAAATTTATTATGATTCGGACCTTTGAGTTGTAAAAGTAATATATTTGTATCATATGTCAGCAGGAGGAGGCCACGTAAATGCTTGCCACACCAAATCCGGATAGAATTATGGTTTAAACAAGTCAAGTAATTGAAAAAGCATATTTATTGCTACTCTAGCCTTTGCATCCAAACACTTCAAGAGCTAGAGTTAGTTTAGAGCTAGAGTTAGAGTTAGAAACTAACTCTAGCTCTAGCCGCCAGAGGATCAAACAGGGCCAAAATCGTGATTGAAAAAGAGAGGCGTCTCCCAAAATTCTATAGCAGCGCTAACTCCGCTAATATCCAAAAACCTTCGGACGAATAGGTGGTCAGAAATTTCTGTTTCATTTTCAGTTTTTCATCAGTCACTGACGGCAACTTTTATAAGAGAGACGTCCACAGATTTAAAACAAAAATCCCTGTCACGTTGTGTTTACTTCCTCTCGTACAGAGGCAGAATGATGCTGGACTACTTACTGGTCACCGGCGGCTGGTAGGAATGGTCGCTTAACTCTGAAAGTGGTGAATCTAAAAAAAAAAACTCTGGAAGTGGTGAATAGCCGAATTTGATTGATTGTCCGGTCGCTGGCCCGGGAGGCACGCAGTGGATCGTTCTAGCCACAAGTTTGTGGGGCTGGAATTTTCGTGTTCTAGCGTACCAGATCACGTGCGTGTACGATTAGCAAGACCACAGACGTCGTCAGGCTGGGATTTGGTTTCAGGGCTACTATAAGCTTGCACAGTTATCATGTTGTTCCACAAACAATCTAGACGCTTCTTCCAAACCGTCATGGCGTCATCATGTCGCTTTGGGCCTGGTTTAGTTAGCAAAATTTTTGGCGAAATGTAACTGTAGCAGTTTCGTTGTTATTTGGCAATTAGTGTCCAATCATGGTCTAATTAGGCTTAAAAGATTTGTCTCGTCTATTTCGTCTAAACTATGTAATTAGTTTTATTTTTTATCTATATTTAATGCTTCATGTATGCGTCCAAAGATTCGATGTGACGGAGAATCTGAAAAATTTGGCAAAATTTTTGGCATCTAAACGGTACCTGGTCGCACAGACAATAATCCACATCATAGGAGCGCTATGTGGCAATTGATAAATGCAGTCCCATGTCACTCAGAACACAACAGAGTACCACTGTCGCTACAGATCCCTTGCCTCACACGAGCTATAGCTATCACTATACCATAAGGTCACTTATGACTAAGTGTACGATGCTATTATTTCGTATCATCTCTATAAATCTTGTATTGAGTATTTATAAAAAGTTTTAACTATAAAGTTTTAGATCTCATTGAACATGCAACTTTAGGGGCGTATCTCCATACGAGGCCATTGAAGAATAAAGCAATAGATTTCAAAAACTTAGAACTTAAAATATATTTTTGAGATCCTAAACGATCAAATATAAAAAATTATCAACCACAAAGTTGTACCTCTATTTGGGCTTCTCCAGAGAAGTTTAGAATCCTTGGTTTGTCTACATTTCAAACGTTTTCTGAAAACTTTACATCTAATTCAAATGAGTGAATTTCATATGTGGTCCCTAAACCCGTCTCACGTTCTCTCAAAGGTTCAAAAACTCCAAAAATACATATTTAGAAATTTAATCTTGTTTAGGTTTTCAGGCAAGTCAAAACGGGTTTAGATCAAGCTCGGTCGACTATGTGGCAGGTCACCATAGCCTAGCGTTTGAGTGGAAATCCTAACTCTTGAGCATTTCCAACAAATTTATCTTAAATGTGACTATCTACTAAAAATATTTGTTAAATGTTAAGTAAATGCCAATATAACTGCGGTTGCCAGGCCACGCGGCACCACACTGGCACACCACATAGGTAGTCGGAGACTACTCGGAGCTAATTCGATGACTTTAAACCAATCTGAAAAAACATGACAAGTTCAACCTTTCAAAAAAAACATGACAAGTTTAAAGACCGTAACATAATTCACTAGATTTTACACTGTAATAATTCTTTAGCGCTCAGATACACGGAAAATATTCACAGAAAAAATGTACAAATGAAGGCAAAATCTAGACCCTTTTTCTAGCTGTGCTCTAGTCCTAGGTCTGTTTCTCCGGCGCTGGGGAACTTTTGAATGTCCATAATGACAGGCCCAACCTCACGGAGCCTACCAGTACCCACTGTCGCAGATAGGCGGGCCCCGAGATACTCCCACTCCAGCCCATCGTCTCCAGAGTCCAGCCAGCCCCGCCGCCCCCAGCACCAACCACCCCCCACCACACGGAAGGGCGGAAGGCGGAAATTCCCCACGCGCAAGCGTTTGCCTCGTTGCTTGGCGTCCGTCTACCGAAACAAAAGTCGCCGTCCTCCCCTCCGCCTCACCTCACCTCACCTCCGCCGTCGCCTTCGCCTCCCTCTACCCCTCCACCGGCCCGTTTGACCTTGTCCTCGGCTCGCCCGTTCCCCTCCTCCGCCTGCTCCTCCGTCCCCGTCCTAGGTTTAGCGCTCCACAGAACCCAATCACCACCCCCCGCGCCGCCCGAAGAGCAGTTGCCTTGCCGCTTGCCGCGGGTCCATATGGTGGCCCCCGCGTCGGCGTGAGGACTGCGCGCGCTCGTGCTGTATATCGGGAGGAGATAGATGGGGCCCGCCGCCGGAAGCGGCGTCGTGATCAGGGCCGCGGTGGCGGGGCTCGTGCTGGTCGGCATCGCCCTGGCCCCGCCGCTGGCCGCAGCACTGCGGCCGCTCCGGGAGCGCGTCGCGTCCGTCGGAGCCGCCGCCTCCGCTGGTTTGTGGGGCGATGAGGTGAGCACGGTGCTGCTTGACTTTGATTGATGGATTGGAAGTCCTTTCCCCCATTTTTTTTCGTATAACGTGCAAGGGAGTTTATGTGAAATTAGTGAATTGGGAGCTTAAGGTACGGCGATCGGATTGGACGATATTTGGAATATGGTTGGTTTTGACTTAATTCTGTGATGGTGGGTTTCATTTTGTGGACTTGCACTGGAGACCGTTTCCCATGGCCTGCGGTTGGATGGCTACGAATAGGAATTGGCTGTTTCGAGTCGAAGTTTGTTTGGGAATCAACTTAGGGTGTGTTTAGTTCCCCATTTCATCCAAAATTTTTTGGGTTTTGGCCCATCATTTTACAAAATGGAACTAAACACCATGCAAACTTTTTGGCAAAAAGGTATCCATTCTCCATTTTGGATTTTGCCCTCAAGAGGCCAAAAAAAAGCCAAAAAGCCAAAAAGTCCTCACCCACCCCATGAAAAATTTGGCATTTTGGATGGAACTAAACACACCCATGAAAATTTTGGCATTTTGCATTTCATCATTCCAAGTAGTTGGCATTTTGCATTTTGCATTCCATGGGGAACTAAACATAGCCTTAGTGCATATAATCCAAATAGTCATTTGAACTGCCTCTGCTGTGGGTTCATTTGACTGTAAGACCCAAGTGCTTGTAAAGAGTCTAGGGAGTTAGGAGTACCCAATCGCTCATACAATTTCTACTTTTGAATGATGGGTAGGAGATAGTTGAATGCCAGCTCTAGTTGGTAGTCTTTGGTTGTTAATGGCAGGGATGCTAGCTGATTGTAGTCCTGAGATACCTAGTACTAGCATCTATTGCTCTTGAACTTTTAACTCTATTGGTATGTTTGTGGCTTAGCTAGTTGCTAATCTGTGTGTTTGTGCAGCATGCCTTCTTCAAAAGGGATGAGAACGATATAGGCCCATATTCATGGAATATTACGGGAACGTATAAAGGTAACCTCTGTTATTTCCATAGTCCTGTGATGGTTATGCGATACTTGTTTTTTGAGTACTAGAAGAATACCCCGCGCGTTGCTGCGGGAATTGCAGATTAGTGGATTGTGTGGCATGATGACATGGACAACAAAATACTTATGTGTCTTGCTGACGTGGACATTACAGTTGCATAGGCGTGTATTTTAATTGTGTGATAATGCATTGCATAGTTGGACAGTTTGCATGTTGAGAGAAATATGTGACTTGCTGACGTGGATAGTACAATTGCATGGGCTAGTGGATTTTAATTGTGTGCGATAGTGGATTGCCTAGTTGGACAGCTTGCATGTTGAGAGAAATAGGTAGTGGGGTTTTGCTTTATAAGAGTATAAGATTAGCTTTGGTTTCTCTTTCTCTTAAAATTGTGTTTTGTTAGCTTATGTTTCTGTTCAAAACTCAATATGAATGACCATTGTTTTTGAGCTGCATAAATTAGGATGATTACCTGCCTTCAGGTTTAGATATGCCATGTTGGCTGGTAGACAAATCCAAGTTAGTTGGGGTAGACTATAGATGAAAACCCAGCAAAGGGCCATCAAAAGGGTTGGCTGGCAGACAAATAGTCAGAGATACCATTTAAAGCATTGGAGTATGTCCTTTAATTCTTAAGAGTTCACTGTTGCAGTCTTTGAAATTCTATTATCTGGGATGTCTTTTCTTTTGGCATTACTAATTTTATTCTTAACAAACCAAATGATATTTATTTTATTGTGCTATTCCAGACAACTGAGTGGCATCAAATCTTATTCTTAGTACCACTACCATATTTCCAAAATTGTGTGGTTTCTTTATTTTTTTCTGTCATTATTGTTTAGCGACGTCCTTGTGCCTAATGTGTTCCTCATGTTTGCAGATAATATTGCTGAGACTCTAGAGATGTCTTGTTCTTAGGGTCCATTTATTGCTGCTATGTCCTACAGTACACATGTTGGAATCTTTAACATTTTCTTCAATATTATGCTGTAATGACTTCAGAAAAAGATTGAAGCCATGGTCACTCCCAGTAAAAGTAGTCATGTGAATATTTATGAATCAGATATATATATTATGTGATCCAATGTTAAGTGCACTGGCTCGATTACCATAGTCTTGAAATATTAATAAAACATACACAACTGTGCCCCCTCCTCCCCTGAGTGTACCCTATTATTGCGTTGCTATATATTGATTACTACTGTTTTTGTGTCAGTATCACTTCAATTTGTGTATAACACTGGTTCAAAAAAATTTGTGTACTAACATAACCATTTTATGGTCTAGGGAGCTGGACCTTTGCTGGTGCCACAAATGGTTCATCTAGGTTTCTTGAGTTTGTGGAATCTAAAGGTGACTCAGTTCTTGAATTGTTGAGCACTCCAACAAAGATAAGCGGGGTGCATTATGTTCAGGTAGATTGAGCTCCTTTCATAGTTTTGAAAAAAAAACAACTATCACATGAACCAAGTGTTGTGCCTTGGCCATACTTGCTTTTCTTTTGTCATTCTCGTTAAGCCCACATGAAAGAAATCAGGTGTTTGTTTCATTTTCAACCTGAGTTAACTGTAATCAAGAATGCTATTGCAAGCCTAGTTTGTATGCAGAGGTTGCTCTTGTTTAGGGTTATAGTAAATAAAATGACACTTTTTAATGACCAACCCTTGAGCTAACTATGATTATGGATGTTGTTGCAAGATTGATCCTTTTCCTCAGCATGCTGTACTCACTGATTACTTTCCTTACATGGACAGGGCTCAATTACATTCCATGATGTCATTGACAATGCCCACGATGGTGGAGTGGCTCAAATAAGGTTAGAAGGAGTGTACATATGGCCTTTTAGACAACTCCGCATGGTAGCAAACAGGTAACTGCCTTATTTCTCTTTGTAACTGAAGGTCTGTTTGGATTTCATTCTTCTGTGGAAAGTTTCTTGTTAAATATAAATATTTTAGATGCCCTCCTTTTGTTGTATGACCTAGTGAAACTTTATTTTGTCCTTTTTACTTTTTAGTGGTGCAGATGGTGAACCACTTCAGGAAGAGGATTACTTTTTGTCAAATCCATACCATTTGGTAAGCTCACAAATTTAGCTTGTTTTGTTTTTGATGAGTACTACATGGATATTATTTCATATTTCATAATGTATTGTTCAAAATTCTGTTTTGCTTCCTGAGTTTTCACAAGCTTCTTGGTATCCATCATACCTTTGTCTAAGTTGTCTTCAAATCAAATGTGCATTTATCTAGTACCCAGAAGATCTCTTAAAAAGGGAAAATTTGCTACCGGACACCGTTAAAAGGTGGCTTTTGCCACATGCCACTAAAAAAGAATGGCTTTGCTGGGAGACACTACAGAACCATGTACATTTGCTGGGAGACACTATGTCTCATATAATAATATTTCCAAGTCAAAACACTCAAATCTGGACAAGCATACCCCTGCCTCTTCGCATATAGCAAGATTCCAGGAAGGAAAACAAGATTATCCATATGCATTGAGAGAACACCATCGTCCATCGGATTAGCATAACTGCACAAGGACAGGAGCAGCGTTTGTCCTGTTTTCTTCCTGAATCCATATGGCGGTGATTCTCGTGAGCAGGAGGCGAAGCTTGTCCTAGCATGCTCCCCTGCAGCACGGCGTAGTGCAGCACCACCGCCACCGGCACCGGCAGGGAACAAGCACGGCGCACGCAGCGGTGGTAGGGAGAAAAAAACAAATAAAAGGAAAAAAAGAGCGGCCACCGCGGCTCACCAGGTCAGCGGGGGATCCATCGGCGTGCCGCTTGCCGCCCGCCGCAGCGTTTGGGCCTACGCGCCGCCCACCCGAGCTTGCTACTCGGCCACCGCGTGTGGCGACGATGCTGCCGGACGGGAGGGCGCGGTGGCCGAGGAGGGCCGCCTGCGGGAGGGCGCCGGGGAGGGCCGCCGCCTGCGCCTGGATGCTGGGAGCGGTGAAAGAATCCTTCTGGATCGATGCAGGGGGAGGGGACTGATGTGTTTGACCTGGGGCTAATTTTGTCATTTCCCCTTGCTTTCCATTAAATCTGAATAGAATATAGAGTTCAGTGTCCTACAGCAATTGTGTATAGTTGAGCAGTGTCTTGTGGCAAAGACATAATTTTTTGATGGTTTATGGCAAAAACCAACTTTGAACGATGTCCTCCAGCCAATTTTGCCTAAAATTAATGAGCATGTTTATGAAATATACTTTTACCTGGTTGATTTGTAACAGCTGCGGATTTTCTCCTCTCAAGTGTTCCAAGAATCTTCTGAAGAGAAGAACCAAAGGAAGAATTGTAAGATTCAAATTGTACACTCAAATACTATATATCGCCTCCTGCAATTTTTGATGTGTGTTATTTCCACCTTACCAGCTCTCACATATGACATGGAGAAACATTGCAACACAGAAATAGCTGCTAAGGTTGTTCGTGTGTCATCTAACCCAAATGGTATATAATTCCTTTACTTTATTCTTAAATTCATTCCACAATCAATTTGTTGTGTTTCATCATAATTTACATGTGGCAATACTAAACTGTTAGTTGGTAATTTCCTCATATTCAGTTACAGCTAAAACAGTATCTGCTTTTGTAAAAACTTTTTGTTTAACTAGATGGAGAACACGAGAAGTACCGTTTGGAGGGTTTGGTGGAGAGTCCAGCTGTCGATGATGACGGGGAATGCTTCTCTCCTATCTTATTGAATGCAACTTCTTTGAATGTTGAAGTTTATTACAACAAAGCAGTCAACTACACACTGATGGTCACTTTTGTATCCTCTGTGGCTGTTTTTATTTTTATTTTTATTTTTTATGTTGATTTTATCTTTATTGGTCTGTCCAGTCTGTGAATTCCTTAACTAGGGTATGGTAGATCTCTTTCCTTCAAGTTTTGCTGCTGATTAGACAAATGGAGCATAGCAACACTCAATCCGTAAGCACTTCTTTTCCCTTTGAGAAACATTTAGTAAAACAAAACCACTTGCATTACATGGCTTCCAAGCTCATTTGCTTGAGTTGCTTATGTATTGCTTACAGGGAGCTGCTAAGGTTTCTATTTTAATGATTGGCCAACAAGCTATCATGGATGCATATCTCTGTCTACTTCACCTGACTGCTGGGATATTGGTTGGTGAGTACTTTGACTTGCATAATTTGTTTGCGCTCTGTTCTCTGACTTCCATTGTAACATCTGCTAATAAACTAAAATATGACCAAGTAGGGTTTCAGTTATTTTTGTTCAAGAATTTGTGCCTTTGTGTTCTGTATTTGGTTATATTTTCTTCAATTTTCAGTCCCCTTTTGGTCAGTCAATACATTATTCTAAAAACCTGGTCGAAGTTAGAGAAATTTGGCATAAGACAAAGCTAAAGTGAACTATATTGGAACATGGAGGGAGTATTGGCCTGCTTAACTTTTATTATCACTTCTGCATTGTGATTATAATTGACTTGAATAACACTCTTATGTGTTCAACTTTCTACAGAGTCACTCTTTAACGCCTTCGCAACGGCTGCATTCTTCAAATTTGTTGTATTTTCTATTTTTGAAATGAGGTACCTTCTCGCCATATGGAAAGCAAGTAGGCCTTTAAACAGTGGAGAAGGTTGGGAGATAATGAGGCGAGAGCTGTCTGTACTTTACAGCCGCTTTTGTAAGTAGTAACTATGCTCATTTGGTTTCTTTTCACTAAGAATCACGCCAATAGGAATGAATCCTAATCAACATAGTTTGCATAGAGTGGTGGCATGCTTCTTGCCATATATTTGTTTCTATTAGAACTTACATGTGCAATCAATCTGACCTTTCCCCTGTTAGCTGGTTCTTGTCTACAGCATACCTTTGTTGCCCCCTTACCTGCTGCTTGTAAATCACATTTACCCATGTTTTAGTTGGTAGGTGAAGTACTTGGTGCTTGCTATAAATGGAAACCCGGATATTCTGTTAGAGCTTTTAGAGTGTTCATTTCCTTTGTTAACTTGATACAAGATATCTTACCCCCTCCCCACCAAGGAAAAAAAAAACACTTGAAAGAACTTATAGTAGTATGTCATTATTTCTAGAGATGTGAGCTTGTTTGCATCTTCCACATACGGTACAAATTTTTACCTTTTTTCTTATCCATCTTTAAGGTATTCTTTAATTTGCTTTGTGCTCTGCAGATGGCATTCTTTTGGGAGGAATCCTTCTAATGTATGAGCTGCACAATTTCTTACGCCCACTTCTTCTCCTGATGTACTCCTTTTGGGTACCTCAAATTATCACAAATGTCATCAGGGACACAAGAAAACCTCTGCACCCACAATATATTTTAGGCATGACAGTTACCCGCCTTGCTATTCCATTGTACATATTTGGTTGCCCTAGTAACTTCATGCGCATTGAGCCCGACAAGAAATGGTGCATAGCTGTTACAGTATTCATGGGTATCCAAGCAGCAGTGCTTCTGCTTCAGCACTATCTTGGTTCTCGCTGCTTTATTCCTCGCCAGGTAATAACTATATAAGGTTTACCATCGCGCATGCATTCTGTTCTGCTGTATCGTAGATGCATTTTAGTTGCCATTCATGCAGCTAATCTGTTCCTTCGAAGGCTGTTTAGGTTGCCACTGCTGTATCAGTTTTTAGAAGTAATCTATTGTGTCCACTTTCTACTTTTTTCAGATACTGCCTGAGAAATACTGCTACCACAGGAAGGTAGAGGATAGCACGAATCAGCCCATCGATTGTGTTATTTGCATGACTACAATCGACCTTACCCAAAGAACAAGTGAATACATGGTAAATTGTGCAATATTTTTGGCATTTCACTTTGCAGGCAGCTTTTACTGGTTACTCACCGTCCTCCCTCCCACAGGTGGCACCTTGCGAGCATATATTTCACTCAGGCTGTTTACAACGTTGGATGGACATCAAGATGGAGTGCCCAACTTGCAGGCGCTCCCTACCGCCAGCTTAGATGAGGCTTTGTACCATATAGTCAACAAGTAGGTAGCTCAGCTTATACAAGGTATCATGACATCCTGTACTTTCTCACCCCCCCCCCCCCCCCCCCCCCAGAAAATCTAGTTTCCGTGCCCTCCATTTATTGTGTAGGTTGATGTTTACAGGTGGGAACTGAGGTACAATAAGGTGAGGCTGCAACCGTGTGAAAGCTATCAACATAACTGTAGAAAAGTTTTATGCTATTGATTTCAAGAAGTCTTGTGTTGTACAAACTATTGTATCAAGCATCCCACGGAGAAATCGTCCTTCCCCGCCTATGCGGTTTTCACTGTTGCATGCCTTTGCCTGCTACCAGTATTTCGGCCCTGTGTTTTGGTCTGAGCGTTGTACAAAGGTTGTTAACACTGAAAAAGTTCCAGATGTGCATTCTTGATCTGGTGGACGCATTCTCATTTCTACACAATTAGCAGAGCCTTTTTTCTGCCCTGGAGTCACGCTGCTGACCCAGTTGTTCGATCTGGTGTTCGTCCTGACGTTTTTCAGGTACGAGACGTGCAGAGTGGCGGGCAGTTCAGCACTTGGTCACTTCTATTTTTCCCAGCTTCATTCGGCAGTTGGAGATGGATACGGGCGAACCGGAGGCACGGGCGCATCTCGTTGCCATTTACCCTGTCGGCCTTCCCGCAGGCCGCATCTCATCTCGTGCCCTCGCATTGCCGTTGTTGCGCT
The DNA here is from genome assembly GCA_038087645.1 of Saccharum hybrid cultivar R570. Lineage (NCBI taxonomy): Eukaryota > Viridiplantae > Streptophyta > Magnoliopsida > Poales > Poaceae > Saccharum > Saccharum hybrid cultivar. The sequence continues at coordinate 15,333,684 of JAQSUU010000402.1, forward strand.
ACAGATTCTGGGTTCTGGCACCACCTAGGTACCGTTTAGATGTCAAAAATTTTACCAAATTTTTCAGATTTTCTGTCACATCGAATCTTTAGACGCATGCATGAAGCAATAAATATAGATAAAAAATAAAACTAATTACACAGTTTAGATGAAATGGATGAGATAAATCTTTTAAGCCTAATTAGACCATGATTGGACACTAATTGTCAAATAACAACGAAACTGCTACGGTTACATTTCGCTAAAAATTTTGACAACTAAACAACCCCCTAACCGGACTGTCCTCCGCAAAGTTGTGAGGCGCACGACACTGCACGACAGACGACTGATTGGGCGCGCAATCCGCGCATTACTCGCCGTAACGACCGGCTGTTGGGGCCGCCGATGGCGCGGTCCGGCACAGCCAGCAGCCACCCGCGCCCGCTCAGCTCCGCCCGCAGCTTTCGTTCCCTTTCGTCGGTCTTGTGCTGTGGCCTGGCCTCACGCGAGTGCCGCGCCGCGCCGCGCCCCCGAGGCCCCGATCCGTCAGCTCCTCTCTCGCCCGTTCGCACGTGACCCACCAAAACCAGCTTTTGGCCTTTGGCAGCTTCGGCGTCCGGCTAGATTCGGGCATTTCTTTTTAGTAAATATAATGCAAAAAAGGAGTTTTTTATTATTTGGAACGCAAAGCTTTTTCAAAAATCGGCTCACGTCGAATGCCGCCTAAATTTCTTCTGAGATTAAGCTTAAATCCTGACCCACATCCTGGCACATCCGTTATTATTTTTGTTTTAAAAAAATCAGGGTAGGAGTGGGACATTCATTCTCACAACCAGGAGAATTGTAACACCCTAAATTTTTAAATAGGGAATTGCTTTAGTTAAGCATTTTTTGTGTGCATGAAAATTTTGTAAGATAATATTTTTGTTTAAATAAAATCAAATATAGGGCTAAACAAGTGTTTGCGCATTCATGCCGTTGCATATTTTAATTGGGTGATTGGTTTTTATTTTAGAAGGAAAATTATTTCAAGAATCTTTTGAAAAAGCATTTGAGATAATAGAAAAAGGAAAAAAAGAAATAGGAATTTACTTTTTCCTGATTTCGGCCCCAAGGCCCAGCCTTCCCTCTCTTCTTCTCGGGCCGTTCGGCCTTCTCACCCGAGGCCCAGCCGTTTTCCCCCCCGCAGCCGCGTTTTGGGCCAGCCCACTTGGCCGCAGCTGCAGCCCGTCTCGGCTCCCTCTCGCCTGTCTCTATGACGCGCCGGGCCCGCTGGTCAGCGTCGTCCTCTACCTCCTGCTCGTACCCGAGCCGGACTTCGGCAATGGAGTCCGGTGCCGCCCCGATTTCCCCCTCCTTTACTTGTTCCGCACGTCGGTGAGCCTCCCATAAATAGCGGCCGTCTCCACCGCCTCCCTCCATCCCAATCTTGACCCCTAGCTTCGCCTCCACCTCTTGCTACCGCAGCCGCCATTGAAGCCGTCTCTTGAGCTCGGGAGTGCGACGGAATCGCCGACTCGAACGTCTTCGGAAGCTTGTGACCGGTTCGGGTCACTTATTTGAGGTAGCCAAACTCTTTTTCTTCTTCTTTTGCCACCGATATCGTCTAGTTGATCACCCTACCGTGCATAGGAAACCGCCGCCCGCCATTGAAGGTTGCCCGTCGTCCATCGGACGTTCTCGCCTCCGTGTTCAGCTCGGGTGAGTTCGCGTTTCCCTCCTCTATCTCCCGGTGTAGCTTGCTCGTTGATTGGTGCTCTAACTTGTCGGATTTGACAACGCCGGCGAGCAATTGCTCGCCGCCGTTCAAATCGCCGCCGCCGGTCACTGTTGGTGGCCGGACTTTCCCCTCTCTCTCCCCTAGACAGATCTCGGCCGTTCGTTTCTAATCCGACGGCCCAGATCCTGAGATACCCCTTCGTCCGGCTGTTTTGCATAAGAGCCCCTGGGGTTTTTAAAGTGTTAACCCGCGGTCCATGGCGCCTTTGCTGGTTTACGCTTTGCTAATTAGAAAACATAATTTTCGTCGGTTTAATTGAAAATACGCTTTCAGCTATTTACAGAATTGCCACTAGATCTATTTAGGTCATAAAATCTCCGTTTTAACTCCGATTTGATCCGTTCAAGTTGCGTTAGGTTCATAATTTCATATTCTATCTATTAGTACTGCTGTATAGTAGATTTTACACTTTTAAAATTCGAGGTTAGATTTAATCTATTACTTTAATAAAGTAAATCTTGTTTAAATCATAACTTTTCCGTTTTAGCTCCGATTTGTGTGAATTTCGCGTCTGTGTGATTGTAACAGAACCGCCCAATTATACGAGATTAAGTAAGAAAATCATCCAACGGACGGACAATTTACCAAACTTAAGCCCGTATAACCCGGTAGTCCGTGAAATCTCGACGGATTTCAAACCATTTCACATCACAGCCAAGATCGTAATAAGTTCAGCGATTACCTTCATAAGTTACACAGTAGTTTGCGGCACAAAATACATCGGAGTTTAAACATAGTTATTACAAACCGGTTTCAAATAAAGTAGCGGAAGCATTAGTTCAAGGCACACATACACACACACATCCTTTCCAAAATACGGTGCCAGCTTGCGATCATCTCCCACAAAAGCATCAGGCGAGGAGTAGTGAGTGACCATTGCCCATGGTCCTAGGCTTCGCCCATCGCAGGGTATAGACAGTTGATACAATAACCATAGTACATCTGTCCATCTGCAACAAATGGGAACAAAGCCCTGAGTACGAGAAGGTACTCAGCTAGACTTACCCGACAGAACCAAAACAAAAAGACTCCAAGGATCATGATAGGCTTTTTGGTGGGGTAGCTGACTCATTTGCAAGAAAAGCATTTTTAGCTTATCAAAGCATTTACTAAGCATGTTATCTTTTAAATCTTTATTCTCCTGTCAACTATGTTTGCACTTTATGCTAAAGTAACCATGTAATTAAGCAAGCAAGGATTACCATTGATCATTAACAATAGTTACCATGTCATTTCCTCATAACTATCCAAGTGTTTCATCAGTATTACTACGATGAAGTAACTCAAGTCAAGTGTTCACTATCCAGTGAACGATGGCGATTCGAATCGATTATTAACCAGCTGGTAATTTATTCCTCACACAAACCTCACTCACCCGCTAAAGTGAGGTATTGGTCACCGAGTCAACCATTCAGGTAAAGTCGCGAGCTTGCCAGGAACCACATGTACCCGGGGGCCGCCCGACTGCTCTTTGGCCTTATCATCGCGCCCCCGTTTCCTGCCACTACTGCTCCGGTACAGTGCGTTGCGGGCAATCTACTCGGCCCGAATAATCTCCCGGCTTCGCGGTCGAAAGGTACTTTATTCGGCCAGCTAAATGTGAGGCATACGTTCAACATGACCCGAGGCCCGACATCGGACGGTCCTTAATCGACACAGACGGAAGACACTACAGTCCAGAACCCTGCAAGCTTCCGCCCGGTCTCATATTCATTCCCACACTTAGCTATTCACATGACATTTCTTTCACATAAAACCAGGTAATCCCCTATAGCTCGCGGATGACAGGCAATCACCCGACTTCTACCGGTCTAAGCAAGCTAAGCAAGTATTGACCGTGGACACCAGGGTGACAAGGATCGGGTAAAACAAGGTGGAACAAGGTATAATGCAGCAACGTTTGCAAACAACTCCTAAACTTAATGCATCAGATTAAGTGAAATTAGTAAATAATTCTTTGCAAACCGAGGGAGAAATGCTCCGGGGCTTGCCTCGCTCGAAGGTACTGGGACGATGGTCGGGGCACTCCGGAAGCTCTTCACCGGACTCCTCTTCTGCTTCTGCTGGCTCCGGCTCCTCGGGCTGCTCCTCTGCGTCCTCGGGAACTACTGTCGGAACCACCTCCTGCGATCCTGTATGATGCAGAAGTATGAGTGCACATGCATAGGTGCAATGCAGAAGTGACATGAGATGATGATGATGCGGTGTGCATGCGATGAAGTGGATATGTTACGTTATCGGATCATGCGGAAATTATGACTCTTCTACAAGGTAGTCTACATCATCCAAGAACATGTACTCGAAAACTACCACTACTATTCTCTACCATGCAAGAGTACTTGACTAACAAGGTGCTTCAAAGATACACCAAAGTATACTTTACTAATTATCTTTGCATTAAAGAATAAAAGGGAAACCCTAATTAGCACTACATTTGAACAGCAACACATATTTTAGTAGCTCAGAAAAATCTTAGAAAATTACAGTGGGTTACTAATATCAAAAATAGCTTGACATAAAATTTTTACTGCATTTGGATATTTAGAACTTACTATACAAAAATAACAAACTAAGGCCTAAAATAGACATTTAAACTACTTTACATTTTGAAAAGTATCAAACAACAGATTTAGGAATTTTTTCTACTATCTACTACCTAAACAAACACTATAGAAAAATTATTACTTGCATGTTTTATTCAAATTTATTTAAATAACAAAAATAACAAATATTGGTAATAGAAAGCATTTGAACTACAACTACAAATTTTTATACAGAACAACCAAGCTATAAAATTTCCCTAGAAAGTACATGTCACAAAAAGATTAATAAATTTGGAATCATAATTTTCTGACTTTTCTAAATTTTCTTATCAATTTTTCAAGAAAACACCAATTTCCAAGATTAATTAAAACACTACAGAAAAGTAATGAAATATTGACATGCAACATTTTTATATTGTAGATCTGATTCAAATGAGTATATAAAAATTTATTTCACAATTTTTGGAGCTAAAATGACCAAGAAATCATTTTTCCCAATTGTTTTTCATCAAAAATAATAAAAAGAGAAATGAAATGGGTTTATTAAACGTCGCTGGGCCGGCCCGAGGAAATGATCGGCCCACGGCGGTCGCGGCCCGTCTCGCTCGCGCGGGGGAGGAAACCGAGCCGGCCTGCTCGGGCTCGGCCCGCTGGCACGGCTCAGCCCACCGAGCGAGGAAGGGGGGGAAGAGAGCCGAGCGAGTCGCCGGCGCTCCCGACGACGACGTCGCGGCGGCGGTCACGGCCAATCGGCCGGTTCCGGCCAGCCAATGACCCACCAAGGCGCGCAATCGAATCGCCGAGAGGTGGCCAACACGAGACGACAGGGCGGGATAGCACAGAGGTGGCGGTTGAGACGGTGGAGAGGTGCGGCTCGTCGGCACCGTGGCGGTGGCGCGGCGAGGCGAGGAAGAAAGGAGCCCTACCGCAGGCGGCGAGGGGGCGGAGAAGCTTGTTCGGAGGAGGGAAGAGCGGAGCGGAGCTCGGTGCGAGGTGAATCGGGTGATGGTGGCCTGACGATGCCGGAACGGGGAGGCGAAAACCGGAGTTCGCGGCGGCGAGCCGTCCGCCCGCGCGGTGGAGAGAGGAGGGGTGGCTGGCGGGTGAGGGAGGGGAAGTGAGGGAGTGAGGAGGCTCGGGCGGTCGTTTTGAGTGCGCTCGCGCTGGCGGGAGAGCAGGGCGAGGACGACGCGCGGCGAGCGGCGGCAACGCATGGCCGACACGCGGCGAGCGCGTTCTGCCGCGGCGGCCAGCGTTGCGCGGGCGCGCGCGGGAGGAGGAAGGAGGCCGGGGTCGCGGGCCGGGCCGACTGCGTCGCGCGGGCGCGCGCGAGGCTGGCTGGGCCGGGCGGCTTCGCGAGCGGGCCGGGAAGCGAGGACGCGGCCTGCTAAGACAAAATTCCATTTTTCGATTTTCCAAATTCAATTTCAAATGTATTTCAAACTTCAAGTCACATTTTGAACAAGAAGAAGACATTTTATAAACTTGGCCCAAAAATAAAAGTTGCTCAAAATTAAATTCTCTACAACTTTGATTAAGGGGCCATTTCAAAATTCCTAATAGTTTTTAAATAGCAAAATAAAAGCTAAATTAGGGAATACTTTTGAATATTTTTCATAATTGCTTTTGAACAAGTTTTTGACCAAATTTGAGCTCCAAAATTTGAACTAGGGTTCCAAGTGATATAAGAATTATGGTTGCAAGGATTTTGATATAATGTGATTATCATATTATTTTAATTCGTGAAATGTAGCATGTTTAAGCTTTCATTTTACTTGAATTATACCATTATCATACAGGATTATAATGATATGAATGAAATGCAATATGATTGCCATGCAAAGATGCCTTGCATAACACCGGGGTGTTACAGCCCTCCCCCCTTATAAAAATCTCGTCCCGAGATTTGGGTTACGAACCATTTGTTATAAAAATCTTCATAAGCATTCTTTAAGTATTCACCCGTTTCCCAAGACGCATCCCCTTCATCGTGATGACTCCATTGTATCTTATATGTTTTCACCACACTGTTTCGAGTAGCCCTTTCCTTGGTATCCAAAACTCGAACTGGCTGCTCACGATACACCAGATCTGACTTCAGTTTTATGCCTCGAGGTTCAATCTGTTCCTCTGGAATGCGCAAACATTTCTTGAGATGTGATACATGAAAAACTGGGAATATAGCACCCATTGACTCTGGTAATTCCAATTTGTAAGCCACAGGACCCTTCCGTTCCAGGATTTTATAAGGTCCCACAAATCTGGCGGCTAGCTTTCTGCGCACACCAAACCTTTTCTTTTTCATTGGCGTAACTTTTAGATAGACATAGTCGCCAACTTCGAACACAAGCGGTCTCCTTCTCTTATCTGCATAACTTTTCTGACGTGACTGGGCTGCTCTCATATTCTGCTGGATGATATGAACTTTCTTTTCGGCTTCTTCTATGAAGTCAATACCATAATACCTTCTTTCTCCGGGCTCAATCCAGTTTAACGGTGTTCTACACTTTCGACCATACAGAGCCTCAAAAGGTGCCATCTTGATACTCTCTTGATAGCTGTTATTGTATGAGAACTCTGCTAATGGTAACCATGACTCCCATGAACCTCTGGAAGACAACACACAAGCTCTTAACATATCTTCTAGAACAGCATTAACTCTCTCAGTCTGACCATCTGTTTGAGGATGATAGGCAGTGCTACGAATCAGACTAGTCCCCAAACCTTTATGCAAATGCTCCCAAAAGTGAGCAGTGAACTGTGACCCTCTGTCAGATACTATAGTCTTTGGTATGCCATGCAACCTCACAATCTCTGCAATATACTTCTCAGCATATTGAGGTGGTCTATATTCCGTTTTGACAGGCAAAAAGTGAGCTGTCTTAGTAAGACGATCCACAATTACCCAAATGGAATCGTGACCTTTTTGAGTAGTGGGTAAACCTGTGATAAAATCCATACTAATGTCATCCCACTTCCAACTTGGTACTGACAAAGGTTGTAACATTCCGGCAGGCTTCATGTGAATTGCTTTTACTCTACAACACGTGTCACATCTGGCTACATACGCTGCAATTTCCTTCTTCATCTTGGTCCACCAATAACGAGGTCTTAGTTCTTGATACATTTTACTGCTGCCAGGATGAATAGACAACTTAGAGAGATGAGCTTCATCCATAATTTTATTCTTAAGCTCTCTATCCTTTGGAACAACAAGACGGTTGTCGAACCACAACACATCCTGCTCATCTACCCGGAAGTGTTTCGAGGGTTCTTCTTGAATCTTCATTTTGATATGGAATATCCCCTTGTCTGCTTTCTGACCTTCTATAATCTTACTCTCCAAGGAACAACTGACCTGAATACTTTGTAGCACGGCAGGGTGCATTAGATCGAAACCATCTTCAAGCAAGGGTTGCACATTCAGACAATGTGACTTTCTGCTTAAAGCATCAGCTACCACATTGGCTTTCCCGGGGTGATACTGTACATTCAAGTTGTAGTCTTTGATCAACTCTAACCATCTCCGCTGTCTCATGTTCAATTCTGGTTGGGTGAAAATGTACTTGAGACTCTTATGATCGGTGAAAATGTTGCACACGTTACCCAGTAGATAGTGTCTCCAAATCTTTAAGGCATGCACTACAGCGGCAAGCTCAAGATCATGTGTCGGGTAATTGATTTCATGTTTTCTCAACTGTCGGGAGGCATAAGCAATGACTCTTCCTTCTTGCATTAGCACACACCCTAGTCCTGTTTTTGATGCGTCACAGAACACATCAAAAGGTTTCTCGATGTCGGGTTGCGCAAGAACTGGAGCAGTGGTCAACAGTTTCCGCAAGGTATGGAAAGCTGTCTCACACTCCTCTGTCCACGCGAACTTGTGATCTTTCTGTAACAGACTTGTCATAGGCTTGGCAATCTTCGAGAAGTCTGGGATAAAGCGGCGATAGTAACCAGCTAAGCCTAGGAAACTCCTGACTTCTGACACTGTGGTTGGAGTCTTCCAATCCATAACCTCTTGCACTTTACTCGGATCTACAGAAACTCCATTCTCAGATAGGATATGGCCGAGGAAAGGAACTTTCTTCAACCAAAATTCACATTTGCTGAACTTAGCATATAACTTATGATTTCTCAACCTGGTCAAGACAATTCTCAGGTGCTCTTCATGCTCTTTCTCGTTTTCAGAGTATACTAGAATGTCATCAATGAAGACAACTACAAACTTGTCCAACTCTGGCATGAAAACCGTATTCATCAGATACATAAAATATGCAGGAGCATTTGTTAGTCCAAACGACATAACAAGATACTCGTACAACCCGTATCTGGTAGAAAAGGCGGTTTTCGGAACATCTTGAGGTCTAATCTTTATCTGATGATACCCTGACCTCAAGTCTATCTTGGAGAACACTCTGGCTTTAGCTAACTGATCAAACAGAACATCAATATGAGGCAGTGGATATTTATTCTTGATGGTTACAGCGTTAAGAGGTCGGTAATCCACACACATCCTGAGAGTACCCTCTTTCTTCTTCTTTACAAACAAGGCAGGACATCCCCATTCAGACTTACTTGGGCGAATAAACCCCTTCTTTAACAACTCTTCCAACTGTTTCTTCAACTCAGCTAACTCATCCGGAGGCATCCGATAAGGTCTCCTAGAAATTGGAGCCGTCCCGGGGATCAACTCGATTCCGAATTCAACATCTCTATCGGGAGGAAGGCCAGGCAATTCGTCTGGGAACACATCCGGAAACTCACATACTACGGGGATCTGATGGATAGGAGTAACTTCCATGGCACAGGTCACACTCACAAGATCTGTTCTTTTAGGCAATGGTACCTGAAAAGTACCCTCTGCCTGGGGATCTTTAAGGGTAAGCATCCGACTGCTTGTATCTATGACTGCTTCCCAGTCTTTCATCCAGTTCATTCCTATTATTACATCCAAAACTAGCCCAGGCATAACTACCAGGTTCACTCTGAACTTCCGACTACCTAACTCAAGGGTTGCCCCTCTAACCATTTTATTGGTTAACACATCAGCTCCTGCTGAACTTATGCGATAACCATAACTCAATTCTGTGTATAGTTGTTCATGCTTCCGTGCAAATGCTTGACTCATAAAAGAATGCGAAGATCCAGAATCAAAAAGAACAACTGCAGGGTGATGGTTCACAAGAAACTTACCGGCAGTTACAGGCTCTCCCTCAGGAACTTCATCAATGGCGGTGTGGTGCACACGGGCATTGTAAGTCTGTTGCTTCTTTTTAGGCGGATAAGGGCAGAACTTGGAAAAGTGGCCTGGCTGACCACAGTTGTAGCAGGGCCCTTTCACTGTACCAGCAGACCCTATTGCTCCCTTGGAGTTGCTCTGTTCTGCAGCTGTGTTGGTCTTTGTTGGTGGCACTGCCATCTTGTACGGTTTCTGTGGCCCCTTGTAGTTCTGAGTTTTATGCTGCGGCGGCCTGAACCTCGCACCAGGTGCGGACGGACGATAAGATGGACGGTTGGCAGGGACAACTCTGGACTGGGATGATCCTGACTCGAACACTCTCTTGCGGTTCTTGGTTGCGGTGTAAGCATTATTGTTCTTCTCTTGCTTCAAACAGTCACTGATAAAGTCGTTGAATCTGTTGCGGGTATTGGTACCCACATGCTTCATCATCTTCGGACTCAACCCTCTCTTGAAACTAGCAATCTTCTTTGCATCTGTGTCAACCATGTCTGGGGCATAGCGGCACAAGTTATTAAAGGCATGCAGATACTGTGTCACTGTCTTGGTTCCCTGATTCAAGGCTAAGAACTCTCCAAGCTTCATCTCAACCAACCCTGGGGGAATATAAACTCCCTTAAAAGCTTCAGTAAAATCCCTCCAAGAGATCTGGGTATTAGGAGGAAAAGTACTGCGGTGATGCTTCCACCACATTCCGGCTGGTCCCTGTAACTGATGCGCAGCATACTCTACTTTCAGAACTTCTGTCATCCTTAACACACGGAACTTATCTTCCATAGTGTTAATCCATTCCTCGGCATCAAGTGGCTCTGCTGCTTCTTTGAAAATAGGTGGCCTCGTATCCATGAAATCCTTGAAACTGCTGTACTGGTTCACTCCATGGCCACCACCTTGGTTATTTCCTCTTTGAACATTTTCCGCGATGGTACGCAGAAAGTCTTCCATATTCCTCTGTGATTGTTCAGTACTGCGCTGACTTCCAAGGAACTGTGTGAAGAACATTTCTGCGGTAAGCGGCGGAGGAGGGGGCAAATGCGGTTCTGGACGTGGTTCTTGGTGGTTGACATTGTTGGCACCACTTCCACCAGCTCCTGCACCATTGCCACCAGTCTCAGCGGCTTCATACGTAGCACGACGAGTGTTGGCCATCTGCATATTTCAGCAACAAGCACCATTGAGTGAGGTTGTAAAATTGTGTCCGAATGAACAATTATGCCATACTGAATTCATTGGAGAGAACAAGTCATACAAGAAAACAGAGGCGCAATAATTTCATTCCAATTAAACAACAGCACCAATTCAGTTACTTCAAATGCAACATCATGTTCCATACAACCACGTTGCCAGCATACATACACTGGACTTTTATGCGTTCGGGTATCGCATACACAACCAAACTCCAAAAGATCGTCAGTCTCAAGGTCGAACAGGATACATCATGACACATGAAAACCAAAAGAAGGCCATCGCGTCAAGCCTAGCTACTAACGCAGGACACTATCCTACTCCTCGGGGCCATCGTCGATGTCGGAGGCGTCGCCATCGCTACCTTCAGCAGCGGCGTCGTCGTCGAGGTCCATCTGAGCGGCGTTCGGAGGAGCATACGGGCCTATCCCGTTGTAGAGGGCATGGAACTCTTCATGCAAGTTGGCATTGTACTCTTCTAGCTCCTCGACCCTCTGCCTCAGAAGGTCTCTCTCGTTCCAGGCTTCATTCCTTTCTTGTACTAGCTGCTCCAACAGGCGATCTGCATTCCTGTTGGCCTGAGTCAGCCTCTGAACCTGCTGCATGGAACTCTCGCCTCTCTCGAGAGCTCGGTCCCGCTGCAAGCTCATATCAGCCAACTGCTCCTGCAAGCTAGCTATAGCACGCGCTTGCTTTTTCTTCTGCTTCCTTGCTTCAATCCGATCATCACCACGTAGGCCAGTCAAGGTCCAATAGGTATTCTCCAGACCTTGGTATGCTCTGATGGCTGCATACATGGCACTCATGGTGTGGTTGTCGCTAGCCCGTCCTTCACTGGGGCCTCTAACCAGGGCACTTCCTTGCGGCTGTACCCAAATGGCGTCGCGAGGATCATCTCTCGGGAAGGTACCGGCCAAAGCTGCTGCTAACTCATTGGGAAATCTGCTCATGATGTCTCGGATGACGCGAAAAGCTGCGCCCTCTGCACCCTCGACTGGAGTGCGTCCTTCGAACTCCAGATGCCAACCATCCCATTCTGGCGCATCACCAAGAGCAGGGACGGTGATCTCTACCACAGCAAGTCCATCTTCAGCTAGCTGACTCTCGCTCCAAGAGTAAACTGGCTCTTGTCCCTCCGGGTACCCCACATCATGGAGCACTCTCCAAAGCAAGGTGGGCATGCCAAACTCGCTTAGAAAAGTGTCCGTGTTGCGGTGCTCCCTCGGGGCTAGCTGACGACGGGGTGCTCTTCCTCCAGTGGACTTGCGGGCAGTCTGCTTCGTGCGGGCCATCTGTAGCACAAGTTTTAAATTACCCGGTGAGAACATATTTTAGTTGAGGTTACTTTTATCGAAATGGGATAATCCTTTTATAAGGGGAGGAATGCATGCCATGAATGGAATGCACAAACAATATGATACATGCACGAGTCTTACGTTCTCACAAACTTATGAAAAAGCATCTAACGGTGATTTCGGTGGCATACAACGATCTCTCATATACGTAACTAATTCGGTCTACACGATACGCTGTTATGTACCTGCAGAAAACTCATTTCAGCCCATTCCCCATGAATGCATGAAAGCAGTAAATCTACCTACACGCTTTACACGAATCCCCAGATGCGTGTACAACGGTAGTGACTACCCAAACACATCGTCCTATTGACGGCATCGCCTCAACGGACGGAACACCCACACATGCGACACTTTTATAAAAACATGTGTAAAACATGTAATTATCCAAGTATCATATAAGCACTTTCCCTAGATCGGCGGTGTATCCGATCATGCTCTCACAACTCACACTTACCGAAGCGTAGAGGTAACTGATCCATACATTACCACTCAATTAAGTGGCACTCATACAATAGCACGCCGTATGAGCAACGAAAAAGAAATATGGTGCAAGAACCCCAAGTTAGTACTTAAATAGCCACCTAGAGTCCTTAACTGGGCATACAGGATATGACCACTGGCACACTTTTTAGTTTCAAAATCACACTTTTTAAGCAAGGTTTTGGTTTAAATACACTTATGAACAGTAATTACGCTAAACCATGCTCCGATACCAGCTGTAACAGAACCGCCCAATTATACGAGATTAAGTAAGAAAATCATCCAACGGACGGACAATTTACCAAACTTAAGCCCGTATAACCCGGTAGTCCGTGAAATCTCGACGGATTTCAAACCATTTCACATCACAGCCAAGATCGTAATAAGTTCAGCGATTACCTTCATAAGTTACACAGTAGTTTGCGGCACAAAATACATCGGAGTTTAAACATAGTTATTACAAACCGGTTTCAAATAAAGTAGCGGAAGCATTAGTTCAAGGCACACATACACACACACACATCCTTTCCAAAATACGGTGCCAGCTTGCGATCATCTCCCACAAAAGCATCAGGCGAGGAGTAGTGAGTGACCATTGCCCATGGTCCTAGGCTTCGCCCATCGCAGGGTATAGACAGTTGATACAATAACCATAGTACATCTGTCCATCTGCAACAAATGGGAACAAAGCCCTGAGTACGAGAAGGTACTCAGCTAGACTTACCCGACAGAACCAAAACAAAAAGACTCCAAGGATCATGATAGGCTTTTTGGTGGGGTAGCTGACTCATTTGCAAGAAAAGCATTTTTAGCTTATCAAAGCATTTACTAAGCATGTTATCTTTTAAATCTTTATTCTCCTGTCAACTATGTTTGCACTTTATGCTAAAGTAACCATGTAATTAAGCAAGCAAGGATTACCATTGATCATTAACAATAGTTACCATGTCATTTCCTCATAACTATCCAAGTGTTTCATCAGTATTACTACGATGAAGTAACTCAAGTCAAGTGTTCACTATCCAGTGAACGATGGCGATTCGAATCGATTATTAACCAGCTGGTAATTTATTCCTCACACAAACCTCACTCACCCGCTAAAGTGAGGTATTGGTCACCGAGTCAACCATTCAGGTAAAGTCGCGAGCTTGCCAGGAACCACATGTACCCGGGGGCCGCCCGACTGCTCTTTGGCCTTATCATCGCGCCCCCGTTTCCTGCCACTACTGCTCCGGTACAGTGCGTTGCGGGCAATCTACTCGGCCCGAATAATCTCCCGGCTTCGCGGTCGAAAGGTACTTTATTCGGCCAGCTAAATGTGAGGCATACGTTCAACATGACCCGAGGCCCGACATCGGACGGTCCTTAATCGACACAGACGGAAGACACTACAGTCCAGAACCCTGCAAGCTTCCGCCCGGTCTCATATTCATTCCCACACTTAGCTATTCACATGACATTTCTTTCACATAAAACCAGGTAATCCCCTATAGCTCGCGGATGACAGGCAATCACCCGACTTCTACCGGTCTAAGCAAGCTAAGCAAGTATTGACCGTGGACACCAGGGTGACAAGGATCGGGTAAAACAAGGTGGAACAAGGTATAATGCAGCAACGTTTGCAAACAACTCCTAAACTTAATGCATCAGATTAAGTGAAATTAGTAAATAATTCTTTGCAAACCGAGGGAGAAATGCTCCGGGGCTTGCCTCGCTCGAAGGTACTGGGACGATGGTCGGGGCACTCCGGAAGCTCTTCACCGGACTCCTCTTCTGCTTCTGCTGGCTCCGGCTCCTCGGGCTGCTCCTCTGCGTCCTCGGGAACTACTGTCGGAACCACCTCCTGCGATCCTGTATGATGCAGAAGTATGAGTGCACATGCATAGGTGCAATGCAGAAGTGACATGAGATGATGATGATGCGGTGTGCATGCGATGAAGTGGATATGTTACGTTATCGGATCATGCGGAAATTATGACTCTTCTACAAGGTAGTCTACATCATCCAAGAACATGTACTCGAAAACTACCACTACTATTCTCTACCATGCAAGAGTACTTGACTAACAAGGTGCTTCAAAGATACACCAAAGTATACTTTACTAATTATCTTTGCATTAAAGAATAAAAGGGAAACCCTAATTAGCACTACATTTGAACAGCAACACATATTTTAGTAGCTCAGAAAAATCTTAGAAAATTACAGTGGGTTACTAATATCAAAAATAGCTTGACATAAAATTTTTACTGCATTTGGATATTTAGAACTTACTATACAAAAATAACAAACTAAGGCCTAAAATAGACATTTAAACTACTTTACATTTTGAAAAGTATCAAACAACAGATTTAGGAATTTTTTCTACTATCTACTACCTAAACAAACACTATAGAAAAATTATTACTTGCATGTTTTATTCAAATTTATTTAAATAACAAAAATAACAAATATTGGTAATAGAAAGCATTTGAACTACAACTACAAATTTTTATACAGAACAACCAAGCTATAAAATTTCCCTAGAAAGTACATGTCACAAAAAGATTAATAAATTTGGAATCATAATTTTCTGACTTTTCTAAATTTTCTTATCAATTTTTCAAGAAAACACCAATTTCCAAGATTAATTAAAACACTACAGAAAAGTAATGAAATATTGACATGCAACATTTTTATATTGTAGATCTGATTCAAATGAGTATATAAAAATTTATTTCACAATTTTTGGAGCTAAAATGACCAAGAAATCATTTTTCCCAATTGTTTTTCATCAAAAATAATAAAAAGAGAAATGAAATGGGTTTATTAAACGTCGCTGGGCCGGCCCGAGGAAATGATCGGCCCACGGCGGTCGCGGCCCGTCTCGCTCGCGCGGGGGAGGAAACCGAGCCGGCCTGCTCGGGCTCGGCCCGCTGGCACGGCTCAGCCCACCGAGCGAGGAAGGGGGGGAAGAGAGCCGAGCGAGTCGCCGGCGCTCCCGACGACGACGTCGCGGCGGCGGTCACGGCCAATCGGCCGGTTCCGGCCAGCCAATGACCCACCAAGGCGCGCAATCGAATCGCCGAGAGGTGGCCAACACGAGACGACAGGGCGGGATAGCACAGAGGTGGCGGTTGAGACGGTGGAGAGGTGCGGCTCGTCGGCACCGTGGCGGTGGCGCGGCGAGGCGAGGAAGAAAGGAGCCCTACCGCAGGCGGCGAGGGGGCGGAGAAGCTTGTTCGGAGGAGGGAAGAGCGGAGCGGAGCTCGGTGCGAGGTGAATCGGGTGATGGTGGCCTGACGATGCCGGAACGGGGAGGCGAAAACCGGAGTTCGCGGCGGCGAGCCGTCCGCCCGCGCGGTGGAGAGAGGAGGGGTGGCTGGCGGGTGAGGGAGGGGAAGTGAGGGAGTGAGGAGGCTCGGGCGGTCGTTTTGAGTGCGCTCGCGCTGGCGGGAGAGCAGGGCGAGGACGACGCGCGGCGAGCGGCGGCAACGCATGGCCGACACGCGGCGAGCGCGTTCTGCCGCGGCGGCCAGCGTTGCGCGGGCGCGCGCGGGAGGAGGAAGGAGGCCGGGGTCGCGGGCCGGGCCGACTGCGTCGCGCGGGCGCGCGCGAGGCTGGCTGGGCCGGGCGGCTTCGCGAGCGGGCCGGGAAGCGAGGACGCGGCCTGCTAAGACAAAATTCCATTTTTCGATTTTCCAAATTCAATTTCAAATGTATTTCAAACTTCAAGTCACATTTTGAACAAGAAGAAGACATTTTATAAACTTGGCCCAAAAATAAAAGTTGCTCAAAATTAAATTCTCTACAACTTTGATTAAGGGGCCATTTCAAAATTCCTAATAGTTTTTAAATAGCAAAATAAAAGCTAAATTAGGGAATACTTTTGAATATTTTTCATAATTGCTTTTGAACAAGTTTTTGACCAAATTTGAGCTCCAAAATTTGAACTAGGGTTCCAAGTGATATAAGAATTATGGTTGCAAGGATTTTGATATAATGTGATTATCATATTATTTTAATTCGTGAAATGTAGCATGTTTAAGCTTTCATTTTACTTGAATTATACCATTATCATACAGGATTATAATGATATGAATGAAATGCAATATGATTGCCATGCAAAGATGCCTTGCATAACACCGGGGTGTTACAGTGATCCTAGAGCGATGTAGATTTGTTTTAAAAACTTTTCATCTTATTTTACTGCTGTTGGTGTACTGTTCTAATTATAGCTTTGTTTGCTTTGCATGATTGCCCCTGGATGATTGTTGTTGACATGTTAATCGAGAATAGACGGTGATCAGTTCGTTGGTGATCAAAAGTACTTTTACGAGTCGGATCAACAAGATCAGCTAGATCAAGGCAAGTATAGCATGGGATCATCCTTGTTACCTATTCACTTTAATTTACTTAATTCATGCTGCATGTGTCTCTTTGTTAAGGATGCCTTAGTATTGATCCTGTCCCTTGAATCCTAGGGTTATTGGCATTGGGTAGTGGCTAGTGCTTACATAAATAATGATCTTGTAATTTGACTAATGATATATGCAATAACTCTAAAAGATGCTTTTTAGCAACAGGGAACAAGAGGGCTAGAGTTATCTCTAGATTCCTCTCCGTAAGGACTTATCTGTAAGCGAACATCCGGGACTTACAGTACAACTGTGAGGGCTACATGGCTCTGGCTTTAGTCATATAAGAGGACCTTTTCTAGCTTGTTAGTGGTTACCTTTATGGCGCAAAAGGGGTTGTGTTCCGGGTTGGGTGTAGTGCGGCTCCTGTCCCTATGAGTATAGGCTGTGTGTCAATGTGCCATACGGAAGGGGGCTCTATATTTGCAGGCCACAGAAACCTAGCGGCCCTAACTTGTTAGACGAACCTTGGAAAGACTTCATAGTGAAACTTGATTGTCCAATGGGGAGTCATGACCTCGGGCTTTTGGGGATCACGACTCACAGTGAAAGTGTACAACCTCTGCAGAGTGTAAAACTGGTATATCAGCCGTGCTCACGGATACGAGCGGCCTTGGACCCTTACGGAATAGAGATCACTATTAATTTACTTGTTTTTGCTATTCATTATTCTCTTTACATGATCATATGTTTATTTCGGGAATAATACCTATTCGATGCTACTCAAATGCTTAAAACATGATTAACTAAAAGCTACAAGCAGTTGAACCAGTGTCTAGCCTACTTGAGCTACATGAACCCCATGTTACACTTGTTGAGTACTTTTGTGCTCACCCTTGCATTCCCCCACCACAGGATGGAATCCCGAAAGTGCAAATAGTGACTACTACTACTTTCCTGAAGATTACTAGACTTGTGGTCAACCAGTTGACGTGCCTGTGCTATGGAGCTAGCTACCACTATATTTATATTATGTTTCCGCTTATTTATGTGAAGACTCTGTGATTCTATTCGTTATGTAATAAACATTTGTGATGATACTATTTATATTTGTCAACTTATGTGTGATTGATCTCTGGGCGCACATAAGAGTATGCACTCCATTTGTTCCTTAAAAATGGGTGTGACAGATTGGTATCAGAGCTATGTTGACTGTAGGACGCAAGCCTAGTTAGTAATGGTCGTTTTAGTTCTCTTTTCTTCACTTGTTTCATGCTTATCACTTTATTCTTGATAATTGTTAAATTATTATGCTTCTTTCGCCTCATTCTATTATGAAAATATTATCTCTAATTTCAACTTACCCTTGGACTAAAATCTGTAGATGCCTCGTGCCCGCAAGACTGCTCGTATCACCACTGGGGGGTACTATCCACCCCGTCCCTTGGAGAAACCAGAAGAGCTTCAGGAGGAACCCGAAGAGCTTCATGAGGAACCCGAAGAGCTTCAGGAGGAATTAGAAAACACTACACCAACCCCACCATCAACACCAGAACAGGCGCCAGAACCAGCTTTGCCTCAGGAGGAAATTGAACCTAAGGAGGAAGTTATCTATTTGAGTGACGATGAAGATATTGAGCTTGCTAACAACGGAGGACAACCCCCTTCGCCTTCACCAGGTGGTTCTGCTGAAATTGGAGTGCCATCCCTTCCTATGGGCTGGATTACAAGGATCCATCACAAATCAAGCCATGACACCCCGTCACACCACCGACTGGGTGACATACTTAATGCCTACTTCACGGATTGGGATCCTGCAATTGAGTATCTCTACTGGGAGCATAAACACCCTTTGGAAGCTACTTATTGGAAGTGCAATGTGCGCATCTTCGTTAAGAACAATGAGTTGGGCACCTTTTTGCTAGATCGGTGTTTTTCCCATAGTGGACGTCGTGCCACTATAGAAGATGGTATAGAAGATGCAGCCTTTGAAGCATGCTTGGGACTTCGTCACCTTCGCTATGAGATTATGCAAGATGATCCATATTGCTATTTTCCTCGTGGAGATCCGGAGTATGGATGGGTAATGACTGACCCTGGGAATTTGGATTTAGTTCCTCGGGTCATGGTGGATTTTGGCCATGACATGATGGTGACAAATCGTCGGTTGGTAGCCCTGGTTAAAGCTTTGGGAAAAGACGTCAAGAGGTATCAAGAAGTGATAGATGGCTTAAGGATTGACCAAGGCATGGAACCGATCTATGATCATCATGAACACCAAGCCCGTACTTAGGAGTTGGAATACCATTTATGTAATAATACGATAGTTCGAGTAGTGTCAAGTTAAGTTGAGTTTGTGGTGTCGTGTGAACTTTGTGTGGTTAGTTGAGTTATTATTGTGCTTATGTGTGAGTTGGATTTTCCATGTAATGAGTGCTGGAGCTTTGTGGGCTTGTCTACAAAAGTTCCAAGTTTTATAATATTAAGTTTTAGTGTGATAAATAAATAATTTAGTTGGGTTAATTTTTCTCTCTGTTCTGTCTTTTCTGGAGCGATCTGTCTTTCCTTTTATGCTTAAAATTAACTGATCAGCGAAAAATTCTGAAATTTTTATGAGAGAATCTAGACTCACGTACCTTTCCAATGCCTCTGGAATCAACTTTTTATCTATTCTAGATCATGAGTTATAATCGTTACAAGATGAAGTTACTGTGCAGTCTGGAAGTTAGAAACAGTTTCTGTTGTGTTCCGTTTTTGGGTAACTTCGTGACAGAATCTGGAAGTATGAGTTAAACAAAAGTTGTAGATAATTTCATAAGCTTTCCAACCATGTAAAGAACACATCTACTGGATATCTGTAACTCGAGATAGGTTTGTTTTACCGAATAGCTGAAATTGGGATGTGTCCAGAAAATTTTCAGATTCTAATCTCTATCTCTAGAATTGTCTATTGTGTGGTAATCTCTAAGATTTGATACTATATTGGATAACAGATGTCTGGAAGAGGACGAGGTCGAGGCCGTGGTCGTGGAGTTGGACCAACACCCACTATTCATGAGCTTTTGGCCATACAGACACAGCTAATGGAAGCTCTGGTGAACAATCAGCAAAATCAGCCAGTTGGAGGAGCACCTGCGCGAGATAAGCGTGGGGAATTTTTGAAGGGTCATCCCCCAGTGTTTACACATGCCACAGATCCATTGGAAGCTGATGATTGGCTTCGGGCAGTAGAGAAGCAGCTCAACATTGCTCAGTGTAATGATCAGCAGAAGGTGTTGTTTGCTTCGGGACAACTTCAAGGAGCAGCTCAAGATTGGTGGGATTCATATCAGTATGGTCGTCCTGCCAATGCCCCCGCTATTACTTGGCAGGAGTTTACCGAGAGTTTTAGGTCCTACCATATACCAGAGGGGGTGATAGCATTGAAGGCAGAAGAATTCCGCAATTTGACACAGGGATCTATGCCTGTGGCGGAGTATAGAGACAAGTTTGCTCAGTTGTCGCGTTATGCGCCAAATGAGGTGGCTAATGATGCTGATAAGCAGCGACTTTTCCTGAAGGGTCTGCATGATGGTCTTCAACTGCAGCTAATGTCTAATGCTTACCCAGATTATCAAACTCTAGTGAATCGCGCTATTGTGGTGGATAATAAGCGCAAGGAGATGGATGCTAAAAGAAAGAGACTTCAGGGACAGATGTCTGGGAATAACACTCGTCAACGTACTGGTTATCAGCAAGGTTTTCAGCAGAGGTATCCGCCCAATCAATGGAATCGTGGTCAACTTCCTCCACGTAATCAGTTTCTGCAACGTCCTCCTTATCAGTCGCAGAATGGCAATCAACGCTCGCAACAGCAGAATGGGAACCAGAATCAGCGACAGAGTACCCCTAACAACACCCCAATGAAGACTAGTGCTCCTAATACTCCAACCAAGTGCTTCCGTTGTGGAAAGGAGGGTCACTTGTCTTATAACTGTCCTGAGAAGGCCAACCAACAAACTCCTCAGAAGCAGAATAGTAATCAGAAGCCACCATACTACGGGAAGGTGACTCACTTGTCGGAGGAGACTGCAATGTCGGAACCTGAAGTTATGCTCGGTACGTTCGATGTCCACTCCATCCCTGCCACTGTTCTTTTTGATTCTGGAGCTTCGCATTCATTCATGTCTCAAATATTTGTTAAGACAAATAGCATTCCTTTGTGTGCCATGAAAAACCCTATATTAGTCAACTCGCCTGGGGGTAGTATGCAAGCTTCCTATCGATGCCTCCCTATTAGTTTAAATTTAAGGGGGGTAGAGTTCAAAGTGAGTCCTATAGTGTTGAGAACAGCTGGGATTGATCTTATACTGGGATTAGACTGGATGAAGCAAAATCAGGCAGTGATTCAGTGTAAGGAAAAGACAGTAGCCCTGACAACACCGAAGGGAGATCGCATTAGTGTGGAGATCGTAGTGCAGAAGCCGCAGACAGCTACAGTAAATCGACTTGATGATAATGCTAATCAAGAGGATCCAGTTGTGGATGAATTTCCGGATGTGTTCCCCGACGACTTGCCAGGTATGCCACCTGACCGTGACATTGAGTTTATTATTGAATTATTGCCTGGAACTGCACCTATAGCTAAGCGTCCATATAGGATGGGGGTTAACGAATTAGAAGAACTTAAGAAACAAATAAAAGAATTGCAAGAGAAAGGTTTTATTCGTCCTAGCTCATCACCATGGGGAGCTCCTGTGATCTTTGTTGATAAGAAGGATGGTTCTCAATGGATGTGTGTTGATTATCGGTCACTCAACGAGGTAACCATCAAGAATAAGTACCCGCTGCCAAGGATTGATGACTTGTTTGATCAGTTGAGAGGTGCTTGTGTGTTCTCCAAGATTGACCTTCGCTCTGGCTATCCTCAGTTGAAGATTCGTGCCACGGATATACCTAAGACAGCATTCACCACCCGATATGGTTTGTATGAGTATACAGTAATGTCCTTTGGTTTGACTAATGCTCCTGCATACTTTATGTACTTGATGAATAAGGTATTTATGGAGTATCTTGATAAGTTTGTAGTAGTGTTCATCGATGATATCCTGGTATACTCTAAGACTAAGGAAGAACATGTGGAACATTTGAGGTTGGTCCTGCAGAAGCTCAGAGAGCATAAGCTTTATGCTAAGCGTAGCAAATGCGAGTTTTGGTTAAAGGAAGTTGCCTTTCTGGGTCATGTGGTCTCTAATGGTGGAATATCAGTGGATCCTAGCAAGGTAAAAGATGTGTTGAATTGGAAACCGCCAACTGATGTGGGAGAAATTTGTAGTTTCTTGGGATTGGCTGGATATTATAGAAGATTCATTGAAGGGTTTTCTAAGCTTGCCAAGCCAATGACGGCGCTGTTGGAAAAGAATGCTAAATTTGTGTGGTCTGATAAGTGTCAGGTTAATTTTGAGGAGCTGAAGGAAAGATTGACAACAACCCCGGTGTTAGTTTTGCCAGACTTGAATAAGAGCTTCTCTATTTATTGTGATGCATCCCGTTTGGGTCTTGGTTGTGTGCTTATGCAGGAAGGCAAAGTAGTAGCATATGCATCTCGACAGTTGAGGAAGCATGAGTTAAATTATCCTACCCATGACTTGGAGTTAGCAGCAGTGGTGCATGCCTTGAAAATATGGAGGCATTATTTGATTGGACATAAAAGTGATATTTACACTGACCATAAGAGTTTAAAGTATATTTTCACTCAATCAGATCTAAACTTGAGACAACGTCGTTGGTTAGAGTTGATTAAGGATTATGATTTGGAGGTACACTATCATCCGGGTAAAGCTAATGTGGTTGCTGATGCCCTTAGCAGAAAGAGCTATGCTAACGAGGTACAAGTAATGCCGATGTCAAATGAGTTATGTGCTGAGTTTGAGCATCTAAACTTAGGTATTGCTGTTAATACAGTGGAATTGGTAGTAGAGCCTATGTTAGAGCAACAAATACGCGAGGGTCAGTTGACGGATGATAAGATAAAGGAGATAGTGAGGAATATACCGAAAGGTAAAGCACCCGGATTCCGGATGGATGACAAGGGAACCCTATGGTTTGGAGAACGATTATGTGTGCCTAAGGACCAAGCTATAAGAGGAGCAATCCTACGGGAAGCTCATGAGTCCGCCTACTCTATTCATCCTGGAAGTACTAAGATGTATATGGATTTACGAGAAAGGTATTGGTGGCATGGGTTGAAAAGAGATGTTGCAGAGTATGTTGCACTATGTGACACGTGTCAGAGGGTTAAAGCTGAACATCAAAGACCTGCAGGATTGTTGCAACCGATGCAGATACCCGAGTGGAAGTGGGAAGAAGTTGGTATGGACTTCATAGTAGGATTACCACGCACTCAGAGGGGTTTTGATTCAATATGGGTTATAGTGAATCGTTTGACTAAAGTTGCTCATTTTATACCAGTTAGAACTACATATTCCAGTGCAAAGTTGGCAAAGTTGTATTTGGAAAGAATAGTAAGTTTGCATGGAGTTCCAAAGAAGATAGTGTCTGATCGAGGTACTCAGTTTACATCGTATTACTGGCAGAAAGTACAAGAGTCATTAGGGACTAAGCTGAATTTTAGCACAGCATATCATCCTCAGACGGATGGGCAAACAGAAAGGATTAATCAGATATTGGAGGATATGTTAAGAGCTTGTGCTTTGCAGTATGGTGCAAGTTGGGACAAGAGTTTGCCGTATGCAGAGTTTTCCTATAATAACAGTTATCAGAAAAGTTTACAGATGGCACCCTTTGAAGCTTTGTATGGTAGGAAGTGTAGAACTCCATTGTTTTGGAATCAGACGGGAGAGAGTCAAGTATTTGGTCCTGATGTGCTTAGGAATGCTGAGAAACAAGTAAGAATGATTCGAAATAACTTGAAAGCAGCTCAGTCTCGGCAGAAAAGTTATGCTGATACTCGACGGAGAGAGTTGACTTTTGAAGTGGGAGATTATGTTTATTTGAAAGTGTCGCCTATGAGAGGTGTGAAAAGGTTTAATCGGAAAGGAAAGTTAGCTCCGAGGTATGTAGGTCCTTTTAAGATCTTAGAGAGACGTGGTGAAGTGGCATATCAGTTGGAATTGCCTGAGAGTTTAGCAGGTGTGCATGATGTGTTCCATGTGTCTCAGTTAAGGAAATGTCTGCGTGTACCGGAAGAACAAATACCGTTGGAAGAACTCACTGTTAAGGAAAATCTTACTTATGAGGAGTATCCTGTGAAAATTTTGGAGACAGTAGAAAGAGTTACCCGAAGCCGAGTTATAAAGATGTGCAAAGTTCAGTGGAGTCGGTATTCGGAAGCAGAGGCTACGTGGGAAAGAGAGGAAGATTTGAGAAAAGCATACCCACAGTTGTTTGAGTAAGCATCGTCCGAATCTCGGGACGAGATTCTTTTAAGGGGGTAGAATTGTAACACCCTAAATTTTTAAATAGGGAATTGCTTTAGTTAAGCATTTTTTGTGTGCATGAAAATTTAGTAAGATAATATTTTTGTTTAAATAAAATCAAATATAGGGCTAAACAAGTGTTTGCGCATTCATGCCGTTGCATATTTTAATTGGGTGATTGGTTTTTATTTTAGAAGGAAAATTATTTCAAGAATCTTTTGAAAAAGCATTTGAGATAATAGAAAAAGGAAAAAAAGAAATAGGAATTTACTTTTCCCTGATTTCGGCCAGAAGGCCCAGCCTTCCCTCTCTTCTTCTCGGGCCGTTCGGCCTTCTCACCCGAGGCCCAGCCGTTTTCCCCCCGCAGCCGCGTTTTGGGCCGGCCCACTTGGCCGCAGCTGCAGCCCGTCTCGGCTCCCTCTCGCCTGTCTCTATGACGCGCCGGGCCCGCTGGTCAGCGTCGTCCTCTACCTCCTGCTCGTACCCGAGCCGGACTTCGGCAATGGAGTCCGGTGCCGCCCCGATTTCCCCCTCCTTTGCTTGTTCTGCACGTCGGTGAGCCTCCCATAAATAGCGGCCGTCTCCACCGCCTCCCTCCATCCCAATCTTGACCCCTAGCTTCGCCTCCACCTCTTGCTACCGCAGCCGCCATTGAAGCCGTCTCTTGAGCTCGGGAGTGCGACGGAATCGCCGACTCGAACGTCTTCGGAAGCTTGTGACCGGTTCGGGTCACTTATTTGAGGTAGCCAAACTCTTTTTCTTCTTCTTTTGCCACCGATATCGTCTAGTTGATCACCCTACCGTGCATAGGAAACCGCCGCCCGCCATTGAAGGTTGCCCGTCGTCCATCGGCCGTTCTCGCCTCCGTGTTCAGCTCGGGTGAGTTCGCGTTTCCCTCCTCTATCTCCCGGTGTAGCTTGCTCGTTGATTGGTGCTCTAACTCGTCGGATTTGACAACGCCGGCGAGCAATTGCTCGCCGGCGTTCAAATCGCCGCCGCCGGTCACTGTTGGTGGCCGGACTTTCCCCTCTCTCTCCCCTAGACAGATCTCGACCGTTCGTTTCTAATCCGACGGCCCAGATCCTGAGATACCCCTTCGTCCGGCTGTTTTGCATAAGAGCCCCTGGGGTTTTTAAAGTGTTAACCCGCGGTCCATGGCGCCTTTGCTGGTTTACGCTTTGCTAATTAGAAAACATAATTTTCGTCGGTTTAATTGAAAATACGCTTTCAGCTATTTACAGAATTGCCACTAGATCTATTTAGGTCATAAAATCTCCGTTTTAACTCCGATTTGATCCGTTCAAGTTGAGTTAGGTTCATAATTTCATATTCTATCTATTAGTACTGCTGTATAGTAGATTTTACACTTTTAAAATTCGAGGTTAGATTTAATCTATTACTTTAATAAAGTAAATCTTGTTTAAATCATAACTTTTCCGTTTTAGCTCCGATTTGTGTGAATTTCGCGTCTGTGTGATCCTAGAGCGATGTAGATTTGTTTTAAAAACTTTTCATCTTATTTTACTGCTGTTGGTGTACTGTTCTAATTGTAGCTTTGTTTGCTTTGCATGATTGCCCCTGGATGATTGTTGTTGACATGTTAATCGAGAATAGACGGTGATCAGTTCGTTGGTGATCAAGAGTATTTTTACGAGTCGGATCAACAAGATCAGCTAGATCAAGGCAAGTATAGCATGGGATCATCCTTGTTACCTATTCACTTTAATTTACTTAATTCATGCTGCATGTGTCTCTTTGTTAAGGATGCCTTAGTATTGATCCTGTCCCTTGAATCCTAGGGTTATTGGCATTGGGTAGTGGCTAGTGCTTACATAAACAATGATCTTGTAATTTGACTAATGATATATGCAATAACTTTAAAAGATGCTTTTTAGCAACAGGGAACAAGAGGGCTAGAGTTATCTCTAGATTCCTCTCCGTAAGGACTTATCTGTAAGCGAACATCCGGGACTTACAGTACAGCTGTGAGGGCTACATGGCTCTGGCTTTAGTCATATAAGAGGACCTTTTTCTAGCTTGTTAGTGGTTACCTTTATGGCGCAAAAGGGGTTGTGTTCCGGGTTGGGTGTAGTGCGGCTCCTGTCCCTATGAGTATAGGCTGCGTGTCAATGTGCCATACGGAAGGGGGGCTCTACATTTGCAGGCCACAGAAACCTAGCGGCCCTAACTTGTTAGACGAACCTTGGAAAGACTTCATAGTGAAACTTGATTGTCCAATGGGGAGTCATGACCTCGGGCTTTTGAGGATCACGACTCACAGTGAAAGTGTACAACCTCTGCAGAGTGTAAAACTGGTATATCAGCCGTGCTCACGGATACGAGCGGCCTTGGACCCTTACGGAATAGAGATCACTATTAATTTACTTGTTTTTGCTATTCATTATTCTCTTTACATGATCATATGTTTATTTCGGGAATAATACCTATTCGATGCTACTCAAATGCTTAAAACATGATTAACTAAAAGCTACAAGCAGTTGAACCAGTGTCTGGTCTACTTGAGCTACATGAACCCCATGTTACACTTGTTGAGTACTTTTGTGCTCACCCTTGCATTCCCCCACCACAGGATGGAATCCCGAAAGTGCAAATAGTGACTACTACTACTACTTTCCTGAAGATTACTAGACTTGTGGTCAACCAGTTGACGTGCCTGTGCTATGGAGCTAGCTACCACTATATTTATATTATGTTTCCGCTTATTTATGTGAAGACTCTGTGATTCTATTCGTTATGTAATAAACATTTATGATGATACTATTTATATTTGTCAATTTATGTGTGATTAATCTCTAGACACACATAAAAATATACACTCCATTTGTTTCTTAAAAATGGGTGTGACAAGAATCCGTGCAGTTCTTTTCAAATCCTCGGAGGTGGCTCGTGAGTCGACATCACGCATCAAGATCCAGGAACAACGTGAGCTGCTCCACTAGAACCCCTGCGAGGCTGCCACCAAATAAAAAAGGAAAAAAAAATCCCTGCGACCACATCGACTCCTGCCTCCATTACTACTGTCATTAAAGCAACCACCTTAGCACCGTCTAATTCGCATTGCTCTACTCAATTCTGCTCTCAAATCCAGACAGCTCATTTAGATTTTTAAGCCTTTTTCTGAACGGAACAGGAAGGAACAAGGCGCCGTTGAGAAAACACGGGGGGTCATCCTCTCAGGTTTGTACCGAGATGGAGCTTCTTCCGTAAATCCGTGCGAGTTTTCAGCGTGCTGTAAAATAAATAAACTCTCGAGGCAAAAGCCTTGTCTTGTCCAAAGCCAGAGGAAAAGACTCGTACTTGGAGAGCTAGTGAAAGGAAGAGGAAAGAGGGCAGGTGCGGCGGAGGCGCAATGCGGTGGAGATCCCCTGCCGTGCTGCAGCTGCGGCTGTGGCTGCTCGCCGTCTCCGCGTCGTCGGCTGCCCTTGGTGTTCTTGCGGCTGATCTTAGCAAGGGTGAGCTTTCTTGCTTGCGTCTAGTAGCTTGAGATTTGCCCCCCACGCTGAAAATCTTGCTCAATGCGGCACAGTGGCCGCCAGGTCCTTGCATTTGTGCTGCTGGTGATATTGCGTCTTTAGCGAAATCTGTACTTTCTGGTCAATTTTTGTGTTTATTTTGCTTGCTTTCTTTCTTTCCTTTTTTTCTTCTTATACATCGTAAATTCGTAATCCAGCAGCGCTAGGTTCCTCCAATTCCTCGCCCAGAAGAAAGAGAAGCCCACCCCCCAACCCCCTAATCCATGAATTTTCGTTGCTTGGTGTTTGCATTCTTGGTCAAATTCGTATTTCTGTGGCGTGTACCAGATGAAGAACTGAGCCTTACCCATTTTGAGAAACTTTTGTGTCCATTCAGCTGATACCGGTACCTTCTTAGCTACTTGTAAGTAGTACAGTACAGTTTCTGCCCTTTCTTGGTGACATGTGCGTACATTTGACAATTTTGCCATCTTTAAGATAAAGGCTTGCTCAAGCTAGGACGAAATAGGAAGGAGGCATGTGAAACTAAATATAGGTGAAGAAAAGGGAACATGGAAACCTTCCATTCAGTACGCTAGACATTCTTTTTTTTTTGAAAGATCCGGATGCCCGGCTTGATTAATAATAAGAAGGTAGCATACAACAGATGGTTACATGTGCGAGCGGTGCTCCCTACTGCAGCCTAGGCTGCAGAGGTTTTGGTTTACAAAGGCTAATTACTCACTACCTAGTCGAACGACCATTAGGGGTTTGAGAGCTGCCCCTTCTGCCAAGTACGAGTAGTGGCTAGTATCCTTAATCTCCATGAACATAGCCTTTGCTGTGTATATAACTCACATGTTATATCGCTTTACAACAGCTGTTTGGTTTAATTTCTCTGTGCTGTAGTTCTTAATGCATGTTTATTTTCAGAACCATTTACCATCCGTATAAGCTGTGGAAGTTTCGATGATGTCCGGACGGCGCCTACAAACACATTGTGGTACAGAGACTTTGGTTATACTGGAGGCAGGTTTGCAAATGCCACTCGTCCAAGCTTTATCCTTCCTCCCCTGAAAACGCTTCGATATTTCCCGCTATCTGATGGCCCTGAAAACTGCTACAACATCAACAATGTTCCCAACGGCCACTATCAAGTTAGGCTTTTCTTTGCATTACTGGACAACCCTAATCTTGACAGCGAGCCAATTTTCGATGTTTCTGTTGAGGGTACTCTGTTCAGTTCTTTGCTTCTGGGCTGGAGCAGCGACGATGAGAAGACATTTGCAGAAGCTTTGGTTTTTGTCCAGGACTCAAGCTTATCAGTTTGCTTCCATAGCACAGGTCATGGTGATCCATCGATTCTTTCTATTGAAGTTCTACAAATAGATGACAATGCCTATAACTTTGGCCCACCATGGGGAAAGGGGACAGTGTTTAGAACAGCCAAAAGGTTGAAATGTGGCTCTGGAAAGCCTGCCTTTGATGAAGATCTGAATGGGATTCGCTGGGGTGGGGACAGATTCTGGTTAGGATTGCAAACTTTATCATCCAGTTCTGATGATCAATCAATATCAACTGAGAATGTTATAGCAGAGACATTGCTCACACCAAATTTTTACCCTCAAAGCATATACCAATCAGCTATCGTGGGCACTGATAGGCAACCGAGTTTGTCTTTTGAAATGGATGTTACTCCGAACAAGAACTATTCAGTATGGCTTCACTTTGCAGAGATTGATAATGGGGTAACTGCAGAAGAACAAAGAGTATTTGATGTACTCATCAATGGAGACACTGCTTTTAAGGATGTAGATATAATTCGCATGACAGGAGAGCGTTTTACTGCACTTGTCTTGAATAAAACTGTTGCTGTCAGTGGAACAACGCTAAAAATCATCTTGCAACCTGTGAAAGGAACCTGTGCTATTATTAATGCCATTGAGGTGTTTGAGATAATCCCAGCTGAAAAGAAGACTTTGCCTCAGGAAGGTTGTTATTCAAATTCTCCATACTCGGTACTTTAATTCTTTTTTCTAGGTGTACCAAAATTGAGTAAAGTTTCAAGCTTCTTTTGTTTAGAATCTTGCAAAGGATCATCTAGCAGTGCATTAATGATCGAGGCAATTAAAAGAAGATTTAATGATGCATGGGGATAGCTGATAAAATCTACAACTGAAGAAAAATGCTTTAGCTGCGTATGAATGAGTAGCACAACTTATGGATTTTTGTTTTTCTTAGAACAGTAATTCACATGAGTGCTACAAGGAACTGGTTATCGGTTTTATGTTTTAATTGTCTTGTTTTCAATGACCTACAGTGAATGCACTGCGAACGTTGAAAGGTTCACTTGGTCTTCCTCTTCGACTTGGCTGGAATGGTGACCCCTGTGTTCCTCAACAGCATCCATGGAATGGAGTTGATTGCCAGTTTGATAACACCAAAGGGAACTGGATCATTGATGGATTGTACGTATTCTAGATCATGCTCATTCTACGATTCACATCACGAGGGATTGATATTTTTATGATTACCATGCCAGAAGTGATGTAACGGATTTTTGTTTATTGATCATTTGAAACTAAGATAAACCTGTGCCCAAATTTGCTAGTATATGTTTAGATAAAAAGATAGCAATATTACTATTATACTGTCTGCTTATTTATTTGAAGCATAAAAATTAAATGTAGCAGATGCATGCCAGTAACTTCAAACTAGTACAAACGGAAAGATTGAACGAATAAACAGGTAACTGAACTTCCAAAATTTCCATGAGCTGACACCAGCTGACATCCTATATTTTCTGTTCTAAAGTATTCCCAAATGGAAGATGAAGTAAGTATTTTAGTGGCTTGAGGCTTACAACATCTTTTTTTGATCTCGAGGCTTACAACATCTTGCTCCTATTCTTGTTGCATAATGCATTTAAAACTGTCAGGCTTGCTTAATAGATCACAGAGTTTTTTTTCTTAGTTCTTGTTGTATTGTCATATTTATGGGCTTAACCGCAATGTTTTTGCTTCCTGTTATATTAGTCAATGGTAGTTCATACTTTTTTGCTGCAAATTTGTAATACTACTCCTTGAATGTGTAGAGGTCTTGACAACCAAGGTTTAAAAGGGGTTATACCTAGTGACATATCTAAGCTGCAACATCTGCAAAACATGTGAGTTTTTTTCTGTATAGAACACTGGCATGAATGGATGACCACTTGATATTATTCTGTTTATCAATAGTTTTCATTATCTGATAAATTGAAAATCCTGTATCATTTTCAGTTTTCACAACAATAACTGCAATTATTTTTTTAAATATGTGTATCTTATTGAACCTATGCAACATAAAAGACCACTGGAAACGGGCTGAAGCATTAAGAATCAGCGTACTGCTGCTCTGTAATTGCTCCATGTCATCTGGAAGTAGATGATGCAGAATTTTTTAGAGTTTAATTATGTTTTTATGCACAATACATGAAAAACAGCTAATATCGTCATCACATATTTAACATGCTTTCGATAGTTTTAATTATGGGACTAATTTTATGGCATATGCTGATAGTAATAATAAAAAGAAACTGCAAAACCCTTGCAGCACACAGAGTTTAAGCTCTTAAGAATATGAGTTGCTAATTCTCAAAAAAAGAATATGAGTTGCTGGCCAGAATTGGTTGGGTTATGGTCCATGGTTACATGGCTAAGTAGAATACAGAGTAATCCAGTATTGTTTAAGAAATTAAATCTGATTGCAGATTGAAGTAGTCATTTAGAGTTCTTACTGTCATTACTCATAAGGAAGTGCTAGCACTTCTGGTTATTCTGACAGAAGTAACTGCCTATCTTGTGAAACAGAAACTTGAGTGGCAATAGCATACAGGGTAACATTCCAATCTCCCTGGGTACCATCTCTGCGGTGCAAGTACTGTAAGTGCACTTCAGTGTATCTGTTATATTTCTGTTCTTTCAAGGACGTCCTAATTCATAATATGATTTTCTGATGAAATTAATTGAAAATTTCATAAATGGTACTCCATATTCATTAAGTTCCCAGCTGGTTAATGTGCAATACCAATTGAACTTTGATAGGCGATTGTAGGGAAAATTTATTTATTTGTCTGAAGATTTGCCCTTTAAGTAATAGCTGGATACAGAACATCAGAAGCGGTGGTTGCAGTTATTGTATCTTGCATCATCATATTAAAATTGCCAATGTCCTTGATACTTCATATTTGTAGTGACTTTTCAGGCTGCTTATCACTTTTCTACGTGCACATGGAGCTAATCTTTTTAAATGCATCTTGTGACACATTACAAGTAGGAAATCAATTGCTGTTTCAATTGGAGGAAAACTTTTGTAATTAGCATGTCAATACTATTTTGTTTTTTCTTCTTTTAAATTGTCTTCAAGGAAATATATTTGGTCACTTACATTTGACAAATAGTTGTTAATATTCTTCGCAGGGATCTGTCATACAATGAGCTTAATGGATCTATTCCAGAGAGCCTAGGCGAGCTGGCATTGTTACAGATACTGTCAGTGCACTAGTTACTCTGTTTTAGGTTGACCTTTCACATTCGTTTTTTCCTTCCCCAAAACCTAAGACTAAGAGAATTTGTGCTATGCAGGAATCTGAATGGCAATCGTCTTTCTGGTCGTGTTCCAGCCAGTCTGGGAGGAAGGCCTCTGCACAGAGCTAGATTTAAGTAAGAAATGACTCGATATGTAAACTTTCTCTTCCCTTTTTCACGGTAAGGAACTTAATGATTGCTGTGACAAAACTGCAGCTTCACGGACAATGCTGGATTATGTGGAATTCCTGGGTTACGTGAGTGTGGCCCTCATCTATCCATGGCTGCGAAGATTGGCACGGCTTTTGGTGTGCTTTTAGCCATTCTGTTCCTAGTTGTATTCGCTGCGTGCTGGTGGAAGAGACGGCAAAACATTATCCGTGCTAAAAAATTAGCTGCAGGTAAGAAATGCGAACAATTGTCCAATGAAAAAAGCATGATGTACAAAGGTTTGTTGTAACGGATCGATTACATTTGGTCTTCATTGCAGCAAGGGAAGCTCCTTATGCGAAATCGCGGACCCAATTCACCCGGGATGTGCAAATGACCAAGCATCAACGCACACATGAAAGTGCTCGGAGCAGCAACAATGAAAGCTCGCCACATCTGCTTTCCTAGCTCGGTTAAAGACTGCAACGGTGACTTGGCTTTCCATCTATTCTTCAGTTCTTCTTTGTATGCTCCTCCGTAGGCTTGAAAGACGAAGCTGTACATACTAGCTAGGTCATTAATGTTGTATATACTTGTATTTTTGGTGACCTAGAACTCAGTGCAGGAGAGGCATCAGTCTATCAGATGAGAGAAATTTACCCATTTCATCCTACTTCCTGTTCTGACTACTGTTGATTTCTCCTTCACTGTTCAAGTATGCTTATTGTCAGTTTTGTACTCGGTGGTCTGAAGTTTGCAAAGCTGTTTTTTTTAGCAGAAGCTGGAGCCCCATGGTGGGCTGTGTGGAAATATAAAGCGAATTGCACACCTTTAAACACCTTTTCCTATTAGATTAAGTTTTTGGGTTGAACTAGTCGGTGCACGCAACTCAATATTCTATCAGAGCCATATGTTTTGAGTTAAATTTTGTCGGTGCAGTTAAATAAAATATAATTGCCGCTGACTCCTATTAGAGGGAGTGTTGAAATATGAAGTGGATTGTCCATCTTTTTCTATTAGTTTAAATTTTTGGGTTAAATTTTGTCGGTGCATGCAACTCAATAGGCCGAATGTGAATATCCACTTCATCCTATCTGCAATGTTAGAGCAAGTAGTTTTTTTTTAACTCTACATGGTGATAAAATGTGATCAAGACGGCACATGACTGCAGTATGGAATAGCTTCACAGATGTTGAACAAATGTATTTTCTGGATAGACCTGGAGAAAGCACGCAGAAGCAAAACTGAATACAAGCATTGCTGCCAGTAGCATGAGCCTTTTGCATACCTTATCCAAACTGCTAGCAAGCATTACACACATCCAAGGCAAGGGTCTCCTTATTTGCCAACACATTTTTTAGATAAATATTTGGTGAACGGAGCAACATTTACATACATATATACTTCATATCATATATTTGTAGTAAAATCAGTTGGGCAGGCGTCGCCGCCTCATGCCCTGGCCCCGTCCCCGCCGATCGAGGGGATTCACCGCGCGACGCCGGGGATGTTGACCCAGGTCAGGTGCAGGACGAGCTCGCCGGTCTCGGTGTCCCTGAGCTTGAGCACGATGTCCTGGGAGACCTTGCCGTCCTTCCACGTGATGTGGCTCTCGGTGGCGAGGCAGTTGCCCTTCTCCGGGTGGATCGACTTCATCACCGTGCCGTCGTGGACGTCGCTGAGGTCCTGCTTGGCGATCTCCACGAAGTTGAGGATGCAGAACTCGGCGTTGCCCATGCTGTCGTCCTTGGTGAACGTGTCATGGTCGAAGAGTTCCTGTCAGTCCAAACGCCAAAATGAGGAAGAGTTCAGGTTCAGGCTCGGGGGTACTGAAAGGTGCGACGATCCTGGAGAAAGCTCAAGGTTGCTGCATTTTGCCCATGGAGATCAAGATCATGGCGCGCGATGGACTTACAATCTTGACCGGGTTCATCATGTTTGTGATGGACAGCGTGAGTTCCTCGTTCCATTCTGGGTTGCACGTGCGGTATTTAATACTTGACTTCACTTTCTGCGCAATATATGAAAACAAATGGCCACATTATTAGACATTAAAGGACTAAGATGCAAAAGGCAGGAATTGAACTGGAAGATCCTTATAAGGACATAAAGAAATGCATGCAATGGGGATGCTTCTTCCCCATTGCCGGCCATGGCCGGAGCTCAAGCAAGGGAGGGAGGGAGGAAGAAGAAATAGATGAGGGGCAACGAGGTCATTTCGCATTACATGGACATTTTGGCATGTCTATGGCCCTGTTCGCTTGTCTTATAATCCGTACTTTTTTTAGCCGGAACAGTATTTTTCTTTCATCATAAATCAGCTGAAACAATGTTCCAGCTGGATTTTCAGACCAGCCAAACACAACCTATGGCTCTATTCATCCGGCTTATAATCCGTACTTTTCAACTTGTTTTTTCAGCCGGAACAGTGTTTTTCTCTCACAACAAATCAGCCAACAGTGTTTTTTAGCCGGCTTATTAGCACAGCCGAACGGGGCCATATGTGCCGTACTACATTTGCAAAAATGGCTCAAAATTATGAAATATTCTCCCTCCAATGGCAAATAAGTAAGGGCAATTCTAAGAGTGACATTTGAAGATGTACCAACCGTTATAATAGCAAAAAGTTAAAATCCCTTAGACTTGCAGTAATGCTCAGCCACGGGTGTTCGTCCGTCTAGACACGGCTCCCAGGTCTACGCAGCGGACCGGCCCCCATCTCTCTCTCTCCCTCTTAAAAATCCCTACTCCACCTCACCCCGTCGTGAAGTCACCGCTCATCTGCCTGCCCCACTCGACCCCGCCGCTCCCCCTTCCCCCACCGGCCACTGCGCCCCGTCCCCCACTGCGCCGTGCCCTTCCCCCCACGAGCGGACGACGTTGGATGACTGTGGCCGAGCGAGCAACGGCGCTGGAGTAGCTGTAGCGGGGCCGAGCCGATAGGCGCGAGCTGAGCCATGAGCAAGCGCGAGAGAATCATGGGAGGAGTGACGGGCCACGACGATGGGTGCGAGCGCGTGGAGCGATGTCTCCTTGACCCGAGCTTGCTAGTTACCGCAGTTCCTAATCAGGTAGGCTGTGGCCGTCAGCGACGCCGTATTTCAAGTGTTTCAGACGTTTCATACTTATGTTTCAAGCGTTTCATCTGAATGTTGCAAAGTATATCTGAGATGTTGCATATGTAGCAATGACAATATACACATGTTGCAAGCGTATGTTTTTAAGTGTTTTAGGTTTTTTAGACGTATGTTTCAAGTGTTTCATCTATAGGTTGCATATGTTGTTATAGCTATATATGCATGTTTTAAGCGTATATTTCAGATGTTTTAAACTTATGTTGCAAGTGTTTTATCTTGATGTTGCATATATTGCTATGACTATAGATGTATGTTTTAAGTGTTTCATCTGTTTCAGACGTATGTTACAAATGTTTAATCTGAATGTTTCAAAAGTAGATACGATGTTGCACATGTTTAAAATAACGCCGGTGGCTAGCGGACAGCGGCCTGTCAGGGCTTCGACTCCTGCCTCGCGCGGCGCGCCTCGCCCTCTCCTCTCCTCTCCTCTCCTCTCCTTCCCTTCCCTTCTCTTCCCTTCCTTCCATCTCGCCGTGGTAGTTCGAGCTTGGCGGGGAAGCCCTACCCGATGAGCGCGCGGATGCCCGCGGAGGTGGTGGCCCCGGGTGGGCCGACGGTAGCGCGATGCCAATGTGGTGGCCCCATAGCTAGCTGAGGTCCAGGTTTGAGACGAAGCTGACGCGCGGAAAACAAGCCTAGGCACGGACGTCCGTCCGATCGCTAGTCCTACCCTTAGACCATCTCCGACGGCCTTTCTAAATCTCACTCTCTAAATCATTATTTGGAGAGTCATTTATATAAAAATCGCTTTGTATATCTTTTTATTCTTCAATAGTTCTTCTATATCTAATGCGCACTCTAAAGAGCCATTCTTGTCTTTTATTTTTGGCTAGCGAAAAATCCGAAATAGAAGATGACTATATTTGAATAACCATTTAGAAAAGCTGTTAGAGGATAGTTATTCACAAAAATCTCTATTTCTAGCATTCAGGAAGGATGCAGAGAGTCTCTAAGATGCTCTTAGACTTGGCTTACGATTGAGTAAGATCGAAGCTGGTGGAGCGGCATGCAGTTTACCTGCTGTCCGTGGCGGAGGACGACATAAGGGTCGCTGCTGTGGGTGAGGGGGTCGCAGATGGCCAGGTGCACTCCTCGCACCACCCGCACCTTGAGCAGCCCTAGCAGGCACTCCATCTCCCTCTCCTTGTCCTTCTCCCCTCTCTCCCTCCGACCACGGCAACGCAGAACCCAGCAAAAGGGAGGGCCTGACCGTCAACGGATCGGAGGACGTACGGCAAGCCCGGCGTCAACAACGGGAGATGAAGCCCGGAGACAGCTAGCCAGACACAAGCTTATTTTGCTCGATCCGGCTTGTCCAACTGGACGGAGCTTGGGAGATCTCCTTGGGGATCGGAGGCAGCAGTATGCAGAGGCTGGACGACAAGCGCGGGGAGCGGCTGGCTACGCATGCGCAAATACATGCGGCTCCCAAATTGTCTCATCGCTGTCTCTTTCCCTCTTCTTCTACCTGGTCCGTCCATTTCCTCCGGTTCTGGTAGTAGCCTCTGGAGCTGGAGGCGCGAGCTGCACTTTTCTCCGTCTCTAATTTTAGCTGATCGGCTGGCCCCATATGTACCGATTGCAAAAAAAAAAAAACAATGGAGTTGATGCTGAAAATTACCCTCTCTCGAAACTGACGGACGAAGATAACGTTATTGGACTTGCGCAAAGACGCAGGGCATCTTAGAGAATCGTTGCTTCCAACCTAAGACCAAGAGACCAAGTTGAGATCGATGTGTCAAGGAGTGGTTGACATGGTTTCAAATTTTCTGTTTCATATTTATAACACATGTCGTGACGCTGGCGGATACTAGATCGTGATGTGACCCCAAGTTTGTCTTCCCTACATGCCTCGCTAGGTCTGGCAGTGCCACGAAGGAGCGCGGTGGCGGTGTCGAGTGCGACTGTCGCAAGGCGAGAGCCGGCGTCGTGTTGAGGTGGAGCAGGAATGAGTTAAGCGGAAGCGAGGATGGCCACAACGGCGATGGTTCAGCCGCGACGTGCGGTAGGGAAAGCACGACAAGGGTGGCCAAATAGCGTGGCAGGTTCTAGAAACAAGCTAGACCTGCACATCTCACCCGAGCCTCTGCCGCACGTCCCGATCCCTGCGCGCTACACGTGGGTGGACGAATGTGGTGCAGTGCGGCATGGATATGGCTTCACGAGTGTGGCACAATGTGGGGAGAGAGATGGTACAATAGTAGTTTAGAGAGTTAAGTGTATACTTTATAAGTATCGGGATCAGGATGAGAACTTAGGACAAGTTTAGGGAGCTGAATGAGCAAGTTTAGAGTGCCATGTGTGCAATTTATAAGTAGCACGGTTGGGATGAGAGCTCGCGACAAGTTTGGAGAGCTCAATGCGTAATTTGCAGGTACCGAGACCTGGATGAGAATTAGAGACAAATTCAAGGACCATCAATGAAATTTACTCAATACTAATTAACCACACCTTCTAGTCTATGTGGAGTAAATTTAAGGTTTGGCACGATATAGATAGAATGGGAATGTACTAAGGAAAAGGGCAAGCCCGTGGCAGTCAATGCGTTCATGGTATGGATGCACAAGTAGTTATACAAGTGATTATATTTCTATAATGAAAAACCAGGGGTGGATCCAACACAGAGGCGGGGTGGGTTCGAGCCCCCGCTACCGTTGCTCGGACCATAGAGCCCCTTCTAAGCCCCTCTTATAAATTTGCACCTATTCAAACTTGGAAAGAGAGGCTAGGCATGAAAGATTATAAGATAAGCTCTTTATTTTTCTAGATCCGCCACTGTGAAAAACAGAGTATAAAGAACAACATTTCATTAAACAAAACATGCTTCAGCATTCAATAGTTGTTCCTCCATGGTCCACAAGTTTTTTCTCACTTATTTTACAATTTATTAGGAGTACACACCATAATACACGTGCACCAGATGTTTTTTTGCAGGTTCCATAATATATAATACACATAATGTAGCCAGGTGCGGCTAGCAATTATTATGTAGGCATGCCAATCTGCCACCACATCCACACTAATAAACTCATGACAGAGTTGTACATGATTTTCACAGAACAGGCAAATCCAAACAACAGCAAGTAGCACTATATATATTGGTGTCTTAGTTTACCTGTGATCTTCAGCTAGCCACGCGTTGCTTCATGCTAGGAAGCTGACCGATTTTCTTTGGAGCAATTGGAACTTGGGTGATACGGCCATAAAGGTATTCATCCTCTTCTTCAATTTTCTTCACAAACCCACGCTCACCATATACCTCAATTTTGATGTCTTCAGGGTACCACTCAACCTCCAAATCTATGAGTTCTGGAAGTGCAAATTTCTTTATCTCGAGTTTCAAAATTTCCACATCAGAAAGTATCAGCTTTGTAAGACTTGCAAATCCACCAGCAAGGAAGACAAGTTGATCTTGATCATCATTGTAGGAGTCTGTATCCAATATTAGAGTAGTGAGCGAAGGCAGCTTGCCAAGCTTGTTGATGAAGTCCTGCGACACCTCTGTCTTTGTCAATGATAGGAAGCTGAGGTTGGGGAAATGAAATTTTGACTCCTTTTCTTTAGATCGCAGCACCAACATGTCCAACTTGCCTTCTAATTCTAGTGTACGAAGACGCCTCAGGGAAGAGCTGGTGAACACACTCAGTGGAATGTTATTAACATCAAGAGTTAAGGTATCTAGGTGTTCGAGGAAATTAGCTTTATCAATAACAGTGGATAGAGCCTCTGCATTAACACCATTGTCTTTAGAATCCCAAACATGAAGGGACTGAAGGTGAACCATTTTCTCAAAAGTATTGCTATCCCAACCATTATCCATGTCAGGATCTATGCTTTCAAGTGTCTGCAGGTGTTTCAAGTCACCCACCTGCTTAGGCAAGAAAAGGCCGTCACCAAATACATGCCGCAGTGTCGTTATACTCCAAAATGCTTCTGGAAGTTTATAAACAAATGTGTCTCGAACATCCAATGTCTGAAGATTTTTGAGGTTTTCAATTGTTGATGGGATATATTTCAAGGAACAAGCAGTGACACCGAGGTACTGCAGGTGTGCCACATTCCCGATCGTTGTTGGTAAACTCTCACCGATCTCAATGCCTTGTAGATTGATGACACGAAGAAACTTGGATACTTGCAACATTTCTTTTATGTATAAGTTGGTGCTCTCTGGAGGGCTGTCCTGTTCCCCACAACAACGAAGCAAGCCTGATAGTGGTGTCACCCAACACTGAAGCAAGTTTGATAATGGCAATGTACTGGGCATCACTTCCTGTTTTGCTTCTTCACTTGTTTCATTTTTCCCTCCTTCCTCAGTAATTTCGTGCGATCCCTCAACTTCCCCGTTGTTTTCATTGTCTGCACATAACACAATCTCATTATTTTCATCTTCTTCTCCCTCTTCCTCTACCTCTCCATCCCCATCACCTTCTACCTTTTGCTCTGCCCCTATGTCTCCTTCCTCTTCAGAATCTTCCTCTTCATATTCACTTTCTTCATTATCTTCATCTTCCTCGTCATCTTCACTTTCCTCATTATCTTCTTCTTCCTCATCATCTTCGACCTCTTCCTGGAAATTGGACAAGATAGATCGTAGTTTTGGCAATGAGCTGGACAGAGCAGCATATTTATCTGTATAATTTTGTAGCGAGAGGCGACGAGTAGTTGCCAAAGAAGGGATATCGTCACCATTATGGATATCCACAAAGTTAGCCTCTTGTGCTTCATGCTGCAAAAATTCATGAACCTTATGGTGGACAGCCACAAATTCATCACGACCACCGGCATTGTCTGTCTTCACTAACTTAACTAGATGCCTCATAACCAACTCCTTCAAATAGATTCTTCCAACTTTCTCCATTGTTTTCCCATCTTTTGGTCTTAGAAACCCCTCTGCCATCCACATACATACCAAT
The DNA here is from genome assembly GCA_038087645.1 of Saccharum hybrid cultivar R570. NCBI lineage: Eukaryota > Viridiplantae > Streptophyta > Magnoliopsida > Poales > Poaceae > Saccharum > Saccharum hybrid cultivar. The sequence goes on from JAQSUU010000402.1 coordinate 15,374,241, forward strand.
TTGCGAGCCTCAACGGGCGTGTTCATAGGCAATGCAGCAAAGTAGAGGAAGCATGATTTTAGGTCATGTGGGAGATCATCAAAACACATGGCAAGTATGCTATCAAGCCTTTTTGATTTCTTAGACTTGAGGTGTTCAAACACTGCTTGCCACTCATTTGGATACTCCTTTGTTTGTACAAGGCCAGACAGAAGAACAATGGCAAGAGGAAGGCCTTTGGTAATACCATGCAGAACTTCATCAAAGTTCTCTATCTTTATTTGATCCTCAATTTTTTCTTCCATGCATACCCTTTGGTTGAACAGGCTAGTGGTTTTTTTTGTATCAAAACATTTCAGCTCAATCCAGTTTTTAGCAGCAATACCACGTGGCCTCTTATGTATACCTTGCATGATACGAACAATTCTACTACCGTTGTGATCTTCTCGTAATGCACCAAGGATGGCATTCCAATCACTATTGCTAACCTCTCCATCTATGACCAGCAAGAACCGCTTCCCATCCAATATTTTCTGCAATTTCTTGTCTACTTCTTTTCTCGGACACCAATTATCTGTTTCCTCCAATTCCTGATGGATCAACTGTAGGATGCTTGAAGAACTTAAATACGGTGGGAAGCTTACCCAAGCTTGACATTCGAACTGCTTCGACTTGGTTGTTGGCCTTTCATATAGTTCTCTGACTAGTGTTGCCTTGCCCACACCACCTTCCCCTGTGACACATATAACAAGTCGGTTCTTACTGTCACAGAAAAGTGCTTCTTCAAGCTGCTTCCCCAGCTCCTCTTGTTTGATCAGTGATGGTTGGACATCATCCCTACACATTAATTATGATTTTTTAGTCCTTTCGTGAAAAGAAAGGTTTTAGTTTTTGAAATTCACACATCATAGTACCTATAGTTCAAATGAACGTGTAAAGTGTATATTTAGGGGCTGTTTGGTGGCACTTCTTGGAGCAGTTTCTCGGTAAGAATCACTCTTGCTCAATATTTTAAATGGCTAATAACTTATTAATTATATTCTTCTGAATTTAAAGTTTATCAAACATTCCTCTAACTATAAAAATTTTAAAAATTAATGTCTATCAATAACTCAAAATCACCATTTTCTTCACTATTCTTGTTTTGCTCTTCAACTATCAAGGAAGAAAACTTGTCATCCACCTTAACTATAAAAATAATTGATGAACAAAAGGGTCAATATACCACTCAACCTCACTCGTATGCACAAGACTTTTATATTGAGTCAGAGGGAGAAATAACTAGTGTTTCAGTATATGATGCCTATACTACTAGAAACTAGAAAAAAAGAACAATGTTTGGGATTAAGTGCTCTCTTCTCTCCCTGGAAAACTTAACATAAAAACATGTGTAAAATAGAAGTGTTAGACCTCAGCCCCGATGGCAGTGAACTCATACCATCATTCAGCATGAAGTATTTTAGGGAAATGGGTTCAAATGAAGCAACCACACCTGTCCCGAGCACACGCAAGAGAACCGTAGATAGGCAAGTGAAATCCAATCCACGAAATAAATTGATCCATGGACGGCACCGTTGTGGTAAAGGTCGTAATGGCAGAGGAATCATTACCGCAAGGCATAGAGGGGGAGGTCATAAGCGCCTATACCGTAAAATTGATTTTCGACGAAATCAAAAAGACGTATCTGGTAGAGTCGTAACCATAGAATACGACCCTAATCGAAATGCATACATTTGTCTCATACACTATGGGGATGGTGAGAAGAGATATATTTTACATCCCAGAGGGGCTATAATTGGAGATACTATTGTTTATGGTACAAAAGTTCCTATATCAATGGGAAATGCCCTACCTTTGAGTGCGGTTTGAACTATTGATTTACGTAATTGGAAGTAACCAATTAGGTTTACGACGAAACCTAGAAATCGATCACTGATCCAATTTGATTACCTCTACGGGATAGACCTCAACAGAAAACTGTTGAGTAACGGCAGCAAGTGATTGAGTTCAGTAGTACCTCATAGAAAATTATTGACTCTAGAGATATGGCAATATAGAGAAGACAATTGTTTGAAGCACGCACAGAACCGGAAGCGCGTCCCTTGTTTCAAAGAGAGGAGGACATGTTATTCACATTTAATTTGATGGTTAGAGGCGAATTGAAAGCTAAGCAGTGGTAATTAAGACCCCCGGGTGAAAATAAGGATGTCTCCTACGTTACCCATAATATGTGGAAGTATCGACGTAATTTCGTAGAGTCATTCGATCTGAATGCTGCATGAAGAACATAAGCCAGATGCCAGAACGCGGAGACCTAGGATGTAGAAGATCATAACATGAGCGATTCGGCGGATTTGGATTCCTTTTCTATATATCCACTCATGTGGTACTTCATCATACGATTCATATAAGATCCATCTGTCTAGAGATCACATCACGAGTATAATTAAGTCCATTAAGTTTGTTCGAGTAAAACCTTTTTAGATTTGACTATTGACATCTAAAATTTACTACGAATGACAATGCAAGATTTGTACCACTAGGTTTACCATGACCAATATTTTTAATAATTTGTAAGTGCTTTTATTTAAGATAGTATATATTTACAAATATAAATATTTTGAACAAGTTGGCTGGGGGGGGGGCGTACCTAATTTTTTGTATTAATAGAAAAATATGTAGAAGGCACAAGGCCTCAGGCCCAAACAGAAATAACAAAGTACATCAAGTAAGGTTTTCTAGCCAATTAACCATAAGAGGAAGTAAATGGACTATTCTGTGGTTAGAGTATTCAAAGTGTCAGCATATTGGAGATCATATCCATGTAATAGATGTACTATTAGAGTTATCTTTTTTTTATTAAATGAAGTAACCAATATGTCCTGTAGAAGCTTTATTTCCAAGTGATTGATGGTGTAACACATACGCCATAATTTTCATGTGCTATTATCTTGTTGAGAATCATTCCTGATTTGGTTTTACTGCTAGGAAGTCTCCAAATTACATAAGAACTACTATTAAATAATTTTCTGAAAAAACTATTGAATAATGAGAAAACTTAGGGACACCACCAACAGCCCGTGATGTGCAATGCAAATAACCCTTGCTAAACACATTTCTAATCTTTTGGAGTGATCTGACCTCTGTTAGTGATTAGATGCCACCTTGCTGGCTAGAAACATGCCCATCTAAAAGCTGTAAGAAGACCTAATCATCACTGATCGAGATCATCATGATGGAATGAAGGCAATAGCCCCCAGCATGTTTCCTAAGTGAGAATAAAGAATGAAGATAGAGAGTTGGGAAAACAAATGTGTATCCTCTGAAGTTATATCTTGTGCAGATCAAGATGTGATAAACTCATAAAGGTACAGATACATTGATGTGGTTTGAGGGATTGAATATTGTACGTGCTTGAATGGTCATTAACAAAGTTTTACTTACACTCAACTCTTTGAACTTCATTTTAAAAGGTAGTGTCGTGTGAACTTACAAATTCTTTGCCACGGTAGAGATGTTCGTAGAAGGTTTCCATGTCACCAATGGAAAATCATTGGATGCAGCTTCAATCTTGTATTTCTCCTTATTGTTAATGATGTCTTCAAGCCTTAAGTTGATCTCTGCTATCTTTCTTGACAGATGGTGTCGAATGCTTACTTGCGTAGTGAATCCAGAGAAAAACCAAACAATGGACTGGCTCCAATTTGGATACCTACAAAAGAGAAAAACACATTCAATCAGATTTCAAATTTATACAAAAATTTTTGGAAGCTACCAAAAGGCGAGGTCGCTAGACAAAGAGGGGTGTTGTGACAGCAATACAGATCTTAATCAGTGCCAAACTATTTGTCTTCAAAAGAGGCTGCTGTGAGATCATGTGATGAAAATTTGGTTTGAGATGAAATTGACGTTTCAAAATGATTGGAATTTTGGTATAGGTAATGTGCATGTATTGCTTATATATGCTTGTGATAGCATGGTGATTTGGTATTGTCACATGATACGCTCATGTGAGGTAGGGAATTGAATCAAGTAGTGGACTTGTCCTCATATGCGGTTGTGTGTTTGTTCATGTGCAGTTGTTGTTTGAGGCTGAACATGATCGGTGATGGACCGGAGCTAGGTTCCGGAACTAAATTTAGGATGAACAGAGATCCTGGTGGTCAAATATGTTATACAGGACGTTCAGACTATAGAGCAGTGTAAACAAAGAAGGTTATCACTCCTTGAAACTCACGTAGAGGATATGTGTAGGTTATGACGTGAAGTTTGTTTTGGCCGGTGTGACTAACTAGGATGGTGGTAATCAAACTGTGACTGCCAGCGGTCTGTCTAGGTGGTAGCGTGACGTGGCATGATCCCGCGTGGACGCACAGGCGAACGCAGAGTCTGGTCGTGTGTTCCTGCAGGTGTAGGAGTCCTGCGAACTGTGGTTGTGGAGGTGGCCGAATCCAGCAAAGGTATGTATGGTTCATACTCATGCTGTCATGCATGGTACATGTATGTATCGCTCATGCTCATGCATGGTGTCAGAGGTTCTGACGTGCCGAAGAGAGCCGTTACCGAGTAGCATTTAGCATAGGCGCAGGGAAATAAAAAAGGAGAAAAGACCGAACAAGCTTGTTCGGTGGTTTTTTTACGAATGCGACAGAATAGGCAGTGGCCAGTGAAGGAGCTCGTCAGTTTTGAAGCCTAGGGCCACTACATACCATCAGCACCGAATCAAAATACAGTCTGCACCAGGTCAAAATATAATCTGCACTGGGTATAATAGTGATCAAAATACAGTCCGCACCAGGTCAAAATATAGGCCACAAATAGTTTGAATCCAATATATGGTTGATAATTAGCAACATATAGTTGATTATAATACAAATAAAAAGCTGTAAGTAACACAATTATGTAACCAACAAGCAAAATTGCTATATGCCTATATCCAAGTATCGAACATTATTCGATATATCTAATTCACTGAGTTGTAATTTCTTCTAATCTCTAAATTTGTGAAGTCTTACCTTAGTATAATACAAATCAAATCAATTAGCCTATGGTTAACATATCAAGTACTCATGTAGGCCTACTTGCTCGCTTCCTTGTGCATGTCAGCGTGTGGTAGGGACATACCAGTTCCTGTGCTAGAGCTTGGCTGCTTGCGCCTGGTGAACAAGGGGAGAAGGCCACCAGGAGAAGGCGCTCCGCAGTGCCCTGTCCTGTTGCCCACGAGGCCACGACGGACGGCGGCATGCCGCGATGCCGGTGCGGCTGCGGGCAGGCCCCAGGCGGGCAGGTGGGCAGCCGCCCAACTTCCAGCGCCAAGGCGCGCCTCCGACGGCCAATCGTGAACCGGGGCCAGGGCCGGCGGCCAGCAGCCTGCTGGGTTGACGGGCGGCAGGCGGAGGGGAGTCGGGATTGTGGCGCACGGGGACGGATCTTGGGAGTGGCGGGTGCTCTCCGCTCTCTGTGTCTGACCGGTTAGGATTAAGAAATTTGGCCCAATGCCTTCCTATTAGGCTAGAAATTCACATATAAGATATTTTGGATCATTTCTAGGGCCGTGGCCCTAATGATCCTACTATCCTAGGCCCATATACGCTCTTGGCAGCGGGGGTAGTAGCGGTTGTTCATAGGGTTTCGGGATTTCACCCATGTGGAAATCATAATAAGGTGAAGATGTATTGCTAATTGATATGTCGTAACCTTGTATCCAGAACTTAAAACAATGCTGAATTTGGTTTTGTGTTTAGGGGAAGTGTAAAGTTTATTTTTAGCTTTCACAGCCAATCGCCCCTATGATTTCTTATCGTGGTTTCAATCCGTCGACCTACAAGTGCTACTAAAGCTAGTTATTTTCCTAATTGGTCATAATCGGTGACTAGGAAACATGTCAATCCCACAAAACTTTCTGTTTTCGATGGTGACTCATGAGTCAAATGTTTTGGCTAGAAAGAATCATAATATATAAGGCAATCACTTTAATCTTAGCATGTCTAATATTAACTATTCATCTAGCTTTTTGTTATCATTCTTGTCTTCACTAACCAATGAGTAGCTTGAGCAACTCTAGAAGAACTAACACACTTCTCTTCTCGATTTGGTGAAGATTTAAAGCATGTGAGAATGATTAAAAGAAGTGAAGATCCTGAAAGATGTTTTTAAGTGTGGCTCACTCAACTATATTCATTCCAAAAGCCCAAAGTTTCTAGTAAGAATTGCAAGGGACGAAAGTGAAGAGGAAGAACAAATTGAAAGAAGTGACAACAAGAAGCACACATTTAGGAGCAACAAGAAGGACTACTTGAACCATGAGGTGGTGTATTGTGTTCTTTCTGATCTTAATCAAGTCAATTTGAGTGATGTAGACATGAACAACGAGGATGATGCAACTCCCAAAGGTAAGAATGATTTGATTGGGTTGTGTTTAATGGCAAGTAGAAAGAGCTACACCAACAACGGGTTTGATAGTGTAAGTGAAGGTAATGCATTTGAATATTCTTATTTAGATTGTGTGGTTGAAAAACTTGGTACTTTACTAGACAAAATAATAAAAAAATAAATAAATATGATAGTTTGATTGAACCTTTAATGCTAAAACTGCAAGACTTAAAACTTTGATTTTTGATGATGATTTATGCAAATCATGTGACTAAATTTATTCCAAGCTTACTTCAATAGTCATGGATGTGCATGTTTCTACTTCAGAACAATTTAAAACTGAAAAAGGACAAAATGAGAAACATGTTTGTGCCGTTGTTAAACCAACTTCTTATGAGTTATGATAAATGTGAATTGCTTAAGCTAAAATAGAAAGATGTTGATGTTAAGATAGCTCAACTGATAAAATCTAGCTATCCATGGAGGTTCTTTCGTGCTCCTTCGCAAAAAAAGTTCTTTCATGCTCTAATTGTGGTAAAAGAAGAAGAATCTAAGAATGATGCTTGTGAAAATTGTTCTACCCTTTTGAAACCTATTGAATACTTACAAAGGAAGATGGGAACTAAAAGCTTGAACCAAATTTTAGAAAAAAAACATTAGCTCTCTCACACGTAAACTGGTTTAGGTCTTGATCCTTGTGCTCATTCAAGACTTAAGCACCAATTGTTGTTAGACCTCTTGGTAGTGGTAAATTTGAGATAGCTAATGATCCTAAAATATTGTTTTTGAATATGTTGGTATCATGTCTTCTCTTAGTCAAGTGAAGTGCAAATGCTTCTTCTACTTCATGTAGTGGACAACTAGTGACTTATCTGATAAAGCTTGTGTGAAGCTTTCCACAATTGCATGCAGAGTTAGTTGTAAAATCCAAGTAGTTTTACATGCAATGGAATTTTTCTCGAGATTATGTTTACGTTAGTTATAAAAATACTTAGGTTACTTTTCTAAAACTATCTAAATTTTAGCTTAGCTGTAAAAGCTTTTAGGTTATATTTCATGGAGTAATGCAATTTTATAACATATGGAATGTAAAATTTCCACGGTTGTAGGGTTTTGGTTTTAACCACTAAAGCTTAGTGTTAGTTGCCATCCATAATTGGAAAATTCCACGGTTGTAGAGTTTGCACACCAATGATGATGTTATCTGGATTTGGTCACGACACAAAATTTCTAGCATAGATATTTTGTACTTCCTCCTTTATTCATTTTAAATGAATATCGTATTAGCTTTATCCTACATCAAATTTTCATCTTTGACCGTTAGTTTTAAAAAGTTCATGTAATTTTACAACGTGTGAACTATATACTATTAAATTATGTCTTGATGAATCTAAAACAAAGTTTTATGTTGTTAAGCTATATAATTTTTAAAAAATGATGGTCAAAAGTAGAAATAATTAACTTCAGACAAAACTAATATGGCATGCAATACAATTAAAAACAGAAGAAGTACAGTTGAGAGACGGTTGTTGATGAGTTGTTGTCACCAGGGTTCCTTAAAACCCACTTGGTTCTGCTCGCACGAGAGCATTCGAGGCATTGGTGGCTCCTTTGCAAGCCGACACGTGTCTTTGCATGGTTTGCAAAAAAGCCCTTTAAGTTTTAGGAAATCAACCCTCCATCCACCATGTCCTCTATAAACAGAAATCGCGTTTGATATTTTATGACTAGGACCCTCATGTAAATTTATTTGAAAGCGAAGGCAAAATTCGATAGCCTAACCGTTTTGCGGAAATTTCCCTGAAATTTTGCAGAGAACACCCCCTGCAGTGGCGTGCCCGAGGTTCCCAAACCTAGCGCAATGCCTCGTCTCATTTCTCCCTTTCTCCTCTTTCTCTCTCCCCGCCGCCGCCGCACCACAGTGTCGCCGCGCGCGCCTCCCTGCTCGCCGCCGTCGCTGGAGCGCGCGGTCCCTTCTTTCCCTCATCTCCCCGTCGCCGCCGCCGCCGCCACCACCACCACCACCACCACCACCACCTAGCCGTCGGCGCTCCCTGACCTCTGCGGCACGGGGGTAACAATGGAGCCGCGCGAGATCCGTGGTACGTGTTTGCTGCTCCTGGAGAGTTTGGACCGGCGACGGCGTGGGTGCGAGGAAGTGGGCGCATCCACGGATCTGGGTGGGTACGGGCGATGGAGCGAGTCCCAATTTGCATGCCAACTGACCGGATCTGCCTAGATGGCCTATGGCGGCGTCAAGCTAGGCTCCTTCATGCTCAGGTCCGGCATCACGTCCCCCATCTACCTCGGCCTCCACGCGCTCATCTCTGACATGTGCCTCTACTCCTCCATCGCCTCACTTCTCCACACCCTCCCCGTCATGCGTCCCTACGGCCGCTTTTTTGGATCCCCTACTCTGGCCTCCCCATTGCTGTCGTGCTCTTCGTCGACCATACTCTCCGCATGCTATGTGCTGCAAGGAGGTCAAGGCCCCAAGTCAACCTGCCACTCTTTGTTTCCTCCACGCCGAGATGGACGCTCTCTCTGTACAGGTCCTTGTCCTTCCCCTGTCGTTCATCTTGGGTTTGAGATTTTTGGCGGAAAACATATTGATGCTTGGCATGTGAGTCTGAATTTTGTTTCAGGGTTGTGGAATTGGATAATCCCTGGTTTTGGTTTCAAATAGAGGCAAATTTTCAAGGTAATATGTCAAGTGGCTTTGAAAGAAGTAGGGAAGTCAATGGTATTTCAGTGGACACCGATGGCCGAAGCACTAAAATCCAGTGTCTAGATGATCTATCTGATCTCCGAGATCAAGCAGACGTGGTTACGGAATGTATAGCTTCTTCAAAGCTTGCTGGGATAAGGTGATATTGCAATTGCTCATTATATTCGAGTGATTTGTGCAGGACACGATGCATATGAATCAGCGTGTTTTACGCAGTTATTGTTGTTGTCTTGGCTTCATTTATTGAAGCTTTCATTTTATTTAGCTTTCTGTTTCTGAATTCTGGAAAGCAATGAACAGAGAGATGAGGCAATGTTTCTTTGGTGGTAAGTGATTTACATAGCTGATCTATTTTCTACTTGGCCATTCCTAGGCTGTGATAGATGGACTCTTGTTGGCTTCGGTGTTAGTTTGTACTATTTTGATCAGTGTTCTCATAATTGCTTGTTGCGGTTCATTTCCTCCCATGAGTTCTAAGTTTCATATATTGCAATGATAGATGAAAAAATGTCAGTTCTTATATTAGTTATTTGGATTATTGGATTGGATATCTGCCCTCAAAATTTTATGGGCTTTTCTTCAAATGTATTTTACTTCCATCAGTTACTTTAATCATACTTCAAGCTCAGATTCCTCTGTGCTGCCTTTTTATGCAGATTGAACTTAATTAGCTACGACACTTGATGGAAGGCATCTTGTCTTTTCAAAGATCTTAAGGCTGATGTTATAAGAAGGATCCTAAACCTAACAGTAATTATTGGTAGTGTAATGCATAAAAAAGGGCAGACCCAGTGTCAGAGGCTCCCACACGAGTGGGGTCTGTGTAATGCATAGTTGAACACAAATACGACAGCTAATAATTTGTGTTATGATCGTGTGGTTCGCCTGGAAGAAAAGGAACCGTCAGGTGTTTGGAGTCCAGTCAACAGCTTGCAGGCGTGATCGTGGACGAAGGGAATTGCTGGGTGGCAGTGGGTTTCGTGTTCCTGGCGCATGCCAACAGCTAGGCGAAAGGGTGGATCACAGCGTCCAAGTTGCAAATTAGGAGCAATGTAATAGGAAACAAAAGAATCAACGCCCTGTGTTTTCTTCTCTGTTGTGCTGGCGTTGTTTGCTATGGGCAGCTGGCTCATTGGTAAACAACGTCCTGTAAAACTTCTACCCTCTTAATCAAATATGTATTGAGCATCTTCGCGAAAAAAGATAATTTGTGTCATGTATTTATTGATCTGGTATCCATCATTTTTTACGCACTGATGCTAATGGTGGTAGTGGCAATTACTATCTGTAGTATCTTAGGCTATATTTGTCAGCCAAATTGGTATTTGTCTTCAAATCATTGCGGGCGCCTGATGTTCTAGTCTAATTAATGATCTTGGAGCACATATTTGTAAGTCGTAACCTGATTTGATTTAGGAGTAGTACAACCTATGGTTTTAAACTACTATATGACGTTAGGATGGTTTAATTAGTTCAAGTCATATGGAGTGTATAGTTAGAGAACCGGAGGAAGTTTTGAAGCATGTCGCCACCTAGCTTGGGAGGTTACGCTTCCCTAAATCATTTAATTATTATGATGCAATTTACTCATTATTATAACAAGATAGTACTATCAAATATATCATGCCGAAAGTCTTCTTCCGAACGTAAACTTAATCAATGTGGTTCCTCTCTTCTCTCGTCATTCGATTGTCACCCCTATCGCCACCATGTGACAGCAACTTCGCTCTGTTCGCTTGAATTTATCAGCCATGATACAATATTTTTTTCTCATAACCAATCAGTAAATAGTACTTTCAGACATGACTTTTCAGCTAAGCCAACAGACCGTGACCATTGGACACCTAGCAAACCCAGTCAACATTGCCCTTTTTTACTAATCATGAAATGGGTCATCTCCGTCATTATATATGTAGGGCCCAGACTTCACCACGACTTCCACGAGCAGTTGGATCACGAGGGGACAAATTTTCCTTGTCATAATTATTTTTTTATATTCATCTGAATTTATAGAAAAAGGTACACATATTTATAACACCAAATTGATCGTATTACAAAATATATTTTATGGTGTATTTTATGATAATTGTTTTGTTTCATAACTTTTAACGCTCTTATCTATAAAATAAATTCGGTTAAACTTAGAAAAAAAATATCTAGAAATCGATTATTCAGGGACATACAGTGTGTTTTTCGTAGCAGCAATGCATCCAAATTAAAAGAAACATCTTGATTCTTGTCCCTCTAAGTCTTTTATCACAAAAAGAACGACTTCTGTGGTGCGCAAGGTGTAGTCTCTCATCACTTCGTTTTTTGTTTCAAAAGGAAATAATCCTTTGCTTCTCTCGTGTGAACTGAGAATTTCTTGAATATCACAGTCAATTTTCTTTAAGTCATGATCAAATAACCCGTGGACGCAAAAGTTCTGCAAATAGATTTCTCATTAAATAATAAAAGTCGGTAATGAACTCCACACCGCTTCAGTTCAGTGTGCCTGTCAATATCATGTGATATATAGCACTGACCAGTGTTAATTCAGGAAAAAAAAACAATCTCCCTGTTCGGCTGAGCTTATCAGCACGGCTTATCAGCCGTGGAACAGTGTTTTTCTCTCACAGCAAATCAGCCACAGCCGGCTTATAAGCCAAAAAAACAGCCTGCCGAACAGGGCCAATATGAAAGAATAATCCCTAGTCCTATTGTGGTGCGCTTACTTTTCCATCAATCTCTGGTGGGCTTACTAGTTACTACATCTCCCTGATCAGCTTTGGATTATCAGAATCTGTGAACTTGATTACAATAATATGAAATATAAGAGTCCAGGTTATTTGGATTTCTAGATTATATAACTGTTGTATTATTGCCCATTCACCTATACTTTTCTGTTAGGGTTTGTTTGGCTGCACTTATATTCACTTCAATCCACGTGTGCTGAAGTGGATGGTGATGAGAATTAATCAATGTATTTTCACCTTAATACACGTGGATTGAGGTGTATATAAGTCCAGCCAAACAAAGCCTTAGTAGATTTGAAATGGATTATAGGATTCTAATACCATACTGATTCAATTATTATTACTGTATAACCTAACTCACAATCATCAAGAGATTATATTATTTTATCTAATTAACATAATATATATGAGATCCAAATAGACCTGTCATTATTATTCACGGTCACACGTCACAGTCTCCCCCACGGTGGCCTCTCACGAGTTACACGAGGATGGAGATAGAGTTGGTGTAAATGTTGTGGTGGAAATTGATTGCGAGCATATGAAGGCAGGCCTGGTTTAGTTCCCAATTTTGGATGTGCAAAGTTGATAAAAATGTACTGTTGTATTTCGTTTGTATTTGGTAAAAAATGTCCAAACATTGACTAATTAGACTCAAAACGTTTGTCTCGCAAAGTACAACAAAACTATGCAATTAGCTTTTGATTTCATCTACATTTTAATATGATGATAATCTTCTTTTTATATAGTGCCAAATTCTGAATTCCGGAGGACCTAAGGCCTAGGTAGAGTTTGTCGGAGAGTACAATGATTGATGTCACGAGGATGAATGTTGTGATAGAAATTGACCGCGGCAAAGCAACATGGGCGGGTACCACAGGCCAGGGCCATTTGCAATGCAGTATAATGAATGAATAATGCTAAAACTTTTGCAATTGCATCGACAAAATACCTATTAGCTAGCTTAAAAGTTATAACTTCGTACAGCTTGAGGTGAAAAATGTTCTAAAATTTCTTTGTTCACGTGTTGCTACAGGAGATGTAACAAAATGAACAAATTTTATTGACACAATATTTAGCAAATCAGTGTGGTGTAGATTATAAGTTTTTTTTAAAATTATTTTTTTTATTGCTACTGCCCCCTGAAATTTACCCTTCGATTCTCTGTCATTCATATGGATTCCTTATGTATTAAACTTGAAATTGTGCATTCAAAGAACACATGACATGCCGTAGAGCTGTGCAAATTTCCAAAATTTTTGATAGCCTATTGGTACGTTATGTCATAGAGAGTTTTTTAAATTTTGGCACTTGATCTTAGTAACCCTTGCTATCCTTTTTTGTTTGTTTGTGGGGAAGAGAGTATTATTGAATCAAGCAAAGTCTTTGGAGATCAGAGACTGAGTGTTCTATGGAACCAACACAAAAGAAAAGAAAGTACAGCTCCATCCAGTTCTAATGGCTAATTGCGCCAACTCGTTAAAGTTCCTTTCTTACAAAGAAAAAAATATGTTTAATTTATCAGTGGCTAGGCTAGGCCAGCCCGACGGGGAGCGAAGCCAACAGGTGGACTAGGAGGTGTGGTTGAGGTTGAAAGTGTGTTCATCATGTACGTTTAAGTTTATAGAGTTGACAAGCTGCCACACCACAAGTAATTGCAAAATAGGCCTAAAGTTTTGCATCATAAGGAGGTATTTTCTTTCCATGGATAGAAGAAAACCTTCAAGCTTACTTTGCTGAAAAGATCGAAAAGCGGAGCGCAGGGTGTATATATTTATACCTAGAAAGGTCGACCTTGAGCGAGTACTCGTCAACGGCGTCCTCGGCGTCAAAGGCAACATCGCGGGTCTGCTTGAGCCACACCCTGATGAGCTCGTCGGAGGTGTCGCGTCGCCGTGGATCAGCATGCCGCAAGAAGGCCTGCATCCACATGAGCCGGTCCCGGAGGCCGCGGATGTCGTCGTTCACTGCCACCAGAGCCTTCGCCTCGCTCACCGCCATCTCCTGGAGCTTCCCCACTAGCGGACCAACGATGGCCTCCGCCATCCTGGAGCTGCATGCGGGCGCTACGAATCCAGAGAGCTGCTTCTAGTTGAGTGATACAAGTAGATAGAAGGAAGATGCTCAGCATTGGCCAAAGGAGGGGGTGCCTTATAAATGCAAGGAGCCGTTGACCTGAAAGATAGACTTGCTCTCACGGTAAAATACACGGCCGGCCCTCGAACTTTGTACGATGTGTCAAGTAGATCCTCGAACTCCTAAAATGCACACCCAACTACATAATTTGACTCACGGTGTACCACAGGCCCAAATAGGTCTCGGTAAAACCAGCTTGGGCGCCCCTTCCACTCCAACCCAGCCAACACGGCTGAGGGGTTACGGCGACGTGCCACTATGCCCGGCCCTAGGCCCCCACATGGCCGCGCACATGGCGGTGGATGAACCTAGAGCCTCGTCGGCGCTGCAGATGAGTAGGCCCGTGCGCAAACAGATCGACCCGTTTAGACTGTCACATGGGCAAGTGGGAGGTCTCACATTTGGACCCATGATGCACCATGAGCAAGTTTACGTAGCTAGACGTCCATTTAAGAGTTCCAGGACACACGCCCAGCCAAGTTCGAGTGCTGCCGATGCATTTTACTCTTGCCCTTGTTTTGTTTTATTAATTGAGTACTCATCACTCTATCTCAAAATAGTTACATATCTCACTTCTCGAGTAATTAATTTTTTTTAAAATTTAACTAGATATATAGAAATAATTTCAGTATTTATATCTTTAAATGAGTTTATTTTGAAAGTATATATAGTTCACGATCAATCTAATAATTTATCCCTAATAATAAAGAGGCAAAATTTTAGGTTATTTTTTTTCGTCCAACCCATTCATACAGGCCCAACAGTCAGCCCACTCGATCGTGCCTGCTGGCCTTAGCCCAAGTTGTATCGCTGTTGTTTTCTTAAAAAAAGAGAGAATTCCTCGCACACTCGTCTTCCTGTGCCGCCTTTCGCTTGTCTTACTACGCCGCTGATCTTCTAGCGCCGCTCGCTCGCTCGCTCGCCTCCCACGCCGCTGCTGCATCGTCGCTCGTCTCCATGCGCCGCCGCTGCTTCAGTCCAACACGCAGAGCCGCCGCCGCGTTCTTCCGAGAAGCCGCCGTCACCGCTGTGGCCGTCGTTGTCATCGTTCATTGCATCAGGCTTGTCTCCCCGCCCCGCCATGGTGGCCGTCGTTCATGGCGTCAGGCTCATCTCCCCGCGCTGCCGTTGCTTCGTTTCAGTACATAGCGCCATCGCTGCATCAGTCCAGCGTGCAGCGCCGCCGTCGCCGCGTCCTTCCGAGAAGCCAGCGCCACCGACGATGCTTCATCACTGAATCAGAATCGGAATTCAAGGGTACAAAGACAACAGATCGGATGATGAAACAATATTCAATGGAAGGAAGGAAAGAATAGATATCCAATGGAACGAACACACCGGCTCGGATGGGGAAAAGAATCCATGGTAAGTTGGACATGTACATGTACTCCACGTTGGACACATACTTTTTCAATTTATTCCTACTAGCAAAAATGCCCGTGCGTTGCAAGAGAAAAAATAATATCTCTAGGTCAATGGACTTGATTCAACTCAGATGATCACCTCACCGTCCTCCGTATCTCACCTTCCACCGTTGATATAGGGATCCATACGTTATTAATTGTTAGATTTCACCAGTAGAAGATGAGTTCTTTATGATTCAGTCAACAATAGTTTTATTACCGCTCTCTTCTTCAGCTCATCGATCAATATCTCAAGGCAGCGAGAAGGCTCGCCGGAGCCTGCGCGCCTGGCCGCCATGAGGCACTCGGCGACGTCGGCCGGCGTGAGGTCCTCCTCCCGCAGAACCTCCCCGACGGCGCCGAACAGCTCGTGGTCGTCCACGTCGAGGTAGTTCTTGCCGAGCGTCTGGAACGCCTCGAACCGGCAGTAGGACATCTCGATGTGCATGTCCATCCTGCCGCGCCGGATCAGCGCCGGGTCCAGCGGAAAGGCCAAGTAATGGAGGTGACTCTCGAGATGGACCCCGAACCCGATCCCGACCCCCAGACCCGCTCCCCCTCGTCAACCTCCAGCCACTGGAGCCCCTTCCACCCAGATCCGCCACATCCCCTGCCGTTCCCCTCCATCAGCTCCCAGATCCGGCCCCTCCGACGCCTGCTCTACCCGGAGATGGGTCTTTTGCGGGCGCTCTCCAAGGTGTTGGCGTGGTCGACGCCGTCGCTGCCCGCTCGCTGGTGCGTTCGCCCGAGCCTGGCCCGTGCGTGGCAGGCGGCCACGCCGGCGCCGCCAGGCCCAGCCCTTGTGTGCCGGCGACTACCCAGGCGCCGGTAGCCTCCGCTACTTCGACGGGGGAGGTTGGGGGAGCCCCGGCCGCTGCACACTTCGCGCCGCCGCCGCCGCCGGCCACTAGCCCGGTGCCGTCGGCCCCCTCCTCCACCTCCCTCCCCTTCTCCGTCGTGAGCGCGACCGCCCGCACCACCCCCACGGCGGTCGGGCCGGGTCAGCTGATGGTGGACGAGTCGTTGGTGCTCGTCGAGGACCTCTTGGAGAGCGAGGACGAGGCTGATGAGGATGACGACGTTGCGGCTCCAACGTTGACTGCGCCGACTCTCTTCTCGTCGCCGGCGCCGCCGTTGTCGGACGCCTTGGCCGCGGCCACCCGCGGCCCATCTCCGGGGCTGTCATCCTCCCTCTCCCCCCACGCTGCCCCCTTCCATCCCGGAGGCAGTGCGGTGGGGCGCTCCAAGGCTTGTCGCTGGGCCGACGCGGACGTCGACGGCTCTGATGCTGAGGGGCCGCCGATCGTCTCTCCGACCCCCTACCTCGACGCGGTTCTTCATAGGCCGCTGCATCCGAGGACGTCACCACGGTTTATGAGAAACCGCCCCACTCCGGCGGTGGCGTATGGTGCAACTGCCGTGGAAGGTGCTCGCTTGACAAGGCGGTGCCATCGGCGTTCGTCCGGCGCGTCCGGCAGCCGCGGGGCACCGACGGGGTCGGCCGCGCGTGTGCCCACGCATCTTCGCCTTGGCCCTCCGTCCGCGTGCTGTGATGGTGGCATGGTCGTCGGGGTGGGCGACGCACGGCACGGTGGCGTTCAAAGGCGGCGCTGTCATCGTCGGAGGAGCTTGCCAACCCACCACGAGCATGCTGGCCGGGTCACGAGCGTTGGTGCCGACCGCGTGCTGGTCCAGCAAAGACTCGGTCCTCGAGTTCCATCAAGTCGACGGCGCCGTTTCTCTGCTCCAGACGTGGATGGATGGCGCGATGTGTTGCCATGCGTGACGGAGGCCGGTCGCAGCAATCCAAAGCTGGGGGTAGGGTCTGTTGCTACCTTGACGGTGCCTCGCCCCAAGCAGAAGCAGCTTTCACAGGTCAAGAGGATCCCGGCTGAGCTCCTTGGCAGATGCTTCAAATGCCTCTCCTACTCGCATCGAGTAGCGACTTGCCGGCTGCCATGTCGTTGTCTACGGTGTCACGGATTTGGGCACCACGCCAAGGACTGTAGGCGTTGGATTGCTTCGACCTCAGCGGCGGGCGCCAGCCTGCCACGACACTCTGCCTGCGACCCCCCCATGGCCTCCCAGCACGCGCCGCGTGGCGGTGTTGGGGCTACCGCAGCGGGGGTTGTGGGGGGTGGTAGGAGACGGCGACGACGTCGGCGGCACAGGGCTAGACCCAAGGACTCCGGCTTGGGCGCGCCAGCCGACCAGGAGAGGTTGCCATCTTCTCCTACTGCTGCCTTCGGTTTGGCCTCTTCTACTGTCGCTTCCTGCCCCCATGAGCCCGATCTGCTCGCTGTGGTGCCGTGCGAGGGCACTGGGCCTCCCACTTGGGTTGACCCGATGCTCGATGAACTCGATGCCTCGCTTGAGCTCGCTGCCTTGCTTGTCGCCAGTCGATCGGTGGGTGCTTCGGCGCTTGGGCGCCCATCTACTCCGCCTGCGGCCCCTCTAGGGGCTCAGGCTAGGCTGGTGGACGCCCGTTCGCCACCACCGACAGTTCACCTCAACTTTGCAGATGATGTGGCGTCAGGGGTGGAGGCTGAGGCCCCCTCGTCGCACGTCAACGACACGGGTCGGGTTGACGTCGAGGCTGCCGATGCGGCTCTTGCCGTGTCGGAGGCGGCCTTGGCAGTGGATCTCTGCCTTTTAGGCCCGGACGTATGCGGCTTGGGCGAAACATCCTCGGCGATGGTATTGGCGGGGAGATCCCCTCCAGCCATGTCGGCTGTCGCTGCGGCCGCGTCATCGATTGAGGAGAGTTTGGAGGAGTGGCTCTGTCTTCCTTTGCAGATGCCTCTCATCCATGGGCCGCCGAGGTTGCGCAGATCCCGAACGCCGGCTCCCGTTACGTCGTTGCGGCGCAGTGAGCGCATTGCCGCCCAACCGCGCGAGGCAGACATCACCAAACAGGCTCAGCGTGTTCTCATGAACAAGCTTGGATTGGAGGCTCCGTCCCCCAATGTTGGCTCCGACACGGTGCGCAAATACAAGGCGGCCTTCCTGGAGCCACTTTCAGACTCCACTCATGACGCGCTACAGCTTCTTCTTGGTGGGGAGTTCGACCCAGTGGCCATGAAGCTGAACATGATCGGGTTGGACGACGAGGACAACTAGTCCATCGGCACTGGCACCTTTGTCGTTATAGTTTCATGTAATTACAACCTCGTGCGAGTGTCGTAAGGGTGTGGGGTAAGATTTTCGGTAATATTCGGATTACCGTAAGTTCACCCTGTTTGTAACAAAACTCCTTTATTCTGCTTAATGAAATACGTGCTATAGCACGTTCTCGAAAAAAAACAATAGTTTTATTGTTCGGTAGAAGTGTAGGTGTTAGATTGCAAAGTACGTGTCCACATGTTACAAGTTCGGTCCATGGGCCATGGACCTGCGGTGTGCAGTCCAACGGACCAAGTCCATGATGAAGATGTATTAGGATGATTAAATCTTGACCTCAGATCTGGTGATAGGTATTCAGATGGTATATTTGGATTTATTTTTTAATAAAAACGCCGTATATCACGTATTGATGACAACATAGTGATGTCATCAAGCTAACAATGAATCAAGCTGAGCATGTTCTTTGGCAGAGCAAAAGAGAGCACGGCGCCACGGGCACCGTGGCTCGGTTGGCGATCAGCACATGCGGCAAGGTGTTCGCCCGTGTGCGGGAGTAGCGCAGGAGCGTCTGCCTCTGTCTCAGCACTACCGTAGACAGCTCGGCCAAGCAGCCGACACCGAGGCCATGTGCAGCGGTGTACGGTAATTTTGCGGAAAGCTCCAAATCGAAGCAAACAATCTTCTTGACCGTACGCCTTGGCCTTTATCTTTTTCTCTATGCCGCCCTTCGTCTCGCCTCCTCTCATGTGCGCTCTCGACGGCGCCAACATCTGTGCTCCAACGCAGATAGCGCTCGGGTCGCTTTCTCCACAACTTCGGACTACCTGCACTACGACGCTCTTTCTGCCTTTGTGATTTGAGCAACGGCGGCCTCCACGATTTGAGTGATGACGCCGGCTCTGCTCGTCGAAACCAAATCAGATTTTGATTCGCTAACCCGATGATGAAGGGTCGGTGAAGCCATGAACGACGGCCATAGCGGTGGCGACAGCTTCTTGGCCGAGGCAGCTCTGCGCTCAAGGAGGAGCCACCGAGGGCCTGCGTCTGCGACTTGATGCCGCCTCGCTATCGTGGCCCGCATTCGTGACTCCACGGCACCTCGCCGTCGCGGCCTGTGCTCACGACTTGACACCGCCTCACCGTCGCTGCCCCGCGCCCCGGTTTTGACTCCATGGCGACTCGTCCTCGCGGCCCGAGCTCGTGACTCGACGCCGCCTCGCCGTCGCTGTCCCACACCCCCGCTTGTGACTCCAAAACGCCTCACCGTCGCGGCCCGCGCTCGCGACTCGATGCCGCCTCGCCGTCACTGTCCCGCGTACCTGTCTCGATCTTCCTCCCTTGGCCTCGACTCAGCCTTATTGATTCAATGAGGATCGAGATGATTTGGGTGCGAAATCGGCTGTTTATAGGAGAATGAGTCATGGCGAGGATGGATTCCATATTGGTTTCTATATCTGGCCGAGTTCTTAATGGATAGGAGATGAACGAGCCTGTAGCGTAGGGAGGCACATGAAAAAATATCCAGACCAAAAAAAGAATTTAATATATATATATATATATATTAATCATATTGGGTATGGACTTTTTTGTGCATGAGTATGGACTCTTTGGTTAAACATAGACCATATACAACCCAATACGTTTTGGAATCGGACTCCGTATCGCGCTAGACAAGAGCTATTCTAATTCGTATGAGCACAGGTTATATATAAGTTCGAACGTAAGAAACTCTCGACTACCGGTACTCCGGTAGTTAGGGGAAGGTGGATAAAAAAATGGATGAACGAAAAAAATAGCCTGAAATTTTGCCTCTTTATTATTACTAGCAAATATGTCCATGCGTTGCAATGGGTGGAAAAAAGTTAGCAAATATTCATAAAAAACAAAACTGGATCATACATATCTATTTATATTTTACCTTTTTTATAAAAGTTTAAAGTTATAATTTATTTTATGACGACTACGAACTCCATAATATATCTTTGTTTTTTCTCCGACTTTAAAGCACAGAGACATTAATTTTAAATAATATATATCATAAATTTAATTTCATATCACCCATGTGTTGTACAGCTAAATATCGAGTTTTCTGATTTCCTTTGTGGATTGATAAAAATTTGTAGCTATAATCTTTAACTGAAGTTTTTTTGTGCAAGAATCTTTGATGAAAGTTGATAAGGATTTAGTTTTCGATGTAATAATTGGTCTATCCATCGATGATTATGATAGGAGATCTTTCTCGATTTTTACGTGGGCACTGGTTAGGAATTGCATTGGGCATTGCATATGTTTAGAGACACATTATTTAGTCTGATGTCGATAAAAACTGCTCTGCACTGGTGTATTAGTTGATCATTATTGAAGTTTTATTCCTAATCAAAACTACATTAGTGGTGGAAATATTAGCGGCAAAACCAAACAGATAGGAACAAAAAAGAAAGTCAGAACTCAGAAGTAATAGACCATTCTGGAAGCCTAAGACGAAATCAGAACGAAATAGAAAAAATATTGGACCATTCAAAATTAGAAGTCTTTTTTTCCATATACATAAAAAATCAGAAGTTGATGGACCTAAACCCAAACGAAATAGAAAACGAGAATTAATAGAATAACGGTAAGATGTATATACATATATACAAATTTTTGTACTTTATTTTTTTCTATTTGGATTAGAATTCCTATTCAGATTAGTTAACATCCGAGGAATTTATTTGTATTAGGATTTCTATTTATCTAGGTTATCACAAGTGGATGAAGAACATATAACAATGTTTGGTTGAAAAATAAAGAAAACGTAATTGAACCTAGATCAGGACCGGAAGAAAAAGAAAAGAATTGGACGTAACTAAATGAACCGAAACTGAAAGAAAGAAATCGAAAAAGGACATAAAAAAATCGGAACATCTTGTGGCCGATGAGGGCACGCCCTCATGTTCGTGATCTACAGGGCCTCTATGTAAAAAAAGGTAAAAAAGGGTCAATGTGCTTGGAAAAAACTAAAAAATAAAAAGACCAAAACTAAAAAACTTGTCATGTTTCAATATTAAGGTAGAGCCGTACAGATGATGTTTTAATATTTTGGCTTAAAAAAATAGATTATAATAAGATATATTGGAAGATATAGTAGAGTAAATTCCTATTCAGGCCGGTCAGGATTGGAGGCTTAATATTAGGTATAGATATATATAGATATTAGATGGAGATTATGATTCTTATTCAGCTTATTTGATATCTCAGAGTTCTATTTGGATTTGGATTTGTGGCTATCCCGAACCTATCATATAAATCATGAGAGCTATAGACAACACAGAATTAGTTAGAAGGAGGTGGATGAAAAAAATAGATGGATGAAAAAAGAGCCTGAAATTTTGTCTCTTTATTATTACTAGCAAAAATGTCCGTGCGTTACAACAGGAGAAAAAAGCTACCAAATATTAATAGAAAGTAATGACAGAATGCTACATATCTATTTGTGTTTTATCCTCTCTATAAACTTTAAAAGCTATAATTTATTTTATGATGGCCACATGGTATGCGCCGTGTGCCTTACCAGTGCCGAATGCGTGTATTTTTTATGTAGATGCGGAGCCGTCCTCAATGACGTCCGATCGTCTTCTCGGCGCGACAGTGTTGTCAATGTAGATATGGAGCTGTTATCGATGGCGTCCAACTCGCCTTCTAGATGCGACGGTATCCTTGGTGCAGGAGCCATTGCTATAGTGTCTATGGTTGTTCTGAGGTCGCCCTGTGTAGTGATGTTGTTGGTGTAGACGTGGAGCCATTGTCGATGGTGTCGGGGCTTGCCTTATCAATGGGGCAACTTCGTTGGTGTAGGTTGCTGATGGCATCTGTTGTTTTGTCTCGATGTCACCAGGTCCAACATCACGCAGTCTTGCCATCTCATGCCGATAAGTGTGGCCGGCTCTAGACGATGCAACGAACGCCGCTGCCAATGAGCGTGGCCGGCCAGAGTCCACGACACGTGTCGCCTACCTTGCTTCTCGGCTCATGTCCAAATGAGCATGGTCCCTTGGCACAGCAACAGAACCTCATCATTTATAGACCAGAGATGAACGTCTGTGGCAGCATCCGTGCTAAAGATCGGTGGAGCCTAGGGACTCGTTTCGCTCCCATCCAGACATCTCCACGCGCTTGTTAGTCGTCGACGCGGCTATGTCGAGGACGCAGACTGCTAGGATGTAGGCATTGCGGTCGGGACGTGCTGGCGAAGCCCGGCCACAATGCAGTCCTCAAAGCAGCCGCCTTGTCGTGGATGCAGAGACGGTTAGTCTTCTACTCTTCATGATAGGTTACGATGGTGTGGTCTGCCTCGATAAGGAGCGGTGACCATATGTTTCTACCTCAGGACGACATGCCTTCTGCGACTGCTTGGATGATGTTCCGTCCTCTGTTTCATTGTGTGGTGATGCTGAGGGGCTACCGCTGCTAGCTTCTCAGCACAGCCGGCCTGATCACCATCTCCGCCACGTGCGCGTATCTTGTGTCTCTAGATCTCCTGGCACCGCTGCGTCGCACTATTGTGGTGGCTGCCTTCATTGTCCGCATCCTTCTGTTCCTTGTGCTGCACTGTAGCGGCAGCGGCAGCTGCCTTCTTAGTCCGCCTCCTTCCGTTCCTAGAGTGGGCGCGCGAGTGCATGCTGCGAGTTGGCCGCTCGACCTCTCTCCTTGATAGATTGGTGTCATACAGAGGCTGCCTCCAACTCTTCTTCGTCTTTAGGTCAGAAGCTTTCCCTGACGATGTCGTGTCCCTCCGATGCCCCTGCTTGTGGAGATAGTCTTCTAACTTCTAAGCCCAGAGCTCCCAGAGCTCCGTGTACTGCTGACGTGCATGCATCTGGCCTGGCCAGAGCCGGCGCCCAAGGTACACATCTGTACATCCTTCCACGCAATCTCGTCCCCTTGCACGTGAACTGGGGTTGCGCTGCAATCGAGCGCCACCGGCTAGCCATCGTGAGATATCCGAGTAATATGTCATCTAGTTGTGATCTTATCTAAAGATAGAGCTCAGCTATATATATATATATATATATATATATATATATATATATATATATATATATATATATATATATAGTTATGATATTAGAAGCTTAGGGCTTTCAATAAATAGAGGAAGCCCTAGCCCAAACTGCAGGTACCTGATTTCACCCATCCAGCATCTAGATCCCCCAACCTGTCCCGGTGCGTGGTACTAGCCCCAGCCCAAACCTGGCCACACTGTTTCAAATTTATTTGAATCTCATTTTTTTCTCTTCTCTCAGTTCTCTCACTGAGCAGCCAGATCCAAACGTGCTCGCCACCTCTCCGTGGCGGCGCCTCCTGGTCGGCGGCGTCCTCCTCCAGCGAATCTTCGCGGCAGGAGGCTCCGCACGCGCAACCCGTGTCACAGCTGGACGCTTGGCGCGTTTGTCCGGCTTCATAGGAGGAGGTTCGGCGTGGGGAAGACGGAAGCAGCCCGACGTAGCTCCGGCATCCACTACCCCGTCCCCACCATGGCCCGCGGCGGCGCCCCTCCCCACCACTATTCCGGTCGCATGGGCCTCGCGTGGGCGCTATTTGCTGCAGGGCCTCGCGTGGGCGCTAGGCCGGTCGTAGCTGCAGCTCCTGGTACGACAAGGGAGGGCCGGGACAGACTCGCTGCCGGCCGCGCATGGGCCAACGGGGAGGCACCGCAGAAGAGGCTCTACAAGCAGTAGCAGCTCGACATCGACACCGGACCAGCTCGCATCACTTCTCTGGCATCGCAAAGCGATGCTCGGAACATGGCGGCCCTGCGCGCAGCCCTGACACCGCCCCGACGCGTCCGTTTGCGGCGACGGCGAGGCCCCCTGCATGCGATGGCGAGGCCCTGTGTATCAGCCGATGCAGCTGTGCTTTTTTCCTTCATGCTTTGTTTCTGCATTCCACCTTTGTATCAGCCGATGCAGCTGGAGGAAGGTGCCTGGTCTGGTGGCTCTTCGATCCAGTAGCTGCATCTACGATTGGGTGAGTAGCTACTGCCTTTTAGGTGCTCGATGATATGCCCTCCTATCGTTGGATGAACAGATTTGCTCATATTGCCTTCCTTCTTTTTGCCCAGCTGTACCGAAAGTGCAGCACCGACGCAGGGACAGCAATGGCGTGCGGCATGCTTGGGCCTCGAGCAAGCAGCAGGTGCCCGCTTTCAATTTCTTTTTAATTTTTACCCGTGTTTTGCTTGCTTTGTTGATGCCCCCTTGTGAACTTCTTCTCTAGGCACTATGAGGATGCATCAACGACAGAGTGGCCTGAGCTAGTAAGTTTTTCCAATTGCCTGCAGATAGATTTTCCAATTTAGGGGATCTTGATCGTCATGTTTGTTTTTGTTCTACCATATGCACCTTGGATATATTTATGTGGATTATAGAACCCTTTTTATGAATGTAGTGTTACTAAGTTTAGCAGAGGTCTGAAACACAGTTTATGAAAGGTTCAGTGTGTGTCGCCAGCTAGCTGTCTGTCACTTAATATGGAATAAGTTCTTGTTATGTCTTCTGCTACTCCTTGCATCTACTCCAAGATTTCTTGATTTTTTTTAATCCACTCAAGCCACTAAAGGATTTTTATGCAATGTGTGTTATCCTCCTTGCATCTACTCCAGATGACTTACGACGATCTAGAGCTACACTGGATGGCGAACCTGGCTGCTTCGTACCAGAGGTGCTGAGGATGGGTGGATACAAGCGCAGACATCTCCTAGCAGGATAGCACCTGGGGGTTATGTTTAATATTCTTTTGATGCTTTTTTCACCATGTTTTTATGCCCACTACATCCTCCGGATCAGCACTGATTAGCGAGATCAATGCGTGGTCGGCCGCATCACACTATCATCCAGCGACAATGTTTTTCCTCTCCCACAGCTTGGCAGGAGCAAGCAGGGACAACGAGATGCAAAGAGTACACATCCTGTGCAATGGCAAGCAGCAGCAATTACTGATGTTAGTTGATTTTGCTTTACTCAATTCTTTTTCTTTTCTGATGTGATGGTTCTATAGTCCATTCCATTGATGCTGAATTTTTTTGCTTTCCTTAGTTACTATGCTTGCATGCATAACTTTCTACGCACAGTGGAACTATGTTTTGAAACTGTGTTTTGAGATTTGAATAGAATAAAAAATCGTTATGTTTATGCATGAATTTCTTGTAACTAGTACGAATTTTTGTTTTGAGTTTTGTGTGGGAAATTCCTATGAATTTTCTTCATACTTTTTTTATGCATGAGGGCCATACATTGTTGAAACAATTATCTGTACGCTTCTACACAATTCTATACATTGTTGGTATACAATTTTATACATTGTTTGTGCATAATTCTATATATTGTTAGAGCACACTCCTGTGCAGTTTAGGTACAAAGCATGTAAGTATTTGTGACCGGCATCTATGCTTGTATGACAAAAAGATTATTATGCATGATGATCTAGAATGACTTTCTTGTGAGATTTCTATGTTTTTTATGCTTTTTTGAGCCAACCGTGTAAGCAAGCAAGCATTTGGTTTTATCCTTACTTTCTCAAGATCTCCTCAGATATAAGATTTTTTTATTTCTTGATTGTTTTTCATCTTGTCAAGCCACAATAGGATTTTGTGCAATGTCTGCCATCCTTCTCGTAGCTAGATGATAAGCATGACAAGGCCAGATGGGTGCGTTCAATTCCTTAATATACATGGTCTTCACGTGAGGGAATTGAACGTGCCTTATTTTGCTTCCGGCAGTTCATCTGCTGCTGCCGCGTCTTCACGACCATGATGCGGACCTCCCCTCAACCTATGGAATGACGACCTGCTAGTTTGATTTTGCTTTACTCAATTCCTTTTCTTTTCTGATGTGATGGGTCTAGAGTGCCTTGCATTAATGCTGAATTTTCTGCTCGTCTGAATCACATGAACTGTGCTCGTCTGAATTTTCTACGGTCCTAGCATCTTCTACTAATGGGTGCCATGAAGGTAAGCGGACCTTGCCTTGACGAATTTTATACCTTTTCTCCTCACTTCATATGCCTATGTGACCTGCGCGCGACCCCATGGCGAGAGCTTTGCTGCTGAGCAGACCTACAGATAGGTTTTTTAATTCTTTTTTTCATCTCTGATATTTAATGCCTTGAATAATTTTGAATTGCAGCTCAGTTGCTTCCTTTATGTAGTATCACATTAGTCTATATATACATATTCTGTTTTCTAATCAGCTGATTCCTTTTATGCTTTGACTTGCATGGAGGGATGAGGATTTCTGACCATTATTTCTATAAGTTGCACTTTCAGCTCATGTAGATAATATGTTTTTGTGCATCCTAAAATATGTTTCTATGTTAAAAATATATTTTTATACCTTTCTTGCCACGTTTTTGTGCATGCTAAAACATGATTCTATGCTGTTTTTCCTCACGGATATTAGTTTTGTTCACATACAATTATTTTTTGCTTTCCATTCATTA
This sequence comes from Saccharum hybrid cultivar R570, assembly GCA_038087645.1. NCBI lineage: Eukaryota > Viridiplantae > Streptophyta > Magnoliopsida > Poales > Poaceae > Saccharum > Saccharum hybrid cultivar. The sequence continues at coordinate 15,401,192 of JAQSUU010000402.1, forward strand.
CTACGTTTGTATGCATAATTTTCTATGCATAATTTTTAGTTTTGATTAGGTGTGTTTTTTTTTGCCAGCAAATCAGACGACCAGCCTACTGGAGAACAAGACCAATACCGTGGTGTCACATGCACATATGGATCTGCCGACGAAGATGATCTCTCATGTTATTATTCTATGCACAATTGCCATATGACCACCACACACAACATGTTAAATCGAACGCCTGGCAGCATGCAAGACATTGTGTGTTAAATTTTTTATGCTTCCTTATGACTGTGTGTCTATGTGATTTGAATACAAATTGTGAATTGGATTATTTGTAGGGATGTCGGCCACTTGTTCTAGAAAATTATGTGCTTGTGCTATTATTTTTACGCTTGTCGTGATTTTTCCATTAATGTAGCTAATATTAATTTCACGAATAGGTTTCTATGCAGCTGATGGACATGTACGAGGATCTAGAGCTGCACTGGATAGCGAACCCTGTTGCTTCGTGCTGGAGGAGCTGAGGATGGTTGGATACAAGCGCGGACATCTCCTAGCATTAGCAGGATAGCACCTGGGTAAGGTTTCATATTCTTTTAATGATTTTTCTCTATGTTTTTATGCTCACTACATCTTGCATGTCAGCGGTGATTGGCGAGATCAATGCATAGCTGACTGCACCACAATCAGCATCAGTAAAGCTGGAGGTAGCCATGTCTCATGTGTACAAGTTTCTATGCGTCATGTCTCATGTTTTTGTCTAGCTGGAGGTAGCTAGAGGTGTTGTAGTTGGATGTATCTATGCTTCATGTGTTTCTTTAATTTTTATGCCTTTGTGCAAATATTTTTTATGCAATACTGATAGTATAATCTATTATGGTGTTTGGTTCACTCGATGGTCGTAAACAGTCCCGTGAATTTATGTATAAAAGCTGTTTGTTATACTTGAGTGAAATGTTTGATTTGCACTTACTATGTTTGTATGCATCCACTCGGTGATTTAGGGAGAGCATGCTAGGACTGCTCCTGTTCTCTTAACGTGTGAAATTGGAGATGCTGCTAGCTTGTAATTCGATAGATGCACAAATTTGTTTTGGGTGTATAGAAATTGTGAGTGGTATCTATTCTGTTCACACAGATGTTTTTATGCCTTTCTTACCCCTGTAAGATTTTTGTGCTCGCTAAAACATTGTTCTATGCTTTTCTTTTGTCATTGTAAGGTTTCTGTGCCTGCTAAAATATGTTTCTATTCCTGTCTTACCACCATTAGGTTTTTGCGTCTACTAAAACATGTTTCTATGTCTTTGTTGTGATGTAGGATGGCTGGAATAAATTCTTTCATTTGACGTGAGAGGTTAACGGTGGCTTGAAGATAGGACATGGCTTGTTACGTCCACGACTTCCTTAGCTTGCGCAATGGGGGCATTGTGTGATTTTGATGTAGTTCATGGGTTAGGGCTATTACAATGTTTGTAATAATTGTTGGTGCCAAAAACATTTTTGCATATCTTGACCGTTGATTCTATGAATCCGGTCGTCCATCATGTGCTATATTCAAATTTCAAATTTTGGAGAAGACGAAATCGTCTCTGTGTTTTATACGTGCGGTCTCCATGTTCTATGCATTGTTCCCATGTTAATTATACACTCTTGACCACTGATTCTATGCACCTAATCGGCCATCACATGCTAGGATTCAAAATTCAAAGACGACAAGGTTATCTCCATGTGGAGAAGTTTTTATGCGGTAACAAAATTAATTTTTATTCATCCAACCACTAATTTCTATTCAACGTCGGCACCAAAAACTTTCCTACGCATCTTGACTAGTGATTCTATGCATCCAATCGGTCATTACATGTCATGATTCAAATTTCAAATTTTGAAACACAAGAGTTTGTCTCCATGTTTCTATGCTCTCACTCGTAAGATCTATTCATAGATGAAATTCTATCTCATAGTGCGCAAAATTATAAATTTTAAGTTCTATGCAACGTCGGCGGCAAAAACTTTTCTACGCATCTTAGCTATTGACTTTATGCATCTAATCGGCCGTCACATGCCATGATTCAAATTTTAAAGTTTGGAGAAGACGAGATCATCTCCATGTTTTATGCGTTGTTCCCATGTCAGTTATACACCCTATAGTGGGAAGCATAATATTGGTGGAGGCAATAACGGTTGTTAAATGAAATGTCCATCTCGCGGAGAGGTTTTTACGTGGTAACAAAGTTAATTTTATTCATCCAACTATTAATTTCTATGCAATGTCGGCGCAAAAACTTTTTTATGCATCTTGACAATTGATTCTAGGCATCCAATTGGCCATCACGTGCCATGATTCAAATTTTAAATTTATGAATTTTAAATTTTTTTAAAAATATTCACAATGGATCTTGAATCGTGCACAAAAATGTCAGATGTCCAATGATGAAAACCGTTTTTGAATCAGATGCTTCGTTGAGGAATTATCGTGAAAAATGGAAGAGATTAGAATGGATGCATGCATATATGTATGTGTCAGCATGTGTCAGCGCGTGTCAGGTGTAGTTAGGTGGAACGTCCAGCTCGCGGAAAGATTTTTATGTGGTAATGAATTGATTTTAATTCATCCAACGACTAATTTCTATGCAACATCGTGACCAAAACTTTTCTGCGCAGCTTGACCTAGATTTTTATACATCCGATTGGCTGGATCTGCAGTGGTCCCCTACTCGCGCGCGCGTCAGCTTTGCTGACCTGAATGGGTGGGCTGGCTGGGACCTGTGTGCGCGTGGGTGGGATGGCTAGCTGGGGCTTCCGATACCTATTTCTAGCCCTGGGCTCCCAATAGCCCAGCCCTATATATATATATATATATAATATTATAGGTAATAAATAATAAACACATACAAAAAAAACAGAAAAAAAAGATAAGAACTTTGAAGTTGCTAACGGATGAAAAGGAAAAGCATCCTATGCGGACGGACAGAAAAAAAGAAGAGAAAAAACAAAACGCACGTACATGAAAACAGGAAAGGGAAACAGATGCCATGACCGATGAAAAAAAAGCAAAAATGATGGGTAAAAAGAAGGCCTACGGTAAAGGGTATTTTGGTAAAAAAATAAAAGACGGTTTGGAATAAAATATCGAGAAAAAAAGGAACACGGTAAGAGACAGAAAACAGAAAGTACAAAAAAAATAGATGCGGAGAGGAAAGCGGATGCTGAGACGGACAGTCTCATAAAAATTGGAACATATTAGTTTCAAAAAATGGAACGTATTCCAAATGTGCTAGGACGGAATTTCAGCCACGCAAAAAACAAAACAGGAATATCCTTAATATAAAAACAAAAATAGACCAAAACAAAACTTTTCCCTTCATGGTTAGAATTATTATGTACTATCTTTTTTTTTATTAAAATGTGGACACTCTAGATTTATATGCGCAGGAAAGACGGACATCGTATTAGGATCGGAAAAGAGTAGACGACACATGTGAGCATGGCTTATGAGTCCGAGTCACATACACGATCCAATACGTTTTAGAATCGGACTCCGTATCACGCTATTCATGATTGAAGAGATCTATTTAGATTAGAATTCCTATCTATCCAGATCGGACTCCGTCTCGCCCTACACGAGAACTATTATATATATATATATATATATATATATATATATATATATATATATATATATATATATATATATATATATATATATATATAAAAGTCCGGATGAAAGAAACTCTCCATCGTCCGGTAGTTAGAGGGAGGCGGACCAAACAAATGAATAGACGAAAAAAGAGTCTGAAATTTTGCCTCTTTATTATTAGGTATAGATATAGATATAGATTTATCTCTACTATAATGGATCAATCAAAATTATACTAGGTCTCTAAGAAAAACATCCCCCGCTGAGAGCCTCCAACCATTGTACACCCAGAAAAGTACACGCAGGAATTCGTCTCCATTAAAATCAAGGGCTAATAAAACACTAAAACTCCTCAGATGGCCGATCTTCCGATGTGTGATGCGATGCTTCTCACCCCAGGCTTCTCACCCGCCGCGCTCTCCAGCCCACGCACGGATCGAAGCCGCGCCCGACGCACGTCACGACCACCGAAGCCTGCGCCGACGGAAAAAAATGAAACACACCACGCTCGACTCCCAACGCTCCACACCGCCGCCGCCAATGGATGTGTCGAGGACGCCATAGATCCCTCTCCTCCAACTCTGAACCAACCGCTCTGCCGCAACGGCCATCAACACTCCGCTCAGCTGCGACGTACAGTGGCGAGCGTAACCTCCTCCTCCGACGAGCTAAACCCTAAACAATCCGCACCATAGCCGCCGCAACATACATGACGAGCGCGATCGACTTAGCCAAGCCGACACGTCCGGCATGCCGCGATCCCGGGCCGGCGCGGCCACATCCCTCCGCCAAACTCAGGGGAGGACGGATACGCCCTGGAGCCCAGCGTGTCTCTGACGGTGAGGGGTCACGTGCGCACGGCACGCGAAGAGGGAGCGCAACTGCCAGAGTGGATCTCTGGTCTTGGGGCGCCGACGAAGGGCGGATCTCCGGCCCTGGGACGCCGCGGGCATCCGGCTGCGTGGCTGTATGGGGAGGCACACCTGGGGTCGCGGCGGAGGACATGGGCAGCGCCGCGGGGGAGGAGAGGCCCGCCAGTGGGGCCGAGCAGGGCCGACACGGGCGCGCAAGGGGTGGGGAGAGTGCCGGCGAGAGTGCGCAGGTGGCGCCTGTTCTTCGTCGTCCGGACTGGTCATGGAAGAGTTCGTGATTGGCGACGACACACGGCTCGTGGCCTCCATGCGGCTCGCCATGGTGCTGGCCGCGTCGTCCAGACTCTTCGCCAAGCTGTCCGACCTCTTTGCCTCCGATGCCGCGTTCCGCGACGCACTGGGGCTCGTCCGCTGCGTCCCCGGCGCCGAGCGGCTCCGCGTCGTGGCCTACGGGCTCGGTGGCGTGCAGTACAGCTACGCGCCATGGTTCTGCCTCGCCGTGCTGCTCCTCCTTCGCGATGCGTTCCCCGATGCGATCGGCGACATCGAGGTGGCCTGCCCGACCGCGGCTCCCGTGGAGCGCCGAGCCATGGAGGAGTTGGGCTGCGTCCTTACCGTGTCGGTCCAGCAGTGCCAGCCAGTTCGCGGGCCGACACTCATCTTCATGCCGTACGTGGACCACGCCTTCTTCCAAAACCTGCTCACCTTGAACTGGAGCGCGGAAGCTTGAGCTTAGCACGTCCAAGCTGGAGAAGTTCGGTGTCACCGAGCGGAGAGAGAAGGTGAGGAGGATTGCGCATTTCTTTCAAAAAAAAGATTGTGACGATTCACAGGAGTACAGATGCATGTACTACGTTGCTAATAGAGAAACATGCCATGATTAGTGCTCTTCCCAGCTCCTTTTCAATTCATGAATTCCACTTTGATGCTTGAACTGACATGGACCATCTTGTGCCAGGTTGTTCTGCTGTAGAATTGTTCATATTTCTTCCATAAAGCATGTATGTAGTTTATGTAGTTGGATCTGATGTCTTGTTGCCTCTTTCTCTGTTGTAAGATCACATAGTACCTTCTATCATCCTTTACACTCTGAAATGTTTTTTTCGTTCAGTTTTTTCCCGTGTTGTATCAATGGCTTAAGTAAAAAAGGTTACCACATACAACAAGAAACTAATAAATATTAGTTTTCTGGTCTGAAATGTGATCTGTGTACTGATTGCTAAACTGATTTTGATCATTTGTTTGCCCATTTTGTGGCTTCGCTGGTACATTTTAGGTTTGTGGAATGAAAGTGCTCTTTCCGTGCTACATGATGTGCTCCTTCGTATCATCTATGAAATTATTGGCTCTCTTTTATCATTGAACCTTGAATGAGATTTGCTTCCCGATCACGGTATTGCTGTAGCCAGAGGTGCATGTTCTTATTTTCTTCAACAATGTATAAGGTAATGATGAGAAAAAATGATATTAAAAAGGATTAGAAATGTTGCTGTAGCGTTAGCACGGGCAATATACTAGTATTTATACGTAGACTTCGAACCCTGTTCTCGCCAAGCTGTACAAATCGAGAAGCTCCTCATCTCACCCTCAAATCCTGATTTCGCCGAGCTTAACAAGAACAGAAGCTCCTCATCACGCCTTCGAATCCTAATCTCGCCGAAGAACAAAAAGTCTTGATGTTGCTATTTCTTTTTTTTCTTCAGAGCTAATGTAATCGAAATTTAGATTTATGTTTTTTTCTTGAAATCTACTGTAATATAAAAAGTTAGTTTGATAGTCATTTACTTTTTTTCTTACCCTACCGGAAGCTCCCAAGGCTTACCGAAGAACAAAAGGTCTTGATGTTGCTATTTCTTCTTCTTTTTTTCTTCAGAGCTACTGTTCAAAATTTAGATTTATGGTTCCATGCAAGTAAGCTGTTCTTCCTTGATCGATGTTGAGATATGGAACTCACCTGCAGAATGTTTCAGTTTGGATTTGAAAAACAAGGCTGCGCAGCCTCCTCCACAATCATGTATGTAGCTTGCTTTCTCATTCTCTTTAGAAAGCACAGGTTACAAATTATTTCCCCATTTTCCAAAATTAATAGGCTTCCTGTGGTAGGTTCTAAATTGGCAGCCTCGAGGTCATGGTGCCCACTATAAGGGTCAGTCACTATTCCTAAATTTCTTTATTGCAAGGATTTAGCTATGGACATGAGCGCTTGGAGACTGGCAATCAACGTGCCTGAACCATGACCTCTTTCTGTCTTGTGCCTTTTATGTCACTTTATGTGTCTCTCTTTTCTCGTCTCTTTTGGGTTTCATCTCTAGCTTACCCCAACTTACTTGGGACAAAAGACTATGTTGTTGTTGTTGTTGTCGTCGTCGTCGTCGTCGTCAAGCACATCTTAAAATTTGAGATAGTTCCCTCAGTCTCTCCATCTGAAGAACAAACTGGTATCCTGAACTAACCGGCTGCATCTTGTATGTTAAACCACTGAATTATTAAGCAGTCTTGGAAAGGATCCAGATTATTGCAAAGTTTTTTTAAAAAAAATTCAACTGATTCAGTCATGCCATAACCAAAATACATGCTTGCAGGAGCTGGGCTTGGAGGCAACAGGTTCGGAGTCGAACACAATGAAGCTTGACGACAATGCTGAAATGAACAGTGTCATACAGCTGGAGTGGAGGACCTGATGGACACTAACAAGGAAGTTAAACCTTGCTGCACCAAAATCAAGTCCAAGTAAGTAATTCCACATTTTCATTATTTACAAGTTCTTCAGATCTAAACCTTTACCTGAACAATGTGGTTACTGATACTACCTGCAGAAAATCAGCCATTCTCCTTGACTATGGGCCCAAAATATCACATCTCACAGGTGAGCCTGTAACTTTGAACTTTTTGGCATAATTGATTGTGTAAGAAAAAAAAACAAGCTACACATTTGCATATTCTATTTGACTGAATACTTGGAACACCATTTCCCAATTTTTTTTCTGCAGATCACAAATGCTGTGGTTGTTGCAAGGTATCTAGGTGCAACACTTGTACTCCCAGACATAAGAGGAAATGAATTAGGAAATAAGCGGTACAGTATGCTTCTTTGACAAGAAGACAATTTTCCATTTCCTTAGCTGAACCCTGTTGCAGATACATAAATGACGCTAATTCTTGTGCATACAGTATGAGCCTTTAAGAGCATCTCCAGCAGTTTTGTAAAACAACTTCATTTCTTTAGCAAAAAGGGCAAAAAGTCTGCTCCAACATTTTGGTAAAAGAGCTCCTTAAAATTAAGAAGTTGTCAAATATCCTCTCCAACTCATAAGTTTCCAAAGCCGAGAGGTACCCGCTCCTCATCCGTCGTTTGTTTTCGGGAGATTACTAGAGTAAATTGGACACATGAGTAAATTATAACAAAATAAAGGGTTCCACATGAGAAAGCAATAATAGACAAAGAAACTATTAAAAAGGCTTGGTTGATTAGAAATAGTTCGGGGTTTCCAATGCAAAGTCGTTTAGTAAGCTATTATAGGAGACTGTTGGAGATGACCAAATTTAAGGTTGCTATTTCTTTTGTTGACTTGCTAGATCTATTAATTTAGCAAGTAAACTATACCAAACTCCTGGAGATGCTCTAACTTCTATGAATTCACAATTGTTTTCATAAATGTCACAATTCTTGTCGATATCAACTAATGACATAATTTTTGTATATACAGAAAATTCCAATACATGTACAATGTGGATAAATTCATGAGTCCTGGAATGAATGTGAAGACAACATGCCCACTGGAGTCCTGGAGTTTCTTAGTTTTATAAAGAAAAGCAAAAGTTAGCAATATATATAGAATAATTCCTTAGTTGTAACAAAAGTCCTTAGTTTTTTCTTATGACTACCTGGTCCCTGTTATGCTATGTTTATATTCAATAAATCCTTAGTGGACTTCACTATTTCTTTTTCCACTCTTTTGATCATTGGTTGACTCTGCGTATTATTCATACAAGGCAAGAGCTCTTTTATCATGTAAAACCTAAGAGTACTATGCTGTATGGTAGGCGAACACAAATTAAATTGTAGTAGATAGGCTTGTTCCACTCTTTTGATCATTGGTTCACTCATTTTATTACCATACACAGCAAGGTCTTTTTGATCATGTAAAACCTATAAGACTACTATGTTGTATGGCTTTTGATCATTGGTTGACTCATTATGTTACCATACAAGGCAATAGTTTTTTGATCACGTAAAACCTAAGACTACTTTGTTGTATGGTAAGTCAACAGAAATCAAATTGTAAGAGAGGGGAACTGTGTAAGTAACATTTTTTAAAATCTATTTTCGAGTCCAAGTGAGTGGAGATATACAATCTAAACCTAGTACTTTGCGCTCTCAGAGAAAGAGAGAAATGTCATTGCAAGGTCAATTAAGCTCCTATTTATGGACCTAAAAAATCACAACAATATGGTATTTTCCAATGTCCATCAAGTCAAACAGAAACAAGTAAACCCAGACTCTTTGTTCTCCTGGAAGGCTTCACGCGTTGAACTTCCACATTCACTCTATCAGGATTCAGAAGTCACGTTGTGATCACAGTGCTTATGCTCTAAAATCCTATCTCCGTTTGCCATTCTCAGTAATGATACACATGCAGTTTGAAAAATTACAACTGTCAACCCTACACCTTTCTGACAGCAAGCCACGGTACCACAAAGCAGGAGTGAACCCGTTGGAAGCCCTAACCTGACTAGAGGATAACATTCATAGTCCCCACACTGCAAGTAATCTACCAAATAGCAAATTCTTGACCAGCTCCTTGCAGACCAAAGCCTTACCGGTTTTTTTTTCCATATCTAATAAAGTTATCAGAAAATGCACAGGCCACAATCAAAACAATATTATGATTCAAACTAACAACATGAGACTTCAAAATAACCTCTGCCCCAGTCTAGAATATTTAGTTTCCAATCAAGGATCCAATTCAACTTAGTTCGAAAAAATGATGACTTAAAAAAGGTATTATTCATCCGTAGCAACACACGGACATATTTGCTAGTATTTCTTATACATTATAAATATTAATACTTTTTATATATTTAGTCATATTTAAAAGATTTGATTTTTTGAGAAACAAGAAACCTAATTATTTTAGGACAAAGACAAGTGACTTGCTTTTATTTGTCATTATATGAGATGCAGAGAGGAACGGCTGACGTGACGTGTACATATAAGTGAATAAAATACAAATATTTCAGTCTTCAATTCTTCATAGCTCGAGACACTTTAGCCAAAACACACACCATTTTTGCGTATCTTCTTTTCTATTGACGGCAAAAACTGGTATAAGCATAATACAGAAAACTAAAAAACAGTACAACAAGCATTACAAAAATAAACAACTTATATATACTTCTAATGTATTCCCTCTGTCCATAAATCGGGATCGTTTAAGCCTCCCGCGCCAAGACCAAGGAGGCCTCTCCGTTTGCGTGGCTTCCAATCGCTGCTGTAAACTTAATTACCTAGCATCGTTTTGTTTTCCCAATGTAAGCATGCCTAATGCCGCAGAAAACTCCGTTAACGCGCCATCTATCACCCGTGCGAGCTGAAAACTTCATCACCCGTGCGAGCGGAAAACTTCATCTTCACGAGGGATAGTGATATCCCGTGATAGTCACATGCTCGCTGAGCCGCGCGGCTTTCTCGCTGCGCCACGCAGCTTCCTCCCCGACGCAGCCTTCCTCCCCACCCCGCCTCCTCCCCCACCCCCGGCCACGGCTTCCTCGCCGACGACCTCGCCCTCCTCCTCGTCCTCGCCCTGCCGCTGGCCACCACCCCGCTATAGCGAACCCTAGCGCCCACGGCGGCCGCCTTCTTCCCCTCCCTCCACTCTCGTCGGAGCTCCACCATGGCCATGCTCGCCAGCGACGTCGAGCTTCGAGCTCCAGCCATGGCGCCCCCGCCCCTCCTTGGCTTGGCCGCCGCTACCACCGCTAGCCCCCTAAACCGCCTGGCCTCATTCCCCACTGCCTAGCCTGCTTGCCTCCCCCCGGCCGGACCCTTCTATAGCCCGCCGTAGTTGGCTTCTTCTCCCTCTCCGGTGACCTCCTCCTCTCTGGAACCCTAGCCATTGCCACCGTCGTCTTCATCTCCGGTGCTTACATCGTCGGCGTAGCCGCCGGAGGGGAGGGAGGGAGGAGCTCGCTGGCGCGGGTGGGGCGCGAGAACCAGCATGGCTGGGGACGTGGGTAGGGGGCAAGGGAGGAGGTGAGCGCAGCGCAGCGAGGAAGACAGGTCACGCGCTCCCACGCACGCGACCTGTCGCTTAATAGAGTTTTCCCTTCACGAGACTGTAAATTTGGCCGCACACTCTCCCTCTTCCATGCATGCGGCAGCACCGTGGAAAATTTGAAAATATTAAAAATTTCCGCGCCCTTTTCCTTAGCCCGCCACAGACATGGCCTATATAAGCTAGCATGGAGGCAATTCGATTGCCATGTTTCTGTACCCCTCTCTCTCTCTCGACTTCATGCTGCAAATATGCCTGGAATACAATTCGATTTGAATGAAAACCCTCCCGAATCAGAGGTAGACCAGAATATCGATTGGGATTCTACTGCAGAGTTTGATGGCCCTGATCTAGATTATGCGATGGTTTGGGATGAACTCACTCAACACTACTACAGTTCATTTGTAGGGGCGGCTCACGGGCATTTGTAGGCGCGGCTCATTTTTCAGAATTCACGATTTTAGACCCTAAAAAATAGTTAAAATTTAATTTGAACCTAGGAAGGCCCCCGTCAGTCAGCCACCCGCCCACAAATCAAGGCATTTTTTGTGCGCTTCGCGGATGCAGGGATTTGAACCCACGACCTCCCGCTCACATGTACCCTCCACTACCACTACATCTCACAATTACTTGTGTCTCACGGGCATTTGTAGGCGCGGCTCATTTTTCAGAATTCACGATTTTAGACCCTAAAAAATAGTTAAAATTTAATTTGAACCTAGGAAGGCCCCCGTCAGTCAGCCACCCGCCCACAAATCAAGGCATTTTTTGTGCGCTTCGCGGATGCAGGGATTTGAACCCACGACCTCCCGCTCACATGTACCCTCCACTACCACTACATCTCACAATTACTTGTGTCTATATTGTATTTCGGTTCCCCACATATTATCCTAAACTAAGTTTAAATTGATTGTTGAAGCCTTAAACGAATTCAAATGAAAAAGTTGTCAACTACAAAGTTTCATAACTTTTTGAGATCTACAACTTTCATTTTGGTAGTTTCTCCATCCAAGGTCGTTTACAAAAATTGAATTTCAAATTTGATAAATTCAAACGTAGTTTTCCTTCACAAGATGATTTCAAATTAAAAAGTTGTCAACTACAAAGTTTCATAACTTTTCGAGATCTATAACTTTTGTTTTTGATGTTTGTCCATCCGAGGTCGTTTAAAAAATTCAAATTTCAAATTTTTGGAAATTCAAACGTAGTTTTTCATGACAAGATGATTTCAAATCAAAAAGTTATCAACTACAAAGTTGTATAACTTTTTGGGATCTACAACTTTCATTTTTGTTGTTTCTCTATCCAAGGTCGTTTGTTTTTGAAATTCAAATTTGAGAACTTCAAACGTAGTTTTCCTTGACAAAATAAATTTAAATAAAAAAGTTGTCAAGTACAAAGTTCTATAACTTTATGAGATCTACCACTTTTATTCTGGTTATTTGGTCATCCGAAATAGTGGTAGTAATATTGTTTACAAATTTTACATTAGTACCACTTTGTCGGATGAAGAAATGACTAAAATAAAAGTTGTAGATCTTGATGAGTTGTATAACTTTTATGTTTATGACCTTTTCAGCTGAAGTCATTTAATGTTTCAAAATGACGTTGGAAGTTCTTATTTTTTGAAATTCAAAATTCAATAGATAAAACACAGTCACATGAAAAGATGGACAAAATAATAGCTGCACAATAAATTGATTGAGCATGATTTTAGAAAATTTTAGGAAAAAATCATCAAATTTGAAGTTAGTATGAGGGAGAAAGACTAGTTACAAGTTTTAGCCACAGATTAAAAAGAGAAATTAGAGTTCTTCGACAATTTCAAAATTGAATTTGAAACAGTATTTTGAAGCAGTAAATGCTTTTAAATGAAAAGTTGTAAACAACAAAGTTTCATAACTTTTCGAGATCTACAACTTTTATTTTGGTCATTTCTCCTTCCGAGGCCGTTTAAAAATTTTCAAATTTTAGTGCTTAATTTTTAGGGCGTTGCTACAGATCCTTTTTTAATAGTGCAAGGTTCTTCCGTACTCGTGCTTCTGTTTTTTTCTTCAGATTTTTAACCTGCATTTGTACTGAAGATCCTCAGATTTTATCGTTTCTGTATCTTTGTAAATTGCCACTGTTGCTGATGATGGGGGAACAGATGGAGTGCAAGGACAGAATGTACGTGTTGGAGACTTGGAGTGCAAGGTCAAGGAGACGACGCAGTGCAGTGCAAGGACACAATTCTGGAGTGCAAGGAGATGCAGTGCAAGGAACAGAAGGAGTGCAAGTAGATGCCGCCGACGCAGTAGACTTTGGGGTGCAAGGAATAGAAGGAGTGCAAGGACACAATTCGGCCATGGGGTCTTCATCTCCGTCGGTAGAATCTGATGCCCAGTTGACGCCACGCATGTACTAGACCTCATCGTCGCCGTCCTGGCAATCCATCGCAAGCAGCAGCGTGGCAGCGTGGCGTGGTGGTGGCGTGTAGCGACTCGGCGGCGCGGTGGTGATGTGGTGTGGTGGTGCGCTTGCTGGACAACTTTCGCGGAGGCAGCATGGCGTGGCGGCGGCGTGGAGCGACTTGGCGGCGTGGTGCACTTGCTGGACACTTTCGCGGAGGCTAACCGGAGGGAACGGAGGGGGTATTTGAAGCAATGGGAGAATGGCGTCGCATCAATTGCCGCATTGTGTATGGGGAGCCACGAGCGCCTGGGGGCGAGGTGAAACAGCGGTCCCTAGCTTAAACGACGCCGACTCTTGGAATTTGTTTTTTTTTTTTGCTCAGATGACGCCGATATTCGAATGGAGGGAGTATAAGGTTTGATTCTACAATAGCGTGAGCGCAAAAAACACTGAAAATGGAGTGATGATTCAAAAGATAAAACTATCAAAAAGCTTATTTTGGAACAATAATTTTACTACCTAAGGGTAGTGGTGCAAAACAGATCCAGCAATATAGACCAACCTATTGTTTGTGAATGTTAGCTTCAAAACTTTTACGAAAGTGGCCACTAATAGGATTGTCTTAGTAGCCCAAACCCAAAAAGTTATTCGTCCTTTACAAACTGCTTTTACGCTAGGCAGAAATATAATGAAAGGTGCAATTATTTTACATGAAACTATTCATGAGCTTTAGAGGAAAAGATGAATGGGGTGATTTTAAGATTGATTTTGAAAAGGCATATGATAAGGTAAACCGATGATCAACAAACTCTTCGAATGAAATGTTATTATCAAATTTGGTGTAATTGGATCCAAACCTCCGTCCAAGATCCCTAGGGTTGAACCCTAGGCTCACAATGTCACCCTTATCACAGACATTCTTCTAGTATTTATAAAAAACCATTGCAATCTTGCCATTCCAACCATGGAGGCCAACCCAAGACATTACTTTCGCAAGAATACATTGTTAGAGGAAGACTAAGGTGGTCAGCGAACATTAGCACCAAAGGCCCTATTTGTTGGAAGGCCAGTCGAGGATAGGGGTCGATACAATGATCTAGATCAACCATCGCGGGTGTACCTCAGTTACACAGCTCGGAATGCCTCAAGCCATGTGCGAGCGAGGCGCCCTTGAGACCACCTCTCGAAGCGGCGACCCCTCAAGCCTAAACTCGTGCGCACGTCTACAACCCAACAACCCGCCATAATGGTGTGAGATGACCACGTTATTCCATCCCATCGCCGCTAGCGCCCCCTCAAGGTATCCAGGCCACGCGCAGCTGGGATTAACTTGAAGACGATGATGGCCAAGCACCCTTGAGGCTAGATTCGTCAAACCTAACACCTCGAGCCCAATGCCACCACTGATGGGGCGATTTCGCATGAAAGTCCTTCACACTTCCAAGGGCTGCACGAGAGAAATCTTTGTTTAAAACCTTTGCTTGACTCTCTAAGTGAAGCTAAGGCTTGGGGGACAAACCCACTAGATTCGGTCACGTAAACCCAGAAAATCAAGGTCGTCGCTCCTAGGACCGCTCGAACATATATATGAGCCCACGAATATGACCTACGACCCATAGAGATATCCAGACAATCGGTTGGTTTTCAACGAAGACGTCAAAGTGCCCAGGACTAGAGGGCTACTCACGAGGATACGTACCCCGAGTACCCTCACCAAGGAGTTTAGTGTGAGGCCACTAAATGTTCCGACTCAATCTCTAAGCCAACTATCCGAGTCTCGTCCACCGAGGACGTACTCGAACTCAGGGGCTCCTTGAGCAGTGATCCGAATCTCTTCCTCTAAAGACGTCGCTCGGACTTGGGGCCTCCCTGTCCCTGATGCATGTGAGAACTTGGGAAGACACTTCATAGTGCCCAAGGCAGCTACTAAGTGGGGGTGTTGGGGTCAAAGCTCAAGGATACTAAATGATAAGTTTGATATTTTAGAAACTTGCCACATGATATGATTATGGATTGGAATTAGGCTAAAATGACTACCCTTACCAGCATCAGTTATTTGATAGCTCAGTTAGTTAGGTTTTCCTGGTGGAACCTATTTATTTGGCCAAAGGTCTTAATTTGTAAATGGGCCTATAGCATTTTTCTAGATTTATTTGAAAATTTAACATACTAGCAAATATGTACGTGCGACACGCACATGTTTATTGTTTCGATTAATAATATATTGTCCAAATTATACATGAATATGAAATTATGAACTAATTATCTCTTGCTTAGATGGACGTCATCAACATCGATCTGTGACAATAGAACCATATATTAAGTATAGGATACGTACGTAGATAGAGAAATAAATAATCTATGACCTGCTAGGTTAGCTCATTTACGTCACTCATGTGTGCCACAGGGAACTCATTGCAGGCAGTACAATTGGGCATCGTCTAGCGCCTTGCACGTAGCAGATGGAGCCTGGTCTGCATGCGGCCTTGGGCCTGGACTCAAAACTCGATCATGCACCCGAGCTTCCATATGTACCGTGGCCGTCCTCAGCGGCATATGCGGGAGTACAGGTCCTAGCGGCTGGGCGTCATTTGAAACCAACTATAAAAGAGCGAGTATTTTTACGGGCTCTCCCTCTATAATAACTGTTAGATCTCTCCGATTCCAAATCTAAAAGGAATTCTCATGCAAATAGAGAAGGATGTATCTGTAACATGTACCTTTTCACGGAAGCTTTGGCGTGGGGAGTTCACGTGTGACTTGAGTTTGGAAATCCTATGCATTTGACATATTTGGATGAGTTGCATGCATGTATGTAACAAAGGAGAAAAGCATTGGAGTCCGAATTCAATTATGGTGCATCTCATGTATGCATGTGAGCCTGATTGGCCAAATAGAAAAAGGAGCGTTCTTTTCTGTTAAGGATTTTTTTCTTTTCTCAATAGGAATTCAGTTTTCGTTTCTGTTTGTATCCTTCTTTCTTTTTTTTGGGCATGTTTTTTTCCATAGTCCCAAATCGAGGACTTATGAACCAATCCGAATCTTTTCTTTATGTATCGCGTTAGGAGTTTTACATTTTACATGTAAGATCACGGAAGACGGATGACTCATATAGCACGACGTTAAGATCGAACGGTTATTATAGAGGAAGAGCCTCCTCAAAAAAAACTCGCTCTTTTATAGTGTGATGATTAGTCTTTCAACCTATTTATCTGAGCCGAAGATCTTAACTTAAGGGACCTCGTATTTTTCCAGGTTTATTTGAAGATTTAACGTGTTATTCATTTTTATTACTGATAACCTGGTAGGCGATATGGTCTTCGACAATTAGATGCTTACAATGACTTTATTGGGCTCAAGATCTGCCAGACCAGTATCTTTAAGATGTTACAGGAGTAGTGTGCGTGTGAGTTCTTAAGATTGATTGTGAATGTATGAATGTGACGGGTCTATGTCTGAACAGTGTTTAGAAGAAAAAAAAAACACACAGCAACATGAGATGTCAGACACGCAAAGGTATTCACTCCTATGCGGCTACGCAGCTACCAGCTATGCTGCGAAACGTTGACACAAAGGCGTAAAAGTTGACCAGCACCGCAAATTGTATATATTGAACACGTCATCTCTTAGCCGTCGCACCGGCAAATGGACCCAGTCCTGGCTTTGCCCTGCACTTAATTTGTGTCTGTAACGTCAAATGCCTGAAGGCGATGAAGGCAGTACTAGCGTGCTACGTACATACATATAGACGCACGACGTCCGTGCCTTACTCTAAATGATACTCTAAAGCTTTAGAGTATGAATATAGAGTAAAAACTATTGCATTGGATACTCTAAAACGATACTCTATCCTTTCTCTCACTCTATATTTAGAGTAGTACAGTGTTTACTCTATAGTACGCAGTGGCGGGCTCTACTAGCTAAACCAAAGAAAAAAAAATACTATAACTCACAAACCAAAAATCCAAATTAAATTTCGATTGCACCATTAAATTCGTCTCAATAAATCCTTCAAAACTAGATCACTCATGGATATATTTAGATAAAGTGACAAGTGGGTCCCACAGTAGATAGAGTGGATAGAGGATGATATAGAGGATGGATAGGTGCGGGAGAATTGAATGTAGATGAGAGAATCTTACTGACTAGGACGTATAGAGGATGAATATAGAGGATGAGTGCGGATAGCCTTACAGCAACAACTCGGTGACGGCTGGTGTGGTGCTGGCAACAGCCAACAGCAAGCACCAACTACCAAGTAGTAGCAACCATGGGAAGTGCTCCGGCCAACGTCCGCGAGATCTGCCGCGCACAGCGTGCCGACGGCCCTGCAGCCGTGCTCGCCATCGGCACCGCCAACCCGGCGAACTGCGTGCTCCAGGACGAGTTCCCGGACTTGTACTTCCGCGCCACCAAGAGCGACCACCTCACTGGCCTCAAGGAAAAGTTCAAGAGAGTTTGTAAGCATGGAACCTCATCAACCAGCTAGCTTGTTTTGTTGTTTACCTTTAGCCGATCAACATGCACGTACGTTTCACTGTCGATGCATACATGCATGATGTTGCCGACTAGAACTAGTATGTGATTGTGATTTCTATGTACGCCGGCCCAGGCCAGAAGCTGGGCGTGCAGAAGCGCTACCTGCACCACACCGAGGAGCTGCTGAGCGCGCACCAGGAGTTCCTCGACCACTCCTCGCCGTCCCTCGACGCGCGGCTGGACATCGTCAAGACCGCCGTGCCGGAGCTCGCCGCGCAGGCCTGCAGGAAGGCCATCGCCGAGTGGGGACGCCCGGCCGCCGACATCACGCACCTCGTCGTCACCACCAACTCCGGCGCGCACATCCCGGGCGTCGACTTCCGCCTGGTCCCGCTGCTGGGCCTCCGCCCGACCGTGCGCCGCACCATGCTCTACCTCAACGGCTGCTTCACGGGCGCGACCTGGCCGAGAACAACCGCGGCGCGCGCGTGCTCGTCGTCTGCGCCGAGATCACCGTCCTGCTCTTCAACGGGCCCGAGGAGGGGTGCTTCCAGACGCTCGTCAACCAGGGCCTGTTCGGCGACGGCGCGGGGGCCGTCATCGTCGGCGCCGACCCAGTGGCGGCCCCGCCGGCCGAGCGCCCGCTGTTCGAGATCGTGTCCGCCGCGCAGGCCATCATACCGGAGTCCGAGGGCGTCATCACCATGCACCTCACCAGGGGCGGCTACGGCGGCAACATCTCCACCAGGCAGGTCCCCGTACTCATCGGCGACAACATCGAGCGATGCCTCACGGACGCTTTTGCGCCGCTCGGCGTTATTGGCGCGGAATGGAACGACCTGTTCTGGGACGTGCACCCGGGCTCGTCGGCGATCCTGGACCAGGTCGACGCCGTGCTCAAGCTCAAGCCTGAGAAGCTGGCGGCGAGCAGACGTGTCCTGAGCGAGTACGGGAACATGTTCGGCGTCACGGTGATCTTCGTGCTCGACGAGCTGCGCCGCCGGATGGAGAATGGGGAAGAGGAGGGGGCGCCAGAGTGGGGGGTCATGGTGGCGTTTGGACCCGGGCTCACCGTTGAGACCATGGTGCTCCACCTGAAGAGAATAGGAGCCAACATGATTTCGTGTTGCTCTCTGGTGTTTACATATACACAGGTTACAGGGGTGTATGCACCGTGCGCATATGAGATCGTGGTCGACGCCAGGCCACCACACCTCTACGCTAGCTCTAACTGAAGCTAAGTCAAGCCGTAGACTGAACCGCTACATACAATACTTCATCACCCCCCACAGTCTGATGGATTGGCGATTCGACATACAGACTGGAACGAAAAACTTCAAATGTCGATGTAGGCAGGCCTTTCGTCATCACATCTGCATACTGTGCGCCAATGGGCACATGAAGAACACAAAGATCACCGAGTTGGACACGCTCTCGCACAAAATGTATGTCCAGCTCGATGTGTTTGGTGCGTTTGTGGTGGACTGGGTTGGCAGACATGTACACCGCCGATACATTGTCACAGTACGCGATCGTAGCTTTGTGAATGCCGCAGTGAAGCTCACCAAGTAGTTGACGAAGCCGGATGCACTCAGCAGCAGCATTGGCAACGACACGGTACTCAGCTTCGGCACTTGATCGTGACACCGTGGGCTGCCGTTTAGAAGACCAGGACACCAGTGCATCGCCTAGGAATACACAGAAACCCGAGGTCGATCGCCTGGTGTCGGGACAGCCCGCCCAGTCGGCATCTGAATACGCCGTGATGGAGAGGTCGGTACAGGAGCGTAGGCAAAGACCCATGTCGCGCGTGCCCCGGACGTACCGGAGAACACGTTTCAGCAGAGCCTAATGTGGAACGCGTGGATCATGCATATGTAAACACAGCTATTGCACCGCGAAGGCCAAGTCCGGGCGCGTGATGGTGAGATATTGGAGCGCACCGGCAAGACTGCGATAGTGTTTGGGATTAGCGAGCTTCTCGCCATCAGCTGAAAGTTTCCCCTTTGCATCAACTGGAGTAGAACATGGCTTGCAGTTTCTCATCCCTGCTCTTTCGAGAATGTCATCAGCATATCTTTGCTGGGACAGATAGAAGCCAACTGTTGTTCGCTTGACATCGATGCCCAGAAAGAATCGCAATTCGCCAAGGTCTTTGATTGCAAATTCAGACCGGAGGCAATCAATGAGGCGCTGGAGAAGTGCAGAGCTAGAACCAGTGAGCACCATATCATCAACATACAGGAGGAGGTAGGCAACCTCATGACCTTGCCGAAGTACGAACAAGGACGAATCAGAGCGTGTGGGTCGAAAACCAAGAGCGATGGCGAACTTGGCGAAACGATCAAACCATGCACACGGTGCTTGTCGAAGACCATAGAGAGATTTGTCGAGCAAGCAGACCGCATCCGGGCGTGAAGGATCAGCAAACCCGGTTGGCTGTTGACAAAGCACATGTTCTTGAAGATGGCCATGGAGAAATGCGTTGGAAACATCAAGTTGCCGAGTAGGCCATTTGCGGGATGCAGCGAGGGTAAGCACAGTGCGAATGGTGGCTGGTTTCACAACTGGGGTAAAGGTTTCCCCAAAATCGATGCCAGCGCGCTGAGTGAATCCCCGAACAACCCAACGCGCCTTATATCTTTCAAGAGATCCATCGGGATTCAGCTTGTGGGTGAAAACCCATTTGCCTGAGATGATATGAGCACCAGTAGGACGATCAACTAGACGCCATGTTCAATTAGCCTGCAAGGCGTTGAACTCACGCTCCATAGCCGCATGCCAATTAGGATCACGCATGGCAGCCTGCACAGATGATGGCAAAGGTGAGATCGCGCTGGTAGACATGGCGGGGGAAGAAGCGGCAGCTGAGGTCAGTGCATACCGCGGATTGGGTTTAAAGATCCTGGCACGTGACCGGGTGAGCATGTGATGTTCCGGCTGTGGAGGTGCAGGAGGAACTGGTACAGAAGATGCTGACGACGTCATTGACCCAGAGGTCGCGGCTCCAGAGGTCGATGTTCCGGAGCCAGCGATTGGCGAAGCATGCACTGGGGAATCAGACAGTGGCACTTGCGGAGTTAGGGACAGACTTGAAGTGGACGAAGGAGTGTCCGGCTGTGCTGGATTCAGTGAGGGAATGAAGACAACCTCAGTTGTCGGATGAGGAACAGTAACTATCTGTTCTGAAGGAGAAGATGCAGTCTGTACGTGATGAAAAGGAAATGTGCCTTCATCAAAGGTCACATGACGTGATGTAATGACCCGACGCGTGGCAAGATCAAAACAACGGTAACCCCGATGATCAGCCGGGTAGCCAAGAAGAACACATGCACAAGATCGGGCACTGAGTTTATTTGGCGCGGTAGCAGTTTGGTTTGGAAAACAGAGGCAACCAAAAACACGCAGATGATCATAACTGGGAGGAGCACCGAGCAAAAGTTGATATGGTGTGAGCTGGCCACTTGCTTGACATGGCCTGCGATTAATCAAATGTGTAGCAGTGGACAGGGCCTCAACCCAGAACGTCGGTGGTATACCGGCGTGGATCAGCAGACTGCGAACACAATCATTCAATGTCCGGATGATTCTTTCAGCTTTGCCATTTTGAGAAGAAGTATAGGGACAAGATAGACGAAAGGCAATGCCATGAGCAGCAAGGTATTGACGCATAGCACTGTTATCGAACTCCTTGCCATTGTCAGTTTGGAAAGAAATAATAGGAAGCTGAAACTGTGTAGTAACATAGGCATGGAAGGACAAAAAGCAAGCAAAAACATCGGATTTGCATCGTAATGGAAATGTCCAAACATAATGAGTCAAGTCATCAATAAAAACTAAATAATATTTATAACCTGAACAACTAGGCACAGGAGATGTCCAAATATCAACATGAATAATTTGAAAGGGAACATAACTGACAGACTGTGATGACTGAAAAGGAAGTCGAACATGTTTTCCAAACTGACACGATTGACATGAATGTGAAGAAAACTTTGAACAACTGAAATCTAAGACTGCAAAGTTTGACGAAGGGAGTGACGTCCAGGATGCCCCAAACATTGATGCCACAGATCGACTGTCAGTGTGGTAGCAACAAGCGCCGAGGGCGAGGAAGACGTCAGCGGGTAGAGGTCGCCGGCGCTGTTACATCGGAGGAGCACCGTGCGAGTCGGGATGTCCTTGATGGAAAAACCGAATGGGTCAAATTCGACAGTAACATTGTTATCGCGAGTAAGAGAGCGAACAGAAACTAAGTTCTTGATGAGAGAGGGCAAGACAAGAATGTCTTTAAGAAGAAGTGGGGAACGAGGAGTGGCAATGGCAGTAGAAGCACGGTGAGTAACTGGGAGGAGATCGCCATTGCCTACGGTAATGGGAGCAGAATTAGAGAGGGGTTGGGAAGAGGTGAAAATACCAGTGTTGGAGGCCATATGTGATGTGGCGCCAGTGTCTAGAAACCATTCAGCAGCTTGTGGTCCACCGAGTGGTACGGCAGATGTGGTGAGTGGCGGCGAGGAGAGCCTGGTTGTTCCAGACATCCGTCGAGGCAGACTGAGGCTGGACGAGGCCGGCGTTGAACTGGGGCAGTGCGCCAGCATAGTACGATGGCTGGGGTGGGACACCAGCAAAGTACGCCTGTTGGGGTGGGCCGCTGCCGGGTCGGGGACCGAGAACTCCAGCTCCTGGAACACGGAAAGGCATCTGCCATGCCTGGACCATGCCAGTCCATGGGTGCTGGCCAGGAGTCCAGCCAGTCGGAGGTCGAGGTGCTGAGCTGGAACTGTCGTGGTGTTGATAACTGCCGCGGCCGCGGTCGCGGCCACGTCCGCGCTTCCCATCGCCACGAGCCAGAACCGCCGAGGGACGCGGAGCTAGAGAGTGTGCGCCCGTGCTGGATCCAGATCCAGAGCCAGCATCACCGGCAGGAGGAGCAGGCGGGCGCGATCCGCCGGCGGTGAAGAGAGCCTGATGAGCAGCAGTCTTAGCCTGCTCCTTGTCGTACTGCTCCTCCAGTAGCAAGTAGGAACGTGCCGAGAGGAACGTGTGCGGCGGTTGCTTCGCCGCGATCATAGGCACGACATGGCGATACTTGGAGCTCAGGCCATGAAGCATGTTCAAGACTTGGCTGGTCTTGCGCACAGGCTGGCCGACGTCGCGGAGGGCATCGGCAAGGTGCTTTAGGCGGCCTGTGTACTCGGTGATGGACAAGTCGCCTTGAACAAGGTTGCGGAATTCCACCTCAAGGTACACAGCACAATGCAGTTCATTGTCACGGAATTGAGCGTGGATGGCAGACCAAACAACATGCACCGTGGCGCTCGGAGATCGGACGATGGCGCGAACATCTTTGGCGATAGAATTGTAAAGCCAGCTCAGAATGCATTGATCGCGGATGCGCCAGGTCGGATCACGGAGTTGATCAGGGGTCGGTGGAGATGAAAGGTGGGAGACAAGGCCAAATTTGCCGATAAGCGCATCAAAGAAGCAACGCCACTCATCATAATTGGGTTCAGCGAGTTCAAGAACAACCGGAACGTGAGATTTGATGTTCACGGTTTGAAGGATGGCGGTGGTTGGCGGTTCCGCACGAGGAACATCATGGCTGACAGATGAAGAATCAGAAGAAGAGGAGGAATGAATGCTGGAAAGTTGGACTCCGAAGAGAGGGTTGTCGTCCATGTCCGCCATGGCAGAGACGAACTGGCGAGCAGCGGAGATGACGCGCGGCGGCGGTGCGCACGCGACGGTGGGCAGGAAGCAGCGAGCAGCGGAGGTAGGATCTCTCTGCGCTAACTGATACCATGAAGAGAATAGGAGCCAACAGGATTTCGTGTTGCTCTCTGGTGTTTACATATACACAGGTTACAGGGGTGTATGCGCCGTGCGCATACGAGATCGTGGGCGACGCCAGGCCACCACACCTCTACGCTAGCTCTAACTGAAGCTAAGTCAAGCCGTAGACTGAACCGCTACATACAATACTTCATCACCACCGATCAGGCACCCCAGCTGAGAAGAAACTCGCTGAGGCATGAGAAGGTGGACGTGACCAATTTGTGTTGGAAGTTGGAACTTGGATCAGGATTGCATGCATGTTGCTTGGTCAACATTCCGTTTATGCCTGTATGTAATGTGCAAGACTTTGCTCGTTTCGTTTGAATTGTTGTGTAATACTCCTACTATAAACGCAGAGTCGGATAACTGATCATTGCAGACGTTTATTGTTGACTTTAGGCTACAATAACTAAATTCAAGTACATAAACAACCGCTAAACTTCATTTGACTACAAATACAGTATAATGCAATGCAAGTGACCGGAGTGACTTCTATGGAGAGGGTTCTTGATATTCAAGTGACGTGGCTTTCCACCAAACTTTCAACTTTCCCAACATTACGGGTTGTGTCACGTATGTGATGTCTCCCGCGTAGAGCCGCCATTTTTGATAGTTATTGGTTGGCAGAGAGAAGCAACATGTAATTTTGTTATTGTTTGACAATACAAGACGATTATAAGGTGTTATCCCTTTTTTTTAGCATGGAAGAAATCTCCATTACGCAATAACTGGGGCCAAAATCATTGGCCAACACTATATGGATACAATTTGGAATGCTGTCAAACACAGGAGCAGTACCCGGACTCAAATTGCACCCAATAGCAGCAAGGCCATGAGCCACTGCATTACAAGATCGTGGATTATGAACTACTGACCAAGAAACAAAATTAAGCCGCAAAAAAGCCTTTAGTTCCCACACCAGGCCGCTCGCTGAGCTCTGATCAGTCTCCGCAGACATCACCGACTGAACCACCATCGATGCATCCGTCTCTAGAATCACCCTTTGCAGCCCAAGGTCAGAAGCCTGCTGAAGAGCTTGTAAACAGGCTATCAATTCTGCATGAAACGGTTCCAACACCTTCTACAATTTGCCAAAAACAGTACTGATTACCTCCCCTTCAGAGTCGCGAATCACAAAGCCCCAACCCCCAGCTCGATCATTATGTTGGAAGCTCCCATCACAACTTATTTTCACAAACTCTGGTGGTGGCTTTCTCCATCTTCCCCTTGCTCGAACAGGAGCATTCTGCTGCCTGTGCATCACCTTCAGAGCTCCTGCATAGTTCTGTACTAAGTGTGCCAATTCCATTTCATTCCTTTGCTTCTCTCCTTCGCGGACTCCGCATCTTTCCGACCACCAAAAATACAACAAGATGATCGCCTGACATTGCACTTCTGACACCACCAAAACCGTCTGATAATTGAACTCATCTGGTAACACAATTCCATTGTGAGATCAAAACAACCCATAGCAAATGTTGGGATAGCTTGTGCCACCGTCTTGATCAAACTCTCCTTCCCCACTTTAGATAGCATTTTCTCCTTCGATCCTTGGATGTGCTGCCACAATCTCGCCTTGAAATACATGAATGTTGTTGCTCGTCCATTCCCC
This sequence comes from Saccharum hybrid cultivar R570, assembly GCA_038087645.1. NCBI lineage: Eukaryota > Viridiplantae > Streptophyta > Magnoliopsida > Poales > Poaceae > Saccharum > Saccharum hybrid cultivar. The sequence goes on from JAQSUU010000402.1 coordinate 15,426,278, forward strand.
ACGTGCACGGGTTGGCCGAGGTAACGGTCATTCATGGTTTCCTTGTCAATTCGGAGAATAGATTTCATCTCAGCTCGCCACGCCTCCCTTGTGTTGCTGCTAAACATGATGGCTGACTTGTCCTTGTTTATTGTTTGTCCACAAACACTTTCATAGGTTTGTAGGACACCTTGTAGCTGCACAACATTCTCCCTATTTGCACGATCTAGAATCAACGAATTGCCGGCAAATTAGAGATGAGAAATTCTTGGAGCGCTTGGACAAACTTTAACCTCCGTGATCAAGCCATCTTTTTCAGCCTTGTTCAAAAGTGCACTGAATCCTTCCGCACATAACAAGAACAAACAAGAACAAATAAAGGAGAGGGGATCCCCCTGACGTAGGCCTCGCTCTTGCTGGAAACTACTGAAAGATTGCCATTTATCTTCACCTTATAAGACACCATGGACACGCAGTTCATTATCAGATTGATCCACTCCTCATGAAAACCCAGCCTTGCCATCATAGCTCTCAAAAAGGACCATTCAACCAGATCATATGCCTTGTTCATGTCCGGTTTTACAGCAGCCCACCCTTCTGCACCCTCCTCTTATTGCGCAAATAAAGTGAGCTCATAGGCTATCAAAATATTATCTGAAATTGGCCGCCTAGGAACAAAAAGCACTCTAATTCGGAGAGATGATTGTAGGCAATATCTTCTTTAGCCGATTAGCCAACAACTTTGTATAAAACATTACAGAGACTAATTTGTCTTAGCTCGATCTATCACCCTTTCTTGACATTTCGCCCTCGGAATTGGAGCAATAATCGTCTCATTCCACCCCTCCGGTGTATCGCCTCCATTCAGCACCCCAAAACTTCACTAGTAATTTTCTCCCCCCAAAACTCCCCGAAAGTGCTTGTAAAAAATCGTCGGCATACCATCCGGCCCCGGCGCCTTCAAATCACCCATGGACTCCAACGCCTCCTTCACCTCCTCAGCTGTAAATTCAGCTAGGAGATCCACATTCAGGGGGTGTTTAATTCCTCCCAAAAAAAAATTCACCCCATCATGCATGAAGTATTAAATGTCGACAAAAAATAACTAATTACATAGATTGCGATAAATTTGCGAGACGAATCTTTTAAGCCTAATTAGTCCATGATTTGAGAATAAAGTGCTACAGTAATATATGTGCTAATGACAGATTAATTAGGTTTAATAAATTCGTCTCGCAGTTTTCAGACGAGTTATATAATTAGTTTTTTTTATTAATATCCGAACACCTCTTTCCACATCCCATATTCCAAAAATTTTCAGCCAGCTCCTCGTTTCCGGCGTCACGCAAGGGCGCATTGCATCAAGAATTTGTTGCACATCTCCGGCAACGTCTGAACTGAAAGCTGCACAGCTACAATAGTAGTATATTTAAAGTCAGAATGGACCATAAATATGGAGATCACTCAACAAATAAAAAAACCAGTGGAATCTCTTCGTGTGGCTGGTGTGGATAACAACGAGAAGCTTGGAGAGAGTTTCTCTAAATTTTTTATTTGTTTGTGGTCGACCGCAAGTATATATGGGCATGCAGCCCGCAGCCTACTGGCCTGGCACGAGGCCCAGTTTTTTGGTCCGGACCTGGCCGTGCTTGGGCTGCTCCCCCAGCCCTGCGGGTGGCATGACACGGCCCGTTAAAATACGCCAGGCCCGGTGGAGGCCCGGTGCCTAGCAGCCCATCCTATTTCCACGGTAACCCTAACTACTTTCATCCAACTTATTACATCCCCATCCCCACGCCGCTTACCGCATCCCCATCGCCCATTCCTGCGCCGCACTCAGCTCGCGCGGACGCGCGTCGTAGTCGTGACCTCACCTCCTCCTCGCCACCCGCGCCATCGGCTGCCTCCCCCCACGTCCGCACCACTGATGGTAACCACCTCCTCCTCGCCCCCCGCACCAGCGGCCACCTGCTCCTCCTCCATGGTCAAAGCCTCTCGCGCGGCCGCACCGCAGGCGCTGGCCTCGAGCGCGGTGGCCTCAAGCGACAGCGGTGAGTGGGTGACCGCGTCTTCCTCGACCCCACGTGGCGGCCTCGAGCTCCCTCCCTCCTCCTTCGCGACCCGACGGCCTTGAGCTCCCTCCTTCGCAACGCGGCGGCCTTGCTTGCTCCTTCGCGACGCGGCGGCGACACTCGGTAGCATGGACGTGGGCCTCGGGAGGGCCTAGCCTGCTAAAAAGGCAGTGCTTTCTGGGCCGGCTGGGAAAAGAGCCCGATAGGCCGTGCTTGGGCCGTCGGCCAAGCACGAAGCCCAGGGCGGCGCGGCCTGATGGCACGCCAGGCCCTACGGGGCCGTGTCTGGCACGGGCCTGTGCCGTGCTGGGCCGGGCTGACCCGTTGCCCATTTATAACCGCAAGGCTATGGTCGACTTTTTAGGTGTGGTCTGTCTTACGGCCACTTCCACGATGTCACGGACGGACGGACCACGGTCGACTTTAAAGACCCTTGAATAAGGAGAGGGCCTAGGAACTAGGATGCCGACGGCCAGGACGGACCAGATGCTGACCGCTCAATCCAACGTCCCCCTCGCACCTACAGTACGGAGTAGCTGCAATGCGTGGTTAGCGTCGCTCCCCTCTAACTATAAATTATAATACTCAAGGACCCTCGTGAACCACAGCTCTCCAATAACGGCCCGCAGTCAGCAGTGCCGATGGCCGCCGCCGACTCCTCCCCACTGCACATCGTCATCTTCCCGTGGCTCGCGTTCGGTCACTTGGTCCCCTGCCTCGAGCTCGCCGAGCGCCTCGCAGAGCGCGGCCACCGCGTGTCCTTCGTCTCTACCCCGGGCATCCTCAGCAGGCTCCGCCCGGTTGCGCCTGCGCTGGCCTCGCTCATCGACTTGGTGGGCCTCCCGTTCCCGCGCATTGATGGCCTCCCCGAAGGCGTCGAGGCCACTTCTGACCTCCCGCCCGGCAAGGCCGACCTCCACATGGAGGCCTTGGACCGCCTCGCTCCGGCCTTCTCCGCCTTCCTCGACGCCGCCTGCGCCCACGGGAGCGACCACAAGGTGGACTGGCTGCTCATCGACAACTTCCACGCGTCCATGGCGGACGTCGCCAGCGAGCACAAGGTTCTAGAAATGGATATATATATATATAGTACACCGTAATGAAAAATGAAAACCAGATGCGTGCATTTTGGTACCCTGCCGTAATAAGCCCTTCCTTCTTTTGCTTGCATTGTCGATGTCCTACAGGTTCCCTGCATACTGAACATGCCCTACTCTGCGGCGACGACAGAGGATTTCGGCATTCCAGACCTCAGGACGGTTCCACCAATGTTCCGGCGATTCGTTGAGGCCTTCGAGAAATGCAAACTTATCGCTGCTCGTAGCAGCTTTGAGTTGGAGCCGGAGTCCTTGCCTCTCATGACAAAAATCTTGGGGAAGCCGGTCCTCCCCGTGGGCCTACTTCCCCCGCCGCCCGCCGGAGCCGGAGGCAACAACACACAGCGCGACGACAGTGCAGCCCTGTCGTGGCTCGATGAGCAGCCGTCCAAGTCTGTGCTTTACGTCGCCTTTGGGAGCGAGTACCCGATGACGCTCAAGCAGCTGCACGAGATCGCTCTCGGGCTGGAGCTCGCCGGAACGCGCTTCCTCTGGGCTCTCAAGAAGCCTAAAGGCGTCCACCCCGACGAGGACGTCCTGCCTCCGGGTTTCGAGGAGCGCACGCGTGGGCGTGGCTCCGTTGTCACAGGCTGGGTTCCTCAGACCAGCATACTGGGGCATGGCGCCGTCGCCGCGTTCATGATGCACTGCGGCTGGGGCTCCACCATCGAGGCGCTTCAGTATGGCCATCCTCTGATCATGATGCCACTTCTCATTGACCACCTGTCCACCGCGCGGGTGATGATGGGCCAGCGGAAGGTCGGAGTCAAGGTGCGAAAGGAGAAAAATGACGAAGCGTTTCTTGGTGACAACATCGCAACCGCAATACGGGCTGTCATGTGCGAAGAAGAAAGTAGGAGGATCTTTGTGGCCAATGCTAAGAAGATGCAGGAGATTGTGGCAGACGACAAGTGTCACAACAGGTACATAGACGAATTCATTCAGAGCCTGAGAACCTACAAGAACTGAAGCAATGTGAATGCACTCAGCATGGCGTTACAAGTGATTCTTGCATTGCTTTGATTCGCACTCCAGCTAATAACAAGTTCGGAGTTGGTACTCCCTCCGTTCCGTTGATTGTGTAATTATGGGAAACGTGTCGTTCAAACTGTATCAACTTTGACCAAATTTATAGCAAAAAGTATTAACATTTATGTCTCAAAATAAATTTATTATGAAAATATATCTCATAACCAATCTAACGGTACTTATTTTGTCTCATAAGAGTTAGCATTTTTTTTATATAATTTAAATCAAAATTTGCGATGGCTGACTTCTCGGGATGCGAGAATTGCACATTCCCTGGGACGGAGGGAGTACTTGGCTACTGGCTGATAGTACGATGCATCTATCTTTGTTGTTCGTTCTGTTCGCTTGGGCTGAATCTCGCTGGCAGAAAGTACTACTGGCTGGTTTTTTGTGAGAGAAAAACACTGCTAGCTGGCTGGCTGATTTGGCTGATAATCTCAAGCGAACAGGCTAGTTGATGAGGCAATATGTAACTTTGTCACTCTTTGGCTATAAAAATTTGTGAATTTTATTTTTAAATGTATTAGTTCATTGTGTAAGATTATTGTCCTGAAAAGTCCTAAAAACTAGAAGAATGCCCCGCACGTTGCTGCGGAAATTGCTGGTGAAATTATATTACATATATTTACTAATATGATTGAATAAATATCATAATATATGTTAGTGGATGATTTTTAGGGGCCGTTTGGCAGGGCTCCGCGAGCAGCTCCGGCTCCGGCTCCTGCCGAAGCCCTGCCAAACGCCCTGCCGAAGAACAGCTCCGCCGGCGAAGCCGCAAAGGAGCCGGAGCCCTTTTTCTACTGCGCCAACGGAGCCACGAAAACGAGCTTCTCCGGGCTCCTCCTTCATCAGGGCGTGAAAGGACGCGGTGGTCCTCCGCTGGTCGAGCGTCGGTCACAGCGAGGCCGGCCAGTTTTCGTGTGTGCGCAAGCTGTGCCTGTGCGTGAGAAGGACCTGCTAGCAAGAATAGGAGAAAAGATAGGGTTCCTGATGTAAAAATACAAGAGAGAAAGAAAAATAAAGAATGGCTCCAATAATTTAGAATAGACCAAGGTTCCCAATGAAAAAGCAACTGTTAGCTTTCTCCAGAAATGGACCAAATCACCTAATCCTTGTAAAATACCTAATAAATCACATAAATATCAAAAAATAGTAAAACTAATTTTTCTACGTTGTGTTTAACTAGATCTGCACCATAGTAAAATAATACATAGGGGTATTATAGACATTTACCATCTTTCATCCATTCCAGAAAAACAGGAGGAGCTGTTTTGCCAAACGTTTTTTCAGAACGGCTTCAGCTCCTTCAGAAGAGCCACTTCTTCAGAGGAGCCAGAGCCGGAGCTGTTTTTGGAGGAGCCGGAGCCTTGCCAAACGGGCCCTTAGCATTCTGACGTGCACAACTAAATACTCCCTCCGTCCCAATGAATGTGCAATTCTCGCATCCCGAGAAATCAGGCATCGTAAATTTTGATTAAAATTATATAAAAAAATACTAACTCTTATGAGACAAAATAAGTACCGTTAGATTGGTTATGAGATATATTTTTATAATAAATTTATTTCGAGATATAAATGTTAATACTTTTTGCTATAAATTTGGTCAAAGTTGACACAGTTTGAACGACACGTTTCCCATAATTGCACAATCAACCAGACGGAGGGAGTATATGTTAGTAAATGATGTGGTTTGCTAATGTGAATAGCTTGAATGAAGACATAATGACATGTGTTAGTTGGATGTGTTAGTGGATGCTGATGTGGACATTTTGCATGCCGAGATAGTTGAATGGGCTAGTGAGATGTTCTAGTGGATGCTGATGTGGACACTTTGCATGACAAGATAAATTGCTAGTAAAGTTTATCTTTATAAGAGATATAGATTGCTGAAATATAGCAACTCACTTATGATTACTAATTAGAGGTTTGGACGGAGGCTCCATATTAATGCTATGCTAGAAACAAGATAAGTCATAGAAATTATCACAAATTCACAATATCAGAGACATACTATTATTATTTTACACTAGAAAAAAAATCCTACAAGGATTGGGTTCTATAGCTTCCTGGGTCGTCAAGGAAGCTCTAGGTTTCTCCTTTCTAACCATGATGTTGTTGGGCGCGTCCTTGCTCCGGGCGTGGTTGTGGTGATAACGCAGAAACCACCCGTGTCAGTTTTTGCAGATGGCACAGGCAGGTCCTGACAAACCGGGAGCTTGTCGTTCCGCCCGTCCTAGGTTTGCTGGCCCTCTGTTTAGATCCCTTCAAACTTTCAAAAATTTTACAAGATTCCCCATCACATCGAATCTTTAGACGCATGTATGGAGTATTAAATATAGGTTAAAAAAATAACTAATTGCACAGTTTATCTGTAAATGTCGAGACGAATCTTTTAAGCCTAGTTAGTCCATGATTAGATAAATTTTACCAAATAACAACAAAAAGTGCTACAGAAACTTTACATCAACTTTTACACCATCTAAACACTACCTAACACGCCATGAAAGGTGAGTCCTGATGGGGCTAACGTGTGGGCCTGATGCGCCCCTTGTCATGTTTCATCATGCCCTAGGCGTGACTCCTCACTAAAATAGGCGAGTAAGGGCCCGTTTAGATCCTAAATATTTTCTCAAATTTCACTATACAAAAAGAAGATTCCCTATCACATCAAAATGCCGGCATATGCATGAAGTACTAAATATAGATGAAATCAAAAACTAATTGCACAGTTTTGTTGTACTTTGCGAGACGAATATTTTGAGCCTAATTAGTCAATGTTTGGACAATTTTTACCAAATAAAAACAAAATGCTACAGTGCAGCACAGTGTGCTACAGTAAATCCGCCGTCCCCAAATTGGGGCAACTAAACACGGCCTAACTCGTTGCGGAGGTGGAGGGAACAACGCCCTGACACGAGCCTGACCACGCTGCACCTCTGCTAAGGTGTTAGGCTCTTGTTGTGTGGTAGGGTCCTGTCGAGTCATCCGAGGCATTCTCTCAGGCCTGACGCCAAGCCTCATTTGGTCAAACAGGGCCCTCGAGCGACAAGGACATAGATTGGCCTGGGCTCTAGCCTCGTTCTAGAGCTAACCTTCGCTCGGCCAAGGCGCCCGAGCGACGAAGCCCCGAGCCCCATGGGCTTTGGTCGTGATCCGGCAGGGGAGTGAGCGCACCCGCTAGGTGTAGCCCTTGACTCGCACAACCCTAGTGTCATATATTCATCAGGAGCCTCTCATGGTCTTTCCTGATCCCCTCGTGGTCTCTCTGGGTCATTTTCAGGATGACAGCGAGGGGATTAGCCTTATTCTGACGTTTTGAGGCCCCTAGCTTAGGACCAATATCCTTTGGCGGATAAGAAGTATGTTGACCAAACTTGTAGGTTAGGCGACGCCTTCCATGAGCTCAAAGCCTCAAACCGGTCAAGCCTGAGCAGGGCCTAGACAATCCCTCGAGAGCATTTGGCTCGGACCTGCATGAGGTGCTCTGCTTACCCAACTTATTGTGGGCCAAGCGCGACTGGCTTGTGGCTTGGTCATTGCTCGGCCGCCCACCCCCACCAAGGGCTTCAATGGTGGTTTCGTAGGCTCAGGTTGCACATCGCACGATTGGTAGGAGCTCCGCACGCCTGAGCTAAGACCACTAGTGGGCCCGTCATGGTGTTCCCATTGCTCGTTCCCCTGGTCCAGAGGCGGCCACATGTCGTTCGCCGACTAGCCTTTGAACCTCAGGTTTCATGGGCCAATCGAAGGGTCGGCTACACTGTTCGGCACCTTCTTAGAATCTATCTGCACCATCTATGGGCACACCACCTTGAATCCCTTGATCCTCGCCATCCGTAGGGTGTGGGGGTTTTGACGGCTGCTGTGGTGCTGGCAACAGCCAACAGCAAGTACCAACTACCAAGTAGTAGCAACCATGGGAAGTGCTCCGGCCAGCGTCCGCGAGATCTGCCGCGCACAGCGTGCCGACGGCCCTGCAGCCGTGCTCGCCATCGGCACCGCCAACCCGGCGAACTGCGTGCCCCAGGACGAGTTCCCCGTGTTGGAATTGATCTCCCACTAAGATGGCCCAACGGCCACTTGGGCCTTGACTCGTGCCCTGATCGGGGGCGTCCAGCCCAAGCACGGCTGGTGGGCCCCCGTCGCACAGTGCCATATAAGAGGGGGTGGGAGCCACGGGCTCAAGAAGTGAGGTTCACTGTCGCCATCACCCTAGCCCTAATCCGATCCCGAGGGCGGCACTGCCAGCGGCGGGAAGCTCCTCGCCACTGCTTCCTTTCTTCACCGCCCATCGCTGCCCTAGTGCAAATCTTCACCGACGAACCTATGATCGACACCGATGGTATGTGCCTAGTCCCAACTCTCATTCTCCATCTCTATCTCTCCCACATACGCGATATCCATGACGAACAGTAAGGAACTGCCTACTCGATCTACACCAAGGTTCTAAGTGATACAACAATGGTACCGGAGCTAGGTTGTTTCTAGAGTGTAGATCTAGATCGGGCAATGAGAATCAAATGAAAAGAAAGAGGGGAATTCGAATTCGATTCGGATCCAAAGAAAACCTAACCCTAAGTGGGTCAAAGAAAGGCCTTTGGGGAAGGGAGACCTAGCTGGCCTCTTCCCCGTAGGCATGACCGCCAACGCGCGGGAAGAAGAGGCCCTGCTGCCGCGCGGGAAGGATCACCAGAGCCCGCTCACCGGCGTCTCGGTCGTCGACGCGTGGGATCAGGGCACCGCCGCACAACCTTTTGACGACGGCGCGCTCAACCGCAATGGGGAACGCGCACGCCGGCAAGAAGTCGTGCGGCGTCGCCACCACCTCTCCTCCGGCCGCCATGGACGACGGCATCGGCTGTGCTGCTCCTATGCTGTGCGGATGAGAGAGAAAACGGGGGGAAGAGAAAAGAAAAGGAGGGGGAGCCGACCGGCCTTGCACCGGCGGTGGCCTTCCTCACCGGCGCCGACGGCCATGGAGGCCGCCGTCGTTGTGCTGTGCTCGGTGGTAAAGAAGAGAAAAGAAAAGAAGAGAAAAGAAAGACCAAGGGACGGAATGCTCCGGCAGCCGGTTTCCTTCACCGGCGCCGACGACCGGCATGGCCGCCTCCGCTGCGAGCTCTGAAGAGCAGAACGTGGAAAAGAAGAGAGAAGGAAAGGAATGATGCGGTTAGGGTTTCCTGGGTGAGCTGCTGCCGGTTTTGTTCGGCCGATAGGCACGGCCAGCCGTCCGATGCGGCACTTGGTGATGAATGGCTGAGATCACTCCATGGCGTAGCTGGGCTTGCGGAGGGAGATTTGGCCCAGGCGGGGCGGCGGATTCCCGGCCCAGGCCCAGGTTGAGGCCTGGGCGCGGGGGGAACGGGCGTGAGCGCCGCGTGCTGGGCCGCAGGCCGCGTTTTTGGGCCGCCACTGCTGGCTGCTGGGCTGGGCTCTGCTGCACAGTATTGGGCCACCGCTGGAGAGAGCACGGGGCGTGCACGCTGGTGGGCTGCGCTGGGCCACGCGCGCGAGCAGGCCTTCGGCCTGAAGTGAATAGAAAGTTTCAATCTGTTTTCTTATAAATTTTGACGATTTTGTTAAGTTTAAATGTTTATCTCCACTCAAATTTGAACCAACGTCATAATTTGTTTGGAGAGAAGAAGAGTAAAGTAAAATGCTTCTGGAAAGAGAATAAAGTATATTTTTCCGCTGCAAAGAAAAGTTAAAGTTGATTGTCTTCTCATTAAATCCGAACCAACGAGAGGATTTAATTTGAAGAGCAGTATTCAGTAAATGATAATGAAAAGTTGATCCTCCAGTTAAAGTTGGAATCAACGGAAATTTAAATTGGAGGAATAATCAGTTTATGGTTAAGATGAATTATAATATTGTTATTTTCTGACCAACGTTGATGATAACAATATTATAAGTTTATTTAAGAGTTTATGTTTAAAGAAAATTATGATATTGTTATTTTCTGACCAACGTTGATGATAACAATATTATGATTCTATGAGTTTTATGTTTAAAGTTTAAATCTCTGATGAATTTTGCATCAAAGTGAACAATTTTTCAGAGAATAGATGAGAGACAATAGATGCTCCAGAGCGAGCAGAATGTAATGTATTTTCATGTTTCCGCTGCAATGATGATGATGATCTTCAAAATTAAATTCGAACAAACGGGAGAATTTAGTTTTGAAGAGGGTTATAAGATAATTGAGTTTTTATATGTTAATTCCATTTCTGCCCAACGGTGATGTGGAATTAATGTAGAAAAGGTTGTTTTATTCTATTTCTGTCCAACGGTGATATAGAATAGAACATAAAGTTTTAAAAGTTTAATGAGCATTATCGATTATTATTGATTAATGTTTTTTAGATAAAGAACTTCATGCCTATATTCTTGAAGGGTGAAAAAGAAAATGAGCTGGGTACTTGTGACTCAGAAGATGAAAAGTGTATTTTTTGCAGAAAGAAGACCATTGTGTAAGGGACTGCGGTCTCTTTAAAGAATGACTTCAAAAGAAAGAATTCCAGGATATTGATCCAAGAAAGAAATAGAGTAATAAGAACTTAGTTTAAGAGATGTCTTTTATGTACTCCTTATGAAGAAGTTTTTAGTTATCATCATGATAAAAGATGTAATAAGTAAAATAATTTTAGTCTTAATCATCATGATTTCAAATGTAATAAGTGACATGCATGTTTAATTTGACCAACGTCGGATTAAGCATGTATGTTAAAGAGTATTTGGATTTATTTCTAAATTTATTGATAGAATATGTGCTAATATTGATATTTATGTCCCTTCAAGATAATTATCTCGCATGGCGGGAAAAAGTTTGTGATAGTACCCGCATGACGGGAAAAGTTTGAGAAAATACCCGCATGGCGGGGTAAAGTTGGCATAGTACTTATGTTAATAAATCCTGCATGGCAGGAGAAATTTGACATAGTATTTATCCTGCATGGCGGGAGAAAGTTGTGATGACTCATGTGCTTTGAGTGTATTCCGCACAGGGAGAAAGATTAGGGTAGCTCTTATGCTATCCTAGTATAAGTTTAAGGAGAACAAAGAGTTACAGACGAACCTCAAGATAAGAATGACATGCAAGCGTGACTTGCGAAAGTATTAATGATAAAAGACTCTGTTGAGTTCTTGAAGTGAAATGAGGAAAAAGTACTCCCAATGAATTAAGAAATAATTTCATTTGCATGATGTAATCATGTGGATGAAGAAAGTAATCAAAGTCTCCTCATTCACAAGAGTTCTGAATAGTTTTGAGTTCTGAATAGTTTTCGAAATTGTGGTAGAAAAGTTCGTACCACATTTCGAGGGGGAGAAAGGTGAGATAAATTAAGAAAGGCAATTAAGAAAGATACTTCCCCATAATTCAGACAATGCAATGCATACTAAAGTGATCTATAAAAGATGAATGTGATCGTCGGGGGAGTAAGACGGTCATAATAACAATACCCCTAAAGTAAAGATATATGGACCTTTTTTAAGTTCCAACAGAAAGATAGTATAGTCAGCCAGTATTTATACTGGACGTGTTCAGAGTTTAAAGGCAGTGCTAAATACACCATATGAGTTTTAGCAGATTGAACCCAAAATAAGAAAATTAAAGATGGGACAATCTGGGGGAGCATGGTACAAAGAAACCTGACTCCGCAAGGAGGATGGATAATGTAAACAAGGATCTTGTTACACAGGACCTTATATAATCAATTGTCTTTTGGCAATAAAGGTCAAGAAATGCTAGTAGCTAAGACCCCAGAAAGTCTCAAAGAATAAGAAAGTCAGATATTTCTGATGATTATAAAGTCTATATTGATGAAATTCAAATGGAGGGTAATCCCACCTAATTTGAAGAAGCCATGAGAGATGTTTACTCGTCTAAGTGGCAAGAAACAAAGAAAGATGAAATGAAATCGATAATACCAATAATATTTTGGGATCTAGAATAAATTCCTAAGGAGCCAAGACAGTAGGCTGTGATGGGTCTACAAGACGAAATGTGACTCCAAAGGGAATGTGTAAAGATGTGGAGCGCGACTTGAATCAAAAGTTTTTTGCGCGAAGCGAATGAATAGATTACAATGAGTGCTAGTGGCACATTATGATCTGAGTTACATCAGATGAAAGTAAAGATAGCATTTCCCAATGGGATTTGTATGAAAATAATTACGTGGCATAACCCAGAGGTTTTGTCATGAAAAGAAAGAATGTAAGGGATGCCACCTGTAGAATCTCTTATGGAATGGAGCAAATCTATAGACAGTGGCATTTAAAGTTGAAGAGTCAATTAGAAATTTTGGGTTAAAGATAATGAGAGGACAGTTGCGTATGTACAAAGTTATAGAAGGGGAAATTCTTTTCCTAATCTTGTGTGGTTGACACCTTAATGGTTAATGGTGATGTCAATCTACTGTATGAGAAGAAGTTATTGTCCTCAAGCTTCAATGAGAAAATTCTCGGTGAAATGTATCTCGTTAAAAGAATTGAAATTCACCGAGATAGAAGAAAAGGGGTATTATGACTATCGCATAGGCATGCTAAGAAAAGTTTCTAAAGAAATAAAGTACCTATGCGGGTAAACCTACGCCTGTTCTCATGGTCAGGGTAATAGTTTTGAGAACTTTAATGTTCCAAAAGCAATGTGAGATTGTTATAGATGGACGTCCTATATGCTTCAGCTATTGAAAGCTTAATGAGTGCAAAGATAAGACCTTGCCCTGACACAGTTTACGTATTCGGGTTGTTTTGGCAAAAGTCCAGTCCAGATATAGATCACTGGAATGGAATTAAAATATCGGCCTCATGCTAAAAAGGAAAGAACAAGTACTCTCAAGTAGTTGTGGGTACAAATGTTATATTTTGGCGAGATGTTTAGTGAAACCCACATAGTAGCTAACACTCGCAGTTGGAGTTTTATTGTGGAAAAGCTCCAAAAGAAAGAGTTCTAGTATCTTTAGTGATGTAAAGTTATAATATAGCATGATATGAGGCTGAGGGACAGGCAAAATGGTTAAGAAACTTATACCCGAAATTGATAATGGTTGTCAACAGCAATGACCATTTAAGTGGTTTGCTCCTATAACAACGAGTCAAGTGTGCTGCCAAACACATTGACATTAAAGTTATACGTTGTTAAGGAGAAAGTCCGGAATCATACCAAAGGGTATTAAACGTAAAAGTGACAAGCAAGTGCTTGCGGATCCGCTTACTAAAGGCTTACCACCCAGTGTGTTCAGAGAACACACAGTCGACATGGGTCTATGGTATAGCCTATGATTTCCGGACAATAAAGGGCCCAAAGTTAAAGAATCTGTTTCAGACCAGAGATGTGTATTGTAGCTGTTAAATCTATCGGCGACTGACCGTGACGATGAGGCATGCTCTATACACTGATTTGTGTTGGAACAAATAAAAGTGAAAGCAATTAAAGTCAAAGTTTAAAGTTAAAGTATAAGATGAGATCAAGGGGGAGAATGTTGGAATTGATCTCCCACCAAGATGGCCCAACGGCCACTTGGGCCTTGACTCGTGCCCTGATCGGGGGCGTCCAGCCCAAGCACGGCTGGTGGGCCCCCGTCGCACAGTGCCATATAAGAGGGGGTGGGAGCCACGGGCTCAAGAAGTGAGGTTCACTGTCGCCATCACCCTAGCCCTAATCCGATCCCGAGGGCGGCACTGCCAGCGGCGGGAAGCTCCTCGCCACTGCTTCCTTTCTTCACCGCCCATCGCTGCCCTAGTGCAGATCTTCACCGACGAACCTATGATCGACACCGATGGTATGTGCCTAGTCCCAACTCTCATTCTCCATCTCTATCTCTCCCACATACGCGATATCCATGACGAACAGTAAGGAACTGCCTACTCGATCTACACCAAGGTTCTAAGTGATACAACACCCCGACTTCTACTTCCGCGCCACCAAGAGCGACCACCTCACTGGCCTCAAGGAAAAGTTCATGAGAGTTTGTAAGCATGGAACCTCATCAACCAGCTAGCTTGTTTTGTTGTTTACCTTTAGCCGATCAACATGCACGTACGTTTCACTGTCGATGCATGCATGCATGATGTTGCCGACTAGAACTAGTATGTGATTGTGATTTCTATGTACGCCGGCCCAGGCCAGAAGCTGGGCGTGCAGAAGCGCTACCTGCACCACACCGAGGAGCTGCTGAGCGCGCACCCGGAGTTCCTCGACCACTCCTCGCCGTCCCTCGACGCGCGGCTGGACATCGTCAAGACCGCCGTGCCGGAGGAGGGGTGCTTCCAGACGCTCGTCAAGACATCGTCAAGATCACCGTCCTGCTCTTCAACGGGCCCGAGGAGGGGTGCTTCCAGACGCTCGTCAACCAGGGCCTGTTCGGCGACGGCGCGGGGGCCGTCATCGTCGGCGCCGACCCAGTGGCGGCCCCGCCGGCCGAGCGCCCGCTGTTCGAGATCGTGTCCGCCGCGCAGGCCATCATACCGGAGTCCGAGGGCGTCATCACCATGCACCTCACCAGGGGCGGCTACGGCGGCAACATCTCCACCAGGCAGGTCCCCGTACTCATCGGCGACAACATCGAGCGATGCCTCACGGACGCTTTTGCGCCGCTCGGCGTTATTGGCGCGGAATGGAACGACCTGTTCTGGGACGTGCACCCGGGCTCGTCGGCGATCCTGGACCAGGTCGACGCCGTGCTCAAGCTCAAGCCTGAGAAGCTGGCGGCGAGCAGACGTGTCCTGAGCGAGTACGGGAACATGTTCGGCGTCACGGTGATCTTCGTGCTCGACGAGCTGCGCCGCCGGATGGAGAATGGGGAAGAGGAGGGGGCGCCAGAGTGGGGGGTCATGGTGGCGTTTGGACCCGGGCTCACCGTTGAGGCCATGGTGCTCCACCGATCAGGCACCCCAGCTGAGAAGAAACTGGCTGAGGCATGAGAAGGTGGACGTGACCAATTTGTGTTGGAACTTGTAACTTGGATCAGGATTGCATACATGTTGCTTGGTCAACATTCCGCTTATGCCTGTGTATGTACTCCATAATATTAATGTGCAAGACTTTGCTCGTTTCGTTTGAATTCTTGTGTAATACTATAAATGCAGAGTTATCAATGCAGACGTTTATTGTTAACTTTAGGCTACCATAAATAAATTCAAGTACATAAACAACTGCTAAACTTCATTTGACTACAAATACAGTATACTGCAATGCAAGTGACCGGAGTGACTTCTATGGAGAGGGTTCTTGATATTCAAGTGACGTGGCTTTCCACCAAACTGTCAAATTTCCTAACATTACGGGTTGTGTCACGTATGTGATGTCTCCCGCGTAGAGCCGCCATTTTTGATAGAGTTGTTGGTTGGCAGAGAGAAGCAACACGTAATTTTGTTATTGTTTGACAACACAAGATGACTATAAGGTGTTATCCTTTTTTTGAACATGGAAGAAATCTCCATTACGCAATAACTGGGCCAAAATCACTGTGCTTGGAAAAAAATAACAACCATTCATTCGGTGAGATCTAATGGTTACAAAATAAGTAAAACCTATTAGAAAGAACTTAAGTTGTGCTGGGAGGCAAGCGCGCCCGATCTCCTTCGGCGGAGGTGCATGGTCGTCATGTCCTGCTGCGCTGAGCTCAGATGCACTCCCGCGGCTCCGCGGGCACCGTCTCCCAGGCCTCCGGCTCCACGGGCAGATCTACCTCGATGCCGAGCTGCTGCGTGCCCCCAACACCGCCGCCCCCGACGCCACCTCCTCCACCTCCGGTGCTCCAAGATGGGACTGTGGCTACTCCGGCCGTGCTGCACGCCGTTGAGCTGCCTGCCCATGCCCTGGTCGTTTCGGACTGGGAGGATGATCCCCACCACTCGCCAATCCTGGTGGTTCCCAGGTCCGCTGAGCTGCAGCGCGATGAGGACGCCCTGGGGAGGGCACTCGTGGTCACTGTCGGGGGCACCCGGCCGGTGGTCTCTACGGCCATGGTCTCCAGCCTCCTCTTCGAGAGGTTTGGCCTCACGACGCAGGATGCCGACGTTCGGCGGCACGTCCCCGAAGACTTCATCATCCGTTTCCGCCGTCCTGCAGACCGGGACAGGGTCCTCGCTGCCGGACCGACGGGGGCGCCTCTGCCTCTCATCTGGAACCCATGGAGAAGGACTTCCCTGGCGCATTCCGGCTGTTCAGGTACCGAGTGCTCGTCGGCATGAGGCGCATCCCTCTACATGCATGGAATGTGCCCACGGTCCAGATGATCCTGGCCCCTGCTGCTCCGGCATCAACATCATGCGCCCCATTGACGTCGACGACGATGATGACCGCGAACTCTTCGCAACTGCGTGGTGTTGGCACCCACGATACGTTCGCTGCGAGCAAATCATCTTCGTCCCCGAGCCCTTCATCCCCGGAGCGAACGACGAGTTTGCGATGGCGCTCCGCGGCCTGCGCTACGTCATTCACATCCGGCTCGTCGCATACCAAGATATCAACACTCCGCCGCCATCCCCGGGCGCTCCTAGGCCTGATGACTCCCAGGGCGACGGTGACCCGTCTGCACAGGCAGATGAGGCACCGGACTACAACCCAACCCTGCGCCGGGAATCTGATGGTGGGTCGTCCGACCACAGCAACGACAACAACTTCTACAACAGGAACCCGCCGGACGGCCGCCGCTGCGACGACGCGGCATGGGCCGGCGATGGTGACGACCGCTCCGTTCGGGTGGGTCCCTCACCTGCCCACTCCCTGCTGTTTCGAGCATGGGGCCCACCCTTGCGACTGTTGACGTGGGTGCGTCCGGCCCTCATGCTGCTGCAAGCTACAATGCATCCGTGATGGAGACTGCAACCGCGGCTGATGTCTGCGGCGAGCAGACACCGGTCAAATCAATTGATACCAGCCCGGCGCGGGAGATTCCAATCTCCTCTCCCGCCCTCACACCTTTTCGCTCAGCGATGCCCGGGCCCCGGGAGTCGTGGGCCAATTCTTGGTCCAGGCTCCGATGCTGCTCCACGGAGGCCGAAGTGTGGCATCCCCTCCACCGCTCAGCCAAGACTGGTGGATCGAATGTGCGGAGATTGAACTGGCTGGGCCCCTTCTGCCTAGGCCTGCCTCGACCGTGGAACGGGCCACGCCAATTCCGAACAGAGATACAGAGCCCCAAGATGTGAGCTGCTGCCAAGAACATATACAAGCGCTGGCCGAAGACGGCGTCTGCGCGTCCCTGCCGGCCTCACGGTCGCCATCTGCGGAGGCTTTTACCTGTGTGCCCTTAAAAAAATGCCTCACTCCTGCGTACCTCTCAAAAGTTGGTCGTCACCTACGTGCCCTCACTCTAACTTTTGTTTTCCCTCACGCCATTCCGTCCGCATTCTGTTAGCTTTCTGCCGTTTGGGAGCTCTGACGTGTGGGTCTGACCGGACAAAACGTCCAAAATACCCTTCTCTCAACCCTGCTTTCTCTCACTGTCGGGTGGGGCCCACCTGTAAGTGGCTCAGACTCCTTCATCTTGTCTCCCGCGCGTGCACCAGAGTTAGACGGGGCAGAGCTTGCCCTCGCGCCCCCGCGGCGGCCTGCGCAGAGCGGAGCTCGGCCGTGCGCCCTGCAGCGGCCGGGTGGAGCTCGCCGCGTGCGGCGGCCCGGGCAGAGCGCACCATGGCGGTCGGGCGGAGCGAGCGCGAGGGGCGAGCACAGCGACGAGGGCCTCCTCGACGTGGTCACCAACTTCATTATCGCCGGTCGGGACACGACGTCGTCGGCGCTGACCTGGTTCTTCTAGCTCGTCTCCGGTCGGCCGGACGTAGAGGACAAGATCGTGGGCGAGATCCGCACGGTGCGCGCGGCTAGCCATCAGAGCACCACCACGAGCGCCGCGACCTTCAGCTTCGACGAGCTGCGCGACATGCACTACCTCCATGCCGCCATCACCGAGTCCATGCGGCTGTACCCGCCGGTGCCCATGGACTCGCGCCGCTGCGAGCAGGAAGACTTCCTGCCGGACGGCACGTTCGTCGGGGAAGGCTGGCAGGCGTCCTATTCGGCGTTCGCGATGGCGCGGGTGGCGGACATATGGGCAATGACTGCGAGGAGTTCCGGTCGGAGCGGTGGCTCGGCGAGGACGGCGCGTTCCGGCCGGAGAGCCCATTCAAGTACCCGGTGTTCCACGCGGGGCCCAGGGTGTGCCTCGGCAAGGAGATGGCGTACATCCAGATGAAGTCCATCATCGCGTGCGCGTTCGAGAGGTTCAGCTTCCGGTTCGTCGGCGGCGACGAGCGGCCGGGGCTGGTGCTCTCGTTCACGCTGCGGATGAAAGGCGGCTTGCCGATGCAAGTGGGCAAGAGGAGCTAGGCACTCCAGGCTACAGATGAGATATGTCCTGCCAATTCGTATGTGGCCAACTACTGATTCTATATGAGATTCAAGATCGAGCGAATACAGTGAGTAGACTATGACAATACATTTTTTTTACTACAAAAAAAAAGAAAGATTGCATCTCAAATAATTTGTGCTGTTAAGATCATACTAGTAAGTAGTAACTAGTAACAAGAACGGCAATTGCAATGGCATCCGAAAGCCTTTGTGATTAATGGAAGGTCGCTGAACTTTTCCAGTCACTTTCTCCGGGTTGAAAGTTGAAACATGCAGAACACTCTTGCTGACGGCGAGTGATTCAAGATGTAGAAGATGCAATTGCCAGACAAACCCAGCACATGACGCTCTTCTAACGTTGAAAAGCGTTTCTCACCTCTTATAACCTGAGACGAGTTCTCCTTACGAGGTCCATTGGCCAGTTATCGTGGACGCGCAGGTCCAAAGCCCTCGCCGCGCCTCCACCGCTGTCGACGTCCGGTGCACTGTTGCCGATGGCCACGGCGTGCTTGTCCTTCCCGCCGGGGGACACACAGGGCCCCACGCGCAGCACCGTCGCGACAGCCCTACGGAGGCCGCTGAGGAGCGAGCTGGCCACGCTGGACGCCTGCTGCTGCCGCAGGCACTGCTGCCGATTCGGGACGGAATAGGCAAGAGGAGAGAAAGAAAGGAGGAAGGGCATGAGTATGACAAGTGGCCCCCGCTGGAAGGAGACAGGGAGGAAGTTTTATGCCTCTGACAAGTGGGTCTCGTCATAGGGCACGATAGTCATTTCCTCGGCCACTTTGACACCGTGAGAGGCAAGAGTGGACGGAATGGCGTGAGGGAAAACAAAAGTTGGAGTGAGGGCATGTAGGTGACGACCAACTTTTGAGGGGTACGCAGGAGTGAGGCATCTTTTTTAAGGGCACACAGGTAAAAGCCTCCCATCTGCGGGGTTGGCGGTGGACACCACGCCCACGACTCCAGTTGGGATTGTGCTGGTAAACAAACTGTGCATCCCTCTCCAAACCCCGGCAATCCGGGCACCTCCCAAGACACGTAAATCACGCACGCCGGCGTCGCCCAGAACGTCGCGCCGCAGCATTCGGCTGGCGGCGAAGCATCGTGAGCCCGACTCCACCAAGCAAGCACAGAAGGTGCTCCTCAAGAAGCTCGGCGGCCTCGTACTCTCTCCGGTTGCTGACTCTGAGGTTGCAAGAAAGTTCAAGGCAACATTTAGTGCACCGCTCTCGCCTGCCAAGCGTGAAGCCCTGCAGGTGCTCTTTGATTGACGCAGTGGGGTTGGACGAGGACTCGGCTTGAGCTGGTACTCCCTGCTCGCCGCGGTCGCACTACAATTGTAATGTCGGATTCTGCCAAGTGTTTTGTGTGGAACGTGCGTGGTCTTAATGGCCGTGCGCGCCGTAGTGCTGTGCGTGACCTTCTAATCCTGCATCGCCCTTCCCTGGTTTTCTTGCAAGAAACAAAAATTGCTGACTTTTGTAATGTGCTGGCTAATGAAACTCTAGGCCCGGCTTTTGATTATGCTGTGTTACCTGCTATAAATGCGGCTGGGGGTCTGCTGTTCGCTTGGGTTAGAGATTCCTGGGTGGTCACGGTGATTGAGGTGGGTGTCTTCTCCATTTCTGTGTGTCTGCGGGCTGTTGGATCCCAGGATCACTGGTTGATTACAGCTGTTTACGGCCCACAGGAAGATGCTGACAAGATCACGTTTGTAGCCTAACTCACACAGTTCTGAAGTAATAATCAAGGCCCCTGGATGATCTGTGGGGACTTTAACATGTTATACCAGGCAGCGGATAAAAACAATGATCGTCTTGATCGACGGGCGATGCGAAGATTCAGAAACTTCATCAATATTGCACAACTGCAAGAGGTGCACCTTGTAGGACGTCGCTACACCTGGTCCAACCACCAGGCCACGCCGACCCTAGAACGTCTGGACCGTGTTTTTGGTACAGTACAATGGTTCAACCTATTTCCCAGGCACTGCCTCAAAGGCCTTTCATCATATTGCTCCGACCGCTCCCCCCTGCTACTCTTCCTGTCTCATGGATTGGGTGCCAAGTGTCGGTTCAAATTTGAAACCTTCTAGCTCAAGCTACCTGGCTTCATGGAGGTGGTCCAGCAGTCCTGGACAACAGTAATCGTTAATGTTGACCCCTGCAAACGCCTGGACATCAAATTACGCAAACTGGCAAGAGACCTGCAAAATTGGAGCTCCCGTCACATAGGGAGCGTGCGACTGCAGCTAGCCTTGTCAAGGGAAACCATTCTCGGTTTGGACGTCGCTGAGGAAGACAGAGTACTCACGCTGGAAGAACGCACGTTGCGAGCCAGGCTCAAGCTTAGAACTCTCGGCCTTGCTTCGCTTGCCAGAACAATAGCACGGCAACGTTCCAGGATTTCCTTCCTGGCTGAGGGGGATGCAAGCACTCGCTTCTTCCACCTACAAGCATGTCACAGGGCAAGAAAAAAATCGAATCGAGGCGCTGCGGTGCACGGGATAGATGTTGTTGATGAGCCGCAGATCGCACAGTGCTTCTTCGATCACTACATCGGCCTGCTAGGGACTCCATTCTCTCGCACACGCCGGCTAGACCTCAACCTCATCGGGCTGCCTTCTTGTGATCTCAGCCACATTGAGAATATATTCTCTGAAGAAGAAGTGAGGAAGGTTGTAATAGAGCTGCCCAACGATAAGGCACCGGGGCCTGATGGATTTACTGGCCAATTCTATAAGGTGGCTTGGGAAGTGATAAAAGGTGATGTAATGACAGCAATCAACGCTTTCTGGGCAAGGGATGGAAGGAGTTTCTCCCACCTCAATGGGGCGCTGCTGATCTTGTTGCAGAAGACGGATCATCCCACTGAGATCAAAGATTTCCGGCCAATCAGCCTGATACACAGTGTGGCCAAACTAATCACCAAATGCATGGCTAACCGACTTGCACCACATCTAGACACGCTCGTCAGCGCCAACCAGTCAGCCTTCATTAAGGGCCGCTCTTTGCATGACAGTTTCCGCTCTGTGCGCCTCTCCTGTAAAGCTATCCATGCCAAGCGCGCGCGTTCGATCCTGCTAAAGATTGATATTGCTAAGGCCTTCGACTCGGTTTCGTGGCCTTTCTTACTTGAAGTCCTGGAACACATGGGCTTCGGGCAGTGGTGGCGAGATTGGACATCCTTACTGCTGGGATCAGCCAACACTAAGATATTGGTCAATGGTCGGCCAGGCAGGCGAATTTGTCACGCTCGTGGTCTTCGCCAGGGGGACCCCTTGTCACCCATGTTCTTTGGCTTGGTCATGGAGGTTCTCAACAGAGCCGTCATGTGGCTCCATTTTCAGAGGGTGCTAAGGCCTTTGGTGCCGCCAGAGGCACAACACATCAGTCTATATGTCGATGATCTCATCATGCTGCTGGTACCTGACTTGATGATCTGCAGGCAATAACACACCAACTGCAGCTCTTTGGAGAGGCATCCGGCCTATTCGCCAATATGGAGAAAAGTGTAGCCACCCCACTGCATCGCCAACACGAAGATGTTCAAAGGGTGATTGCAACGCTCAACTGCCGTGTCGAGAGCTTTCCGGCACGTTACCTTGGGGTGCCTCTCTCCATATTCAAGTTATCAAGGATCAATGAACAAGCCATTGTGGACAGGATTGCGGCTCGTATACCACTATGGAAAGGGAACCTGTTGAACTGTGCTGGCCGAACTGCTTTGGTCAGGGCGACGCTATCGGCGGTCCTGGTGCACACCGCGATCGCCCTGCCTCTTTCGTCATGGGCCATCGATCACATTGATAAGCTCAGGCGCTCATTCATCTGGGGAGGAGGACAGACTGTTGCGGCTGGCAAGTGCAAGGTGGCGTGGGAGGTTTCCTGTTGCCCGAGGGAATTGGGTGGACTGGGTATCACGGACCTCACACGGGCGGGAGTTGCCCTCCGAGTCCACTGGCAGTGGCAACGTCGTGTTGGTGGCCACCAAGCCTGGCGGCTGCTCCCGGATGACAGCGAAACCGCAGTGAAGGCTATCTTCCAAGCGGCAACAACGTTTTCACTGGGAGATGGGACTTCAACCGTCTTCTGGACTGACAGATGGCTCCAAGGCTCTTGCATCAAGGATCTTGCACCCTGTGTCTTCGTAGCGGTGCCGAAACGAAAGCTGATCACTTCGGTGGCAGACGCGCTCTGTGGAAATGCATGGGTGCGGCACATCACGGGCCCGCGCACCATGCGCCTAATCAACGAGTTCTGGCAATTGTGGGAGCTCATACAGCAGGTCCACCTCACGCCTGGATCGCCGGACACGTCCGTTTGGCGATTGCCGAGTGATGGACTCTACTCGCCCGCTAGGCGCAAAGCTGATTTGGAAGACGGCGCCCCCCCCCCCTTCAAGTGCGGTTTTTCTTTTGGCTGGTCATGCACGGGCGCTGATGGACTGCGCAGCGCCGCTTCCGTCATGGCCTGCAGGACTCGGATTCATGTATCTTTTGTGATCAGGCTCCTAAATCGATGGACCACATCGGATGCGTGTTCTCCAGGGAAGTCTGGGCCACCTGTCTACGTTGGCTAGACATGCTGAACATGATGAAGGTGGCGGAGGAGAACGCCATGGCCTGGTGGTTTGCAAGCAGGAAGGCAGTGCCCAAGCCGCTATGCCCGGGTTTTGATTCGCTCTTTATGCTCATCGGTTGGATGCTCTGGAAAGAACGTAATGCTAGGACTTTCCACCGGAAAGGCTGCTCGGCCCGCGAGCTACTGTGCAAGATCGAAGACGAGGCTAAGTTCTGGGTCTTGGTGGGGAATAGGCACCTGGCGCTGCTTGAGCAGCGCAGGCTCACTCTTGTCGCTACTTAATCTTTGATGTAATCACTTTTTTGTTGCGTTCTTCGTTCCTTAGTAGTTGCAGCCTCTAGCTGTCTTTTGTTTGGGGTTTGGTTAGTTTAGGCTAACTGCTTTTTCCTATATGACTTCCTGCTTTCCTGCTTAATGCAAAATGTGCAACAACATGATCTCGAAAAAAAAGTTGTGGGCCGGAACCAAAAGTTAGTAGGCCTAGAACTAATTGACAAATTCTTTTTTAAGAGAAATTTTATGGCGCTCGGAAATAGTGAGAGCCGTCCGTTTGGCTAAATTGGATGGTTAAGAAATAAAAAAAAACCTGCTAAGAGGAACTTAAACTATGGGCTGGAATCAAAATCTAGTGGGCCCGGAACCAGCTTTAATTAAATTGTGGAGGGTAAAATGGTATTCTCGTGTCCATATCCTAAGAATCGCATCCATATCTTTACCTCGCCGTCAGGTCAGCATGGCCACCACCTGTTACCGGCACGTACCCCTATCGATTACACCCGGTCTTGAAGCTGGCAGCACGTGTAGTGAAGGTATGAAGCAGGTCGTGCTGCAAGGTTTCGCCGAGCATCCCTGCGGAGCTCGCCAACCGCTGCCTCAGTTGAGTCATCGTGATTCTGGTCGAGGAGGCGGAGCTGCATATACAGATGCACAAAGGTAGACTGTTGATCTACACTACAGAGTGAACAGATGCCGCAGAGAAACATCGAGTTCCTGAACACGACGCTGGCTGGAGACGCCATGGCGGGCATAGACACAATAGGCTTGGAAGCCAAGAAAAGTAAAAATACAGAAAAGTAAGATACAAGTGTCTTGACACTGGACTTATCTATCAAACCTCTGGTTACTTCTTAAATTTGTTTACATATATATTATGTTTGGAAATAAGAAAGTTGTATCTAAACCAAATTGTCATTGCTAGTTGGCTGACCAAATTAACCTCAATAAAAAAAGAAGATCAATCCATAGAGTAGTCATGAAGAACAAACGCACAAGAACAAATGGCAAAGCAATTAGACATAGATTAAAGCACGATAAGGAAGCCTTGTCGATGAACACGAATCATTCTAGAATGAATATACATGTGCCACATTGACATTATTCAATAATCAATATCGGAGCCCATTGTATATATGTATTGATCGATTGTATTTAATTACCTATTATGGCTCCCAAAAAAATGCAACAATAAGTAGTTTGCACCTAAGGGAATTCAGCCTTGAGAAACCACAACAACGCAAATCAACTTGTGTGCATATAGAAACCTAGATAAACTACAGACCACACTGCACAGGTTTCAAAATGGTGAACAGAAACACAATCTATATATTTGATATATTTTGAATGATAGGCTAGTAATCCAGGTTAGTAATCTTTGAATTGAAATGAAAGGAAACAAAAAGGGGGGCAGAAGGTAAAGGAGCATAATAAGATATGCTCACTTCAGCAGTCTTGGTCATGCTGCTATTTATGCTTATACATGTTGTATCTACAATTTCAGTGTAGCAAAGCCTCTAATTCACAAAAGACTTGTAATATATTAAAGCATTAAATGCATAAATATAGTATGTAACATATGGAAATGAAATTAGGTAGTCTATTTATCAGTACATTATGTCGTGCAGTCAAGAGATGAAATTCAGATGAAAAATTATGACATTTCATCAAGTACATAAGGTGGCAAGTCTGGATTCAGTCGCTCGTATATATCAATCTACTCCTCTTGGTGATAGAGCACGCAAAGAAACAAATCTACCCATCTACCCATATCCTTAGGTTGTCTGCACCGGGTACGCTATCCCCGTCCTGGAGGACTGGATAGCGGACCAAAGTGCCACAGCGCGGTACTGGGAAAGCGTCCGCTACCCAAGCGGACGAGCTCGCGTCCACCAGGAATAGCGCGCTTCCCGAACGTTCGCTATCGGCCAGCGTGGCGTGGGGCCCATGCGCCCGTTCGTCCGCGCTATGAGCAGGAAGGGGGAGAGAGAATGGGATGGCCGGCGGAGGAGGAGCTGCGCCCTGCGGCAGTGGCGGAGGAGCTGCATCGTCGCCCTCGCCTTGCGCCCGGAGCCGGAGGAGGCGGCCGTCCCCGCGCCCGCGCACGGCTCGCCCACGGCCGGAGGTGGCGCTGCTCCCCGCGCCTGCTCGGAGGAGCCACAGCCGAGCCACCGCCGTCGGGATCCGCCCGCGCCCCGTCAGGATCCACCCGCGCGCCGGTGAGCCCCGCCATTGTGATCCGCCCGCGCTCGCCCGGAGGCGCTCGTGCTCGGAGTCGGAGCTCGCTGCCGCGTTCGCCCGGAGGTCAACCCGCACCGCGGCCGCCCGGAGGTCACCCCGCACCAGAGCCGCGCTCGCTCGCCCGCCGCTGGTCCAGCCGCTGAGGCTTGCCGCGCGCTCGCCCGCCAGCTCGCCGCGCGCTGGTCTGCCCGGCCATGGAGGCGGCGGAGAGAGGCAAGGTGGGGAGGAGAGCGGAGAGGTGGGAGAAAGAGAGAGAATGAGAGGGAGGGAGGCGGCGGTGGGTTTTTGTAAGTGCATTCGCCCCCGATGTGGGTTTTGGATAATTAATGACAATCAAATTAGGGACTAACATATTTATCAAGTGTAATCTACAGGTGTTAGTCCATTGATGGAATTAAAAAAGAATATTTGGTGAATTATAGCACCCTAAATTTTGATGGACAAAAGGCGCTTCGACTCAAGGGCTTCAACACCGTTTATTTTGATTTGAGTCGTAGGCAACGCCGCACTATCAAGAGGGATACAAATCTAGTTGGTAAAATGGGGATAAAAAGTGCTCTTGTCGAAGCTTAGTAGGCTGGAGAGCTGGACCGAAAGTTCTGGTGAGCGGGACCGGAAGTTCTGGTGAGCTGGACCGGAAGTTTCGGTCGTTGGCGCCCGCGCGCGTCCGCGTTACGAGTATTTTGTTCCTGTCTCCGTCCAGAAGTTCCGGTACTTACCGAAAGTTCCGGTCAGGCACCGGAAGTTCCGGTTGGTGCAGTTTGCGTGCGCGTTCGCATATGAGAGAATTGTTCTGGGTTCCGTCTGGAGGTTCCGATACAGACCAGAGGTTCCGGTCCTGGCACCGGAAGTTCCGGTGGACCCGAGTTGACGGACAAGCCCAATGGTCTGATCTCGTTTGACCGGAAGTTCCGGTGGCTTCCACCAGAACTTATGGTGGCTCATCCGAGCTCAAGTATATAAGCTACTCACCTCATTTCTAACCGTTGCCCGAGCTTTGCACATTCATTTCTGCTCTCCCAACTCTCTCCAAGCTGTGACTCGCCCACTCTCTCTCTCCCCCTTTGCCTCAAAGCTTCAATCTTCGATTGTTTGAGCTAGGGACGTGAGATTTGAGAGCGGGAGCATCGATCTTCGACTTAAGCACTTGGATTCCTTGTTTTGCTGGCTTGATTTGTGTTTGTTTCTCTTAGGTTCTTGGAACCCTAGCCGGCTAGGCGTTCTTCGTGGTTGCCCGTATTGATTCATTTGTGAGGGCACCCCGAAGTGTTTGTATCACTCTTTGATCCTTAGTGAAAATCTCAAGCTAGCCTTCGTGGTTGCTTGAGGGAGGAAACCTAAGTGGTCAGACCTTTGTGGTCACCTCAACAATGAGGAAGTAGGAACTCCTTAGTGGGGATTGCCGAACCTCGATAAAAATAGCTTGTTTTATTGTGGCGGTAGCTTCGACTACCCTTTGTTCTTGTTGTTCTTCCTCTCTACCCCCAACTTCTTAGGTGAGAGGTCCCGATCTACGGTTTGGTGTGGTGCCAAGCCTTGAGGAGTTCAGCATACTCATCAACAACCTCTAGGAGGGTGCGGTAACACTTGGATCTGAAATCCCAACTCGATTCACTTTGATTTCGTAGCTTATTTAGGGCACTAGAAGTTCTGAAGCTCTGCACCGAAAGTTCTGGCCCCCCTTACCGAAACTTCCGATCCAGACCGCTGGAACTTCTGGTCTGGTATTTAACTTCCGCAAATTCGAGTTTTAAAGTTTCAGGTTTTGCAAAAAGGCCTATTCACCCCCCTCTAGGACAATTAGGTCCTTTCAATTGGTATCGGAGCCTTGGTCCCTCGGATAAACGCTTCACCGCGTGAGGAGTAACATTGGCCAAGATTGATCCCGAAACACAAAAGCAAATTGTTGATCAAATCGCAGCTCAAATCACCGCATCCCTGCAACTGCAACAACAAGAGCAACAACTTCTAGACAATCCTACCTTGCCCATGATCAATCCCGGAAAGCCACCTTCATTTGATGGTATAAGGTACACCGATTGGGCTCATAGGATGAAGTTGCATCTTATATAGCCGCAAGATGTTGGGAAGTAGTGGATGTTGGAGTCAATCCGCCACCTCAAAATCCTAGTGAGTGGTCACCCGAAGATGAGAGAGACTTTCATCTCAATGCAACGGCGGCTACCTTGATTTTGCAATGCCTCACTCCGGAAGACAATAACAAGGTTAATGAAATGGTCAATGCAAAGAACATTTTGGATACTTTGAAGGTATCATTTGAAGGAGACAAGAGTGTAAGAATTGGAAACATTGAGCTCTTGCAAGGAAAGATTGAGAATTTTACCATGATTGAAGGAGAAACTACTCAAGCAATGTTTGATAGGTTCATGACCTTGATCAACAAAATTAGAGTACTTGGGGAAACAAGATGGGATGACAACTCCGCCGCAAGGAAGATATGTAGAGTGTATAGACAAAAGAACAACATGCTTGCTTCGGTCATAATGGAGAGAGACAACTATACCACAATGACACCACAAGAGATGCTCGCCAAGTTGATGCATCATGAGGTACTTGATGATGAAGCCAAGGAAGCAAGTGTGCTAAAGAAGAGCATTGCCCTCATGGCATCACATGGAAGTGAGTCAAGTCATTGCAACAAAGGGTGTTGTGAGCATAGACATAACAATGATGATGATGACCTTGATGAAAAGCAAGCTTTGCTAGTGGGAAATTACAAGAAGTATTTGAGAATGAAGAAAGAAAAGATGATGAGATATGGAGGGAACAAGTCATACAAGAAGAGGTTTTGCTATGAGTGTGGTGACACCGGCCATCTTGCATCCGATTATCCTAACAAGGTGAAGAAGTCAAGATATAACAAGCAAGATGACAAGAAGTACAAGGACAAGAAGAGAGGTGAAGCACATCTAGGTCAAGAATGGCAATCGGATAGTGATAGTGATGATGACAATGACAATGAGAAGAAGAGTGTGGCCGCAATTGCTATACAAGAAACTTCTTCCTCAACAAAGGTCTTCACCGACAATGCTTCATCAATATCTCTCTTCACCAACACTTCTTTATCACCTAGACTCTTCGCCAACCTCTCCGACGATGACTATGATGCTCCTACTTGCCTTATGGCATTAGGAGATAAGGTACAACTTGATCCTCCTATACATACCACTAGTGAATGTGATAGTGATGATAAAAATGATGAAAACTATGCTTATAATCTCATCAAAAGATATGGTAACGCTGCTGCAACTAAAATCTTGAAGCTAATATATGCCAAAGATAAGCTTGAGTCATGCATTGAGTCGCAAGGGGAATTGCTCCTAGAGGAAAGGGAGAAAACCCAAGGACTTGAGGCATGTCTCTCCAAGGAGAAGGAGAAGGTTGAAAAGTTGAGTGTAGAATTATCTTTAGCCAAGGATGCTAATGAGCGCTTGGCTAAGGAACATTCTTCACTTAATGACTCTTTGGCAAGTCTAAAGAATGATCATAGTTTGGCTCAAGAAAGCCTTACAAGCTTGACAAATAAATATCATGAGCTTGAACTAAACTATGACAAACTTTGGACTAGCACTTCTACCGTTTCCAAGGATGCCAAAGCTACAACTAGTAAATGTTGTGAAAGATGCTCTAATATTGATATACATGCTTGTGCTACTAACCTTGATGAGCTAGCCAAGAAGGATAAGGAGATCCAAAGGTTGAACACAATTGTCAAGAATGGTTTCAATTGCAAGGATAAGCAACCAGCAAATGTGTTCAAGGCATCAAGGCACCCCATGATTAAGGATGACATTGGTTACAATAGGTATGATGGCAAAGCCAATGGAAGAAAAATGATTAATGGGGTGGCTTGTGTAAAGTTCAACAAGAGTGTGCCGCTTGTTGACCTTATCAACAAGGTGAACAATGTTGCTACACCTATAACTCCACTTGTCAACAAGAACAACAAGAAGAAGCAAGTGGAGGTGTCTAAGCAACAAGTGCCTATTTCACGCAATCACATTTGTGATTATATGTGTTGTTGGGACAAGGATGGCAAGATTGTTGTGAAGTATGTGGACGCCCTCAAGAAGAGACAAATCTTGAGGAGTGTTTGGGTGCCCAAGTCTTATGTGTCTAATCCCCTAGGTCCCATCTCGAGACCTAAACAAAAAGTTTAATCTTATTTTATAGGAATATTCCTCCGGCGGACCAAAATAGGTGCTTGATAGTGGATGCACCAATCATATGACCAGAGAGGAGAACATGTTCACCTCCTTTCAACCAAATCAAATCACAAATGAAATGATTGTCTTTGGTGACAATAGTAAGGGGGACATTCTTGGCTTGGGTAAAATTGCTATCTCAAATGATAATTCTATTTTCAATGTATTACTTGTGGATTCGTTGGGATACAATTTGTTGTCCGTCTCACAACTTTGTGAGAAGGGTTACAATTGCCTCTTTACGGATAAGGGTGTGGAAGTCTCTAAAAGATCGGATTCCTCTATTGCTTTTATGGGTCAATTAAAGGGCAAGCTCTACCTAGTTGATTTCTCATCTAGTAGAGTGGGGTCCGAGACTTATTTAGTGGCAAAATCTAGCATGGGCTGGTTATGGCATCGCCGACTAGTGCATGTTGGTATGAGGAACTTGGCTGGCCTTTAAAGAGGCGAACACATCCTTGGACTAACAAATGTTTCTTTTGAGAAAGATAGAATTTGCAGTGCATGTCAAGCGGGTAAGCAAGTTGGAGCCAAGCATCCCGCTAAGAACATCGTCACTACAACAAGGCCACTTGAGTTACTTCACATGCATCTATTTGGACCCAATGCTTATATAAGCATTGGAGGTAACAAATATGGTTTTGTAATTGTTGATGATTTTTCTCACTTCACTTGGGTGTTCTTTTTGAAAGATAAAAGCGAAACCCAAGGGGTCTTCAAGAAATTTGCAAGGAGAGATCAAAATAAGTTTGAAGTGAAGATCAAGAAAGTGAGAAGTGACAACGGGACAGAGTTTAGGAACACCAACATTGAAGCATTCCTTGATGAAGAAGGCATCAAGCATGAGTTTTTGGTTTCATACACTCCACAACAAAATGGTGTTGTGGAGAGGAAGGACCGAACGCTCATTGAAGCCGCAAGAGCAATGTTGGATGAGTACAAGATTTCGGAGAAAGATTATTGGGCGGAAGTGGTCAACACGGCATGTCATGCCATCAACCGCTTGTACCTCCACAAGATAAGGAACAAGACCGCCTATGAGCTTCTAACCGGTAAAAAGCCTAAGGTGGATTACTTTAGAGTTTTTGGATGCAAGTGTTTCATGCTTAATAAGAAATCCAAAAGCTCTAAGTTTGCACCAAAGGTTAATGAGGGGTTCTTACTTGGTTATGCTAATAACGAACATGGCTACCGTGTTTTCAATGAGGCCACCGGCCAAATTGAAATAGCGGTAGACGTGACTTTTGATGAAAGCGACAACTCTCAAAAGGAGCAAGTCAATGCTGAAGTTTTAAGTAAAGAAGAACCATCTCATCAAGTGATCAAGAAGCTTTCCACTGGTGAAGTGAAATTCGTTGAAGATGAAGATGATGATGTGCATGTGCAAATTCCTCATGATCCAAACATGCATCATGGGTCAACCAATGCCCATGGTGATGCTTCCATCTCAAGAAGGGGTCATGACTCAATAGAACAAGCTAGTCAAGATCCACCACAAGCTCTAGGAGACAACCAAGGTGGTGATCAAGACAATCAAGATCTTGATCCTCCAATCAATCAAGACAATGAAGATGAAGATGATGGTCCAATCCAAACAAGAACAACCATCCCTCATCCAAGAGTTCATCAATCTATTCAACGGGACCATCCCGTTGATAGTGTATTGGGAGACATACAACGAGGGGTAACAACACGCTCTCATTTCGTAGCTTTTTGTGAGCATTATTCTTTTGTCTCTTCCAAATTGCTAGAAAAGGTGAAGGATGCTTTGAAGGACCCAGATTGGGTGATGGCTATGCAAGAGGAGTTGAACAACTTCACTAGGAATAAAGTCTGGTCCTTGGTGGAAAGACCCAAGCAAAATATGATAGGTACCAAGTGGGCCTTCCGCAACAAAGAAGATGAGTATGGCATGGTCACAAGGAACAAGGCATGGTTGGTGGCCAAAGGTTTCACTCAAATTGAAGGTTTGGATTTTGGGGAGACCTATGCACCTGTAGCTAGGCTTGAATCTATTTGCATATTACTTGCCTTTGCTGCTCACCATGATTTCAAGTTGTTTCAAATGGACGTGAAAAGTGCATTCCTCAATGGCCCCCTCTCCGAAACCGTATATGTGGAGCAACCACCGGGTTTTGAAGATCCACATCATCCCGACCACGTCTACAAGCTTGACAAAGTGCTCTATGGGCTTAAGCAAGCCCCTAGAGCTTGGTATGATTGTCTCAAGGACTTCCTACTCAAATAAGGGTTTGAGATTGGGAAGGCTGATCCTACTTTATTTACTCGCAAAGTCAATAATAATATATTTATTTGCCAAATATATGTCGATGACATTATATTTGGTAGTACTAATACGGCTTTATTGAGCAATTTAGTAGGATCATGACAAAAAGGTTTGAGATGTCCATGATGGGGGAGTTGACTTACTTTCTTGGATTTCAAATCAAGTAACTCAAGGATGGCACTTTCATAAGTCAAACCAAGTACACCACCGACATGCTAAAGAAGTTTGACATGGACAAGGCCAAGCCCATTAAGACCCCAATGCCTACAACCGAACATCTTGACCTTGATGGAGACAGCAAGGCCATAGATCAAAAGGTATATCGCTCCATGATTGGATCCTTGCTTTACCTTTGTGCATGTAGACCCGATATTATGCTTAGTGTGTGCATGTGTGCAAGATTTCAAGCCAATCCGAAAGAATGTCATATCATGGCTGTTAAGAGAATTTTTCAGTATCTTGTGCTCACTCCTAGTCTTGGCTTGTGGTATCCAAAGGGCTCCACTTTCACTCTACTTGGCTATTCCGACTCGGATTATACCGGTTGTAGGGTAGAGCGAAAGAGTACATCCGGGACATGCCAATTTCTTGGTAGGTCTTTGATGTCATAGAGTTCTAAGAAGCAAAACTCTATTGCCTTATCCACCGTTGAGGCCAAGTATGTGGCGGTCGACGCTTGCTGTGCCCAACTGCTTTGGATGAAGCAAACCTTGAGAGACTTTGGTTGTGAGCAAAGTAAGATTCCTCTCTTATGTGACAATGAGGGAGCAATCAAGCTAGTTGACAATCCTGTAAACCACTCAAGAACAAAGCACATAGACATTCGCCATCACTTCTTGAGAGACCACCAAGCCAAAGGAGATATCGATGTGCAACATGTGAGAACCGAATTTCAGTTAGCCGATATCTTCACAAATCCTCTAGATGAGTCGAGATTTTGTGCTTTGAGGCGTGAGCTATTGATTCTCGTAACGTGGCTTGACATCTTGTGCACACTTGTATGATTTAGAATTGGATAAAATTCTTGTGAAAAGTTGTGTGAAACTTTCAAAACCTATTTTTCACAGCTCCAATCTGGACATATTTGAGTTGGTTTGAGTACATTATATTGTTCACCACTTCTAGGGCTGTTTCTCGCAGGTTTTTTGTCTACCGGAACTTCTGCTTGTGGCATGAGTGGTATTGATCCCACCTATGTGCTCAACAATTTGCTCCGTGATACTATTGATCCCACCTATGGAGGCAGGCTTTGCTCCTTGGAGCCTCTCGGAGCCTACCCTTTTTGGCATTTGATGCCAAAGGGGGAGTGTTAGGCTTTTATCTTGATGTAATAGGGATAGTTAAAAATTTTGTTGTGTAGTAACTTTATCTCGTGTGGTGAACCCTGTGGTAAACTTGAACTATGTGTGTGTGATAGTTGAGTGTAGGCTAAAACATTTATGCTTAATGTCTATCTTAGCTTGTTTAGCCTTTTTGTGTTGATGCTTATGATGGTTGTTTATTTAAGAATGGTTATGTTGAGTTTAAGTCCTTTTCTTTCTTGCATAACCATTCAAGTTCTCTTGATTTATTCTTGTGATATAACCTGTCATATGCATCACCGTTTTATTGTTTCACACACACTTAGGCACCCCATGTATTGCAAAATTTAGGGGGAGCTTATTCTTAATGTATGCAATCTTGACTTGAATCAAGATTTGAAATTTCAAATCCTATGCATACATTAAGGGGGAGCTCAACTTGAATTTTGGAATTCAAAAGCTTTAATTCTTTCTATCTATTGTAAGCCTAAATTGGTTGTCATCAATTACCAAAAAGGGGGAGTTTGTAACTGCATTCGCCCCCGATGTGGGTTTTGGATAATTAATGACAATCAAATTAGGGACTAACATATTTATCAAGTGTAATCTACAAGTGTTAGTCCATTGATGGAATTGAAAAAGAATATTTGGTGAATTATAGCACCCTAAATTTTGATGGACAAAAGGCGCTTCGACTCAAGGGTTTCAACACCGTTTATTTTGATTTGAGTCGTAGGCAACGCCGCACTATTAAGAGGGATACAAATCTAGTTGGCAAAATAGGGATAAAAAGTGCTCTTGTCGAAGCTTAGTAGGCTGGAGAGCTGGACCGGAAGTTCTCGTGAGCTAGACCGAAAGTTCCGGTGAGCTGCACCGGAAGTTCTGGTCGCTGGCGCCCGCGCGCGTCCGCGTGCGAGTATTTTATTCCGGTCTCCGTCCGGAAGTTCCGGTACTTACCGAAAGTTTCGGTCAGGCACCGGAAGTTCTGGTTGGTGCAGTTTGCGTGCGCGTTCGCGTGCGAGAGAATTGTTCCGGGTTCCGTCTGGAGGTTCCGATATGGACCGCAGGTTCCGGTCCTAGCACCGGAAGTTCCGGTGGACCCGAGTTGACGGACAAGCCCAACAGTCTGATCTCGTTTGACCGGAAGTTCCGGTGGCTTCCACCAGAACTTCCGGTGGCTCATCCGAGCCCAAGTATATAAGCTACTCACCCCATTTCTAACCGTTGCCCGAGCTTTGCACATTCATTTCTGCTCTCCCAACTCTCTCCAAGCTGTGACTCGCCCACTCTCTCCTTCCATTGCCTCCAAGTTTCAATCTTCAATTGTTTGAGCTAGGGACGTGAGATTTGAGAGCGGGAGCATCGATCTTCGACTTGAGCACTTGGATTCCTTGTTTTGCCGGCTTGATTTGTGTTTGTTTCTCTTGGGTTCTTGAAACCCTAGCTGGCTAGGCGTTCTTTGTGGTTGCCCGTATTGATTCATTTGTGAGGGCACCCCGAAGTGTTTATATCACTCTTTGATTCTTAGTGGAAATCTCAAGCTAGCCTTCGTGGTTGCTTGAGAGAGAAGACCTTAGTGGTTGGACCTTCATGGTCACCTCAACAACGAGAAAGTAGGAACTCTTTAGTGGAGATTGTCGAACCTCGGTAAAAATAGCTTGTCTTGCTGGGCGGTAGCTTCGACTACCCTTTGTTCTTGTTGTTCTTCCTCTCTACCCT
Source organism: Saccharum hybrid cultivar R570 (assembly GCA_038087645.1). NCBI lineage: Eukaryota > Viridiplantae > Streptophyta > Magnoliopsida > Poales > Poaceae > Saccharum > Saccharum hybrid cultivar. Next base: position 15,461,441 of record JAQSUU010000402.1, read on the forward strand.
CAACTTTTTAGGTGAGAGGTCCCGATCTATGGTTTGGTATGGTGCTAAGCCTTGAGGAGTTCAACATACTCATCAACAACCTCTAGGAGGGTGCGGTAATACTTGGATCTGAAATCCCAACTTGATTCACTTTGATTTCATAGCTTATTTATGGCATCAGAAGTTCTGAAGGTCTGCATAGGAAGTTCTGGTCCCCCTTACCGAAACTTCCGCTCTAGACCACCGGAACTTCCGGTCTGTTATTTAACTTCCGCAAATTCGAGTTTGTGAGTTTCAGGTTTTACAAAAAGGCCTATTCACCCCCTCTAGGCCAATTAGGTCCTTTCAGTTTTTAATAAAAAAGCTAATAGGTGGGTCCTACAATGGGATAGAGGAGGATATAGAGTACGGACGGGTGCGGGAGAAAGCCGTATAGAGAAGAGAATCTTAATGACCAGACTATAATATTCTTTTTAGAGGATGAATATAGAGTACGACGAGTGCGGACAACCTTATTTCTGTAAACCGACGCCTCCTCACATAAAACAGTACATTAACAGTAACACGCCCGCAGCCGTTCGATTGTCCCAACGTCGCATCCTACCGTCCACGCACATGTCGTTCACGAGTCTACTGGCATCCTCTAGGTGCAGGGCCTCCTCCAGTTAAAAAAAACAAAAGGCGTTGCCATCTCCGCTCGCGGCCCTCACCTCCGCCTCCACGACTTTGCGACGCTGCCCCGCACCGCGCGCGCTACGCGCCACCGCCGCCGCGTCGCATCAACCTTGCGCCGCCTCCTTCACTCGCGTCCTCACCTCCGTCTCCCGCGCCTGCCCGCGCTATGCGCCGCCGCCGCCGCCTCGCATCCCAGCCTACCTGCAGCCCCCAGGGCGCCGCCCTCCTCAAAACCCCATCCAGCCCTGGGCTCCGCAAGCTGTTGATTTTGCCGTCGCCGGGGAGGCCACGTCTACCATGTAGCCCACCAGAATTGTCCTCTCCAGTGCCGAAACCACCAGCGAGGTCTCAGCCGGACTCCCAGCGACCGGCGAGGTCTCAGGCGAACTCCTCCGCTCTTGCATCGCCGGTGGCCTTGCCTGCGGCGTGCTCCCTTTCATCTCTGTGCGAGGTAACCACTCCGGCAACTATTTCAATTTGACTTACGTAGCCGCCATCGGTACCATTGCCCCGTCGTCAGTAGCCTCCGACGATTTTCTAATGCTTCCCATCTTTTGAGTGTTGACCTCTAGGATCTTACTAGAAGTAGAACAGTGGGGTAGTGCTATGCATTTCGGGTATAAACATCAAGTTCACAGTGAAAAACCTACTGGATCCGAGAGAGAGTGAGAGAAAGGGAGAGATTGAGGTAGTGCAAACCATCGGAAGGAAGGGTGGTGGTGTTGGAGCTCGAGCCGGTCGCCATCACGGACGTTGATGGTGGCTGCGCACGGGCAGCGACGTTCGGGGAAGGGAAGGTCGATGCAGTGGAGATCGGGCGGCGCAGTGCAGTGGCGGTGACGGCGTGGAGGTGCTTCCCGTCACTTGGCTGCGCCCCTATTCGAGATCGGATTTAGGGTTTGTAGGTGGGGCGTCGAGCTCAGGCCAACCTCGTGAGCAGAGCCGCCGGCCCCCCACCTCTATTTATAGCGCAGGGTGACGAGGGCCCGCCAGCCATGGATGGGCTGGGCGCCCCCGATCAGGGCGCGAGTCAAGGCCCAAAGAAGCCGTTGGGCCTCCTTGGTCAGGAGATCAACCTAACATTCTCCCCCTTGATCTCAACATATACTTTAACCTTTAAACTTTGACTTCAATACTTTTCACTTTACTCGTTCCATCACAGATAAGTGTATAGAGCATATTTCATCGTCACGGTCAACTGCCGATGGATTTGACAGCTACAATACACATATCTGATCTGAAACAGTTACTTTAACTTTGGGCCCTTTATTATTGTCCAGGAGTCATAGGCTTTCCCTTAAATCCATGCCGGCTACATGTTCTCTGAACACGTTGGGTGGTAAGCCTTTTGTAAGCGGATCCGCGAGCATCTTTTCAGTGCTTATATGCTCAAGACTTATAATTTGATCCCGGACTTTATCCTTCACAACATAATACTTTATGTCAATGTGTTTGGCAGCACCACTTGACCTATTGTTGTGAGCGTACTGTACTGCTAGATCATTATCGCAGTATAATTTTAGTGGCTTATGTATGCTGTCGACCACATTCAAACCGGGTATGAACTTCTTTAGCCAGTTCACCTGCCCCGTTGCCTCATAACACGCTACAAACTCGGCATACATTGTGGACGATGTAGTGACGGTTTATTTCGAGCTTTTCCATGAAATTGCTCCTCCTGCGAGAGTGAATACATATCCTGACGTGGATTTTCTATCATCTCCCGCATAATCAGAATCCGAATACCCCACTATCTGGAGAGAATCTGATTTTCTGTACGTCAACATGAGGCCTTTCGTACCTTGCAAATATCGCAAGACTTTCTTTACCAGTTTCCAGTGTTCAATTCCTGGATTACTTTGAAATCTGCCAAGCAACCCGGTAACAAAAGCTAAGTCAGGGCGCGTGCATACTTGAGCATATTGCAGGCTTCCGACAGCAGAAGCATATGGAACCACTTTCATTTGATCGAGCTCGTATTGGTTCCTAGGGCATTGAAAATCCCCATATCTGTCGCCCTTGACCATAGGTGCAGGTGAGGCACTACATTTATGCATACTGAATTTCTTTAAAACCTTTTCTACGTATGCCTTTTGTGATAGTCCTAATACCCCTTTATTTCTATCTCGGTGAATCTCTATGCCCAAAACAAATGAAGCTTCACCAAGATCTTTCATATCAAATTTTAAAGATAAAAACTTCTTTGTCTCAAGTAGTAGATTGACATCACTACTAGCGAGTAAGATATCATCTACATACAGGATTAGGAAGATATACCTTCCATTCTTAAACTTTGTATAAACGCAATTATCCTCAATATTTTCTTTAAACCCAAAATTCTTTATTGTTCTGTCAAACTTCAAGTACCACTGTCTCGAAGCTTGCTTTAACCCATAAATCGATTTCTTTAAGCGGCATCCCATTCGTTCTTTTCCTTCTACGACAAAACCTTTCGGTTGTGCCATATAAACATTTTCCTCCAGATCCCCATTCAGGAATGCCGTTTTTATATCCATCTGATGTAATTCTAAATCATAGTGTGCCACTAACGCCATTATAATTCTGAAGGAATCCTTACATGAGACTGGAGAAAACGTCTCATTGTAATCAATCCCTTCTCTTTGCGTAAAACCTTTTGCCACAAGTCGCGCTTTAAATCTTTCAATATTCCCTTGGGAGTCACGTTTTGTCTTGTAGACCCATTTGCAGCCTACTGTCTTGGCTCCTTTAGGAATAGGCTCTAAGTCCCAAACTTTGTTGGTACTCATTGACTTTATTTCATCTTCCATGGCCTCAAGCCACTTGGATGAATTATCGCTTCTCATGGCTTCTTCAAATGAAGTGGGATCACCCTCCATTTGAAAATCTTCAGTGTTATACACCTCATAATCATTGGGTATAGCTGATCTTCTAACTCTTTGGGACCTTCTAGGGGCCTCCACATTTGGCACATCTTCTGTTTGGGGCTGTTGTTGCTCCCCCTCATCTGTGGCATCAGTTTGTATAGGTTCCTGAAGAACAGGTTCCTCATCATTGTTTATTGTTACCACAGGAGAACTGACAACATGTGTTGGCACTACAGTATCTGGCACTGTTGGTGCAACAAGAACAGGTAGTTCAAAGAATGGTTCCTGAATCATCGGATTGGGCACACATACCCGCTTCTCTTCAAGAACAATTTCTCGAGCCACCATGCTCCCCCTCATCATTTCATCCTCTAAGATAACAGTGTGTCTCGTTTCTACAAATTTTGTGTATCTGTCTGAACAGTAGAAACGAAAACCTTTTGACTTTTCAGGATAGCCAATGAAATGACAACTAATTGTTTTGGGATCTAACTTCCCAATATTTGGGTTAAACACTTTTGCCTCAGCAGGACTCCCCCACACACGTAAGTGTTTTAGTGAGGGTTCTCTTCCTGTCCACAATTCGTATGGTGTTTTGGGCACCGCTTTACTTGGTACTCTATTTAGAATATGAATGGCGGTTTTTAACGCCTCCATCCATAGACTCAATGGCAAGTCAGAGTAACTCATCATACTACGCACCATATCCATTAAGGTACGGTTGCGCCTTTCAGCTACTCCATTCTGCTGAGGTTCGCCCGGTGTAGAATACTGGGCTACTATGCCATTCTCCTGTAGAAACCTTGCAAAAGGTCCAGGAACTTGGCCATACGGGGTATGCCGACCGTAGTACTCCCCACCACGATCAGACCGGACCACTTTAATCTTTAAATCATGCTGATTTTCGACTTCAGCCTTAAATATTTTAAATTTATCCAACGCTTCATTTCTTTCTTTAATTGGATAAATGTAACCATAACGGGAGTAATCATCTGTGAATGTGATGAACGAGTCAAAACCATCCACACTTTTCACAGGAACAGGACCACAGATGTCTGTGTGAATTATCTGTAGAATTCATGTGCTTCGTTTAGCATCCTTTTTAATTTGCTTTGTGTATTTTCCTTTAATACATTCTTTACACTGTTCAAAGTCTGAGAACTCTAATGGAGGAAGAATATCATTCTTAACTAGTCTCTCTATTCTCCCCCTCGAAATATGGCCTAAACGACAGTGCCATAATTTCGACGACGCATCTTGAGTTCTCTTTTGTTTTCTGTTTGCGTTCACTAACGAGAATACGTTATCATTCGCATCACATACGGAATTCACATTTTCACGAAGTGATAACAAATAAAGATCTTGCTTTTGAAAAGCAAGGCCAACACATTCATTATTACATAAAATTTCACATTTGCCATCTCCAAAATGGCAATCGAATCCATCATTGTCCAAACATGACACACTAATCAAGTTTCTTTGTAATGACGGGACAAATAAAACATCTTTCAACAAAAGAATGAATCCATCGGCAAGCTCTAAGGAGACATCGCCAACAGCTTCGACGTCTGCTTGGACTCCATTTGCGACTTTAATGTGCCTTTCGCTTCTTTGCGTAGTTCTCGTCGAACGGAATCCCTGTAAAGAATTTGCAACATGAATAGTTGCTCCTGAGTCAATCCACCAAGTAGATTTCGAATACTGTACATACAGGGATTCATTTATAAACGTAATCATGTTCTCACCTTGCTTTGCCATGATCATCTTTAGGAAATCGGGACAATCTTTCTTGTAATGTCCCGTCTTCTTGCAGTGAAGACACTGATCTTTGCTGACTGTAAACTTGTTCTGCTGAGGCTGATGCTGCATGGGAGCTTTGCCCTTTGGCTTTGAGGGAGAGTTGGCATTGGCATTGAAATTCTTTCTTTTGTTGTCTTTAACAAAATTGAGAGTACCACCATTGGCGACTTTTATCCTCTCTTCTTCCTGTGCACACATCGCCATACAACGTTCTAAATCCCATTTTTCGGGCTGAATGTTGTAGTTGACAACAAAAGTGTCAAATTCTTTTGGTAACGAAGCAAAAATCAGATGGACAAGAAACTCTTCTGTAAGAGCCAGGTCCATTGATTTTAACTTGTTATTCAAATGATTCATCTTTGATATGTGCTCTCTAATGCCATTGCCATGACCACCTCCAGTGTATTTTTCTATCACCAGCTGCTTTATCAGCTGAGTAGCATATGTCTTTGAAGAGCCATAGAACTGACTCTTTATCCTTTCCAAGTACTCTGTGACAGTGTCACACTCTTGGATTGAGCCCATTATGGTAGGCTCAATTGTGTTCTTTATGACAGCAACACACTTTTTGTTGGCATTGACCCACTTTTGCTTTTGTAGGTCATATGTCATCTGTACGGGAGCATGGTCCCTCTCTTTTTTCTGCCATTCAGCATCAGACTCATTAGCCTCCCTCACCGGTGCCACAGGTTCACTGGGGCATGGTGTGGTGACCACCCAGTCTACCTCAGCCAAAACAAAGGCGAGGTCAATTTTCTTTTTCCATTCATTGTAGTTGTCACCTTTGAGGGGTGGGATATCTTTGATAAACCCCATCAAAGAGTAACCTCCTGAAAATATAAGTCATATAAAGTGAGAACTTAATTATAACATGAATAATTGCATGCTTTAGTTCCAATGTTGGTCAGAATTAAAACATACAAAAATCATCTTTTTACACTAATTCTAGATCACCGTTGGGCAGAAATAGAATTAATGCATGACAAAAACATAATAACATCATAATACTGCTATTAATCAACGTTGGTCACAATAATAACAACATTATGATCATATTTTAAATTTATCCATTTTTCAAAATTAAATTCTCCCGTTGGTTCGAATTTAATAATGAAATAACATCTTTAAGTACGCAGCGAAAACACTTTAACATAAATATTCCCATAATTATTTTTCCAGAAACATGAAAAAATACTGTGCTGTTCTCCGAGAATTTATCGTTGGACAAAATTTCCACGGAGATCTTACAACAAAATTCAATAGAAAATATCCAAAAAGCATTAACAATGTTTCTGGAAAAATAAAAAAGTGAGAAAACTATTTTCCTTTTCATTTGGCCCAAAACAGCAGGCATTCATCTCGGCCCAGCTGGCCTCGGCCCATTGTCTTTCTCTCTTTCTTTTTTTTTCTCAGTCAGCCGAATAAGGCGCGGCCCAAAACAATAGCGGGCCTCGGCCCAGCACTGTCCGTGGCCCAGCCGCGCCAAAACGGCCGGCCTGTGCGCTGAGTCGCCGAGGCAGCCGCGCCCAGGCCGCAACCTGGGCCTGGGCTGGCATTTCGGCCTCCCGCACTTGCCCGCCTGGGCCGAGTCTAGCCCAACTGCCCGAGACGCGATCTGAACCGTTGATCCTAGGGTTAGTCCATCCGACGGCCACGAGTCATTTTCGGAGGATCAAAACCCCTGGAGCCGCACGTTCTAACCCTAACTTCATTCATTCGACTTCTCCCCCTCTCGTCTCTCATCCGCGCGGCGGCCACAGCAGCGCCGGCGCCCATGGCGCCCGGCCGCTCGGTCGATGGGAAGAAGCCGGCGGTTTCCGTACCCTACCCTCTCTCTCTCTGCTTTCTCTTTCCCACCATTCCGAGCGCCCGCAGAGGCGGCGGCCATGGCGGTCGTCCGCGCCGTTGAGGAGGAGGGCTCCGCCGCTGCACCTCTCGCCAGCGCGCGCGTGCGGCCGAAGCCGCGCGCGGCACTGTCGAGGGGAGCCACGGTGGTGCCTTGCGGACCGAGCGCACGCGGTGGTGTGGGTTTCGACCGTCCACCCGCACGCCGGCGCAGGCCAATGACGCGGTCTTTTCCCGCGCGGTGGGGATGCCGCCAGCGGGTTGCAGAGCCAGGTAAAACACCATATCATCTTTATCTTTGGTAGGACCGGAAATTTCTAGGGTTAGGGTTAGTTGTCTTTTCCGATTTAAAACGGTTCTTTTCATTCTATTTCTATTCCCCGAACTGGATCTACATCTAAGTAGGCGGCCGATACCATTGTTGACCTCTAGGATCTTACTAGAAGTAGAACAGTGGGGTAGTGCTATGCATTTCGGGTATAAACATCAAGTTCACAGTGAAAAACCTACTGGATCCGAGAGAGAGTGAGAGAAAGGGAGAGATTGAGGTAGTGCAAACCATCGGAAGGAAGGGTGGTGGTGTTGGAGCTCGAGCCGGTCGCCATCACGGACGTTGATGGTGGCTGCGCACGGGCAGCGACGTTCGGGGAAGGGAAGGTCGATGCAGTGGAGATCGGGCAGCGCAGTGCAGTGGCGGTGACGGCGTGGAGGTGCTTCCCGTCACTTGGCTGCGCCCCTATTCGAGATCGGATTTAGGGTTTGTAGGTGGGGCGTCGAGCTCAGGCCAACCTCGTGAGCAGAGCCGCCGGCCCCCCACCTCTATTTATAGCGCAGGGTGACGGGGGCCCGCCAGCCATGGATGGGCTGGGCGCCCCCGATCAGGGCGCGAGTCAAGGCCCAAAGAAGCCGTTGGGCCTCCTTGGTCAGGAGATCAACCTAACATTGAGTTCCGTAACAGCAGCATATGTCTCCAAAATCCAGCACGCTTCCATGCCATGGACACAGGACGCAGGCAAAGACGTGTTCATCTGGACAATCCATACCAGGGTAATGTTACCTCCGACTATGTTGTGGATGATTAGGTTCATCTGGACAATCCCGAATCACCTTAACCCATCTGCACATTCCTTTATGCTATTGTTTTATTTGTTCTTCTGCCTCCTCCGATTCCTCACAACGATGTATCCTCGTATTTGTTCTCTTACTTCTTACAGTGTTCTGTACATGGAGCTTTTCGGCGACCTCGCAGAATACCATCGAATTAGGCATGACACCTATCCATAGTGACGTTACCTAAGATGATAATGCACTCAGTGCCTCCAGAAACTTGATATAGCCTCACTGCTGCTACAGGTTTTCCTGAGTGCCTTCCCAGTTTTCATTATGTCCCGTGCTACACTATGCATTTTTTTTTGCCACCCGTAGGTTATAAGTTCATAACCAATTATATGTCCTGTGCTACCACCAGGACAGATGAAATATGTTGTATGCCCGACACCTGCTGCTCTTGGACTCTACTGATTCATGCAGCTACATTGCAGTAAGCATAGGACTACTCATTGACACAATGTGCATCCCTCAAGTTGTTTCATGTACTGAATAGCAGCCTTGGTTGATTGATACATTGTCAATGCCTCTTCTGTTAGATTTTCAGGCATCTACAGTAGGCAAACCCAGCACCTTCTGTTTCCTATCCCTGTCTAAATGTACCAGCTGTTCTTAAAAGGGGATGAATTGGAGACATCGCTGATAACACATTGCTTATGATCCAGCAGTTAATGTCAGGTTTGACCCTTTCTCTTATCTGCGATTTAATTTGGTTAATGTACTATATCTGATACCTCTCTTTTAGTCCAAACAGTTTTCTAGACTGAAAGCAAAATGCGTCATGAATCAGTTTCAGTGAACATTAAACTTTATTGTGTTTTATTCTTCCTCTGATAAAGGCTTCGCTTCAACTACCTATTACGACTGTGTTCATGCTTTACACAGGTTCTTTAGATTGGTACAGTTCAACTGTGCTCTCAACAAAAAAGCTCACCTTTTGTCTACAAAGTCTTAACATGCAGGTTGTAGTATGCCTACCTCACATATCTTACATCAAAAAAAAGTTGTCTTACCTAAGATATAAGTGATTTCAGAAAACTATTCTATGACCATTTCAGAGGTAATGTTGTCATCTAAATGTTGGAAGATTAAATTTACCTTCCTACATGCATAAATTTGTGCCTACAATAACAAATTTGTTCTATTAGTACACTATACATTGGTTGGCTCAAGGTAACTTTGGAACACCACAAATACAATGGTTTGATTTGCCATGAAAAAAATACAGTCACTGTTGCCGTACCATTACAACTGTAAAAAAAAGTAGTCCATGGTTCAGATGTGTGCACAGTACGACTTCAGAAAATATGCACCTCATGGTTCAGACGTCAGCACATCGAAACAATATCCTGCTAATGATCTGTGTTCACCTTTTAAGCGGATTCATTAATAAATAATGCTTTCCTGTTCCAGTTATCTATGCATGCCATATAGTGTATCCAATTTTTGGGTTAGTATATTTATTCCGCCACATTTTGCCTGCTTATTAGTCAAAACTTTAGTTTCTTCTTGCATGCGGTATTTTCAGGTTTACGACCATACCACTATTGATAGATGTGAATTTACCCTCCGGTCCCTGAAGTTGCTCTATCAAGTACCTGTTGCAGTGCTCAAGTATGAAAACAGCTGATTTCGGACAGATATCCAACATGCACTTGCCATATGAAGTACCTTTTGCCAAGCTATGAGATCGCTCCATACATGGTAGTTCTATGAAACAAGCGTTGCAATTTCCAAAACGGCTCCCTTCTTCGTTTACTTTAATAAAAATTCGTTACAATGACTGCTAAACTTGATGCAAATGCAGTATACATGCCAATTTCCATTCTTTTTTGCTAACGTTTCAACACTAATTGCTTTGCTTATGTTTCTGTGCAGGTGGAATTTAACACAAAAAGGGGTGTAAAGACCCAGGAATTTGCCAGTGTTTGCTACATTAGGGTCCACCGTCCACTGCATTCGTCCTTCCGTGTAGGCTTAGAATAACCATGTAACTTGAAGCTTTTATGACCTTATTTGATACACAGACATGTAATATAACTAGTGTGGGAACCCATGCTTCGCACGGATTTTTTTTTTAGGAAGGAGGATGAGAAGAAGAGGGGAAAAACATATATATATATATATATATATATATATATATATATATATATATATATATATATATATATATATATATATATATATATATCTATTACCTAATAATAAAAAGAGAAAATTTCTGCCATCTAAAAGTTTCCGCCACAATTTTTCTGCCCGTCTATCCGCCTCCAGCACGGACGGAACGGACGGATCTGCGTGGGATGGACGTGGTTCTTGGGAAGAGAAGGAGAAACGAAAAATAGAAGAGAAGGAAGGTTCTAGGTGCAAAAGTACAAGATGTAAATAAAAGGTGGAAGGATGTAAACTGAATTTAAGAAACTTGGGGATTCCTGATGTAAAAGTTCAACACATGTTGGGCCTCTTGCTAATGGGCTCAAATCTGCCACGTGGGCCTTAAGGCAAGCCGTGGCCAAATTTTTTTTTCATCTTTTTCTTGGTAAAACACTTCTAAATTATCAGAAAAATTATAGAAATTGACAAAAAAATAGCAAAACTATTTTTTAAGTCCTCTTGACTAGGTATACACCATTTTTTTCTTGGTAAAACACTTGTAAATTATGTGAAAAACTATAGAAATTGATAAAAACTTAGCAAAACTATTTTTTAAGTCCTCTGAGCCTACGCTTGAGAAAAAATATATTTTGTGTGATTACACATCTATGTTTTCTTTCAAAAAATTGATATAGGATGTTTCCTTTTCCTTTTGCCGTGAAATTTTTATAGTAATCCTCTATTGATATATAGAATCTATGGTAAAATTTTATGTACAAGGGACGCATATTGATTGAGATAAAGTTTAAAAGAAAAACAATCCAAATAAAATACAACGTACGAGCATAGAGCACTCGAGACCAGACCACCACACGTGACAAGTCTATCTCTCGGTTAATAGTGATGCAAGCAAGCTTAATATACCTACAGGCTACCCGCATGATGCCGAATCAACCACTTACAAAACTTGTGTATTTGCATGGCTCGGCCTTACGCTGGGTCTTGCCGCCACTGCATAGGAGCATCTTCAGAAATATGAATTGATAGGAAGATCAAGATTCCATGGCTCGAAGGCCACGATGGCGAGGAGAACGGGATGTGTTCACGGAGTGCGATGCCACTCCGTGGGTGCAGAGCCAAGCTCGGCAATTGAGGCTCCAATCTCTGCAAGCTCAGTGGTCCTGCTATATGTGAAGCATCCCATTAAGGCCAGCGGCCACGATAAGGCTCTATCTAGGACACTACTCAGCGGTGGATTAGGTGCGGTGCTGGTGTTCTGACCACATAGTAGCCTATCTGCACCGCATTATTACGCTGAAAGCAACAACATAGTGACATGGTGCGAGTGCACATTCTAGAAGATACATAGGAAGGACATCGTGTCTTGCATGGACGAGCTAGAGGTGATAGTAGCGGTGTTTGAGAAGAGGTTGACGAGGTGGAGACAAACCACAACTGCCCATGGGCATTTACACACTAAAAAAATTTGAACTTTTGACATAAACAATTGTTTCTTTTAAACCTAAATCTTCAGTAGAATAAAAATTAGTATAAGCTTTTTTGTTAACCCGTTGCAACGCACGGGCAATTTTGCTAGTATATATATATAGGGTGAGTTTTCCCTACACGTACGAGTATCTACACCGATCTGAGATTACACGCAACGTCGCGGACGGGAAACGTTGGTGGAGGAAACGGAATGGGGCCCGTATACTCTCCTAGCGGGTTGGATATCTTGAAGATCCAGTCACGTAGTTCGGCATGCAACTAAAAGATCCCATCTAGTTGGATATCTTGAAGATCCAGTCACGTAGTTCGGCATGCAATTAAAAGATCCCATCTAGTTAATTGAACTATTTAAATAATATATTTACTGTTATGTCGCCGTGATTCAAGGCTTCTCGGATCAATAAGTAAACAAGGTACGGTGGCACATATATGTGCTGAGAGTATGAGTACGTACGCATATATATCTAGTTTTCACGTGTATGTGCTGAGAGTACGTGTACATACGTATATATGTACCAGAGTATGAGCATATACCTTATTTTAGAAGGGAGTATATGTCCATACCAGTTTTTTAAAAGGGAGTATATGCATATATACTTTACGTGACGAGAGTATGTGTCTGAGTATATGCATATACTTTACGTTGAGAGAGTATGTGTCTGAGTATATGCATATACTTTACGTTGAGAGAGTATGTGTCTGAGTATATGCATATACATAACAAGAGAGTATATGTACATACTATTTTATTACTTTGATAAATACACATACTATTTAGAGAAGATGGTGCGTGCATATACCAATTTTCAACTAAGAGTATGCTTGCATACCTTCTATAAGGGAGTAGGTGTACATATTTTTGACATAAAATTTTGACAGAGTACGCTTTACATACCTGTATACTCTGCAAGCTAGTATAAACATATACTAGGTTTCAGGCTATACAAAAAAAATTAATTACAAAATCCCTCCAAATGTAGGGAGAGGCTGAAAAACTAAAAAAAGGTATACGTCCAAAACATACTCCCAACAGTCTGTAATATTCTGGAGCTTAAATTGACGACAAGTATGGAGAGTCTTTCCGGTAGGCACATTCCGAAGACAATAATCTGAAAGTTTTTGGTCACAAATTAGTCCATGGATGCAAGAGGAACTTCATTTATTAATACATAGCATTCTGAAAGGGGTATATAGGCATACTTTTTTCACGAAAGGAGTACATATTCATACTTTGTAAAAGGGGCATATAGGCGTCCTGTTTTTCATGAAAGGAGTACATGTTAATAGGAGTATGTATGCATACTTCTTTTAAAAAGGATTAGATTTTCATACCTGAGTATGTTCATATACTGATATACAGAGTATGTATAGATACATGAAAATTATATGAGATCCTATGCATATTCTCCGATAGTATACCGAAGGAGTACGAGTACATACACATTATCAATGGAGTATGAGTCTATACTCATTAACAGAAAGTATATTTATAGGAGTATGAGTACGTACTCTAATCTAAAATAGTATAAACTGATACTTTATTTGGTCTGGAAAAAAGTATCAACTGGTACAATGAATTTGTTTGACTCTGAAAAAAGTATCAACTGTAATCTAATCATAGTGTAATATGATGAAAGTATTGAACTGAAACTATGAAGTGATACGGCTATCTGAGATCGCATTTGAATTTGCTCAACAATACACTTATTGAAAAACTTATGCAGAGATACTAGCTTTTTTCTGAAAAATAACCTCAAAATACCAACACACCTGTTGGAGCTCGTCATCTCCTAGTCATATGTATATGAATTGTTCACTGAGCATGAACAGGAAACAGGCTGAGAACCTGATTGGAAATTAAAGGAAACAAACGTGACATTAAGTTGTTGGTTTTGAAAATCATTATAATGGAATGCACTCATGCTTGCCATACGCCCATACCTCTGTGTCGAAATCACCATCAATACAACTACAGTGACCAAGCGCACATGTTGTCTCACATCCCATGGCGCTATTGTCACAAACAAATCGAACTTGCTGTGCATGAAGAACAGGACCTGCCCTGCAGATGCAAGATTGGAGAAAAAAATTCCCTTGAATCCAAAACCAACCGACCAAGATTAGCAGCAAATCCACGATCTTCAACAAGGATACACCGTCTCCAACGTGGATCCGCCACCAGCCCCTGTGAATCAACAACTACTGTGAATCAACAATCAAATCCCACCTGGATCCCCTGCGAATCAACAATCAATCCCACGACCAACAGATCAACAAACCAGGAGCAAATCAACAAATCAAATCCCACGAACGACAGCAGGCAGCGGATGTGGATCGGAGAAGCTTCACGCGGACCTGGCCAAGCCGTCGCCAGGGGGGAGGGGGCTCGCCGCCGGTTGCACCGCTGCGGTGTGGGGGCTGCCGCGGTGGGTTGTGGAGGGGACACCCGTCGACGCCAGGTTGGATGGGAGCTGCCGCCGCCCCTGCGCCGCGCTGCTACCGAGTGGAAGGCAGGGGTCGCTGCTACTGCTACTCCATGAACGCAGCCACTGCCGGATCCGCGCAGGATGGGATCAGCGCCGCGAAGGAGGCGGGTGGAGGGGATGCCGCTGCTTGGGAGGTGGCGACGGCGGCTGCTGCCGCGAGGAATCGGGAGAGGCTCTGGCCGGCGTTGCTTATATTGGTTGGATTAACGGGTCCAATTTTTTTAACCCGTTAATAATGTGAAACCTGGGGTGGTCGGTGGAACGCCGTCATCGGCCCGACGCTCGCTCGCGTATATTAGTAGGTCGGAGTAGCTACACGTACGTGTAGAAAGGAATTTCCCTATATATATATATATATATATATATACACGGGGTAAGAACACTGGTTACAGGATTCGGTACCGTTGGGTTAACGGATTGGGACGGTTTACTGACGGACTGATCTACAGTAACAGTTATTACTGTAGATGAATAGGGAAACGAGAGAGAAATATCCGTTAATGTTAATGTACAGTGATCTGTGAGAGGGACAGGATCTGCAACTTTAAGGCATGTGGTAGATGCCAATTGCTCTTCTCAGCTCGCGCCCGCGCATTGCAAGGGGAACTGCCTAGTTAACTTTCATATATACGGAATTGACACTTCACCTATTTGGGAAGAAATTAATAAGAGAAGAGAGGAGGATCCCTGGTTCAACCGTGGTCACCACAGCGTGGCCACATGAGAAACTGCTGCAGTCACTGAGCGGTGGCGAGCAGCGTGAGCAAGCAAGAGGCAACTATAGAAGATGGATCCAAGGACTCAGCGTGCGAACCGGTAGCAAAAACGGCAGGGGCGGATCCAGCACTGGGGCGGGGTGGGCTCGAGCCCCCGCTACCGCCGCTCGGACCATGAAGCCCCTCCTAAGCCCCTGCTACAAATTTATACATATTCAAGTTTAGAAGGAGAGGCTACAGATGAAAGATTATGAGATAAGCTCCTTCTAACTTATTTTCTAAATCCGCCACTGAAAAACGGGTATAGCAAAAGCACATGAGTTTGATGGATTCTTGAGGAGGGGAGTGGATAGGGAAGGTGGGCACCAGATCACATACCACAGCCATCGTCGGTGGCTGCGCGGCCATCGTTGGCGGCGGCGTGTCTCGTCGTGTCGTGCAGGGGTCGGCGGAGAAGTAGAGCTGTAGAGGTGGAGCAACTACGGCTGTCACTGTCACCGGCGCGCCTCATCGTCGTCTCCTCGTCGTGTCGCGCAGGGGGTGACGGAGAAGGAATAACCACGGGTGTCGATGGCAGCGTGCAGCTCGCCGTCGTCTTATCGTCCTATCGCGCTGGTTTCAGGCGGGGTAGGGGTTGTTTAGCCTGTGGCGAAAATTTTACCCCTGTTCGGCTGAGCTTATCAGCACGGCTTATCAGCCGTGGAACAATATTTTTTTTCTCACAGAAAATCAGCCACAGCTGGCTTATAAGCCAAAAACCAGCCTGCCGAACAGGACCTTAGGGTGTCATGTCGAATGTTTTAATGGACGTCGGGAGGGGTGTTTGATACTAATAAGAAAATTAATTACATAGCTCGTCTGGAAACTGCGAGACGAATTTATTAAGCCTAATTAATCTGTCATTATCATATGTTTACTGTAGCACAACATTGTCAAATCATGGATTAATTATGCTAAAAAATTCGTCTCGCAAATTTATCATAATCTGTGTAATTAATTATTTTTTTGTCTACATTTAATACTCTATGTATGTTTCTAAACCTCCGATGCGATGGGTTGAAAATTTTTTAAGAGAAACTATAAACACCCCCCCTAGATTTGGGGAGGACCGGATTTCTGCGTTGACGTGGACAGCACAAGGAAAAAGAGAAACCATGTAGAGACACGCACGAGGCCTTACCTAACGCAGTGAAGACTGCAGCCACAAATTGTTGAAGCACGAGTAGTACTGAACACGGAGGTGCCTAACGCAGTGAAGACTGCAGCCACGAGTACTGAACACGGAGGTGGTAGATGTGGTCTTAAAATTTCTGACGCTAGAATAACGACCACCCTCACCGTCGATCTCTTTCCTCGATGATCCTCACCATCCATCTTACCAACCTCTCTTCGCCTCTAATGCAACGGACTTGGCAGTTGGCACCTACCTCCAGAAGTGGAGCCCGGAGTCACTCAAGACCACGGGAAGGAAGGCGTGCGGCTCCGATCAATCCGCTCTCCATTTCACTAGGCGACGCCAAAGAATGCACAGCTCAACTCCTCCGTCCCAGTCTGGTAGTGGAACGCCAGCGGCGAAGACGACTGTTGTCTTGGTGGCCCTATGGGGCGTCAGTCACTTTGCGCCCATGGTCGAGGTCGGCAAGCGACTACTCGCCATCAGCGACCGCTCCCTCACCGTCAATGTGCTCGTAGTGCCATCGCCGACGGGGAAGTGGGAGGCCGAGATCTTCGAGCGCATACGCCGAGACGAAGCCAGCGGCCTGGACATCCACTTCCACCACCTCCGTGCCGCGGAGCCCCCGACCGACCACACCGGCATTGAGGAGTTCGTCTCCCGCTGCGTGCAGTTGTACGTGCCCCAAGTCAAGGCGATCGTGTCCGGCTTGACATGCCCGGTCGCCTGTAGGCTAAGATCGATCACAATCACAAGCTATGGACCGTGGCTAACCTAGAACACACCCTGGATCAAGAATTGCGCAAAAAGAATGGATGAACACGATGAACACAATGGCAACTGCCCGGGTGACCCTCGGGAGACAGTGCCCTTTTTCACTCTTGATAACTTGAGATCTAAACACAACTACAACTGGTTCAACGCGCTAACACACTCTCTAGAGTCCTAGCCTTTTATACCAAGGCTTATAACACACCCTTACACGAGAGATAACTCACACCATGCGATACAAGAGACTGACAATTCAACTGTCTGCTTAACTTGGACGTCGTGGGCACGGTCACCAGGCCATCCAGCTGCAACCGTTCCCGCTCTTCTTTGAATTCAAATCAACCGAGCTTTGCCGCCTCCCAGCCTTCCTCCATGTCACCAGCAACTCCTAGTCAGCAGGCTTACACCAATAATCTCCCCCTTAAGCCTGATGACCCTCAAGCTCAAGCTGTCGAACACCCAACAGGTGAATCATTATTCCCAGCTTCACTGCTGGCATAGACTTGGTCAAAGCGTCTGCCTTCTGCCCCAAAGTGCTAACTCTCTTGACCACAACATGTCCATTCTCTACACACTCCCTGATAAAATAGTACTTGATATCTATGTGTTTGCTCTTCCCATGAAAAACAGGATTCTTCATCAAAGCAATGGCAGAGTTGTTATCCACATACATCACCACTGCCTTAGGCTGATTCCTAGTGAGCTCACTTAGCAACCTCCTTAACCAGATGGCTTGCTTAGCTGCCTCTGTTGCAGCCATGAATTCAGTCTCACATGATGAAAGTGCTACTGTCTTCTCTTTGTGTGAATTCCAGGTAATCAGACTTTCATTGAGGTAGAAAGCCATTCCAGCTGTACTTCTTCTCCCAACCAAGTCTCCCCCTACATCACTGTCTGAATAACCAGTCAGCACTTCATCCTTTCTTTCTTGAGCATAAACAAGTCCATAACCCAATGTTCCTTTCAGATATCTCAATATCTGCTTAACTGCTTGCATGTGCTTGACAGTAGGCTTCTCCATGTACCTACTTGTCATTCCCACTGCATAGGAGAGATCTGGCCTTGTGTGCAACAGGTACCTCAAACAACCAATCACTCTTCTGTACTTTGTTGCATCAACTCTCTCCCCCTGCTTATCTGCATCCAGCTTCAGTCCAGGATCCATTGGAACTTTGGTGGAGTTACAATCAGCCATTCCAAACTGAGTAAGTACTTTCCTGGCATAGCCTGACTTTTTGATAGCAATGTAGTCCTCCTTTTGTTCCACTTCTAATCCAAGATAGAATGACAACAGACCCATGTCACTCATATCAAATTCTGAAGTCATTTGCTTCTTGAAGGCTACAATTTCTGCAGGATTCCCTCCTGTCACTATCAAATCATCAACATATACTCCTAGGATCAATTGGTTATCCCCAACACCTCTAGTGTACACTGCAGGTTCAGATGGACATTTGTTGAACCTAAGTTTCTTCAGGCTACTGTCCAACTTCACATTCCAGGCTCTAGGGGCCTGTTTTAACCCATACAATGCCTTGGTCAATTTCAGGACTAGGTTCTCTTTTCCCTTCACCACATAGCCCTCTGGCTGAGAAACATACACATCTTCTACAAGTTCACCATTTAGGAATGCAGTCTTTACATCTAGGTGATGCACCTCCCAACCCCAATTAGCAGCCATAGCAAGTAACAACCTTATTGTATCAAGTCTGGCCACAGGTGCAAATACTTCTTCATAATCAATACCTTTTTTTGCACATAGCCTTTTGCTACTAATCTAGCTTTGTGCTTCACCACTTCTCCTTCTGCATTCTTCTTCAGCTTGTAGACCCATTTCAACCCAATGGGTTTGTGTCCTGCTGGTAGCTTAGCCAGCTGCCAGGTCTGGTTCTTGTTAATGGACTGTATCTCACTGTCCATTGCTGCCATCCAGTCCTCATTTCCAACTGCATCTTGATATTTTGTAGGTTCCTCCATCACTGCCAAAAGCACCTCAATTTCAGCATCTGAAGCTAAATCCACTTCTACTGAATCATGATACACATCATTGATGCTTCTGAATCTCACTGGACCATCATCATCCTGGTCTATGGTATCATCAAGATCCATCTCAAACTGTTCCTGATTTCCTCCTGACCCCTCTGGAGCTTCTGCTTCCATTATCTGATCATGAACAACATCAAATTGCATCTCTGTTGCATTGTTTCTAGAACCACCTGCACCATCTTCTATGGGTTGTGGTGCCCCTAGATCCTGCTGCTTCTCCACCATTCTGGTTTGCATCAGGATCATCTTCATGACCACCATTGATTCCCAATGTGTATGTGATTCCATCCATCACATCTTCCACATCAAACTTTGAACCTTTAGTATAGACTGAATCCCACTCCCATGGTATAGCTTCTTCAAATACAACATCTCTACTAACTGCTATCATCTTGGTTTGTGGATCATATAACCTATGAGCCTTGCTACCATCTTCAACACCAAGATACACCATTGGTTTGCTTCTATCATCCAGCTTCTTCAAATGTGGTTTAGCTACCCTCACATTTGCTCTGCACCCAAAAATCCTCACATGACCCAACTGTGGTTTCTTACCACACCAAGCTTCAAAAGGTGTTCTATATACCCCATGGCTTTCATTGGCAGTCTATTGAGCAAATAGATTGAGTGCCTCACTACTTCTACCCACAGTCTCCCTGGCACCTTCATGCTCTTGAGTAAAGCTCTTGACATCTCCATGACAGTCCTGTTCCTCCTCTCCACAACGCCATTCTGTTGTGGGTTGTATGGTGCTGTCATTTGTCTTCTTATACCTGCATTCTCACATATTTCTCTGAAGGCTTCTGACAGAAACTCACCACCCCTATCTGATCTGACCACTTTGATCTTGTAACCCAAGTTGTTTTCAGCTTCTGCCTTGAACTTGGCAAATGCTGAACTTGCCTGATCTTTGGATTTCAGGACTGTCACATTCATCCATCTGGTGCAGTCATCAACAATGAGCATAAAATACTTATTCCCTCCAACAGTTTCAGGTGTAATTGGCCCACATAAATCTACATGCACCAATTCCAAAGGCTAATCTGCTCTCCACATTGAGGCCTTAGGAAACCCACCCTTAGTCTGTTTAGCTGTTAAACATGAATGACACACTTGATCTGGATGATTAATCAGAGGTACCCCCTACCATTTCCTTTTCTGCTAGCATTTTCAAAGCATGAAAATTCACATGACCCAATCTCCCATGCCACAGCCAAGACTGATCACTAATGCTAGCCAACAAGCACACTGGTTCAACTGGATTTAGCTCTAGCATGTATAGTCTGTTCCTAGATCTCTGTACTTTCATTATCAATCTCGGTGGGTTCTTTTCTGAAACTTCTATCACATCCTCATCCATAACAATTCTACGCCCAATCTCAGTTAATTGACCAAGACTCACTAGATTGCTTTTCAATTTAGGAATGTAATAAACATCATAAAGTTCCCACTGATCCCCAGAGCTACCTTCAAACAAAATTGAACCTTTTCCCTGTATATCTACAGTGGACCCATCACCAAAGCGTACCTTGCCACTGACAGACTTGTCAATGGTTCTGAATTTGTGCAGATCACCTGTCATGTGGTTGCTAGCACCATTGTCCATGTACCAGGTGTTACCACATGACTGCCCTTCACCTGCATACAACAGCTCAGGCACTATCCTCACTTCATTCAGCATCAACCTTCCCTGACATTCGTCTGACAATAGAGTTCCTTGCTGTCCCAGCTCTGCTGTTTTAGCAAGTAGCACTGCTCGCTCATACTCTTCTGCTTTGGCATGATATGCTTCTTCCTCCTTCTTCTTTTCTCTGGGACAACAATTTGCATAGTGCCCATAAGTGTGGCACTTGAAACAATTGATGTGACTCTTGTCACGTCGCTCAGTGTTCTCCTTCCCTGCATCCCCTCGTCCTCCCCGGCCTCCTCGACCTCCACCGTGACCGTGTCCCCGACCACGACCTCTAGAGTTCTGTGATCTCCCACCACCTGAACTCTCACCACGCAGCTTCCTCTCTCGTGCTTCCCACTCGGTCTGAGTAAGCAACGCCTGGCTATCTCCTGAGCGACTCCCCCCGGCTCCCCGCCGAGTTCGCTCCTCGAACGCCTTGAGTCGACCTACGGCTTCATCAAAGGCCAAGGTCTTGAGATCATAAAACTGCTCGACTCCGGCTATGACATGGATGAATCTGTCAGACACGGTGTCGAACAGTTTCTTCAATGCCGCATCATCCAAGCTCCCGCCTAAATTTCCGAATTTGACTGACATCGCCGTCAGTTTTCCAGCAAATTCATCGATAGTTTCCTCCTCCTTCATCCTCAACGCATCAAACTCCATCTTCAAAGTTTGCAGGCGCGCATCCTTGACACGCTCGGCCCCCACAAACCTCGCCTTCAGCGAGTCCCAGACTTCCTTCCCCATCTTCTTCTTCGCCACTTGCATCAGTAGCTCATCCGAGAGACACTGGAAGAGATGCGCTCGCACCTTCTTGTCCTTCAAATTTTGCGCCTCCGTCAGGGCTCCTGCCGAACTCCCCTCCGTCGGCTCCACCACTTCCCACCACCCCTGCTCCTCTATGATCGCCTGCACTCGGATGCTCCAGCTGATGTAGTTCGTCGCCGTCAGCGTCGGGAACACCTGCCGGTGCCCACCGTCACCGCTCCCCCGACTCCCATCAGCAACCGTCAGCGACATGACTAAAACTCTTGGTGGTGCTGCAATGTGATTGTGTCCCACGCTCTGATACTAGATTGTAGGCTAAGATCGATCACAATCACAAGCTATGGACCGTGGCTAACCTAGAACACACCCTAGATCAAGAATTGCGCAAAAAGAATGGATGAACACAATGGCAACTGCCCGGGTGACCCCCGGGAGATAGTGCCCTTTTTCACTCTTGATAACTTGAGATCTAAACACAATTACAATTGGTTCAACGCGCTAACACACTCTCTAGAGTCCCAGCCTTTTATACCAATGCTTATAACACACGCTTACACGAGAGATAACTCACACCACATGATACAAGAGACTGACAATGCAACTGTCTGCTTAACTTGGACGTCGTGGGCACGGTCACCAGGCCATCTAGCTACAACCATTCCCACTCTTCTTTGAATTCAAATCAACCGAGCTTTGCCACCTCCCAGCCTTCCTCCATGTCACCAGCAACTCCTAGTCAGCAGGCTTACACCAACATCGCCGCGGTCGTGGTCGACATCTTCTGCACGACGCTCCTCGACGTGCCCCAGGAGCTAGGCATGCCGGCCTACGTCTTCCTCATCAGTAGCGCCGTGATGGCTGCGGTCTTGCTATGCTCCCCGTCGCTCGACGAGGAGGTGGGCACTGGGGTCGAGTTCGAGGAGTTGGAGGGCGGGTTGGACGTGCCTGGGCTCCCGCCGGTGCCGGCGTCCTGCCTCCCACTGGGACTGGACAACAGGAAGATCTCGACATATGAGTGGTTCCTGTACTATAGCAGGCGCTACATGGAGACCAACGGCATCATGATCAACACCATTGACGAGCTTGAGCCAAGCGTTCTTGCAGCTATACCGGCGGGAGATGCACGCGCGGGGTCTGGCCCCCGACGGTATATACGATCGGCCCGGTGGTCGCCATCGCGCCACGGATCTAGCTGCTCAACGAGTGCCTGTGGTGGCTCGACTCACAGCCAACGGCCTCCGTGTTGTTCCTATGCTTCGGAGGCGGCGACGGGTACTTCAGCACGCACCAGGTGCACGAGATAGCACGGGGCCTAGAGCGCAGTGGCCACCGCTTCCTTTGGGTGTTGCGTGGATAGCCGGAGCCCCCAGGCAGCAAGCTACCCACGGATGCAAACCTCTCGGAGCTGCTACAGGCGGGTTTCTTGGAGAAGACAAAGGAGAGAGGGCTCGTGTGGCCCACGAGGGCGCCACAGAAGGAGATACTAGCCCACGCCGCTGTGGGTGGCTTCGTGACGCACTGCGGCTGGAGCTCGATCGTCGAGAGCCTGTGGTTTGGCGTGCCAACTCTGTCATGGCCGCACGCCGCCGAACAGCACTTCAACGCGTTCACGCTTGTGGCAGATATGGGCGTCGCCGAGGCGTTGAAGGTGGACAAGAAGAGAAACAATTTCGTTGAGGCTACCGAGCTGGAGCGAGCGGTTAAAGCTCTCATGGACGACGGCGAGACGGCGAGGAAGATTAGGAACAAATCCATGGAGATGAAGGCTGGGTGCCGCAAGGCCGTGGAGCACGGCGGATCGTCGGTCGTCTGCCTAGAGAGGCTGTATGATGCGCTCATCCAAGGTGACGTGGACCCGAAAGAGTGACGCCACGGACCGCATGCAGCATGTGCTTTCGAATTTCCAATAGGTGCGCTTGGCAGTATTACAATTCGTAACTTCGACTTCACAAAAATATGTCTTCAAACATGTGACACTTCAATGCCATTGTGTGTATTTTCTCTCCTTTTTAATCTTTATACATGTATTTGCGAACACAAGGTTGACAAGTACCCTTGTGTGTTTGTTTTGTGATGAGTGATTGTCAATGTGATCCACGAAGTAGCTTGAGTGGTGACTAACACTATCATGGTGAAAGCTATGTGTGCGGCATATCTCTTGGCTCGTGGTGTGCAGGTGTGGAGCACAGAGGCGGTAGTCGACGGTGAGGTGAAGGTCAAGGAGGACGTGCCGTGCCAACGGACCGGGAGTGGTGAAGGGCGGACGTGAGGCTTGGACCGAGGGACCAAGAGGCCGGGTGATTAGCCACGATGGCTGACACTTGGGACATCGACGAGTGCAAGTGCACATGGTGATGAAGACGGCGTCGGTGAAAGTCCCTAGTTTGGTTTTGGCTAATTGATGAAACCTAGGACTAACCTTTGTATCTAAGTGGATGATTTAGATAAAGGTGGTCATTGAATATGAGACATGACATTGACTCATATGACCAAAATAGTGAAGACCAAGATGAGGCTTGGCTTGATGGACCGGTTGTGAAGGTGAAGGGCAAGTCGAGGCTTCGAAGCGAAGGACCATGCAATGGTGAAGCTTGAGCAAGACTTGGCGCCGATGGACTGATGTAACGGTGAAGAGCAAGTGAAGTAAAGGTCGATGGATCAAGACGGTCATGTGATGATATGAAGTGGATCATATCATTTGGAGAAACAAAATGGGCTCAAGGCAAAGGTATAACCAAAGGACCATTTTGTTTTACACTCAAGACACCATAGAGGGTGTGAGTGGTTTAGGGTCGATAGCCGAACTATTAAGAGGGGAAGTCTTATCAGTTATTCGATGCACGGGTGCCACTAGGTGAATTCATGAAGTGCATTGCATGTAGGGCCTAGTGAGCTAACTGGAAAACCTTTGAAAATGATTGAGAAAAAGCTAACACACAAGCACATGGAGATGTACACTTTATGGTGTTGGCACATTTGCAAAGGTGGCGTTGGTCGCGCTGTGGTTTGCGGGTAGAGAGGGGGTGTGGGTCAGGCGATTTCGGGGAAATGAAATGCCTATTTTCCACTACGCCGAAAGTCGGAAATGGAGGCGAACGGAGGTCACCAGGATATCAGATGCTGCACCGGACGCAGTCACGGTTTGACCGGACGCGTCCGGTCAGTACAGCGCAGCAGTCAGGCGTGCGGGCTAGGGTTTGCAACCGGCGCGTCCGGTCACTCGCGGGACCGGAGCGTCCGGTCGGGCACCCAGAGGAACAGTGCGTGGCGAAGGGCTGAGCGGACGCATGGCGCGTCCGGTCACACGCGATCGGACATGTCCGGTCGCGAAGGGAGCTTACTAGACTCTGACCGGACGCTGGCACTGTCGCGTCCGGTCGTTGCGTGGAGCGCGTCCGGTCGTTGCGTCGCGGGTGCGCGGCACTGTGTGTTTGGCGCGTCTGGTCATTTGAGTGGCGCGTCCGGTCGTCGCGTTTGACCATTGGTGCGCAGTGACCGTTGGAGGATCTGGCAGTCGCAGTTGAAATTCGAGGGACACGTGGACGGCGCAGGGCGATCGGACGCGGTGAAGCGCGTCCGGTCAGTTTCGACCGGCGCGTCCGGTCGCTCGTGAAAAACGCTCAGTGGAGTAGCAACGGCTCTATTTGTATGGGATGCTTATAAATACTCGTTGGCCGGCCCTTGGGGAGGTCTCTTGGCATTTCTAACACTCTTGTGCATCCTTTGAGCTAAAGCTTCTCCTCCCACTCATCTCTCTTGCTTGATTGCAAATCAAAAGTGAGATTGAGTGATCCCAAAGTGCATTGCATAGCTTGAGGGCATCTAGTGGCACTTGTGGGTGGTTTAGCCGGTGGATTTTTTGTTACTCTTGGAGAGTACCGCTCCTAGCCGGCTTGGAGATTGTTGCAGGCGTTGGCAAGAGAAGGTGATTGTTCTTGGCCACCTCCGGTTGATTGTGAGAGGTTCTTGTGCTTTCCTTGGCGGGACGTCAAAAGCAACTCTAGTGGAATGCGCGTGTCATTGAGTTACCTCACTTGAGAGTGGTGTCTTGCGGTGCCTTGCGGGGCGTGCCTTGAGGGGCAAGTGACTTGAGGGTCACACCAGGAAACCATCTAAGTGTTGGTCGACACAACCGGTGACGTAACTTGTCGGTGCACAAGTGAACACCGGGTGAACAAAAATATTGTGTCTCTTGTCTCCCGGTGATTGGTCTTCATATTGTGTTGTTGTCAATATTGATTGATTGTATATCATCTTAGTGATTGGCAACATCTTCTCTCCACCGTCGGTATAAGAATCACAGTCCTCTCTCTTGCTTTTACTAGATTATCTTGTGTAGCTCTAGTGGTAACTTTGCTAGTAGTGTTGTTAGCTTGCTCTCTAGTGTAAAATTAGTGACATAGCACTTGTGTGAATTAGAGATCATAATCTACTAGACTTGTGGATAGGAGGCTTGCATCACAACCTTTGGCTAAGTAAAACTCGCTTTACGCCGTTTGTTATTCTAACAAGTTTGCTTAGTGGTATTTGTAGAATTTTTTTATAGACTATTCACCCTCCCTCTAGCCATCTAGGACCTTACAGTCGGCCAAGTCAAGATGGAGACGATGGCGTCGTGGCACTTGGCGGAGGCCGGTGGGCCGAGTCAAGGAGGAAGGTGAAGGCGTCATGCTTGGCGGGAGGTCGGACACGCGTTGACATCAGGGGTTTGGTGGTTTCATCCTCAAAACCATCGGCGGGGGACACGTATGGAGTACGCTACTCGCGAGCGGTTTGGTGGTTTAGGCCTCAAAACTATCGGAGGCGGGTTTACGGGTTTGGGCCTCAAAACCCGGGCGGAGGTTTCGAGGAGGAACGGACGACACGTGGTAGCATCGGGGAGTTCGCGTCGAGGCGAAGCTACCGGTGAGGAGGCGCAGTGGCCGTCGGATGAAGATGACACAGGGTTGGACCTTTGCGCCCTTTGGCTAAATGGTTGGGCTCATTTGTATCCAGGGGCAAAACTGGAATTGTGTAATAGCCCTGTTAAATAGGATGAGAGAGCCCCATCTCCCTCTCCTCCTCCATTTTTATTTTCTCCTTTAGGGTTTCTTCCTCTAGGTGCTTGTGTGAGAGAGAGGTCCACTAATCCACCAATTAGTGTAAGAACCATGAATCTTTGAGGGAAGGAGGTTCCGAATCCTCCGGTGTCCTCCGGTGTTCAGCGGAGAAATCAATTTGTGAGTTTATGATATGTTCTTCGCGTTCTTCGTTTTCTCCCCTCTAGTTCTTCCTTCGATTCGTCATTTCTAGACCATTTTGGTTTATTTTTGTTGCCTTGATTCGTGCTATGACGTGAGTAGAATCTTTCCACCGAAGAAAATCCATCAATTCCTCACGAGCAAGTAGATCGGGCGATTTCTTGGTCTAGGTCTCAAGAACCGGTGTTTTTCATTCTCCTTCGATTTCCCGTTGATTGGCTTCAAATTGGACGATGACCTCTTAGAGGTAGCTCCCCTACTGCCTTGTGATCATGCTCACCAAGTTTCGTGGCAGTTGGTGAAGATTTGGCCGCAAATCGAAAGATCGAAGAGAGGAGGCGATTTTCAGAGCTCTCTGTTCCTGTTGTTTCGCGATTCGCGGACAGTCTGCGGCACTATAGCGGACAGTCCGGGAGTTAAGATTTTTTTCTGTGCTTTCTTTGCTGCATGGTGTCCGTACTTGCGGACTGTCCGGTGCCCAAGCCCGGACTGTCCGTGGTACTGTAGCAGTTGTTTTTCAGTCAAGAACAGAACTGCTTCCGCGAAGTTCGTTTTCAGTTTTTGACCTACGGACTGTCCGCGGTACTGTAGCGGACTGTCAATGGTACTGTAGAGTACTGCAGCGGACTGTCCGCGGTACTGTAGCGGACTGTTCGCGGCTCGCAATCTGTGCTCTTGCGATCCGTTTCTCGCCCGTTCGGTTTCCAATTCGAGTTCCGTCTTTTGCGTTGGGTTTCTAGTGATCTGAGGAACGTCTTTAGGGTCTCTTAACTCTTGGTGGCTTGAGTTTTCATAGCTTTTGTTTGTGTGCCTTTTGGGGTTGATTTTGGGACAGCGGTCGAAAGTTTCGAAAGAAATTTGAGGCTTCCATTCACCCCCTCTGGTCACCGTTTCCGGTCCTTCAGTATTTGGCTCCTAAAAAGACATTTCTGCCCTTCTGTATATGTTTGCTCGCTCCCTTGTGTTCGTTTGATTTTTCTATCCGTACCAACTGTTCCTGGCCGCCTAGCCACGACGCTTGCTGGCTAGCCGCCGCCGTCTGGGCATGCAAGCTAGCTGGCCGCCTCCAAGGCAGGCAGGCAGCGCGGCCAGGTCTTGAACGCCCTGAACGTCCGGCGCGGCTAGGTCTTGAACGCCCGACGTGGCCAGGTCTTGAACGCCCACGTGACCAGGTCTATAACGCCCGCGCGCGCCAAGTGCTTGAGCGCGCGTGGCCAGGCCGTCTGCGGTTGCTGCCTGGCCATGGGTGGCGTCGGGCGGCCAGGCGAGAGGTCGGGATCATGGTGGGCGGCGGCAAGATGAAGCTCGATCGGTTAGGGCGACTCAAAACGTCGGGCTCTCCACGTATGTACGGTGCAAAAAAAGACCAGAAGGGTAAAAACGTCCTTTGAGTGCCAAATATAGGGAGGAATACTAGAAAAGAAAGAAAAATACACAAAATGGCAAGAAAATCAAGTGTCACGTGTTTGGAGGCCTATTTTTGCGAAGTCGACTTTATGAATAGCACAATTACGAAGCACAACAATTGAAGTCCCAAATATCCAATTTTCTCCGATTGTCACTATCCGTTCGTGTTTCGTGTTTGATGTCGTGATCCTGATGGAGATTGGTTTTACTTGCGTTAATTATATCTGTTTATGGGATGCTTGCAGGTTTGTTCGTTAGCCTGCAAATAGATTTAGTTTTGGACGCTGCTAACGCACAACCGCCGTGTACAACCGCCGTGTGTTAGGCCAGCCGCACGACCGGTCGATTTGGCCTGTGCCCCGACGGCTCATCTTCTTCCTCCTGGCGTCTTCTCCCTCTCTGGCGACACTCGCCCCCGCCGCCGCCACGCCACGGTGCGCTAGGGGTTCCGTGCGGAGCGCTCCGCCCTTGGGATCCAATATGCGTCATTCATGGGCGTGGCACAACGAATTCGCATATTCGGGGCATCGATCTAGTGCAGAGAAGCTGAGGGAGGACAACCCCTTGAGGTTCGTGCGCGCGTGGTGTGCATCAGCGGCTATTGTGCTGCATGACCATCACATCATGGCGCTAGAATCGAGTGAGGAGGTGGCGGTTACTGCCCCCAAACTATAAAATGGGGAGGAGGTGAGGGGGTGATCTGCTCTCTCCACACACGTCTCTGCTATCGCTTACGTCGTCTTTGTAGTTGCACCACCGCTAACGCTTCGCATCCCCATTCCTCCTGCGGCGCCCACCTTGTTCTTGCTTCAGACCTCCAGAGTGATGGCGCGGAGTGGGTGGCTTCACAAGCGAACGAGGAGAGCACAAACCTTCTCTTGTCTTGGAACATGCTCCTGGAGAGAGGTCTTCTTGGGTGGAGACCGGGCCTGACGGAGGAGGAACTAAGGCCAAGAGCGTCAGAGGTTGTCACCTTCACCTCCTTCCATCGCGGTGGCTTTGGCATCCCCACGCACCCCTTCTTTCGAGGGCTCCTATACTTCTACAGGGACCGCCTCCATGACCTGACTACATACAAGATCATCCACCTCGCCATCCTCGTGGCACTATCGAGTGTTTCCTAGGAGTTACCATCACTTCGCGCTTTGGAGGCAACTCTTCCAAGTGGAGCTGGTGGAGACGAATGGCATCCCCAACTGAGTGGGCACTGCCGTCATATGGCTTCGCCTCGACACGGGGTAGCTCTACCTCGACCTCACACTCCGATCCCCTTGTGGAACCAGGGGTGGCACAAGGGATGGCTTACCTTCCAACAAGATGGTCGGTTTCAAGGTTAATATATAGCACAAAAATAATGATTTGAATAAATAATAGGTACGAGCAATAGGAACAAGTACAAATAAGGTCAGAATAACTCCAAATCTAGCACTACTAATCTACTATACATATGTTAATTCCAGAAAAAGAGATTGTAGTAGTTTTAAAAATGAGTTACTTACATTTTAGAAGATGAACTAGTTTTTATTATTTTGATAAATGGCCAAAATCTGGTATTAATAGTTCAGTGACAAAAGAACTTTCTAGTTTTAGACTTGCAGGAGCAATTAAAAACAAACTCGGACAAATAGGTAGACACTAAAAATGGACTCTTCCTAAGGCCTTGTTTGAATGCATGTGTATACTTTAATCCGCATGTGTATACTTTAATCCACATATGTTGGAGTGGAATGGAATATAACTTAGTTCAATTCCACTCCAATCCACTTTAACATATGTGGATTGAGATAAATACATGCGTATCCAAACAAGACCAATGTGGTCAACAACCTTAATTAATTATTGTCCTAAACCATGTGTATATCTTGATAGGGCATATCATTAGCACACTAGTGAATGCTTACCAGGGCTACATCTAAGCTAGCTATGCACTGCAGCGAACACCGCCTATTTACCAATTGGTTTATTCACTACCTGTGGCCGGCCCTAGTGGGTACTCCACCACCAACTCCAATCAAAACCCGATGCCGGCTGCATGTTTATACACATTTTCATGAATTACATAACAGGTGAAACCAGCTTAGATTAGCTGCAGCAAAATTGGACCACTAACCTCACATAGTCACATAGAAGTTGGCGGAAGTTCTTGTCTGTGACTCACCATATAGAGACCGGGAAAATTGCATTATTGTTTACAGTAGGAACGAGCTAGAACACAAGGTCCGAGCCATTATCTTATCCATATCTATTATAAAGATAAACCTCACTAGCTATTTCTTTCAACATACAAGCTATCCACCTAGACAAAGCACTATCACATACAATTAACATCCACTAAGCAAAGAACATGCAAGTTATCCACCTAGACAAAACACTATCACATACAATTAACATCCACTAAGCAAAGCCCCACTAACTATTTATTTCAATATGTAAGTTGTCCATATATATACTATATAATATCATGTTCCTGCATACAGATACATCTCCTAATTCTTACTGATTAATATCCTAACTCATTTAGATTCCTTCTTCGTACCCGCGGCAACGTGCGGGAAATCCTCCTAGTTTGAAAAAAAAAACTCCCTGAATGTCCTCTTAATAATTATTATTACGGTAGATAAATAGCTGGTGTGTTATGAACGCCACACTTCTTCCATTGTAAATCTACGAAGTTTTGAACACATTTAAATATGATCCCCAATTACGTTTCACGACATACACAAAGAAACTATATATATTTCCATATGATCAACCTAAATAACTTTAGTCATTTGCATGCATATATATGCATGGTTGACCGGTTCTAAGTCAGTCCCCAGCAGCATTATTGGGTGGCCATAGTTGCGTACCAGGATACCACTGGTATAGGAATTCGTACGTCATGCCCCGGCCCGCTCGAGGAGACCGTCACGTACAGGGTTACTGTTTAAATAGAACGCACGTCCTGCTTGTCCAGACCACCAAGACGCAAACCCTCTCCCTAGAGCACTAGTATATATACCGTACGTGCTTGTTAGTGTTTTTGTTATTTTGATAAGTACACAACCGCTTATAAAACCAACTAAATGGTGCCTAAAAAAATCTAGTTTTAGACTCGTATATATAGGGCCAAAAATAAACTCGGATAATAGTTAGACACTAAAAGTGTGTGTATCTTGATAGGGCATAAACCGTGTGTATATATTTATAGGGCATATCGCTAGTGAATGCTAACCAGGTAAGCTGTGGCCATCGTGGGTACTCCACCAACTCGAATAAAAAACCGACGTCAGCTGCATATGTTTATACACATTTTCATTAATGAATGAATATCTATCTATCTATCTATTTATCTATCTGTCTATCTGAATTTATATCTATATCTATATCTCGTACAGGGTTTACTGTTCGGTTGATGGTTTCTGCGGCTAATAAACTGGCTGATGCTATTTTGTTGTGAGAAAAAAACACTATACCATGGCTAATAAGCAGTTCAAGCGAACACGGCGACCCTACAAGAGTTCTATGTTGACATGCAAGTTGTCCACCTAAGCAAGTCCACTATCAAATGTAATTCTAACTACTAGGATCTGCAATTATGATATACATATCAACAAGACACATGATCCACTAACATACATTTAGTTGTTTATATCAGTGTGCCACACCATTCATGGACATTAAAATAGTTTATCCATTGATATAAATAAAAATATGTAGTTGAATACCATTCCAAATCGACCGCAATTTCAGCAGCAATGCGCGGATATGCTTCTAGGATCTTATAATCCTAAACCCCACTTGAGTTCAATCTCAACGTGCAAGCTAGCTGTCCACCTCAGCAATCCATTGTCAGATGCATTTATAGCCCACTAGTATTTGCAATTATGATTTACACGTCAGCAAGACATATCATCCACTAACATGCATTTAGTTATCCACATCAGCGTACCACATCATCCACTAACATTAATTTATAATTGATTATCCTTCTGTATAAGTAACTATATATAATCTAATTTTATTCTAAATCATCATCAATTTCTGCAACGCGCCGGTAACAGGTGAAACCAGCTTAGCTGCAGCAAAATTGGACCATTAACCTCACATAGCAGTTGGGCGGAATACACGTCCTTGTTTGTGACTCACCATACAGACCGGAAAAAATTGCATTATTGCTTGCAGTAGGAACGATTCCCAGCCAATCGATCTTCTTTGGGGAAAAACCTGAATGGAATGTCCTCTTAATTATTACTCAATCCGTTCCAAATTACAATACATAACCTAATGATTTTTACTACGCATTTAGATATACACTATGTCTAGATGCATAATTAAATCAATGTATCTAGAAAAGCTAAAACATCTTATAATATGGAACGGTAGCTAAGTATAGCTGGTGTTGTTATCAACTCTACACTTCTTCCACTGTAAATCTACTAAGTTTTGACCATTTACTGATTTACATGATCCCATTATGTAACTTTGACCATAACTTTTTTATTTATCAACATTTTAATAGAAGTTTGGCCTTGTTTAGATCCCAAATTTGGGATCCAAACTTTGCATAGTAAATGTCCCGTCACACTGTAGCAATTTTATTTTTATTTGGTAATAATTATCCAAATATTGATTAATTAGGCTTAAAATATTCGTCTTGCAAAGTACAACAAAACTGTGCAATTAGTTTTTAATTTCATCTACATTTAGTACTCCATATATGTGCCGACATTTTGATGTGATGGGGAATCTTCTTTTTGCATAGTAGAATTTAGGGGTGAATTTGGTATCTAAACAAGGCCTTTGTATAATTACTGCTGCATTATGGAATATACTATTGACGACATATACAAACGGCACTATATTTCCGTATGGTCAACCTAAATAACTTTAGTCCTTTGCATGCATATGCATAGTTCACCAGTTTAATGCAAGTCCGTCCCCGGCACAGCATCGGCGGCCACAGTTACGTACCTGCAGGGCATCTGGTATAGGAATTCGCCGTGCCCCGGCCCGCGTGAAATTTTTGCATTTTAGCCCTTTCGAAAAACAATTTCTTAAAATTGACTCCTATCAAAAAAATAAACCAAAAACTCGGCATTAAATAATAAAACACCGAGACCTTCGAATTGACGTCACGTCAGCTTACGACAAAACCTGCCACGTCAATGCCAACGTGGCGTGTCACCACCGGAGCTCGGCGTGCTCTCATCCAACGCCATCCGTCATACATCGGCGTTAAGTAGTATCACGCCGAGATCTTAAACACCGATTTGCTTTCCGGTGACGTGCGGGCGGAGAGTTCGGCGATCTGCCAAATAATATACTATACCTAATCGGCCAGGAGATACGTACCGGACGTGAGTGATCTCTTGATTTCTCGTTAGCTGCTTCTGTATTGACGCTTCGTTAAGGTACGTACCCAATTTTTTTGAGTATTCCATTCACACTAACTTGTCAAAAGAAATGTTGCGCACATTTTTAAATATTTCTAGAAGATTAAAATAAGTTAGGTTTATGGTCTCAAGTAGTTCTCTCGATGAGAGCAAGGACACTGTACAATCTATATTTGGTTCTGAGATATCTACACTTATTTATTGTTAATAAAGATATAAAATTTCTCTTTATCTATTGTTTTGTCCACCTTCTCTTAACTACCTAGACAACGAGAGTTTTTTCTGTCCCAACTTTTTTTACTTTTCAAATAGCAACTCTCCTTCCAAATGCCGAGAATGCTTCCATTCCGCGAAGTGCTACCCACTATAAAATGATTTTTTATTTTTAATCCTTTTTAATCAATATTTTTAATAATAATCACAACAAAAAAGATTAATCAAATGTAGCCTCTTTGGTCATGGTAGCGCGGCTGGCACGACAGCACCACACTATCACGCCACAAGCATTGGCGCGACAAGAGGTGCCACCGTGGCGCAGACAGCTGACCGGATCCTGCGTGGCTCATGCTGG
The DNA here is from genome assembly GCA_038087645.1 of Saccharum hybrid cultivar R570. Classification (NCBI taxonomy): domain Eukaryota; kingdom Viridiplantae; phylum Streptophyta; class Magnoliopsida; order Poales; family Poaceae; genus Saccharum; species Saccharum hybrid cultivar. The sequence continues at coordinate 15,495,525 of JAQSUU010000402.1, forward strand.
GGCCCACCCTGTCGCGCCACTGGCTTTGGCGTGACAGAGCTGTCACGCTAGGCGGCCTGGCGCGACAAGCCGACTTAGGGTTGGCCGACCCGACCTAGTTTTCTTTTCTCTCTCTCCACCTTCTCATTCGACGTGGATTAGGTTTAGGATATACTCTTCTCGTGGATTAGATGTAAACTACAGGTTGCATGGATGTTAAATGATGGATTTGGATAGGTTAGTTTGTTTCGTTTGTTGTACTAGGGATTGCACACGATTTGGTTTGGAAATGTGTAGGTAGCCAGAAACACCAACACACATTTGCAAGGACTGCATTTTCACAAAGCAAGTTTGGTCCATCTTAAAACAATGGCTCGGATTATCGTTTGATTGATATGGTGGCAATGGCGAGATCTCTTCATAGTTACTAGCACAAGTGTTGGTCAATGTTTGATAAAGACCAAAGAAGGGCGTTCGATGGCATTATGATCTATTTTTGGTATAACGTTGGAAAGAGCAAAATAGAAGAACTTTTCAGAACAAGACTTTGCAGCCTAGTCAGATGGCGCTGTTGTGCAAAGAAGATTTAGAACAGTGCCAGTTGTGCAAAGAAGAATGTTATTGAGTCGCACTCTGCGTATCTCATATGTGACTTGGACTCATGAGTCGTGCTAAGATGAGTTAGAACAAAAATAGATATAGAAAGATGACTAGCAAACGTAGCCACGCGTTGTAACGGAAATAAACATGCTACATAACTATTTAACCTTGTATATTAAATTAAAATACAGTCTTGATAGATTTTTTTTCTTGCAGTGCTAAGTACTACAGTCTTGATAGATCAAATATTTAACTTATTTTAATCTTCTAAAAGTTTTTTTAAAAAATGTACACAATATTTCTTTTAGCAAGTTAGTTAGCTTGCATGGAATAACTCGACATTTTTTTTGAGACGAGAATAACTCAACAAATTTGGGTATATACAGGAAGGAAGCGTCCAGAGAGAAGAAGCTAATGAGAAATCGAGACAGGTCCAGTATGTATCTCTTTGCCGATTAGATATTTGAATATGTGGCCTGTTTTGCCGCGAGTACCAAGTCACCAGGAAGCAAGGCGGCGGCGTTTAGATCTCGCGTGATACTACTTAAGGCCGATGTATCATGTATGACGCATGGCGTTGGATGACAGCACGCCGAGGTCCTGAGGTGACACGCCACGTTGGCATTGACGTGGCAAGTTTTGGCATAACTTGACATGACGCTGATTCAAAGATCTCGACGTTTTATTATTTAAAGCCAAGCTTTGGTCTATTTATGAAAAAAGTTTTAAGAGGAGTCTATTTTAGGAAATTGTTTTTTTAAAAGGGCTAAAATATAAAATTTTCACTTTGCATTTTAGCCATTTCGAAAAACAATTTCTTAAAATAGACTCTCTCTAAACTTTTTTCAAAAATAAACCAAAAGCTTGGCGTTAAATAATAAAACGCCGAGATCCTCATATTGGCATCATGTCAGCTTACGCCGAAACCTGCCACGACAATGCCGAAGTGGCGTGTCACCACCGGAGCTTGGCGTGCTCTCATCCAACGCCATCCGTCGTACATCGGCGTTAAGTAGTATCACGCCGAGATCTAATACACCGATTTGCTTTCTCGTGACGTGCTACTTGCGGGCGGAGAGTTCGGCGATCTGCGCCGTTTATACAGGGAGCAGGCAAAACAGGTCATGTATTAAAATAATATACTATACTTAATCGGCCAGGAGATACGTACCGGACGTGAGTGATCTCTTGATTTCTCATTAGCTGCTTCTCTATGGACGCTTCGTTAAGGTACGTACCCAAAATTTTTGAGTATTCCAATCACACTAACTTGTCAAAAGAAATGTTGCGCACATTTTTAAACATTTCTAGAAGATTAAAATAAGTTAGATTTATGATCTCGAGTAGTTCTCTCGGTGAGAGCAAGAACACTAGTACAATGTATATTCGGTTCTGACATATCTACACTTATTTATCTATACCTAATAATAAAGAGGTAAAATTTTCGCCAAGATTTTTTTTCCACCTACATGTTAAGATGTAAGACTCCTCCTAAACCAATATTACATATAAGATGTAAGACTCCTCCTAAATCAAGATTTAATATCAAATACGTCTATTTTAGGAATATGAGTCAAGTACGTGTCTGAAACGCAAAACAGAAAGAAAAAAGAAAACAGACGAGCACCGAAGAGAATAAACGAAACCGAAAAAGAAACGGGTGATAGGTCCGAAACAAAAAAAGCACGGGAAAAATAAAAAACGAAAAAAACAAAGTTAAAAAAGCTCTCCGTGGTAAGATATATAATATTAAAAATTAAGATAAGATTCATATTTTTTTGAACCCGTTTTTATTTCAAAATACCCCAGTGTCCTTTGGCACGGCCGGACTCCATATGTGTGCCACCTATGTGAAAGTTAGAAATCAACTAAAATAAAAAGGAAGAAAATAGTCAAAGCTACTAACAAAATAAAAAACTAAACTCCAAATCAAAATCAAAAGGAGACATCTATGTCGTACCTGCCCAGCTCGTTCTTCATCCGGACTAGCTTATATTTCATAGAATTGAACTTGCAATATGCTTAAAACCCCATAAATTTGTTTGGTACAGCGGTCATTGCCGCATTACCGAGCACACACCATTGTGTTGTTCAATCGGAGGAAAGGGATCTCACCGCCGATTCATTCCATTGTCAGGTCTCACCGATTGAGATGCTCCATGGGGCCCGCTGCTATCACGAGTGCCGAGTCCAGATACCGTATAGCAACTTCGCCGACACGTGCGACCTCTGGCTCCATCTCCGCTGTTCGCACCACTACTACCACGCATCGCTCGGACGGCTGGGATCTGAAGAGGAGCGCCTGCCGTGCCGACACCCCCTGTTCATCGGCGCATGTTGGCCATCACCTTTCTTCACCAAGATGGCCGGTGTTCTCTGTCACACCACCACATTGTCGTCCGAGGTGCCGGAACGGTTCGCACGCCAGACACATGCAGCGAGAGTTTGAAGGCGCCACCGGGCATGGACGTCGCGATGCTAGGGCCATCTGGCCTAAATGGCTGAACTCCTAGGTCCGTGCATGTCTTTGCCACTGGCGTTAGAGGTATGGACCGTGCCGCCCAACCCCGAGTAACCGGATGTCCCACGGCCATAGCCCTAGCCGTATTGTGCGCTTTCCGATGTCTTGGCAAAGTGCAACCAGACTCACCTGGGTTGGAGCAAGATGGGTAGCAACAACTGCAAAAATTGTCGAGGAGATGGCATAGCGATGGAAGAAGCTAGTAGAAAAACAAGAAAAGTGTGGTGCCCGAATTCTGATTGACACGACAACATAGAGAAAGAAAGAGATACAGAGACAAGTTTATTCATTTTTATAGAAAGAGAAAATCATAATTTCTTCCCATTGCAACGCACGAGCACTTTTGCTAGTTGTTAATAAAGATGTAAAATTTCTCTTCGCCCATTGTTCTGTCCACCTCCTCTTAAGTACATGGACAACGAGAGTTTTTTCTGTCCCAACTTTTTTTTACTTTTCAAACTGCAACTCTCCTTCCAGATGCCGCAAATGCTTCCATTCCGAGCACCGAGCGGCTGCCTACGTCCCCAAACGAAGTGCTACCCACTATAAACTGATTTTTTTATTTTCAATCCTTTTTAATCAATATTTTAATAATAATCGCAACAAAAAGGATTAATTAAATGTAGCCTCTTTGGTCGCGGTAGCGCGGCTGGCACGACAGCATCACACTATCGCACCACTTGCACTGGCGTGACAAGAGGTGCCACCGTAGTGAAGAACGTTGATCAGATCCTGTGTGACACGTGCTGGGCCTCACCCTGTCGCGCCACCGACTTTGGTGTGACAGAGCTGTCACGCCAGGCAGGCTGGCGCGACAGGCCGACTTAGGGTTGGCCGGCCCGACCTAGTTTTCTTTTCTCTCTCTCTCCACCTTCTCATTCGACGTGGATTAGGTTTAGGATATACTCTTCTCGTGGATTGGACATAAACTACGGGTTGCACAGACCTAGGTAGTTGTTAAATGATGGATTTGGATAGGTTGGTTTGTTTCATTTGTTGTACTAGGGACTGCACACGATTTGGTTTGGAAATGTGTAGGTAGCCAGAAACACCAACACACCTTTGCAAGGACTGCATTTTCACAAAGCAAGTTTGGTCCATCCTAAAACAATGGCTCGGATTATCGTTTGATTGATATGGTGGCAATGGCGGGATCTCTTCATAGTTACTAGAACAAGTGTTGGTCAATGTTTGATAAAGACCAAAGAAGGGCGTTCGATGGCATTATGATCTACTTTTGGTAGACCGTTGGAAGGAACAAAATAGAAGAACTTTTCAGAACAAGACTTTGCAGCTTAGTCAGATGGCGCTGTTTTGGTAGAACGTTGGAAGGAGCAAAATAGAAGATCTCGACATTTTATTATTTAACGCCAAGCTTTGGTCTATCTTTAGAAAAAGTCTTGAGAGGAGTTTATTTTAGGAAATTGTTTTCTAAAAGGGCTAAGATGTAAAATTTTCGCCCGGCCCGCTCGAGGAGACCATCACACGTAACGTACAGGATTGCAGTATAAATAGAACGCACTTCCTGCTTGTTCAGACCACGAAGACACGAACATCCCAAGAGCAAATACATCTCTTACACTGCTCTCAGGTAGCTAGAGCCCAGGTGCGAGAGACCTAGCTGGTGTCGTTGTCGACGTCCATGGGCAGCCTTCCAGCCACCGTCGGCAAGATGAGGCGTGCGCAGCGCGCGGATGGGCCGGCTGCCGTGCTAGGCATCGGCACGGCGAACCCGCCGACGTGCTTGGCCCAGGACGAGTACCCCGACTACTACTTCCGCGTCACAAACAGCGAACACCTCACCGACCTCAAGGGCAAGCTCACCAGGATCTGTAACAAGTCGGGCATCAAGCAGCGCTTCGTCCACCTGGACGAACAGCTCCTCGCCGCGAACCCGGACTTCAAGGACCGCACGCTGCCGTCCCTGGACGCCCGCGTGGAGATCGCCTCAGCCGCCGTCCCGGAGCTAGCCGCGTCTGCGGCGGCCAAGGCCATCGCCGAGTGGGGCCGCCCAGCCACCGACATCACCCACCTCATCTTCAGCACCTACTCCGGCGCGCGCGCCCCGAGCGCCGACCGCCGCCTCGCGTCGCTGCTGGGCCTCAGCCCCACGGTCTCCCGCACCATACTCAACCTCCACGGCTGCTACGGCGGGGGCAGGTCGCTCCAGCTCGCCAAGGAGCTTGCGGAGAACAACCGCGGCGCGCGCGTCCTCGTGGCGTGCTCCGAGATCACGCTCATCGCCTTCTATGGGCCGGAAGGCGGCTGCCCCGACAACATCCTTGGCCAGGCTCTGTTCGGCGACGGCGCCGGTGCCGTCATCGTCGGCGCCGACCCCGTCAGCCCCGTGGAGCGCCCGCTGTTCGAGATGGCCTTCGCCTCGCAGACCACGATACCAGAAACCGAGGATGCCATCTCCATGCAGATCAACAAGGGCGGCATGGAGTACCACATCTCCGACCAGGTTCCACGGTTGCTGGGGTGCAACGTGGAACGCTGCCTGGTCGACGCGTTTGGCGCGCTTGGCATCCATAATACCGATTGGAACGACCTCTTCTGGGCGATCCATCCTGGCGGTCGTGCCATCCTGGACCACATCGAGGGAGTGCTCGGCCTGAACGACGGCAAGCTGGCGGCCAGTCGCCACGTGCTCAGCGAGTTCGGCAACATGAGCGGCACAACGGTGATCTTCGTGCTTGATGAGTTGCGCCGCCGTCAGGGTTGGGCGACCAACCTGGAGGAAGGCCATGCGCCGGAGTGGGGAGTCATGATGGCGTTCGGACCGGGAATCACAATCGAGACCATGGTGCTGCATGCCCCCGCCTCTCTGGAGGAAAATTAGAAATGCAAATTTAAATGCAGTACAACCCATGCGCAAAGGTATTACTACAAGTAATTAGATCATCAAATACTCCCTCCATTCATTTATCTCCATCATTTTAGCCTTCGGCGCAGTGACCAAGGAGCAGAACAAAACCACTCAGTTTGCATTTAATTATCGCGTGCTGAATGCATACGAAGAGTCACAGGCTAGGAACAGCCAATGAGCAGCAAAGAGACAATAAATGCAGGCGGGTGGTAGCCAATGAGCAGCAAACGGACAATAAATGCGGGCAAGTTCCAAGCTAATATGAAGGAGATTTTTGAATAAAAAGGTTTTGCTTAGATGAAGGAGATAAATAAATGGAGGAAGTAAGTAAGACGGGCCTACAGTAATGAACCGTAATAAGGCGGTGGAGTGCGAAATTAGTAGTCCCTTAATTATCAGCTTGATATGTATCGTTTTTTGATTGAATTTGTTTAACAATAATGGGTCAGGTTTTGGATCTACCAACGTTCTGAACTTTATATTTGTGGGCATACCTTTTTTTTGCTTTGATTAAATAACGGTTTTACGCTTCGATGGTGAAACTGGGTGGTGATGCTCATCTTCATCACCATCGATTTCATCACCGTAGGGCTGCCCCCGCCGACACGTAGATTCACTACACGTGGCACCCTAGGGCCTCGTCACCCCGTCTCTCCATCGCCAAAAGTTTGCCTCCTTGTGTACGCCTAAAGTCCGCTGAGCCTGCCAAGGGGTCTGTCCGTGTGCCAAGGGGGACGCTCATGCCAGGGGGCGCCTTGCCAGGCGGCCGCCATGCGACGAGGGTGTGTCGTGCCAAGGGGCAGTACAGTCGCACGAGTTGCGCTATGCCAGGAGGTGGAGCACCGTGCCAAGAGAGGTGGCGCTGCCGAGGGGGCATAGTGTGCTAGGAGCAAATGGGGAGGGAGGGAGAAAGAGGAAGAGGATAAGACAGAGAGCCCAAGAGAGGGAGACGAACAGGATAAGGTAAAGGAGAGGAAGAGCCTAAGAGGGACAAGCATTATAGAGAGTTGAGCCAAACCATAATGGAACTATATGAAGGGGTCTAACTTCTTGCCTAAACGGATTTTTCCGGCCACAGTTGGAATCTTGTTGTCAAAGATGGACATGTTTCGCTGTTTCCAAATGCACAAAGCAACAATAATATAAAGCTCCATGAAGAAAGGTTTCGAGTTTTCGCTTGTTGCAGCATAACAAATGGAGAGATATACTTGTCCAGCATTGGAAGAAGAGATGAAAACAAGTCTCTTCTAAGTCAACATTGCATAGGACACATTGATACTATGACTCTAACGAAAGGTCCAGTGAGTGCAATCAAGAGAGGTGCTGAATTGGATGTCTAAAACAAACTTTAAAAGTCTAGAGCTTAAATTAAACTACCACTAGAAAAACCATAAACTAGTCCATCAAGATGTGCACTTAAGATTTTTCTAATGTGTTCTAACTTACCCTTTAACTCACAAAGAGTTTTACAACCTAGCGTCAAACCTATTAACTTGCCTAAAGCTAATCTAGGAACGTAAAGGCCACACAAGCAAAGCAGTGTTGAACCAATAAAAGCAGTAAGCAAAAAATCTAAGGGTAGAAAAGGCAAACTCCTGGAGATACGACGATATGTCACATGATGTTGCTATCGCAACCCTTACTCCACGTTGGAGCTTCATCAAGGTACGCTCTTGGCAACCAAGTTTCTTCCAGTCACGGTATTGGATTTGCCACACAAGGCCTCTACCAACCAAAGGCTAGTGCGTGAGTCACACAATCTCACCACTGCTACCTGGCTCTTCCCACCACCTATGATGTTGTGTCCACTACAAAGATTCTCCACATGAGGAACAAGGTCTCCTCATCCACTGGACACTGACTAGAGACCGCTCCACACCAAGAACGGAGGGTGCCGCCTTGAAGGCCACCACGCCTTTACTAGAAGGTCACAAAGATCTCAAGCGCTCCACACATCACCAAGATACAAAGGGCAACATAACCCAATCACTCAAAGCTCTCAAGCTCTAAGGTTTAAACTCACAAGGATGCACTATATATAGTGTTTATCCTAGCCTTGGATGTGATCTTGAATGACTTGAGAGGGTGCAGTGGATGAAGTCTAGAAATACTTACTCTAACTTGTATCCGCCTTGGGCACTCCAACACACTGAAGCAAGTGAGGTAACCTCATGTCCTCATATATATAGCCTCATCCCCTCAACTAGTCATTCTAAAAAGTTGCCAGAAAACTGTGAGCATCGGATAATCCGCTGCCTTCACTACATTCATCTCCAAATCATGTGGTGCTACTAGCCATAGCAATTTTCCTACCATTGGATTGTCTGGCGCTGTCTTTTCTTCTTTCGTCAGACCGTACGGTGCATATAATCTTCTCTAGCCACCTCTTTGATGCACACCGAACAATACTCCATTGTACGTGCACTTCCTATCACCGGTTCGTCCAGTGCACGCCTTTGCATAGTGTCACACAGTGGCCAAGTCCCTGGACAATGTCGGATGATCCATTGGTCTCCTGCCTTCACATTAGAACGTTTGTTCCAGCCCATACTCCTGTGTGGAATACTCCCTAGCCCACCTCTGTCTTCAGTTCTCTGGCAGTATGTTCTTCCTCTGGCCAGATTGTCTTGTCTATTGATCAATATATTACCTCTGTATTGAGTCTGGCCAGATGCCTCCAACTTTCCAGTGCATCTTCTACTGGTGATAAGAGAAAGTATCCATTGAGTGCATCTTCTACTTTTAAGGGAAGAAAGTAGAAATAGGATAGAAGGTTGGGGGTGTTGGGGGTTGGGGAGGAGAAAAGGGATAAAAAGATAAGGACATCATGAACATTTCACCCCTTTATCTACCATGATAAGCTATTTTACTAAATGTTCTTCTATAAAAAAAAACTACTCTAACTGAGGAGCTAGAGCTACATCAAACGTATCCCTTATTCCTTTGCACGCATATGCATGCATGGTTTATTAGTTGAAGCCAGTCCCAAGCAGTGGTCCAAATAAAAATGATTCAGATAGTTTCTCCGGCTTGTTCCATTACAATGTCCTCCTCCCTCAGCTCCATGTCTTCTCGGTAGATTGCACGAATGATGTTAATTTGCCCCGTGTATTTCCTTGACCATGCCTGAATATTAGTAAGTATTAAGTATTAGTATATTATAGTATATCTAAACACCTACTCCCCCTATCACAAAATACTTGATCCCGTAGCATTCAAATTTTGTCGAGAATTAGCATTTAGGCAATAATTATTATTCTCACTTTGGAATGCATCTTTCTCTTCTCTTAATATATCCTTTTATTTTCTCAATACATCTCTATCTCTGCTTTCTTCTCAGAGGAATTTTGCTCTTTTGTCTTCTGCATTGGTCTCCTGTATAGCCAATAGGCCCGAGCAGCCGTGCCCCTCCTGCATACGCGACATGTCAAACTCGTGATGCGCGGTTGACCGGGTTAAGTCATTTCCCCACAGCAGTGGCGGCCAGTGCCATCCGTGGTATAAGATCGTCGTCATCCGTAGCCCGGCCGAACGCACATCGCAATCAATGGAACGCTACGAGGAAACCAACAGGCCCACAAGTAGTAGTATAAATACAGAGCACCTCCAGCCTCTGAAGCAGCGAGCCACAGCGAGACGCAAATTTCGAGCCCTAGCAGAGCAGGAGCAGTACTAGCTGAAGCTAGCTATAGTAGCTAGAGCCCACCGGTGAGCTAGCTGGTTAACTGCTCGGTGTCTTCCCTTCGACTACTTCCATTCCATGGGCAGCGCTCCCGCCACCGTCTGCGAGATGAGGCGTGCCCAGCGCGCAGACGGACCGGCTGCCGTGCTAGGCATCGGCACGGCGAACCCGCCGACGTGCTTGGCCCAGGAGGACTACCCCGACTACTACTTCCGCGTCACAAACAGCGAGCACCTCACCGACCTCAAGGGCAAGCTCACCAGGATCTGTAACAAGTCGGGCATCAAGCAGCGCTTCATCCACCTGGACGAGCAGCTCCTGGCCGCCAACCCGGACTTCACCGACCGCACGCAGCCGTCCCTGGACGCCCGCGTGGAGATCGCCTCAGCCGCCGTCCCGGAGCTGGCCGCGTCCGCCGCGGCCAACGCCATCGCCGAGTGGGGGCGCCCCGCCACCGACATCACCCACCTCATCTTCAGCACCTACTCCGGCGCGCGCGCCCCGAGCGCCGACCGCCACCTCGCGTCGCTGCTGGGCCTCAGCCCCACGGTCTCCCGCACCATACTTAACCTCCACGGCTGCTACGGCGGGGGCAGGTCCCTCCAGCTCGCCAAGGAGCTCGCGGAGAACAACCGCGGCGCGCGCGTCCTCGTGGCGTGCTCCGAGATCACGCTCATCGCCTTCTACGGACCGGAAGGAGGCTGCCCCGACAACATCCTTGGCCAGGCTCTGTTCGGCGACGGCGCCGGTGCCGTCATCGTCGGCGCCGATCCCGTCAGCCCCGTGGAGCGCCCGCTGTTCGAGATGGCCTTCGCCTCGCAGACCACCATACCGGAAACAGAGGATGCCATCTCCATGCAGATCAACAAGGGCGGCATGGAGTACCACATCTCTAACCAGGTTCCCCGGTTGCTGGGGTGCAATGTGGAACGCTGCTTGGTCGACGCGTTTGGTGCGCTTGGCATCCATAATGCCGATTGGAACGACCTCTTCTGGGCGATCCATCCTGGCGGCCGTGCCATCCTAGACCACATCGAGGGTGTGCTCGGCCTGGACGACGGGAAGCTGGCGGCCAGTCGCCACGTTCTCAGCGAGTTTGGCAACATGAGCGGCACAACGGTGATCTTCGTGCTCGATGAGTTGCGCCGCCGTCGGGGTCAGGCGGCCAGCCTGCAGGAAGGCCAAGCGCCGGAGTGGGGAGTCATGATGGCGTTCGGACCGGGAATCACAATCGAGACCATGGTGCTACACACCCCCGCCACTCTGAAGGGAAATTAGAAATTCAAATTTAAATACACTACAACCCGATAAGCAACGGTATTACAAGCAAGTATTAGATCCAGCAATAAGTAAACGGACCTAAAGTAATGGACTGTAATAAGGCGCGGTGGAGGGCTACCTTAGTAGTCCCTTAATTATCAGCTTGATTATCGTTTTTTGATTGAATTTGTTTAACAATAATGGGTCGTGTGTTGGGTCTAGAACTTTACGTGTGTAATATTTTTTTCATTTGCTTAAATAACAGTTTATAGTGTAATGTTTTTAATTTCATGAATAATAAACATAATGGAGTCCATATAATTTGGAATGAATGGAGTACAAGGTTAGCCAGTACCTAGCCAATACCACTATCAAGGACCAGGAGAGGAAGTGGATAGCACAGAGAGCCAGAGAGAGAGAAGGATATGGTTAAGGAGAGGATAGGGTCCGAATGCGAGTAGACTTGTTAAATCCAGTGAGTTCATGTTTATAGTTAGGGCCAGATTTTCACCGTTGGTTCTGAACAAGAACCGATGGTGAAACGTTTTACAGCTAGTTTGGTTCCATTATGAACCGATGGTGAAAATAGTGGGTGAAAACTATGCTTATAGTAGTGAGTTTTATTTACTATAGTTTTTTATTTCATGAATAATAAAAACCTAATGGAGTTCGGCAACCTGCTCATACCTCGGTTGGTTAAATTTCTTGTTTTTTAAACTGAAACTATGGAGAAAACTCCGTCCAGCGCTTTATTGAAAAGGGGCAAAAGTACTAGGTTAGCTAGTGGCTAACAAACACAAAAAAAAATTCACACAATAATTAAGACCGAAGTCACAGAAGGAAATTTTTGAATGCACTACAACACGGTGATGGGGTATTCTAAGTCATCAGATCCATCAGTATAACTATGAGCTAAGTCATGGACCGTAAGGTGGATTGGTAAATAATAAATTAGTCCCTTAATTATCAGCTTGATATATATCGCTATTTTGATTGAACTTGTTTAACAATGGGTCATGAGTTGGATCTAGCAGTTCTGAGCTTTATATACGTAGGCTTACATTTTTTTTCTTGCTTTGCCTAAATAACTATTTATTTAGTAGTGTTTTTATTTCATGAACAATAAATCTAATGGAGTCCAACGAACTGTTCGGAACTCGGTTGGTTAGATTCTTCGTTTTTAATCTTAAACTATATGTGGAAAATCCCTCCTATGCTTTAATAATAAGGGTGGAAAAAAGTACAAGGTTAACTAATGGCTAACAAACACCACACACTCACACAATGGGGGGAAAATGCCAGAGCAGCATGATACGAAGCTAGGAGCTAAGAGGGACAAGCATTACAAAGAATTAAGCCAAACCATAATGGGAAGAGTCTGACTTCTTGCATAAACGTTCTGGCCACATTTGGAATCTTGTTGTCAGATGAACCCGTTTCGCTATTTCCAAATGCACAAAGAAAGGTTTCGAGTTTTCGCTTGTTGCAACATAACAAATGGAGAGAGATACTTGTACTCCATTGAAAGAAAGAGATGAAAACAAGGCTCTTCTAGGTGGTAATTGCATAAGACACATTGATACTGTGACTCTAGAGAAAGGTCCCGTGAGCAGTCAAGAGAGGGGCTGAATTGGATGTCTAAAACAAACTTAAAAATCTAGAGCTTAAATTAAACTACCACTAGAAAAACCATAAACTAGTCTATTAAGATGTGCACTTAAGATTTTTCTTGCGTGTTCTAACTTACCCTTTAACTCACAAAGAGTTTTACAACCTAGATCCAAACTTATTAGCTTGCCTAAAGCTAATCTACGAAGATAAAGGCCACACAAGCAAAGCAGTGTTGGACCAATAAAAGCAATAAATAAAAAAAACTAAGGGCATAAAGGGCAAACTCCTAGAGATATGACGATACATCACGTGGTGTTGCTAAATCACAACCCTTACTCCACGTTGGAACTTCGTCGAGGTACGCTCCCGGCCACCAACTTTATCCTAGTCACGGTATTGGATTTGACACACAAAGGCCTCTACCAACCAAAGGCTAGTGCGTGAGTCACACAGTCTCACCACTACTACCCGGCTCTTCCCATCACCTATGACGTTGTGTCCACTACAAAGTTTCTCCACGTGAGGGGTGGGGTATCCTCATCCCCTGCACACTGATCAGAGACCAATCCACACCAAGAACGAAGGGTCGCTGCCTCGAAGGCCACCATGCCTTTACTAGAAGGACACAAGGATCTCAAGCGCTCCACATCACTAAGATACAAGGGCAACACAACCCAATCACTCAAAGCTCTCTGCTCTCAAGGCTTAAGCTCACAAGGATGCACTATATATAGTGTTTATCCTAGCCTTGGATATGATCTTAAATGACTTGAGAGGTTGGATGAAGTCTAGAAATACTGCTCTAACTTGTATGAGCCTTCGGGCACTCCAACACACTCAAGCAAGTGATGTAACCTCATATATATACCCTCATCCCCTCAACTAGTCATTGTAACAAGTTGCCACAAAACTGTGAGCACCAGACAATCTGCAATCTTCAATTCATTCATCGCCAAATCATACGGTGCTACTAGCCATTGCAATTTTCCTACCGCTGGATTGTCTGGTGCTGTCTTTTCTTCTTCTGTTAGACCTTCTAGTGCATATAATCTTGTCTAACCACCTCTTTGATGCATAGCAAACAATACGCCATTGTGCCCTTCCTATCAACGGTTCGTCCGATGAATTATCCGTTGGTCTCCTACCTTTACACTAAAATGTATCTTTCTCACTTTGCATAGTGTCGCACAGTGGCCAAGTCCCTTGACATCGTAGAATGATCCGTTGGTGAATGTATCTTTCTCACTTTGCATAGTGTCTCACAGTGGCCAAGTCCCTTGACATCGTAGAATGATCCGTTGGTCTCTTACCTTCACACTAGAATAATTATCATTCTCACTTTCAAATGCATCTTTCTCTTCTCTTAATATATCCTTTTATTTTCTCAATACATCTCTATCTCTACTTTCTTCTCAGAGGAATTTTGCTCTTTTGTATTCTGCATTGGTCTCCTGTATAGCGAATAGGCCCGAGCAGCCGTGCCCCTCGTGTGTACGCGACATGTCAAACTCGTGATGCGCGGTTGACCGGGTTAAGTCATTTCCCCACAGCAGTGGCGGCCAGTGCCATCCGTGGTATAAGATCGTCGTCATCCGTAGCCCGGCCGAACGCACATCGCAATCAATGGAACGCTACGAGGAAACCAACAGGCCCACAAGTAGTAGTATAAATAGAGAGCACCTCCAGCCTCTGAAGCAGCGAGCCACAGCGAGACGCAAATTTCGATCCCAAGCAGAGCAGGAGCAGTACTAGCGGAAGCTAGCTAGTAGCTAGAGCCCACCGGCGAGCTAACTGGTTAACTGCTCGGTGTCTTCCCTTCGAATACTTCCATTCCATGGGAAGCGCTCCCGCCACCGTCTGCGAGATGAGACGTACCCAGCGCGCAGACGGACCGGCTGCCGTGCTAGGCATCGGCACGGCGAACCCGCCGACGTGCTTGGCCCAGGAGGACTACCCCGACTACTACTTCCGCGTCACAAACAGCGAGCACCTCACCGACCTCAAGGGCAAGCTCACCAGGATATGCAACAAGTCGGGCATCAAGCAGCGCTTCATCCACCTGGACGAGCAGCTCCTCGCCGCGAACCCGGACTTCACGGACCGCACGCTGCCGTCCCTGGACGCCCGCGTGGAGATCGCCTCGGCCGCCGTCCCGGAGCTGGCCGCGTCCGCCGCGGCCAAGGCCATCGCCGAGTGGGGCCGCCCCGCCACCGACATCACCCACCTCATCTTCAGCACCTACTCCGGCGCGCGCGCCCCGAGCGCCGACCGCCGCCTCTCGTCGCTGCTGGGCCTCAGCCCCACGGTCTCCCGCACCATACTCAACCTCCACGGCTGCTACGGCGGGGGCAGGTCGCTCCAGCTCGCCAAGGAGCTCGCGGAGAACAACCGCGGCGCGCGCGTCCTCGTGGCGTGCTCCGAGATCACGCTCATCGCCTTCTACGGACGGGAAGGAGGCTGCCCCGACAACATCCTTGGCCAGGCTCTGTTTGGCGACGGCGCCGGTGCCGTCATCGTCGGCGCCGATCCCATCAGCCCCGTGGAGCGCCCGCTCTTCGAGATGGCCTTCGCCTCGCAGACCACCATACCGGAAACAGAGGATGCCATCTCCATGCAGATCAACAAGGGCGGCATGGAGTACCACATCTCTAACCAGGTTCCCCGGTTGCTGGGGTGCAACGTGGAACGCTGTTTGGTCGACGCGTTTGGTGCACTTGCATCCATAATGCCGATTGGAACGACCTCTTCTGGGCGATCCATCCTGGCGGCCGTGCCATCCTAGACCACATCGAGGGTGTGCTCGGCCTGGACGACGGGAAGCTGGCGGCCAGTCGCCACGTTCTCAGCGAGTTTGGCAACATGAGCGGCACAACGGTGATCTTCGTGCTCGATGAGTTGCGCCGCCGTCGGGGTCAGGCGGCCAGCCTGCAGGAAGGCCACGCGCCGGAGTGGGGAGTCATGATGGCGTTCGGACCGGGAATCACAATCGAGACCATGGTGCTGCATGCCCCCGCCACTCTGGAGGGAAATTAGAAATTCAAATTTAAATGCCCTACAACCCGACGCGCAAAGGTATTACAAGTCATTAGATCCATATAAATAAGACGGAGTGCTAAATTAGTTGTCCCTTAATTATCAGCTTGATATGTCTCGTTTTTTATTGAATTTGTTTAACAATAACGGGTCATGTGTTGGGTCTAGAACTGTGTTTTTTTTTTCATTTGCTTAAATAACAGTTTATAATGTAATGTTTTTTTATTTCATCATGAATAATAAACATAATGGAGTCCGTATAATTTGGAATGAATGGAGTACAAGGTTAGCCAGTACCACTGCCAAGGCCCGAGAGAAGCAAACACTCTTGGTGTCACAGCAATACAGCATGTACTACAGGAATATGGCTAAGAACAGAAAATAGATATGATCGGAGCTGTCATACAACCCTGATGTGTCCGATACACAACGCTACAATAGAGTGGGCACTACTACATTCATAGTATGGACAGCATGTACATAAACATTTAAGGTGTATGGCTTTATGGTTCGCGAATTCCATCGACCAAGTCAGAGCGATTTGTACTTTTCGATAAGATTTGATGCGTGCAAGCGAGAAGTCGGAGTGATGGTGCACCCCAGGTTCCGAAGGTAGGATATCTGGAGGACAAACAGGGAGGAATTCTGTTTAGTATTCTGATAGAGAGCAACATGAGCTTCAAAAACAACAGGCAGAAACATAAAGAGCACAGATGCACAGCAATGCAATTCCGACAAACTAGCACGCTGATGCAACGAGATGAACAAGGAGTTCTGAGATAGCTGACCTGCTTGGCTGTGGGTTCTGACGAACCCATAGAGTTCTCAATCCTCTGCTTTTGGAAATGTTCCTGAAATAAAACCACAAAAAGGTCACAAAAGGGTCTACCGAAGGACAGATAAATAGCTCCATTTTCTGTAGTGCAAGATATTTGTAATGGCCCAAGATCTCACCTGCCTTTCCCTCGTCAAATGGCTCCGCTTGTCTATTGGAATCTGTTCCCACTTGATAACCTGAAGTTCACATTATTGAATTATTATTTTCTTTAGTAAGGAAAACTAACAAGATTGTCAGGTGTGATACCGAGAAATATAACAATAATTAAACTCACATATTGTGTGTAGCCCAATGCTTCATCACCGCTTAGGAACGACTTCAGCTTTCGCAAGACATCCTGGATAAGAAACTTGCCATCAGTTTTTTTCCAGGTTAAGCTCTCAAATACAAGAGAACTTTTGTCATTGTTCCATCGCCCTTTCAAAGTACAGATGATGACAAATAACATTGCCAGCGAGATAACAACAAACAACCATGAAGAACAGATATAAACTGACAGGAGAATCAATAAGTCCGGTGATGCTTTGGTATGGGAAAGAGGAAAAGGGGGTCACCTTGCGCTTGTATCCTTTACCACGTAGGCGTTCATCAATCACAAAACTGATCTGAAAATTCAAGCATACATCTAACATGAAATAGGCATAGAAGGGCAGTGGCAATCCCAAAGCTTTAGTGGTAAATGTCACAAACGCGTGGTCACTGCGATAGTGGAAGGCATCAGAGTATCCTAGCCTGGTGGTATCCAGATTCCAGAGTGTTCAGTGTTCACTTACTGTGAAGAATTCAGTACCTTTTCAAGTAATCTCTTTGGATTTTGAAATGCCTGCTTCTTGCCCCAGTGATGAAATATATGTGAGACTACCGATCTATCATCAATGTCGAACCTATAAAATGAATAAGGAATCAAGTTAAGCTGGGGGGGGGGGGGGGGGGGGGGGGGGAACCAAATAAAATAGCAAAGCAAAGCTTTGCATGAATATGAGGAATCTGTTCTTCAGAAACTGAAATGATTATGCAAAGGAGAAATAATGTTTTTTCACCACTAGAAAACTCCAAAAATCCACAAGAAGCAAAGTTAAAAATGAAACATCAGATCATAAGATGATTTACTTTCTCAAGAAGTCATTAGCAAGGCATCCTTGAGCCAGTTCTGGAAAAGGTGAAGCTTCGTTCTGTCCCATAATTGGCTTTCCGATTGATATATTCCCTTCAGAGTCATCAAAAGGAATGTCACCTGAAGGCTGTGTTCAGGCATTTTTCTCAGAGTCTCTTCGCCCTACAAGTTAACAAAAAACATGTAAATACAAGATATTACATAAGAGTATGCCTGCTGATGAAAGAAATAAGTAAATTGGCTCATATTGGGAAATCTTAACGGTAGGGAATAGAGGCAATTTGAACTCAGAAAAGTCTAGGGACACAAAGGCCAAGCCAACCCATTGACTCATCCTAGTTGTTTTGGCTATGTATCATATCATATGTCCAAATGAGCTATCAATTAGGTGGAAGTTGAGTGGAGTGGGGTTTAGGTTAACCCACTTGTATTCTTACCTTACCATCAGAAAAATAGTTTTCAGTTCACAAAGTATTTCAAGACTGAGGTTTCTTCTTCCAAACAATACCGTGGGGACGGTCTTTCTCCCACCGGCTGAGTTTTTAGGTAAGGATTAGATTTAGTAAAACTAGATCCAATGGTATTGCTCACCTGCACCTCAAGAAGGTGAACTGGAATTTCTCTGAGGAAACGTGAAGGTTGCAGAAGCTGTATGAGCAAATAGGTCAGTTCAAAAAAATGATATTGCTTAAAGATAAGCATGGTACAGTAAATAGCCTGCCTGACGGTTAGAGTCAACTGTAACATGCAAGATGTACAGCTTTTTCCGAGCTCGTGTCATTGCAACATAGAGTAACCTCCTCTCCTCCTGTAATGAGCAAGTCCTAGAATATATATTGAGAACATAGATAAGTAAAAATATAATTTTGAGACAAACCTCCAGTGTGCTTCCAGCTTCTTTCACAGTACCATTGTACTCATGCAACAAAGGAATTTCCGAATCATTTGCCTGTGTGAAGAAGCAATGGTTGACATAAAAAAAAGTATGTTTTCATAAATTAATATATACAATATATCAATATGCATGAAACATATATTTATTAATATGAATTTCAAGTTTCAAAGAAGACAAGCCTCCAAGAGAGCCACTCTGCCTAATGAGTCCTATTCCTATCCGGTCCACGTTCATTATTCTTCATAGGCACTGTGCTGGGTCTATAGGTTGTTGTTTTTACTTTTTTTTCTTTCTTTAATCCAGTCTCTCGATAGGACTTCCCATAACCCGAAAAGGTTGGTTCTTCCCCTACAACCCCTACTCCTACAAGGCAGTACTCCTTATTGGCAAATCCGTGTGTCTTGATCCGAGCTGAGACCCACTTACACAAATTGATCCATCAACGACATTTTTCTATAGTGGCAGGGAGTTTCCAACTCTTCGATATACGCTAGCTAAGGTAATCCCTTTACTTAATCTGATATGGAATCTCTTGTTACTAGAAAGGAACTCAACTGGGTTGCCCAGAAAGAATGGATTGCTACCCTTGGAGAGCTAATGGTACTGGTAGTGCACTGATTGAACCAACCTCTGCATTATTTGGACACGCCATTCACCTTCAATATTTTTATGTGTCAACAAATTATGGAAAACATTATATTAACTTTCTATCAGTTTGTTGGTAGTAACATTCACCCTGTACATGTGATTACTTTTATGCACAATTTGGAAAAAAATTACTCTACCAAGCCCACCTTGACTCTTACTACCTCTGTCAAGAAAGAATGCAATTCTAGGTGCATTCTTGGTTAAAGTGCCCAAAGTTTGACCAAATATATAGTTAAAAATATTATGACGCCAAATAAATATATTATGAAAATATATCTCATGACAAATTTAATGATACTTATTTGATAGCATAACTATTTATACTTTTTTTATATATAGTTAGTCAAACTTGAGATACTTTAACTTGCTACTGTGCTAGAATTGCATTCTTTCTAGACGGAAGGAGTAGAACCTAATCACTATTAGACCACGTAGGTGGCCACTTCACCTGCTTAATCAGCAATTAGGTGCCAGACGCCACCACACTGTCTGCCTAACACTACATAAATAGCAGAGTATTTGTATATGCAAGCTCGTCCTGAAGAGTGAAGAAATACCTGCACAATAAACACGACATCCCACTCCAAACCTTTTGACTACAAATTGAAAAGGAATTATCAGCACGTTTCCTAGTGTCAAAGGATTACTATATGGCATAGCCAACAATATTAATTGAATTCAAGAGAACAGACCTGATGAATAGTTGTTAATGTGATAGAATTCTTATTTTCCTCCTTTCGGGATCGAAAATTTTCAGTTTCCCTCAAGGATATATAATCAATGAAAGCTTGAAGTGTAGAAGCACAGCCTTTCTCGTCAGTCTTGCTTCTCTCCATTGAACTAGAAAAATGTGTTGACAAGAAGTCAGACACATCATCCATTAAAAACTGAAGGACCTGCACTAATCCAATGAAAATTGATATAACCTCTTGTATATGCTACATCCAGAATTATTTGAAATAATTTTCCTCTGAGCACAACATCCAAACTAAGTTTTCGTGGAGGATAAATGTATAAATAAGTGCATCAATGGGGTTTGAACTTACCAATCTGATATCGCTATCTTCATTTAATAATTTGCCATTATCAACGTCAACAACTGCACGCTTCTCAAGGAGATATTTCTGCAAACGAAATGCAACAAACACTTTAACAAGGGTTGAATAAAAAGTAAGTGCAAATATTTAACAAAGATTAGCAGCGGTTAGCTAAAAGTTCCTCAAGGTTTGGTATGACAAGAAGACAACCAACAATTAGCATCTCCAGATACTCTGGCTGCACAATACTGCAAAACAATGTTTCTGGCAAAATTTTAAAATCTCTAACACCGAGCCACAGCATAGGAGGAACTGAACATTTTTGTTGTAAAGGAGTGGGTACTTGAACCCATGGCCTTAATACCATGACTAGTGTAAGCAAGTATTGAAGGGAAAATTAGTAGATTGATTATGGGCTGTTGAGTACAAAGGGCATATATCGGCATGGATGACCTAGGAGTGGTTTATAGAAGTATGACCACTGTTGGATATCCTTACCTATTAATGCAATTGATCAATCTACAGGAGGTGCAGGCCAGGTGCGGCACAACATCCTTCAGTCCAAAGGGCCAGCTGAGCAAAGCATATATAGGTCTATTGCATATCTTTACATTTTTGCAGCATAAATGATTTACACTAGGCACCTAGCACAATCTGATCATAAAACTAGATTCAAACTATGCATGGGTCAACAATAATGTCAGTGACTGAAGCCAACAGTATCAGGACCGGGATCAGAACTTGGGACAAGTTTAGAAAGCTAAATGTGCAATTTGAAAGTACTGGGACCTGGATGAGAACTTGGGACAAGTTTAGGGAGCTGAATGTGCAATTTGAAAGTACCGAGACCTAGATGAGAACTCGAGACAAGTTTGAGGACCGCCAGTGAAATTTACTCTATAAGTTATAACAAGTTAACAACATGAAGTAATGACACAACTGCACATACAAATTACTGTTAAAACAAAGGAACAACTTTGGTTTAAGTCATTTATTTCTATCCGAGCAATTCACTAAAGGTGAAGTTCATTGAAAACAATTGCAACAAGTTTAAGACTTAAGTGTACCTGAGGTAGCATGTCTCCCGCAGAGGAAATGATGACTGAAACTGATTGTTCCTGGGATAGACAGCAGCAAAGAAAAAAATTATAGCTCTTCAAGAACTAAGCACAAGATAATATAAAGTATAAACTTTTAAAATAATACTATAACCATGTTTTGAGGAAATAAAGTAATAGTAGAACCTCTGCTGAATTCCTCAAAATTTGTAGGTAAATTACCTATGTATACTTTCCATAGATGTTTATTTTCTTTATGAATCATTTTTTCTTTTACTTAACATGCACTGATGTAGTAACACTGAAGATACACAATACATGGCTGTATATTGCAAAATACACAGTACAAAATTGCCAGTTGAACAAATGTTCCATACCCTTTCAACAAGTTTTGATAGGCTATCCAAGGTCGATAAAACCTTACGTCCTTGAGTAATCTGGACCCTAGTGTCAACAAATGAGAAAATCATAATAAAGTCATACTATGCTTGACACTTAAGCATGGAAATAACATAAAAAACAATAACTCAAAGAAAAAAGGTGTCAAGACTACGATTAAAATGGGATTTGTTTAATGGTTCTTAAGTTGGAGGTGGTTGTACAGCTCAAGGCACACAGAACATGCATATAATACATGATAATAATCTCCACATAACAATGAGAATATGCAAACATGATTCAGATTTTCATTAACAGGTTTAATTTCAAAGAAAGCTTAACTTCTTTAGGGAAAAAAACAAATGTAATAGCTTCTTCCCCAAACTGTATGCAAGATGTGAAAGTTTGGTCCTTCTAATCCATGCATCTCAGGCTTGCTGTCAAGCAGCCAACAACCATTTGTCACTCAAGCAGCAGAGAGAAGAATAAAAAATGCCGATAACGATCATCAGATATAAAACATGATTGTCAATGAATTTTATGATGTTAGATAACAGTAAGTAAACAATGAAAAGAGAACAACCTTTTGAAGGTACCAGAGACCTTAGCGCTGAAGATGTCACTAGCAGCAGATATGAAACTACACTTTCTAGCCAGTGAAATCTTTTCAACATGATCTATAATCTGATGGTTAGAAAGCACAGAGATAATCAAAATTACGTAAATTTAGCATAAACAGGGTATAAAAATTTAATCAGGTAAAGTTGAACCTTCTTCTTTTCTTCTTTGTCACTAGGTAAAAGGGCCTTGAAGGCTTGACGCCACGGGCCATCATCACAACCAGGTAATGTGGTCCGAAGTATTGCCATGATAGCTTTGATCACCTAGAAAGATTGCAAGGTAAAGCACTTACATTGTGACAAAAATGATAGCATGCAGAGGGTTATTACAAGTATTGTTGCTTCAAGTGGCTGCAAGAATCAAGGAAGACAGAGAAAAGAAAGAGAGCTTTTGCTTATGCTTAGCTGCTGCCTCCCCTAGAGGAGAGAGTTTCTTTCTACGGCTATGCCCCCCTCCCCACCTCCCCCGGCCCTTTCGGCCTGTCTCTCTTTTTTGCTTGTACATAAACTCTCTTTCCCTATTACTTAATTGAAAGGCAGAGCTCCTGCCATTGTGTTCAAAAAAAAAAGTATTGTTGCTTCCCTACCCAAAACATAGGATTTGCTAAAGATAAAAAGTGTCAAGCTCAGGTGGTTGAATTCTGGAACGATAGGCCATAAATCAACCCCATCAATACAAGTATATAGATATAATAAATAGGTATTTATTATCACGAACTAGAATAACATATGAACATGTAAAACATTCCAGTGCGCTTTACCATTCCTTCCAAGATAAAGAACAGTTCCTAATTTGGAAAGCATAAGAAATTTCCAAGCTTCAAATGTTACTGGCAGTCTGGCACAAAGGACTATAAAATTGATAGCTATGAAAGGAAGGCAGAAAATCATGAGAAATTTTTACTCTACAAAGAATGTTGGAAGAAAACTAAATTCAACTACCTTTTTCCTGTAGAAAGCCACACCATGAACATTAAAGGGAATTTTCCTGTTGCGGAAGGAGACTTGGAAAGCTTTGCCAGTTACCTGTGCAAGAGAAAGTTAGGTCGCAAGCATAAAGACATATTTTTTGAAAGCATAAAGAAATATCGTTCAAAATTAAAATAGACTACATAAATTTTTCAACCTGTCTTCGATATAGGACAGCAATGTTGCCAAAGTTGCACCCCTCAGCGGTACTAGACGTAGTTTCAATGATTTTGTCAATAACAAATGCACACTGTGAATCTTCACTGTGGCACTCCTTGACAGTGATCTATGCAAAGTTAAGGATTAGATATGTAACTGAAAGGATATGATAACAAATGGCAACGATCCATCAGTGCAATCTACAAGAATACCTTACAACCAGAAGGGTTGTCGATCTCTACAAGCTTATGATGATGCCGCTTACTGTTGTTCTGAATTAGAGCGGTTGCTGCTTCAACAATTGCACGTGTGGAGCGGTAATTCTTGCTCAACCTGATCTGCAGTCATTGGCATAACAAGCTACTTAACAGAACAACACAGGACTAAAACAATTTGAAAGTTCCATGCAGACAACAGCACAACGCAATTACCTCTTTGTGATCTGGAAAATCTCTACGAAATGAATCGAAGCCAGATACATCGGCACCATTGAAACTGAAGATGGACTAACGTAACATAAGAGAAGACAAAGCTTAGGGAAAACAAATAAGAAACCAAAGGTTTTAGGATGTTATATGTATATCAAATTTGTGTACCTGATCTTCATCACCGACAATAGTTATATGATTGTGGGAAGCTAGAATCTTCAGAAGACAATACTGCATAGCACTGGTATCCTGAAACTCATCAACTACAATTGCCCGCCACATATCCTGACACTCTTTGTATACTGTACAGGCAAGGAACACACCCTTTAATCAGCAAGTAATCAAAGTCTAACGATGTACTGAGATTAGAACTGAAAGTACCTTCAGGAAAGTTCGTGAGAAGGGTTATGGATGAGTTAATAAAATCATGGTAATCAAGAGCATTACAAGATCTTAATATTTCATTGTAATGCCGAAGAACAGAAGCCTAGACAAAAAAGAATGCAGGCTGTTAATTTCGTCGTTAAAATGGAGCACATAAAAATGAATGACACAAAGTAGGGCAGCTTACTCCTGTCAAATCACCCTTCTTTTCATAGTCCTCTGGAATTCTTCCTGAAGCTTTTGCCTTTAAAGAAAGATGGAAAGGTTTGATCAAAACAAAATGCAACTACCATAAAATCAACATGGAAACAAATCAGCCCATGTTGTGGATACAAAACATTTTTTTGCTGAAAAGCTCTAGAGACACTGCTTCCACACAGCCCACATTAATAGGTTTGATCCACAAGGTTTAGTGTGATAGGCATTCTAACAGTAAGCCCAACAGCATAAACCAATATGACGGACAATGAAATAGCACAAACTATGAAACTCCTAGCCAGGACTACAATTCTATCACTGGAAGTGAACATTTTTGTTTAGAACATAGCTAAATATGATCCACATAGGATGTCATCCTAGCTACAACTTTCGAGCTAGGGTCAACTAGTATTAATGCAACTTGTGACATAAAAGAAGAGCTTTCAGATCTACTCCCAAGATGTTTGTGCATAGTTATAGACATAGTTCAGAGATATCTTCCAGTTTAAGTTTGTCTACCAATTCTATTGCAAATAATTTTGCAACTTCACCTTATATCGTAATTAGAACTCAATCACTTATTGCTAGAAGTTGTGATTCCTTGATTTGGGCTAACCCTAGAAGGGTAGCTATATAGGTACCATACATGGGCCACATGGGCCTAGCCTCATGGGCCTAATACATTCACACTCCAACACCCCCCCGCAGTCTGAACTACCGGCGCAGCGGAGTTCAAGGCTGAACAAGAAAGAAAACAAGTAAGAGCACAACACACAGGACCCCCCCGCAACCACAACTAGCCACTGGAGACGTTGAGGCTGGAGCGAAAGTCGGAGAAGGTCGAGGAAGGGAGGCCTTTGGTGAAGATGTCCGCAAACTGGGAGGTGGTCGGGACGTGAAGAACCCGGACGTCGCCGATGGCCACCCGGTCGCGGACGAAGTGTAGATCGATCTCCACATGCTTGGTCCTCTGGTGCTGCACGGGGTTGGTGGAGAGGTAGACCGCGCTGACGTTGTCGCAGTAGACGAGCGTGCTCCTGGCGAGTGGGCGGTGAAGCTCAGCCAGGAGCTGGCGGAGCCAGGCGGCCTCGGCCACGCCATTGGCCACGGCACGGTACTCCGCCTCGGCACTGGAGCGGGAAACCACCGGCTGGCGCTTGGACGACCAAGAAACCAGGTTGCTGCCGAGGAAGACCGCGTAGCCGGAGGTGGACATGCGGGTGTCCGGGCATCCCGCCCAGTCAGCGTCGGTGTAGACAACCAACTCGGCAGTGGAGGACCGACCGAGGAGCAGCCCGTAGCCAAGTGTGCCACGGAGGTACCGGAGAAGCCGCTTCATAGCAGCCAGGTGAGGCTCCCGCGGAGCATGCATGTAGAGGCAGAGCTGCTAGACGGCATAAGTGATGTCCGGCCGTGTGAAAGTGAGGTACTGAAGCGCGCCAGCAAGACTCCGGTAGGCGGTGGAGTCCGCTGGCCCAAGCATCGGACCCCCAGCCTCTGACAGCTTGCCCTGGGTGTCCACCGGTGTAGAGCAGGACTGGCAGGCGGTCATCCCTGCTCGCTCCAGAATGTCACAAGTGAACTGCCGCTGGTGGAGGAACAGGCCTGAAGGTCGGGGCTCAACAGTGACGCCGAGGAAGTGGTGGAGCACCCCAAGATCCTTCATAGCAAATTCCTTCTGAAGTGAGGCAATGATGCGGTGGAGCAGAGACTCGCTGGAGGCAGTGAGAACAATGTCATCCACATAGAGGAGCAGGTAAGCAGTCTCACCCCTATAGTGGTATATGAACAGGGAGGTGTCAGACTTGGCCTCCGTGAACCCAAGAGTCTGCAGGAAGGTAGCGAATCGAGAGTACCAAGCCCGGGGTGCCTGCTTGAGCCCGTAGAGAGATTTGTTGAGCCGGCAGACGAAGTCAGGACGAGAAGCATCCACAAAACCTGCCGGCTGACTGCAATAGACCGTCTCAGTCAGAGTGCCATGAAGGAAGGCATTCTTGACATCCAGCTGATGCACAGGCCAGGAGCGCTCGAGAGCCAGGGAGAGGACGGTGCGGACTGTAGCTGGCTTCACCACGGGACTGAAGGTCTCAGCATAGTCAATGCCGGGCCGCTAAGTGAAGCCGCGAAGGACCCAGCGAGCCTTGTAGCGCTCCAAGGAACCATCAGCCCGCCTCTTGTGCGTCCAGATCCACTTGCCGGTGGCAATGTTGGAGCCCGGCGGACGAGGCACTAGGTCCCACGTCTGGTTGGCGAGGAGGGCCGCGTACTCCTCGTCCATCGCGCGGCGCCAGTGAGGATCCGCCAAGGCCGCACGGACGGAAGAGGGTACCGGAGAGATCTCCGGCTCGCAGGCGGCGGCGGTGAGGGCCTGCGGGCGAGACGCCTGCCTCGTCACCATCGGGTGAGTGTGACGAGGGTCCCGGTGAAGAAGAGGCGGGTGGTACACCGGCGGGTCGGCGCGAGAGCGTGGCGATGCCGGCGGAGCATGCACCGGCGACGACGGCGCTGGTGACGAGAGCGGCGGAGCCGGCTCATGCCGGCGCTCGTAGACGATGCCGAAGCGTCCGGGAGGAGGTGAGGGCGGACGCGGCTCCCGCCGGCGCTGGTAGACGAGTCCGAAGCGCCCGGGAGGAGGTGGGGTCGGTGTGCTCGGTCCCGCGATCGGAACGGCAGCATCTGGCACAACGGGAGGCAGCGAAGCCACAGGGAGCGAGGGTGGAAGCTCCAGGGCTGCCTCGACCGTGTCAGGCACCGGAGGGCCCTGGTGCGAGTCCGGCAGGGGCGAGGCGGGACCACCAGGAGAGCGCGCCGGAGCAGTACCTGCAGGGTAGGGGAAGAAGGGTGGCGGAATCGCCGGGTCAGTGGGAAAGAAGGAAGCCTCCGCAGGGTCAGCGGGAGGTGTGGGTGGAGAGGTGGTGGAGTAAGGGAACGCCGACTCATCAAACACGACATGGCGAGAGATGAGGACACGGCGAGAGGTAAGGTCAAAGTAACGGTAACCCTTGTGATCCGGAGAGTATCCGAGAAAGACACAGAGGGTCGACCGGGGAGCCAGCTTATGGGGAGCGGTGGCGGTGGTGTTAGGGTAGCACGCACACCCGAAAACTCGAAGGTGGTCGTACCGAGGAGGGGTACCGAAAAGAGCGTGGTGAGGCGTGAGAGCTGGGCAGGCAGTAGAAGAAAGTCGGTTAAGGAGATAGGTAGAGGTGTGCAGACACTCAGCCCAGAAGCGAGCGGGTAGAGATGCCTGGAGCAGAAGGGTGCGCATGATGTCATTGGTGGTGCGGATCATGCGCTCTACCTTGCCGTTTTGAGAGGAGGTATACGGACAAGACATGCGCAGGTGGACACCGGAAGAAAGGAAGAAGGCACGTGAGGTTGAGTTATCGAACTCACGACCGTTGTCGCACTGGACAGCCTTGATGGTAAGGCCAAACTGAGTGGATACCCAAGCAAAGAGGTGGCTGAGAGTGGTGAACGCCTCGGACTTGGCACGCAGGGGAAAAGTCCAGGAGTAATGGGAGAAATCATCAACCACCACCAAGTAGTACTTGTAGCCAGACATGCTGAGAACAGGAGAAGTCCACAAGTCGCAATGAATAAGATCAAACACGCGAGTGGCATGTGAGGAAGAGGACTGAAAGGGAAGGCGAACGTGACGGCCTAGCTGGCACGCATGACACAAGTGATCATCAGGAGCCCGAGAGCACCGAATGTCGGCACTATGACTGAGCTGCAGCAAGGCATCCCGGCCAGGGTGGCCGAGGCGACGATGCCAGGTGGTGGAGGAAGGAGTGGCGGCGAAAGCGGCAGAGGAAGTCGAAGAAGGTGAAACAGACGCCGGAAACTGAAGGGTGTAAAGAGGCCCAGTGCTGTTACACCGGAGCCGAGGAACCCGGGAGGCCAAATCCCGCACGGTGAGGCCAGAGGGGTCAAACTCAACCGAACAAGAGTTGTCAGTTGTGAAACGGCGAATAGAGAGAAGGTTGTGAACCATACCGGGAGCCACAAGAACATCAGGGATATGAAAGGAGCCGTGGGAACTGGCAGTGCCCACGGAGGAGACAGGGATGCAGGTGCCATTGGCGACCATGATGGAAGAGGGACAGGAAGGGTGGGGAGGACGGAGAGAAGAAAGTAGACGCGCATCGGGCGTGGTGTGGAAAGTGGCGCCCGAGTCGGCGATCCAATCAGGACTGGTGGTGGTGCTGAAGGAGCAAGCCAAGGCAGCCGGGTCCCAACCAACAAGCCCAGGCAAGGCACCGGGAGGTGAAGTGGGGTGAAATCCCGGGGAAGCACCAGTGACCATTGCCGCCGACGGGCGAATGCCACTCTGTGGAGGCAGGGACGATTGTGAGGCAGGAAAGTGGAGGTCGCCGACAGGAAGGAGGACGGGCGCGCCCTGGAGAGCAGGAGCCGCGCCAAAGGGTGGGGCGGCAAGGAGACTGGGCGCGCCGTCATTGGGCGCCGTGGCTGGCAGAGGGTAGGGAGCCGACAAGGCCCGGCGCGCGACGCGGCGCCGGCACATGGCACGATAGGCAGCGGTGGTACTGCGCACGCCCGCGTGCCAGCCAACGCCCAGGCCAGCAGGTACAGAAGCAGTAGCGGGAGAAGGGCGCGAAGGGGAAGGAGGGATGCAGTGATGAAAGAGAGGAGGAGGAAGAGGGATGCGGCCCTCTGGCAAGGGCAGCGGCGGATGGACCAGCTCGGCACACCCCGTGGACTGCTGCACCGCGCCAAGGGCGGGAAGGCCTGCAAGAGTACGGGCGGCGCTGGTGCCAGGGGACGGCGCGGCTCCAGGAGGCGCGGCTGGGTGTCCAGGAGGCGGGGCTGCTCCTAGCAGGCGAGCGCCAGGGGCAGGTGGCCCAGGCGTCTCCCACGAAGCCGCTGCTGGCTTCTCTGCCCCGGACGGGCGCCAGGGGCAGCCGGGCGCCAGGGGCAGGCGTGCACCAGGGGCGGGCGGCCCAGGCGTTTCCCAGGACGCCGCTGCTGGCGTTGCAGGTCCGAGCGGGCGGGTTCGAAGAGCCAGCGCTGCCGGTGGCACCTGGAGGCGCTGCTTGAGGATGCGGCGCGGGCGCTGGATGCGTACGCCAGCAGGAAGGGCCGGCTGGGGCGCGGCCCCAGGCAGCACGGCGCCAAGGGGAAGCGGCTGCAGCTGCTGGGGAAGAGGGGAGGAGCGCCAGGCGGCCAGCAGGGGCGTGGAGCCAGCAGCGGCGGCCTGTGCGGCGCCCAGAACAGGGCCGCCAGGTGCTGGAGCGGGCAGCCCCCTGGATGCGGCAGGAGAAGGGGCAGCAAGCGCCTGCGCCCATGTGGAAGAGGAGGAGGAGAGGGAAGGGAAGGGATTGTAGAAGGAGGGGCCAGGAGGAGGAGCGCCGGCCATGGCCTCCTGGCCGGCGGCGGCAGCCACCAGGAGGGGCGGCGGCTGGACAGGGAAGAGGAGAGAAAAAAAAACTAGGCTCTGATTACCATGCTAGAAGTTGTGATTCCTTGATTTGGGCTAACCCTAGAAGGGTAGCTATATAGGTACCATACATAGGCCACATGGGCCTAGCCTCATGGGCCTAATACATTCACACTCCAACACTTATATGTACTTTATATTGGGATCTTGGATTACTTATTTTTCTGAGAAACTTGGAGTAATCCATTCTACGTTTGGCTTTATATGCCTCCAGATTCCAGAAGACCATGACAATATCTTGGATGCACGGTAAAGCTGTTCCTTTAATATTTTGTGATATGCATTTGTGGCAGGAAGGTCGGATCAGTGGGATTTTTTTTTTAGGGACGGACTAGTGGGAATTGGCAGATACAGTCTATAAAAAAAACATATAGACCATTTTAGGCAGATACAACCTCGCTGTGCAATTTCAGAAAAATAACAGTAACGAAATGTGAGTGTGACTGCCTGGAATCCTTGTAAAACTCCTATGGCTCAGCGCAAAGAGGTCACTGAAAACAAATATTTCTTCATCAAAAGTAGAAGGCACCTGTGTAATAAATTTCTGCCACTTTTTAGCTTTGTCTTTGAAAGAATTTTTTATGTCCCCATCATACTGTTTAGTTGTATCTCCAACATCATTATTTTTGTCATTTTCCAATAGACGCTCTGCCTCAATAACCGCCCTTCGTTGTTGTCCATGTCCATAGATTATGAATTCAGATGTGCGGCCTAGCCTTCAAATGATTATAAAGAGGAAATTAAAAAAATATTAAATAAATGTCTACATATCCAAGCCTTCAACTATCTGCAACAGTGAGTACGCTTGATAAACTGAAAGAAACAGCAAGGTATTAAAAAGAGAGCATAAAGATGAAACAAGACGGTAACATTAGATAGTGTGATATACTGATTTATGATTGTATACATTTCGGCTTTGCCAGATATCAAATTGCAGTTATATATTATAAGTAATTTGATAACGCTTAAAAGTGATCATGATCATTTATGCATCTAAGTAATTGCTTGTTGTCACAGCTGAAAATAATCTAAGTAAATATTGATAACATGAATTTACATTGAACATGATTTTTTGCACAGGCTCTTCATCCTATAACTTTCATATTTTCTTCATAGCTTAAAAGTGTTGTACATCAGTGATTTTGTTAAGATGCGGCAACTCAGTTGTGGAGCAGAAGCATACAGAAATCCACTGCACCTAAGTATAATCGACCAACAGGGGAAAAAACATACTTTTCAGCATGTGTTCTGCAAAGCTGCAAGCAGAATGAGTGAAATGTGCTTATTGCAATCTCCTTGGCAACTGCCTTTCCCACCACTGTCCCTATCCGTTCTCTCATTTCTGAGGCAGCAGCCGTGGTGAATGTCATAGCAAGAATGTTTGATGGTGGAATTCCCTAGTCATTAGGAGATGTGTGACTACGTGAGCTTCAAATGTTATTAGATACCACTTATATAAAACCATACCTCTTTGAGAAGTGTGAGCACCCTACCAACCATTGTGGAAGTCTTGGGTTCATGCCAGTTACAGGGAGGGAGTCAGTATATTCAAAAGCATGGTACTCACAAGACAATAGAACAACAAAGTTCAGATTAAACTTAAATGGCACGTTTTGTAAAATCTAAAACCATAATGCCTATGAAATCACCCACAGATATACAAGAGATGCAACCATTTTGGGCACATCAAAAGAAAGTTTCATTTTCATATCATCATAAAAAACTAATATTAAAAAATTCTTGAACAAAAAGAGAGAGAGAGAGAGAGAGAGAGGCAGAGACAGACAACAAAACATGGTGTTCAGTTCTTCTGCAGCCTTCTTATTGTTTGGAACAATAAAGCCCTGGCAATGTACTTTACTTTTTAGTATGATTGGTCACGGTGAATCGCATCATTTGGGTTCCATAACATTTGGAGTCAGTATTTATTTGTAGCAGCCACAAGAACAAAAGGTATGGATTTTTCAGATGTTCACATGTTATTATTCTTGATACGTTAAAATGATTTCCACAAATATTTCAATCCAAGGCTTCATCAGAGTGAAACAACAAAATCAGTTTGACCATGGTTGACCTTGTGACGATAAAAAGGACAAGTATGTATACCTTTCCACTTCCTGGACCAACAACAATCATTAATGGAACAGCCACATCATTACATGCAGCCTCCTTCTGCCTATCATTCAAGGAGTGCAAATATTCATAGTACTTCTTTGGAGCACACGCTTCATCTTCCTCCTTTTCTAGTTCCATATCTTGCTGCTCCTCCTGGCCCTTAGCAGCAGAGATATCAGCATGCTCCTCGTGGATGGAGGCATCAACCTCCCCAAAGAGTGCATCCACAAGCTAAATGTCCCAAGAGAAAAGGAATCAAATGTACTCAGTTAGAAACTTCATTCCAGACCAAAACCACTCAGTGCAAATTTCCATTTTGTACTGATCCTTATTTCTAGACACAGGTAACAAGAACTGCCCGACATCCTACAACTATTTGGCATTCCATTGTCTGAAGAAAAAAGCTATACCTCTCCGTCCCCCTTTGCAATGGAAATTACTGGGGAAACTGAAGGATCACCACACAATGCTACCAATCCATCTTTCTCCTCCATCCCCTTGAGCCCCTCCTGATACTTGGCATGAGTTTTGGTATTGTGCTCCTCACTAACGGAATTGGTATTCCAGAATGCATCTTCAAACTAAATTCATCTCAAAAGAAATTCAACAGAGATTAAACACAATAAATTTCTCTTACAAATCAGGCACATCAACACAGTAGAATTTCAAGTTTTCAAGAAACAATCCAAATTGTCCATGTTCATTTCCTATCTTCGCCACACACAATAAACATGAATTTTCTATGTTTCACAGACATTTCCTAACACCTTTTTTAGTTCATGAAAAAAAAATAGAGAAGTTACTCTGAAGCACTCTCCTAACTTTAGGATTCTCCCCCAATCTATAACAATCCCATGCACCATGCACCATACAAGAACTTCCCAATTTCCTCCTCTGATTCATGGAACCAGAAACAAGCATCATGAACACAAAATATTCACATACCTCCACACCCTCCGCTGTGATGGAAATAGCAGGGGGGAGTGAAGCATCACCGCAGGACAGCACCAAGCTCTCCTCCTCCTCTTCTTCCTTCGTCCCCTCCTGGTTCTTGGCAGCAGACTGGGCATCACACTCCTCACAGATGGCGCTCACCTCCTCCCAGAAAGCATCGTCAAGCTAATTTCGGTCCAAATGAGAGAGCAACAATGTGAGTTCCTTTTTCAAAAATTGACACTAAGGCGCCCCCAAAGCAAACCCCAGTTAAAGAAACAATAACGTCCTCAATGCCTTGGCTCTCCATATTTCCTTAGAATCTGAATATCCAGCATATAAATGAAATACACCTGCAGGATTCCTAGCCCCATTTCCAGGCACTTCAATGAAACAAGAACCGTACCGTTGCTATCTCTGTTCCGGCGGCGTCAACCGTACCCGCTGCCGCCGCGAGCGGCGCTTCGCCCGTCCCCTTATGCTCCTCTGCTCGCTTCTTCTCCTTCTCCTCCTTCTTGACCGTGGACCACGCGTGCTCCTCGCAGATGGCGTCCACCTCCCGCAAGAATGCCTCGTTCATGTCATCTTCGTCATCGTGAAGAAGGAACCCGCAGGTCCTGGAAGCCTTCGGGACGGGAGTTGAATGCCCGTACCCGCCCCGCTGCTCCAGCGCGTTGCCAGTGATGTCGACGAGCGGCCGGCGCGGCGGTGGGCATGGGGATGGGGATTGCAGCGGGCGCTTGCAGGGTAGGAGATGGGAGGGGTTGGAGGCGCCGCTCGGGTAGATCGGAAGAGGTGAAGCATTCTCCTTCCAGCGCGACATGGCCGCCCGCCGTCGGCGAGGGTTTGGTTGCAGGGGCGGATGCGCGGGCACGCGGAGTTTTCGCCCTTTTGAAAGTGGTTTTTACATGGACTGCGTTGGAAAGTCTGAAAATTTTTCTATGTTGACACAGGGTGGCTAACCCTCCGCCAGGCTGCAGAAAGTCAAAGCTTCCATCTGTTTTTTTTTTAACTCAGAAAGCTTGTTTCCATTAGACATCATCTCCGGCCAGGTCACTGAAGACGAGGTTGGAAACAAAGGTGGGGACTTGGTTCATGAAGACGGTCGAACCCGAGCTAACCACGCTCGCCCCATGCATTGCAAGGCAATCTGCCACTTTGTTGCAATTCCTCGGACAGTGCCGAATGTCACAGTAATCAAACGAGAAGCCAATGAAGGCTCCGTTCGGCTGGGCTGATAAGCTGGCTGAAAAATATTGTTGGCTGATTTGTTGTGAGAGAAAATACTGTTCCGGCTAAAAAAACAAGCTGAAAAAACGGATTATAAGCCAGGTGAACAGACTCGAAGTCTCTGATTTGCTTGAGGAGGCAGCCATCACACTTTGATCGAGGTCCAAAGAGGTCAAGCCCCGCACCAGCTCTGTCACATCAGTCTCAAGGATAATTCTTGATATACCCAACTGTACAACTCTCTGGAGACTGTACAAGGCAGCAAGAGCTTCAGCTTGAAAAGAGGTGGCCACTCTGCAGAGATTGTCGTAGCCTCCCTCCAAAAACTCGCTGAGATTGTTCCTTGCAACAAATCCCCACCTCCCTAATTTATAGCTGCTCTGAAAGCACCATCAATATTGATCTTGTACACATATTCTGGAGTAGGATCCCATTTGTTTTGCCTGACCTATTGTTGGGCTTGTTCTGTTTTCCTTTCCTTTTCAAATTGTGCCATATAGAAAACCACCAGAGAGCATACCTCAGAGCCTGTGATCCTTTTTTCCTCAGCATTCACCTTGTTCCTCGCCGACCACCATCTCCACAACAAAACAACAATCTGTAGTTGGATGTGTGATGAGAAGGACCAAATCTTTTTCATCATGTCTCGACTAGAGTGGCACGCTGCTAAGATCTGACGGTGCTCCTCTAAAATTAGACCCCTCCAGCACTCCTTCACTTCTTTACATTTGAAAAAAAGGTGACCAGCATCTTCATCTAACCTGTGACACATGGGGCACAAGTTATCCTCCTTCATCCCTCTACGAATCAAGTTTCGTCGGACTGCCAGGCTGTTATGAACTAAACGCCACATGAACATCTTAACTTTATTTGGAACCTCCATGTCCCAGATTTTATCCCACCTGAACACAGCGTCTCCTGCTGATTGTTGCTCAGAACTAGCTGTATTTTTGTTCAGCTCATAATCTCTTCTTTGAACAGCCACTTTATAGGCTGACTTCACTGAAAATAGCCCTTTTATCAAAATGCCATACAGGTCTGTCTTCCAAAACCTGATTCACTCTCAGTTTAAGAATGGCCTCAGAATCAAACTCTAAGAATGTATCTTGCACTAAGGTCTCGTCCCAAGATCCGGAGCCCGGGTCCATAAGGTCTGCCACTCTTGTCAGCACTGTTGCCCCTCTGTATGTAGCAGACCGTCTTGTGTTGCCATGTGGGATCCATGGGTCCGTCCAGGTATTCACTGATTCACCATTGCCTATTCGCCAAATAATCCCTTCTTTGAGCAAGTCCACCCCTTTCAAGATGCTCCTCCACGTACATGAGATCCCATCACGCGCTTCACACTACAATATGCTGTCATTGGGAAAATATTTGGCCTTTAGCACTTGACCACAGAGGGTATCGGGGGAAATCAGAAGCCTCCATGCTTGTCTAGCTAACATAGCAAGATTGAACAAGTAGAGGTCCCGAAAACCCAAACCTCCCTTACTCTTAGGGAGAGTCAACTTATCCCACGCCAGCCAATGGATCTTATTATCCTTATCATTTTGGCTCCACAACCATCTTCCAATCATCGAGTTCAACTCATCGCACAACCCTTTGGTTAGCTCAAAACAGGACATTGCATAGGTTGGGATAGCTTGGGCCACCGCCTTCACTAGAATTTCCTTTCCAGGTTTAGATAGCAGCTTCTCCCGCCACCCTTGAATGTGAAGCCATACTTTCTTCTTTATATACTCAAATGCTTTCTTTCGTGACTTGCCAATAGCTACTGGCAGCCCTAGATATCTCTCGCTTTTCGCTTCTTGAACAATGTTGAGGGCTTGCCTCACGTCGTCCTTATCAACAGGTGCGGTGTTTGGGCTGAACAAGACAGTAGATTTCTCCCTATTGATCATCTGTCCTAAGGCTCTCTCATAAACCTGCAGAACCCTCCTTAGCTCCTGTGCATCACCCTTGCATGCTCGCATCAAAATTAGTGAGTCATCTGCAAAGAAGAGGTGGTTAATCCTTGGGGCACCCCGGCACACCCTTATACCCTCTATCCTTCCTTCCTCCTCTGCCTTCCGTAACATTGTTGATAATCCCTCCGCACATAGAATGAATAGGTAGGGGGACAAAGGATCCCCTTGTCGCAGCCCCCTATGTGGAATGATATTGTTGGAATACTCCCCATTCACTTTGATCCGATAGCTCACTGTCGTGACACATTTCATCACCATTTGCACCCACTGCTCTGAAAACCCCAACCTGGACATCATCTTCTCCAGAAAGCTCCACTCAACTCGGTCATAGGCCTTACTCATATCTAACTTAATAGCAGCCACCCCATTTTTCCCCCACTTCCTCTGATTTAGATAGTGTGTAAGCTCATAGGCTAGCAAGACATTATCAGTAATTAGTTTTCCGGGGACAAAGGCACTTTGGGACGGTGAGATGATCCCCGGCAGCACCAACTTCAGCCTATTTGCTAGCACTTTGGAAACAAGTTTGTACACCACATTACACAGGCTTATCGGCCGTAGGTCCTTCAGCATCTCTGGTGAACTGGTCTTCAAGATAAGGACAATAACAGTATCATTCCACCCATCCGGCATAGCAGACCCATTTAGTACAGCCAACACTTCCTCCTTAACCCTCTCACCCACTAGCGACCAGAACTTTTTGTAGATCAACACCGGCATGCCATCCACCCCAGGGGCTTTAAGTTCACCCATATCCTTCAAAGCTACCCAAACTTCCTCTCGCGAGAACGGTGCAGCCAGGCTTTCCTTCATGTTCTGAGTGACTTTAGTTTGAACACAATCAAGCACTTCCTCAGTATGGGTACCTACTGTGGACATAAAAAACTGCTGGTACTGGTTAGCGATAAAAGTCTTTAACAATTTCCCGTCACCTCTCCACCCCCTCCTCCTTCAGCTTGTTTATTAGACCATACTTGATGAGTTCATAAACGGTCTCAAGCCAGGCCCAGCTAAGCCAGTTTGGAGATCCTGGTTTGGCTCCAGAAAAACGAGATGGAGATCCGATTTCCCCTAGCCTGGCTTGGCTAATAAAGATCTTGTGCTTCCATCTGAAGCCAGGCCTAGCTAAGCCGCTATGTGAAGTCTCGTCACCTCCAGATACATCGCGCTCTATGCCTTCGCTCCGCTACTTTCGCCACCACGCTTCCCGTCGCCTGTGCTTCCCGTCATGCTCGACGCAAGCCGCGTGGAAGCCATGGGCGCAACGCGACATCACCGCGGCCATCATCTTCCTGGAGCACCATCGCCGTCGTCCTCATGGAGCTAGCGGATCCTGGAGGCCGAGTCGCCAGAGAGCTCGCGCATCATGGAGGCCGGGTCGCCGGGGAGCTTTGGACCACCCTGCGGCAACGACCTCGCCCATGGTTGCCGGTCATCCCCGCCCCTGCCCGTGGCTCCACGCGACGAACTCGCCAATCGCTGCCACCAATCTCGACGAGCTCGTCCGACGAAGTGTCTCCAATTTCTCTCAGCTCGATGCTGCGCTCCGCACCGACGAGCATAGGCGGATCCACCACTAGGGCGAGCTAGGGCGGCCACCCTAGGTCCCTTTGACTAGGCACTATATCCCCATCCCACGGAGGCCGGAGCTGGCGAGGCCGCGAGGCTGCCGGACGCAGTGAAGACGGCGGCGGAGTGGAAGCGCGCGCTACACAGGAGCAGGACGCGAGGCCACAAGTGGAAGGGATGAGGCGGCATCATGGGCTGATGGGCCGTGAGGGGAAGGGACGCCTAGGCCCAGCAGTCGCCCAGCACCTCAGCCTAGGCCAAGCGACCAGTTTTATACTTGTCTTTAAAATTGACATGTTTTTTACTGTATTTCTACTTTGAAACATATATTATTGATAATTCCATTATTAAAAGGTAACATCTTGATTTTTATTGGTTGTTCTATAATTTTTGCTCTTGACATGCATACTGTCGTTGGTTAGCCAAAATTTTATGGTATAAATCCGCCCTAGGTCATTTCTCTGGCTGGATTCGCCACTGTCGACGAGCATGCAAACCAGGTCTATGCCGTTCAATTTCCAGCATGTCTGTGCCGTCTCCCCGGAGATGGAGAAGGCGCGACACCTGCAGCGACGAGAGCATCCACCGGCGGGACGAGATGGAGAAGTCGCGACACCTGCAACGACGAAAGCATACACTAGCGAGACTTGTAGCGTCTCTGCTTCGCGTGTTTGATTAACTCCATCGCCGACAATGGAAGGACTAGGCGTGGTGGTCGTGGATTCATGGCGAGCAGTACCTGCTCGATGAAATGCCAACATGGAGGTGACAGAGATAGAATACACCCTAACAAAGAAGATGTGATTCTACCAAAACTATACAGCCAACCAACACAAGAGCTTTATTAAGCCAGGCTTAGATAGTACATGCGAACTAAACACACGCATCTTGTATAGTCTAAGGCAGGCTTGGGCTGATTAGGCTTATTTTGCTGCCCAGGCTAGGCGAAGAAACACAACCAAATAGACCCATAAAAAATTGCTTATAATTATCAAATTTTGTATTGAGTCCTAAAACAGTTGGTGGCCAAATTATTAATATATGTAATTAACATTATCGAAAGGGCTAGCGTCCGGATGTCCAGCCGCACGACTAGTCCGGACGCTGCTTCAGCACCTGTGCCTGCATCGCATCCCACGCCCCGCACCCCACATTCGATCCCATGCCTTGAGTGCCCCGCATCCCATCCCACGCGAGTGCCTGTGTCCGAACGCAACACCCTTAACAACCCCCACTCCAACGCCAACGCCGAGGCAAGATGGAGGGAAGGGAAGGAAGGAGAGGGAGAGAAGAGGAGAGGGTGAAGTGGGCCGCGTGAGGTAGGAGCCGACGTCTTACAACATACGTCTGAAAATAAATTAAACATTCAAAACATGCATGTGAAACACTTACAAAAAACCCCGAAAACACATAAAAAGCCATTTAAAACATACACAACATCCAGATAAAACACTTGCAACATACGCGTAAAACATATGCAACATCTAAATAAACACGCTTGCAACATATGTCTAGAAAACAGATGAAACATTGGGAATAGAAGCTTGCAACATACATGTACCACCATTGCAACATATGCAATATCCCGATCTACTTTCGCAACATCCATATGAAACACATGCAACATACCTATGATAACATCTGAAACACTTGAAACATAAGGCTTGCAACCTATGCGTTCACCCTTCTTTCTTCCGACGCAGCGCAGAGCGAGCGAACAACTGAATCCGCCCGGCCTGGGGCCGAGGATGGTGGCGCGGCCTGGCAGCGGCCAGCTGCACTTGCACTTTCCCTAGGCTCGGCCAGCGACGGCCTCTTCTCCTGGCCACCTGGCCTGGGCGTGGCAGAGGACGGGCATGGCGCGGCGGGGGATGGAGGCACCGCGGGGATGGGGGCGCAGTGGGGGATGGCGGCAGCAACGTGCCGAAGTGGGCCACGGTGCGGGATGGAGGCGCCGTGGGGGATGGTGGTAGCGGCGTGGCGAGCGGGGTGGGCGGACGGCCGCACGACAGACGAGCACGGTGTGAGGAGATTTGATTACAGATGATACCTTACTCCTCGAAAAAATTGAATTGAGATTTTACCGTTCTTAAACTTGGGCAACTATGGAATTTATGCAATTAGGTTTCTATCAATTCCTACACAACCTAATTAGGATCGGGGTTAGTGACAATGGTGGTTCCTTCAGATGCTGCGTCACTAGGGATCTTCTCTTTGTATTCATCGATCACCTCCTTGTACTATTGATCTTCCTTCAGATGCTCCTATCTATGTTTATGAAATATGATAGGTATAGGTATACATGAGAGAAATGCACAAAATATGGCAATGCATATGCTAGGTACACGATGAGAAGTACAAGAAACCCAGTTAACATGACATTAGTCAGTCAGGATATATATTTCTCCTATAAAGTATGTGAACTAAGCTTTTTAGGGAAATGAAGGCTTCCTTAGTTGTAGTAAAATGGTATTTTTAACATTTAGTATAAGCTAAATTTTAGAGAAAATTATTATTAGTTAACGCTATATTTGAATATAAAAATTTTACCGCAGCAAATTATTTTCAAGAAAAAACTATTGTGCAAGTTTCGTGAGTTTTGGACAAGTTATGCCTCTTATATGAATAAAACAAAAAGAATCATTTTTTATATTATTCAAGCACACAAAAAATAACAAATCCAAATTTAAAAGATTTTTAATTATACATTTAGTTATTGCCGGTTATTGGTACCCTGGTATCCTCGTCTAAAATAAAAAACAATGAAATAGGTCATGGTATATCAAGCAAGCTACACAAAGAGGCTTAAAACAGACGGGGTATCTTATCTACTTGGTGGACAAGACATAGCAAGATAGACCGTAACCTGGGACTATACAAGGAGAAGTAGTGAGCCTCTGATCGGTCATCCGAAGATCATAAAAAATGCACCCCGCATAGAGCAAGTTCATCCTCGAGATAGCTCCACCTATAGACACATCTTTATGATCCCCTACTCGTAGCCGACCCCAAGTGCACAAACAATAGAATCATCATTTTGGACGTAGGATGCCCCATACTTGAATCAGTATAAATCTGCCATCTAATGGCGGCGTTCAACAACCCGTCATGGTACTCAGCCATAGCCACGGCGGATGGGCAAGATCAATGACGTCGGCAAAGGGGACGAATATCCTAGGCAGCGTGGACTACGGTCAAAGCTGCTATAGATGTCGGTACAATGGCTGGGCCTGAGGTTATGGACGGACCTACGTGGGTGACCAAAGGAGGAAGGTGAGAGAGGATAGCGCGTGGGTCCTACCTAATGAGTGTCTAACGGATCACAAATGGTGACGTAAGTATCATCTTCATTTGTCTCTTCAACCAAGGGAATTACTAGTGCCCAGACGTCCGGATGCCCACGACTGCTGCACGCCCGCACCAGGCGAGGACTGCCCATGCCGTTCCCCGCGCTTCCCCCTCCGCTCCCCACGTCCACAGCCGCACACCACTTCATACCTCCACTTTCCACACACATGCACGACGCCCCTGCTGCTGCAACAAGCAACTGTGGCAGGCGAGTCACATTGCAACATATACAATACCTGATCTACTTTTGAAACATCCAGTTGAAACATTGCAACATGTGTCTGAAGACAAATGAAACAACTGCAATATGCATCTGAAACATTTGCAAAACACCTTAAAACACTTGCAAAGTCATTGCAAACCATATGCAACATCTAGAAAAAAATACTTACAACGCATGTGTGAAATGCAACATCCAAATAAAAACACTTACAACATACGCCTAAAAAACAGATGAAACATTTGAAACAAACACTTGTAACATACAGTATAGCTATTGCAAACATATGCAACATCCCGATCTACTTTTGCAACATCCATATAAAACACTTGCAGCATAACTCTAAAACATTTGAAACAGATGAAACATATGTTTTTTGCAACATAGGAGGGAGAGACCGAGCCTGATCGATTCCGATCGTCAAGGTGGGAGCCGGCGGCGAACGAGCACCACCAACACCAATTGCGCATGTGGGTGCCCCTCGGCTCAGTCAGGGACGACTTGAGGCGCCCCGACACATGCCTCAGCCGCCATTAGTAGGGGCAGCGGCAGCGGTGAGGCATCTCGATGGCAATGGGTTAGGGAAGAGGCCGGGGAGGCGCTACACGAACTGAGGGAAGAGGCGGTGTGGTCACCTTGGGTGAAGGAAGGAGGCAGCGGTGGCGACACAGGGGCTCTGTTGCTGCCAGCGGACGGCGAGAGAGAGAGAGACCAAGAAATGGGAAGGGCAAGACGGAGCGGGGAGATTTTTTTCTTGAGAGAAGCGGACGCGACGGAGTGGGAAGCCGCGTCCGAACGGACATGAGCGGACAGACGCCTGTGTCGAAGTATTTCCGTTCAACCAAACACAAAGCAGAGATATCCCATGATCCCATATCCCATCAACCAAACACAGAGATAGAATCATCCCATTAAAAAAATAAGATAGAACTAACCCATCTCACCTCCCCTAAACCAAACACACCCTCGTATTCCATCCATAGATACTATTGTCATTTCTCCCAGCGTCCACCGTTGCTCTAATTTAGCCCGGTAAGGATGGGATCCAGTCCCTAATTTGGCCCGGTAAGGATGGGACCCACTTGTTAGACGCGGGGCTGAGTTTCGCCACAAAGCTTGTGTTGCTGCATGCCGGCTTGCTTTCGTCGCTCTCGGGTTTGTCAGGCTCATCTTGTCTCCTCCGACGTTGGTGACCAACTCAAATAATAGTGACCTTCGGCGGACTCGGGCATGTTGAAGAACAAGCGATTGCTTCGTATCACTCCACACTCCCGCACAAACCACCTCTGCTTATTCATTTATTTTGCAGCTGATCTCAAAACACACACGTATCGTAGAGTATAAACCCATCCGTACCACAACAACACAGGATGGCACATGTAATGGGTATTGAGTTTTACTGATCTTCCCAAGCTACAAGAGCCAATTTACTACTACCACAGATGAGCTCTCTAAAGTCCAGGAATTGATTCAAGGTTATATTTCTCCGATGTCGTCAGTCCGTTATCCACCCCTGGTTGGGTTCTTGATTGCTCCAGAGCATTCAGCGTCTGAAGGTACGAGTAGGAGGCATTCCGATTGGGAGGCGGGGGGCTTGGATTGCTGATCTTGCTTGCCAGGAAGCGCCTGATGAGCCCTCTGAGGAATGGAGCCATTGTGTCTGGCTCGTACTCCAGAAAATACATGATTCCTCCCATGCACATGCAGAAGAGAGCCACCTGCAAACGTTACAAAGTTACTGTTTTTGAAAAAAGTTGGCGCATGCTAGGTTGGTTGATCCAGGATGCTAAGAGAAACTTATATTGAAAATGAAAGGTTTACAAAGAAAAAAATCTAATATATACAAGATATACTTCAAAGCACAAACATCAAAAGTTCAGACCCCTAACTTTGTATTGTCAACAGCAAGGCCAGAAATAATTAGCACGGTCTGCTGTCATTTTGGAAAAAAACAGTCAGCTCAGAGTTTTTATTCATACTCGTCACAGTCTAGATCATGCTAAAATAATTCAAACATGAAAGATCCATCTGGTTTCTAAAAAACAAACCACCAGCAACTGCAGAATTTGAACCCTACTTGATGCACAATTTTGCATCATTGTACAAGATTGACACATTTAAATGTTTCACTTCCTTGCACTCTATTTTTGTAACAAAAATGAATTTAATACCAATTTTTTTAAAAAAAAACTCAACAACAAGGTGGTCAACACTCAACAAGTAACCGTGAAGCAATAACCATGCCATTGTGCCGTTACATCCAACTAACATTCAGGGCCTGTTCGGTTAGGCCAGAATGCAGCCAGGAATCTTTCCAACTTATCAAAGTTATATAAATTAGTGAAGCAATTCAGGTAGGATTTGTTCCAGCCCAGCAATCCCTGACAACCGAACGAGTCCTCAATTGGATCTTGCCATACGAACACCACTGAGGAACTATTACTGGACAATAAATCACTACCTAAAGCTACTAGCCTATAAAAGTGTGCCTTGGTGCACCATTTGTGAATTGCACAGATTTTGAAACATAAAACCAAGGGAAGACTACAAGTTACAACTAATTGTGCCTTGGGGTGCTTTAAGCATTATTCACCCTCTGTAGCAATGAGCCAATGACACACTACTTGGCTCATAGTTGAGGAGCACACTACCCATAACTGCTTCAAACAAGATTATGTACTACAAGATCCTTTGCATCATACACTGAATAAGACTAAATAACTAGAAAACAGATTGCAAAGAAGTGAAGGGGGAAATGGGCAAAATTACCTCAGCATTTTTAATATTTGGGAGCAGGTGGCGGTTGATCAATATATACCATAGAGAATCTCCAGCACGGGGAAGCACATAGAGGGCTAGCTCAGCCCTTCTAGCTTTCTTTTCCAAAAGAATTGAAAGACCTGACATCAAACCAGCAAACCAATACACAAGTTTGTGGTCTTTGTTCGCAACTTTTCGGTGCAAACATATAGCAGCCTACCACCATGCAAGAACGCTATCAGAATCATGAAATAATTACGTATGAAGTAACGTATGCTGCTATGTATGATTACCTGGAATATAGTGACAAAGGCAGACAAAAAGGTGGTGGAGCGAACTGCACCCACAAGAGCACGCCAACAAGTTGCCGTCGGCGATTCCAAGAACTAATGTTTTTATTAAAAGGATTGCATGAGTCAGTGATGTATGCATCAGCAGTAAGCAAAACTGTGGCAAACGGCTATACTATACTAGTTTTGTTTAGTTGTTAGCGCTTAGGAAAATATTTCCATTGACAGGAAAAAAAAAATGGTGCAAGCATATTGAGTGTAGCAAAATTCAAGCATGTTATGCAAACACAGTAAAAAGATAGTGGCAATATAACTGTAATCATGTCGAGGTAGGTTTCTGCTTGAGGCATAGTTATGTTGGAGAGAAAATAAGTTGCACACAAATAATAGCAAGGACACATCAGTAAAGTGGCTAATGAATTACCTTTTGAAGACGTAGGACAACAAAGGGCACAAATGTCAATGAGAAATATAGAGGGAATGTTTTCTTGAATGTTGATGAAACAACATTAATATTTTGAGCCAAGCATGATGCTCTGTCAGGATGGATCACGGAACAGGGGATAATGGATGGATTTGTTGTTAAATTTATCAAATCCAGATTCCTCTT
Organism: Saccharum hybrid cultivar R570; assembly: GCA_038087645.1. Taxonomy (NCBI): domain Eukaryota; kingdom Viridiplantae; phylum Streptophyta; class Magnoliopsida; order Poales; family Poaceae; genus Saccharum; species Saccharum hybrid cultivar. Next base: position 15,540,309 of record JAQSUU010000402.1, read on the forward strand.
GTTTGATAAATAGGCTGAGAGGGCAGTAAGATCCACAGGACCACCTCTGCAGCATTCTCTGACAACCTTGTAGACAGGTTCTGCTACTGGTCCTGTCTTAAGGATAAATTCTTGGTACGACTTAGGTAAGCTTTCAGGCCTCATAACAAAAGCATACATAACCTGGAAACATAATCCTGGTGATTACACAAACCTTTCCCACCATAACAGAATCATATTCATATAAAAAGCAAACTATAGTGTTAGGTGGCTTCATTTTGTTACCTGGGCACATGCCAATGAAAAAAGCAATGCATCTCCATGTCTCCAATGGCTTCCCCAAAAATGAAATTTGTTCTTAGATTTTGCAGAATTATATGCACACTGCAATTATTAAGCAGTAATAAATCAATACTGCCTGTATAATTGGTCTTCTATAGTTCTATCCATTTTCTCCACATGAACAAACTGTTTAACTGTTAATGACCTGAGCGAGTCTTGCTAGAAGATATAGAGATAGAGTACGCCTCCTACTTGAATCATCCAGTGCTAGTATGGCCAATCCTGCCACCGAACCTGCTAATATTCTGCTCCATCATGCCCTTCAGTTGAGTCATGGATATGATTTGAGGGAAAAAATATAGAAAATATCCTAGTATGGACCTATTAGTGACTACCAAAGGTTAAGCCCTGGTTAGATGCATAATTATAACAAAAAAAATGCTTCTAACAAACCACAACCAGAGCTCTGCGTTGAAATATAGGCAAGGAGTCATAGCATATAGGCACTTACACATTGTACGGTGTCTCCTTTTTCCTAAATCTCCTAAGGAAACATCGAAGTGCATGATATGATCCAGTGAATCCGCCAAAAAGCAACCCTACCCGGCAAGCTTCCTCTCTTACTATAAGATCTTTCTCTGAAACCAGTTGCTGTAAATCAAAATGTGTTCAAATGAGTTTACTTAATTAAAATAATGAAAGATGGAGATAGGGAGACATTAGTTGTGGGATGGTATTTGTAAATAATGAACCAGTAGGTCACACAGTAGTGGCTGAGCAGTATTTGTTTGGAATGAGGCGTGGACAGTCTCAAGGAGTCAAGGCACGAAATAGACCAAACCAATGCATACCATGAGACATTGTGGAGACTGTAGACATATATCAGTCAAAGCAACCAATTCAGCTCTGGCATGTACTGGCCACTAGAATATGCACTACAAATGCTGCAACAGCTGGCTCAAATATTTTAAATTTTGTCAGTTCATTTATCACCGATAGTTAAATCTAATAAGCATTGAGAAAGCGAAAGCTGTAACATCAGCAATAGCAGCATGTAAAGATGAATCCGGCCTTCGCTCAATTCCTCCTCATGACATTTTCATTAGCATGCAAAATCGCCAATTCTACTCCAATCAACCAGGTAGTAAATTTGCATAATCCAATCCCAAGCTCTCAACTGAATTCCCGCAGCCGATTAATCTGTCATCCCACCCGATCTAATTACGCCGCGATGCGAAGTAACAGGAGGGGGTACCTTAAGGTCGAGGAGCGAGCCATAGGACCTGCGGCGCACGAGCTTGAAGGCGCGGAGCAGGATGCCGATGCCCACGCGGACGCCGTACGAGAGCAGGAAGCTCTGGCACAGGTTCCCCGCGGCGTGCGCCGCGCACGACTCCCCGTCGTGGCCGCACCCCCGCTCTCCCTCCAGCTGCTCGTCCCCCTCTCCCTTACCGCCGCCGCCCTGGTGCCGGTGGAGCTCCTCGATAGCTTCCCGCAGCCGCTCCTCCGCCTCCCGCAGCCGCCGGGCCGCCGCCTCGGACACCGGCGGCTGCTGATGCTGATGCTGATGCGCGGCCGCGGTGGGTGGAGGCGGGGGGGCTGCTGGGCGGGGGCCCAGGGTTGGTTCCGCGCCGGCGGAGAGGTCGAACGACGGCGTCGAGAGGAACGGCATCGCGGGCGACCTACCGCTCGGGCCTGGTCCTGGGCCGGACCGCGCTTGGACTCAGGGCGGGTCCCTTCGCTTCTTCTGTTCTGAAGGCCGCTCGCTCTCGTCGCCGGTCGTCGCGCTCCGAGATTGGGCGGATGATATCTTCAAATTCTTTGATGATGCTAATAAAAGAGTGGCGGGGTCGTTACGGATACGGACTGTACGCCGGCATGGCATTGCACGGCACGGGACGGGAACGGAATTGTAGGTTACGCTGTCGTCCTGTGGGCTGTGAGACATACCGGTTACCGGAGCAAAGCCATTGAAAGATGGACTCATGGACAAGATGATGTCCTACCCTTTCATCAGTTAACTAGCACATCAGGACTAGGTTCCATTAAAGAAAGGTGCTTAGTCCATGTTAGACCAAAAGTCCATTATAATGTTAAAAAAAAATCCATTATATGGTCAAAATATGTGGGCAGTCATATGAAGCATGATGGAAATGGTGTATCTGTATATATCCTAACAAAAGAAAAATATGTGTACAGAATGCCGTTATAGATTTTTCTTTTGAGAATAGTTAAAAGTAAAGTAGTTGCCTAACGTAGGATAAACTTTGATTAGTCGCTCTATAAGTATGAGCTCACTTGTTATCTACTAAAAAATTTGTGATACCACATATATCTATTATGTTAGCAAATTACATGTCATGTGTATCTTTTGTTTTGGCAACCTGATTTGTCTTGCATTATTCATTTCATGCTCTCTCTTTTTCACTTGCCAGATCATGGCAAATATTCATGTATGACCACAGGCGGAGACCAAAGGCTTGCCAGTCAAAACCTGTGGTCAGCGTTCAAAATTAGCCTTTAGAAAATTAATAAAGAGTTAATTGTATCGTGGGTCTATTAACTTATACGAGATTTCAATTAGGTCAATCAATCTCTAAAAATTGATTTTCAGGTCTATAAACTTTTTAATCGATTCACTGCAAGTTCATACCCTTCCATTTTTACCCTTAGATTCAACTTTCGGATCCATAAACTTTATAAACGATAGATCCATACCAATTCATGTGGCCCTTAGACATAGCGTGGCATATGGAGTCAGCAACTAATATGGGATCTAAAAACAAGACCTTAGCTACACGCTTCTTCTTCTCCGATCTTGAGCCCCCCTATGTTAAATAGTCGCACTTGCATCCGAAAGATAACAACACATGTTCATGTGACCACATGGCTTATCTCAACCATCCATCCTAATACACACATTTCATCTCAACCATTGAATGCACTGCATCCTTGGATCCACATCCATTCTCACACACAAACCGCATCTCAACCGTTGGATGCATATTATGCGGCTTTGATAAGCCTTGTGGTCATAACGAAATGTGGAAAATTCACTTGCGCTTGCATCATTCCAATACTCGATGTTTGATGGTGCTTGTAATGCTGAAAGAAGTTGAACGCACGCCGATGTAGGTGGCAGGCTCGGTCTGATCGTAGCTGTCGTCAACGAAGGTGGCGTGCCTTGGGTCGGCACACAACAGCGCCCCTAGCATGTTGGGTTGACCGTGTCCGAGTGCAAGTTGTTACTTGATAGCAAATGGGAAAGGAGAATTTTGGCAGGAAAGAGCAAGAACCGAAGAAAAACAACGAGACGATGCGATAGGATTCCGCATGGAAGAGTTAGCGGTTAGTCTTACAACTTATTGTGCAAACTCTAATTGACGACCGGTCACGCATAGCGCGATTACGTGACCCGCGTCCTTCCTCTCTCTCTCTCTTTTCTCCATCCCCGTGGGCTTAGAAAGGAGGCTGGGGAGGCAGGCAGGCCCCACGATGGAGACAGGCGAGACGGAGAAGGCGGTTGGACGAAGACGACCATGACCATGGTGGCGACGGAGGAAGAGGAAGGAAGATGTCGTCACAGACGTGGTAGGGTCTCGATAGAGCTCCTGGGGAGTGGCTACGACCGTAGAGCCCTGACAAGACTCTATTGCACCCCAGCAGTGCGGTGGCCGGCGGCTGCGGGGTCACGCGTTTCCCAAACATCGTGAGATTATTACCATGGTGTTCTTGTATCTGAGGACATAGAACTCACGTGAGACACGACACGTGTCAAGAGGCCCAACAGACAATCAATCTGTTCACTTGGCTGAAAATAAGCGGTTAAAAGTACTGTAAATTGGTTTATTATAAGAGAAAAATACTGCTGACTAGCTTGCTTAAGCCCAGCCGAGACCCAAAACTACTCGGCTACTCTCCGTGGGCCATTGGTCCATTGGTCGTGTCACAGACTCTCACAGGTACCCGAGCTGCTTCGCGCCTTCGCCAGCGCGACGAGCTCGACGGGGAGTCGGGGACCGAGCACGGTCTGCCCTTTCGATCGTCCGATCACTCGTGTAGAACAACCAGGTAACCAACGCACACCACGCACCAGAGGGTTCTCCATGGCCGCCGCCGCCGCCACACGCTGCCGAGACCCCACCGCCGACCCCACATCCCAGTTCTTCATCGACGCTGCCCATCCGTACGCAGTCGCTGCAGCCACCGCGCTCACCTCCCACCGCACCAAGTCCAAGTGGTCCCACCTCTCTTCGGTCCCCGTCCCCTCCCCGCTCCCGGCCTCCGCCACCACCGCCGTGCTCCTCCTCCTCCGCCACCGACCGCACACCGCGCTCCGCTTCCACGCCTTCGCCCTCCGCCGCCTCCTTCCCTCCCGCTCCCCAACCCCTCTCGTCTTCTCCGCCTCCGCAGCCCACGTCGCAGCGGCCTCCCGCCTCCGGGGTGCCGCCCTCGCCGTCCTCGCCTCCGCCTCCCGCCACTACTCATCGGCCCAGATCTTCAACGCCCTTGCCGCCACCTACCGCCGCTTTGCCTCCGCTCCATTCGTCTTCGACCTCCTCCTCCTCGCCTACCTCCGCTCCCGCCGCGACGCCCTCGCCGCGGCCTCCGTCGCCCGCCGCATCCTCGCTGCCGGCGCCCGGCCGCTCCCCTCCACCGCGGCGGCTCTTCTTCGCTCCCTCCCTTCCGCCACCGCGGCCCTCGACATGTATCATCAAATCTACACGCATTCAAGTCCACGGAGCAATCACCTCCTCCTGCCGACCGTTCACACCTTCAATTCCCTCCTCCTTGCTTTCCACCGCGAAGGCAAGTGTGATGGATTCAAGATTGTGCTCCAGGAAATGGGCAAATATTCCTGCAAGCACAACGTGTGCACCTACAGCATCATGATGGCTGAGTACTGCAATGGTGGACATGTGGAGAAGGCACGAGCACTATGGGATGAGATGATTCAGCAAGGGATCCAGCCTGATGTAACTGCGTACAACACAATGATTAGTGGGTATTGCCATTCTGGGGAGGTAGGGATGGCAGAGGAGATGTTCAAAAATATGTTGATGGGTGGGATTGATCCAACTGCCACGACGTTCGAATGGCTGGTTAGAGGGCATTGTATGGCACAGGGTGTTGAGGCAGCAATGCTTGTGCGTGCAGACATGAAAAGGAGGGGGTTTGGGTTGGCGCCAGAGGCTATTGAGGAATTGTTGGATGGATTATGTCAAAATGGGAGGGTCGACGATGGCTTGGGTGTTTTGCGAGAGGAGATGAAGAGGGAAGAGTTTGTGCCAACTCGGAGGAGTTACGAGGTGTTGATTAGGAGGTTTTGTGTTGAAGGGGAGGTGGAGGTGGCAATCAGACTCCAAGCAGAGATGGCTGGAAAAGGATTCAATGCTGGCAGCGAGGTGTACCATGCATTTATTAATGCCTATGAGAAGTCTGAAAACTATGAGATGGTGGAGAAGTTGAGGAAGGAAATGGCGGTGATGGGCACTTAGGATCTGATATTTGGCTTGGATATTACACAGTGATGCATGGATTTCAACCTCAGCTTATTGCAGTTGAGAACTCTGGTAAATCACCTAACTGTCTTTACACCACTCCTCTTCCTTTGATTAAGTTGCTTAGTTTAAAAACCAGCCATTTGTTCTCTTGAATTTGTTTATTCGTGTAGTTTTTGTTCTTTGTTCTGCATGGCATATTATAACCATTTATCTCAGAAAATTTGACGTCTAGTCTTGAAACTTGAAACTTCAAATCATCCAAATTGGTGCTAACTTGTTCTGTAGGTGAGAGGTGTGTAAAGCTTGTTTGCTTCAAACCGATGTCCGATGCTAACAACTGGTGTGGAAACATCACGTTAGAGCAGGCATTAGTTCCATATTCTACCCGGTCACATTCATCTAAATGTAAGCGTCTGTTGTAGTTGTGTGGTTGGCATGAATATTTATACCTGTAATGTGATTCATAGATGGCGAACAAATAACAATCACTTAAACAATAATAAATCTGGTGCCAAATGCTATATCAGACAATACCTAAATGTTACAGCACTTAGTTCTGGTCCATGTAGGACATCTTAGAAAAGCTAGTAAATTCTGTAATAGTTAAAAGATAATTCTCAATATCATATGTCAAATGTCCTTTCTGGTTCACTTCTCTATCTTTTCCAACTGCCCCAATTGCAAATTCATTAGCCAAAGGACCCCAGTAAAGCTATAAGCCTATAACTGTTGCCAATAACCTATTTCACTTTTTCCTCCCAATGGCATGGTCACAACAGCATAGATACTGCAGTTGTGGCCAGGTTATGGCTACCAACTCATTCTAGAGTGGTGCAACAAATTCTGAATTGGATGAAGGAGTTAGCTCCTAGCACTATCCTGGCGATGGATGTTGAAGAAGAAATATGACCTTCTTGATATGCAATAGAATAGTGTCTTTTAATAGATCTCTTTCGTCTTTTGTGCTTTTGTTTGGTGAACTGGTGTCCCCAGTCTGTTGAACTCTGTAAACATTTGCTTTTCATAAAAGCAGAGATGTTCTTCTTAAAAAAACTCAGTCCAGAACGGTGATATATGAATGATCCCTGGAGTTTATAAGGTCCAGGTCCAGGTGTCCAGAGACTTTTCAATTTGCTTGAAAATGTTGTAGTATTTTGTGTTAACTTGCTGTTTGGTATATGCTTGTTAAAGCTCAGTAACTCACTGTATTGTGGTTGTCTTGTTTGCCTCTTAACAAAATCCTGAGAACAAATTGAGAATTAGCAGATCAGTACTTAACTGCAAAACTTTTATAGTTGGAATTGATTTGCAGTCTCTAGCAAAGTATAGCTGAGAGAGCTAAACTTGAGCTATTGTGTAATCGGAAATGGAGGCACCATTGCGGCCAAACTTATGAGCTAACCTCTGATCAGCATATTCCACTGGCATAGTGGTAGAATAAGTCCAATCAAGTATGCATCGTATTATGTCAAAGTTAAATCTCTCTAGTGATAAGGTGCAAAAGTGTGGCTTTCTGTGGTGGTCCGCACGCCATATTCCTGATGTTTAACAGAAACCATGTAGTGCTGGCTAATGTTGTTCTAGAGTGACTTATTTGAACAGACACATTAGAAATTCTGTCATCATGTAGTTTACATGATATGTTGTTGATAGGAAGGATCATATGTTCTTCCTGCAGACAGCACAATGGAAAGCACAGGACAAGCAGCATCTATCCCCAGGTAAATCCTTCTCTTCGCCAACCTTGTGAGAGGGTTCTCAGTCGTGGTGTTGCTGAATAAGGGGCAGATGACTAGATGAGGGCACTGGGCATGCTCAGCTTTCAGGTATACTCATTGTCTTCAATCCTCCCATCTTTTTACCTTATAGAACCCCACAAACTTCTCTTCGCATGTCCTTAGTTGTTACACATCTAAGTAAAATACTGACCCCAGATTCCAATTCGACTACTTGTAGGCAGTCATTATGTAATTACTGAATCTGTCCCTCGTCCTGCGCCGGACAGATGGAGGTGAAGCTTCTCACAGCAACAGCACCACAGTCCACAACTGTGTCTGGCCTAGAGTTGTTATTTGAAGTCCTGCTACTGCTCCTGGCCAAGGTGCTTATCACACTGTCACCTCTGCACCTTATGGTGACCCCTCACCAACTAGCAGCTATCCACCTGTTCATAACCACTTGGACCACCTGCCACCCAGGCTCACGCAGTCTCTCTCTCTCTCTCTGCACCCCTTCAGGGGCTATCCCCCTGTGCTTATCTTGTGGGAGCGATTTCATCAAATGGATTCGCAGGTCAACGGGCTTTGCATCTTTGATGATCGCTTGAAGCGTGTCTTTGTTGCTCTATCTGCTTTACCCCTCAGCGCAACAGAGGGTCTTGTATTGTATGTCAGAGTCACTCAGGGTATTTAGCCTGGTTTGCTAGGAGACTCAGTCCTCCTGCCTATCTTGATCCTAGCTGCACCAAAGCAGTGGTTGCCTATAATTGTACCTACTTCTCTGACTCTGTAGTTGGATGGCCTGCTAAAAGCCTAAAACAGATACAAGATCGAACCAGATTGTAATTGGAAACCTCCACCAAGCCAATATATGTAAATCAGTATAAAATAAATGGTTCTTCTCTGAAGCTAGTATGGCCGGGTGGATGGGGATTCATGATTCGTGATGATGTGGGAAAGATTCAAGCAGTGGTGCGGTTGCAGGAAAGTTTCTAAGGGCGAGGGATGCATACAAAAGTGGAGGGCAGCTATGGCTGCTCTCCGTCAGGCAAACGAGTGATGTATGAGAAGATAATCCGAGTCTGACGCTCTGAATTTGGTGACTGCACTAACAAGGCCCACTTTTGATCATCTTCCATACAGTGTATTGGTGATGGTTTATGCAGTTAAGAAGCCGGTTAAAACTGATTTGTTGTGAGAGAAAAACATTGTCCCATGGCTGATAAGCCAGGTTGGGCGATAAGCTTGCAGTCTGCTGTTGATGAAACTTCATTGAAACCAGGGTCATCCATTATCTGTGCGAATGCAATTCAAATGTTGACGCCTTACCAAAATACAGTTGTAGCCAAATAAGTAGGGATTATGCACAACTTCTGGATCAATTTATCTTTTTTTGTAACCGTTTTGGTGGCCAGCAGTTTAGCTGTGCCTGTAATGCAATTGATTTATCCCAATTCCGCTCCAGGGGGGGGGGGGGGGGGGGGGGGGGGGGGGCATTGAGCTGCAGTGTAGTGTACCTCAAGGGCGCTGAACAGGGTAGTGTACACTCAATTGTGCTGGCCTGTTTGGGTCAAAGGATTCTCAAAAGAATTTTGAAGAAATAAGTTCCAAAGGAAAGGAATGCTGAGTTTCTTTCCAGATGAAACGAAACCATAATAATGCAAAACATAGGAAAAATAAAACATCCACTCCAACTTAAGAGAGATTTTTTGCTCTCCCTCTCTTGATATGTTTACTCATGTTCCTATACTCTTTTCCTTCGTTCCAAATAGCTCAAAGTATCCATTCCTGTCTTTTGAAATCCTATAGTTTTTCACTATTCATTCTATCCTATTTCTATGTTGTTTTATTCTCCTATTTTGCATTCCTTTGTTCCAAACAGTTTCTAGTATTTTTCACATAAATATGCAAACTAATAGGTGGACTAATTTTTAGTCCGTGCCCTAGCTAACACCCACCAGATGAATCAGCCGATGTAAAGTTGTAAACAATAGGTGCCCATGAACCTATCAGGCGAATCAGCCAATTTGAACGTCCATAAAACTACTTTTGGCGTTTAAATACCACCCGACGAAATAAATTGGCTAAACTTTAGCTGATTACAAAAATGCCATACATTCTGGTGGTGGATCGTTAGTCATCGGTCACTAAATGTAATCCCATGCTGAGTGTGTGGCTGATAAGGTAAAGTATTATATTTAGGTGAAACGACGGTAATCAAGAGGAGCAGTATATCATGGATCATTGAAATGAAAATATAAAATAATGGTTAAATTAAGGTCCTTTTTGGCACTTTGGCACGGCTTCTCCACTACTTCAAAAACGGCTTCGCTTAGGAAAATCATACTCACACAGAGGTTTGAAGTGGAATGGAGCCAACAGTGGCTTCGCTCAGTTTCATCTCATCCTGGTGGGGCTCTATATGAGCTTTTTTGAGAGCATATTTTAAAGAGCTTTACATAAGAAGTTGTTTTGCCAAACAATTTAATAAAACAGCTCTAGCTCCATGAATGGAGAAGAAGCCAAAAGAAACTGCTTCATTGTGGAAGTAAAGCTATGCCAAATGAGATCTAAAATACTATGACATATTTTTTTTAAAAAAAAACCACAACCATTTTTAAACAAAAATAAACCCAGAAAAAAGGACGATAGATGCCATCCAAGTCACCCGTGGCCCACCACCAAACCACGGTCCATGGAGTGCGCTCATGCTCATCTTGCGACCTCACACGGTCATCCGCACTCTTCCCGAGTTCCACCTTGTGCGTTCCTTCCAGTTCCAGCCATCTCCGACCCCGCGCCTCCTCCCAAAAACACTCTGTCAAAGTACTAACTTCGCACCGTACAAAATGACGAGCATCCGCCACCTCTTCCTCTTCGTCCTCTTGGCGTCGCTGCGATGCGGTAATGGCGCCAAAACCCTACCTAACCCGCATCCCCACCGCGCTCCGCCGCCGACTGTGGCGTCCGCACTCCGCAGTCTCCACTGGGCCAGTCCTCGCTCTTGCCTCACTCGCTTCGCTGCCTGTCACTTGATCCGTGCAGGTGCGGCGGCGGCTGGATACGGAGGTGGCGCCGAGGGGTTCTGCTCGGCGGAGCCGTCGAACGAGTGCTCCGGCGGCCAGCCGCTCTACTGGAAGGTCACCCATCCTACCCTCGCGCCCACGCACCTCCAAGGTGCGTAATCGAGGACCAGCCTGCCTTGAGTCGCTCCTTTTTTGGAGTGTCCGGTGGTGTGTATATTTGCTCTGCGTGGAGCTTGGAGTGAGCTTCATAAATCGAAATCCAAGGTTTATTGTCCATTCATAGCTGCAGCCTTGCAATAAACCTTGTGTTTTATGGACTTATTATATCACATCCTATTTTATATGGTAATAACACGGGTGTCACTGGCATCCAATCGGTGGTCTTATGCTACATTGCTTTTAGAGTTTTTTTTTTTCGTGGAGATGAAATGAATTGGCTGAGATACTACATGAGAAATTTACTTTTCGAATCTGGAAAGCCTCGGAGCTGAGCGGGTGGAAAATGGTGAGCCCAAGGGCTCTTAGGAGCCCAGGCAATTTAATGGGCTAAGAAGAGGGTTAGACTTAACGAGGCCTAGTCAACTTGAATGCCGAGGAGCCCAGGCAGTGGCCTGGGTTGCTGGATCCGCCAGTGCCAACGTTCTAGAAATGCCAGTTCTCATCTGCCACTGTTATAGATAGATTAATTAGTGATATGAAAATATTTGACCTTACCTGCCTCCTGCTAAGCATTCAGAATAAGCAGATATCTTTTCTTGATAATGCTCTGATCTGCATTCCTAGAGCGAAAACTTGTATGCTTATCTACTTTTGTGCTTCATTGTTTATCTGTTATAAGCTAAGTCTTGATGTTTCCACAAATACCGATGCTCCTAATTTATTCCATCTAATGATGATCCTTTTTTTGGAACTCCAGATTTACCTGGCTTCACACGTAGTGTTTTCAAAAGGGATCATGCTTTAATAACTCCGGAGAGTCATGTATTCGGTCCTTTGCCTGATTGGTATGACTTCCTTCCACTTATGGTTTCTATTCACTTTCTAAAGCTATGCTAACATCAAGAATTTTACAATTACCCTCTGTTTAGGATCAATACCTTAGGAGCATATTTGATCAGTCCAGCTATTGGTGCACACTTCACTATGTATCTGGCAAACATGCAAGGTATGCTGTTTGTCCCATTTGCAAAACTAGAAATATGAACAGTTTATATTTACATATGGTTTCTTATATGTTCCTTTTTGGAAACTTATATGGCAAGACCCCGTAACAATCATATTTTAGTCCGTGGTCACACACATAATTCGACATGATTTGATCTCATTATTATTCAACAAGTTTCCATTGCGCTCAGATACGATTTCCTACTCCTAAGCTACCATGTCATTGAAGTGGCTAGGAATAAGTTAAAACTTGCTTTTGGACGTGGGCAGCTGTTGCACATCTAGATATAGTACTTTCACATTCCACAGTGAGGTCATGCATAACTAACAATTAAAAGCTATAATCTGATGCGGTTCTATTCTTTACATTAGTACATGTTATTTTTAATTATTACTGAAATGATTATTGTTTATGGGGTGCAGATGGTTCAAAATCAGCCCTACCACCAAAAGATGTTGAAAGGTTGGTCCCTTAACTAACACTAGTTAGAATAACAATAATGCATACGTGTAACTACTACCATTTTTAATAGTGCAAGAAATGGATCAGTCCAAGAAACAAGTGCTATACACACTAAGTTAAATGTTTCATTCTGGCAGTACCCAGCTCTAGTTTGGCTTGGAATTGTCACCATTCCATTTTTTTAATGAGGTTTCCGCTGCCCTTCTTGTAAACAACTTTCCAGGCTTGTTTTTGTACTACAAGGGAGCATTTCATTGACTGTGGGGACTGGGACTACCCATTCTCTGCTGGTAAGGCTTTATCAGAGTGCTTGCCTTTTTTCTTCTTTCTAAATCTTTAATCAAAGTAATTCTGTATATCTATACACTCAACACTCATACACACAACTCTAAGCATTGGGGTTTGAAAGAGTACTACTTCTGCATTCAAAAAAGAAAGAGCACTACTTCCATTACATGATGGATTCATAAGGGCATAGCTTTTGGTTTATTTGCATAACTTTAGTGCAGCATTATGTTCCAAGGGTGAACCCATTCAGCTTAGTCCACGTTTTTTTGCTTGTAGCTTCTGTATCTGGAAAATGTTACTTGAGTGTTTATGACCATTAAATATGTTACCGAGGAAGAGTATCCAATGATGTTCTCAGTTGATATACAATTATATAAGTAACTGAAACTTTCTACTCCTTGTTTGTCTTTTTTTGTCATAGCATATGCCATAACTTACAAATCATGTAATTAATCATACATATGTTTCAGATGCGAAAATCCAAGGCTGATGCAGTCTATCAGTTTTTTTAAGAGATATCTATGAGAGATTGTAAATATTCAAATCCAGTAGCTTTCTTAAATTTGTATTCTCGTGCTTTAAATATTTTCACGATATTGATTATTTTTGGAACTTGTTCCTTGTATACCCACCCACTTTGCATAAGTTCTGCTGATTCTGCACTGATGTGGCTTACTAAACAAGTGCAGGTGGATTCCTATGCATATCTTCCTGCAAACACAAAACATTCTATGATCTCAGATGAACCAACCACTGTTGTAATATTTGAGAGGAGGTACAATGATTTCATGGAGATGCTACAGTTTTACTGATGTAGTACTATAGAAATTTGATTGCTTGTTACCACTTCTGTTTACATAACTGCTGCAATCCTGTTGTTCATCTGTTTATTTACTTCATCAATTGCTGGCTTGGTCACTTGTGTTGGACGCTTAGACTGGTGTGAGGTCATGGTCATTATAATCAAGGTAGTGGTGCGAATGTAACTGTGTTGGGCTGGTAGGAGCAGGCTTTGTCTCTCCCTTGTTCTTTTTTCTTAATGAAATGACATGCAGCTTTCCTGCATCGTTCGAGAAAAAAAGGTGTACTAAAATCTTCAAGATTTGGATTAAGTTTGCTTATAGAAATGATTGAACTTTAGGAAAACCAAATCTAAATGCTGGCTGTTGTTCTTCTCTTTGGTTATGGATATTATTTGTTCAACTCAGATGCAAAAACTTTTTCAGTTAGTGCTTCAAGTTCTTTTTTAATTTTTTAATAAAATTAATTACACTGAAGACCTTTCTCAATTCTATTCCCTTATCAGGTACAGTGCCATCGAGGATTCCCATCCTGATCTAATTGTCGGTTCAACAGATAAGCAACCCCTTCTTGAAACCCCGGGAGAGGTACAATTGGCCTTATATCTGTGGATCATCATCTATCTACAATCTCTGTGCACCTAAAATACTTGGACTTCCTACCATTTAGAAGGCCTGTTTTTCATACCATGAACATCAAGTGGCGTAATAATTTTTTTCCTTTTCTTTTTAGAACCAGGATGTTCAAACTTATTTATGGCTTTCACTGACAGCTTACAATCTTGTCTCATTCTGGTCGTCCTTTTTGGACTTGAAACTTCATGAATCATGCTAGTTCTTTTAGCTGTCATTATCTCAGATCCTCAGGGCTGACGTAATTTGTTGTATCTTGTTTCTTAAATAGGTATTTCAACTGAGGAAGCTGCTACCAACTTCTCTGTCCTATGACTTTAATATCCATGTAAGTTTGGTCACTTTAGGATCATTATTTTACTCAATGTATCCCACATTATTACACTGCCCTAAACCCTAAACCCTAAACCCAAGCATCGTTCAGCTCTTTCTTAGCTGCATATAAATTACTCACTTAATTAGTTAATTTCATCTGTAAACAAGATAAGAAGATTTCCCTATGCGAGAGTGGTGTTTAACAAAAATATTGTTTGTAATGCACCCGATAGTTGGGTAGTGCTGATACTGAGTTAGAGACATTATTTGAAAGGACCTGAAAGTTGTTTGTTGCCTTTTTCTTTTATCTCATATGATGAGCATTGTTTAATATCCCTTCCCATGCAGATAATGGACTTTCAACCAGGCGAATATCTCAATGTAAAGGTTTGTAGAATTTGAGGTGTTTGGGCAATAATTGACTACTAGTCTTGCTGCATGAACCATGTGATGTTGTGGCACTGTCCGTACATCTGGTCCTGAAGCTTCCTTTTTTTTTGGGTTTATTTCTACCAGGAGGTTCATTATAATCAACATGGACTTCTTCTTTTAGAGGGGCAAGGAATATACCGACTGGGGGAGAGTTGGTAAGGAAGTAAATTAAAAATTCTCCTTTTGTTTTAGTGTTGTTTTCTTCGTGTTAAGCTTTTTAACCTTGTGCAACCTTGGAATAGCAGCCTATGTTTTGTATAGAAACTTAAATATTTCATATAAGATTATTTCCTTTGCTGTGGTATAACTTCTAGAAGATATGAGCTACAGAGATTAACTACCCATTTATACCATTAAACATATGATATGTGTGTTTCATATGCAAAATTATGTGTATGGATATATATTT
Organism: Saccharum hybrid cultivar R570; assembly: GCA_038087645.1. Classification (NCBI taxonomy): domain Eukaryota; kingdom Viridiplantae; phylum Streptophyta; class Magnoliopsida; order Poales; family Poaceae; genus Saccharum; species Saccharum hybrid cultivar. Next base: position 15,555,322 of record JAQSUU010000402.1, read on the forward strand.
TTTTGTCTGCCTCCATCCCTCTGTTGCCCTTTACGCTTTTTAGTGTATGCTTTGCTAAGATTTATGAATTATATGCACAAACTGCACGTGTTCCTTTTTTTTTCCCCATTTGAAGTTTTCAACTTTTGTTTACATATTATACTTAACCCAACAAATTCTGAAGACCACTTCTATTGATTACACAGGTATCCCGTGCAAGCAGGGGATACCATTTGGATGGCACCGTTTGTTCCTCAGTGGTAAGTGTATGCCACCTTCGTGTTTGACATCTACTTCTTGTCTTTTTTCTAGCTAGCTCACCCCTGTCCCTGTTGTCATAAACGTAATGTTCCAGGTATGCTGCCCTTGGTAAGACCAGGACGAGATACTTGCTGTACAAAGATGTCAATAGGAATCCATTGATATGATCAAGAAACCAGAACAATAAGGCAATAAATCAAATGGTGAGCTGTGCCAGGTATGAAGAATTTAAATGGGAGGCGATCACAGGAATGAGAAAAGATCTTATTGTATGCTGAATAAAAAATCTTGAAACCAAATTACGTGGGAAGTTGAATGTGCACTTGTGATGTTCATCAATCATCACTGCCAGTCTTGGGTGACCGGTGCAATTTGAATTGTGATGTAACATATTCTGGACAGCAGTTGCTGCTAGAGTGTAGGCTGCTGCTAGAGTGTAGGGTGAATGATTCACTATTGATTTGGGCTAACCCTAGAAGGGTAGCTATATAGGTTCCTTACATGGGCCACATGGGCCTTAGCCTCATGGGCTTACATATACTCCAACACCCCCCCCGCAGTCTGAACTACCGTCGCAGCGGAGTTCGAGGCCGAACAAGAAAGAAAGAACACACACAACCCCCCACAGACGCAACTAGCCACCAGTGATGTTGAGGCTGGAGCGAAACTCGGCGAAGGTCGAGGACGGGAGGCCCTTGGTGAAGATGTCAGCGAACTGGGAGGTCGTCGGAACATGAAGGACCCGCACCTCGTCCATGGCCACCCGATCACGGATAAAGTGGAGGTCGATCTTGACATGCTTCGTCCGCTGGTGCTGAATGGGATTGGTGGAGAGGTAGACCGCACTGACATTGTCGCAGTAGATCAGTGTGCTCCGGGAGGGTGGAGTGTGCAACTCAGCGAGGAGCTGCCGGAGCCAGGCGGCCTCTGCCACACCGTTAGCAACGGCGCGGTACTCCGCCTCGGCGCTGGACCGGGAGACCACCGGCTGACGCTTGGACGACCAAGACACCAGGTTGCCGCCCAGGAAGACGGCGTAGCCGGAGGTGGAGCGGCGAGTGTCCGGGCACCCGGCCCAGTCAGCGTCGGTGTAGACGACGAGGTCGGTGGAGGAGGCCCGGTGTAGGAGGAGGCCGTAGTCGAGTGTGCCCCGGAGGTAGCGGAGGAGACGCTTGAGAGCCGTGAGGTGAGGCTCCCGGGGATCATGCATGTGGAGGCAGACCTGCTGAACTGCATAGGTGATGTCCGGCCGGGTGAAGGTGAGGTACTGAAGGGCCCCGGCAAGACTCCTGTACGCAGTGGGGTCGGCCACCGGAGGTCCCTCAGTCTCCGACAGCTTGCCCTGAGTGTCGACCGGAGTGGAGCAGGGCTTGCAGTCAGACATCCCAGCCCGCTCCAGGATATCCCGAGTGTACTGCTGCTGATGAAGAAGCAGCCCAGCAGGACGGTGCTCAACAGTGACACCGAGGAAGTGGTGGAGCTCACCCAGGTCCTTCATCGCAAACTCCTGCTGGAGAGCTGCAATGATCCGCCGGAGAAGTGGCTCGCTGGAGGCGGTGAGGACAATGTCATCAACATATAGCAACAAGTATGCAGTGTCAGCCCCATGGTGGTAGACGAACAGGGACGTATCAGACTTGGCCTCCACGAACCCCAGGGTCATCAAGAAAGTAGCGAACCGATGGTTCCACGCCCGAGGTGCCTGCTTGAGGCCATAGAGGGACCTGTTGAGCTGGCAGACCATGTCAGGACGGGTGGTGTCGACGAACCCCGCCGGCTGACTGCAGTACACCGTCTCGGTAAGAAGGCCATGGAGGAAGGCGTTCTTGACATCCAGCTGGTGGATGGGCCAAGACCGAGCAAGCGCCAGCGATAGCACTGTACGGACTGTGGCCGGCTTGACCACCGGGCTGAAGGTCTCATCGTAGTCGACGCCAGGGCGCTGAGTGAAACCCCGGAGGACCCATCGAGCCTTGTAGCGCTCGAGAGAGCCGTCCGCTCGGCGCTTGTGAGTCCAAATCCACTTGCCGGTGACGACATTGGCGTCCGGCGGCCGGGGCACCAACTCCCACGTCTGGTTGGCGAGTAGCGCGGCATACTCCTCTTCCATCGCGCGGCGCCAGTGAGGGTCCAGCAGGGCGTCGCGGACGGAGGAGGGTACCGGAGAGACCACCGCGTCGTCGGTCGAAGCCGCGAGGACAGGAGGCGGCAAGGTGCCAGCCGCATGTCGTGTCACCATCGGGTGAACATGCCGCGGGTGTCGGTGAAGCAGCGGCGGATGATAGACCGGCGGGGTACCACGGGCCGGTGGAGACAGTGGCGGCGGTGTCGGTGTCCCCGGTGGAGAGGGGACCGCGAGCGGCGGAGGCCGCGGCCTGCGCTGGTAGACCCGTACCGGCGCGGCGAACCTCGACGGAGGTGCCGGTGCGGGTGCCGAGACGGGATCCAGCGTCGGCAACCGGCACAACCCCCCCGGGGCAGAAGCGGGGGAGGAAGGCCCCGGGTCTGCACCAACTGAAGGAGACGGGGCCGCGCCGGAGGACGAGGGGCCCGGACTCGCAGGTGAGCCGGGACCGGTGGCCGGCGCGGAGCGCGGTGAAGCGGTACCTGCAGGAGACCACAAGAAAGGTGGCTGGACCACCGGGTCAGTGGGAAACAGGGTGGGTGGGTCAGGGACCGGAGAAGTAGAGGTGCCGGAAAAGGGAAAGACGGACTCATCGAACACCACATGGCGCGAGATGAGAATACGTCGGGAGGCAAGGTCGAAGCATCGGTACCCCTTGTGATCTGGGGAGTAACCGAGGAAGACACAGAGCGTGGATCGAGGGTCCAGCTTGTGAGAAGAGGTGGCGGCAGTGTTGGGGTAACAAGCACACCCAAACACGCGGAGGTGATCGTACCGAGGCGGGGTACCGAAGTGGGCGTGGTGAGGGGTGGGAGCGGGACAGGCAGCAGAAGGAAGGCGGTTAAGAAGGTAGGTGGAGGTGTGCAGGCCCTCAGCCCAGAAGCGAGCAGGAAGAGAGGCCTGAAACAGAAGAGTCCGCACGGTGTCGTTGGTGGTGCGAATCATCCGCTCTGCCTTGCCATTCTGCGAAGAGGTGTATGGGCAAGACATGCGCAACTGAACACCGTGAGAGAGGAAGAAAGCTCGGGAGGTGGAGTTGTCAAACTCGCGACCATTGTCACACTGGACGGCCTTGATGGGGAGACCGAACTGAGTAGACACCCAAGCAAAGAAGTGAAGGAGCGTGGTGAACGTATCCGACTTCGCACGTAGGGGAAAAGTCCATGAATAATGCGAAAAATCATCAACAACCACAAGATAGTACTTATAACCAGAAATACTGATGACAGGAGAGGTCCATAGGTCGCAATGTACAAGATCAAAAATGCGAGCCGCATGAGAAGAAGAACTAGAAAAAGGAAGACGAACATGTCGGCCCAATTGGCACGCATGACACAGTTGCTCATCATGAGCTCGAGTACATGGAAGACCAGAGCTACGACTGAGCTGTATCAGGGCATCACGTCCAGGATGGCTGAGGCGCCGGTGCCAGGTAGTAGAGGAAGTAGAAGCGGCGAAGGCAGCTGACAAAAGGGACGGCGAAGAAGACGAATGCGCCGCCGGGAAGCGAAGGGTGTAAAGGGGCCCGGTGCTGTCACATCGGAGCAGAGGACGCCGGGAAGCCAAATCCTTTACAGTAAGACCAGAAGAGTCAAATTCCACAGAACAAGAATTGTCAGCTGTAAAACGACGAATAGAAAGGAGGTTATGAACCATAGAAGGGGCAACAAGAACATCAGGAAGACGAAAGGAGCCATGAGCACCGGCGGTACCCACAGACGTGACAGGAAGGCAAGAGCCATTTGCGACCATAATGGACGAAGGAAGTGAGGAGGAAGGAGAATGGAGCGACGAAAGTATACCGGGGTCAGGAGTGGTGTGGTAGGTGGCTCCTGAATCAGCGATCCACTCGGGTCCAACCGGAGGTGTCAGACCCATGGTGGAGAACGAGCGAGCCAGGGCCGTCTGGTCCCATCCGGCGACCCCCGGTGGAGTTCACGCTGCAGTAGGGAAGGCGCCGGGTGGAGTACCAGCAGGAGGAGCCCCGGTGAGCAAGGCCACCGGTGGGCGCGACTCGGCTCCGGTGGTGTGGTAGGGCCACATAGAGATGCGCCCTGCCCATGGGTGCTGGAAGGAGGGCCATGGTGCCCCCCCGGTGACCCACCGGGAACCTGAGCCTGGGTGTGGCCGCCCCGGCCACCCCCGCGACCCCCACCGCGGCGTCGGCGACCGCCGCGACCCCCCCCCCCCGCCTCCGCTCGGCCCGGAGGGAGGAGGACCCAGGAGAGACGACGGTGGTGGAGCAGTGGTCCGCGGTGGAGCAGGGGGGCGCGGTGAAGTAGCAGCCAGGGCCGTCGAGGAGGACGAGGAGCCCGCGGGTGTGGTGGAGACCGGCTGGAGGCCCTGCGTGAGCTCCTCCATGACGAGATCGTCGCGGACCTCCAGGAAGGAGGGGAAGGGCCGCTGGCGGGTGATCCACGTCCGGAGGTGGGCATAGCGGTCGCTGAGCCCCCGGAGGACGTTGAGGACCAAGATACGATCCTCCACGGGCCACCCAAGGTCCCCCAGGGAGTCAGCCATGCCCTTCATCCGGCGGCAGAACTCACCGACGGAGAGGTCACCCTGGACGAAAGTCCGGAAGCTCGCGTCGAGGCGCAGAGCCCGGGCCTCGGCGTTGCCCAGGAACTGGCCCTCAAGGGCAAGCCAAGCCCGGCGCGCGTCAGGAGAGGTGCGGACGAGGTCGTGGAGGTCGAGAGAGATCGTCCCCAGGATCCAGGAGAGGACGATGCTGTCCAGACGAAGCCACGACGGGGTCTGGACGGCGGCCGAAGCGTCGAGGAGGACGTGGTCGTCGAGGGCGTAGCGGCGAAGAGTGAGCACCACAAGGTCCCGCCAGCGAGCATAGGAGGGTGACTCCGGCTCGAGAACGACCGGCACGAGGAGGCGGATGTTCTGGACCCCCCCGGCCTGGTAGTGAAGCTGCGCCACGAGCGGGTCAGCCGGGTCGTGCCAGAGGACAGTAGTGTGAGACACACGGCGACCCGGCGAGGCAGAGGAGTTGGCACCAGCCGGAGATGTGGGAGAGAGGAGCCGCTCCGCCTCGGCAATCTGACGAGCCAGGGCGTCGGCCGCTTCGCGCTCGTGCTCCCACACGAGGGCGGCCGCCCGCACCCGGGCCTGCCCCTCCGCGGCGGCGGCACGCGCGGCGACGAGAGCAGCGGCGAGAGAAGCGGTGTCACGACCGGCGTAGGGTTGAGAGCCGGCGTAGATCTGAGAGAGGAGTGGCGGTGTCGAGGCCGGGAAAGTTTGGGCACCGGCGGGAAGGTGGTTGCCGGTGTCCATCCCGGCGCCGGGAAGGTGGACGGCGTCGGCGGGGCGCTCTGTCAGGGCATCCTCAACGCCTCCTGCAGGAAGGGCTGCAGCAGGGTCCCCCCCATGCCCCCCAACCGCCGGAGCAGCGAGGGGGGAGGAGGCCGAGCCCCCTGCAGCGCCCTCAACAGCAGCGGCGGCTGTGAGGGCAGCAGCAGAGGGAGGAGAGGCGCTGAGGCCCGGGAGAGTAGTAGGAGAGCCGACGGCGGAAGAGTAGAGAGAGGAGAAGCCAGCGGCAGGGGAGACCGGCCGGGCGTCCAGGGTGGGCCAGCCACCAGCGGCGGCGGCCAAGTCCGGCCGGGCGGCAGTCTGGGCGGCGGACAGGCCCCCTGCAGCTGCAACCTGGGCCCAGGAGGATGTGGGGAGAGAGGGGAAGGAGGAGAAATAGGAAGGGGAGGGAGGAGGGGAGCGGCGGCCTGCCATGGTGGAGCGCCGGCCAGGAGGGTGCCGGCGGCGGCTCCACCCAGGGGTGGCGGCGGCTGCTGCTAGAGGGTGGGGAAGAAGGCTGCTGATACCATGCTAGAGTGTAGGCTGCTGCTAGAGTGTAGGGTGAATGATTCACTATTGATTTGGGCTAACCCTAAAAGGGTAGCTATATAGGTTCCTTACATGGGCCACATGGGCCTTAGCCTCATGGGCTTACATATACTCCAACAGTTGCTTTGGATATGCTGTGGCATTTGTGAATGGCTAATCCCATGAATTTGGATGATGTTTGATTTAGAAATGATACTGCAAATATAAATGGTATGAGATCCAGGGGGGAATGATTACAGGATATTCAGTTTTCCATTTTGTTCGGTTCCACCGTCAGGTACGTGTACCGCACGACGATTAACGCTGGATTTGCGCTGGCCTGAGACCCGATCCAGGGGACTTGATTATGCCCAAGTGAACCAGACAAATTTATCGGATTCAGATTTTTGCACTGGTCGGAACTTGATTATGCACAAGTGAACCAAACAAATTTAAATGATTCAGATTATGTTGTGAACAGATGACGTCTCAAAATTATTGAACCAAACACTTCCTAGGTGTGGTTGAATGGTTCTAAAAATCAAGCATGTTCCTAACCCAAAGATGCGCGCATCAAGTATATGGGGGCACTGGTATGGTAATGGCAAACAACTATATACCCAAAAAAATGTTACTTAGGTATTTTTTAAAAAGAAGAGATAGTTTCAGACGTGCCTATTATATTTGCAGTGGAAAGAGAAAATAAAAGATAAATATAGTTATGTGATGGTTCCATGTTACAACTTACCTCTATACTTTCAACTATAGGACAGTTCCTATTTTGTAGTGGAGAAGATTAGTTCCAAGCTATGGTAGAAAATCTATGATTATCGCTGCCAGTGAATACGGAGTAAACATCATGATCATGACTATTATCTTTAACTTTGCATGTCCTTATAGGGCCCTGTTTGATACCCAATTAAAGTTTAGCTAGCTAAAATTCCAAAGTAAAATTTTAGCTCGCTAAAAATTTCTCAGCTAAACTTTAGCTGAGGTGTTTGAATGCTTCAGCTAATAGACTCAGTTAAATTTTAGCTGAGTTGAAATAGCTAAGAGCATCTCCAAGAGATATGCTATCTCGGTCATCTAGGCTATATTTGGCATTTTTCATCAAAAATTGATGTCCAACAGATGTGCTATCTTGTTTGTTAAAATACCAACCTGGCCATCCCGTGCCTCTCGCCGGGTAAAGAAGGCTTGCTATTTGCATGGTGGTGTGCAAAGCAAATGACGGGAGTACACGAAATGGGGAAGCGAACCAATCTTAGCTTGACATGTCAACGCTAAAAAATAGATAATGAGAAATTTAAAAAGGCTGTTGTATTACTCTACTCTTCTGGAGGATGTTCTATTCTAGAGAATGGCTAAATCATGGATTTTAGACTCTTATTTTACACAATCTCTTAGAGTTGCTCTAAACTTAGCTAAACTTTAGCTAGCCTTTTAGCAAGGCTGTTTATATGCCTAGTAGCTAAATTTAGACAGCTAAGGTTTAGCTGGTGCATCCAAACATGCCCTTAAAGTGAAACCAAGATGCTATTTTCTTGCATATCAGGACATGATAAATGCAAAAGGAGATGTTTGCATTTTTTTACTACACATGTATCTTCGGTCTCAAAAAATTTGAGCCATATGATTAGAACAGAGCTTGCTTTTATGGATACTTCGATTTATATATCATGAGGTGCATATATGGTAAAAATAAGAGCCAAAATTTCACTCCATAAAAGCACCTCATGATATAAATTTTGGCTCTTTAATATTACTAGTAAAGGTGCACGTGCGACACGCACGTGCTTATATTTGTGATACTTGATATTTTAATATTATTTGTAAAAAAATATTATATGATACAAAAAGTAGCCATGATTTTGTCTCTTCCCCGTCTAAACGGTGGGGCCATGTAAAGTGTCTATGTCGATCTATACATGGGTCGAGAAGAACAAAAAGCTGAGCAAATTTACTACCGGCATCGTTTAATACGTACTTGCCATGATGCGTATGCAGCAACACGCAGGGTGCTCCAGCGCCTCCATGCTGGTGGTGTACCTGTACCTGCCAGGGAAGCTGTGTACGTCGTTGAGACCGGAGACGTGGTCGTGCACTGCACCGCGGGTCCTGATCAGGCCTTTGTCGAGGCGGAGGTGACAACCTATATATTCACCTTCTGCTGGGACCCTGTAGAGAATTCAAAGTACCACGTTGAGAATTGGATACGATGAAGTTTTGTATAAGAAAATGTGGCGACGGAATGCAACACACCTCCTTGTCTGGGCGGCGTCTTGCCGTCCGCCTTCCTGACCGGAGGAGTCTTCTTGCCGTCACTGCTGTCCGGGAGACCGACGTTCCTAGAGTGTGGGTTGGGTAATTTTTTTGGTTAGAAAAAATAGCAATCCGAGGAACCACACGTATAAACACGCGTAAAGAATTAAAAGTTTTTCGGCCTGGTCCGTTTGTCAGGTTAGGACGAGGGATTAGATGCGTTGGATCTATGATCTAAGGTTTAAAACATAGGGTGGGTAGGAATTTTCAGGTAACCTGTATTTTTCAATTCCTTCGCTCTTTTATAGTATAGATAGATTCCTGTGCACTGTGCACGAAAATACTGCGGTCACCGGGGTTCGAACCCGGGGTGGCCGGCACGGCCTTTGGCCTCATGCTCTAGCTGCCGCTCGCTGCTAAAATGTACTTAATATGAAGTGTTTGCCAATTTAATCATGCATGATGGAGGATGTAGGAGACTAAATTGGTTAGGGTTTGTTTGGATGCACGTGTTCAATCCATGTGAGTGGGAAGGGGCCAATTTCCCTTATGATGAGCCCTCACTATGTTCTTGCAGACGAATGATGCAATTTTCTTGACAGTTTTTCTATGCCGCAAAGGAAAATGCCTAATTTCTTGGTGGTTGGCACGTAAGAAATTCTTTGTTATTAAGTACTTATAAATGTAAATGTCATGCTAGCTTCTTTACACTTAAACACATATATAAGACATATAAAATTTTAAGTTTTTTATGTCCTTGCAACTCTAATCACGAGATAAACAATTTGCTGGACCGCGGACGTGATAAAGTTCAAACTTCATTTATCATCAGTTCAAACACAGTCCAATCCACATCGACGATGAGAGTATATCATGATCTTTTCAATGCAAAACTTTATCTTATTTAATCCATTCGAAGAACAATCTGCAACGATAAAGTCACCAAAGTGCCCTACGGAGAATCCTAAGTACAGCTTTACTACTACGATGATGCAGCCAAAATTAGGTCTTTGGATGGACTAAACTAAATTTTAGTCCATGTTTTAGATGCTAAATAGAAGATCTCAACGTGAACTAATCATGGTCTAAAAAAGACTAATACAAGCTAACTGATGAGTAGAACTCATTAGGAAAAAGAAATTTTTATTTAGTCTACGTTTAGTCTATTATCTAACAATAAACTAAACTTTAGTCCAGTAATCCGAACAGGCAACTAATCAATGAGGGTAATGCGCCGTCGTAAACATGAAGACCGCCAGACCTGTGTTCGTTTTAACATAATAATAAGACAACTAAATGCACCAAAATTAAACATGCATGGTGCCAGCACCTACTGAATCTACTACGTACAGATCAGCTATAGACAGACGTCGTCGTCATCAGGTCAGGTCAGGTCAGGTCAGATCAGGTCAGGGGTCAGGAACACACACAGGAACAGCCGGCCATGATCGCGCGCGCGGATGCAGGCGGCGGCCTTGCCGAGACCGGTCGACTCGACGGCGCCATCGTCTCACTGGCCCGGTGGCAGCGACGCCACGAACCGGCCGAGGTCTCTGCGCACCAGCGCATTCGCCGTCCTTGGCCACGGCGTCCACCAGCTTCCACGGCACCAGGCACTTGCCCTCGGCGACGGAATGCAACGCACCTCCTTGTCTGGGCGGTGTCTTGCCGTCCGTCTTCCTGACCGGAGGAGTCTTCTTGCCGTCACTGCTGTCCGGGAGACCGACGTTCCTAGGGTGTGGGTTGGGTAATTTTTTTGGTGAGAAAAAAATAGCAATCCGAGAAACCACACGTATAAACACGCGTAAAGAATTAAAAGTTTTCCGGCCGGGTCCGTTTGTCAGGTTAGGACGAGGGATTAGATGCGTTGGATCTATGATCTAAGGTTTAAAACATAGGGTGGGTAGGAATTTTCGCTCTTTTATAGTATAGATATCATGAGGTGCATATATGGTAAAAAAAACAGGTGGAGAGATATCTTATTTCAATACGTATTGGATCCCGTTGAATACGTATTGGATCCCGTTGCAACGTACGGGCACGTTTGTTAGTTAGTTATAATTACTTTTTGTGTCTTTATTTTTTTGGCATATTTTTTGTGTGTTTGATTGACATGAGTGCGCTCTACACGGATCCGCCCTTTAACAGGTTAGATTGTTATTCACAGCGTGGGTATTATTTTATAATACAGAGTGCTTGTAATGTGTTGATATACTCAGCTATCATATAATATAAGTCTTCTTTCGTCGGAAAAAAAAACTAGAACAGATGTTCACAAAATATTCTTAGGCTGGACTTTTCTACGGAACTGGCATACAGTGATTTGGATCTTCTATCTATCCAAATCATATCCCGTCGATGATTCGTGCTACACATATTTTCTTTTCTATTTTTGAGATTTATATAGCATAATAAAAACATTACCTGTACAATAAAACGACTAACTAGTTGTTCAAAGAAAAAAGAATCAAATCGAAGTTTTTAAAAACACTCAAAACTATTTTCGTGCAATGATTTAGATTGATGCTTGGCTAATCATCATCCCACCACTCAGCTGAACCTGACTAATTAAACACAACCAGCCAAAGACATCTGAAAACGAATTAATTAATTAAATAATCATGATAAACATCTTTTTTTTAATCGCAAGGAACTCTGGGGGTGCGCCTTTTTTTTTAAAAAAATAACACACTCTGACCTGCGGCTGCACTTAAGGAGGATATATAATTAATAAACAAAGTTGAAGCAAATCAATGCCGGAGTGGATTGCAACGGCAAATCGCATCACATGTCCAACAAAATATCTGGAGCTGTACGACATTCCATGATCACCAGCAGCCGGAGTAGCTGCTTTGATTCCGACCCGCGGGCCTGTTTAGTTGGGCAATCCGATCAAAAAAAAAAGTTTGCACAGTACCCGTCACATCGAATCTTGGGGCACATGTATGGAGTACTAAATATAGACAAAAGAAAAAACTAATTACACAGTTTAGTTGTAAATCACGAGACAAATCTTTTGAGCCTAATTAGTCCATGATTGGACACAAATTACCAAATAAAACGAAAAGTGCTACAGTAACCGAACCCAAACTTTTTCACCAACAGAACAACCCCAGTGTTTCCTTTCCTTTATGCATTCCCACCCGCCCATCCCCTCAAAATTCGCAGCGTGTCCCTCCCTCCCTGTCCCAGCGCTCGTGCTCGCCCCAGGCCCCTCCTTTCCTCCACCCCGGGCGCAAACCCTAACCCTACCGTCGCTCGCCCCGCGGCGCCTGCCAATGGCGCGCCCCGTGTGAGTGTGTGAGAGAGGGGGAGACCTAGAGCCCGCGCTACCCGGGGAGGAGAGAGAGGGGGAGCACAGCGATGTATAAGCAGGGGGGAGCGGGGGGAGGGGCTGGGCTGGACCGGAAGCGGATCAGCGACGCGCTAGACAAGCACCTCGAGAAGGCGATCGCGTCGCCGTCCACGTCGAGGGGGTCGGCAGGCGGCGGCGGGCGCGACCACCACCGCCTCGTCGTGCCGTCCTCTGTGTCGTCCATCCCCAAGGGCCGCTGCTCCGAAGGTGACGTCACGCGGTCTTCTCCTCCTTCCCCCTCTCAGTTTCAGTTTCAGTTTCAGTTTCAGGTGCCGCTTCGTGGTCTCGTGGCGTGCCGCGAATCCGTGCCTATTTTGGTGCGCTCATGAGGCTGTGGTAGCTGTGTCGCGTTTCGGTGCAGTAGGATGCAGGTGCAGAAGGAGATTGGTTTGGCGATTGGGGTTGCGAAGTGATGATGCACCTGCACTGCACATGGTTGTTGATACTCAATTTTAAGTGGCCGTGGCTGAGATTTTTTGTTCAGATTTTGCCCTTAACATGTGGGATTGGCACTTGGAGCTTGCTGACACTGTATTGATCTGGGGAATATTGAGTTTCGAGTGTGTTCATGTGCTTTTCGAGTGGGCTCTTTACTGGTGGTCACATTAATTAAGTCCCAAAGGCTTGGTTTGATTCACTCAGATGTTTTTCTGTTTAACGCAGTGTTTGTTTAGAGTGATACTGACATAGCTGTGGAAAAAAGGAACTGTGTGTAATACTAGAATATGCTTTTGAAGTTGACATATGGCGTCATGTGATGTAGAACATTCTACTTTATTCCTGTTGTTTCAACACAGATCTTGTCAATTACAAAAGTTCTGCTTGCTGTTGCTTTATGGTAGATTGTATATAACGTTCGATTTGCATCGTAATCCTTAAGCATGCGTGCATTGACTTTTTCATCCTTAATATTCCAGGGGAGTCTGATTCTGATAGTGAAGCATCAGACGTTAGCGGCTCTGATGGAGAAGACACCTCATGGATTTCATGGTACTGCAACCTTAGGGGGAACGAGTTCTTCTGTGAAGTCGACGATGACTACATCCAAGACGACTTCAACCTTTGTGGCCTCAGCAGCCAAGTTCCTTATTATGATTATGCCCTCGATCTCATTTTAGATATCGAGTCATCTCATGGTAAGTGTTCTACATAATTACTCATGCACATTAAACCTCATGATGGATGGATGGATGTGAGCCAAGCATACACTGATGCTATATAATTGAAGATCGTAAAAGCTTTGCTGGTAGGATTCAGATTCCCATAGTGGGGTTCTGCATTTCCTGTTCCTAACAGATATCATGCTTGTTCTTACAAACAGAAAAGGTGAAAGAATAGCTGTATATTTTGATCCGTCTCTACAACTGTTCTTTTCAATCAGATGACTTAATCTGGACATGCAAGATGTTGCAGAATGCCATGTATCCAACTAATTATTAATCTAGTTTTTGGACACACATCTTAAGAGAACTATTTTTTTTCCTGCATGACATGTGTTACACCCAGCTCCATTCAGTCCATCATTGGGCTGGCGGTAGTGGTTTGACCGCACATGTTCAGTTCTAGAGTTGCAGTCATCTTTTCTAGCCTTTAGATGTTTTGATCTAGTAGAGATATATAGATACTTTAGAATTCCATGTTTACAACTAACAAATTAATATATTTTCTCAACATGTCTTGAAATCACCAGCCTTTCTATCCTGTGTGGAATGTTTTACACCCAGCTCAGTTTGCTTCGTTGTTAGGCTGGCACTAGTGGGTTGATCCCACACAATTAGTTCTAGATTTACAGTCTTGCTAGAGTTGCATATAAATCTTATGAAAGCATCAATACCAACTGGTTCTCAACCATTTTAAGTGTATCTGGTTACAACAGATAGTGTGTTATAATCTGCAATAGTGAGGGTAGCTACTGCTCCTGCCCAATGGTTAATCATATCCGTAGCGTGCTGTGCACAGCTGCATTTTTCTGCACTTCAATTGCATTTTGCTTTTTGTGAATTGTGAAATGTCCGTTACTACTTTAGGGTATTGATGATGTTGATTATGCACACCAAGTTTAGTACTATGGACAAAACACTAGTACCTCCATCCACAAGTATAATGGATTCTAGTGGACGGAGGTAGTACTTATCTATTATTTCTAATATCATCCTCATGAATTTTTGTAGTTCAATGTTTCTGTTGGTGATGTTTTTTCATTGAAACTGTGGTGCTAGGTGTCATGTGATCAATAAGAATGAGTGGAAATTTATATCTGAATTTTGTTGTCGCTAGCAGTTTGGTTTAACTATGTTAGTCATTTTGATGAATACTTTTTTTTCTGTATGTAAGGTATGTTTGGATAAGTAGGCAGAGCAATTAGCAATCCACGTGACCAAACCGTTAGGTGTAGTTTGGTTTAAATATGTTAGTCATTTTGAGTATTTCTTTTTCTGTATGTAAAGTATGTTCTGATATTGGTGGGGAAAATAGCAATCCACGTCACTGAACCATTACATAAGATATATTTTTTTACTATTGTTATATTATTACTCTGTTTTACCGTTTTTATATAATTATTACATAGTTTATTTATGACTCTTGTTAGGTTCCTTCTCTAGCTTACATCAAATTGATTGGGATGAAAAGCTTTTGTTGTTGTTGTTGTTCCCCTTGGTTACATATCCCTTTTAGTGATGTTCTTCAGTTATGTAATTGTGTAGGTGATATGTTCACCGAGGAACAGAATGAGCTCGTAGAATCAGCTGCAGAGATGCTTTATGGGCTGATCCATGCACGATACATTCTGACCAGTAAAGGACTGGCTGCAATGGTACATGTTCTGCTCTAACTGGTGTACTCACACTTTGTAGTTTTATTTATTAAGGTTGCTTTCTTGTACAGCTGGAGAAGTATAAGAACTATGACTTTGGGCGGTGCCCGCGTGTTTATTGCTGCGGTCAGCCATGCCTGCCAGTTGGACAATCAGATATCCATCGATCTAGTACTGTGAAGATATACTGCCCCAAGTGTGAAGACATCTACTACCCACGGTCCAAGTACCAAGGCAGTATCCTAACCATACTCTTATCAGACTGTCTTAGTGCGTATGTGTTTCAAACTTTGACCTCTTCGTGAGAACTCAAACCAAGGGTATTTATGTACCAAGTCTGACACTGAGAATAGGCTGCCAGTGTTCTCATATGTGCTAGCACCCACCCATTCACCTACACCTCTTTGTCGGTTGAAACAAAAAACCATTAAACTTGAAAACTGTCCACAGTGCCCACCAATCACCATGTGTTTTCAACTCCCATAGATTAATATTTAGTACCAGAGATGCGCTAGCTCACTTCTGTGTTATTGTGGTTCCGTGGTCGCACAATGTTTGCCATTTTGTTATATCCTGCTATTTTCTTAACCTTGTTCAGACATCGACGGCGCATACTTTGGGACAACGTTGCCTCATCTGTTCCTGATGACATACGAGCACCTCAAGCCACAGAAGCCCTCGCAGCGCTATGTTCCTCGTGTCTTTGGCTTCAAGCTCCACAAGCCATGAGCCTCATGTATTTGGCTTTTATAAGCACCACAACCACAAGACGTGGCACACTGGGGGGAGGACGGGAGTTTTGCAAGGTCAAGGTCCTTGAAGACTACATATAAGAGCGCCATTGGCAGATCAGTGGATTGGAAAAATTCTATCATGCTGCAGTGCGCTTGTACCTTAGCTGGCTGGCAAGCCTATCCAACGTTTGAATGTAGCTCTAAGGATATCAATGTTGTTGTAACCTAACTGCAATTGTTCTTTGATTAGTAAACCAGGATCCCCTACAATGTAGAATATGGGCATTATTTATGTCTTTGCAGAAAATTGTTATGCTGTCCTAGCAACCCTTTACCTATTTGGTTCTCGTAAGATGGTCTTTGAATTTGATAGTCTACAATTCTATTTTGAATTGTGATTTGTGATGGGTGCGCGGTGTGCCATCTTCATTGCCTGCGCTCTCTACTATGCTAGCTAGGGCTTCATTGCCTGCACTCTCATTTAGATGTTGGCTAAAGCTGAGCCATATTTTTAGAGCTGCTGTGCCAAATAAATGCACTATCAATACTTTCAATAGTATTTCTATTTCATGGTGGATTTTTATGAAACTAACTTGGTACTTTAGATGTTAGTGCATTGTCTTGATAAAATTTATCAGAAGTTTAAAAAATTATAGGATAAAATAGGGTAGGTTTTTTGTTGCCATCGTTATGGTTAAAGGAAAGTACCAACCATATAAGGTGGACAGATGAGCTAAGAAAGTTTTGCCACAGGTGCAGTTCGACAGCGAGCTAGTTTATTAATAGTAACAAAATTGTACTCTATATGTTTCAAATTAGTTGACGTTTTGATTTTTCTAGATACATTGTTGTAACTATGTATTTAGATATAGTGCATACCTAAGTATATAACAAAAGCTATGTATTAAAAAGGCTAAAATATCTTATAATTTGGAATGAAAATAGTAGTAACCATCAAAGTATCAATCATTAGACAAAGTAATGTAGCTGGTCTCATTTACACCATATGGTGTATTATACCATTATACCACTATGACTACTTACAACCAAGCGTTGCCTTCAGAAGTCGTTAATTAACTAAGCAATCAACTCCTATAATTTGCAAGTCCGAGATCCTTATCACACACTTGATTTTATCATACTAAGCATACTTAGCATGTTTACAGTCGAAGAAGTAAACATGCAACACTTCAGGCCATGCCTTGAACAGCCAAGGAATGAAAACCAAAGTGACTTGCATCAAGGTGGTTGTCATACATACACATGAATATTATGCGTTGTAAAAGAGAGAGGGATGCTTAGGTGTCTGTCTTGGGTTTAGCTTAAGGATTAGTGAGTTCCGGTTCAACCACAAACTTGGCCTTCGACTCAAGGTAGCCCCTTAGGTCGCTTCCATTCCTACATGGGTGCAATTTTGCATAAGTTAAACATGGTGCTATGAATTGCAATGCTCATACACGAACAAGACAGAGCATTAAACATAATTCATGATGTAAATAGGGACAATAGGTTGACACTTAAGGTTAAAGGCTTAGCCTAATTGGTTGTTGTATTGATTTGCCCGACCATCCTAAATGAGGCATTGGACCTCCCGTGACCAAGGGGGGTTAGGCCTGAGCAAGATGGCATCAAACCATCTGTTCAAGACTTAGGCTCTGGGACTTGATCAGTATATGGAAGCACTCTGATTTGGAATGTTTGTGTGGACAATCCACTAACATATGTTAGTTTTGATTAGACGGACCATCCAGGCGTCGATGCTCACTATCTAGCTTGCCAAGAGCGGATTGGGTCATGCCTTCCAAGGGGGATTGTTCCTAGAGTTTGCTAGGTCCCTAACACATTAAGGATGTGCAATGGTCGATTTGTGCACATGTGAAGTTATAGTCATCAATGGCTATCCTACCTTGTTCACGAGAATAGATGGCAAACCTAGGTTTGGCTTTACTAGCTCGGTCTAGGGCTTACAAGAGGTCTTAGACCCTGAGCATGGTGCCAAGATATGGAGTAGAGGGCTTGGATGAGCTTCTCCTCTCCCTTCTTGTCTTCATCACCACCAACCTCGAGGGATGGAGTGATTCTACCCTAACAATGGGGAGAACCTTGGTGATTTCCCAATTGTAACCCTTGGTGCTCATTGTTCGTTGGCCTCTTTTTCCTCTTTCATTTCCCTTTCTCCTTCTTGCTCCTCCTTGAGCTCTTGCTTAGGGAGAGGGAGAGAGATGTGTGTGGCAGAAGTACACTGATGTGTTGACTGTTGAGCGAGGACACTTCATGCAGACATGTGAGCCCTAGAGGAGTTAGAGGTGGACAACTAATAAAATTGCATGGACTTCCTCCTCCTTGCTTCTCCTTGAGCTCTTGTTGACAGACAGAGATGTGTGTGACAAAAGTACCGATGTGATGAACAACTTTGATTGATTGATTGTCATTGTGCCGTGGCAGATTTTCTAGGCCCGAGCCAGACTGTCCGCCACAACTTTGACTGACTATGCTAACTTGCTAACATGGCAACCGATGGACCATACAACAATTCAAAAAACTATACGTAACATATATTATGCAAATAGGAGTTTAAAATGCCCATGCCTATAATGATTATGTACATATCATTGAATGCATGTTAGGCCGTTACACTAAATAAAGAGTAAAAGACACTGCCGGTCCTTAAACTTTTTCAAGTGTGTCATCCCGGTCCATAAACTTTTAAGTGTGTCATTCCGGTCCATGAACTTTTAAAATGTGTAATTCAGATCCATATACTTTTAAGTGTGTCATCCTGGTCTATGGACTTTTTTTAGGTGTGTCATCCCGGTCCATGGACTTTTAAAGTGTGTCATCCCGGTCCATGGAATCCATGGAAGACGGTTTGCTACAGTAAACGATGGTATGCTACAGTAAAAAATCAATTTTGTTGTACTCCACATGAGTAGATCTACACAGTGAATATATAATATGGTATGCTTTAATACAAAGTTTTTGCTATGAAGGTTTTATCTTTTTCTTTTTTATTTATTTGGCTGAATCTTTGAAAAATCATAGTAAATCACAGAAAAATCATAAAATAGAAAATTCAATTTTGTTGGACTCCACATGAGTAGATCTACACAGTGAACATATAATATGGTATGCTTTAGACCAACAAAAAAGACAAAAAACACTGTAGCAAACCGTCTTCCATGGATTCCATGGACCGGGATGACACACTTTAAAAGTCCATGGACTGGGATGATACACCTAAAAAAGTCCATGGACTAGGATGACACACTTTAAAAGTATATGGATCTGGATGACACACTTTAAAAGTTCATGAACCGGGATGACACACTTTAAAAGTTCATGGACCGAGATGACACACCTGAAAAAATTTAAAAACCGGTAGTGTCTTTTACTCCTAAATAAGCAACAAATGACAAGATGATTATGCATAAATCAATGAATGCATGCTAGGCCGTTCCAGTAAGACATTTTCAAGAGACTTTCTTAAATTCGCTCTCTCTATATATTTTTTTTCATCCTCAAATATATTTTCTATATCTTATACGTACTCTAGAGAGCTAGTACCGCTATCCATCTTTAGCTAGCAAACAATCCGAAATAAAGGATAGATATATACTTACAGATCTACAAAGAAGATGTTGGATGATATTTTTTTTCACTAAAATCTCTACTATCAATTAGGAACTCTTGGAGTTGCCCTAAATAAACAATAATTTTTTTTTGAGAAACAAATAAACAATAAATGACAAGCCAAAGCAGACCTAAGGCATTTCTCAAGCCTACCTCGGGCTACGCCGCAAAAAGCTCAACGATACGCCTAACCCACCCCGATACTTCTAACTATTTACATATATACAAAACAAAGTTGTGCATAGTGAAAAAAAAAGATGCACTTCTAAAAGATGCATTTCAACACTGCCATCTTGCTTTGGTATACAACTACTCCCTGTGTCTCGAAAAGGATGCACCTCTAACTAAAGAGCTTAGTCAAACTATTTTCATTTTGAACATTTTTAAAAAATATATTAATATTTACTATATCAAATAAGTATCATTAGATTCACCATGGAATACATATTTTTATAGTATAACTATTTGAAACCATAATTATTGAATTATTTTTCTATAAATTTTGTTAAACTTACAATAGTTTCATTTTGGTTAGATCTAAAAGTGCACCCTTTTTAGGACAGAGTTGGCACTCGGAAGATGGCTGACTCACAAGAACCAAAACATCTCATGCAGTAACATAACAGTAGTTTATATTTCTCTTAAAAATAGACATAATAATATTTAACAATTTACTGGAGCTATGGAGGAACATCAATTTCATTTTCATCTGATCCAAGGCCCCAACTCAACAGAAAAGGAAAGCAGCTCCGGGTCTTGAGAGCTCATAGTTAAAATATTCACCAATACAAAAAGAAATCCATGCAGGATTCAGGTAACAAAAAACAGATGTCCATGTTTTAGATGGAGTATAATTTATTTAGGATCATTCCCTCCATCCCATGTCCATGAGTTTGCAAACTTAAAACTCACTCTAAAATTGTAGATGAAAAAGACAGAATTTAAGATGCCACCAATTAACCGGTCAATGCAGCATTGAGCGCACTGTGAACATCGACTCCGATCTGAGCCTCAGCCTTCTCCAGGTCCGTAGAGGCCGAACCAAGCTTGGCAGTGAAGTCTGCGAGACCCTTCTGAACCAATGCTGGGTCGATCTGATCCACAGGGACAGCCTCAACAGCTACAATATCAGCAATGGAGTTTGCATGGACAAAAGCAAACCCACTGCTCACGAAGTACTTGGTCACATCGTTTCCCTCATGTACTGAGAGAACACCAGGCTTGAGCTCTGCAATTGTGGCAACATGGCCTGGCAAAACACCCATCTGACCAGTTGTAGCTGGTACAATTACCATGTCAACCTGAAAACAAAATCCCAACAACCAAAAGCAACAGAGAATGAAAAATGTTGTCAGGCAAAACTGCCACATGAACCATATCATAACTACACAAGAAAGCAATAAACACCAGAAACTAATTCCTTGCTGGACAGATAATGATAGTAAAACATGACAGAAGAGAACATGCCTGAAACCTATGAACAGTATACATCACAATGTAAAGAGTTGCATTTCCATACAGAGGTTTGCATGACAAACTGACAACAAATAAGCAGTGCAAAATGGTCTTGATGCAAAAACATGACAAGAAGATTCAGTTTAAACAAAAGCATGGATCATACTAAGATCACCCTTCTATCCAACAGTACCACAGAAAGCACTTTGAACTATGCACCATACAGCATTTTATAGTATAGAGATGATGGCATACCATGGTAAATACATGAGAATAGATGAAAGGAAAAAGCTATATTCACTAGTAAGAAACTAGGTTGCAGAAAATAAGCCATTCTATTCACACAACAAGCCTCACGAGCAAAAGCAAAAAAATGATGAACCAAAACAGAAGTCAACTGTTTATGCGATTTTAGGGTGCGATTAAGTAGGAATTTGGAACTTAAAAACGTGGTTTTTGGTGATCTGGATAACCTAAACCAAAGATATGACATTAACTACTACTCCCTCCATTCCAAATTATAAGGCATTCCAAGAATCTTGGAGAGTCAAAGCATCTTAAGTTTGACTAAATTTATAGAGAAAATTACAAAAATTTATAACATCAAATAGGTATACTATAAAAATATAATTAATGAAGAATCTAATGATACTTAATTGGTGTCATAAATATTATTATCTTATCATATAAATTTGGTCATACTTGAGATCCTTTGACTCTCCAAGATTCTTGGAATGTCTTATAATTTGGGATGGAGGGAGTACATTTCAAAGTAATAACCTTGTTAAGGCACACAGGTACATGACAAGAATCTGTCTAAGTTTGGCTCACTTGTCCTTGATTCACCACATCAACTAATTATGGATAGAAAACGGAGCAACTAACCACACATCCATATATGACAACAGCAGACATAACTCTGTAGACGCCAATATAAAAGAAGTGCAGAACACATAATTGGATTTCATTTGACATAGCATGCTAGATAGAATAAAATTTCGATTATGGGTGTGTTTAGTTTCCAAAATATTTTGGTTTTGGGTACTGTAGCTTTTGTTTTATCTGGCAATTACTGTTTAATTATGGACTAATTAGGCTCAAAAGATTCGTCTCGCGATTTCACGGTGAACTGTGCAATTAGTTTTTTGTTTCGTCTACATTTAATGCTACATGCATGTGCCGCAAGATTCTATGTGATGTTTTGGGGTGAAATATTTTGGGAACTAAACACACCCTATATAAACATTAGAAAACACTTAAAGGAACTTGACATGTGGATATACACAATCTTCAATCCCATAAAACATATAGAGCAAAGTGCATAAAAGGAGGCTAAGCAGGCAGGCATGTAATCCTATTTCGAGGGCATAAAGATGTTAAACCAGGATGCTCTGAAATTATTACAGCAACTCGTGTGCATCCACTAAACTCCAATTAACTGCAAGCATTATCAGCAGCAATCACTGTAATCATAGATTCTGACACTTCCACACATATATCTGTTAAATGACTGAATACAACGGAAACCATTTATCTCAAGGGTTCCACCACAGTCCACATTGGCCTATGGGCCACGGCAACCGAACACCAACACAAACAACAAAATTACAAAACACCTGATTAATTATCCAACATCCTCTAGCAATTAGAAACTCTGTAGGATCACATTGCATCGCAAACATTTGACCTCAATCAACAGAACAAAAACGCAGGCTAACGGCACTCATTGCACCACCTTACATCGAATCCACAACCGCTATCCAAAACACGGACTCCGGACGGAGGTTCACGTCAACCCTTGAGAACCAGATCAAGGTAGGGGCATGCCTCCTCAAAATATACCCCTACAGGCTACAGGGCCAACCCAATCCCCAGATCGTGCAGACCACAAACCCTAGAAACGACCGAACACACAGATCTGGGACCAGAAATGGCGACGGGGCGGGGGCGGGGGCCGCGGATGGGTATATATATACCTCCTTGTTGGCGATCTCGGACTTGTAGGGGAGGACGAAGTTGACGGTGAGCTTGGTGGGGATGGTAGCCGGCGTGGGCGGGCGCGGCTGCATGAGGGAGAGGGGCGTCGTTGGGGGCTCGATGTTGGGGGCGACCTTTTTCCACGCCTCCACGAACGTGGAGTCCTCGGCTGCCTCCGCGGGCACCTCCGCCGTGGCGAGCGTCCGGCGGGCGGTGGGCGCCACGGCGGTGCGGGAGACGAGACGGCGGGCGGCGTGGCGCAGCATTTTTTTTGGGTCCCTCTCTCACACGTTTTCCTCTCTCCTCGCCTCGTTGCCCTCTTCACGTATTTTGACGGATGCGGCCGTGCGGAGTGCGGAGTGCGTAGTGAGGGTGGGGAGCTCAGCTGGGGTTCGTGCGATTTGGAGAGGAGAGTGGGGTGGGAGACCGGCGCCTGCGGTTGGGCTGGGCTGGGCTGGGCTGTGCTGGACCTGAACGAATTTATATTGGAAGAAGTCTACTTTTCCTCCCCAACTTTCACGAAAGTTCGCTTTTCCTCCCTCAACTCCAAAACCGGGCAAATCACCTCCCTCAACTTTTCAAACCGTGCATTTTACCTCCCTGGAGCGGTTTCGAAGGCGGTTTTGCTACAGTAAACGGTGGTTTTGCT
Source organism: Saccharum hybrid cultivar R570 (assembly GCA_038087645.1). Classification (NCBI taxonomy): domain Eukaryota; kingdom Viridiplantae; phylum Streptophyta; class Magnoliopsida; order Poales; family Poaceae; genus Saccharum; species Saccharum hybrid cultivar. Next base: position 15,578,389 of record JAQSUU010000402.1, read on the forward strand.
ACAGTGAGCCGGTTTTGTCTTTTTCTTTTTTTATTTATTTCGGCTGAATCTTTGAAAAATCATAGTAAATCACAGAAAAATCATAAAATGAAAAATCCAATTTTGTTGCACTCCACATGAGTAGATCTACACAGTGAACATATAATATGGTATGCTTTAGTACAAAGTTTTTGCTATGAAGGTTTTTCCTTTTTCTTTTTTATTTATTTCGGCTAAATCTTTGAAAAATCATAGTAAATTACAGAAAAATCATAAAATGGAAAATCTAATTTTGTTAGACTCCACATGAGCATATCTACACTGTGAACATATAATATGGTATGCTTTAGTACAAAATTTTTATTGTAGCTTTAGATCTATGCTTTTCTGTAATTAATTGAAATAATTCATAGTTGCAGCTTCTATAATTATTTTGTTGGACTAAAGCATACCGTATTATATGTTTACTGTGTAGATCTACCCATGTGGAGTCCAAAAAAATTAGACTTTCTATTTTATGATTTTTCTGTGATTTACTATGATTTTTCAAAGATTCAGCCAAATAAATAAAAAAGAAAAAGACAAAACCTTGGTAGCAAAAATTTTGTACTAAAGCATACCATATTATATGTTCAATGTGTAGATCTACTCATGTGGAGTGCAACAAAATTGGATTTTTCATTTTATGATTTTTCTGTGATTTACTATGATTTTTCAAAGATTCAGTCGAAATAAATAAAAAAGAAAAAGACAAAACCGCCTCACTGTAGCAAAACCACCGTTTACTGTAGCAAAACCGCCTTCGAAACCGCTCCAGGGAGGTAAAATGCACGGTTTGAAAAGTTGAGGGAGGTGATTTGCCCGGTTTTGGAGTTGAGGGAGAAAAGGCGAACTTTCGTGAAAGTTGGGGGAGGAAAAGTAGACTTGTTCCATTTATATTTGGTCTCGGCTTTTGTTGTTTTGCTTAACGATAATGATACATTATGACGTTCGGACGGAGGGACGTTCCCACCGCTCACTCCCTGTCCTTGCGCTCTGATGCTCGCTGCGTCGTTTCCTCCCCACATCGTTGTGCCCATCCGCCCACGCCGCTCAGCCTCGCCGCCGCCGCTCCCCTGCAGCGCCGCGCATTGCCCCATCCCCTGCAGCCTCCTCCGCGCTGCCTCATCACGTTGCCTCCTCCGCGCCGCATTCTCCACCGGGCCCGGTTTGCCTCGCCTGTCTCCACCACGCTGCCTCCTCGCCGTGGCCGTCCCACTCGCTGTGACCGCCTCCACCAAGTCAACGAGCCTCCACGACGAATGCTCTAGCAAGCAAGCGAGAGGGACGAGATTCATGTGACACCGCGGCCGTCAGCGATCCCTGTGCTACTATCGCACAACGAGGTCCATGCGCCGCCGTCGACCTTCGCGCCAGCGTGCCTCTATTCGTCCAAGCAAAGCATATGTTGCAAGAGTATGTTTCAAGTGTTTCAGATGTTTCATCTTAATGGTGCAAAAGTCAATCAGAATGTTGCACATGTTGCAGTGCCCTATCACATATATTTCAAGTGTATGTTTCAAATGTTACATTGTGTTTTCCAGACCTATGTTTGCAAGTGTTATCTAGTCGTGTTGCATATGTTTTCACACATGAAGTGTTTCAGATATTTTTTGCAAGTGTTTCATACGGATGTTTCGAGTGTTTTAACTGTTTCGTACGTATGTTGCAAGTGTTTCATCTAGATGTTTTAAAAGTAGATCTGATGTTGCAGCTAGTGTTTCAGATGCATGTTTCATGTGTTTCATCTGTCTTCAGATGTATGGTGCAAATGTTGCATATAGATATTTTAAAAATAGATAGAGTGTTGCATCTCTATCTTCCCTTTTTTTACTAGCTGACTTGAGGTGTCTCCTCCTCCTCCCGGCGCCGACTAGGCATCCGTCGCCCCCTCCCTCTCTTCTGGAGGCTAGCATAACCACCTGGTGTAGTCACCTGCTACAGCTGCTGACGGCGTGCATGCGCGTGAGAAGCAGATGGGGCGCGAGCGGGGACTCCCCACGTGCAGTCGGGCAGGTCGGGCGGTGTGGGCCTCGCGTAAGCGAGCGCGGGATGCAGGTGCGCGAGGGGAGACGGAGTGCAGGCGTGGGCGTCCATTCGGACGTCCGGGCGCTAGCACTGCTGTTTGCTTAACCCTCCCCTATACGACTCTAGCGGGTACGAGTGCAGAGCGAATTTTCACCCATGGTTTTTGGGGCTGGGAACCCGAAACTTATCGTGTTTAATGATAAAAAAAGAAACTTATCGGGTTTAGTTTTGTTTCCAAGCATGGATTTTCAATGAAAGTCCAAAAATAGACCATTTTAAATGAAAATTCCTATCTGGTACTCCCTCCATTTCAAATTATAAGACGTTTTGGCTTTTGTAGATGCATTGTTTTTACTATGTATCTAGACATAGTGTATATCGAAATAGATAGTAAAACTTATGCATCAAGAAAAGCCAAAACGTCTTCTAATTTGAAACAAAAAGAGTATTAATTAATTGTTTATGTAAGCTACTAATTTTGTTCTAAGTTGGGTCATGAAATTGTACGTTGTTTGTTGCCTCTTGTTTATATCTATGTAATATATGTCATAAATGTGTTGCCAAAAATTCCTTATCGCTGTTTGGGGGGGGGGAGGGGGGATTCACTGGGTTTAGGGTTAGAGTTTTGGGTTCCGCGGATCCACCTGTTTGGTGGCGGGGTGGATTTTTATTCGAATTGGTGTTTGGACAGTTTCGGGTTTGGATTCGCCGAGACTCCACCCGGCCCAAATTCACCCTGTTGCCATCCCTAATGGTAGTTGAACCCACGACTCACGAGTGCTCATGGGCGCCATGCCGCCACACCCGCTAGAATGTTGGCGAGTCACACCTGTGGCTCTCACTGGATCGGATTTGAAATGAACAAGGGTCGAGTGCGGATGCTAAATTGCAGCTGCGGGTGTCTAGGGTGGTCTAAAATATAGAGAATATCCTATGTAATCAAGTATCCATGATCTGTTGCTTACCACATATTTGGCACCCAGGTCTTAATTTTTTTCGTCCATTGTATAACTACATACCACGTGTGATAGATGACTAGGTGTGTGATATATAGATGAGAAACTTTGCTGGTTTCTTAAATTTTTACACTTACTAATGCAATCATGATGATAAATTCTTGTGATATTAACATACCAGACGGGTGCCTCAAGCTCATGGGCATGGGCGCGTGTGTAAAATTGCACTAGAAGGGTGTGACAAGGGCAAGCGTTATCATGGACGGGTGTTTACTCTACCCGCACTACACCGATCCGTTGCTCGCCCTAGCCATAGAGGCTTTGGTTTTGACTGAACGTGCTGCTATCTGACCCACAGTGGAGGTTTTTCACCTTTTGTTCCTGTCGACAGGCATCGCCTAGTTACTAGAATATTTGGTCGAAGGCTATGCCTCGCCGCATATTCTTGCCTATGACAGCAAGTACACATCTATACACTAAAGGTCTTGTTTGGATGCGTCCACATGTGTCGAAGTGGATTGGAGTGGCATTTTAACACATGTGGATTGAGATAGATACACATGCATCTAAACAAGCCCTAAATATGTTTGACCGAGCTCCTCCCCACTGTGGTTTCGTGCTATAATAATAGCCAAGGAGCTAGAGCTGGAGGAGCCCAAAAAAGCTAGCCTCCCGAGCACCCAATTGGTTGGAGAAGCAGTGCAAAAAAGACTCCTATCTCTACAACTAAAAATTACGGTTCCCAATCGTTCACAGGCGAGTGAAACAACCTCCCGCTCCATGGCTCTTTGGCAATTTTTACCGTGCCTCCGACTCCCCTGCCTCCCCGACCCCATGCACCCGCCCGACTTGCTCTGACCTCACAAGTCGTGAGTCCTTCTCAAAAAAAATCGCGAGTCCCCGTGCCCTTCGCCCGACCCTCGCCACCGAGCGCCCCCGACGCGCCGCGAGTCCTCCTCTCCCCCACGGGCGACTCTTCCTCTCCCCACGTTGCAAGGCTGCCGGACGCCGGTTGCCGGTCGCCAGGCCACAGGCCGCCGGCCGTGGGGCTAGGGTTGCGTGGGGCGGCTCGATCTGGCATGGAGCGCGTCTTCTCCGTGGAGGAGATCCCCAACCCCTACTGGCCCCGTCACAGGCTGTCGGCGCTGTTCCTGCACCAAGTGGAGGAGGAGCAGGCGGAGCGGGGGACGCGACTAACGCGATGAACCGGTGCCCGTCGAAGTGGTACTTCCAGAAGTTCTTGGAGGAGGCCGTGCTCGACGAAGGATGTGGCGGCGAGTCGACCACCGCGCGGATGCGTTGCCCCTGTAGGTGGACATGGAGCCGCGCACGGAGCCCCTGTGCGACTGATGTGTTGTCCGCGCCGTTAAGCACCTCAACCAGCACAACCTCCAGGTCTGCTACCTGCTTCCTTTTGCTTCTCCTTCAATGGTTGCTCATCATCAAAAAGCAATAAGCCTCTCTATAAGTAACGAGAATGTTTTTTTATTTGATTCACCTTGGCAAACTAATATACATACCGATACAATATGAAGTTGTCTAGGTATTTAGCATCAGATCTACCTAAGAATTTTAGTACTCGAGTTGGTAGAAATTCCACTACTCTCTAGCTCACTCAACCAATTTGAGTTTGTAGCCGGAACTCTCATTGGTCTCTAGCTCACTGAATGAATTTTAGTACTAGAGTTTGCAGCTCACTGAGGTAACCTGTTTCCTTTTTAATAAAAAATTTATCACTACATTGTCAGATCTCTTTCAGAACTGTGTCTATGGTTGTGTAGTTACTACTGCACTTGCTTGGCCTGGTGCAGCATGAATAAAATTCAGGAAAATTATACTGCACTCGTCTACTGCAAGCTCTTTGCTTCTTACAGCACGCTACCATGCTGTATAAACTAATATACATCCCATAGGTAAAGTGCAATGCATTTTCATCTTAACCGTGCAACATTTTCTGTTATATCTTTTTTCTGTCATCTTAACTATGCATATTAACAACCAGGCCGCGGTGACGCTCAGGGCGGAGGAGGCTGTCAAGGCCACGCAAGAATGAGCTGGACCACCTCCGGTCAAAGATCTCGTCCTTAGGTTAGTGCCAGCAGTTTGAATCCACTCAGGGCACTTGATTTAATTTCTGGATGATTTAGCTTGGGTCATTCGTGGCTAGGTTAATTTGTACTGTTTCAATAAACTGATGCTGCTTTGCACTTTAGAACAATTATATTTCACTTTCTGCAAGCTTTGCCCTTCGGATTGAAATGTGCTATCAATCAAGCTTTTAATAGATCCAATCAAATTATTGCTCATTTTATCTTTTAGTTAATTGGTAGTTCTTGCTTTATTATCATTCAATATCTCAATATAACAATTGTTGCTAAAACTATAGAAAACACAGTTTACCTCTGTCAGTATTTAAGCTGCTCTACTATCTCAGTGCTATTATATTTTTTATTCTCTAAGTCAACACATTGTATGTTGTACATGTTGGAACTCTATATCATAAGCCCAACACACCTTCTCTTTTCATTTCACTGTTTTAGGATTGGTCTTGTCAACAACAAATTATTAGAGTAATGCCCGCACCCCTTCAGCTGATGGACAAGCTGCATCAGCTATAAATTGCTGACAACCCATGAGCCTTTTTTAACCTATGAATAATACAGAAATGTAGTATGCTTCTTGAATGAATGAAAATTTGCTAGGCAGTCTCTGTCATAAAATGGCTGCTTTGTGTTCTTAAGGTTATGATTATAGGAAATTTAGCTACACCTTGAAAATTTGGAATTGTCTTTTGTAGTGCTATACTAAATGAAATTATCGGGGGAGGTAACGAGATGAAAGAGTATCTGATGTTTTTACTTCAGCCATGTGCTCAGGACAGATGGCTACTCAGAATGATGAAGAACGTGTAAGAAAATTATTTAGTGACATAGGAATAGTTTTGGACAGCTGAAGAGAAATATTTTGATGCTATAATTTGGAATTTTCTTTTTAATGTTAATATATAGAGAGGCCATGGCTGACGGTGGAGTTACTATTGGGCTTCCTTGGGGCCTTGCCTTTGGACTTGCATCTCAGACAGTGACCATTCCTTCCATTAAGATATTGTTGTGATACATTCTTTGCATATGCTGTGTGATTCTTTTAAGTCACGGTCTCTTGGTAGACGTTTGTATCTTGCTTCAGAAAACTGAGTTCCTTTATGCATTATTGTTAAATATTCAGTTTATTCCACTGCTCCCTGCACTTTCTCATAGATATTTTTGCGTAATTTATATATGTTGTTTAGGTTCTTGGTGCTGCAATCATGGTGAGCCAAAGAGGAAAACATCTAGGACAATTGTAAGATCAGGTCACCTCTCCTTCAGCGACTACAATAGCCGGGGTTCAAGAGCTCAAGAAGGGTGTGTTTCACGGAACGCTGATTAGTGTTGTTGCTACTGCAAAGCAATGCCGCGAACTGTCATATAATTTGATGTTCATTTTGGCGGAATTTGACAATGCTACATTTTGTTGATATGCATGCCTTATATAGTTTGATTAATATTTCATTTCCACTTATACCGGTGATGCAAGTTAACAGATCATGTTTCACTTTAACTTCATTATTGACATCAATATCGTTTTGAAAACCCTTTTACTGTAACAAATTGAATTAATATAGTTTTTTCATGCAAGTTAATAGATCACGTGTGCCGCTTTAACTTCGTTATTGCATCAACATCGTTTTGAAAACTCTTTTATTGGAGCAACATATTGAATTAACGTAGTTTTTTCACCCGTAGCCTACGGCTCCACCTGCACCTTGACACTGAAGCACGCCACACACATTTCGTCCTCCGGCGTGCTTGCTGAACGTGCGCGACGTGCTTGCTGGACCTACGGCGGCGCACGGCGAGAACATGCATGTAGAACGGGCGAGCTCCACCCCGGCGGGGGCCCGAGCTGTGGTACGGACTGGGCAGAGCGCTCAGCTCTTGCGCGGGCACGCGAGCTCGCCACGGACTGGGCGGCCATCGCCCTCTGCGCCACTGCGCTCCAGTGCCCGGGCACCTACGCTGCGCTGCAGATCCCCCGCGGGCCTCGACGGCGGAGGACGTCGGCGACCAGCATGCGCAGAAGAGCGAGGTGGAGTTGTTGGCCTTGTTCCGACGCATGCTGAACGGGAGCAGGTGTGCCACCTCACTGTGCCGCCCTCTACGGCCCTCCTCGTGCGGCCGTTGGCCTTGTGGAGGTTTGGCCGAGCTGGAGGAAGAAGACATGTATGTGGAGGAAGGAGGAGGGGATGACGCCTGGGGCCCGTGTGTCATTGAGACGGAGAAAGGTGCTGTAGCAGGGGTATTTTTGGACATACGAAAATACAGATGCCTACACGTGGGCCTAACGGTATTTAGAGCGTACAAAGTGGTGTATCTCATATATACATAGAATTATAATGGCATCGTTCCAATACGATGAATAGTTATGTTAGTTTTCCAATTTGTGAAAGTTGCAATGGTATGGTTTCAATTAACCCTATCTAAAAACAGAGGAGAGAGGTAGAGAAAAGGATCATTGTTTTACTCTTTATAAAACTAAAACTTTATGACTATTAGTTGCATGGATTATGGATACAAACTGCATAGGTAAGAAGTTCGCTACATGGAGTGGAATCAACAAAAGCTCAAGCTGAAATATAGCCATAAAAAACCAGTATTTTTTCCAGTTCAAATATAGCAAAAACTTGGATTTTTTTTCCCGGTTCTAGATCAGTACTTTTGTACTACCTCAATTTCAAATTATAATACATTTTGGCTAGATACATTATTTTTGCTATACATAACATATATCTAAGTGCATAGCCAATACATTTTATGTTTTGGAATGGAGGGAGAATTATAGCAACGACAAAGCACTCATTTTATGTTTTGGAATGGAGGGAGAATTATAGCAACGACAAAGCACTTTTAACTAGATAACTGGGTTAAAGAGTCATAGCACAGGCCCCAGTTGAAAAGACTACTTGAGGTGAAAATTTACTTCGGCTTTCCGGTGAATCTCACATCTCACAGATCTAAAACTATCCCGTATGACCGCAGAACAAGACGGGAGATAATAAGCTCAACTGCGATGCAGTCAGCAGGCTAATCAGAAATCAAAATCCCTGGAAGCCAATCATGAAGCTGTCGTCTCGATAAGCTCATTTCTCCGACCTTGCTCGATGGCAACAGAAACTTCAAACACAAACCCCCTGTTCGGCTGAGCTTATCAGCACGGCTTATCAGTCGTAGAACAGTATTTTTCTCTCACAGCAAATCAGCCACAGCCGGCTTATAAGCCAAAAAACAGCCTGCCGATAAGGGCCAAACGAAACATGCAGATTTCATTTATGTGATGCACCAACGCATGAATATTTCTCCAAACAGACCATCCAAATTATAAAATAAATCCCACTACGATCAGCCACTCCCCACAAGATTTCAGTATCAAACTGACTTTCACAGAACACTCCCAAATTTCCAATCATCACAAACTACTTTTACCATCACCTAAATCATTTCTGTGGCATAAACATTAAAACTATATCAGACGCATACAAAATGTAAAGGTAAATATCTTGCCATGTGCGATATCCGAAAGGGTTGGCCACCCCACCTATAGCACCTCTATACAAAGCCACTCTACGGGCGTCTTCATGGTACCATGGAGGCATGCAATTGCTGCAACTTGACTTTCTGAGTGGCAGCATATCCTGGAATATTCACACCGTACCATTATAGGCCCCGATTGCCTTTCTATACAGGTGAGGGGTGAGGGTCCGTCAACCTCTCTCGATGCACAATATGACCCCTCTTGTGGTCAAAGCAGGTAGTGAACTACAACGATCAAGAACATGATACGTTGCAATCCTTGTGCTCCTCAGCACTGGCCGTTGGTCAATAGCCATAGCCATCTTGTACAAGCCTGCCCCCATAAATATCCAATACATAGTGTGCCATGATATGCTTGTTCCCATTGCTTGCATCTGATGTCTATGCACCATAGATTCTGAAATAGCGGAGAAGGGCACAACATGTGGGCCAAAAGATCCAACCCACCAAACTTCCAAAATGTGGCTTCACCCTATCACAAGCTTTCATTATCACTGGGGAGGAGGTTGAAGAGACTGTGGTTGGGTGTTATAGTGAGCATATGATTGGGAGTACAAGGGGTTCATCATACTCTGTAAAAAAGTATTAATAGTTATATATATGCAACAAGAGATGAAAACAAAGGATTAAGAATTTGGAAGACAACCACCTGCAACTGTAGGGGGGCAGCGGCAGCCATTCCATAATGAATCTGAGACGACTCATCTTGTGAGGGATCATTATATCCCGCTTGTGTAAACATTCCATGAGATCCATGGGCCATGTGATCCTGGATCACATCAACAGGTTTAGAAGCATACAAATCCAAGGGACATGCAAAAATGGTTAGGTTACTTGATATAACGGCCATAAACTACTATCAACGCACGAACCTGAGATACAATGTCATTTGTTGTACCAATATGGGGGTATCCAGGATGTGCATTTTGGTTCATATAACTACCAGAGTATCCAGATTGGGGCGCTTGAGTAAACTCAACGCCATAACCGCCTTGAGAAGCCTGTCGATGGAAAAAAAAAAATCTTTGAGCCAAACAAAGAACTAAACTTCACAACGACCACATAATTTGCTTGTGTATATGAATGCAGAAAGAGTAAAAAATAACATGTTGTGAAATGTATAGAAACCTGGGTAGAAAATTCTGCAATGTTGTATGGCACATGTGATCCTTGGCTCTTAAAATCATCTACAAAGAAGTCCTAGCAAACAAGCAAAAGAGTATTGTATCAAATAAAGAGTACAAGAAGATAATAATGTCAGGCATCACTTATTGCCAATACCTGAGACATCCCACCAATGGAAAAACCATCACGGAATGTTTGACTTAGTCCTTGGACAGGCATCTAAGTTGAAAAGAAAAATGTCACTATGTGACAATTGTTATTGCATGTGTATTATAAGATAGAAAAGCGAACCTGTGTCATTAATCCAGTTTGGGACATTTGGGCTCCACCAGAAGGCTGACTACTCGGATTCTCCATGCCAGTGTAGTTAAAGTTTGACCCGATGCCCCCCATAGCTTGCTGGGAGTTCTGTTGATGAGCAAGGTGACCACCAATAGGCCCACCAGTATTTGAACGAGGCGCCCCAAAGTTTCTACTTCCAGGTTGATGCACCGGTGGAACAGCTCCAATGGGCCCATGCATACCCCGGGTCGGAATTGCATATGGTTGAGAATGTGGAGCTCCAGGAAATGGAGGAAAAGGCATACGAGGTACAGCATAGCCTGCTGGGTGCACACCAGTCTTATGCATCCCATTTGGAGGGCCACAAGGAACAAATGATTGTCCTGCTTTTGAGCAGGGAGTCAGAGGGTGAACCATAACTATCTATGTAAAACAAATACAACATGAACATGTAAACTGTGCATACCTTTCCCCCTGCCACTTCTCTTATCTGCTGCTTGGCTTGAGGCCCCAGCCCCATGCATAACACCTTGACCACCGCCCAGGAACAATCTCCGGTCATTATATATCTGCTTACCAAATAGCATTGATTGAGAGAAAAACAAACATGACATGACACCTTGCAGCAGTCATCTGAGGGCAAAGCATTCACCTTTTTTGGCTTCTGAAATTGCACCATACTCTGCTTTAAGTTGTTCAAAGGCCCTTCTACCAAGCACTCATGCTCCTAAATACACAAGTTATGTATGTAAAATTCAAAACAGAAAAAAGTAATATTGTTCTTCACTGGTCGTACTGTTATAATAACAAAAGAAATAACAGTAACAACAATCCCAAATCAGCGTTCAAATGTATGAAATAGCGTACCTTGTAATGTGTCAACAAGCTATTCCAAAGTGGCTGCTTGCTTAGTACTTTTGGATTACCAAGGATAACTATACCATAACGTGCACGAGTTAACGCAACATTTAACCTGCGCGGATCATTGAGAAACCCAATTCCCTGAAAGAGCATAGAAGGCATAAATTTACACAACAGTTTGCTACTTAAGCACAAAGAGGCAAGGACATGTTTGGCTGCCTGCATTAACTTGTATCCAGGATTGTGCAATACAGTTTGCCCGTGTTTGGTTGCCCCCAAAGGGTCTTATACAGGATTGCACAGTGCTCAAAACAGGCCCAAAGCAGCATTACCTAATACGCCAGATTTGATCATATTAGACAATGCAGATTTGCACAAGCCGACGGGCACACAAATGAAACTCTCACCTACCATAAGGCACGCCAGATTTGGAGGTGACTACATGCAACACGATGTAAGCAACCAAACACAATTTTACCAAACAGGGCTTGCCTGTGCAGGAAAACCAAACACCAAGACATTGCATACGTTTATGTCGGTTTGGGTTCTGCTGCATGTTCTAATGCAGGCTAAGGCTCATGCAAGCAACCAATCACACCCTAAGATACAAGCATGACAGTACAATGATTGCAAATGAAAATGATGAACAACGCAAAGATAAAAATAAATGAACAATGGATACCCCATCCAGGAATACTCCACATCAACAGAGCCTCGATTGTTTCATGCATCAACTGCTTATACTACACACACAAGGAACTCCATACTAAACAAAACTCAGACAGCTGCAGATTGACCACGGCCATTCATCATGATTAAATTGGCAAACCACCATATAGTGACATAGTACTTCTACATCATAAACATCAAATGAATAAAACCGCAAAGGAGCATACCTGGTGCTCATTGCTTCTAACACAAGATAGAATAATGTAGTCTTTCTCTCTACCCTGAAATGAGTCTACACTAGCAACCTGCAAGAGGTATAAAACTTAACCAAAGCAACCTTCTATAAGACGGATTAAAGCTATGTTTTTACAAGTTTTATGGTTGACCTCGATTTCCTTGTAAAGTTGTTGGCGAAGAGAGCCATTCCTTGACATATAATTTACGATGTATGCCCTTTGTCCTTCATAAGGTGTGATAACTCCAATCTGTGTGTTAAAAATGCACGAGTACAGGCCGTCTCAGGGATTTTGACTTCATATAAATTAAAGAATATCTGGTCATGACATGATCAGACACAATGAGTAAAAATACCTGGCTTGGTACAACACCACTTCTTAAAAATGTTGTTACAATTTTTTCAACATTTGCAGCTTCAGTTCTATTGAGATACGATGTCCCACTAGCACTGATCTCTTCTTGTCCCATCTGCAGAAATTTGTATAAGTATGCAACACGTCCAAACAAGGAAGAGTTTGTGTATGAAACATAATAATATGTCGATAATTATCAAAGAAGCTACCTGCACATAGAAGAACATAGGCCGATTTGGAACAGGCCAAGGAAAATCAATTCCAGACGATTGCCTCTCATTAACAGTCACTCCATTTTGCAGTGTGCCTTCATAGAAGCAGTTGGATGGAAACTCTGAGAGGCAAGGATGCATTCTATACTGGACCTATAAATCAGAGATGATTTGAGTTAGAACTATCGCTGATGGTATAGAGTTATCAGCTCACTTCTAAATGTAACTACTAATCATGGCAATGCCATTGTTTAAAGTTTTGACATAACTTAACAGATTGATAACAGCATGAAATATCAGATATTAACATCACCATGAATTCATTTATGTGAGTACAAAAAGCTAGGGATAGATTGTTGACACACCTTAGCAACCAAGTAACTCGATGGTTCTTTCAGAAAATGTATATTTTCACTTTACCATCAAATATATATTCCATATAAAAAAGGTTAGGTGCTTGCGTGCCAAACACAGCGCTATGATAGCATGGATATGTTCCATGTAAAAATATAACACCCCCCTCCGTCACAAAATATAAGTGTTTTTTGTTTTGTCCTAAGTGAAACTATCCTAAGTTTGACCAAATTCGTAGAGAAGGGTATTAACACCTACCATATCAAAGAAGTAAATTATGAAAATAGTTGCATAATGGATCTAACGATGTTCATTTGACATCATAAATATTATTTTTCTATAAACTTGACGAAACTTATGACAGGGAGTACAAAAACAATAATTTCCAATATGTCTAATGAGAGGAATAATTATCTCTATAGAAACATGTAAGTAACTGCTAGAAGCCTAGCACTAAAACAATAAGGCAAGAAAAATCATAGCCTTTATACATGTGGTGCCAAAGTTGCAGGATGAAGCAGGGAAAGAATAATAACACCAAGGTAGCACTGTTGAGGCATAATACATCAGATGCAAGTATTACCTGTAGCCTGAATGGCTTCACTCCAAGGATAACAAGGCGTTCAAAGAGAGATTGTGCTAACCCTGCACGGGCTGCTTTTTTGCACATGATGACTGGACCCAGTTGGCAATGATCTCCGACAAGGACAACCTATAATTGCACGAGTATAAATAAAGGATAATAAAATAAAATAAAAAAATTATATTTTTACCTGCTTGACACCAAGCACCAAAGGAATAAGACATTCAGGTTCTGTTGCCTGTGTGGACTCATCAATAAGAACCTGGCAATAACGTTCACCATTGCCTCAGGATATATTACACAACAGGAACCATTGTCAACCTGAGACAGCAGGAGGTGATAATAATTACTTGTCGGAAACGGAAGTTTGAAAGACGAGGATCTCCAGCACCAACACAGGTGCAACAAATGACATCGGCACTCTGCAGTATCTCTCTTTCAGTGGCACGCTTTAGTGCCTTGTACTTCTTCTCATCACTGCTGGACAATTCACCTGCAATAGTATAATATGCTTGTAAGAATACTCGCTCAATAATCTCTGCACATCACATCCCTAAAAAATGCTTGATTGCGGCACAATGGTATCACAAAACTTAAACATGGATTACCTTGTTCATCCTTCAGTTGCTGTAGCTTGTGCAATTCACTCTTTTCAGAGGTATCAAGGTGCCTAACCTGCAAGATTTTACATAAGCATCAGTGACATTCATAGAAAGATTAATTTCCATAAAAGCAACAAAAGGAAGTACCTGATAATGAAGTGTCAGGTGCTCAACAGGAGACGAAACAGCTTCTCTAGATTTTGCACACAGCCTAACAACCTGTAGCACGTAATCAAAATTAATAACAGAAATCACTAAATACCGAATCAATATCAGGACAACAGCACCAACAGAAGTTGGATACTGAAAATGTGGGCACAGAGAGTGGAATGGGGAATTCTGTTATTTATCATGCTATGATTATTCACAAATTCTTAGTTGAATATCATTATCATATACTACTGGAGTACTCGTGACAGGTTCACAGTTGAGTACTGCAACCATACAGACAATGCTCGGTTAATCCTCCAAACAGCTTTGGCATACAACTATAAGTATAAAACAAGTTGGAGAACTGCAGAAATTTAAATAAGATTTCAATGATACCTTGAGACCGGTTGAGCTTATCTTCTCTGCCAGCTGATCAACAGCAACATTACTTGGGGCGCATACAAGAACCTACAAATTTGACAAAATTAGAGGCCAGACAATTCTCCCTATATATATCACCAAATCAAACAGCATACTTTTAATAATTCTATACCTGTCCTTGACCTTGTTTTGCCATGTGATACACAATTGCAGCAGATGTGACAGTTTTTCCAGTGCCAGGTGGACCTTGAATCAAACTAACTGGCTTCTGCAGGACACTTTTAACTGCTAAAACCTGAACACACACCAAATATTACAGAAGACAACATCAGATCAAGCAGTCAAGTATAATATACACAGATCATAACAGCAACAAGCTTGTGAAGCTGCACCCAAAATTAATTAAAAATATATAATATTCACAGATTGTCCCAGAACAGAAGACAGCCATGTTAATCAAAGGCATGAAGTACCATGTTAAAAGAAGACAAGACAAGCAAAAAAAAAAGATAGGAAACATAGTACAAATAAGATATATATATATATAATGTACCTGGGAAGCATTTAGTTCTGGAAGTCCAGGTGCACCAAAGCGTCTTGGCAGGGTATTACGTATTATTTGATGCTCAACTTCATGTCCCAAAAGGTGATGGTATATGTATCTGTGTGAGAGAACGGACACAGTAAAACTTTGTTAATAGTGATACAACTATATCAAACACTTCAGAAGAGCGGAATTATACAAGAATGAATGAACTAAATTAAATCTTATTACAGCTACTAAGAATATTCTGCAGTATGCACATAGTTAACCAATGAAACACTGAATTATACAAGAATGAATGAACTAAATTAAATCTTATTACAGCTACTAAGAATATTCTGCAGTATGCACACAGTTAACCAATGAAACAGTGTATGTATCAGAAACAATCAAATAGTTTGCAACTAATAATATTTGAAGTGCTTTTGAATTTGATGAAGTTGAAGTGCTTTTGGATTTGAAGAAGTTATTTTCTATCGAAGAGCCTTGTTCCTCTATCAACTTTATAATGTCAACGATATGTCATAATCCTATTCACAAGATCACATATTGAACTCACCCACTGACACTTGTCTCATCCACAGCAAAAGTTTTCATCGCTCCTTGCATCCTATCAAAACTGGTACTCTTCCAAACAAAATCCACGCTGAATCCAACGTTTAGCTCAGTAGGCACACCCTGAAATCCAGGGAAAACGTTACAATAGGCTGAGCGAATGCTACAAAGAAACATGAGAAAAAACATACCGCCTTATACCTGACTAGCACGAAGTTCAAGTGCCACCTCCTCTTGTGCAGTGAGCTTAATCTGAAAGAACAATGTCCTTAGCACAGGCACAAAGATAAAATTGACCCAATCAAGATTATCAACATGTTTCTAATTACCACATGTCCCACAGATTGCCATGTGGGATGTGAGCTATCACCAGGATATCTCAAGCGTAGCTCATCTCCAGGCACAAGCCTCAACTCATTGTCTTCCTAAAATGCATAATTGTTTCCCATGTGTTAGGCAAAAGAGTATCACGAAGCAATACCTACAGATCACTATATAATGACAGTCACTAATCCCATATATTTCAGTTATTGAACAAACCTTTGGAAAGACAAAGTAAGCTACACGCTTCTTGTTCAACCCAATATCCCACCGAACAGTTACATTATCCTTGCTCTGTGACTCTTTCATCATCTACAACAACATATAAAACAGTAACACAAATCAGTTTTGTGATGGAAAAGATAAGATAAGAAACATGATCTCATAATCAGAACACAGTACCTTGTCATAATCAGCCTCAAGCTTTATCAGTGGCGCAAAAACATTTTGATACTGGCAAAAAAAGGGGCAGGATATGCCAGTTAGAATGCTAGGTAAAAATATGTGCTTCCACAGATTGAGAGTAGAAGCAAAGCACCAACAAAAAGTAAGCTCAAGTAATAGAATACAGAACTTTAGAAAGTTTTAACCTGGTAAGCATCTTCATACTTCAAAACAACTGACTGAGGTTCATCATCTACACCAGGCTTTTCAAGATCTTCAAGAGATGCATCAGGATTTGTCTTCCAGAGCTCTTCCACTTTGTTAATTTGCTGAGCACTGATTTGGCGAGCTCTTAGCTGCTCCTGCTCTGAAGGTACCTGGAAGAAAGTAAATTGTTCAACCATCGGAAAGTTACTAGCCATGCACAAATGCATGACAGACAGACCTAAGAAATCATCATGAGGAAACACTTGCCTTTACAAGCCACGACAAGAAACACCTGTCATCGATAAGTGGGCACCACTGGCTGAGATCCCAATTCATATCCTTTAGTGCATTAACACTTAAACATGGCTCTCTGCATAATAGAACGACAACATTCTCCGACTTTGCTGAGATAAACCCAAGAAGAAATACATTCCGACAACCACAGTTGTAGCATTCGAGAATTGTTTCTCCCAAAGGGCTATCCTTGTGAAGGCACACTTCCTTATGCTTTGCCCTAACCTGCAAATGATACATGTATGGTTATAACCCTGCACACAGCATTAATTTCATTTCAATAGGTAAAGGTAGGTGGATTATTGCGCAGTAAGCATATGCTTAAGAATGAGTGATCTAGCCTATACTCAAGGAATTCATTTGTATACAAAGCTTATGGTTGACTATAGATAGCAAGTATATGCTTATAATAGAGGAGGCCAACGGTTGACTGTTAGAGCATTGACATCGTAGATCAAGCTAGAAATTTCGCCTCATTGCCAAACCACTGGAGCTTGTGATTCACATATACATGTTCATTTCAGGGAGTAGAATCATATAATCTTTCTAAAACTAGACAAACTGAATAGAATATCATCACTTTTCTCCCACCCCATTCTCTCCATCCTTCATTTCACTTGTAAATGGACCCATGCCTCAGCTTTTGAATTAAGCATTTTCTGCATGTACTTGCACCAGTACTTGGTTTGCTTGGACAAGCACCATAGCACAAAGTGGCAGGCATCAATGCAAGAACAATGGTGTACTTGCATGCTGTGGGTGGCCTTAAGGATAGCAAAGTTGCTTATGGAACACCACAGAGCTTCTCAATAAGGAATCAGGGTTGCAACATAATAAGTTGAACAAACAGATGTGTCACAAAATAGGCTTTCAATGGTTAAGGGACAATTTTTTTTAAAAAAAAAAAGATATAGCCCTGTTGCCGTCAAACCATTATGTCCTACTCCTACACTCCTACTCTTACATGGTTTGAGATGGTCTTCACTGAAAATATAATTAAACTGCTAGCAAACTATTTAGACGATGGCATCAGTGGCACCTTGCAAATGAGACCTAACAATTAAGACCCTAGCTACCAAATAGGAACAAGATGGTCTTAACTGCAAATACAGTTAGCTTCCTAACGAATTGTTTAAACAATATTGCCAAGGACCCTTTGCAAATGGGTCTGGATACTTGAGATCCGAGCTACCAAAATAGGAACCACATTCACAAAATGTAGCAACCATTCCAATAGCGCAAAAAATCAAAATTCAATACTGCACAGCAAACCAAACACGCACATCTAGCAATCGTCGCATTCCCAACATCTCCCAGAGATACAACAAGTATACTCCACACTTGCTTATTCTAAACCTAATTCAAGAGATAATTAACATGACATTGGCCTCAAAGTTATTTTATCTATAATAATTACTTCCACCAGAAAACATTCCAAGTATAAAGCCGCATCAATGCAGCGCGGCCACCAGGATTATAACAAATTACAGCAAGTAGATACACCGCCGCTATCACATACCATAAAAAATACAAAATCTAACTAGTAACTGACCACCTCCTTAGCCACTCCCACATATATAATACAAAAACATGCTACCACAACGTCTGAACATTAGTTTACTAGTAGAGCCATAAAGTGCAGCCCAATAAACTAATAATGCATGATGTCTTCTTTTAACGACCAAAAAGCCTAAAATTGATCCAAAGTGGTAGAATTTTGTGAGAAAGAGCTCTCACCTGGTTCAGTTTCTAAGCAATTATCAACAAGTTTGTAAGACAGAGCTCTCACTCGTTCAGTTTCTAAGTAATTATCAACAAATTAAAAGATCACTAGTCTTGATCTTAAATTCTGACAAAGCTATGTCTATGTCATGACAAAAGGTAAGCAGACAAACCAGGTGGTTGACAATGTGGGAGCCAGAGGTGTTCCCCCGCGAGTTACAGAACCACTTGCGGCAGGAGGGCACGTTGCACCTCGCCACGCACGCAGGGTTGTGGATCCCGCAGTACCGGCAGGCGTGTTCCACGAAGTCTCCCTTGCCGTAGTCGTACCCGTCCTCCCCGGCGCCGGCTCCTACAGGCTCCTCGAAGCTGAGTGCGGCAACCCCGGAGGCGAGCCCATCCGCCGCAGCCGACGAACGCGCCTTGGAGGCGGACCGCGGGGACGGCGAGGAGGAGGAGGCCGGCGGGGTGGGGACGTCCTGAGGCGTGAGATCGGGTTCCGGGGAGGCCGCGTCGGACGGCGGCGGCGGTGGGGCGGGCCACGACGAGGACGACGCGCCGGCGCCGGGGACGGAGGACGTTAGCGGCGTGGATCGAGGCGGCGGTTGGGAGAGCTCTGGGAAGTCGGGGTAATCGAAGTCGTCCCCCTGCGTGTTGAACTCGAGAAAAGTGTAGGCGTCGCCGGCGGCGGAGGCGTCCGGCTGCGAGGCCGTCTCATAGAGGTCAACCGCGGCAGCGGCGGAGGAGGGCGGCTGCGTCGCCATCCCCGCCGGTTAGGGTTAGGGTTTTGTCTCTAGCGGAGGAACGGAGGCAGGGCTTGGGAAGACGGGGCGAATCGGGGGAGGAAGGGAAGAGGACGACTCGGGGAGGATGGTGGTGAAGAGGGTGGGGGTTTGATTTGTTTTTGGATTTCCTTTTTTTCTTATAACCGTGCGGGGTGCCGGGTTGGTGTTTGATTGATCTGGGGAGGCTGCTGGGTGCACAAGAGAAGTGGAGAGGGACCGGTACCTACGAGGCTACGAGTCTACGCTCCGTCGCTCCGACGACTACGCGTTGGTACGCTGCGTGACAGCGTGAGCCGGTGAGGGACTTTTTCTCAGGCCATTATACTGTGGCTGGTCGCTCGGCCCACCGGCCTGGTGTGGGCGTGTGGCCCAGCTAGATGCGCTGTTCAGCCCAGGAAAAGAAAAGGTGGCGGTGGGTGGGCCCAACTGGTAAATGCCCTGTTGTTTCCCATCGCTCTGCATTCTGATGCGCTGTTCATCCCAGGAAAAGAAAAAAGCGGCGGCCGCACACTCATTCATTAAACTACCTCTAACTAGTGTCTTGCAATCCTAGGATGATCCAGTCTTGAGATAAGCACTAAGCTATGTCACTGTAATTGAAAGTTTTAGCTCGGTTTTCTCCTTAGGATGACAAGTCCTAATATCGCCACTTTTATGAATTGAACAACAAAAGTAAATGCCCAATAGTAGAGAGAGTGGAAATGCAGGTGATATATCTTGATATGCAACTAGGTTTTTTTTCCATGTGTGCTAATATCTTTACCGCCAGTGAGTTATGCAACTTAAATTCCAAACCTATCACTGGCTTAACAAGCTAAACTAGGAATGTAAAGCACATAACCTAAATACACAATATAAATGTAAAAGCTTAAATAGATAGAGATGCAAATTCCTATTGATGACTCCGGTATTTTTATCAAGGTATCAAGAAGCACACACTTCCTCCTAATCCTCATTGGAGCCCCTCGTATACCCTCGCAAGGGCCAAGCTCCTAGTCGAATAACTCTGTGGATAGCCTAGAGTCTTTCCTATGAGCAAGTGGGTCTCCAAAATAGCCTCTCCCGGGTTGCTCTCCATCGTCTTCACCAACGAGTTTGCGGCCAGACCACCACGGGTTTCGTTCCCTCCAGTACATGGTGGCGAATGCACCACAAACGCGATTTGTATGGTCTCATAAGACTAAAAGCCTCCTCTGACGTATAACAATAGCGCGCACAAACACCCAGTAGTGAGAAGTGTGCAAATCTCACGAAACGCTAAGTCTACAACTAAAGTAAGCGTATAAGCAGTGGTCTAATTAACCTAAGCACTTCGCAAAAACACCTATGCTCTACGCCATGAATCCTTAAGCACTTTGGTGTCTAGAGCGACAGGGTATGAGCTTCAACTCACACTACAATTTCGTGAGCTTTTCACACTCTTAAATAGTCAAATGGCCAGTTAGGGTGGTATTTACTGCTAGTTTGTCGCACTACAAAGTATTTGGCTCGTTTAGCTTGTAAGCTAGCTTACAAGCCAGCTTGAGTTAGCTCATTAACTTAACAAGCTAAAATACTAGCTCGACTGGTTAAAAAAATTAAAAGAATCGAGCGAGCTAGCGATCCACGAGCTTTTTCGTCAGGCCCCGAAGAAGCCCGACCTTCTCAAGGCTGCAGCCTGCAGAGGTGCGGACACTGCACAAGCAAATACAACCAAATTGAGCGTACCCGAACACCTATGACTTTGTACCGAAGTGCCCTAGATAAAGAGATGCATAGGCAACCAATCAAACCCTACAAGCTTCGCAATGACGGCACAGAGAACTAACACAGGGGGCTTTTTGACTCCACTCCCCCAACTCAATTAACAATTCACGTGTTATTAGGAAGCAAAACGTTACTGCATAAAAAAAAAGCAAAATGTTACGACGCATGGGGCCTTTTTGACTCCACTGCCCCAACTCAATTAATTATTCACATATTATTAAAAAGCAAAAGGTTTGAACGATATAAATTTAGGATATCATGGTCTGAACGATACAAATTTCAGGGGATATCATGTGGGGCTATTGCCGTGCTGGCCTTATTTTAGCTTACAAAAATTCCAAATTCCAATACATGTTTGGTACACATAGCAAGCATGACTCAAGCTAACTGCAACAAGAAGATGGAAAATATATAAGTTCAACATGAACCAATAACTAGCTCTAATGCCCAACTCGAATGGTAGAAGTTTGCAGTGCCAACCCAACTATACACTGTTGCTAGCTTAGGCCACTGAGGAAATAACACTAGAGAACTCATAAAACGTATCGTTCCAATGCAAATGGTCCATTCACCGGGTAAAGACTATGGTGTGTTCACTGGCTGAGAGGCAATCAACCCTCCTTCCCGAGGGAAGCATCAGTGATAACGCATTCTGATGCTCAGGGTCTCAGAGATCATGAGCAGCAAGTGTCAGAGACTGCAACTAACAACTGCATCCCCCAGCCTGAGCCTGAGACTGGGACGAGTTTGCATTGCCGGACCTCAAGTTCACATCAACCATGTCTTCTTGCTTCGCTGATGAGAGTGTCTCCATTCCAGGAAGTGCAGCAGCAATTTTACGGAACAGCGCCTGCTCACAAGTTTGTGGTGGTCAGTGCAAAACAAACAAGTCTGTTGACATATAAACACATACAGACAAGCAGAAAAATGAAGGCCTTTCCAAAGAAAAACACACAACTCCGAACTTTAGAGAAAAAATCGCATGCTCTAGAAGCATGTTATCAATATATGAACCCAACTTATGAAATGAGACATCTAAGAAGTTTCTAAGCAGTTTATATTTCTGAAGCATACCTTAATGTTAAACCCAGCTTTAGCACTGGTTTCAATAAACATGACACCAAGGTCCTTCGCCTTGCCTTCCCCTTCCTCTATCGAGACTTGCCTGTTCCATGAGATGCAACAGAATTTCAGCAAGAATATATGAGTGACATACTTCTTCAAATTACATAAATACCTCAATGACGACTGATTCTACAAGACAAGTGATAATTTAGTGAATTTAGCTAAGCTGGAAATAATCACTTAAATACAGAAGACCTAGAAAGTCATAAAAGCAAAAGCAATGGTATACCAATAGATGTCTGATTCCAGTTCTAGTGACAAAAACAAACAAACAAAAAACGCTCATACACAGAGTAAAGATATATAGCATATGCTAAGTAAATCTAGGATTAAAGAAAGCAAAGCTTCCAGCTTTTTGCTAAATGCCAACCCAAGATCTGTGCTTCAGAAGAATGCTCTAAATGCCTCACTGAGATTGAGCCCTGGACCCAGGTCCCACTTGATACACTCAGCAATCAGCACAAGGGATTATCCTGAATCACAAAGTTTAGGGTGATATCCACCTCAAAATTCCTAGGAAATTCAATCCAAATATTTTAAAGTTATTTTTTGCTTGGTATAAATTTTGTTGTCAGTATCAAACGACAAGGTGATATGTACAGGGATGTTGTGACGTTTGTCCGAACATGTGATGGTGACACCAGTGACTTTCCAATTAAAATAGGACTGCATCAGGGGTCAGCTTTGAGCCCTTATTTATTTGCTTTGGTGATGGATGAGGTCACAAGGGACATACAAGGTGATATCCCTTGGTGTATGCTCTTTGCTGATGATGTGGTACTAGTTGACGACAGTAGGACAGGGGTTAATACGAAGTTAGAACTATGGAGGCACACGTTAGAGTCGAAAGGGTTCAGACTTAGTAGGGCCAAGACCGAGTACATGAGGTGCGATTTCAGCGCGACTAGGCATGAGGAGGGAGACGTTAGCCTCGATGGGCAAGTGGTGGCCAAGAAGGATACTTTTCGGTATTTAGGATCGATGCTACAAAAGGATGGTGACATTGATGAAGATGTTAGGCATAGAATTTCAGTCGGCTGGTTGAAATGGCGTCAAGCTTCTGGCGTCCTCTGTGATAAAAGGGTGCCTCAGAAGTTGAAAGGTAAGTTCTATAGGACGGCGATTCGCCCGGCGATATTATACGGTGCTGAGTGTTGGCCTACAAAAAGGCGACATGTCCAACAATTGAGTGTAGCAGAGATGCGTATGTTGCGTTGGTGTTGTGGGCACACAAGGAGGGATAGAGTCCGGAACGACGATATTCGGGATAGGGTTGGGGTGGCACCAATTGAGGAGAAATTGATTCAACATCGGTTGAGATGGTTTAGACATGTTCAACGGAGGCCTCCTGAGGCGCCGGTGCGTAGTGGGGTTCTAAAGCGGGCCGATAATGTAAAGAGCGGTAGAGGTCGACCTAAACTAACTTGGGACGAGTCCGTTAAGAGAGACCTTAAGGAGTGGAATATCTCTAAGGATTTAGCTATGGACAGGAGCGCTTGGAGACTGGCAATCAACGTGCCTGAACCGTGACCTCTTTCTGTCTTGTGCCATTTATGTCCATTTATGTGTCTCCCTGTTTATCGTCTCTTTTGTGTTTCATCTCTAGCCTACCCCAACTTGCTTGGGACAAAAGGCTATGTTGTTGTTGTTGTTGTTGTTGTTGTTGTGTATCAAACGACAAGGCAAATAAATGGGAGAACTAAACTGCCAATTTTAGAACAGTAATAGATGACACAAAAAAACATCTGGAGAATTACATTTGACATGAGAGAGACCAAAGAATTTAAAGCCAAACAAAAGATACATAGAGCAACCAACAAAAACTACAGAAATCAGGCAAGTGTAAACACCACCAACCTCTTGTCAACAAGGTCAGTTTTGTTCCCAACAAGCACAATGATAACATCACTGCCCCTCTCAGTGCGAACTTCCTCTATCCACTTAGATGTATTTAAGAAGGACTGCCTGCCTACAACATGAAACAAATAAAGGTAAGAACGAAATAGTAAAAGTTTACGTCCTTAATCCTTAAAAGATAGAAGTTCCTAGTCATTGTTGCTACTGATGTGCACCTGATATCATTTTTTTCTAAAGAATGTGTGTGTGTGTGTGTGTGAGAGAGAGAGAGAGAGAGAGAGATTACTTGCAACATCGAATACAATGACAGCAACTGAAGAGTCTCTGATATAGCTTGGAATTAAACTCCTGAACCTTTCCTGACCAGCTGTATCCCTGCAAAGAAAACAAAACATGCATAAGGTCAACAGTCTGTAGATCTCAAGGGGGCATACAGGCTAACGGATACAGTAGTAATCACCATACCAGAGTTGGAGTCTCACAGTTCTATCTTCAAGGTACATTGTCTTTGACAGGAAATCAATACCAATTGTAGCCTGCATACCAGAGAAAACAACTTTGAGCAAACCTGGAGAAAACAACTTTGAGCAAACCTGGATAGACTAACCAGCATTGCTGTACAACAAGCCAAAATTACAGGAATTAACTCAACATAGTACTATAGTAGTAATAGTCTGCTGAGTGCTCAAAATAATCACTCCAACAACGAATACAGTACACCATAAAATACATGCAAAGAGGCAGTCAAAATCAATTGTGACTTACATCTTAAGATTTCCAAATCATAAATAGTGCCTAAAAAAGTTTGGTTGCCATGCTAGTTCTTACTGTAAAGTGCCAAGCCCATAGATAGGACAGAAGTCCCTTGTCAAAGTAGCATCCTAGTAATACAGAAAAATACTTTGGTTACAAGGGCAAGAATTCGGTGGCAAGCTATTCACATCACAATCTCTGTCCCAATACACAGGTTTTGGCTCGGGCATCCCAGAGAACAATGTCAAGGACCTGTGATCCAATCAGGCAATCCTACCAATATAGCATCACCACTGGGTCAGGCAAGCCCAGATTATAGAACGGTAAACCTCACACGTAAGTGATCCAAACAGGCAATCAATCATACAACCACCTTTTAAGAACAGTGCTAACAGTGCAAAAGCATCATAATTGCAACGCTAGTAGAGGTACAAATAAGGCAATTCATCCTCCTTGATCATGCGTCATGAGCATTCCATTGTTTGGTGAAACAGCATCATCACAGACCCAGAAAAAAACAAGGATAGATGCGGAGCTATGGTTTCTACGCCTAACTACCGAACCAACCCGATCCAATCGGGCGCAGGATAGATCACCGTGTCCCGGATCACATCGACCTACCGATCCTCCTGCCCTGGATCTGGCCCGCCCGATTGGATCCAACCCACTAACCCAGCCCCGACGCGGCGAGATGACACGAACAGCACGCGAGGGATCGATCGGGATCGGAGCAGGGGAAGGAGGCGTGTGGGCCGCCGTACCTGGTAGGTGTTGTCGAACTTGTCGTACATGAAGCGGGTGATGATGCTGGTCTTGCCGACGGACTGGTCCCCCAGGAAGACGAGCTTGTACTTGGCGAGCGCCGACACCGGTGCCATCTCCGCCGCCTCCTCCTCTTCCTCTTCTCCCTCCCACGGCAGGCGGCTACGAGGTCAGGTGAGATCAGATCCGGCAGCGGGAGAGGGGGATCTCGCTCGCTCGCTAGCTCGCGCGGTCGGCGTGTGTGTGACCGCCCCCCCTTGTCTCTCTCTCTCTCTCCCCGAGTGTTGCGCTCCCCCTTCCTTCCGCTTGCGCGTATGGGCGTTGCCTCCGAGATTGGTGCCTGCCGTTTATTACACCTAGCGCTCGCGGAGAAGGCGGCCGGACCGGAGGGCAAATGGCACGAAAGCCTTTTGTTTTGCAGCGCTAATATGAAAACGTGGTACAGCACTGAAGGAGGCCACCGGCCAGTTGATTGGACTTTCACTTGGCTACGTACAACGGAAATGCTCCTGTAGGACGCCCGGTCGTGCCAACGGCGGCTTCCCTGTCGCGGCATTATTCACCGCCGCGCCATGCCATCGACCGCCACGGTTGATTATACCGCGTCGCCCGTCGCTCGCCTTCTCCAGCACCGGGCCACTCGCCGCAACGTTCTCCAGTGCAGGGGCGCCTCGCGGCGGGCACAACACCAACTCGTCGCGATCTTCTCCAGCAGCAACGGACACCTCGCTGTGAGAGGTTGTACCCGCCTGACCGCCGCCGCTGCCTCCACCGTGGGGGCCACTCGGGGGGGGGGGGGGGCACCACTCGTCGTCGAGCCTGCCGTGGTCCGCGACGACTGCTGTGGCGCATGGTAGGCCATGGCGCCAGGTAGGCTGTGGTCGTCACGCGGTGTCGTGTTTCAGGTGTTTTAGATGTATGTGTTCAAGTATTTCATCTGGATGTTGTGTATGTTATAATGGCTATATATATATGTTGCAAGCATATGTTTCAGATGTTTCAAATATATGTTTTAAGTGTTTCATCTGGATGTTGCAGAAGTATACCAGGATGTTACATAACATGCATGTTGCAAGTGTTTTAGGTGTTTTATACGTATGTTGAAAGTGTTTCATCTGAATGTTACAAAAGTAGATCTAGATATTGCATATGTTTTTGCAATGTCTTTCAAATGTTTTCATGTGTTTCAGACGTATGTTGCAAGTGATTCAGCTGTTTCAAACGTATGTTGCAAGTATTTTTATCTGAACGTTGCAAAAGTAGATCGAGATGTTACACATGTTGCAATGGGACCCACCTGTTGCAGACGCTTGCCGCTATTGCTGAGGGTGCCACTGTAGGTCACCGTGCGGGGGCCTGAGGCCGGTTGACGCCTCCACGGCGTGCATCCGCAGGCAGGGCAGTGACTGAGACTCACGTGGGTTTCCCGTTGTGGGCGTGACAGTCATCGAGCGAAAAAGAGCGAGGGCGATGGTAGGGGTAGGAAGCAGCATGGGGTCCACGTCATGGGCGCGCGAAAACAGGCGGGCGCGGGTTGTCTTACGTGCACGGCAACATCCAGCCGCTAGCAAGTCCGTATATAGAACGCATGAATTATTAGAAATTGCACATAATTTTATAAAAAACAGTTCATTTTCATAAGAAGAATATAAGAAATAGGGAATATAGTTGAAGATCAAATAAAGAAGATGATAGCTTGATCTTAAGACCGTTTTAGTTAAAGAAGCTCATGTGCTTTGATGTGTTCGGATCTTTCCCCTTTAAATTGGGAGTTCAAGGCCCTGTTTGGTATAGCTTATAAAGTCTAAGCTTGGAAGAACAAAGGTTGCTTATACATTTAAAGTAGGCGAATAGGTCTTCTAAAATTCAAAGTCACAGCGGGAATTAGCAACTCACAGATATTGCGAGTTCTGATTGCGACTATGATAATCTGACACAACAGAGCAAAAAGATAAATTAAACTATGTCCATGTAGTTCCAGTTGAATCCAATTGCCACCACATGTTCTAAACAATGTTTTTAAGTCTTTTCATGAAGGCATGAACCACCAGTAATAACTAAAAGGACGGGGACATAGAAGGATTAGTCAACCTTCAGAAGTTCCAGATGTTTGGAAGTTCTGCATTGATAGAATAACTCGACATAGAACTACGCATAGAGAGTTCAAGCTCCAACTAAAACTAGATATATAGGTTTGGAGATATCTACTATAGCAAGCAAACAAAAGCACTTGCACTCATAGACATATACAACCAAATAGATCGAGTGTGAAACACAAATCAAAGCAATAACTCAAATTAATCAAATTGAAGCAAAGACACCCTTGTTCGCTTGGCTGAAAAGCCATGGCTGAAAGTACTGTTCGCTGATTTGTTGTGAGAGAAAACAATGTTCGATGGCTGAAAAAGTACGGCTTATAAGACAAATGAACAGGGTGATTAATATCTTTTGCCCCAAGTTCAGCTCCTTTTGAGGAAGGAATTATGTTTTGCTGGAAAAGTAGTGAGCGACCACCAAAGGTCAAGCTCAAACCATGTCTCTTCCAACCATTTTTCTCAATCCATTATTTTGACTTTCCCTTACATAGACAAGATCGAGGCCTTCACATACTTTTTTCTTAGCTTACCATAAGCACGAAAATTTCACCTCCAAGAGTAACCAATGCTGCACAAATCATATTGTTTAGCGAACCTCATAAGTGCTCAAGAATTTGGTTGACCACTCTTGCGTTCGCAAATCACCTTACCCACAATTCAACTCATCATAAAATCTCATTTGAATTCTCATGAAAAGGAATTAGGAAAAACTAGATAGACTTCATCTTCAGTTATGGCCGTGGGGAGACACCACCAATCCCTCCAAGCTAGGGGGTGTATAAATACCACACACTCCGGTAGTCATTTAGTCGGTCTAGGTCGGACTTGAATAAATTAGTTGTTGGAACAAGTGCACAGGTTCGGAACTTCCAGAGAAATATCCGGAACTTTTCAAAGAAATCTTTGGAACCTCTGAAACTCAACAAAACAGTACGGATTACACAAAAAACGCATAGCTCTTAGCCTCTTAGCTCAACAAAACGTCACAGATTAACCCTCTTGTATAGATTTGTGCACCAACAAACAGTGTAGCCTCTTCTATTCACTATTACTTAGAGATCTTATCTATGTCTACAAGGTTAAAAGTGATAATTTTCTTCCTTCCATCTCTTGCTCTCCCCTCCGAAAGCCCTATTTTGGTTTTGGATAATTGATGAAACTTATTTGGACTAATCCTTAGATCTAAGTGCATGACTAGATAGGATGGTCCAATCCAAGTTGTGGAGCAAGATGAAGTCTATGGTGACGTTGGTGGACATGTGATGATGGTGATCAAGCTCCGGACTTGGAAAAGAGAAAAGAGAAAAGCAAAATGGGCTCAAGGCAAAAGTATATTTGATAGAATCCATTTTTGTTTTGGTGGTCAAGACGCTTAAAGAGTGTGACCACGTTTAGATTAGATAGTCGTACTATCAAGAGGAAAGAATCTCGGTTGAAACGATTATCAAGTGCCACTAGGTGAAGTGATTCATGCATATACATTAGGACCTAGTGTGCTAACAAATTAACCCTTGAAAGATACTTGAAAAATGCTAACACATGTACACTATGGTAAGACACTTTGTTGTTGGCATTTTGGAATCAAGGGTGGCGTAGTTGAGGTGTTAGAAAAAAGAAAAATGGAAAGAAAAGGAGTGAAGAGCTAGGCCGCTGCCTTGAGTGCTCAGGCACAGGGGCACTGGGCTGGCCCATCTTTGTCTTCGACCAGCAGAACAAGGGTGCAGCGGGTCCGGCTAGGGAACAAGCGGGTCAGATGGCTGCCTTGGCGGATTCATCTCAAGGAGTCACGGGGCTCTTCGTTCATGGCGACGCGGGTTCGACGCTGGAGTGGCATCAGCCCTGGTGGCGCGGCTTCGCAGTGCGTGGTGGTCTCGGACCGAGGCAGCGGCACGGGTGTAGGGTCGAGATGGTGGACTAGATGGGGGGTGAATAGTCCTTTCTAAAATTTGATTGCGTTGGCTAACCGAAACAAGTGCGGAATTAAATATATCGACCTAGCCAAGACTACACCCCTCTACCTAAGTTCTCTAGCACCTTGCAAAGATCCTAATTAAGCAACTAAGGTGCTAAGCTTAGCAAGAGCTCACCTAATTAATTCTAGAACAATGTCACACAAACCTATGCACTAGTATTTTACCAACCGGGGGAGCTCCTACACAACTGGTAAGCAAAAGCACAAAGCTCCTAGGCTCATTAGCGATGCTCAATAACAAGGCAACCAATGCCAAATTAGAGAGTGCAAATTACTTAGCTACACAAACTAAGCAATGTGACTAACAAGGTTACACAAACCAAATTAGCCACGCAATGGTAGCTACTTCTATGCTACACAAGCAAGAAGATATATAGCTACTTACACAAACACAACTAGATATGAGAGCAACTACACAAGCACAAAGTATATATGTGAAAGTAATACAAGCTTGTGTTTCGGGGATTGCAAACCAACGGGATGAACAAGGTTGACACGAAGATTTTTATCTCGAGGTTCACGTGTTTGCCAACACGCTAGTCCCCATTGAGACAAGCTCCAAGGTTGCCGCCGGTCCTCTTGCTCTTCTCGTTGTGGCGATGCACCCACTTGTTGGATCACGGGCTAATTGACTATCCAAAGTCAAACCCTCAGCGGGTGCCGCACATCCACTCTTAAGGTGGGGATCCTCCAAGCCACGAGCTCTAGCACTTGACCCAGCCAGACCACTTGTCGCCCTTCGCATCTAACTTTACTAGAGTTGCTCTTCACCGCTCCCGCGGGGTGAGCACAATGTCCCTCGCAAAGCTTCTCCGGAGCCTCGCACAATCTTCTTGCGAGCTTCGACGGAGCCTCAAGCCACCAATCCATCTAGGAGGTGGCAACCTCTAAGAGTAACAAGCACCACCGGCTTGCAACTCGAACACCTAGTGCCACTTGATGCAATCCTCACGATGCAACGCACTAGAATCACACTCACTCGCAAACAATTTGCACTCTTGCAAGCACAAGTGAGTTAGAGGCTCTCCTAGCACTCCCAAAGCATGGACACTAAGTCCCAAGGGTGCCAAGCACCAACCAATGTTGACCACCACTTCTATTTATAACCCCACAAACGAATATAGCCGTTGCCTCTTCACTAGGCGTTTTTCGGGGGCAACAGACATGTCCGTCGCCTACTCAATGGACGTGGCCAGTGTCTGACGCTCCTCAGCCAGCCCCGCTCGATCGCTGCCACGTGTCCTTGATTTAATATGGACCGTTGAACTCCAATGGTCACTAAAACGATACAGCGCTTCAGCACCACTCGACAGACGCGTCTGACGCTGCGAGCTCGCGCGTCCGACGGTGCAACAGACGCACTCTAGAGAGGTCCGTTTTCACGCTCAGTCGATGGACGCGTCTGATGCTCCATCACCAGATGCCGACGTTAGCGTCCGATGAGCACTCAACGCCACGTCGCCTCGCGAACAGCTGACGTCACCTCCACCAGACGCTGACGTCCGGCGTCTGTCGCTCCAACACTACCGCGTCTGATGCTCTAGCTTCTACGTTGCCTCAGTATAGCCTCAACAGACGCGGCCAGTGTCCCTCGCCCGAGCAAAAGATGCACCAGTGCACGCCTCGCCATCACAGCGCCGCTAGGGTTTAGCACCATGCGTTGGGTCCAGCGTCCGACGCCTGCGAAGCCAGTGTCTGTCGCCTGGTTTTCAGCAGAGAACTCTCCCGCGACTTCACCACTTCTTTCAACCTTTGGCGTAAAGGAAATTAGTCAATTCAATTCCTCGAAAACGCCTGAATCCCGCCGAGAGAGGACCCCAAATCCCTCTCTACCGCTCAAACTACATCGCCTTTGCAAATGTGCCAACACCAACAAGTGTTCACCACCTTATGCATGTGTGTTAGCATTTTCACAATCATTTTCACAAAGGAGTTAGGCACTCAACTTGCCTCGCCACTCGATCCTAACACGTATGCAAAGTTAGATCGCTCAAGTGGCACTAGATGACCGATATACAAACAAGTTTGCCCCTCTTAATAGTACGACCATATATCCTAAACCCGATCATCAACTTCTCTACACGCCAATGATCGGTGAAATGGAAATGCCCTAGGATTATACCTTTGCCTTGCGCATTCCATTCCAACTCCTCCGACGTTGATGCAACACATGCACCAACCATATCACAAAATGATATGATCTACTTCATATTATCATGTGACCTCGTTGGCCCATCGATCTTTACCTCACTTGCTCTTCACCGTTGCATCGGTCCATCAGCGCCAAGTCTTGCTCAAGCTTCACCGTCCCGTGGTCCATCGCTCCAAAGCCCGTGGTCCATCAAGCCAAGCCTCATCTTGATCTTCGCCACCTTGGTCACATGACTCCATGTCACGTCTCATGTGCAATGAGCTCCTCCATCATCACATGTGCAAGTTTTGCAACATCTCCAAGCCATTTTCACCTTCATGGCATATGTTTCTCACACACATGTACCTGTGGACTAATCACCTGTGTATCTCACATAAACACAATTAGTCCACCTAAGGTTGTCACTCAATTAACAAAACCAAACAAGGACCTTTCAGCGGGTACGACATGCTTCCTCTGCCGGTCCGACGTGAGCGCGGCGCAGGGCAGTAGCTCTAGTGTGAGGCCTAGGGGCCTTGGGCCGATGGGAGTCGTTCAGCGACGGTGTCACGCGGGGTCTCTACGACGGAGGAGCATAGGTGAGCGGCAGCGGTTCCTCGAGCGGGCGTAGCAGAAGGGAGGCTCGTGTGGTTGGTCGTCGGACCCGGGATGGCGGCGACCTTGGACCCCGGTGTCGTGCGGGTCCGCTCGCGTGGAATTGTGGCTCCTGGGTGTGCGATCGCGTGGCTCGGCCTTGGCGCACGGTGACCTCGGACCCAAGGGTCGCGGGTCCAACTCTGAGGGCACCGTGGGTCTGCTCGGTCCCTTGGCGTGGCGTAGCTAAAGCAGATGACGAGCACGGAGCTTCCGACCCAGGCACTCACGAGCTTTGGACCTTCAGCGCGGGGTCCGGTTTGGAGACGCGGCTTCGCTCGGTCACGCGTAGGGGAGTCCAGACCCTAGAGGAGGGTCCGAAAGCCTTGTCCGGACCGTGTCCGGAGGAGTTTAACTTTTCTGAAAACTTTCTTTTGTAGATGCGGATCCAGAGGTGAGATGGTCTGGATCAAGGTCCGGTCCTAGGGTTCGGTTCCACGCAGACAACACGGTAAATAGCGACCGTTGGGATGTAAGGGTCACGGTTAAATGTGGGGAAACGTGGCGACATCCTAGGGTCCGGACCTTCACTGTAGCGGTCCAGTTCCTGAGTCTAGACCTCCCCGAGGGCATAATAGCTATAACTTTTCGGGGCTCTATAAATAGAGCTTTGAAGTGTTTGGCTTACTCTCTTGGTCATTCTTACATGTGATAGCATCTTTTGAGCTGAGCCAAACCTCTCTCTCACTCATTCTCTTGCTTGATTGTGCATCCTAAGTGAGTTGGGAGTGATTCAAAGTGCATTTGCTTGAGTATTACATTTAGTGGCACTTGGGGATCGATTTGCTGCGGTTCTCTTGTTACTCTTGGCATTTGCTGATGTCTAGACGACTTGGAGCAGCGGAGGAGCATCGGCACAAGTTGGTGATTGTTTGTGGCCGTCTCCTAGTCACTGTGAGGGGTATTTCCCCAGCGGAACGCCGAAAGGTAACTCTAGTGAATTGCTCGTATCATTGAGTTACCTCACTTGTGGGTAGATTCTTACGGTATCCATTTGTTCGACTAGATTTGTGTTACACCTATTAGCCACCGAACCACCAAGTGTTGGTCGACACAATAGGGACTAGCGTGCCGGCAAGCACTTGAACCCCGAGAGAAAAATTCTTGTGTCATCTTGTGATTAGAATTCTTCCGGTAATTGATTGACTTCATATTGTGATTGGTTCATTCCTTGACCTGGCGGTATAATCACCTTATTCACTCCATTGCATTCCTTGCAAACTAATTGCCAAGCTCTTTAGTGTACTTAGTCTTTGAGAGCTTGTTAGTTTGGTTAGTGTGGCGCTTTAGCTAGTCTTTGAGAGCACATTAGCTTAGTGAGTAGTGACCTAGCTTGTTGTGTGTCTAGTGATTATAACAACTAGAATTGTTGGGTATGTGACCTGCAACCCTTATAGAGCTAGAGCAAAATTGCATTTCGCTATTTAGGTTACTAACCACTTGCTCTGGTATATTTGTAGATAATTTTTATAGACTATTCACCCCCTCTAGCCATTTAAGACCTTTTACCCTTCTCTCTTCGTCACTTACTTCTCTCCTGTCTCAATCTGTTATGTCTCACTCTCACCATTCGCTGCAATGTTGCACCACTCATGCCATGGTCTACCATCCGAGCTCGTTTATATCATGACACATGCATGGACATATGGCTTGATTTTTCTTTCTTAAACTCAAAGTACACAACATAATAGGCAACATATTTAAATTGATTTAACCTCCTGTCAATTTTTAATAAGATTACTATTTTATTAGAATAGTATTTATTATGACTCATGAAATTTATTTTGTTAAAGTTAGACTAAGTCGAACTAAAACCCAACATAAAATAACAGTTATTTCATTATTATTGGCACGAAGGGTACACATCAAATCGTTAGGGTATAGTAAAAAATTCTAAGTCCTTGACTGATCACGTGTACTTGTATTTTTTCATATTTATTTCAGGATTTAAAAGCGTTATACTTTCAGTGGTACACGACGTCCTCCTCGACAGCGAGACGCATATGATGACTTCATGAATATTGAGATATGCCAGCTCAGTTCTTCAGAGGTGTTTATAGGGGTAGGTTTGCAAACGTGTGTTCATAGACGTAAGTGTGCGTGCGTGTTGTGGATGTGTATTGTGTAATTTAAAAAAATTCACTCGTTTCACTTGGATCAAGACCCTGTTTAGTTCTCATCCAAAATCTTTTCATCCCGTCACATCGAATGTTTGACACATGCATGAAACATTAAATGTAGATAAAAAACTAATTGTACAGTTTGTATAGAAACTGCGAGACGAATCTTTTAAGCTTAATTAGTCTATGATTAACCATAATTGCTACAGTACATACATGTGCTAATGACGAATTAATTACGTTTAATAAATTCGTCTCAATCGAGTTATGTAATTAGTTTTTTATTAGTATTCAAACACCTTTCTGACATCTCATAAAATATCCGATGTAACACCGAAAACTTTTCACCCACCAACTGAACTAAGGCCTCATTTATATGCACCCCAAAAGTTGAAATTTTTTCACTCTCTCCATCACATCAATCTTTGGACCCATGCATGAAGTAGTAAATGTAGGTAAAAAAATAACTAATTACACAGTTTAGTTGAAAATCACGAGATGAATCTTTTGAGTCTAGTTGGTCCACGATTGGACAATATTTACTAAATAAGACGAAAGTGGTACTATTCATCTATTTGAATTTTTTTAAATCTAAACGAGGCCTAAGTCAACACGAACTTTGTTCTTGTAACGAACAAATCGATAGGTCTGCGTCTGACCATTTTGTGCTTCAGCGCGCGCGCGCCTGACCGGCCGAAAGTCGTTCGTACGAACAAGTGCGGACGCGGGCAGATCTCGCTCCTTCAGTCCTCCTCGTCCGCAGCCCGGCGTCAACGAACCAATCCGGGCAGGCAGCCAGTCAGCCTCAGCCACGACCAGCAAAGCCTCCGGCGTCCGGCCCCGCGTCGCCCTCCCCACGCGCTGGAGAATAATTCGGGCAAAGGTAAAAGCATCGTCGGCACCAAGGGAAGAACGTCTCCACTCCCCCGTACGCCGATACCCACTGACGCCACCGCCCGAAGCCTCCCCGAGAAACAGGAGCCGGCGCGGGGATGGCGTCCATCTCGCGGAATCTCCGGCGATCCCTCGCCCCGGACCGCCTGCGCCGCCTGCTCCTCCTGTCCCAGCGCCCGCGGGAATACGTGACGGCGGAGTGCCACCGCCCCGTCGTCCTCCACAAGCGCGGCCCCGACATCCTCCACGACCCCTGGTTCAACCGGGTACGCCTTGGTTCCGTTCCGTTCCGTCCGGGTGCTCGCGGGCGAGCGGGCGGGCGGTGGTACGGTGCTCCCTGTCTAGTTCGCGCTCTTGGGGGTTCTGAACTTCTGACGCTGCTGGCTGCTGCAGGGCACGGCGTTCTCGATGACCGAGAGGGACCGCCTCGGCCTCCGTGGCCTGCTCCCGCCCAACGTCGTCTCCTCGCAGCAGCAGATCGACAGATTCAGTACGTGTGGCCCCGTCCTGACGAGCCGCTTCATTGCTTACTCTGGCTTTTGGGGTTTGCTACTCGCTGCATGAATCGCCGCGGATCTAATTGGATCGGCCGCTGTAGTGTGGAATGGTTTTCGACGAATGTGGTGTTTGACGGTTTGTTGGTGTCAGATCGTCCCCTGGGCTTAGTTCAGCTAATTCTCCAATTGGTCAGCATGGTTAGCATTAGGAATATCTTTAGAAGCTATGGACAAACAGAAAAGCTTCCCTAGAAGTTTACAATCAAGTAATATGACATATTTGTGGAAAGCTTAAGTGCGGAAGTTGCACATTCTTATCCACAGCTAGAGCTAGAGCCTAGAGGAGATGCATCACTGATGAGTGGTATTCTAGCTGGGTTTATACTTCACAGTAACTATGTAAACCATTTGGGAAAAGCATTATTACTGAAATAGACTGTAACTGCATTCTGTATATCTACTTTTTTTTTTTAAAAAAAACTCTAATTTATACTTTGGTTACAGTGCTTGATCTGAAACGGCTTCAGAGATACGCTAAAGATGGGCCATCTGATACTTATCCATTGGCAAAATGGCGCATCCTTAACAGATTGCATGACAGAAATGAAACGATGTACTACAAGGTGTGCACCTTCACAGTCTGCACATTCATCTAGGCACATCCTTATTCTTGTTGATGTTGCATACTTGCATGTTCTGTTAAGGAACAATATCTTTGGTTTACACCCCCAATGTGTGGTTATGCACCTTCTGTGTTAACTTTATTGCCTTTGCAATATCAAACATAACTGATTGAGTACTTGTTAAGTTCTGTTTCCAAAATGGTTGCCTTACATTGTCTCATTTTTAAATAGGTACTAATAGATAACATTGAGGAGTATGCGCCTATCGTGTATACACCAACTGTCGGGCTTGTTTGCCAAAACTACAGTGGTTTGTTTCGACGGCCTAGGGGAATGTACTTTAGTGCAGAAGATCGTGGGGAGATGATGTCCATGGTGTACAATTGGCCAGCTGATCAGGTATGGGTCGGTTCAGTGCTTGCCCAGTGTCCACTTACGAATTGTCTTCTGTAGTCGAGCTATTCCGGTACCTTTAAGGGTATAGTACAGTTGTGTTAAGATATACCTTTCGGTCCTTTTGCATTTTGGAGATCTAAAAGGACAAACATTTCCTTAAGAACTTTTCTACAATTCCAATTAAATGAAAAATGGTTATTTGGTCAATCTGTTTCAGGTTGACATGATAGTGGTGACTGATGGAAGCAGGATATTGGGCCTTGGTGATCTCGGGGTGCATGGTATTGGCATTGCTATTGGAAAATTAGATTTATATGTTGCTGCTGCTGGAATAAATCCTCAAAGGGTATGTTGAGTGGTTCTTTAGGACTCTAATTTCAGATTCTTCCCCTCTTCCCCCATCTTATTTTCAGTTCCACACTAAATTGGCCATTTTTTGCAGCCAAATAACAAAATATTATTGTGATATAGCACTTCAAAGATTGGAATTGTTCTTTCGTTGCTTTGTT
Source organism: Saccharum hybrid cultivar R570 (assembly GCA_038087645.1). Lineage (NCBI taxonomy): Eukaryota > Viridiplantae > Streptophyta > Magnoliopsida > Poales > Poaceae > Saccharum > Saccharum hybrid cultivar. Next base: position 15,615,777 of record JAQSUU010000402.1, read on the forward strand.
TTGGATTAAATTTGATAATTTAAAAAAATTCTCAAAGAAATATGCCCATGGAATATATTCATGACCTATTTGACATCTGAGTGGATTTTTCTATGTTGGGAACCGTGTTCTTAATGAAACGATAATAGCTTGTAGAGTACACTAGAGTTATCTAAAACGGAACTCTCAAGTAATCTATTGTTATTTCTTTACTGGCTTACTATTGGTTTTCATGTGGACAAATAGATAGTTGTCTTTTGTGTCTTTGATTGCTTTCTTACTTTTTTTTTCTAGGTTCTTCCTGTTATGATTGATGTCGGAACGAACAATGAGAAGCTCCTTAAGGATCCTCTTTGTAAGATCTTGTAGTATTTATCTATCTATCAAATACCTAGTTTTGTTTTCACATATTTGTCATCAAACACCTAGTTTTTATTTCATATTATGGCCACTTTCTAACTGTAAAGGAGAAGATCGTAGCAAGTGCCGTAGATATCTATGTTTTCTAGCACATATAGTGGCACCTGTTCAAATTAGATACACTTGATGCTTAGTAAGATATCAAGAAAAATTGTCATGTTATTCTAATTTTTCTTAATTCCTTATCATACAGATCTTGGGCTACAAGAGCACCGTCTTGAGGGAGATGAATATGTCTCAGTTATTGATGAATTCATGGAAGCTGTTTTTACTCGCTGGCCTAATGTTATCGTACAGGTGCTATTTTGACATTCTATGCTTCATTTCATTAACATTTTCATTACCCGAGGCTTTATCCCGAACCATATCACAATACTTATCTTGTATTTTTCTAGTTTGAAGATTTCCAAAGTAAATGGGCCTTTAGGCTGTTGCAGCGTTACAGAAAGACTTATCGCATGTTTAATGATGATGTTCAGGTCAGTCCTAATTTCTGCAAATTTGTTCCTAAGATTTGCCGTCATGTTTGTGCCAATAGCCCCTAGTTTTTGGTGATACCATTGCACAATATTATATCAAGCTTTTAGAAGTGAAATAAAGCTTGAGGTTTTGACTTTTGACGTCTGGTTAAAGTACTCTAGTTAGTATCTTCCGTTGTTATCTAGAAGAGTCAATGTGTTGCTCTTGAAATGACTATTCTTTGTGTATACAAAGGGAACTGCTGGTGTCGCAATAGCAGGCCTTTTAGGAGCTGTACGAGCACAAGGGAGGCCAATGATAGATTTCCCAAAGCAAAGGATTGTTGTTGCTGGCGCTGGCAGGTCCGGAACGCTCTCTGTCTTCAATCCTTTTTTTTCACCTGGTTTAAAATTAGAATAACATGCTAAGTGGTTCACAGCAACTCTGTGTTTATTTTTCTGATAACTTTAGCATATTCACTTGAGAAAGAATCTCGGAAATATGAGTAATGTTAACACTGCTGTGCAAAAGAAATATTACCTCTACATTATTTCATTCTTTACAGTGCTGGTATTGGAGTGGTGAATGCTGCAAGCAGAACCATGGCAAGAATGTTGGGAAACAATGAGGTTGCTTTTGAGAGTGCGAGGAGTCAATTCTGGATAGTTGATGCCCATGTAAGTTGGATAACCAAGAACCATTTAACAATTCATACATTTGCAGGGTTGCCTATTATTTTATACTATCCACTCCTTCACCACTTGTATTTGGAATGATAATCTTAAGTAGAAAGAAAGGCTCGGAAGTCACATGCTCTAAGAAATTTGAATGGATCACCACTGTTGTGTTTATCATGTTGTGTCATTGAAAGTGCCTCTCTTGCTCTATAAGAATTGATTAACTGTGCCCAATTATTCAAAATGTAAAGTTGTCTTTGTTTTTGCTAAGTTTTTTGGACATACTAATTTTCTGTACTTTTATGAACTCATAACCTGAGATGCATTTTCCCTTGTGTAGGGCCTAATAACAGAAGACCGAGAAGATATCGATCCAGATGCACGGCCTTTTGCTAGGAGAAAGAGTGAGCTTGGTCACCAGGGCCTAAGTGAGGGGGCAAGCTTAGTTGAAGTGGTACTGTCTAATCTTGTAAATGGTGCTTCTATAAGCATGATGCATTGCTGAGGTTACTAATTTTTAAAGGATGAACTACCACACTTTGTGAAGGAATATGTATTCCCAAAATAAGTTTCTAATATGGACCCGGTTCATCACTGCACTCTTTATTCAGTCATGCAGTCATCATGCTCTTTTCCAAAGAGACCAAGTATGAATTTAGGTTTGAAAAGTCCCCCTCCACAGAAAATACTAAGGAGCATTCATTGCTGACTGTTGTGATGCAGCACCGCATACAAAATGACAGCCTCATGACTTTTGACACAGTTTATCTGTGGTCTAGAGTCTCAGATCATTAAACCCCACCCAACTTGGAGTTTTCTGTTATTTCTGTTTTTTCTGGTCTGACATGTTTTTAGATTTTCTTTTCAAGATTAGCATTTATGAAATATTACAATTACAGCTTATGTATGTACCCTCTCCGTCCCAAAATAGAAGTTGCTATGGGATGCGTGCAGGTCAAACTTTCTCAACTATGACTAGATTTATAGAAAATGCGGTGCAACATTTAAATCTCCAAATAAGTTTATTATGGAAGTATATTCAATGGTCTATCTAATGATACTAATTATGTATTATAAATATTAATATTTATATATATATATTTGGTCAAAGTTAAAAGTGTTGAACTTTTTGGGAAGTGAGAATGACATCTATTTTGGGACGGAGAGATATGTATTTAACATTAAAAAATGACTTAACAAACTGGACTTCAGCTTATGAATCTGAACATCTGGTATGGTACCTTGTATGTTGTGCAGGTTAAAAAGGTGAAGCCTGATGTCATACTTGGATTATCTGCTGTTGGTGGTTTGTTCTCGAAGGAGGTGAGAATAGTTGCATGTTACTTTCTGCTTATTCTGAAGCATTTACTTTAATGCTATAGTATTAATATTAATTCATGCTTACTGGGCAGTTACTTTTTTCACCCTTCTACTGGTTTCCTTATTGCAACTTCGTTTTCAAAAGATAAGTAGGTGAGAGCACTACTGACTTTTTTCCTTGAACCGGCAGTATAGCTGCCTGTTATATTATATTAAGAAGAAAGGAAAGGTACAGAAAACAAACCCCATCAGGCTATCAGGGCCTAACATACACCTGTACACTCACACAACTCGAAAAAAGGAAAAACAGCCTCGCCAACTGGAGCGATGCAAGCAACCCTAGACCAAGAACTAAGACTCAAGACCAAAGGGACTCCAACGCAATGGCACCGGCAGAGTGCCACAGAGAGGATTCCTGCTGAATACCCTGGACAAGCTGAGGAATGTTATGATTCCTCCCTTCAAAGACAAAACCATGACTATGTTTCCACAAGTACCAAACCACTAACATGACCAAGGAGTGAAATCAGGCCTTGCTGATTTTGCTTTACCTCATTGCCTTATTGGAACGAATAAGGGAATGATGGCTCAAAAGTTAACTTAAAATTACGAGATCACAAACATAACCAAATCTGCAGAAAGTCGCCTTTTCCGTCTATTCTTAGTGGCCAGCTATGTGTATTATACAAAGCCGTCAGCCAATTAGATGAAGTCCAAATTAAGCTACTATGTGCAATCATAAGTCCTCATTGCCCATAGATCTCCACTGCCTCGTAGTTGCAACATAGAAAACAAGTTAGCAAATCCACATAATATTTGGAGAAAATTGAATGAATTGTTTTCTGTACAGTTGCTACAATTTTTTTTAAATAGAGTAAAGCACAATGTATAGGTTCCTAAATAAGTCGGTAAGCTACAGAGCTGCATATTTTAGGTCCCTCAACTTGTATAAGTGATCAGGTCAACAAAGGTCCAACTCATACCAATATTGAAAATTAGATATCATATAATGTCTTTAGCTTGATCTAAATTATTTGTCTGACTACATGATATTCAAGTAAGAAAAAAACACTCAACCCAAGGGGAGAGACATCCTGAAGGCATTGCTTGAACGGCCTAGAAAAGTTACCCAGAAGCCAGCTCTTACCTGTATGGGCACTGCTGGCAGCATGTCACAGTCCTTGTCTTAACCCATACTTTTGGGGAACACAGAGGGGCCTTTTTTTGCAAAGAACCAGGGCTCGGGCCCTTGTTAGTAGCCTCACAGCTGCAGGACTTACCACCATGTTTCAAGTATGTTCTCCTCTTGGTTCTGGACAATATGATACTAAGGTAAGGTCAATGGAAAACTGATGTCTTTGTAAGTTTGTATCTTGAGAAATATTTATGTATTTTCAAAAAAATCTACTACCTTCCCTTTGCTATTACTGATCAAACATGTATTCAAAGTAAGGGAAGGGGCGGAGGTGTGTTTGGGTCTATGTATGACTCCTTTTTCTTCTACTAATACAATGATACACAGCTCTCCTGTGTGTGCGAGAAAAAAAAAGTTTAGCTTCACCAAATATTTGCACTTAAGTCAGATCCGAGCCTGCTCTCACATGGTTAAGCAAGTTTTACAACTGAAATATGCAGTTCTCGAGTTTAGAGATCTAGCGATTTATTTGTGTACGAGTTTAGGGTACTAGAATGCACCTTACTTTGTCAATTAATACATATGAATTGTAGCATTAGTGGCATTTGTACTAATTTTCAAAGGCCTCCTGCAAATGACAAGTGGGTTACATCTAATTTAGCCATTGTACTCACCGTTTTTTGACTTTGAAAAGCTATAAGATATTGAAATGCATGCTCATAATAGGGTACTTGTACCATCAGGTTCTAGAGGCACTAAAAGATTCATCCTCTTCGAGGCCAGCAATTTTTGCAATGTCCAATCCAACTAAGAACGGTTTGTGCCGTGTAATTTTCATCTGATGTTCATTATTTGCTGCACCTCTTATCTAATTATGTACATTCCATTTTGTAGCTGAGTGTACACCCGGGGAAGCATTTTCAATTCTAGGTGAAAAGGTCATCTTTGCTAGTGGGAGCCCATTTGATGATGTGGATCTTGGTACCTCTTTCCATTCGTAGTCCTTGTGACTCATTTATAGGTAGGATATCAATTTTTCATATGTTGACTCTCAGCCATTAATGCATCTTACAGGTGATGGGAAGATTGGCCACTCCAATCAAGGGAACAATATGTACCTCTTTCCTGGGTTAGATAATTATCATTATCATTATACACTATGCAATTGGGTTTTGTTCTTATGACAGTTATGGTTTCATTTTTGGCTTCTTTGCTGTGCAGAATAGGGCTTGGAACCCTTCTGTCTGGTGCTCGGGTTATCTCTGATGGAATGCTGCAGGCTGCAGCAGAACGGTGACTCCCTTGCCCTCCTACCATTAAACCTTGTAACACAAATACACAATTGGGCTATTACTTACATCTTTAACTGTAAAATTTACTGTGTAAATTTTTCTGTAGTTTGGCTTCATACATGAAAGAGGAGGAGGTTCTCGAAGGGATAATTTATCCTCCAATCTCCAGGTTTTATAATTCTAATCTGATCTTCCTGTTTGTGTTGTACTATGCCTTCTATTCTAATACGTCCTACATGCAGAATACGTGACATCACTAAGGAGGTGGCAGCAGCAGTTGTGAGGGAGGCAGTAGCAGAGGATCTATCTGAGGGATACCGTGACATGGATGCACATGAGCTTGCACGACTCAGTGAGGTGGTTAATCTCTACATTTCCCAAGCAAATTATGTTATAGTCTTATTATGGCCTTCTTTTTTTTAACCTTGAAGTCATGCTGATGCAGGAAGAAACTATTGAATATGTCAAGACGAACATGTGGAGTCCTCTCTATCCAACAATAATATACAAGAAGGACTAGATAGCTCTATTTGCTATTTTGCATATATGTTCAATGATTATGTATGATATACTATAGGCTGCGTTCTGGAAGGTACTCCAGAAGTGTAGGTATGTTAGTCATAAGCAAGCAGCTTTCATTGTTCATTGACCTCACTTTTAATTGAATTTAGGACACGAGGCCCCTTTGGGCCAATAATATAGGCTACAGTTCCTGACGTACTCCATTGTGCTGAACATTTCCCATCTCAAATATCAGCTGTACCACTACTGGAACTCCACTCCAATCTTTCTCAGATGTGAAAATCCTGTGTGTAACTTTGAACACAGGCCAATAACAAATCCATAAATTTGCCAGAGGAAATCTGTTCTGGCTACTTGCTTGCCAAAATCGTTTGATGGTTCTCTCTTTCCTTACAGTTTATGTGTCATCTGAAATAACAGTCGAGATGCTTTGACTCGGCTTATAATTTAGAACCGAGGGAGTATTATGTTGTCTCCCTTGGTTTCATAGCATATAAAACGAACGCATTCTCGTGGCGATTTGTTCAAAATAAAAGATATCGCTTTAAATTGACAAAATGATATTTTCTTCACACTAATGTGAGAAGGAAACAACATGGTTTGTGTGACGATAGTGAGATTTTTTTTGTTAAAGACAAATAACGTGATTTTTACAAAATGTTTGTAACGGCATTGTAATCCCATCCATTCAAAACCAAAAGTCTTCAGCTTGTAACTCGTGAGCAACCTGAGGATGACATCTAAGGATGGACACTATAAATACACGGCTCGGTCTCTCAACTTATATGTACAACAATCAACAATACAATCTTCTAAGCCTTGTTCATTCGTCTCTGTACCACAGATGGCTCTTCCACTCCGTCATCTGCCAGCTCTGCTTCATCTCCTCATGCTCATCTCCAGGGCTACTGTAGATGGAAACTTCATGGTGTCCAAAGCAGTATATTACCCCAACTCTGATACAAGAGGGACCGAAAGTAAGTAAATCGTTAAGAAAGTAAGCAGCTACAAAGTTTGCTACTCTCCCTCTTCTGTCCTTTCCACCTAACTTTCACCAAGTTTATAGAAAAATACACCAACATCTATGATATCAAATTAGTTTTATTATATTCTCAATGAAACATGTCTTGCTAGTACATTTTGGACTTGTACAGGTTAATATATTTTTCTAAAAGATGGTCAAATTAGTTGACTTAGGACAAAGCTTAAGTGACCTAATTTGGAGGCAGTATGTTACTAGGATTCTGCATAAATATGTAAGTGAACAATACAATATCAAAGGAAAATTATGTTTCTAACAAAGATTTTTTTCAGCTGGAGCATGTGAATATGGTGCATTTGGAGCAACGCTTAACAATGGCGATGTTTCTGCGTCAGCAAATCTCTGCAGGAATGGGGTAGGCTGTGGTGCTTTCTACCAGGTAATGCCATTCTGCAAGTAGCAGTGGTGTAAAACTATGGAACTTAACTTTCTGTTCATACTAAACTTGTTAGCGACTACTGCTCCCAAAACGGCGTGACAATTGTGATCACAGATTCTGAGGCAAGCGATGGGACTGACTTCATCCTCAGTCAGCATGCCTTCGCTGGGATGGTCAGAACCAGAATGCTGGTTCAATCCTGATGAATCTTGGTTATGTAGGAATTGAGTACAAGAGGTCTGTGCATAATAAACTTGTCTAAAACCCTTGAGCAGTATGACTATTTTTTTTTCTTCACAAGGCAAAGAAACTGAAAATTACAACATAATGATCTAGCATGATGAACTTATGACACAGCTAACATATTAAAATTTTCATGGTTTCACTCCACTACAGGGTTTCTTGTGTCTATCCAGGAAAGAATATTGTGTTCAAGATTACTCAGAGCAGCCATTTCCCCTACTATCTTGAATTTGAGATCTGGTACCAACAAGGAAACCAGGACATCATCGCAGTCCAGCTTTGCGAGGTAAACACTAAACATTGCAGATCATGAAGAGATAAGGCATGACAAGTTATGATTAGATCAATTGTCCAGAAATATTTACATATTCCCTCCATCCTAAAATACAAGGGATTTTGCGTTGTCCACAGTTTGACCAAATTTATAGAAACAAGCAATAATATTTTCGACACCAAAAATAGCATCATTAGATAATTTATGAAATATATTTTTGTAATTTACCTCTTTGTTATGATAGATGATAATTTATGAAATATATTTTTGTAATTTACCTCCACATGGCAGCGACCAGAAATGGCTAGTTCCAACAAGCACAATACCACAGAACTGGACGGCAGGGGGCACGTGTGATTCTGGGGTCCAAGTACAGCTGCAGTAACTATAATTGAGTACACAATAGCATTCTAAATTGTTCCTATGCTCTTGCAACTTTTTTCTTTTCTTCTTTATAATTTGAAGGTTGTGGTGTCTACATAATAATTTCTCATGAAAGAACACACAAAGCTCTCCGTACAATTGATAAGCTCTCTTACCACTTCAACTCCTTTGAAAAAAGGGGTTAGTCTTATTTGCCATGAGTAGACCAAATATCTAAAATGTACAAAAAAAAGCCATTTGATGCAGAAAAGCACAGGCTCATCAAAATTGAATATAATTAGCACCACAATTACATCAACATGGCCAAGATAAATACTGTACACAGACTTCAACTAATGCCCAACTAAATTTACAAAGACTGACTGACCCATTCAGTTGTCCACTGGTGAAACAAGTTCTGGATGAGGAGGAATTCCTGACAATCATGTCAGCCCTGAAGTTTTATCAAAGAAACAAATCAATTGTCAGTAAAACTTTCATATAATTGTAGTCAAAATTAATGAGCTTAGCAAACAAGGCTTTCTATTTCATTTCACATTCGAGAAAAATTAGCGGAAAAGCCTAAATAACCAAAGTTTCAATCTTGTGGACAAACAAAACCTGCGTTCAAGTTAACTGAAAATAAAAGGACAAGCATTAAGAAGGGAATCACCATCTGTTTAGGAAATCTGATTAGAAGTGAAAGATATCAATTTGGCCTTGTATTGGTAGCTAGTCCAGTAAACGTTTTGAAGGACGTTCATCTGATGCCAAACAGCTGAATAGCTGACAGCAGTGAAATGGATAGACATTTAAACAGTAAGCAAAAAGGTCCATAATGTTTTTGTATCATCTCTACTATCTCATCCCCCGCCCCCCGCCCCTTGAGTTTTTTCATGTTTGGCGATGGACAATAAAATCAGCTCTCCTGAGTAAAGTAACACACATCATTGACTACTTACCAATGTTGCCAGTATGATCTGAACTGTAGACTGCAAATGTGCACCATCAAAGCCCCATCAGGCCTGCCATTACGCATGTGAAGTTCAATAAAACAGGAAAGAATGATGAGATGTTGGAAATATTGAAACATTATAGAGTATATACCATTTGTTGTCTGTGCAACCACTCCTACTGGTGTTGAATGGTCAGGATGTTGGCTGCCTACAAAGGAAATTGGTTGACTACTTGAAGCAACAGTGTGATTTCCCATATCAGGATAGCCTGTCTGCAGAATATCATCCAGATGTTTCAGAAGAGCATTTGACTGACTTTCGATGTATGACATCACATCCTCAGATTTAGCAGCTCTTGAAGCAATCAAGCTAGCTAACCGGCACATGTTACTGAATCGGGCTTCTGAGGTTGATCGCATGACACCGCCAGATCCATAGGCAGGTTCCTCCCCAATTTGAACAGAACGAGCATCTTTCCTCCATCTCTTCAAAATATATTGTTCTGGAAGTTCTTTTATATTCTTGAGATCCAGCACCTTCAGTACATGACAGCATTGAATCCCAACAGCTTCAAACTTCTTGCAGCTGCAAGTGGCCGAGCCATCTAGTGCATCAAATTTGACGAAGCTCTCTGATGGCTTCTCATCAAGCACAATCTTGTACTCCGAGATTGTGCCAACCACACCACAGGGGAAGGACATGCAATTCATGTAAGCCTCAAACTCTCCCTGGAACATCTTGAAAGCTTCAGGTGTATAAGCATTTGATGACTGTTTTAGCATTCGCAACGATGGGATAGGCAGAGTAACCTGGCTGCCATCAACATCAGCATGCAATTTCTTTGATCGATGCTCTTCCAGAATAGACTCATAACGCCTGAAGAACTGCAGGATATCTTCTTGCTCACTGAGCTCTCGTTTCAGTTCATTGATCATGCTATCCTTACGAAGAGTTGAGAGTATATCAGCAGAAAAAATGGTTCTCTGATAAGGTAAAGCCCATTTTTCTTTCACCAGGAAAAGTTTGCTGAGCCACTCACTCTCACTAATGTCATGTTTATCAATTAGCTTTTCCCATGCTGACAAGAACTCAATTTCATCCTCACAGTCAAAGAGACAATGGCTCAAAGCATTGCTGAAACTCTTTGAGCTTTCAAACACCTGCTTCAAGTGCCTCTTTGAATTATGGTAGATATGCCACACCCCAGTGCAGTGGTTGCTTCCAGGCCACACCTCTGCTGCTGCAATGGCACACTCAGAACGCTCATCAATCAAAATAGTTTGTGGGTGCCTAGCATGCATGGCATCAGCGAACACCTCAAATACCCATTTCAGCGACTGAACGCTCTCATCATAGAGCAGTGCTGCACCAAACACAAGTAACTGCTTATGGTTGTCAACACCAACAAACAGTGCAAATGGCCGTCCATAAATGTTCAATCCATATGTTGTATCAAAGCAAACAACATCCCCAAAACTCCTGTAGTCAATTATTGATTTTGCATCAGCCCAGAAGAAATTTACAGCGGATTTCCCATCAGGCCCCACTCCTACTGCATAATACACTGAAGGATTCTCTACCTGCAACTCCTCCAAGTATTGCAATGCTGCGCCAGCATCCCCAAGCTGCACACCCTTCCCTTGCTTCCTTCGATGCATTTCCCCTGCCCCAAGCTCATGTGCACGAGCTCTCATTTTATGAGACCGCAGCTTATGCACGCTCTCTGGATTGGCGAGAGGATGGTTATGCTCTGGAAAAAACTTTGCTACACGGTATGTCCGGCAGGGGGTGATCTTGATCACCATTCTCGCCTGGCATCCGGTCCGTGTTGGTGGCGGACCCGGCCTAGGTGTGCCTGCTGACCCTGCACCACCATTTGCACTGACTGTGGCTCCACCCTCTTGCTTGGTGCGGTCGCTGACACCCTCGCGGGAACAAACAAAAATCCGCGACACTATCATCCCTCGCTTCCGCTTCTTGTAGGAGCGGCGGACACTGAAGCCTACGTGCTCGGCGTACCTGTTGTAGAAGACATACGCATCCTCCTCTGTCTCAAAATGCATATCAGGCCGCGGCCCATCCCTTGGGTCCGGCAAGCTGGCCACCGCGGCACTGCTGTGGTGTGACAAGCTTGGCGGCAGCAAGGCCAGTGACACAGCGGGCGCGGAAGAGGCGAGCGGGTGGTTGTGATCGGCGACGAAGTCCGTAACGCGGAAGGCGTTTGCGGAAGGAATGAGCTTGATGGTGAGCGACGCTAGGCAGCCTGTGCGCGAGTCCGGGCACCGAGGCGCCGACGCCAGCGAGGACGAGGACGCGACGCCGGAGCCTGCGGTCTCGTCCTGCGGCTTCTTGGGCTCCTGGCGGAAGCCCTGCTTGGAGCAGACGAAGAGGCGGCGGGTGACGGTGTGCCGTGAGTTCTTGGACTTGTTGGACTTGCGGACGACGAAGCCGAGACGGGCCGCGTAGGCCTTGTAGAACTCGTACGCGTCGTCCTCGGTCTCGAAGTACATCCCCACGCGCGGGGAGGTGGGGCCATCGGCGTCGGTGTCATCGCCGAGGGCGGAGGTCGATGCTGTCTGGGCCAGGTTGGTGGCGGCGGCATCGGCGGCACCAGAGGAGGAGTGGGAGGAGGAGCCCGAGGAGGTGGGGGACGACGGCGAGGATTCGCCGGAGAGGCGGGAAGGGTCCACGGCGGCGGACATTAGGGTTTGCGCCAGGGTTTGGAGGAAGGAGGAGGGAGAAGGGGACCTAGGGGTTGGATGGATCGCCTGCGGAGGAGGCGGGTGTGGGTCGACGTGTGTGGTTGAGCCTCCCACGGCTGGGAGCGAGTTGTTCTGCGACGTGGTCATGCGCCTCATGGCTGAGTGGCTTTCCGGTTCCCACTTTGCCAATCCCAGTATTTCTAAATGAGTTCTCCTTTCTTTTTATAAGGGAGAGAAGGCAAAGATATTGAAGAGTAAACTTTTAATATGAAATATAATTATATATAGACTCTGCTAGCGGGTGCACGTGGACACATCCCGCTTGCACGTTTTCTCTCTTCTTCCTCACGTGTTATCTTCGATTCTTCTTCTTCCTCACGCTCCCGCGATTTGCCCACCTTGCCTGGCTCTGGCAGAGTGGACGTCACCTCCACCGTTGCCCTCAACCACGGTCATCTCTAACCTGAGCTTCTCCTCTAGATCCGGCGCGAGCGCCCCCGCCGCCTCCACCTCCTGGGCTTCGGCGGCACGTGCCGCCGCCTCCATCACCGCCATCCACCGCCGCCACGCGAATCCCAAGCTTCTCCTCTTCTTCTCTGGTGGATGCCCCTGTCGCCGACACTTCCCAAACGGCCTCAATTTGAATGCATGTCGTCATCCATGATCAATTTGATTTAATGTTAACCATCCATTAACTAAATGCTCAACACCACAAATTAGAAAAGAATCGAATTCAAATTTCAATTGGATTAAATAATCAAGCTATGACTGAATTGCATAGACTAAATAATTTTCATTAATAGTTTAGGTGCTAACACCACAAAGTTGTGTATATGTGCCTTTTTCTGACCATAAAGAAGCGAGAACTTAACTGCATTGATTGCATACGATGAAAACTGCACAAATACCAACTCTCTTTCACGCAGCAAAAAGTATCCACGTACGATGAACACTACAGAAATACCAACTCTCTTTCATGTAGAAAAAGAGTATCCGCAAATTTGTCACAGGCTCCAATTAGTTGCTTGCATACCTAGCCTTTTTCTCTGCTGCTAGATCTCCCTTCAATTTCGCAAGCTCACACTACAATACTACATTAGTCCAATGAGGCTCTTCATTTCTATCTTCTACAGTTCCACCTTCTTTTATCATGTTTGACAGTTGACACTTTTTGCTGTCATCTAGCTCTAGAACTATGATCCACATGGCTCTAAGCTACTTGGGCGTTCATCAGCACCTCTTTATTGTCACCTCTCCCTCTCATTGCTAGTTACCTTACAAGGACTACGTCTATGGTTTGTTTCCTTCATGGTGTCCTTCTCTTAAGCTAGTTGTTTTTTGACGGCTATATAATCTAATATAAACTGTATATTTTATCATCCTTGTTACATTTTATTTAACAACATAGCCATTTGGATTCAATTGGATTTTCAGATAATAGATCCAACGATATACAAAACTGGTTGTTGTTTGGACACAATATAACTAACAGATAACATTTTTTCACAAGAAAAGCAAATGTCGATACACATTTGATCTATACAAGCCAATCCTTAGAACCAAAGAAAAACTGGAAATCAGGGCAAAAAGAAAAAAAAACAGTTTGGTTTGCAGGCAAGCCGAATAATTTGGCTGGCCAAAATCGGGCAGTTTTTTTTCCTGAGTTTTGCCTAGCACTCCTATAGAAAATTTTGGGAGATCGCCCGAAAAGATTATATTAGATTAGTTTTTTTTATTAATTTACAGATTCCTTTGAATGCATTCCTTATGCCACAAAGTAATACATGTGGGAAAAAAGTTTTAGGGGTCGTTTGGATCCTTTCATTAGAGGAATTAAAATCTACTTAATAAATTAGGCTATTTGGCTTGGAATTTGACATTCCACCACTTTTCAAAGTTTACATATAATCTTATCTCAAATTTATAAGATGGGAGATGAAAATTGATTCTATAGATTATCATCCTATGTTTTTACTTTCCAACTTAATTATAATACGCTCTTAAACTCACTCTCCTACGGTAGAAATGCAACACATAAGTATCTCTCTTATATAACCAACAATAATATACAAATATAATTTATATACAACCATATTAGCTTAATTAATTTGTGTCTAAATTATGATTATTAAAATGAATTCAATTCAAGGATCCAAATGGGACCTTAGCAAATTGTAATAACCATAAGAGAGTATGCTAGATGACTATGGACCACATGAAAGGACAAAATTTCCAGATATGTCCGCCTTGACTTACCGACGTTCCATTTCCATGCCAAGCTGAATATACATTTCTAACATTTTTTTTCATCCTGACAATGAATGACCAATGTTATTAACCTTAAAAGTTACATAGGGCTGTGTTCCCCCAATTGCATACTTCTAATAAGGTTCCAAAACACAGTTAAAGAAAAGAAAACCAGAGAATCGCTGTACAAGTTCTTGATACATGATCCTCAAACTTTGGATGACTTCCTCCTTTTAATCTAGGCTGCTTCAAGCCCCAAATTGCAATATCCTCCTTTGACAACTCCTTGCTCTGCCAGTGGAGTCAAATTCTGTCCAAATTTGCATCAGGCTGCAAACTGAAAACATGCAAAAACTCAAACAACATGGCAGAGTCCAAGGATACAACAAAAAGTTGATCAATCTGTAGAATCCACTATGCATGCACATAAAGTACAGCCAACTGCACTGTACCCAGCATGCCTTGCCATGGCAAAATCTGCGCTAACATGGGAGCTCCTATGGGGAGGGCCAGCTCAGTGCCCCTGCTTCTTTCCACAAGCCCAGCCCAGAAACACTGCCTTCGTGCTATGCTTCAATCTACGTGGCAGTTGGCAACTAACGTGAATTGGTCAACAGAACCAACGGGGACACAAGGCAATTGATCTTTATATCAGAGCATAGTCAACAAAGAGAGGAGGTGATAAACAGGCACGGCAAGGCACACTTGCCTGACACTATAGTCATCAAATGGGTGTCCTCACCCAAATTGAAACTGAGAGGGATCAAATTGGTCGCTATCCCTACCTACTTAATGCATGCCCACGACCTAAAAGCTCAGGATGTCTTCAATCCTTTTACTCTACCCACTTTTGCAATGAATTCAAATTCCTATACAGGTTCTTGTGTAGCTTCAGGAAGACATGCCTATATTTTCACTTGTGACAGTAAATGTTATGTTTTGACATGTAACTAATGATCTTGAAAAATATCCACCTTTAAGAGAATTCAGAACCAAGCAATCAAGCAAGTCCCTATCAAAATCTAGCTCTCTATATTCAAGTCTGTGCTTTATTTCTCCCCACAGCATGGTGAACTCCCTATGCATGTCCATTGAAGAATAACCACACAATATATGGCAAAAAGTATGAGACGTGGGTTTGATATTTTGCTCTCTCATATGCTTATATGTGCACAGAGCATCTTCCATCATTTTTGCCTTGCAAAAGAAAAGAACCAAATTATAACTCTAATGTCAAGTGCTCTCCAGGGTTGTAATGTTTAATTTCATCAGCCAAAGCAGCAAACAAAGATGAACTACTGAGGGCCATTTCATCCTTCACTACTTTGGCAATATTCTTGATGGTAAATGGTGAATTAATATGAACTAGATACAATTAAGAAGCATGAACTTCACTGCTTGACTTTTACCCCAGCTAACTTGTCACATACTTATGACAAACCTAGTTGGATGATACAGATGCAAAAATCTTAGCTTTGATTTATTTGAGATGACAGAATTTATAAATGTGAATCCTACGGTAATGGCTAACTTCTACTCTCAGTTTTGGAGTTCATGATTATCCGTGGGCTATGGCATTCTCCACTTCCATGTTTCTCAAAAACTTTGCGAATGCCACTTCAGAAGACCCGCCTTCATGGATGTCCTCTAAGGCCTTCTCCTTGACGATTGCGAGCCTCTCCCTCAGCATCTTCCCTTGGTCGGTGTCCATCACAAGCCTTACCTTAGCTTCCACCTCCATTGCCTTGACGAACTCCTTGTATCCCTCCACATCGACTGTGATCTTCATCTCCTCCACCATGAACACCTTATTCATGCGCTGCTTGGCGTACATCGGCCAGCAGATCATCGGCAATCCAGACATGATTGCCTCCAGCGTGGAGCTCCACCCGCAGCGAACGCGGCGACGGCCTCGTGCTGCACCACCTCTGACTGTGGCGCCCAGTTCTTCACCACCATGCCCCTGTTCCTCGTCCTCTCCAAAAACCCCGCCGGAAGCAGCCGCTCCAAGTCCGGCTCAGGGAACTGGATCTGTTCCTCCGGCGGGCTCCGCATTGCCCACAGGAACCGGTGGCCGGAGCTCTCTAGTCCACGGGCCATCTCCTGCAGCTGTGCGGCCGAGAAGGTGCCCAAGCTACCGAAGCAGAGGAACATGACGCTCCGCCTGGGCTACGCGTCCAGCCACGCCAGACACTCATGCCTGTCGCCGCCCCTCCCTGTGGCCTTGTGGCCATCGTTGACCAGTGGCCCGATGCAGTAGGCTCTCGGCGTCGGCCGACCGGGCACGCATACGCCGTCGTCGAGCGCTCTCAGTGCCTAGGGCTCCAGCCAATCGAAGCTGTTGACTAGCACGCCCCTCCCCTCCGCCATGCGCTTGGACTGGTAGAGTCGGACCTTGGTCGCGTCGCTCTCCTTGTCGTGGATCGACTGCAACATTTCCACGACGCGGATCGGCGGCATGCCCGGGAAGCAGCGCACGAGCGTAGTCTTGCCCATCTCCCAGAACGATGGCACGGTGGGGTAGTAGTAGGGAAGGTTGAGGAACACGGCGAGGTCGCTGGCCGCGGAGGGGAAGAAGAAGTAGGCGGGGACGCTGAGCTCGGCCGCGACGTCGAGCGCATCGACGCAGAACATGTCGAGCAGCAGTGCTTCGGCGGTGGGCGTCGAGCGGAGCAGGTTCCGGAGCGCGGGGTTGGCGAGCCGGAGCGTGTCGAGGCTGCGCTTCACTCGGTGCGCCCCGAGGTCCGGGCTAGCCGGGGTCGGCAGGAGGTGGAACGCGATGGCCGGGTTGGCGGCCGCGAGGCGCGCGACCATGGCGGTCGATTCGGCGGTGGTGTCGGGAGCGTCGACGACGGCAATGATGACGCCGAGGCCGTGGCGCAGGAGGGTCTTGGCCATCTCCACCATGGGGTTGAGGTGGCCCACGCCCAGCGATGGGTACAGCACGAACGTCTTCTTCTTCCCCATGGGCCTTCTTTTTCTTCCTGGTGTTCGAGCTCAGTTTCGATCTGCAGCTGCACGACGTTTGGATGGCTAGGGATGGATTGGGATAAGATAAGCAAACATTATAGGTTAGCCATCCGTTCTTTACACCCTATTAAATCATAGCCATTCATTTATTTTCATGTCCCAATCTCAAAGCTCGTATCCCAATATCCAAACGGTAGGTCAATACTTAAGAGTATCTCCAACAATTTGGCATTTTCTGTTTCCCAAATCATAGTATTTGCCAACTCTTAAATTAATATGGGGAGAAAAAAGAGCTCACCTCTGAGTGTTTGGCATAATTCACTTCTCGAATAAGAATCGGTCCATCCACGGCCTACTGGCTCCAGGATTGGCTCTGTACACCTGCGTGAGCTCATCTCCGTACAACAGACGAGGGCCTGTTTAGTTCCTAACAATTTATCATCCGATTTTCCTATTTTTAATTTTTTAGCAAAATAAGAAAAAACGCTGTCCAATAATTTGGCATCTTCGCTCCCTATCTTTGCCAAGTTCGTAAAAATCCTCGTAAAAATCTTTGCTCATGAGCGCGCGTCGAGCGGAAATTCCGCGCTGCTGCTGTTCCTGGCCAGCAAAAAGCTGCATGCTGCGGCGTCCTGCTTGTGGTCCTGCTGCTGCTCGCTGCCTGATGCAGAGAAGCACTGTTTACTGTGCCGCTACGTTGCAGATGGCCGTGCTCTCACATCTGACGGTACGCAGAGGCAGCATGGAAAGGACATGTCTATGTCCACAGGTACGTACGCGTGTGCTGCGATGGGGGAGGAGAGCCTCTCACACGTTCGGAGTAGGCCTCGACCATGCCATGCCAGGCCGTTCCATCTGATGCTCAGCTTTTGGTGTCTCTCGTCTATAGTACTTCCATCTTATGCTCTTGCTGCCACGTCTTGAGCATATTTAGTTCCTATTTTTTTTTAAAAAACCACTGTAGCATTTTCGTTGTTATTTAGTAATTAGTGTCCAATCATAGACACTTAAAAGATTCGTCTCGTGATTTACAGCTAAACTGTGTAATTAGTTTTATTTTTTATCTATATTTAATGCTCCATACATATGTCAAAGATGCATGTGTTCAATCATAGACTACCAAAGGAGGCAGCTAGCTTCTGCATCCGTGTCACACCCTAAATTTTTTAATTTTGGATTATGCTTAGAAAACACTAAATAAAATACATGATTTCAATATTTGAATAAATTTATTAGATAAGTTAAGTTGCTGCTAATTTAAATATAGAAAATTGTGGTTTTAAACTTTTTCATATTAATTTGATAATGTGGTGTTTGTGTGATGCTTGTCTTTGGTGTTGGTGAGTGCTATTATTTTTAAAATACCATAGGATGACATTTACTTCTCACCGGAATTTTTTTTTGGCATTTTCTGGATTTAAAATTTCAATTTCCGTGAGCTTGATCTTTTTCCTTGATCTCTTCATCAATCTTTTCATGAGCTCAAACTCATTTAGTTGAGTTCCTTATCTTTCCAAGAGTCTCCAGGATTTTTCCCGTGATTTTTCTGAGCTCCGGACTATTTTTCACGGCCAAAAAGGTAATTCTAAATTTTCTGGAATTATTTTTATTCGCGGAATTAAAATAATCCTGAAATTAAGAAATTCCGAAAAGTTTTCAAACCCTACGACTATATATATGCCGACGTAGCCCTCGATGCCCTAGTTTCAGAAGTACAACCCTTATCGCGAGCCGCCGCTCGAAGCTCCCTCCACCTCTCGCCGAAGTTCTGCATCTACAGCTTGTGTTCCTGCGAACTTCCGACGAAGGTTCGGCGAGCTTTTCCGGCCACGTTTCTCATCTCCGGTGAATTCCGCTTCCACTCCGAGGTTTGTCTCGTCGTCCTCTACTCCGGCATGTCTTCCTTTTCGCGAATTCGTATTCGTTTCATCAATTTCCCATCTCTCCTTCTCCAACTCCGGCAAGCTCACCATGGACGGATTTTCCTCTTTGTTTTTCCAGCCATCTCGGCCCCAGGCCGCGCCTTCACTTGGACGTCGCACCCGGCTCCTCTCAGCCAGCCGCGTGCTCCGACTCCAGGTTCCCAGCGCACGGGCAACAACCCCCTCGTCCGCCACTTGCAGCAGCTGCTGCTTACGCCGCTGTCCACCGCGCAGGCAACCACGAGCGCGCCCGGCCTACCTTGGGTCCGTGTGGGCCAGTGCCCAATGCGCCGCCATGCCGGTCCTAGGCCGGAGCCTCTCCCTCCCGCGAGTACAGCAGCAGCAGGCTACCACGACCACGCTCCAGAGAAAGACCATGAACGTGACGTGCAACAGCCAATGAGGAAGATGATGGTATTTACGAGATTGCCACCAGCACTAAATTAATTTCCGTTTAATCGTTTTAGCTCCGATTCGAGTCGTTCAAGTCGCGTTAGATTCGTGTCGTTGCGCTCTACATAGTAATGCTAATGTTTGTTATGTCTTATAATTATGAATTTATCAATTTAAAATACAATTTGATTAGTATTAATTTAATAGCTTTTAATTAAAAGTGACAAATGTTTATAATTCCGTTTTGTTGCTTTATGATCGTGGTGATGTAAGCGACATATTAGCAACGCTATTTTTTTATGTCACGTGTTTTTCTATATATCGCTAAATATTATATTGATTAATATGTTTGTACTAACTTTATAATTAAAAACAATTTAGACTATATAACCACGGTTTCATAAATAAATATTAATTTAATTCATGTTAACATGTGTGTTTATGATTATAATTTAGTTAGTATCAATGTTTTTCATGTCACTTGACCACGAATTTATTAACTTGAATGCTAATTAGATTAATATTTATTTAATAGTTTTCCAACTAAAAGCGATATAAGTTTAACTCCGTTTTGGTTGTGGTACAGCTGTGATGGCTATAAGTTACATGTTAGTAGGAACTTTTAACTGTCTCACATCTCTAAATTTTGTAAGTTAAATATTAATTAGATTAATGATTACGCAAACTGGTTTTCAAATAAAAGCAACATAGGACAATATCAATCTTTTATTATTATCTTTTAACTTAAATATGTATTTATTTACTATAAGTTGTATAGTTAAACATGATTCATATAAATCCAATTTAGATGCACTTATATTAATATGTATTCAATGTCTTTTTGAATGAAAGTTAATTTAGGTTTATCTCCGGTCTTTCATAAATAATAAAATGATAACTTGATAAATAACAACTTGAATATTTCTTTGTTGATTATAACCTGTTTAGTTAAATATGAAATCTATAAATAAGTTGATTAATGTTTATCTAATGATTATTTATTTATTAAAAACAACTTAGGTTTATAACTCCGGTATCTTATAAATAGATGATAATATGATCGATATCAACTTAAACGACTTTTTCAATTATGACTTCTTAGTTTAAACATGAATCGTAAATGCTTACACTTAGCTTGTCACATGTTCTACCTTTCTAAAGTATAAATGTTTAAATGACTTAAACACTATGATGTGTTTATAAATAGAATATGGCTAAGGTGTAACGTTAGCTTTTATAATTCAACATAATTTGGTTAGTTCCACTTTAGTATATTTCCCTAAAATATATAACGCTTTATTTTGATAACTAAAATGAATTAAGTTTATATTCGGTCTTCTCAGTTATGTTGCAATCGTCTCGATAGTCGCGTGACCTCTTTAAGGGTAGCTCCGTTATCCGTCGTTCTTGCGTTTTTGTGACTGTAGCAACGTACCGTGCCCTTTAGTGTGTTCTCTTTTAAAGCGTTTCTTTTGTTTGATGCATGTTCTTAGATGTGTGTATTATTTGTCTATTTGTGTTGCTTGGTTGCTACGAGTAGAGGAAGCGTGGCTCGTTAGCGCTGAAGACTAGGAGCTGAGGACCGACAGTCGAAGCAAAAGTTGGAGACCGGAAGATAGCAGCTGAAGATTCTGAGCAGCTTAACCTTGGGAAAGAGGCAAGTATAACATGAGACCATCCTTGTTGTCCTATTCACAGAAAATACTATTCATATGCATGTGTCTTTCTTGACAACCATAGAGATTATAACTTAGCTATTGATACCTTGTTCCCTTGTCACCTATGGGATATGCATTTGGGTAGCTATTTCTAGTGCTTAATTATGAACAATGATCTTGTAATTTGACTAATTGATTAAGTAACCAACCTTTAATGATGATTTTATTACTATTGAAAAGGGGGCTAGAGCATGTGGGTTATTTTGATGCTCTGGTTTCTCTCCTTAAGGACTTATCTGTACGTGATCATCCGGGACATACAGTACAGCTGTGGGGGCTATACGGCTCTGGCTTTAGTTGTTCAAGAGACCTTTTCTAGCTTGTTAGTGGTTACCTTAAATGGCGTAAGAACGGCTTGCCACGTTGGGTATAGGGCGAGCCCCTGTCCTTAGTGTGTATAGGCTACGAGTTGTGTGTCACTGAGAAGGAAGGTTCTATATCTGCCTGCCGAGTGAATCTAATGGCCCTAACTTGTTAGACGAACTTTTGAATGGTTTTATATGATTTCCGGTGTTTTGGGAATGGCCTCCCCATGCATTTGGAAGTCATGACTCACAGTGAAAGTGTACACCTCTGCGCAGAGTTAAAAACTGATATACTAACCGTGCCCACGGATACGAGCGGCCTTGGAACATCTACAGATAGATGATCATAACTGTTATATCATGCTTAATTATTGTTGTTATTATTATGCTCATGTTAATGTTATTCATTATCCTTATTATAATTGATCATTGATTCATTAATGGGAAGTGGATTACCTTGATGCTACTCCATTGCTAATTATATGATAAATAAAAGCTAAACGCAGTCAAACAGTGTCTAGCCTTTTTGAGCCTCATGAACCCTGTGTTATACTTGTTGAGTTTGACATGGACTCACTCTTGCTATTTTCCCCACACCTCAGTGTGTAGTGAGGTGCTGCTCAGAAGAAGGATAACGAGGTAGTGGAGTTTCCAGAAGTCTTTTAGAAGTGTTTGGCATACGGAGCCACCAGTCAGCCGTCCCTGAGAAGAATGGAGCCTAAAGTTTAGTCACCGTTCCGCGATACTCTGATGTAAGTATTAATATAGCTATGTATACGTTATAAAATAACATTGTTTCTGATACTTTTTCATTCTGACATATGTATGGACTTCCTGAGCACACATATGATTAGCCTGGTTTTGTTCTTTAGAAAACTGGGTGTGACAATCCGTGATAGTAGTTGTTGGTGAGGAGGAAATTTCGAAATCTCAGCCGCCATTGTGTAACGTTGCTCGCCTGCCTCGCGGTGCTTTGGTTATTTAAACAACTAGGTAGTGTGTCCGTGCGTTGTTACGGGATAACTAACATTTTGTTTTTAAAATACACGAATCGCAAGATAAGATAACAATACTGTAAAAATTAATTACTAATGTTGTATTTAATCAAAAACAAAGTTTGTGAAAATTAACAGTCACGGAGAGCGCGACGTCACAGGCTCACAAACTCTATTGTATAAACATTTCCGTGATGCGGCTAAGATAATGTTTTATATCGGTAGGACGAAATCACCGGTATCCATTTCTTTTGTGCGTCAATAAATCAACGAATAAGTTCCGCCGTATTTCCATATCATCTTGTATATATGTAAATATTAGTGCATGTCATATGAGTAATACTGCATGTCTTGAAAAATCTGTCACAAACCTTAAAACAAAGTATGTTGTACTCACCGTATAAATATGTGTGGCTTTAAATCTATTCCGCGTAGACGTATGCTGTAGAACAAGGTATCCACTTGAGTGTTTGTGGCAAGATTCACCATCAGCAATATATAGAAATAGTTAAATTATAGAAATTATTATTGCAAGCGATGGTGACTCTGAGTTAGTTACCTATCTATATCATCTGCAATATTTTTTTCACGGATGAATTTTCATTTGAAAATATCCTCGTTCCATCCAGGACTATGTACATTCATTGCATTCACGTACTTCAAATGAAAGGGTTACCTTTCCTCACAAAATATTGTAACATATTTCCTGATATAATAACTAGCCATAATAGTGAAAATACATCTTTGCTGACGACGCTTCAACTTAACATTTTGTACTTAAAACATACGAATCGCAAGATAAGATAATAATACTGTAAAAATTAAATACCAACGTTAAAGTAATATTTAATCAAAAAACAAAGTTTGTGAAATTAACGGTCATAGAGAGTACAGCGTTGCAGGCTCACAAACTCTACTGTATAAACCTTTCCGTGATGCGGCTAAGATAATATTTTATATTAGCAGGACGAAATCACCGATATCCATTTCTTTCGTGCGCCAACAAATCCACGAATAAGTTCCGCCGCATCTCCATACCATCTTGTACACAGGTTCGAGTATATATGTAAATATTAGTGCCTGTCATATAAGTAATACTACATGTCTTAAAAAATCTCTCACAAACCTTAAAGCAACATATGTTGTACTCATCGTATAAATATGTGTGGCTTTAGATCTATTCCGCGCAAACATATACTGTAGAATAAGGTATCAACTTGAGTGTCTGTGGCAAGATTCACCATCAGCAATATATAGAAATAGATAAATCATAGATATTATTATTACAAGCGACGGTGACTCTGAGTTAGTTACCTATCTATATCATCTGCAATGTTTTTTCACGGATAAATTTTCATTTGAAGATATCCTCATTCCATCCAGGACTATGTACATTCACTGCGTCCATGTTGGCATCTCTTAACATCGCTTAAGTTAAGTTGTCATCCCTAACACGACACTAGAGATGTGGTTGTACTTATAATCATGACACTTACATAAAATATAGAATAAAGGTTATCCGCAAGCGCACAAATAAAAATACACCTGTTGTAACATTTCACCTAGAAATGTTCCAGATATCATTATTTATACTTTGCCACTGGGAATGGACATGAAATATAAAGGATATAGGCTATAACTTTTACACTCATATGTGCTAAGAGAGTAACTAGATCACTATCTTTACTCGGAACAGGGATTCAATCATATTATAAAGATAATAAGATAAATAGTTCAAGATCATCCTATAAAGGTCATAGAGCATTCTCACCTTATAGCATTAGCGTTGATTAGAACAAGAGATTAGAGACTAATTCCTAGTTATTCTAATTATAAGTCATAGTATACATTGATTAGTGCAATTATATCTAGCAGTCATTGTATTAATTATATTACATCTTCACACAAGAGACATTTCTAAGGTAAATTAAGAACATAGCGTAATCTAGCCTTTAAACCAGGTCTTACTAGACCTATATTCGAGAAGTGGATTACAGAGGACTCAACATGAATATCACACCCGCGATCTACCACTTGATATCCCGAAATATAAGGTGCATCCGTAGGTAAACAACATATAAGCACCACGCTTACACAATGTTGACCACTCACCCTCTGATCACAAGAATGAGCGCTATACGAACATGTGCTTGAACATAAATATAATCTAACTATGCTAGATATATAATCAAAGTAGACAATGATCATTATAACTAAGAATATATAATCGATTAAGAATAAAGTCATATCAAGTAAAACAATATGATCAATTAGAACAAGAACTAGAAGAACACTAAGCACTAAATTAAGAACACGATGAACTAGACAATGAACTAAATGAACAAATAAAACAAGTAGATCAATAATGTTGATACAAGAGAGAAGTATAAGGTTTTACCGAGCCTCCTCGCGTCACGATCCGGAATCAAGCGAAACTTGCCTCTTCTAATTATATTCTATCTAGCTATGCCCTAGGTTTGATGGAGCTCTAAGGTTATCCTTTCGAGGGACACCTCTTGCTATGATTATGATTGATTAAATATGGAGGGGGGTTTGAGGTCTGGTTATATAGTCTGGATGGATGAACCGCGGCCCTCGTATCAAACTGACATTGATCAATGGTAGAGATGCGTAGTAGAGTTTGGTTGGAACGCGTTGCGTGAAAGAGAACGTGATTGGTATCTCTGATAGGCCGGTCGGCCTAGGAGTGGGGTTGGCCGGCCCTCCTGGCGGCGATTCGCCTCCCGCTTCGTTCTGGTATCTTCTAGTGTCTTCCACGTCCTTCCCGTGCCAAGGTTCGGTCCGTTTGCGCAATTAATCGTATCGTGATAGATTTCTCCTCGTCCCAGATCCTGTTTTAATCCCTGAAATATAATAATTCACAGAGCTATGGAATTCTGTCAGTTTAGTCTCTGAAACTTACGGTGGTGATAGTTCTAGGATGCTCGAGAGACTTCCCAAGTTGTATTACACCAAAGATGTGATATCTTTCTCCCCGGAACACCAAATATAGCATGTGTTTTGTCTGTTTCGATCGTCTCGACGAGCTCTTCACAATGGTGCACTCTCTTTCATCACTTGAGATACTTTTATATGGTGAAATATTGAATATCCTGCAAAACAAGTGAGAACACCAACACTCGTGGAACTCATTAGAATCAAACCCTACAACTATGCTTTATAAATTTTTATATCAAATCAGGCATTAGTTGATGGTCTATATAGTTAACATTAAGGACTATCAACAGTCCACGTACTTCAGATGAAAGGGTTACCTTTCCTCACAAAATGTTGTAACATATTTTCCTGATGTAATAGCTGGCCATAATAGTGAAAATACATCTTTGCTGACGATGCTTCAACTTTTGTATCAAATTTGTTTTGAAGCAATTATTGATCCATTGTCCAATGGCTCACCTGCCACGTAGGAACTGGTAAGCATTTTTTGCAAAGAAAAAGAAAAGAAAATTTGTTAATTTTGTGGCATTCAGTGTTGGTGCAATGCATATTCTTTTGAATATTTATACTTTACCTTAAACCTCTGAAGGTGCAATGCATATATGCAAATTCTCCAGAATAAATGTATCAAACCATATACAGTTTAATCTTATTGATAAAATGACAGTTACTCCCTGGTGGGAAGCTGGGAATAATAGTTAGAATAATTGCTGGGAATGACAGTTACTCTCATGTCATGTGGGACTGACAGTTACTCTTTATTGGGTCTGACTGCGCAGACCAAATATTAAGCTACATTCAGCTATTTTTAGAAACATCAATCATTTTACATAAAGATGGGGGATAATTTCATACTTTCATGATTCATCTAGTATCAATCATGTCAATATAGGAAGAAAATATACTCTGAAAAACCGTATTCCCAAATCAAAACGCAATGCAGTGTAACCTGCTATATTGTTCCATGCTAAACAGCTAGTGATTCCACAAGTCAGCACTAGCAATTCGACCAACAGAGGCACCGAATTAACATAATTAACAGAGTAGTACCTCCTCGATGCCACCCTTGGCCTCCGACTGGTCGCTGGAGGCATAGCCACACTCTGCCAGCCCAACTTGAATATCTGCCAAAAAAAACAAAGTCAATTACTACCCAGCTTGAATAGCCACCACCAGTTGCCGTCCCGCTCGATCCGCGACGTCATCGTCTCATTGAGAGTTGTCGCCACCGGCCAAGCAGCATCATTGTATTGAAACCCTCATGATCAATATATTCCATTTACCGTTTAGTCAGCTACAGTGAGTTATTCATGCAGCTATTACAAATGGCAGATACAAATATTGCATATGTACTGTGGGCATCTCCGAGACCACTATGCGTGCCAACAATAGCACCCAAGCAATTTAAATATAGCGACATCATCAAGAGGATCAACAATGGAAAGTATTTCCTTATAGAGTGCCATCAACAGTACATCCAATCATCCATAATCCAACTGGGATACAATATCAGCCATGCTTATTTGTTTCCAAATTTTTCTAGGTGTTTGAAAGTAACTACCATCTTCTGGATATAATCGAGACAAGTCTTGGTCAACTGTCTTCTCCAACTCAGCCCCTCTGAAGAAACGGCCCCAGCTGCTATCTGCCCAAGGAATTTAAATAGAAATATGAGATCTGCAGAGTTTTAAAGGAAGCATTGGAGCAGACAGCAGAGCATGCAGCATTCTTGCATTTCACCATTGTAAAGCTGTTATCACAAGAAGAATACAGTGTTGCCTAAAGCCTGGTTCAGGAAACCTCATTGGTTGGGAAAAAAGAATCTATGATGACATTGCAAAATAAACATAGTAGTTCCCACTAATATTAATTATTGAGTCTTACGCAAGTAAACGGGTAGCGAACAAAATACATCCACATTCAGAGGATTTCATGTTTCTTGTCTATGACAAAATACCTGGGTTCTGAGAGACGGGGTGTCACTGTCCTCTTCCTTTGGAAGATGTGGGTGTACCATAAGGCGGCGCCTCAAGCTAACATATCTGCAAGCAGACAAAAAAAGCTTCATCAGTTGAAAGAACCATTGGTTCCAAGCACTTTTCTACCATAAGATGAGTAGATGACAGGTTGACTACTTCAGCAAGATGGAACCAGTCCTCCAATTATATACATACGTAGATGCCCAGTTCAGCGGCAATATTCTCTCATCAAAATTCATAGCCACGCGAACAATAAAACAACCATTAATCAGATATGCAAATTTTTAATGAGTTATTTCTTGATACTGTAATCCAATTGGAAGCATTAACTCTTAATTATGGCATTGTTTCCTTGGCAAAAGACTTTTTTTTCTCTCATAATTCATGTATTTTATTTGCATCGAAGAAAACTCATCCGAGGATGAGATTGTTGGCCGGACAGAAATGTTCAAAACATAGTGAATTTTTAAAATACTATTGTTCTTCAAAGAATCTTACATCTTATACCTTCCTTTCCTTGTCTGGAGTTATATAATATTCAGATTCCCTTTGCTACTTGATCTGTGCAGTTCTTTTTCCTCTTAGAAAAAAAATCGTTAAACTTTATACTTGAGACACAATTGATCAGGTCTCACCAATGAAAGCCTTTCAACCAACAATCATTGATCCAGCATAGGCACCTAAACCTTTAGTTACGCATACTACAGTTTAAGTTTTTGACACGAGAGAGAGAGAGAGAGAGAGGGAGAGAGGGTGGAGGGAACATAGTGCTCTGCAAAGTGAAGTATAGAAAAACTGAATCTTCAGCTTCACACAAGAAAATTAGAGCATGTTGATGAAACTTAAGCAACATTTGCAGTTTTCTAAAGGGTAGACCTTCAGAACTTTTCACAGCTAATAAGTAGGGCTGGAGCGATGGTAGTTGAAAAGTTTGGAACATCACAGGTCCTAATAGTCATAGATGATTGGACTAAATATGTGTTGATCACAGGTCCTGAAATATTGGATCTACTGGCTCAAAGTGCATGCAAGCAGAGCAAGGAGCCAAGATCATTCGACCAGACCAAGTACGCTAGCCACACTCCCCTGCGCATGCCAGATCATGAACAGTAGGACCTTGAGGATTATGAACAGTAGGGAGGGAGTGAGGGAAAACCTGGACAGGCGACGCAGCGAGGAGGAAACTAAGATGGCGATGATCGTCGATCTGTTCCGTAGACTGCAGGGCGAGGGCTAGGGCGGTGCTGGTGGTGCCACCCACCAATAGATATGTCGTCGACCTGTTTTGTGGACTGAATGAAGGAATGTTCTCAGAAAACATTCAAGCGCTGAGTGGCATTGAAAAAAAAACAGTATACATACACTGCTCATATGATTATGGTGCTCAAAATAGCAACTGCATTGGCTGGATCATGATAATGAATTGGTAGTAAAATTAATAATCTGTAAACTGCAAACCCTCTTTTAAAAAAACTACAGTCTCATGTACAAGGATCGGAGGAAGACTCAGATAAAACAACAAGCACATTGTGTGCAGAATAAACTAAAATCCCATTTGAACAAACCGTGTCTACCAATATGGAGCAGCAACCTTTCTACACGCCAGATTCAAAATAGCTAATTTTAAAGTAGATCTGAACACATACAGGTAGCAGTATGGAGCAGCATAGTTCAACTATAGTGAGATGTAAATATGTGTTGTTCTCCCCATGTGCATGCAAGAATCAATGATCAATAGATGAAACCTCTATTTTTTTTTTTTTTGCAAACTTGAATATAGGTTGAGATTGGATCTGAAATAGTTGAAAGGAGGATGCTTATTTCTGAATTTAGACGACTTTCCAGAAGATTAGCTTTTTCATGCATACCTGATTTAGGCAACGTGTTCCAAAATTGCAGAAAAATATGACCAACCTGTTAAAGCGCCAATGTCACCTCAGTCATATACATTTATCACAATTCTTGTCATGTGTTTAAAGAGGCATATACAAATTTTAGCATAGGCAACGTGTTCCAAAATTGCAGAAAATATGACCTCTATCATCACTTTGAACCAGTCAAAGCACCAATGTCACCTCAGTCATATACGTTTATCACAATTCTTGTCATGTGTTTAAAGAAGCATATACAAATTTTAACATGAGTCCATGTGCTAATTCAACGAAGATTGTCAATCATACTGCTATATTTCCCCTTTCATTCACAGGCACATCCGATCATCTCTAGCTATATGCAGGGATCCATGGATGGATGGAACAAACATGACTGTAACTCCACGCAGCATACAGTAAGCATGGGAATAAAGATCGCACCAAAGCCAAATTAATCAGTTTGGATTTGCGTTCATGCACGCGCAGTCACACCATGCCCCACCGCTCCCGCAATATGGCTCTGCGCTCGTGCATGCACTATTGCAATCGGCCGCGGTGCCAAGCTGCAGATGGAGGCACTGACGGGCATGGCAAGGGAGTGCACGGCTGCGCTATTCCCGCGGACCAAGTTTGCAGCGGCCGCTGTGGGTGCGCGGATCTACGTCGCGGGCGAATCGAGGGAAGGAGACTCACCTGGATCACAGAGGACGTGCGACGACGGGCGAGGGTGGCTGCCGCGCATGACGGTGATGGCGACTGCGCGGGCGCAACAGCGAGGGTGGAGAATTGGCCAACTGCAGCTAGCGAGGAGCGAGGCCGGTGGGTGGCGATCTGTTCCGCGGACTGGAGGGCGAGGGCGAGGGCGGTGCTGGCGGCGCCGATGGTGGATGGCGCGCGACATCTTGTGCGAGACGCGGGATGGTGGCGGCGGTCGTAGTCACTTCTCGCGATTGTGGTGACGGGGCTGAGTGATCCGGAAGGAAGGCCAAATCCACCGCGTTAGGAGTGCAGGGGGGGAGGGAGACCGACGAAGATTGCGCGGCAGGGGATCCCGGGTGCAGGGGGAAGTCGCGGTGGATGGGAGAAAGTCGCGGTCGCAGGGGGTGAAGGCGGAAGCGACGATTGCCGTACGAAACGATTGTCCTACTTTCTCCTATAGAACTAAAAACAACAAAGCGTGCGTGGACACTTTTTTTTGCTGCGATAAATTTTTTTGAAGTCACCTTCTCCCTTCCCTGTGATCCATTCGTTGTTTTTCTATGCGCAGGAATAGAAGGAAACTCTCCCAAATAGAAACTCCATCCGTGCGAAATAATAGAAGGAAACTAATCACCCTAGATAGAAGGAAGGTCCATTAGCTTTCTGTACGTGCGTCTTCATCATTCGTAGATGGTCTCCGCGATCTCAATCGTAGGTGAGTCTACGCCTCCGCGACCTACGCCATGCCGCCACCGTGACCTGCGCCATGCCGCCTCCGTCGACGCTGGATCACAGGCCGTGAGAGGTGCATCATCGGAAGGTCGCAATCTCCACGACTGGAACGACACGGAGCTGGCGCGGCATCCCCGAGGCCACCTTCCCGGCAGCAGAGCCGGCGCGGCATCTCGACTGCAGAGGCTGTGTGACGTCCCAGCAGCGCAGCATCCCGTGCGGTGGAGGCCATAGCGCCCGCCCTCACCAGCCGACGTCCCCCTCACTCGTACCGGCCTCCAATTAGGCTTCCTCTCCCTCGGCCCTCGCCCTCGCCGTCGCGCGTGCTTGCCCACGCCGCCCCGATGCCGCCTCTTCTTTCTCCTGATCGCACCCACGCCGCTCTCGGCCGTGCCGCCGCCTTCTCGTTCCGTGGCTAAGAGAGGAGCTTGTCGACCCACTCCCGTTGCGCGTGCGGATGCGATGGCTGGTCCTGCCAATGGGTACGCGTGCGGATACAGGACGGAGCGACGGCGACTGCGCTTCGAGCACTGGCAAGCCCGAGGCAGAAGCGCCGGGTAGAGGGCACCCTCATCCTCATCTTCCTCGCCAAGTGTAGGGCTCCCCCAAGTCTACCTCACTGCCGTCCTCGAGTACCTCGTAGTTGTCATTTCCTTTGTGACACGGGAGTTCGTGTCCCCTCCTTCTCGATCTCCATCTTCCTTTTTTGTCCATCTGCCTTCTTATTAATCTCGATCCAATGTCCAACGTCGATCTGGTTGTTGCGCTCTTCTCGATCTGGTTGGACAACAAATCGGTTTGCTTAGGTCTTGGCTAACATGTTTACTCGTTCGTCACCAATGTACAGACCTTGCCGGGATGACGACCTCACGCACTGGACAGCAATGGTGAACAGCGCCAAGCCATCCAGTCAAAATGAGCCCATTGCCCCTAACGCCTGGTGCTTCTCCACCTGTGGCATCCGCCAGTCATCCATGATGCTATTGATCCAGTGTCTTCCGTTGACATTCCTCATGTCAAAGAAACCCCAGCTTCGACCATGATGTCATACAAATTCCAGGTGTAGTTATTTTCTTTGTAATCTTCTAATCTTTCATCATGGAGCGTAGTTCTCTGTACTACAAAAGCAGTGTTTTTTTGTTTCCTTAAAAAACAGTGTTTTGTGAAACATGCGGAATTTAGATCTTATAGTATTCAAGAGGTGTTGTCTGAATGCTTTTGGTGACATAAAAAATGTTTGTCTGGGCACTGGCCTTCTGAATTAGTGTAGTTCTATTCCATTCATGTTTGGATGTCAGCTGTCCATAGCCACTAATTTTTCCAGTTCCCCTATCATACTCATTGGTTTTGTTCACTATTACATTTCAATTCTATTTTGACCAGATAATCTAATAGGCAAATGCTGCTTCGGTGATAAAACAAAAACATATTCTGTTCTGACTGCTATACTAAATTTCCTACTTTATGCTTTTTTGGGACAAAATAAAATGGAAATACCCTTATTCTGACGAACTAATCCTAAATCACTTGTTGATTGCAGTGAAAGTCTGAAATTGTTCAATGGAATGCATGTATTGGATTGCATGGGGATGTATTCTCAAAAAAAGCTGAGGTGTTTCTTGCATTCAGTTTGCTTTTTAGTTGCAAGAACTCAATTATTCATGGCAATACATGCCTCTAAACCACTACTACATGTCAGGTACTGCAATATAAATGTTTATGCCAAAATCATGGAACTCTAGAAGAGCAGGTTAGAGATCTACAACTCTACATATACATATCCGCACTATTTGTGCGATTGGATTCACTAGATAAAGCTTGGTAATGTTCTAAAATACAAATACAAAAATGATAAAATTTACCTCTGTTAGCTAATCAGGCATGACTAGAAAAAACAAATGTAACCTCCAAAAATCTCCATTCAACTCTTATCATATGCTTTATGCATATCTAATTTCACTGCACAGAGACCGGATTTTCATTTTTTTCCTATTATTAATAGCATGCACACACTCATAAGCCAAAAGAATGTTATCAGTGATCAATCGACCCGGCACAAAGGCACGTTGCTGTTCACTAATGATGTCTGGTAAAATAATCTTCAACCTATTTGCGAGTAATTTTGCTATCACCTTATAGACTTATTACATAGACTAACATGGTATAGAGATAGTATGCTCCTTGCTTATTTAGTTTTGATATTGCTTGCTAACCTATATCAGCAAGACCAAAGCTGGATTGATATACTGTCAGATTATTTAGTATTTAACCCCTGAGTAACCAATTGTCTGCGAGAACTAAAAGTCAAATCAAAATTTTGCTTTTTTTTGTAAGTCTTTCCTACAACTTCATTTTTCATTCTGCTGGTGCCTTCACGGCAAATGACATATAGAATATAAATTGCTTCCATTTACCAAGCTCTTTGACAACACATGTTTAAGCTAATCTTGGTAGCATGTTGATTCTTTGGTCATCGATGCTGTTATGTGGTACCGGATTATGTATTTGTGGGATCTAGCGTCATTGTTAGATGGATTGATCCAAGAGAATGTAATCCTAAATGACAATGTTTTCTATCAATTGAAGATCCAAATAGAAAGGTATTTGAAGGCATGGTTACACTGATTCGTTTTGAGGTAGACAATGTGATCGAGAAAAAAGGTATATTTCCCTCTTCTACTGGACATCTTGTGGTGGTTCAAAATTCTGTTTCTTATCCAATTTTAGTATCCCTTGTGGAAAGTGTTATACACTACAGATTGAAACAAATTCCTAGCAGTTCATCCAGCAATGAGTCCTTAGGAATTTGTTAATACCGTGGAACCATTTCAATAACAGAGCAATGTGTCTGCCACCAATTACAATTTCAATGGTGACGTGAAGTTTGCAGCCTCCAATAACGACCGATCGGTGACTACTGTACACCAGCCACATAGGTGACAATTGCTGTAGGGCATATCTTTTATATTTTTCTTGGACAAAGATTAAGGTCTGGCATCGGCAACTTCTCTAATGTAATCAAGGTCTATTAGTGTCCAGGTTCCTATCCGGTGGATGCACAAATCATTTGACATTGTATAGCAAACTGAGAACTAGCTGCTTAGGAAAAAACCTTAAAGAGCTCATGACAATTCTGATAGTTCAGTTGATCTATTTATCCTTTCTTCTTTACCACATTGATTCTTCTCTGAAACATACTTGATTACTCGTAAATTCTTGGTTAATGCATTAAGTTTTGGATTGTTATAGGTATGAGCAAGGTTGTCGCTCAGCCCTTACCGAGTTGGTGAGCCTTCGACACTGCGTTCTCCTTGATTGTGTTAATTTCACGAATTTTGTTTTTTTGGATTAAATGTTACTTTAACGTTTTCACAGTATTGTTATTTTATCGTGTGATCCGTGTGTTTTTAGTACAAAAGTTTTACTGTCCCGTAGCAACGCACGGGCATGCTACCTAGTCTCTCTCTAGTTGCAGGAGATTTGGATCTAACCCCGACACTTCTCGCCTCTTCCAGCGGCCGCCGCCGCTCTCTACCAGCATACCGCTTGGTCCCCCTCCTCTATTTTAACCGGGATCTTGCCAGTGGACCGAGGAACGGGGAGCAGATTTCTTTTTGGTTTTGTTTGGCTCCACAGATCCACCCTAAAACAGGCCCTATATAATTTTAGATTAGGTTTGCAGATCCTTGTTAGGTGGCGTAACTAGCAAGATCAGAAAGGGGTCAGCCTGGTCCAGGCGCGTCCCAGCAAAATATGAGGCCCTGTTCGAAACAATAAGTGGAGACCTAATATCTAGTGTTAAAACAAGAAAATGATGGCAAATATCAATATATTACTTATATTGCTAAGTACAACAGTATAGACCAAGGATTATACCTGTTGTATAACCATCATTTGAAAAGCAATATTCTTTTAGCATTCTTTGAAATGAAATCTTCAATGATATATTCATAATCAATCATCTCCAACATGCCACCTTAAGTGCTATTAACACCAATGCATTAAGTATTTCTTGTACTCTAGCAGGCCACGTTTATGGGCCAAACAAGACAGCTTTGGCTGATTTACTAATTAAAACAAAGCCTAAAACTACTGTATATAATTAGTATACTTAGTAAATCTTGGGGCCCATGATTTTTGGGGGCCCTGTTCCGTCGCACAGCCCGCACGGGCCCAGGGACGCCCCTGCCTGGTCGCATAAATACCAAGAACGGCAATATATATATAATATAAATATTTATATAATCATAATATTTGTTGTGACAACATATAAAAATGACTCTGAGGACAAAAGAAATTACTTTTTTTTTCATTTGAGCCTCACTTTACGTGTCTTCATGGCATAGAAATAATCTATAATGGTATATGTTGTGAACTGTACTGCAAGCTCTTTCTCAATACCAAACAATCTCTCAAAAGCGCACCTTACATTTTATTTCGAAGCCTTATCTTGAAAAGCTTCACTGCAGAAAATACCCGATTGGATGTTGCAGTTGAAACCAGAAGAGTAAGGACAAGTCAAATTAACCTAGAAACTAGAAGAATTTCCCGTGTATTGCCGCGGAAATTTCTTAGAAATAAAACTGTTGTATGTATTAATTTGAGCTACAGATTCTTGCATTGGTTCTAGTTAAATTTTGTTAAGCTAATGAAATCATTCAATAAAAGGTATCATAATATTATATCAAATTATAAGATGATAGAACGTGCTTTGAGGATGCAACGTGCTCATTTCTGAGAGAGACAAACGACCCATCCCTAGCAATATATGTTTTGTTGGCACATACACAGAGTGATCCTATACAGTAGAATCTAAGATGCACGAAAAAATAATATAAAATTTCAGTAGCATAATAATCACGTATTAGCGGCTGTCGCATTAGAAAAAAATATCATTTTTGTATCGTGTCAAATGATGGTACTTTTTATATCAAAGTTGTAGCAAGATCTATAAGTTTATAGTTTTGAGTTTTCATATTTGAGGTCGTTAACATACTATAAAAACTAATATAAAGTTTTAGCTTTAATCGTGTATCAAAGCTTATCTTTTTAGAAAAACAGTATATTTCTTATTTGATGTCACATAAAAATATTTTTTAAATGAAAGCTATAGATCTCATCGAGAGCTCCAAATAAAGAGTACCTTCATTTGACACGATACAAAACCGATATTATTTTTCTAATATGACAAGCGCTATTACGTCATTATTATGCTACTAAAATTTTATATTATTTTTTTAGCATTTTAACGACTCGAAATGTGAAAACTCAAAAATATAAAGTTGTAGATCTCATTGAGAGCTACAACTTTAATATAAAAAGTATTTTTATTTCACACCATATAGAAAAAAAATATTATTTTTCTAATGAGACAAGCACCAGTATGTGGTTATTATGCTCCTGAAGTTTATATTAATTTTTTGAGCATCTTAACGTCCTTAAATAAAAAAAACGCAAAACTATAACACATTGAGAGCTACAATTTTCATATAAACTTCATCTTCTTCCGATACCGTATCAAAAAGTTATGATTTTTCAAATGTTCGGTCTAGTCACGCCACTCCCGGTGGGCGACAGAACAATATTGTCACACTAGCAGGAGTGGCGTGACAGCTTTTTTCACGTCGAAAATGCCGTCTAACGTGACGGATGTTATCATGTCAATGCATGTTGCGTGACCAAAAGGGTTAGATCCGCAAAAATTTTTAGAAACGATTATTATTGAAATATTGAATAAAAAAATAAAAAAAATCCGTTGAAGAACCCCATTGAATTCTTCTGACTTATTCTGCTTCTCATATGCTCTCAGAGGAGAAATGTAGCCAGTAATCCCAACTGGAAATCCGACTGATTCCAAATCATATCCACAATATCGTGAGCAGCATGCGACCATCGCATTTGAATGCATGCGTTAACCACATCTTGAGGAGAAGTTAGCTCTAGATCTTCATTACCTGGTAATAAAAAAGCTAGACAGTATATGCATATTCCTTGGTTTCACACAGCCTATAATAAGTTAAAAAACAAGAGCCTTTTCAGTATGAAGAAGATTCCGATCAGTAAGAACAACAAGGCCAAATTGGCTTTCTGCACGCAAAACAAAACCCCTGTCAACTTTGCCAGGATCAGACATTATTCTATATCCGCTTTTCAGATTTCTAGAGTCGATTTGTATCATAATTTATTTCTGTAAACCATTGCAAAAGAAAACACCAGACTTTCGTTGCTGATGCAGATCGATTAAAAACTTTGCATCAGCATCCATGTCATAAAAGTGCTGGTAGTACTGAAGAAATATCAAAGATGTTAAAGAGTCGGTGCTTCTTTTCATGTGTATCAACTCATCTCGTTGGCCAACCATCTCAAAGATACGGCTAGCCATCACAACTATATTTACATCGGCCACAACTCCGACCAATGACATCAGTTCCATTATTTTCTGCGCCTTGATGATGCATTTAAAGCTCACGCATGACCAAAATCATACTCATTGAACAAGGTGGCATTGTTGATCCAGTCTTTTCATCTCCTGTCTACATGTAGCTTGGTCCAAGAAACTCTCACAAGCCTCAATCAGAACATCGGTGGCAAGGTAGGATGCTCCTGCGACTTCAACATATGCAGAAACGACATGCTCAGCGTATCAACATCAGAAAGCTTTCTACTCTCCTGTATGATCCTCAGGACCGTGGAGGCCAGGACAGGCATCTGATCTCTCGCAAGCGCCAACGCTAGCCTCATCAGTGAGGTACAGTTGAGAAGATTGCTGTTAATTTGATAAACTGAGAGAACCATGTCACATGCCCTCTGAAGCCACCTCCAACTAGCCATGTAGGACAGCGACACGATCATACAATTCAGTACCCGCGACTCAGGAAGACCAATAGACCATGAAGCTTCTTGTAATTTGCTCAAACATTGCAGCGCCTGTTCGACATTTCCATCCCTCATAGTCATAGCACAGTGCCACAGTCCATCTTCCTCAAACAGAGTTTCACGGGATGGAGCCTCCCATGGCAGAACCTTACTGGTGTTGGTGCTTGCGGAGATATACCTCCTCCATCTCGATGACCAATAGCCATTGTCCTGGAACAAGAACAAAAGCATTCATCTTATTGGCCACAAAAGCAAGCCAACTATGCACAAGTATGTATACCTCAAACTGTTTCCAAGCAGTGTATTTTTACAGGCGAGGTAGCTCCAGTAGCTTGAGGGAGGGACGCGAGGTGCAGGTAGCGGCAGCACGCCAGAAACAAGCTCCTCATTCGAGGTAGCGTGGTCTGGTGGGCGAAACGACTGAAGGGCGGCGGCGCCGGCGAAGGAGGGCATCGAGAGGGTCTCTCTCTCCGGTAGTCCGGTGTGAGCCGAGACCCGAGACGAATGGGGAAACAACGTGCAGCCGTCTGATTGTGTCTCAGCTGGATCGGTGGGCCCCACCCTCCTTGTCCACCCTTTCTCTTTCCTCCGCTCTCCCCTCTCTCTCGCCCTCGTTTGCTCTCGTCTCTCAGAGCCGTATCTGCTTCGCCTCGCTCGGGCACCGCCGCGCGCTCACCTATGCGGCGGCCGCTTTGCTCACCTAGCAACGCCCGGTGACATCTTGCCTTGCACTACGCGTGGCTCTCTTGGCCGGTTTGGAAGGTAAAACCCCAACACCCTCCCCAAAACTTACTTGAGTTTCAGTTGAGGTTCCGCTTTGCTCACCTAGCAACGTGTAGCAGAACCGTCTGGATTATATGGCCCACATGTGCATATCATTGTCTTACAGACTTCTGGTTGCTACACTCGGATCCTCGAAAATGTGAACCGGTCTGCGCTACTAGAGAATACAGTACTCCACCATCCTACGTCATTCGTGATATTTCCGTAAGGTGGGTACACGCTACTCTCACCATCTCCCACTCCCAGTGCGCAGTTAGCTTTTTACATAATGGAATAGCCGAGGTCTTAGGCTTACCAGAGTATGTGGCCAATACTACAAAGTCTCGACGCACATAGGTCTACAATGGATGGTCCTTAATCGATACAGATAGGACAAGCACGACTAGGCAACCCTGTCAGCTTAAACACCAAGAAAA
Organism: Saccharum hybrid cultivar R570; assembly: GCA_038087645.1. NCBI lineage: Eukaryota > Viridiplantae > Streptophyta > Magnoliopsida > Poales > Poaceae > Saccharum > Saccharum hybrid cultivar. Next base: position 15,654,404 of record JAQSUU010000402.1, read on the forward strand.
TTTCCATGTCCCATCCGGTCTCAAGTTATGCAAATTCATTATTTAACACTCAAGACACGCGACCGTGGCCGCGGCAGCTCGACAAAGTAGAGCCCGCCAGTGCGGCGACGCTCCGGCCATAAGGGCCCAGTAGAGACTAAACTGATGACGGTGTTAGCACGAGGGGCTCCTCGCGACTTCAAAATACCAGACAGTTGAACCAGGAAGGCGGCGGAGCTAGGTCATCGACATTGGAGACGAAGGCAGCGTCGTAGCTCATGGGCACAGCGGCGTTCTGACTCGTCTGGACTTCGACTAAAAGCCCTAGTTTGGTTTTAGATAATTAATGAAACCTAGCATTAACCTTTGTCGTGAGTGGTAATATGAGCTAGGTTGGTGTAATCCAAGTGATTGAGCAAGATGAGGTCCAGGGATGGCCATGTGTTGATGATGATCAAGCTCAACTTAGAAAAGAAGAAAGAGAAAAACAAAAATCAAGATGATTAAGGCAAAGGTATATGATAAGTTTTTATTTTGCACCCAAGACACCATAGAGGGTGTGAGTGACTTAGGATCGATAGTCGTACTATAAATAGGGAAAATCTTTGGCTAAACGGTTTATCGAGTGCCACTAGGTGACATGACTTTTGCATATGCATCTAGGAACCTAATGTGCTAACATGTGACGCTTGTAAAATGTTTTGAAAATACTAACACACGTGCAAACAAGTTTTACACTTTGTGGTTAGCAAGTTGGAAGCAAGGGTGAAGTGGTTGTGGACTTAGAAAAAGAAAAAGAGAAGGTCCACGACTGGACGCTGGCCGCGGGGTGGCCGGACTCACCCCAAGCGCGTCCGATCAATTGTTGCAGAGGTGTGCAGTAGGCCGAGAGGATCGAGGTGCGACCTGACGCGGTGCGTCCGGTCACCTTTCGAATAGAGCGGACTCAGGCGGCAGTGCGTGACCTGACGCGTAGGGGCTACATCAGGTCACAGCTGACGAACGGTGACGTCAGCGTCACGCGCATGAGCTGAGAGACGATGAGCTGACTGGATGATGAGGACATCGCCACGCTGGACACACCGACGCTATGGTCTTCCCCAAGTTGCAATTCGTCCCCAACTCAGCTGCCACGTCACCCTCGGATTCAGCAGACACGTCGTCACTGTTTTGGTCATAACTCTCGCATACGACATCGAAACGGGGCGTTCTTGGATGCGTTGGAAAGGGGACGACGACGCCGTCATTTTGGATCTGGTCCCAGCCCCAGAAGGTCCGTGGATCATTCTGTGTGACCACGACAAGGTGCTGCGTCACCTATTTGGGCCAACTTGGCCATGTATCGTGTCGGGCCTTAAGCCTAAGTTGTGGGCGCCCAACCCCTGGCCGTCCTCAACCCTAGGTCGAGTCTTAGACTATAAAAACAGCCGCCACCGCTGCTAGACAATTGGGTTTTGTTTAGAGTTTAGTTTTCCATCGAGAAACTGAATCGTTCATTGTAACTGTGGTGACAAATCCTTTTACAGTGATCCAGGGCCCCTGTTCTTGATCTCCTCCACTGTGTCGATTAGTCCTTTGGAACCGAGTTCTTGAACCCATTGATATTTGCATCATTCATATTTGCAATTTCAGATTACGTGTTTTACCCTCTTGCTTGTGTTCTTCGATTCGCTTGCAGGAAAAGCCTTCTTGGCGAGGTCAATCAAGTTGTGCTTAGTTGATAACCAACGGAGCAGTGGTGTAACGGTTGCAGGGTTCGAATCGTGTCTGATTTGAAGCCGGATCGCCAACGTCGAGATCTCCACAAGTTGAACTTCCCGGTTACCTCTCGGAAGATCGGGCCTGTATCTCATCAATGGACGCTGGGGCGCGTCAGGTCATTCGTGATCGGACATGTTCGATCCATAAAAAACGTCTCTGGACCCTTTCCGGAAACGAACAGACTCTGAGTGGCCCGAGGTCAAGTGTAGTGAGCGGTGTGCTCGGAACCTCGATGAAATAAAAAGGGGCAAGTGCCCGGAACCTCGAAAAGAAAAAGATACGAGGAAATAAAAAGGAGCAAGTGCTCGGAACCTCGATGAAAAAAAAAGAAAAAGTGTGAGAAGAGAGGTAAAAATGGACAAGTGTCCGACAGTAGAATTAGGGGTACAAGATACCCACCTGAGAGGAAAAAAAAGCAAATATAGAGCACCTCATTCTCCTCAAGAGCTTTAAAAGCAAGAAAGGTACGTATCCCCTCAAAAAGAGCAAAAGTAGAATTAGACTTTCATCATTGTTATCATCACTACCACCATACACCATTTATTCGCCACACATGCACATCTTGATTTGACTTATTGGCTTGTTTCTCTGGATCCATGGTTTGACTATGCAATAAATGTCTTGTAAGTATGTATACTTTATCTCCCACCGATGAGCTCCAGATATCAAAAGCCTTATTAGAATAGGATGAGAGAGAAGGCAATGTCACTCTGCCTTATACCACAAATACTACATACTTTGCTTTGAGAGAAGGCAGACATCATTACTGCCTTGGTGAGGATCCAGAAATACCACAAAAGAGAGACCTGAGAGAGTCATACAAGGAATCTCTGAGTTTTATTTGAAAATCTGCAAAAAACTCCAAGAGCTATAGCTAATCAAGAATAAGAGACATGGCGCTTGACTAGACTGTTCTATCTTTTAACCGCTCAAGACAAAGGTGACGGTTGCAAGCCCCATGGTAAAAGGTATAATGAGTAAGTTTTAAGTCTTGACAGTTTACTTTAACTCAGAGATGAGACTCTATTTGAAAGCATGTGTACCGTCAAAATTCAAAGGCATTTCAGCAACTACTGAGTCTCTCCTTGCTCAGGGACGAGCAAGAGGTAAGCTTGGGGGAGTTTGTTGACGGTCCTTAAGTATCAATTATAACTATCAAATAAATAGAGAAAAGGATCTAAATGAAACCAACACCTAGACTTAGGGTTTTATCTAACAGAATTCCACGAGTTTTGCTGTTTATCTATTTCTGCAGGGGGTTATCAGGAAATACGGAAGAAAGGCCCACATGTCGGATTAATGACGAGATATTAACCGAACACGTAATTATCTTACATCTAGAAGAGTCCAGAAGCCACGAGAACGAACGGGAGGCGTAACAGAGCCGGGGACAGGGCGCCCGCCCTAGTCCCTAGGGCGCCCGCCCTGCTGGCTCAGCCAATCAGGCTCCGCCTCGAGGATTATGCTCCACCGACCTAGAGGATCAAGGAAAACCACACGATCAATGTCGGTTTGATCCAACGGCCCAGATTCATCCGAAAGGGCTATATAAGCAAGGCCCCTGCCCCTGGAGGAGAGGCCCCTCGTCTCATACTTCAAACCCTAATTCAGGAGGAGAGCCTCTGATCAAGTCCTAGAGCCACCACATCAACTAGATCTCTAGTTAGCATAGCTACATAGGATTAGAACTAGAAGGAGTCAATCTTCGATTGGTTCCCGGATCTGTCAAGAGGATTCTTGGTAATTCCTCTCTTGTTCTTCAATTGTTCATCATTGTTCTTCAATATTATGAATATGACTTTGTTCTATTTCAATATATTGATTATGACTTTGCTCTACTTGATTATATTTGCAATTATATTGTTCTTAGTTTATCATAGTTATATGCTTGGCTTAGTTAGATTGGAATTATATACATGCCTAGGATCGTATAGCGTTTATCCATGTGTACAGTGGGTGAATGATAACTATTGTGTAGACGTGGTGTCTATACCGTATTTATCTGCGATTGCACCCTATATGCCGGATTGTGGGGTAGTTCGCGATAGTGACAGCTTCGTTGATTCTTATATAGTCCCCCTCTCATGTATAGGGCAGGCAGAGCAACACTATTACAGGGGAGTGATTGCTATGTTCTTCATCTTCCTTGCTAATATTCACTATGCATGGATATAGTCTTTTCTCACCATGATTGCCAAGTATAATTGCACTAACTATGATATGCTAGACTTTATAGTTAATAATAACTTAGGGAATATCTTTGTAGTTCATCCTAATTCCATGCTAATGACTTGCTAGAATATCTGTTGAGGTGCTTATCATTATTATATGTGGCTAGCTGATCAGATTAATTATCTTTGTCACCATTATCACTTTACCTTTACTTAATGTGACATTTATACCTGTATAAAGAGATTGATAAATACTCTCGGTTATACATGCAATGATGTGTACTCAGTTCCATATTCTCATTCCATTATCAACCATGATACTTAGAAATCCCTTCCCAGTGGTAAAAATATAAATAACGATACCTGGAATACTTCCCGGTTAAAATGCTACATCGGTATTAATCTGTGCGCTTGCAGATCCCTTTTATTATTTATCTTGATGAGCAAATGCATATTTCAATACCGCGTCTCTCATGTCATGCTGGGGATGACAACTTGGCTTAAGTGGCATGAGGGATAGGTTTGACATTTTTGGCGCCGTTATCAGAATTAGAAAACTAAGTCTACTTTTGGTAGTGACGTTAAGAATGCCCAACAGCTACAAGGCCAAGATGATTGTGAAGGATGCCCATTTTCAAAATCGCTGGGAAGTAATTGTTCTTGAGTTGGAGCACAACCATCCTTTGGATCCTAGCTTGCTTAAATTTAAGAGGCATTTGAAGAACTCTCCTTTTTTATAAATCCACCTCGAATTTGTGAGTCTGAGGGACCTCAACTCTTGTACATTCAAGCAGAGTTGGCAATACTGGTGTAACGTCGTCTTCTACACATCTTGAATTCAAAACCAAAATAGACAAAAATAGGAAACTGAAACTGGCAGAAGGAGACTTAGAGGCCCTGTTGGATTTTCTCAACAAAATGCAAGATCAAAACCCTTGTTTCTTTTACAGTTTAGATATGAATGAGCAAGGGCAGCTAAGGAATGTCTTTTGGGCTAACACCAAATCACGCAGTTCATACAATTACTTTGGTGATGTTGTTGCTATTAATGTCACAAACTTTAGTAATCAGTATGTGCAGATTGTGTCACTCATGGGCATTAACCACCATGCACAGCCAGTGCTACTAGGTTGTGTCCTGCTTGCTGGTAGATTTCTTGGGGCTTATGTGTGGCTTTTTGCTACATGGTTGAGATGTATGAATGTCAAGCCACCACATTCAATAATTACAAACTACTGTCATGGTGTAGCGATAGCTATTAAAAAGGTTTTCCCTAACGCACGGCACCGTTTTTGCCTTTTGCACATCTTAAATGGGCTTCCTGAAAAGTTGGAAGAAATGGAGAACAAGGATGAAATTATTTCCACATTCACCACACTGGCCTGTGATTATGTTACTATTCCTAACTTTGACAGAGAGTGGCAAGATACCATCCAACATTTTCATTTAGAGGGAAATGAATGGCTGTCCAAACTATATGAGGTCAGGATGCAGTGGGCTCCTGACCTCCTGTTTATGTTAAGGACTCGTTTTGGGCAAGAATGTATGTCACAGACAGAAGTGATAGTGTATCTGACTATTTTGATGTCTGGTTGACGTCAGGAACCTCTTTGAAAATGTTTGTAGAGAAGTATGAGGAAGTTGTTAAAGGCAAATTAGAAAAAGGAGTATTATGAAGATTTACGATCAGCTCAGATGAGGCCACCAATGCTGACAGGGTTGCCTGTGGAAGATCAAGCAGCAAAGTTGTACATTGCAGAAATCTTTCAGAAATTCTTCAATGAAATAGGACATTCATTTCATTGCAATTATAGTATACTTGACCGGAATGATTCAGTGGTTACATACATAGTTTCAGAGCATATCGATCAAACAAACAAGGTAGATTACAAAGTTGCTTATGATAAGTGTTCAAGGTCACATATGGTGCCTGGGTCGTTTGGTTCAATCCAAAGGAATATTGTGCAGGCATGCACTCACTGTACTGAGACAGGAGCTTGCGCTGATGATTCCACAAAAGTACATCATTCATCGCTGGTGCAAGGACTGCAAACAAACCTGTGCTTCCATATCCCAGCCTATCTCAGCAGGTAATCAGGAACTGGGAAGCTACGATGATCTCTACAAACTTGGCCACCAATACTTTGCAGAGATTGTGGAATTTGGTTCCATGAACTCAGAATCAAAAGAATATGCTTTGTCAATCATTAGGGAAATCAGGGATAAAGTGATTTCATATGAGAAGTCACTAAGAGATCAAAGGGTTTACAACCATGTTTCAACGGCCAACTTTGCATACAATCCTGTGAACGAGGATTTTACTGATGATACTTTGCCCATCTCTCTTAATAAAAAGGGCTGGGATCTTACCCATGGCCAATCCAAGCGTTCCTGAAAGAAGCTGGCGACCCCAACTGTTCTTGATACATTGAAAAAGAAAACTAAAAGGGCATATAACAAGAGGAGGAATGCCACTGCAAACACCCTAAACACAGCTGTCACTGCAACTGACAGTGTAACTGATGGCACAAATGTATGTGATGTAATTAGATTTGTACATTTGGCTATAAATTATTGTTTTGGTTGTTTTGGAAATAAAGTTTTTCTCTTATTTTTTATTGGGTCCAGCAGAATCCTGTAAACGAGGGATGGCAGTTAACGTCAACTGGTGCTCCAGAAACTTTCGCTTATGGAGTAATTCCAGATATAACCTTTTTCGTTTTTGTCTTCTCTTTGCTCTTTCAGGAGTTGGTGGAATTCACTTATACTAACTAAGACGGTCTTCAACAACTGCAACCAAAAATATAAGACTCATTCGTCCTTTGGTAGCGCTACAGACAAATGGTTCAATTTCTATTTTTGATCTTCTCCAACAACGAGACCCAAAAGATAACCCTTTATGCAAACAGATCTCCATGAGAGATGATATTCAGATTTGGGTTATGCCTCTCCTAACGCCTAAAATGGATCTTTCATATAAGTACTCTGTTGAAGACTATATGTACCCATTTAGAGTTTATGTTCCACAGTGGATCTCCTGTTGGAGACAACCTAGCGTTCATTTTTGCATGTGGAGACCATTTCATTTGATTTGTCACAATACAACAATGCCCTGAGCTTCCATTGGCTTGAAAGAAGCAGCAAATATTAGCTCCAGTGATAGCAGGTCTCAACAGTGGAATTATGTTTGCCTTCGAGGTCTTATTTAGTTCAAGCGTGTAAAGTTTGGAGATGTAATATCGGGTGTCACATGGGGTGTTCAGATACTAATAAAAAAACAAATTACAGAATCCGTCAGTAAACCGCGAGACAAATTTATTAAGCCTAATTAATTCGTCATTAGCACGTGTTACTATAGTATTTTATTGTCAAATTATGGACTAATTAAGCTTAAAAGATTCGTCTCGCAAAGTAGTCGTAATCTGTGCAATTAGTTATTTATTTAGTCTATATTTAATACTCCATGCATGTATTTAAACATTCGATGAGATATGATATAAATTTTTTTCGGGAGGAACTAAACGACGCCTAAGTTCTGACAACCTCTCGTAATTGGGAAAAACTACGGCTGATGGATCAGGTTTGACCTTGCCTGGGACTTTGGGAGCCAGTGACCACCTGCCTGGGACGATGGGAACCGGTGACCACCTGAACGGTGAAAAGAAAGGGATCTGTGCAGTATGCATGTGGCAAAGTGACATCTACCATCTCTGAAGCAATTTGGTCGAAAGGGTTCTGTGCAGTATGCATGTGCCTGTTTAACTGTCGAGCTGTACATAATCATTTTTTTTTTCTTCCATGGATATTTGCTGCTCCCGATAGATTTACCTGAACCTGTATAAGGGTCAGATGCCCCTGAATCGATCTCAATTTCTCAAATAATCACCTGACGATGTTTCCCTTTATATCCCTCGTTAAATGGTATGCGCTTCTCTGAACTCTGATGAAGTCATTTGTAATCTGAGGTTTGTTGCTTATTTGTTGTCCAATAACGTCATACCCTGGAGCTGGGATCCAGCAAGTTGATCCCAGGAAATCTCTGAGCCTGGCGAGGAACATACATCTAGGGAATTGACATAGATGCTGTACAACCCATTGATTTGCTCTGTCCTTGTGCAGGAACATAACAGCTGGCTCCGCTGCATCCCAAGGCTGAGACTACCCGCAGTGGGTACTCTAAAACCATACTCTAAAGCTTTAGAGTATGAATATAGAGTAAAAACTGCTGCACTGGATACTCTAAAACGATACTCTATCCTTTCTCTCACTCTATATTTAGAGTAGTACAGTGCTTACTCTATACTCTATAGTGGCGGGGCCCACTAGCTAAACAAAGGGAAAAAAATGCTATAACTCACAAGCCAAAAATCCAAATTAAATTTCGATTGCACCATTAAATTCGTCTCAATAAATCCTTCAAAACTAGATCACACATGGATATATTTAGATAAAGTGACAAGTGTGTCCCACAGTGGATAGAGTGGATAGAGGATGATATAGAGGATGGATGTGTGCGGAAGAATTGAGTATAGAGGAGAGAATCTTACTGACTAGGACGTATAGAGTATGAATACAGAGGTTCATGAGTGCGGGTAGTCTAAGCTCAGCCACTTGTGGCGCCCCTTCGTCTCCGGTCATCGAGCTCGTGCCACGGCCGTTGATCCGCCTGGGACTGCCGTCTAGCCTGCTCCGGTATGCGGATCTTGGCGTAAAACTATTATCCATAACATGCCATCTCATAAATTTTACTAGTTATTTGCACCAGCATTCACATGCTATATACTGCATTCATTTCAAACTACAAGTTGTTTTGTTTTTCTGCAAGTATATATATATTCTTGCTATACATCTAGATATTCACTCTATCTAGATATACATTAGTTTAGAATGGATGGAGGAGTAGTTAGTAGCGTGTGTGATGGCGCACCCTGTCCATGCCATGATGCAATTGCGTTGCCTCCTCTGGTGTGTTTGAAAAAAAGGAAAGAAAAAAAAGCAGCTTGCAGCACTAGTTGTTAAAATATTGTTTCTTCTTTCTCGAGAATACTAAACTTGCAATCACTTTGGCCTCACGCTTTCACTTGCGGAAGCAAATTCATTGTAGTGTGCACGGGTGCAGATGCAGTCATGAGAGAGAGAAAGAGAAAGGGGTACTTCGTAGAATGATGCACTGGGAAACTGAAAGATGACTCCGGCAATAGAGGTGTATGGAATGACGCAAAATGTTTTTCTACTGCAACCTGCAGGCCTCACGTGTTGCTCCTTGAGATAACACACAGAAAATCTCTGGCGTAGGCTCGCCACGCCAGCAAGGTTTGTACTCTCTCAACTCTAAAGTCATCATCTTGTTACAAGGTTTTTACTCTGTCTGGCTGGTTATCACCTGCTATGCTATCTCAATCTATCTGTCTCTCTACTCTCCTTTTATCATAAGTATAGTACGTCTAGTTATCACCTACTGGAACTGTGCCACTGTAGTTTTCCCTGAAGAACTCTTCGGTCAGGTTCAGTTCCCTAAATTTGTCCTCAAAATCCACCATGCAAAAAGAAGATTCCCACCACATCAAAATGCTGGCACATGTACAGAGTACTAAATGTAGATGAAATCAAAAACTAATTACACAGTTTTATTGTACTTTGCGAGACGAACGTTTTAAACCTAATTAATCAATGTTTGATAATTTTTACCAAATAAAAACAAAATATTACAGTAATTCGGGTGCCGTCGATTTGGGCAAACTAAACGAGGCGTTCATCTTGTCCAGGGGCGACGACGGCAGAGAATATCTTCTCGCCGCGGCGGCCACGATGGCCCACACGTCAGCCGCACTGGCTTTACGACGAGTAATAAGTGCAAAACCTTGAGCTGCGCGCAACCGTTGACAAGTAGTCCGTGGCAAACATCAAGGAGGTCGGTCCTGTTCGCGGTCCCGGCCCAGATGCAACCAGCACTGGCCTCGTTTAGTTGCCGATTTCTATCCTAAATTTTACTATAAAAAAAAGAAGATTCTCGTCATATTAAAATACGGACACACGTATAAAGTATTAAATATAGATGAAATTAAAAATTAATTACACAATTTTGTTGTACTTTGCGAGACGAACATTTTGAGTCTCATTAGTTAAAGTTTGGATAATTTTTACCAAATACAAACGAAAATGCTACAACGCACATTTATTACGCACTGTTCCAACTCGAGTGCCTCGAATTCAGAACTAAACACGGCCCTAGAAAAGATCAAAAAGCCTCCTCCAGTCCTCCTACAGCCAGCACTGGTTCAGAAAATCAGATTGGTCTGTCACTTGGTTTAATAGCATCTCCCAGAGTTTGCCAAAATTCACTTGGCAAATATCATGATTTGGCAACTCGCTAAAATATATGGCAAGTGAAAAAATAGACTCTTTCTAAGAGTTTGCCATTTGGACTTGGTAAAATAAGAAGAGACCCGCTAAGCGAACGAAGAGCCCCATTAAGAAACGAAGAGCCCCGCTAAGAAACGAAGAGCCCCGCTTAAATTTGCACGTGAAGCCGGATGCGCGCTCGCGCTCAGCGCGCACATATGCGCGTGGAGGAGGGAGATTTGCCAAGTTGTTAAAATTTGCCAAGTTGGATGTCAAACTGTTGGAGCACAATTTTTTCTGTTTTGCTAAAAATAGATGGATATCAAGTTGATTTGGCAAACTCTTAGGAAAACAAGATAAGACGAACTATGTAAACCATGAGTTGATGGACTACCGTGTTTCTATGGATCAAAACGTCCTAGAGAGAGTCCGGGTCATGTACTCTTGTCAATCTGATCCCATCCTAAAGAGTTTCATATCGATTTTGGTTTCTCAATAGGAAACGACGGTGATTCTGTTTCTTGGCAATTTCATATCAGTTTTTTACTCGTAGATGCATGCTGTCTTATATACAAAAATTATAGCCAATCTCTTAAGCTTTGGATACCGAGTAAATGAAATTTATTAAAGCCACCTTGATTCAAGTCTTTCTCAACATTCGATTTTGGATGCCAAAGTTCCATCTTTTCAGTAAAAAAACTTCTAGGTTGGGTCTCTCCATTTCTTTCTAAGAAAATTTATTGATTGCATAGTGGACTCGACGTACGACATGTTCTACGCTAAATTTGATACAGTATATGTACTTGAAACTGATCTTTCGAAAAAGATATGTACTTGAAACTTACTAGTCTCTTAATTTTAAACACAAAGTCTGTTTAATGCAAAAGTATGTTTAATTGTATTAATGCAATGGTCTGTTTATAATACTGTACCCGAAACTTCTTTTTTCTTTAAAAAAAGGCGTGAGGGTTTGTTCAAACTCAAAAGGTGCCAAAAACCCAGCTGCCGGCTCGGTGACTCACTTTCAGCCTCCACTCCACTCCAGTCCACGCATCCCACCGAAATGGGGAGGCTGCTCCCTCGCCACCCTTCCCCCCTCCTCCTCGCCGCCGCCGCTGCCGCGGCGATCTGCATCTCCAGCAGCAGCATCGCTGCCGTCCGGGGCGCGCCGGTGTACCGCGCGGACTACCTGGTGGACGGGAACCAGCTGGTGGACATGCAGTACCACATGGGCCCCGTCGTGTCCGAGTCGCCGACCAACCTCTACCTCATCTGGTACGGGCGGTGGGAGGCCGCGGCGCAGGCCGTGCTCCGCGACTTCCTCGCCTCGCTCTCGGCGCCGGCGCCGTTCCCGGCCGTCTCCGACTGGTGGGCGCGCACGCCGCGGATGTACGCGGACCAGACGGGCGCCAACGTGACGGGCACCTTCGCCGTCGCCGGGGAGCACTCCGACGCCGGCTACTCCCACGGCGCGTCGCTCCGGCGCATCGACGTGCAGTCCGTGATCCGGTCGGCGGTGTACGCGTACCCGGATCCGCTGCCGCTGGACCCCTACAGCGGCGCGTACCTGGTGCTGACGTCCCCGGACGTGCAGGTGGACGAGTTCTGCCGCGCCGTCTGCGGCTTCCACTACTTCACCTTCGCGTCCGTGGTCGGGGTCACGGTGCCCTACGCGTGGGTCGGGAACAGCGCCACGCAGTGCCCGGGAAAGTGCGCGTACCCGTTCGCCGCCGCCGCCGAGTACGGCGGCGGGGGAGCCCAGGCGGTGCTGCGGCCGCCCAACGGCGACGCCGGGGTGGACGGGATGGTGATCGTGCTGGGCCACGAGCTGGCGGAGATGTCCACGAACCCGCTGGTGAACGCGTGGTACGCCGGGGACACGCCGACGGCGCCGACCGAGATCGCGGACCTGTGCCTGGGCGTCTACGGCGACGGCGGCGGCGCGGGCGGCCTGGTCGGGAACGTCTCCCGAGCGCCCGATGGCAGCGCCTACAACGTGAACGGCGTCAACGGCCGGCGGTTCCTCGTGCAGTGGCTCTGGAACCCCGTCCGCGGCGCCTGCTACGGCCCCAACTCCAGCAACTGACCCGAGTCCCTCCTCGCGTGGGGCGAGGGCGGGCGGATCAGTTCTTCTTCCTCATGCCATTCTGGTCGATGGCATTGCAGAAATCCATGGTGGTCCCAATGGATGCAGACAGCGTTCGTTCACTTCCCTGTTGGTTGGGGAATGTCCACAGGAGACAGACGAGGATCAGATGAGATGATGAACCCAACCCAGTAATTTTGAAGCTGCACTGTATGAGATACATGGGTAGGAAACAATAAGGAAATGTCAATTTGTTGTTCGATTTCTTTTTTATTTTGCAGTATAATGTTAGTATGGTCAATTTGTCTTGCTTTCTGGGAGTCGAATTCTGTTTCAGCTCTCGAGCCTGCATCTCTTGCCTGCTGAAACAAAGTGGTCGCCTGCTTGATTGTTTTCACCTTTTGACTCTGCATGCTTTAGTCTGGTGATCATGGTAACTCTGCAGCTTGGTCTCCTTGCCTCCGTCTCTGATGACCTCTCTTTCCTATTTTTTTTCTTCTGACAACTTGTTCCCCTCTCTTGTAGACTTGCAGTTACAGACTTATTATTATTACAGTGGACAGCGAATTAGGAAGTGTAGTAGTCCTGTACTACTGTTTTAGTACATTGGTTCAGATTTCAGAGGGTGTTTAAAGGGCTTCTTTTACTGTTGCAGTTATATGCAGCATTGAATTAGGGAGCGGAGAGATGTCTTTACTGTTGTAATCACACTGCACATTGTATCAGACATTTTGACAGCGAAGGATTCATCTTCTCAGGGCCTCCGTATTGACATGAGCTTCTTCAGCAGGCAATCGCAGTGGTCACGTAGCAGCATGGTGTAGGCTACGACAGTGGCTAAAAGTTCAGAGTCACTTCTAGCACATTGAGCCATTATCTGACACTCCCAAACTCCCCAATTCAAACCTAAATTAGTAAATTTGCAGCCATTCAGTCCCCACTACCAACATAGTAGCAAGTTACTACTCTACTGTCAAGGATTTAGCGCAAAACAAAAAACCTATGTACTCGAGAAATATAGACAGTGCAGATGTAACACCCAATAATTTTCTTTTCGCAACTAAACGCAGGCAGTGTAAAACGAAACCTATGATTTAACAGGGCCAGTCTAGACTCTAGAATTAACACATCACATGTTTCGAATGCACACCTACCGTCCTACACAAACAGTCAGGACTCAGGACCCAATACTCAAATGCCACAGGAAAGTTTATGTTCGGTTACTATTTTACTACTTCTATTTTGTCACAAATCACTAGCAAATGTTGCTAATGTTAGCAAGTTCATCACTAACAAGTGACTATTCCCGATCATACATCTGCAATTCACACAAGAGACAAGAATACTGATAAGATGCCATTATCCATCTAGTTCTCATCCACCTCTTCTTCCAAACTGAAGAACTCAAAGGATTCAGACAGTGAAAAAGATTCCAACATCCAGCCACTAGCATTTCTTAGGCATGCCATTGCACGCGCTGAAACAGCATGGAGTATTTGAAAGAGTATTTAAGGTTCAACACGTAGATAGAAACTTAAGCTAGGACAACTAACACCCGTGATAGAAATATTTTGACAAGGTGATTCAACAGCTGATACATGACACTTTCAGATGGCACTCCAGAATGTCGCTTTCCAAAGCTCACATGGTAAACTTGGAGATGAACTTCTTCTTTGACCTCAGCTGAAAAGTAATATTAGAGGGAAAATCAAAGAATGAACAAAAACAAATCACTACACTGTATGGTTCAACAAATTGTTCTAAAACAGGACATGGTTCAAAAGAGTAGATTTATATAGACTAATTAAGAAACTAGAACAAGCATTACATGAAAATAAATGAGCTTGGATAGTAAAATCCATTGACATCTAAACTGGTACAATGCTATTGATATAACTTGAAACGGTGATGCCATTTTATATCAACTCTTACACCAGCATCATATGATGACTGAGATCATAGCATAGCATGGGCGATGCAACAAAACCAAGAATATTTTTTTCTCGAGTACGCAAAAGATTTGTGCATAATTGTGTTAAGGTAGAAGAGTAAATCTAAGAACATTAACAATAACGATGTTGGCATACCGTATACTTATAGAACACTTGGATGGCAGGGGAAAACGAGGCTTAATTACCTCGTTGCTGCGGCCACACTTCTTCTTGCGGCAGTTTTTGGACCTGGGGGGAAGGCGCGCATAGCACCTGTGAAGACATTACAGGCACAGTTTTAAGCTAAAGAAAGAAGCTGAAGAGTCACATAATAACACAAGAGTAAACAAAGCAAAACTTAGTAAATGAACAAACATGTATAAATGGAAAAAACAGTGAATAGATAAATTTGCTGTGTTTAACTTGAGGCAACTGTGCATGTCTTATGATTCATCATTAGATTTGACAATAACTATACAAACAAGGCGTGGCTGTGTAATGAGGTCAACTATCTAATCTAACTGAAACAAACAAGCCAGAATCAAAGGGCATGTATTGAGCTCCATTTTGCACATCATGTCATACATATCATTGCATCAATCTCATTACATTTACTTCATTTGCATGCAGTGAACACAGAGGACCGGAGTACCGGACCATATACATGAAAATAGAGAGCGACCACTTGGGTTCAGACGTTCAGTTACCTCGATCTAACAAGACAATGCAGCCACCACACATACTGTACGAAATTATAACATTTACAGAAGAGATCAGTAGAGTTAGCAGAATTAAGGCCTCAATACGTACTTGCGGCAGATCATCTTGCCCTCATTGTGCTTGCGGGCAAGGTTGATGAGGTCCCACGGGACGCTCATGAGGGGGTAGCCGCCCCTGCCGCCGCCGCGGAGGCGGAGCACCAGGTGCAGCGTGGACTCCTTCTGGATGCTGTAGTCGGCCAGGGTGCGGTCGTCATCCAGCTGCTTCCCGGCGAAGATGAGCCGCTGCTGGTCCGGCGGGATGCCTGCAAATAAATTAGTTAAACAACAGTTTCCATGACCAGTTATTCGCTACATAGATCAAAATCCGAGGTTGGAAACAGGGATCTGATCAGTTCAAATAAGCTGTGGAGTTGCCAAGAAGCCGATCATGCCACCCCCGACTATATTAACCCCAAGAAGCGCAAAGATTATTAGTAAAGTAATAACGCAAAAACGCAACCAAGCCCTGTGCTTGACCGGATCAAAAAGAAAGTTTTGTTTTTGAGTTTAATCTAACCAGATCGAAACATCAGAGTGCTCTGTTCTAACCCAAAATCATCAGGATCGGACACGGCGCACGATCAGTAAACCCAGAACATGTGAAATTCCAAAGCGTGCAAGGGAAAGTAATAAACATATGAAAAAAGACCAAACTTTCAAGCATTAAATGGTGGAAGTTGCAGCCCGCGTAGTCACACAAACGGAACACCGAAGAGAGACAGAGAGAGGAGGGCGCGATCAACCCAACCACATGCTGACATGCACATCGATGATCAAGTAACTGGCTACAAGAACACATTGAGACCACAGAAAGGAACAGAGGCTTTCGACTTTGGAGCAGCGGATAGGAGACGCTGAAAGGAGCAAGCTTTCGACTTTGCTGCTAGTTTACCTTCCTTGTCCTGGATCTTGGCCTTGACGTTGGCGATGGTGTCGCTGCTCTCGACCTCCAGCGTGATGGTCTTCCCCGTCAGCGTCTTCACGAAGATCTGCATCTCCGCCAGTGGGTTGCTCGCTCGCTTCGTCCCGCTTTCCCTCCCCTACGCCCGGGGCGGGGTTTGTGTTGTGGGGGTGGCGGCGGCGGAGTGGAGCGGTGAACTGGTGATGATCAGGGACGGACACGTCGTCTCCTTTTTGTAGGGATGGGAGAGGGTAACGCAGCCTCTACGGAACAGTAGGCTCCCCTCACGGTCACGGCCGGGCCGGGGACGGGGGAGTGGGGGAGTGGGTGGGTGACAGGCAGCACAGCGCGGCAGTAACGCGCGCGCAACGAAAACCCCTGAACGGCATGGTCGCCGGCCGTACGTAGGCAACGCAACGGCATAGACGAAGGCTGTCCGGGCTTTTCTGGGGCCGGCCCGGCCTAGGAAAAACGTGCTGGCCCAGTAGAGCACCGTAGTAGTTTTTTTCGAAAGATCAGCACCGTAGTAGTTTGTACACTTTGAATTGGCGTCCGTTTCATGCCATTTATCCACTCGGGGTTCGGGCTCGGCACATTTGCATTGTTTGAGTTGCTAGCTAGCTCAAAATAGATTTGACAAAAGAAAATATTAGAGTACTTCACCCTTTCTCTTTCCTCTATGCTCGCAGTGCAAGTTGTCTGCGCTGCTCCGTGTAGTCATGTACTCCCTCCGTATCGGATTTAGAAGTCGTTTAGGACAGCGACACGGTCTCCAAAACACAACTTTAACATCTTATTTTTATAAAAAATATTTATGGAAAAGTGATATATGTATACTTTTATGAAAGTATTTTTTAAGACAAATCTATTCATATAATTTTTATATTTACAAACTCAACAACTTAAAAGTTATTGATGATTTATATTCCCAATGTTTGACCCAAACCTTGTCCAAAACAACTTCTAAATCCAATACGGAGGGAGTAGCTTCCTAGCTTCCTCACCCACTCACGAGTCATGACACCAGCTGTTTTTCTAGACTTCACAGCAAACATTTATTCACATTGATGGAGAGGAGAAATATTAAAGGTTTGTTTAGATGCACTCAAATATACTCCAATCCACATAGATTGTGTTGGATTAGAGTAGAAACTAAAATGAACTAATTTTCCACCTTAATCCCTCTCAACCTGCCTGAATTGAGGTGAATTAGAGTGGAGCCAAACAAGCCATTAAAATGTAGAGACTAGAGATGCAGTTGCACATGTTAGGAGCAACCTCTTAACCCATGTGAATTAAGGTGAATTAGAGTGGAGACAAACAAGCCATAAAAAGGAGTAGAGCTAAACAAGCTATAAAAAGGTACAAACAAGCCATAAGAAGGTATAGACTAGAGATGAGCAGTTGCACACATGTTAGGAGCAAATTATTATGAAAGAAGGAAAAAGAGGACCAAATATTAAGAAAGAAGGCACGGAGGGTGCATATAAATCCTCCTACTTATCCTGGCGAAAGAAAAAAAAATACTTTGCACACCTTTTCTTGTGATTTGACTATTTATGATTTGGCTGCAATTATGGAAGATTTAGCAACCGTCACTTAACCGTTGGATTTAGCAATAGTAATCTAACCGATATTTTCTTTATGAACATGTAACTATACGATCGTTTTGCTGGCATCAACCATAGGTGTTTAGTATTGTATTGGCCGTGAGTTTGAGTTCATGAAGTTGTCATCGCTACAAGAGAAGCATGTTGGATAAAAAATTGGCATCCCTAGAATAGAAAGTATATTGGATCAAATTGAGGCAACAAGTCGTGAAAAAATTTGGGCCCTATTGCACATCTAGTTTTGATCCTACAAGGTAGCCAAAATAATGAACAAACGCAAGTATACGGAGAATTCAAACAACAAACCAAAGGCTCAATATGCATAAAAAAAAGTACCATTTCTTAACATGTCTCTGCCATGCAGCAGAATGGCATGAATTTTTCGAATAGCAAAACAAGGTTCAGCATCGAGTTGGAAATAAACAAGGGTAAACTAAAAACCCTGATAGCAGGTGCCGACTTTTATTCAGCTGACGGATGGCACTTTTGAACTTGCTAGCTTTCCCAACTAAAAACCCTGATAGCAGGTGCCGACTTTTATTCAGCTGACGGATGGCACTTTTGAACTTGCTAGCTTTCCCAATGTCTTACATGAGCTTCTTCTTTGCCCTCAGCTGAAAATAAGAGCAATGTTCGGAAACTATCAGATCAAAGGACTGATACATCATTATTGATTATTCCAACTTAATTAATAATTCTGTTGGCTGCTAGTTATTTAAACCTGCCTATGCATAAACTGTTGTAAAATATGGAATTATTGTTTAGCACAACAGATAGTATGTAGCATAATATGCAATGAAGTACAAAATTTTATTGATGTTGATGCTAGAAATCTTATTAGGCTAACCCTAGAAGGGTAGCTAAATAGTATTGCATACATGGGCCACATGGGCTAAGCCTGGGCCTAAACCTATACTCCAACAGCTGATGTATTACTATGGCCTTGTTTAAATTCAGGGTGTAAAGTTTTAGGTGTTACATTGACTGTTACATCGGGGTGTCACATGGCAGTGTTCGGATAGTAATAATAAAATAAATTATAGAAGTCCTCAGTACTCCACGAGACGAATTTATTAAGTCTAATTAATCCATCAGTAGCACATGCTTACTGTAGCACCACACTGTCAAATCATGGATTAATTAGGCTTAAAAGATTCATCTCGCAAATTAGACGCAATCTGTGCAATTAGTTATTTTTTAGTCTATATTTTATACTCCATGTGTTCAAGCATCTGATGAGATAGAAACTAAAATTTAGAGGAGGAACTAAACAAGGCCATATATATGCTCCCTCCATCCTAAAATAAATAAATAAACTTCTATAGAGTTATCCTAAGTCAAATTATTTTAAGCAAATCTATTTAAAAAAACATCAATATTTATGATACCAAATTAGTCCTACTAGATATATCATAGAAAATAATATTTTTGTAATATACTTCCTCCGTAAAAAAAACCAATTCTAGCTTTGAACCTAGAATTGCGTTTTTTTTACGGAGGAAGTATACTTATTTGGTGTCGTCAATGATATTCTACTTTTTCTATAAAGTTGATGAAACATAATATATCAATCATGACTTTTCCTATAAAGTTGGTGAAACATATAACATATTAATTTGACTTTAGTTGATTCTAGAAATTGATTTATTTTAAGAGAGAGTATATAACCGAAAGGACCAATACGAACTCAGAAAGTCGAGTATCGTGGAAATGACTGGCGAGAAAAACCTAGTATGTTTTGATTTGCGTCAATACGAACTCAGAAAGTCGAGTATCGTGGAAATGACTGGCGAGAAAAACCTAGTATGTTTTGATTTGCGTGAAGGACAGCAAATAGAAGACGCTAATGGATAAAAAAAATAATGAGTGTTCCTGATAATAAAATGATGATGACACCTGGGGCAGAGAAATTAAAAAAATAAGCAAGTCTCACCGCGTTGCTGTGGCCACACTTCTTCTTGCGGCAGTTTGCGGCCTTGGGGTGAAGGCGTGCATAGCACCTGAAAATCAAATCAAATACATTGGAAAAAGAAAACTTTAGCATCGATTCAACTTCTTATCAGCCAAACTTTGCAGATAGAAGAACAGCTAAATTTTGCAATATTTAGCTGCTGGAAAAGAAGGCAACTCCACAAACTAAACGATTCACTGTAGGCCGAACCATTTAACAATACCTACAATAACGAGTACTAGATGTACAACATCGAATAAAAATCTAACATTATGAAAGTATATCAAGATATAAAACTACAAATAAATATATTTCACATTTTCAATTCATGTGTTGGATTGGAATATATGTATGTAAAAATAATCTAGCACATGCATATGGTGACCACTACATTGAAGCCAATTTAGCAGATTGTACCATGCATTGAGCGGCATTATTAACTACACATCACAGTTCGTATAATTGCGCAACAGAGCTAATTAGCAGGTTAAACAGATGAGTATTAGACGATAAGGGTCAGACAGTTTAAACATGAGTAGACGATAAGGATCAGGCAGAGGTTACACGTACTTGCGGCAGATCATCTTGCTCTCATTGTGCTTGCGGGCAAGGTTGATGAGGTCCCACGGCACACGCATGGTGGGGTAGCCGCCACGGCCGCCGCCGCGGAGACGGAGGACCAGGTGCAGCGTGGACTCCTTCTGGATGTTGTAGTCGGCCAGGGTGCGCCCGTCATCCAGCTGCTTCCCGGCGAAGATGAGCCGCTGCTGGTCCGGCGGGATGCCTGCATGCACCCTCTCTCTTGCGTACGTGGCCAATTCAACGTTGTTAACGTGCACGTACATTTTTCACATAAAGAACATGTTACTCTTTTTACTTCATGTGACGTGCTTTGCTGTTGCTCTCTTTTTTCCTTCATGTGAGGAGGGACTTTTAACACTACTTATAAGGAAAATTAATGAATGTGTTAACCTTCAATAGTTACATGCATGTTGTCCGCTGCCTAGCTGATCTGAAAGGGTTATTTGGAGATCCAGAAGCTAGGTGATCAACACTAAATGGCAAAACCAGCGCAGGTATTGATCTGCTGTTACTCGTGTCAGCTGATTTGCCAGAGAAGTTAGTCTTTACCCTTTATGCAAAGAGCAAAAGACCAAAGCTGTTTTATGTATTTTAATTTAAATTTAGGATGTGCTTACTTCCTGCTGGAGATTGTGTTGGATTGGAGTTGGTGGTGTAATTTTAGCTCCTTTCTAGAAAGGGAAATAAAAATTAGCAGCAAGGACTGGATCTTTCTTCTATGCTGCATGGCCATCTCATTAGTTTTCTTCTAGATGCTAAAAAAAATTGAATTATTTGCTGAAAAGGAAAGAGCTTTCCTACGTCTGGCAAACAAATTGCATCTAGCTTGTTGTCGGAAATACATATTTTTATTACTATCTGAATCTAAATTCTTGTTATCTCTTATATGAATTCTCTCGAATTTACATTATTATTTATTGAATTTTTCACTATAATTCCTCCTTTACGAATGAACTTGTTTATGGACACGTGCGTGCCGCACGTGCCTGTCCACTAGTCAAAAACAGGCTTCAATTCTACTTTATAGACCATTTTCCGTCTTTTTAGCCCTCTTAAACCATATCGTCGCTCTTCACTGGTGGAGAGGCTACATCGCTACCGCTATCTAAATCCATGATAGCTCTATCAAGAAAATATAAGAAAATAATATTATTGGAATGGCTTTCTATAGGGATTGAAGTTGAGATAGACTCTTGGAGTTGATCAACGGTTACATCAGGTGATTGTATCCATAGAACATCTGCCGTAACATAGATAATAAATAAATAGGAATTAATATCATTCCTATTGCCATTAAAAAAGTAATTAGTTTTTGGCATTAACATAAATTTAGGACTAGTAATTAGTCCAAAAAATACTACTAATTCTACAGCAAAACCGCTCATTCCCGACAAGGCAAGAGAAGCCATTGAAAAGCTACTAAACATGGTAAAAGTTTTTGGCATTGGGATAGATATTTCCCCCAGTTCTTCGAGATAAACAAGACGCATTCTATCACAAGCCGTTCCCGCCAAGAAAAAAGTGTAGCACCGATAAATCCATGAGATAATATTTGTAAAATAGCTCCATTTAGTCCAATGTTGGTTATGGAACCAATTCCTATAATTATGAAATCCATGTGAGATATAGAGGAGTAGACTATTATTTTTTTTGAATTTTCGTTGATCAAGAGAAGTTGAAGCTGCATAGATTATTTGCACTGCTCCTATCATTACCAACCAGGGGGAAATAGATAATGAGCATGTGGTAACAATTGCATATTGACCCGAATCAATCCATATGCTTCCATCTTTAATAGAATTTCGGCTAAAAGCATCAGGATTGCTCTTGTAAAGTGTTTGTACTTATCTCTTTTTTTTCAACAACATACATGCATTGCACCATTTTCTCGAAAAATCGACGCACTCATTGGTACCCTTACCTATATAGTGTTCCTAATCACCGGCGAAGACTGGGCACTGCACGCATAAGGTTATGTAATGGGTCTCTCCAAAATTCATAAGAGTTAAGTTCACTGGCGGTCCTCAAACTTGTTTTACTGTGTCATCATGATTCCTAAACTCGCAAAACGCCTTTAGGTCATCAAACTTGTTTGCCCATGACATCCCGGTCCCTAAACTCATAAAAAGAGTATATCTAACAGAAGCTCAGGGCTAGATGAGACAACAACAATCAGTCGAAAAAGAGCAAAAAAAAAAAATCAAACGAACTTACCTATATTGCGGGCAAAGTATACTTTTTGATATGTTTATTTTTCTCCTTTGATGCAAGAGATCCAAAATAACCAGTAAAACAATATCTCCAAGTTCTTTACCCTCTTCTGTGATTTATGATTATTAAAATAAGAGAATGAAAATGGTAAGAAAACACGGAAGGGAAGATGGTGTTTTTTTCTTCCAACCATATACTTCATCTCGTTTTTCATAACTGGGCTCATATATTTTAGGATAGTGTAACCTATTTATTTTCGCTCAAACTCAAACCCAACCCAACCCACCCACCCACAAGGCCCAACTGGCGCGCCAACCGGTCAGAGCGCGTCGGCGTGGATGGCCGCAGCGGTGGCCTGCAGTTGATAGGCCAATCTAGGCCGGCCCAACTACGCGCCTTCGTTCGTCTTCCTCCGCTCGATGCAGCAGCGACTGCAGGCGGCGCTCGACAGAAAACAACACGGCGGCGACCGGATCTCGCCGGGAAAATTGAGGGGGGAGGGTTCCGGAGTTTGGTAGGACCTCCCTACCTCCCCTTTTAGTAGGCCCGCCGCTGCTTCAACCTCCAGGTCCAGGCACTAGGTCGCTCCTCCCTTCTCTTCCCGACGGCTCCTTGTCCATCGTAGATAGTCTCCACTTCTCCGAGGTCGCCACTTCCACGTATCCTTCTCGCCTAGTCGCCGGCCCGAGGGAATGGGGATCCATCCTGACCTGAGTGGATTCTTCTTTTCTTGGTAAGGAACCCTTTGCTTTCTTAGATGGATCCTTGGTCGGTCGAAGATCTTTGTTCTGCGGATTGTCCAAATCTCAATCTTCTTCTTCCTCCACGCAGGTAGTCGCGCAGATTCGGTAGCCGCGTGACGTCGTTGTGCTTGAGTCCATTCAGACATTGTTCTTATTTGATCATTTGATCAGTACTCCTTATTTAGCGCACGCAAGATCGAGATCGATCTTACTTGACTCCATAAGACGTATTGGGTTTTTTTACTCCAACGTAAGACTGGGAGTGAACCCGCATGCCCCAAGCCCGCCCTTCCATTGAACTGAACTAGACATCCTCAAGCGTCATCAATTCTAATGGATGATGCAGCAGGAAATATTCTTGCATCACTTGGCCGCGTGCATCTAGTTGATCTCATGGCCTCTGAGGGCCTGCCTTCTGACAACTATAAGATGTGTGTATCGACTCTGATGCAGTCGCTGGCTCAGTATTCGGCAGTCATCATTCAGCTGTCACCAGCTGATGGTGCCTTGTTGAGGTCAGGTTTGGACTCGGCTCGCTTTTTCTTCCACCAGCGAGGGTATAATTCGAACGAGTCTGTCCACTCGGATGATTCCCGTGAATGGTGCAAGACTTCTGGTTACTATGTTGATCCTCAGATGTGTCTGGAAATGTATGATTACAGGCCTGGTGTTACTGCAACAGATCCCAGTGGTGAAATGGAATTGCCTCCATCAGGTTTGCCTGACATATTTTCGGTGCTGGGTAAAGTTTCTCGAGATATCTTGGATGCAATCAGTTTCTCATTGAATTTGCGTAGCTGTGCATTTACTGAGATACTCGACAACATACCCTTGAGAAGCCAGGAAGTATCATCTTCTGTTCTTTCAGCATGTTGCCATTCAAGGCCATCATTTGAAGGAGCACATCAGCACAGCATTGCTTCTCAAGATAATGGTCACTTGCTCATGTTTTCTGAGCAGGAGCAACAGATTGATAAGACTTTGCTTACCCTAGTTAAGCCAGATAGGTCAGGCCTATATGTTAAAGACTTACATGGACGCTGGATTCTTGTTGATGGGGATATTGGTCCACATGATGTTGTTGTCTATCCTGGCCTTGCGCTTTATCAGGAAACCGCTGGCTATGTAAATCCAGCTGTACATAAAACAGAGGTTGACAACATACATGGATGTATGTTTGGGCGATGTTCTTTGATGTTCAAGCTCATGCCTAGATCAGTTGCAAGGCTGAGTGGTTCAGAGATGAGAGCTGCTGGCCATGGCGTTGATGCTCAGTTTCAGGTCCCCATACCAGTTAATGATTTCATGCAGACGGATCATTTTGCTGATCAACTGTTTCCTAAGACTGAACCATCATTACACACAGAACAAGATTCGGGTAAGTTAATGCCTCTGACTCGTTGCTATATGCAAATATACTTTTCATGTACTCCCTCCAGTTACAAATAAGTGATGTTTGGGTTGTCCTAAGTAAACAATTCCAGACTTTTGTTGCGTATTATTCATTATGTGTTGAGTTTGATTATTTTAAAATGATATACATGTATTTTTATAACAAAAAAAGTATGCTCACTATGTTTCAAAAAAATATATATAACAAAAAGTAGTAGTCAAAGCTGTGTTTTGAAGGCCATGTTGATGTCCAAAACATCACTTATTTGTGACTGGAGAGAGCACATGAAAAAGTTGTTGTGCCTCATGTCATGATATCTTCTCCCTCATTAAATTAGAGTGCCTGATACTATGTGTATGACCATCTTTTGGTTACTTGGTTCTGGAGAAAAACTGCTTTGTGACACCAATTGCGCTGCCTGCCTCGTGAGTGACCATTTGTATAACCAACGCCTGATGTTTCCAGTACGTTTTGTCGTGAATATGTTCCCAATATTATACAAACTTATAATAAGATGTGGTCCAAAACAAGTGCAATTCTGTGTTCGCTCCTATCCTGGACAGTGAAAACACCCTAGTTTAAAAAAAGAAAACAAAGCGTGTCTACAACAAGAACAACTGATGTCTTTTTAGGACACTGTTCTTTATAGTATGCATATCATTAATATTAACATGGATATCTGGACCAGCCATGCCTAGATTTGGAGTGATCTAGTCTATGATAAGTTTCTTCTTGCATAGTGATAAAGTAAAACATCTAACTGACTTTGTAGAATTATATTATATATAAATCAACATGACACAACTCTTTTATATGAGCATGGTCTCATATTTTATGTAACACAATAGTATATCAAATGTCTTAAAGTTTGGCATGAATGAGTTAACCCCTTGGATAGGCAGCTTAATCGGTGTGTACTAGATAAGGTTTTCTTTATTTGTACTCTTCACTATTAATGGTTTTGTAAATCTGAAAGTGATTGATCATATTCATGATTTATTTGTTATTAAACTTTTGGCCACTGGCCTTACAGAACTGTATTCTTTTTATTGGAATAGCATGTATTGATGGCTTACTCAGTTGTTTGGTGTAGTATCATTCAACTCTGTGATGAATAAAAAGAAGGGAAGTGCAAGAACAAAGCCACTCCCTCCTTCTAAAAGACTTCGCCTAGAAGCACAGAGGGTCCTGAAGGAGCGTGTTCAGGACATTGCAGATAAGAAAGGCATCAAGCTGAGATTTTGCAATCTCAAAGAATGTGAAAGCCACATCCAGTCGTTGGATAGTCCGTGTGAGAACACTAGAACTGAAATTGGATGGCCACAAGGGGTTCCATTTGTCCATCCACATGACCTCCCAAACAAGGCAAAGCTTGGGTTTTTGGAAGCTTACGAACCTGGATGGACGGCCTCCCAACAAGAAATGGAGTTAAGTTTTACTGAACCATGATGAGTGAATTCTCATTTTAACTTTCTAATTGGTAAAGGTACAATAGTGCTACTTAGGTTTCAGAATTGTTTTTTTATGGTACAGCTACAGCATACAATCAGGAGATTTACTTTTCAAGCTTCATCTCTAACCTACCCAATCTTGCTTGGGTTTTCCTTAAAAAAGGATTTGTTATTGCTGTGTAACATACAGGTTGGGCAACCGCTTGGGACATTGGGAATTAGAAATATTTATTTTCTCTGTTTCATCAGTCCACTTGCATTGTGAATCTCACGCTGATCACTCCAACCTGTTTCCAAACCAAATTGTTCTACCATTCCATTGCACCGTGGCAAAGTCTGAAATTTGTACTGATTCAGCCTTGTGCTCTGTCCTGGAGTATCAGTCACTCCAAAAAAAAAATGCAGTTGGATGGCACCTACCTAGCCTTCCAAATGACATTCTTAAAAGTGCAGTGACCCAAGATTGTCCAATTCAGAGTGATTTTGTTCTGTGTTCCTGTATCACAGTGTGCATTGCCCTGAGCTTTCCCTTGAGTTCAATATTCTAGCAGCAGCCGTTTTAAAGTCACTCTTGTGGTTGTGTTTCATGTGGAATGGCATAAAGATTTGCCATGATTTCTTAAGCAATCAAGCCATCGAGACTCGAGAGGTCCGGTTGCACTGCTGTGATATTGTTGAGTCTCTATTTCCCTTTTAATAATTATTTCACAAAGAATTTGTTGGGCTTTTACAAGTTACTAACATAGCCTACTTGAACTCTCTTCTGCAGGAACCAGCCTCAGTAAATTTTGATGTATTACCAGCCTTGGATATGTTTTGAATTTCAGGGTTGGTCAACAATTCATTCCTTCTACATGTTGCAGAAGTAGCAATGTATCCTGACACCAAATAATGTGGATACATGCATGTAGTATTGAGAATGTTCAAATGCAACTACCTGCTGTTTAGATTGAAAACGGTGCCTATTAATTTCTATACGCTCAAGGTTGCAATAATTTCTTTACTTTTTTTTGGTGTATGAGAAGAAGAGTAAAGTGAGAGTATTCTTGGGGGTGTATGAGAAGAACAGCAAAATGAGTTGCTTCAGAAAGGCTTAGACGAGTTAATCCACAATGCATTATAACTGAAAATTGCTTGTAGGTTGTAACCCAGCTCCGCATTCTAAGTGGGGGCAGATGCCATTTTGTCCAGTTCTATCCACTGAACCTGGGCTTCTTTGCCTATCCAGAAAGAAAGAAAAAGACTTTCTGACCTCCTTAGTCTTTCTTAAACTTACTCTCTACATCATCATTTGGAGAGTCATCTGAATAAAAATCCCTCTCTATATCTTTTCACCTTCCAATAGCATTTTTATATCTTACATTCTAAAATGCCATAGCTTTTCTATATCTTGTATACTCTCTCCGTCCCACAATAATAGACATTCTAGCATCGAGCACCGATATCAATGACGATGGCAGAAGACCTGCGTGCCCTTAGACTATCCGTACTCATGGTCCTCTATGTTGGAGTATATGTAAGCCCATGAGGCTTAGGCCCATGTGGCCCATGTAAGGAACCTATATAGCTACCCTTCTAGGGTTAGCCCAAATCAATAGAGAATTATCCAACCCTAACTCTAGCATGGTATCAGCAGCCTTCCTCTAGGAGCCGCCGCCGCCCCCTTGGGTGGAGCCGCCGCCGGCGCCCTCTGGCCGGCGCTCCTCCATGGCTGGCCGCCGCTCCCCTCCTCCCTCCCCTTCCTATTTCTCTTCCTTCCCCTCTCTCCCCACATCCTCCTGGGCTCAGGTTGCAGCCGCAGGGGCCCTGCCCGCCGCCCAGACCGCCGCCCAGCCTGCTCTGGCCGCTGCCGCTGGTGGCTGGCCCGCCATGGCTGCCCGGCCGGTCTCCCCTGCCGCTGGGTTCCCCTCCATCTTCCCTTCCGCCGTCGGCTCTTCTCCTTCGTTCCCGGGACTCCACGCCTCTCCTCCCTCTGCTGCAGCCCTCACAGCCGCCGCTGCTGTGGAGGGCGCGGCAGGGGGCTCGGCCTCCTCCCCCCTTGCTGCTCCGGCAGTGGGGGGGCATGGGGGGGACCCTACTGCAGCCCTTCCTGCAGGAGGCGTTGAGGATGCCCTGACAGAGCGCCCCGCCGACGCCGTCCACCTTCCCGGCGCCGGGACGGACACCGGCAACCACCTTCCCGCCGGTGCCCCCACTTTCCCGGCCTCGACACCACCACTCCTTTCCCAGATTTACGCCGGCTCTCAACCCTACGCCGGTCGTGACACCACTTCTCTCGCCGCTGCTCTCGTCGCCGCACGTGCCGCCGCCGCGGAGGGGCAGGCCCGGGTGCGGGCGGCCGCCCTCGTGTGGGAGCACGAGCGCGAAGCGGCCGACGCCTTGGCTCGTCAGATTGCCGAGGCGGAGCGGCTCCTCTCTCCTGCCTCTCCGGCTGGGGCCACCTCTGCCTCGCCGGGTCGCCGCGTGTCCCACACTACTGTCCTCTGGCACGATCCGGCTGACCCGCTCGTGGCGCAGCTTCACTACCAGGCCGGGGGAGTCCAGAACATCCGCCTCCTCGTGCCGGTCGTTCTCGAGCCGGAGTCACCCTCCTACGCTCGCTGGCGGGACCTTGTGGTGCTCACTCTTCGCCACTATGCCCTCGACGACCACGTCCTCCTCGACGCTTCGGCCGCTGTCCAGACCCCGTCGTGGCTCCGTCTGGACAGCATCGTCCTCTCCTGGATCCTGGGGACGATCTCCCTCGACCTCCACGACCTCGTCCGTACCTCTCCTGACGCTCGCCGGGCTTGGCTTGCCCTTGAGGGGCAGTTCCTGGGCAACGCCGAGGCCCGGGCTCTGCGCCTCGACGCGAGTTTCCGGACGTTCGTCCAGGGGGACCTCTCCGTCGCTGAGTTCTGCCGCCGGATGAAGGGCATGGCGGACTCCCTGGGGGACCTTGGGTGGCCCGTGGAGGATCGCATCTTGGTCCTCAACGTCCTCCGGGGGCTCAGCGACCGCTACGCACACCTCCGGACGTGGATTACTCGCCAGCGGCCCTTCCCCACCTTCCTGGAGGTCCGCGACGATCTCGTCATGGAGGAGCTCACGCAGGGCCTCCAGCCGGCCTCCACTACTCCTGCAGGGGCATCGGCCTCCTCGACGGCCCTGGCTGCCACTCCTCCGCGCCCCCCTACTCCACCACGGACCACTGCACCACCACCGTCGTCTCTCCTGGGTCCTCCTCCCTCCGGGCCGAGCGGAGGCGGGGGGGTCGCGGCGGTCGCCGACGCCGCGGTGGGGGTCGAGGGGGTGGCCGGGGCGGCCACACTCAGGCTCAGGCTCCCGGTGGGTTCCCGGGGGGGGCACCATGGCCCTCCTTCCAGCACCCATGGGCAGGGCGCATCTCCATGTGGCCATACCACACCACTGGGGCCGAGTCGCGCCCACCGGTGGCCTTGCTCACCGGGGCTACTCCTGCGGGCACTCCACCTGGCGCCCTCCCTACTGCAGCGTGGACTCCACCGGGGGTCGCCGGATGGGACACTACGGCCCTGGCTCGCTCGTTCTCCACCATGGGTCTGACACCTCCGGTTGGACCCGAGTGGATCGCCGATTCAGGAGCCACCTACCACACCACTCCTGACCCTGGTATACTTTCGTCGCTCCATTCTCCTTCCTCCTCACTTCCTTCGTCCATTATGGTCGCAAACGGCTCTTGCCTTCCTGTTACCTCTGTGGGTACCGCCGGTGCTCATGGCTCCTTTCGTCTTCCTGATGTTCTTGTTGCTCCTTCTATGGTTCATAACCTCCTTTCTATTCGTCGTTTTACAGCTGACAATTCTTGTTCTGTTGAATTTGACTCTTCTGGTCTTACTGTCAAGGATTTGGCTTCCCGGCGTCCTCTGCTCCGATGTGACAGCTCCGGGCCCCTTTACACCCTTCGCTTTCCGGCGGCGCAGTCGTCTTCCTCGCCGTCCTTTTTGTCAGCTGCCTTCGCCGCTTCTACTTCCTCTACTACCTGGCACCGGCGTCTCGGCCATCCTGGACGTGACGTCCTGATACAGCTCAGTCGTAGCTCTGGTCTTCCATGTACTCGAGCTCATGATGAGCAACTGTGTCATGCGTGCCAATTGGGCCGACATGTTCGTCTTCCTTTTTCTAGTTCTTCTTCTCATGCGGCCCGCATTTTTGATCTTGTACATTGCGACCTATGGACCTCTCCTGTCATCAGTATTTCTGGTTATAAGTACTATCTTGTGGTTGTTGATGATTTTTCGCATTATTCGTGGACTTTTCCCCTACGTGCGAAGTCGGATACGTTCACCACGCTCCGTCATTTCTTTGCTTGGGTGTCGACTCAGTTCGGTCTCACTATCAAGGCCGTCCAGTGTGACAATGGTCGTGAGTTTGACAACTCCACCTCCCGAGCTTTCTTCCTCTCTCACGGTGTTCAGTTGCGCATGTCTTGCCCGTACACTTCTTCGCAGAATGGCAAGGCAGAGCGGATGATTCGCACTACCAACGACACCGTGCGGACTCTACTGTTTCAGGCCTCTCTTCCTGCTCGCTTCTGGGCTGAGGGCCTGCACACCTCCACCTACCTTCTTAACCGCCTTCCTTCCGCTGCCTGTCCCGCTCCCACCCCTCACCACGCCCTCTTCGGTACCCCGCCTCGGTACGATCACCTCCGCGTGTTTGGGTGTGCCTGTTACCCCAACACTGCCGCCACCTCCTCTCACAAGCTGGATCCTCGATCCACGCTCTGTGTCTTCCTCGGTTACTCCCCTGATCACAAGGGGTACCGCTGCTTCGATCTTGCCTCCCGACGTGTTCTCATCTCGCGCCATGTGGTGTTCGATGAGTCCGTCTTTCCCTTTTCCGGCACCTCTACTTCTCCGGTCCCTGACCCACCCACCCTGCTTCCCACTGACCCGGTGGTCCAGCCACCTTTCTTGTGGTCTCCTGCAGGTACCGTTTCACCGCGCTCCGCGCCGGCCACCGGTCCCGGCTCCCCTGCGAGTCCGGGCCCCTCGTCCTCCGGCGTGGCCCCGTCTCCTTCAGCTGGTGCAGACCCGGGGCCTCCGTCCCCTGCCTCTGCCCCGGGGGGGTCATGCCGACTGCCGACGCCGGATCCCGTCTCGGCACCCGCACCGGCGCCTCCGTCGAGGTTCGCCGCGCCGGTACGGGTCTACCAGCGCAGGCCGCGGCCTCCGCCGATCGCGGTCCCTTCTCCACCGGGGACACCGACACCGCCGCCACTGTCTCCACCGGCCCGTGGTCCCTCGCCGGTCTACCATCCGCCGCTGCTTCACCGACACCCGCGGCATGTTCACCCGATGGTGACACGACACGCGACTGGCACCTTGCCGCCTCGTGTCCTGGCGGCTTCGACCGACGACGCGGTGGTCTCTCCGGTACCCTCTTCTGTCCGCGATGCCCTGCTGGACCCTCACTGGCGCCGCGCGATGGAAGAGGAGTACGCCGCGCTCCTCGCCAACCAGACATGGGAGTTGGTGCCCCGGCCGCCGGGCGCCAATGTCGTCACCGGCAAGTGGATTTGGACACACAAGCGCCGAGCAGACGGCTCTCTCGAGCGCTACAAGGCTCGATGGGTCCTCCGGGGTTTCACTCAGCGCCCTGGCGTCGACTACGATGAGACTTTCAGCCCGGTGGTCAAGCCGGCCACGGTCCGTACAGTGCTCTCGCTGGCACTTGCTCGGTCGTGGCCCATCCACCAGCTGGACGTCAAGAACGCCTTCCTTCACGGCCTTCTTACCGAGACGGTGTACTGCAGTCAGTCGGCGGGGTTCGTCGACACCACCCGTCCTGACATGGTCTGCCGGCTCAACAGGTCCCTCTATGGCCTCAAGCAGGCACCTCGGGCGTGGAACCATCGGTTTGCTACTTTCTTGATGACCCAGGGGTTCGTGGAGGCCAAGTCTGATACGTCCCTGTTCGTCTACCACCATGGGGCCGACACTGCATACTTGTTGCTATATGTGGATGACATTGTCCTCACCGCCTCCAGCGAGCCCCTCCTCCGGCGGATCATTGCAGCTCTCCAGCAGGAGTTTGCGATGAAGGACCTGGGTGAGCTCCACCACTTCCTCGGTGTCACTGTTGAGCACCGTCCTGCTGGGCTTCTTCTTCATCAGCAGCAGTACACTCGGGATATCCTGGAGCGGGCTGGGATGTCTGACTGCAAGCCCTGCTCCACTCCGGTCGACACTCAGGGCAAGCTGTCGGAGACTGAGGGCCCTCCGGTGGCCGACCCCACTGCGTACAGGAGTCTTGCCGGGGCTCTTCAGTACCTCACCTTCACCCGGCCGGACATCACCTATGCAGTTCAGCAGGTCTGCCTCCACATGCATGATCCCCGGGAGCCTCACCTCACGGCTCTCAAGCGTCTCCTCCGCTACCTCCGGGGCACCCTCGACTACGGCCTCCTCCTACACCGGGCTTCCTCCACCGACCTCGTCGTCTACACTGACGCGGACTGGGCCGGGTGCCCGGACACTCGCCGCTCCACCTCCGGCTACGCCGTCTTCCTGGGCGGCAACCTGGTGTCTTGGTCGTCCAAGCGTCAGCCGGTGGTCTCCCGGTCCAGCGCCGAGGCGGAGTACCGCGCCGTTGCTAACGGTGTGGCAGAGGCCGCCTGGCTCCGGCAGCTCCTCGCTGAGTTGCACACTCCTCCCTCCCGGAGCACACTGATCTACTGCGACAATGTCAGTGCGGTCTACCTCTCCACCAATCCCATTCAGCACCAGCGGACGAAGCATGTAGAGATCGACCTCCACTTTGTCCGTGATCGGGTGGCCATGGGCGAGGTGCGGGTTCTTCATGTTCCGACGACCTCCCAGTTCGCGGACATCTTCACCAAGGGCCTCCCGTCCTCGACCTTCGCCGAGTTTCGCTCCAGCCTCAACATCACCGGTGGCTAGTTGCGTCTGTGGGGGGGTTATGTGTGTGTTCTTTCTTGTTCAGCCTCGAACTCCGCTGCGACGGTAGTTCAGACTGCGGGGGGGGTGTTGGAGTATATGTAAGCCCATGAGGCTTAGGCCCATGTGGCCCATGTAAGGAACCTATATAGCTACCCTTCTAGGGTTAGCCCAAATCAATAGAGAATTATCCAACCCTAACTCTAGCACTCTATATTCATCCTTTATACATCCTAGTCATCAAGATTCTCTCCTCTATCTCCAATTCTCCCGCACTCATTCATACTCTATCTCATCCTCTATCCAACGTGGGTCCCACTTGTCAAGATTTTTTATTAAATAAAATCCCTCGCCGGTCTCCCTCCCTCCCATTCTCTCTCTCCCTCCTCTCTCTCTCTCCCACTTCTACCGGCCCCTCCCCTCGCTCCCTCTCTCTCTCTCCCCACGGCGTCTCCGGTGGTGCGGACGGGCGGCCAGCGAGGGCGGCCGGGCGAGCCGGACGCGGCGCGGTTAGCGGGACGGCCAGGCGCAGCGCGGGCGAGCCAACCGGGCGCGGCGCGGGCGAGGCGGGACGGTTGCGGGCCTCCTCCGCCGGCCGCGCGCCATCCCCTTCTCTTCCCCTCCGATGGCCGGGCGCGGCGCGGGCGAGCCGGCCGAGCGCGGCGCGGACGAGGCGGGACGGTCGCGGGCCTCCTCCGCCGGTGGCGCCGCCATCCCCCCGCGCGGGCCCCACGCCACGCAGGCGCGTAGCGGAAGCCCTGCTCGTCCGCCAGGAGTAGCGGACACCCGCCCGTCCGCAACGATAGCGTGCGGGGTAGCGTACCCCGCTGCGGCCATTTCATCCGCTACACGCGTTTAGCGGATGACTTTACCGGACGCAGTGCGGACAGTCTTGCTTCCTCTGTTCCTGCATGTTCTCTCTCTTGCTCTCCTTTCCAGACTTCTCTACGGACAACCGCTCCTCTCGACTAGTACTAGTGTACTACACCTCCTCCCACCCATCTGTTTATTTATTTCTTTATTTGTTTGGTGGCCAACAGGCAGACGGTGGATCGACGGGTGTTGCACCATGCTATAGACCCTAGGAGCTAAAACGTCTTGCTTTTTGATATAATTTTTTAATACTCTGACGTCCTTAATTCTGAGACAGAGGAAGAGTACACTCTAAAAAGTCAATCTTGCTCTCTATCTTTGAGAAATCCAGAATAGAGAACGGCAATATTTAGATATCTAATTCAAGAAGTTGTTGGACGATATTTTTACTAAAATCTCTATTTCTTCAATAAGGAAAGATATAAAGAGGTTCTTAGGGTTGGTTATATCCCCTTGAACTAGAAAACCGGTTGTTTTGGCTCCTTCGACTATTGAAACTAGTTGTTTTACCTTTTTTATTGTTTTCAAGGTGGTTTAGTCTCACATGATGACGTCACATTAGCCACAACGAGGTAAATTGGACAAAGTTGATACATGAAAGGGGTTAAATAAACTTTTTTCAAAAAAAATGTTAAACAAAAATCTTTAGAAAGCTACCCAATTTTTTTAAAAAAATATGGAATTTAATATCCCAAATTCTCGTTTAATCTTAGAAAATCAATAGGAAATTTACTTTAGCTTATAAAAATGAAAACAGTTCTAGATATTCAAAAATCATGCTCTATATTAATGTGCATAGATTGGAATCATTTGGAATTTTTAGGTCTCAGTTTATGTTTATTTACTAATGTATCTCTCATTATCTATTACAATTAATATAGCAGTGACAACACAAGTAATATCATTTAACCACCTCATAGTTGAGTTCCAGGTGAGCAGATTCAACCATAGGGAACAAAACCAGGTAGTAATATTTTGCTAACTTATTTCCACATCATTCTCATGTGTCAATTTTGTGCTAATAATTTAAATGTCACCAAACAAAACTCATATGCAAGTTTCCAAACAAGAAGCAAGAGAACGTCATGTGCGATAAAACGATGTCTCTTTGTGATGTGGTGGTATCTATCTAGTGGGACCTATATACGAGTCGACACCAATCAAGTAGCTAGATTGTTCAGTTACTGCCCAAACCAGAAAGGTTGCAGCCATATCCGTCTTACGGGCCAAGTTGTCGCCTGTGTTCATACTAAATAGGATCAAGTATAAGGTGGTTGCGTGGCACTTATATTATTATCGAAGTCACTTTAAATTGTATGTAGTATGAATCGTTGATATAGACTAACTATAACAGATAGCAAGAGTATATAAGATCATATAAGATCAAAATAATTGTAATCTATGCACTATAATATAAAGCATGATTTTAGAGAAAATATAAAACTGGTTTCATATTTTTTTCCCTAGGATAAAATAAGGTTTCTATGAATTTTCAAGATTAAACCAGATTTTAGAATATTAAATTCTACTTAATCCATTCTAAATTATAAGATGTTTTGACTTTTCTAAATACATAGCTTTTATTATGTATATAGATATATACTATGTCTAGATACATACTAAAAACAATATATCTAGAAAAACCAAACGTTTGGAACGAAGGGAGCATATTTTTTATAAAAAATATTGAGTAGTCTTCTTTTTTGGAAGATTTATTTCTGAACTTTTTTTAAGCCTATTTGACTCCTAACTCCAATTTACCTCACTTATGGCTGATGTGGCACCTAACGTGACGCCATGTTAGACTAAACTACCTTAAAAACCATCCAAGGAGAAAAAAACAGTCAACCCTTAAAAAACATCCAAGGAGAGGAAAAAACAGCTTCAATGGTTGAAACTTGGAAGAGCCAAAACATCTGGTTTTTAAATTTTTAGAGGCAAATTGCACAACGATAGTTGAGAGGTCAGGACTTTTTCTAAAAACCAAAGCAAATGCACAACAATAGTTGTGAGGTCAGGAGGACTTTTTCGAAAAAAGAAAAGCAAAACAGTGAAGCTGGTCCGACCTTCTGGGCTTCTTTGCCACTGCTGAAAAGAAAAACAGTCAAAAGACACTCAGTTAAGTCAGTAGTCAGCTCTAGGCTTCTTGGACACTGCTTAGAAAAGGCAAAACAGTGTAAACGCTCCTTAATAAACACAGCACCTCAGCTTCTCTTTGCCGAGGCATGTAGGCCAACCATAAATGCATCCGCTACAATTAACAATAGCAGCTGGGAGCAGTGAGTTCCATGTTCTATCAGGCTACCACTCAAGGCGAGGCAATATCATCATCATGACATCATGTCTACTCTTACAGCCACCGCTAGACAGACAGCAAATTACTAAACCATATACGCATAAATAAATGAATAGCGGTCTACAGTCTACACACCCAACCAACACCATGTTAGCAAAATATACATTTCTTGTATACAGGTTTCCAAGGGTTGATCCCGACGGACTAGTGCCCAACTACTACTGCCAAGAAGTACCACTAGTCCTTGGATTTTATCCTATCTGCACTTACACAACATGAGATCATCAACATTGGAAACATTGGGAGAGGGAAAATCCCAGTGTTTTGCTGAACGGAAGAGAAAGGAATGTCGAGCTAACTGGCTCGAGTCTAATGCTCATCTGGGGTCATTTCATCCGCTCTATCTTCATTGGCTGTTTTAGCAGACAAAAAACTTGATGCGACGACCGCATCCATGTCCGCAAGAGGAGTGAGTTCGTCCGTCGGCTCCACCAGGTTCCCGGTGCTTTCAGTGTTGTCTAGTGGAACATCCTCTTTCAAGTCACTGCAATCACATGCCACAGGCATGCCAGCTGCTCTGCTGCTTGTTCCAGGTGCTTCATCAACAAGTGGGAGTGCAGAAAATGCCATAGCTGAGTTATCTGATCCTTGCAATCTGACTCCAGCATCAGGAGTATCCTTCACTGGTGATCCAGAAGATTCGCTAGCTTTGTCATCTACTGGAGAGGAACTGGTTATCTGACAATCAATTTCAGGAGCCTCCGACTTGGCTGCAAGAGCTTCTGAACCATCCACGGTTTGGTTTGATTCTTCAAATGTGGGAGGTAACTCATCTTGCCCCTTGCTGCCAGCTAAAGATGACAACGATGCAGAGTTCAAGTTGAGTGAAGGTGCACCATCATTCCAATCGACAGAAGGGGCGGCTGTAGCTTCAATGGACGGGGGTGCTGGGGTAGTGACGCAATCACCTTCACCAGATCCAATTTTGGAATGCTCTACATGAGAGGTAGATTGCTTAACCTTGCAGAGTTTCCTTTTCTTTGAATTAATCCTTGGATCTTTTGGGCGAGAAAGAGGGGCCCCTGAGATCAGGAATGGAGGTATTGATGGTTCTTGTTCTCCAAGAAGAAGGCACACGGACTGAGCAATTGCTGAAACAGTTGCTGGTAGCTCGCGTTCAGGTGGCTTAGATGAAGGAGCACGTACAGCCTCCTGAAGCCAATGAGGTAACTTGTTTGATTTTAAACCTCCAAGGTCACTAGTATTATCAAGCTGAGGATTTGAGTGGTCTATGTGGTTGAGATTCATCTCGATGGGTTGTTTGCCTGACCTCACACGACGCTGCATCTCATGAAGCAAGTTGATCTGTCCATCCGAAACACCAGAAAGAAGAATGTTCTCACGAGAACTTGACCTGATTTCACTGTGCGGAATGGAACTATTATTTTTTCTGTTTATGGGAAGTGAACCAATGCTATCAGTCATGAAAGGATTTGGCATAAATGGCGGGATCGGTCCAACATCAGATTTCTCCAACTTGTCAAATGCACCGCCAGGAAAATCTCCACCATAACTTGATCTATGCTTGAAATCCTGCCATGGTATCTGAGGTGTTCCACCCTCCCCTGAGTTAATGTAATTAGCAGCCTCAATGTGAGGAAATCTGGATAGGATATCACTAGAACCTAACTGAATATCAGTTAAGTGGGACTGCAATTTAGGCTGCTCCATCCTCATTTTAGAGAAATTACTTTCATTCAGCGCCCGAGACATCATTGCATCAGATATTCCAGGGAATGTTGTTGAGTTAGAACATCTGGTGGCTGTAGACATAGGTTCATCAATAATCTTTTGCTCCTCCAAAATCCACCTCGAGGCCAGCTCTTCACTAGTTCGGTTGTTCAAAAACTTCAACTTTGGATCTCTAAGCATAGCATCCCAATTTCCCCTACCATGCCTACGAACTCCTATCCACAGAGCATCAAGTTCATCCTCTGACCAATAATCTAGTTTTGATCTCTTCTTCAAGAATTTGTTTGAGGCATACTGAGCACGCATCATTATGTTGTCCAAGACTTTCTTGTGATTATCAGGCATAGCTGAATGGATTGGTTGCCCTGGGCTAAGACCCAGCCCAGGAAGTAGACCAGACATAAATGACTTTTGCTTTGAAGTACCAGCAATATCTGCCATGAAGTTTGGTAACAATGAACTATCTGGCAACTCTGGGACAGAACTACGAATATAATCCTTATGAGCACCCAGTGACAGGTTAGGAAATATATCAGGTACAGGCTTAATATGCTTAAGTGGAGTGTTGTCTTCCAGACTGAAGTTTGGAAGACCCAGTTTCCCTTGAAATAATGCAATGGAGGGTCCAGGATTTTCAACAGGATCAACCCCCTTCCCTGATATAGGAGGAATCTGCACATAAGAACTAGTGTTATTTTTCCTGCTTGCTAATACCGCTCTTTACTTGATAAAAAATATAGGTATGCTCCTCTTGAGAATGATTTATTTGCTATATTAATACTACCCATAAAATCAAATATCAACAGTTGAGCTATGTTGTAGATAATAAAGAAATAAGAAAGTGAGAAAGAAACTATCTTAAAAGTTTTGACTTGTGAAGAAACAAATGCCCCAAAGAAGAATGATAAAGCAAGAAACTGACTATATGGACAATTAATTGGACTGAGTGCTAGGCTAGGGAAGATGACGTACATGACTGAAGGGAAAATAACTTTCTGGAATCATGTTACTTATTCTTCGCAAAGCCTCCTCAGATGCACCAGGAAAGATGGCCTTATCAGAAGCTGGTTGAGCTTCGTTTCTATGCTCATTAGAATGGTCAGCAGAAGTTGACAGTTGTTTGTTGACTATGTCACCACTAGCCCTTTTATGCTCCTTTATGCTTGGTGCACAAAGTGAGTTTTTGTATGAGTTCACCTGATCAGCATTTGGAGCACAAAGGCCAAGTACAGGTAGCAGGTGATTCGGGGTCCCTGGATTGAAGTCATCGGTGGCCTTTGAGTGGTGCTTGGATGAAGCAGCATTACCAGGAATTCTGGCATAAATATCTTGTGGGATTTCAGAATATCTCTTTGATTTCTTGGAGGATTGCCTCATTTCCCCAGTTGATTCACTAAAACGTTTCGCACCAGATAGCTGTGAAGAATTTGGGTCTTCTACGATTATCAAGGGATTTTCAGCAGGTTCATTAGCAATAGAGTCGTATGGAGTCATGAACTCTTCAAGATTATCATCAGCATAGTTCTTGATAATGTGCCGCTGGGCAATCCTTTCCTTTTGTCTAGCTCGAAGCTTTCCACTGCCAAAAGCAGAGGCAGATCAGTGCCTGAAGATGAAAATTGCACCTTTGCAAACTAGCATATGGGCTGAAATCCCACACATGACATCCCACACATGACAGAAAGCGAGGGAGAGAGTGGAGAAGAGGGCATACTATTTTTCCTTCAAGGCCAGTCCAGCTGCTGTATATTCTCTCTTTGGTTCATCTCCCTCATCAGAGTCCTACATAGCAATATCAGCAAATCGTTGCAAGATATCATAAACAGTTGGAAGATAAGCATGAAAGGACAACAGCAAATGAAAAGTAACAATTCATACAAATACCTTTGGAATGTGCAATATTACACAGGACAAATTAATTTACACGCGCTATTCATGTGAGCTATGGAGGAAAACATGAGCCTTCGATTAACCCTATCCTTCTATACTCTAAAATTGACTCCTAAAGCATGTCAATCCTAGTATCCCAGTCCAAGGCATACACACAGAAACCAAATTTGGTGACATGTTTGAGCAACTTAAAAGACAAATGCCTTGATCACAACTTCAGTGCAAGTTGATGTACCCACAATGCAATTCGCTGAATAAATAATGAGTGCTCACATATTCCATTCAATGTACACATATTAGTCACAGCAATCATTATGAAGAACAAAGATTATATGGAGCCCAGGGGGGATGGTGTCCTCTTTTAACTAAAATATCATGTTGCAATGTTTCAAAAAAATCATCACAAAAATCATGTATGCAGTACACCAAGTTAAGTTTAACCGTAACAATTCAGTTTGAAATTCATCTTGATGTTTCAAAAAAGACAAGTGTCACTGTCAGCACATGATGAACAGTGCTAGTTGGCTGCTTGTCTATTTCGTGTCTTAACATCTAGGATGAATTTCAAACTGAATTGTTGCAACTATACTTAACTTTATGTGTACTACATACATAATTTTTTTCATTGCAACATGATATTAACGAGGGTGCCAACCACCCCTGGGCACCAAATATTCCTCTTATTATGAAGAGAGCCTCAAAATTGTACGACAACACATACTTTTCAGGAAAGTTCACATGGCCTAAAATGAATTTACAATGCAAACAGAGGGATGCCGCCATATTTGAGTGTGTGTTGCTATTAGAGGGTATTCTTGTCACATCTAAGCCCAAGACAATATGGTTTCCTTGGTACATTTATCCGGTCAAAAGTGCCATATGTTTGAAAACAGAGGGGGTGTTTAGTATCTAGGACAAATCTATGTGATTTTTATCAGTCTTCATGTAGTTAGTAGCAAAGCAGTAAATGAATCATCAATGCTTCCTGATGGAAAGTGAGAAA
Organism: Saccharum hybrid cultivar R570; assembly: GCA_038087645.1. Lineage (NCBI taxonomy): Eukaryota > Viridiplantae > Streptophyta > Magnoliopsida > Poales > Poaceae > Saccharum > Saccharum hybrid cultivar. Next base: position 15,695,011 of record JAQSUU010000402.1, read on the forward strand.
TGTGCACAAAAAGGTCAGTCCAACAGGAAAATACCTCACTTAAAGCTTCATTAGGAAGTGTTGCAAATGTCTCTCTGTAAGAAACAGCCTTCCTTAAACGTTTGCCTCGGCCAAGAGATGCCTCCTCCTCTATTTGATATTGTTCCCATCTGAATAACATTATTATTATTATAGTATTCCTCAAGGTCCAAAGAGAGAGAGCACACTAAGCAAGCCGATCAATTATTGCTACAGAGGAACCCAGGCCTTTCCTTGTCTCACCAAACTATGTTTAAGTAGGTAGATAGATTTTCACTGTGAACAATTTCCTAGGTCCAAAGAGATTTTGATGCCCATGCGGGCACCAAATTCTGTCTATTCAGCACAACTGCATCCACCATACAAATCAAGAATGGTGCATGCACGTACATTTTTCCCCTAAATAAGAAATAACACAAACTTTGCCTCCATTATGATGGCATAAAGCATAGAAGTTGACAAACCACACTTTTGAATTATTTATTATACATGCTAGTGTTGGAGTATTCATTCTTCCATTTGTTTTGCTTTCTGACAAGTATACTTTTTAAAAATGAGGGAAGATTTTTAGGTGCATCATTAGGACCATCACATCACATCGCACCTACTTAACTCTCACAGTGATGGGATTGTTAGACAAAAAGATACAAGCTCACAGTGATGGGATTGTTAGACAAAAAGATACAAGTTTATATGGTATTGCAGAGTACCTGACACGTAAAAGTTTATCCCATTCATTTTCTTCTGAACGATTAGTAGCACCTTGCTTTGATTCAGATGCTTGCTCGCTCCCATCATTATCAATAGGTGCAATATCCTCATTGGTACCAGGGTCGTCATTCAGCTCATCATTCCAATCTATTGACTGTTTAACAGAGGGAAGTAAAGAGAAAAGTGTTAGAAAGATCTCCAATGAGAAACTATGAATAGCATAAAGTAAACCTAGACCTCACCCTGCTAGTGGGTTGGAATCCAAACTGTATCCACCCTAATTCAAGTCTACTGAGCATGCGTAATTAACCCACCCCAATCCACGTCTTCTACTGGAAGGAACTAAACCACACCGAACTGTTCCCTTCTTCCAAGCCAAAGTAATCCAACCTACCATCCTAATCGTGGATTGAACCCGTTTTTGTAACCCACGAGAAGGCTGCACCGGGTGATGGCGGAGCAGCTGAAGGTGGCGAAGAACTCGTCGGAGGCAATGGAGGCGGAGGTCGGAGCACCGAAACGACCCGTTGCCGCCGCCGGACATCAGCGGGGCACAGGTCAGGTGGCCGCGGACCCACTGCCCGAACTCGTCTCGCCATCCGGACTCCTCGTCAAATGTGTCATCCTCGGCGACGTCCGAGCCCTCCATGAGCGGCACCAGGACCTTGCCGGCAGGCCGCAGGCTGCCGGAGTGCGCGACAAGTGGGTCCGGCGCGTACTGGGCGAGCTCCTCTAGCGGCACTACCGCCACCGCCGCCGCCGCCGTCTTGCGGCTGCGCAGAAGCAGCAGCGACTTCCCTGTCATCGAAGCACTGGAGCGCGACATGGAGGGGTAGCTAGGAGTCTTCAGCAGCCCCGCCGATGTCGAGCACGCCCACTCCGCCGCCAGACGGCTGCGAGGAGCAGTGGCAGCAGAGTGACAACAGCCGGACCATGTAGGCAGTCGGCGAGGGCGTCAGCTTGTGGCAGCGGCGGACGGCGTGGTTGGGTACGCTTCGACAAACATAGGCTACTGGATTGTGATTAGCAACCATTGAGGAAAAACCAAACGAAACCATGGGCTAAAGCTGTTTCAATCCAAACAAATTGAAGCCCACACCAATCTAATCGAAACGATTTCTAGCTTAAGATCGATCCAGCCTAAACCATTTGACGGCTCAACCCAAATAAAACCAACCAAAGGCAATCCAAAGCAAAACCCACACTGTTAAACCCATTTCTACCCAAACTGTTAGCAGGGTGACCTAGACCACCATATACAAAAAAAAAGGGATAACAGAGGTGGTCCACTAGAAGTCAGGTGGTACGTAGGTCCAGGCAGGTGCCTGGGCAGGATAAATCTGCTACGTGGGATGGTGTTTCCTAGCACATAGTCAGCACGTGGGGGCCCACAAAATGTAAATATGTAGTCCTACCTTTCCAAATTATAAGTCATTTTGGCTTTTCTAGATACATAATTTTTTACTATGTATCTAGACATAGCATATATCTAGGTGCATAGCAAAAACTATGTACCCACCAAAACAACTTACTCAGGATGGAGTACTAATTCATGTGATAAAAAATTGAAGATCCAAATTTAGTGGACATACTTTGTAACATACGTAATACTGACAACAGATTACATAATTTAACAACAATTTTGACACATGGATAAGAACAAAATCCTGATATCATAATTTACCAAAAGAAATTCATTTAGGAATAAGCAATTAGGCATACAGATCAAATTACCTTCACAGTACCAAGCATATCGTTGTCCAAGTCCCCATCAGTGCCTTCGGCCACTGATGATGGAAGGTTTGATCTATCAAGCAGCTTCAAAATAGCATTTTCATCCCAAACAAGTTTGGTAGAACCACCAATACATTTGTCCTCGTAAACATCACCTAGGCCACCGGTTTTTCTTCTATGCTTAAATTCAACATCAGCAACAGGACCTGAGGCTTCATTGCTATCTTTATCATCCACACTGTCACTATTCCCAAAGAGTTCCTCTGTACCCCAGCGAATGATATCTTCCACTTCTTTCTGTGATTCTGATTTGTTAACGAAAAGTTGATCAAGCATCAATTTCTTCTTGGCTAATTGCAAGATACGCTCTTCAACACTAGCACGTACTACAAGCCTGTAAACCAGAAGTCTGTTCGATTGCCCAATTCTGTGTGCCCTGTTCATCGCCTGTATATCAGCATGTGGGTTGAAATCTGAATCATATATGATAACAGTATCTGCAGTTGCCAAATTAATACCAAGTCCACATGATCGTGTAGACAGCAAGAAAACAAAACGTGTCTTATCCTGGTTAAAGCGAGCAATCGCTGCCTGGCGCTCCGCCACAGATACCGAGCCATCAACCCTTTCAAATGTTTTAGGACCGAATTCTAAAGTCAGATAATCTTCAAGGATGTCAAGAAGTTTTGTCATCTGAGAGAAAATAAGGACACGATGGCCTTCCTTGTGTAATATTTTTAGCATAGAGTGCAACAAAGCTAGCTTTGCTGAGGCCTTTATGCGCATTTCATGCAGAAACTCAGGTGAACCAGATTCAGGTTCAGTTCCAGGAATAAGATATGGATGGTTGCAGACTTTCCGAAGCTGCATTACTATGTTCAATAAAGACTGGTGAGCACCACCTTTTCCAATGTTGCGCAGTACTTGATAGTTCTTTGTAAGCATAGCACGGTAGTATTCAGCCTGGATTGATGTCAATTCAACAGGTACCATTCGCTCTGTCTTTGGGGGGATGTTTTGCATTGCATCTTTTTTCAACCTCCGAAGCATATGAGGAGCTACAAGTTTCTTCAGCTCCTCTACTTTTTCTGCTGTTGTAAGGTCATTAAACTTCTCCTCAAATGATGATAGAGAAGGAAAAGAAGTAGGTTGTAAGAAGTTCAATAAGTTATACATTTCACCAATGTTATTCTGTAAGGGAGTTCCAGTCAACAAAACTCTGTGCTGAAATGAGAATGAATTAAGTAAACTAAAGAGTTTGCTGCTAGAATTCTTCAGGCGATGTCCCTCATCAACTATAAGAACTTCCCATGAGACAGAACGAAGATATGCAGCATCAACAAGCACCATTTCATAAGTTGTAAGCAAAACATTAAACTTGTATGATCTCTTTGTTTTGCCAATCTGGCTTGCATCGCCTGCATGCCACTCATACTGGCGAATGATAGATCTTGACCTTGCAGAACCATGATACTCTACAACATTTAAATGAGGAGCCCAAGATGCAAATTCAGCCATCCAATTGGGCATTGTAGAAAGAGGAACCAAGACAAGACATGGCAAACTAATCTTAAATTCACAACATAGGGATGATAGAAAAGCACAAGCTGACACTGTCTTTCCAAGACCCATCTCATCAGCAAGGATAACATTTTTTGACTTGTACCAGCATTTACGTAGCCAGTTCAAGGCTTCCAGTTGATGGGGGAAGAGCATGCCGCCCTGAAGTTCTTTTGGCTGATCAACTAACACATTAAGCTCCTGTCGGTTCCTTGTGTTTGCGTAATCTTTTACCACATCTTTATCCAAAGCCTGGCATTCAAAATTCTTAAACTGAGTGACCAAATGGCTATATTTCATCAGGGTAGGTTCATCTATTCTTTCCCAAGTGCATTCATCATAAGGAAGACCACACCATTTGATTAAAGCCTCTTCCACTTCATCTACAGAAGCACGAAGAGCAATAACTCGTTGTGGCTGGCACCACTGTTCCTTACAAATGTTTATCAAACTCGTTCCATACTTCGCTTTATAGTTTTCTAGTTTCCTTTTTGCTAATATTTTTACCTCGGATTCAGCAACCCAGCTGTTGTGGATATTTGATTTTCCAACCCATTTGATCAAGAACTCATATCCAGCATCATTGTAGTCCTTATCTGTTATTTCTTCTATTTTCCCATGCTGCTTACTTTCATCTGTATGCTCTTGATTGGTCCTGACCATTGTATCAGCTCTAGTGACTGCAAGTTTGGTATCATCCTTTTCTGCTGGCAAATCAGATGTCGTCTCATCTTCACCATTTTTGGAAGGTGAAACATTCTCTCTGTCTACTTGATCATCTTTCATTATACTGGTCTCATCACCAGAAGATAATATCTTCTTGGCTTGTTCTTGCTTAATTGACTCCTTTCCATGGGATTTACTGTTACTATCCTTTTGCATTTCCAAACTGTGACCACTATGATTGGCTGATTCATCAGCACATATATCCTCCACTGTACCATTTCTAGAAGACTCCATATCATCCACCTTGAGATTAGCTGATTCAAACTGCTCCAATGAAGCATGGGATGTTGGGTTGATTTGGCTCGCCTGAAGCCGACAGCCTAGGATGCGATCAACCTAAGCAAAGGCCACCATATAATGATAATCAGATGAGAATAACACAAATGATAGGACAAAACAGAGGAAAGACTAAGAATGCTTGTATGAAGATGCAATGTAGTGTAAATTGCAACCAACCTGCTGATCCTCCTGGGGAGTCATTATTTTGTCTCCTACCACACCCTGCTCCTACAACATGTTTGCAGGTACATGAGCGTCACTCTGGCATATTTGTGTTGCAAAATTACTGTGCTAGGACATTGGATAAGAGAGCAGCATCTGATCGGGTATTCATCTTGCCACAAAACTTGAACGAATTGCAATTGTTAACAGATGAGCACACAATAGCTAAACAGGGGTGGGCAGATGCCTAATGATGCTATCACACTAGCAGCCAGAGACAAGAATAAAAGAAGTGTGGCACTAAAATATATGATGACAGAAGGTTAAAAAGGAAAGAAAAAAAGTGATCAAGCCAGCTTTATGTTCAGGATGCACAAAAGGTGATCAGAAAGCATTATATGGTATGTTTACCCAAAAAAAGAAAGAGAGAATTGTTAGTTCATGATCAAAATTTGAATCTGCGTCCTAAGTTATTCAGTTTATTTATAAAGAGTTATAACTGACCGAAAAAGAGAGGCTTAAGTAATCATAACAGGGAAGTTGTCAATTTCAATGAAAAGGAAAAATAACATGCAGAAAACGAAAAATATAGCACTACAGTAAATGGAGGCAGATCAATGTGAACAACTGATACTAATCTGTCCATCAAATCACCAGTAAGAAACAAAATCAATCTAGACCATTTCTGAGCAAATAACATGGAAATTTTATTTAGTTGATGAATATTTGAACATAGCAAAATGTTAGCTTCAATACCTCAGAGTGCTTTTTCTCAACAAATTTCACTTTCTTTTTCCCTTTCTTGGTACTGGATGAAGGTGCTTTGCCATCGGAGGGTTTTCTTTTTGGCGGTGACTCACTGTTATCAAGAGATGTCGACGGTTCTGATGAGGAAACACTGTCATCATCGGACATTGAATATTTAAGCTTTTTTGTGCCAGATCTTTTACTCTCTCTCTGACTATTTTGCCTCTTGCTTTTAGATTTATTTGGAGACAAGTCCATACGGTGTGGATGTTTCTTCAGTTTCAAAACACTTCCATGTTTAACAATTTTCTCTTCTGAAGGTTCTCCAACAAATTCTGTCTTCGAGGGTTTAGCATTCTCTGATAATTCCTTGGTTGAGCGCTTCTTCAAATGTAATATCAGTGTCTTCTTTTTCTCAACTTCATTATTCTTCATACCGGGGTCACCCCCCTTCATTGTGCCACCAGATGAGTGTTTTCCTTGTTCGTTTGATCCAGTTTTGTCTTGTGTGGAGTTCCTGGTCTTAAAGGAGACTTTTGTATGAGAAGGTGGATTATCTGATGCCGTACCTGCATACATCCTTGTACTTCTTTCATGTTTCGAAGTGTCAGCCTCTACATTACCTAACAGCTTCAAGCTACCTTTTTTTGGACGGCATCTTGGACATTGCCACTTCCCAGGAGGTGCACGCTAGATTGGGGACGGAAGAAGGCAAGGATTAAAAATCCGGTCATTATAATGAAAATTTGTAACTTTTGAATCAAACGAGAGGGCACAATACAAACCTTAAGAGGAGGATTGAGGCATTCCAAGTGGTAAACACGAGGACAGCTATCACAACATAGCAAATTGCCACCAAGATCACATTCTACACACTCGAAAAAATACTGAAAGAACAAAAGTAAAGTGATAAGCAAATTTTAAAACCACAACAGAGGTCACATGCAAAGCAATTCATAAATAGCTAGTGTATATAAACCTCAAATTTTTTTAAAAAAATACTCCCTCTATTCCAAATTATAAGACGTTTTGGCTTTTCTAGATACATAGTTTTTGCTATACACTTAGATATACACTATGTCTAGATGCATAGTAAAAACAATGTATCTAGAAAAGTCAAAATGCCTTATAATTTGAGATAGAGTGAGTACTATACTTCTTGTTGATAATTGGAGAAAGATGTAATTGCTCAGCCCTCAGCTGTTATTCATAAACATTTTTTCAATTGCAGTTGCTAAGAAGTTCCCCACAACCATGTATCATAATTTACTTAGATGTGTCAGTTCAGTATAGTTGCAGGCATGTATATTGAAACAAAAAGCACCATAGGAGCTCCGGGCTCAGTCATATCTCACGTACATGGGAGTCTGACAGACTATTTCATCTGTGAGAGAGTTCATATGTTAATAAAACATGTAAGTTCCCTTTCGCTTGGCTTGCTTATACTTGTATTTGTATAAAACTACTCCTGAAGACCTATCTGAAGCCCAGGTGTTTAACGAAAATAATACTATGTGTGCTCCATGAAAAAAACGTCTTTTCTATAATGGCTACATTATTAAATCATTGTTTAAGCCTTCTGCTCGTATTATAGAAGTGCGGCACATAAAGGTAGAACAGTATATTAATCAGACACAACATCGTATCTAAAAATAATATCTACACAAAAGACTAAGGTCAACTATGAAAAGTTATTAGGTAAGAAATTTACCCCATCGTGCCCTCTTATCTTCTTGGCTGATGGAGAAATGTTAGTGTCATGCTTCAACTTCTTTTTGGTGGAAACATGGCTCATTGGAGAGTCTGATGTTGGTGGGGTAGCCTCATTCTCGTTAGATGGGCTAACTGTTAACTTGCTTCTTTTCCTTTTATATTTCAAACCCCAGTTTCCATCGGCTGCGCTTTCACATAAAGAGCTCCTCTCCTTCATCTTCAGAACACTTGCACCAGAGACATACTGCAATCAAAATGAGGAGAAACATGTTTTTTTGTCATTAGTAACCCAGCTCAAAAGAGACAACGCGTAATAGATAAACTAACCGTTGTGTATTGTAATCTAATATACATATGCAATCACAGGACAAGAGTCAGATCTCAAGTGAGATCAAGCGTGGTTTAATCAAGTATAAGAACACTACGGAGTGCTGATGCATTAGAGCAGTAGGCATTTTGAGGCATAACATTGTACTAAAATGTCAATGAACAGTTCTACTCAAGGTCCCAGACAAAGAAAGGCGGATATTACTCATCTTACTTTGGCTATTGGTTCAATTGAAAGTTCCCTTTTCTCTTTAGAGAATATTGTTGTGGAAGAGCAAATGCAAACATAACAAACTACCTTTTACATAGTAGCTTTAAATGAACAAATTTTCTTAGCATAGGAGATAAACTGAGTGTGAAAGCTAAACGACAGAAACAAGATCAGCCAGAACTTAACTTGTGGGTTGTTGCTTATAAATTTGTTAATATAATCACATCAATTAATACCCAAATTGGAACTTAACATACAAAGGCAGAACACAATAAATAGCCAAAACCAATTAAGGAAGATCACTATAAACCCTTACTAATCAGTTTTGCACAGCTAGCTAGCATTACTCATCTAGCGAAACAATACTTAAGTAGTTACCACAAACATTCCATGTCTTGCTGTTCTCTAAAAGCCCATATGATAAACTGTCATAACCATAACTGGAACCAGATCACGACAAACAGAGGCATCAAAAGTCCACTGCTACTTCAGACCGGACACCCACCCTAATCTTCACCTCTGAACTGTATCCCCCAATTTTGGAGTTCACAGCATTTTTACCCAAGTGCAGAAGAAACAGAGCTGCAAAGACAGACAGATAGACTAACTCCCAACCGGACCCTGTCAGCAGAAGCACAAGCATCAGAGCTTGCAAAAGCAGCTCGCCGCCTGTAACTAGCTTCACATGCTCATACGGCACAGCCACCACCCACGCCCAAATCCGAATCTCCGTCTCCGTCCTAAGTCCTAACCCCAAACTCCATCCGCCGGCAAACCATTTCACAACAAAATTCCACACAAAACCCCCATTAACCCGAACAAAAGTGGCGCCAAATCGCGCGGTAGAGATCCATCTCACCTCCCCGCGCCGCCGAATCGATGCCGGAGCAACGGACGCAGCGGCGGATCGCGCGCGAGTAGCACCTCCGGAGGCCGCGGGGCGGAGCAGAGGTGGCGGCGAGGCCTATGCGGCGGCGGCGGCGGCGTTGGGTCGAATAGGGGAGGGCGGCGCTAGGGCAGGCAGGTGGGCGAGGATGCAAATGGGGAACGGGGGCAGGAGAGCGGCGCGGCTATCGAGGGGCAGGGGCACCCATCGCATCGGGGGTTGTGGAGGGCGCGTGACGAGAGGCGAGCGCTGAGGGCAGCAGGCAGGGCAGAGCGCTTCACGCGTCGCTTTCGGCTGCCCACCCCGGGGACGGTGGGTGACAGGCGGGGCCCCCGGGCGGCAGAGGGGACACGTGGGGGAGGGTGCGCGGGTGGGCGCCGCGCTCCCCGCGGTGGCGTGGAGACGGCGAGGGTGGCCGCGCGCGGCCCGCCGCTCCAGGCGCGGCCGTGGGCGGGGGAGGTGGGATTGGTGGGTAGAGCGGACGGATCATTTGCGTGGGAAGCTCGCGAATTCTTCCGGGGTTTTATAGGTTTGCGAGTCGGGTTTGAGCCTTCTTTGAAGATTGGCTAAAAGAAGATGACTGCTTCAGGAGCCGTAGCCGTAGGTGGGGCTTTACTACCTTTTATATTATTTATTATATTTATTATAAAATACTCCCTCACTCTAAATAAAATATAATAATTACATGATTCGTCGGTCAAATAAGTTTAGATTTAACTAAGGTCTCGTTTAGATGCTGAAAAAATTTCAAACTGATGAATAGTACCACTTTCGTCTTATTTGACAAATATTGTCCGATCATGGACCAACTAGGCTCAAAAGATTCATCTCGTTATTTCCAACTAAACTGTGTAATTAGTTATTTTTTTACCTACATTTAATACTCCATGCAAGCGGCTAAAAATTGATGTAATGGAGAGAGAGTGAAAAAACTTGGAATTTTGATGTCATCTAAACAAGGCCTAAGTTTATATAGTAAATAGTATTAATATTTATATCTTAAAATAAGTTTATTATAAAAACACATTTCGTAATTGATCTAATAGTATTTATTTTATATTAATTATAAATATTAGTATTTTTCTATATAACTTTGTTCAAGGTTCAAATCATTTGACTCCTTAAAAATAAGAATTATAATTTTTTAAGGACATAGGGAGTATATTGAAGTGTATAGTATAATCTCCACTCCCTTATTAATAGGTTTTTTTCCAAACCTTTGTACAAGTACGAGTACTTTTAGCTACGTTTTTGTTTTAGGAATATTTTTACGGAAATGCTTGTTTCTGAGCGCGCATGCTCGTGACGCTCGGCACGCACACCCGCGTGGTCGTCTGATGTGCGCGGGTGAAAGACCAAGTTTGGTTTTGGTAATTAATAACACAAAGTTGCTAATCTCATTGTGTCTAGTGAATTGAGTTAGGCATAGCAACACATGTGATGAAGGAGCAAGGAGCATGATGGTGCATGGATATAAAATAACGATCATGGTGAAGATGCACATGAAGTGATGATCATGGTGATCAAGCATGAGGAGATGGACATGGAACAAAGTGATCAAGGCAAAGGTATAATCATAGGGTTTGTTTTTACCGGTCTAAGATGAGTAGAGAAGTGATTGACCGGGTTTATGATTGATAGCCGACTATCAAGAGGGGCAATCACAGTTAGTTCGTAAATCAAGTGCTACTAGGTCATCATCTTGAGTATATGCATTAGGATGTAGCAGAGGGCTAATATAACGCCTTGAAAAATGATTGTGAAAATGCTAACACACTTACACATGATGGTAAACATTTGGTGTTAGCACATTTATGAAGGAGGTGGAGTTTGAGGGGTAGAGAGGGGTTTGGGTTCCTTTCTCCCTCCCGCCAAGCTTGCGAGGCGGGATTCGATGTTTTTGTGGAAGTGAAACGTCCATTTTCCACTGCGTCGAAGGCAAAGTTTCGGAGGCGAAAGGACCATCGAACACTGCACCGGACGCTGGCTCTAGAGTCACCGGATACGTCCGGTGGCTAACCTTAGGTGCTGCGCAGTTGGATGGCTGCACTGGTGCGTCCGCCGATCTTGCATCGGACGCTGGCTAAACACTGTTCATCGTCCAGTGCCTGCTGACGTGGCGCGTGGCATAAGAGCTGGAGAGCACAGGATACGATGGCGCGTCCGATGGTGTTGCGTCGGATGCGTCCGATGCGCATTTCTGAGCTCGGGGAGCTTACTGGACCGCATCGGACGCCACGTGCGGTGCGTCCGATAAAAAGCACCGGAGCGTCCAGTGCTCACTAAAACGGCCGTTGAACTTTGAACGCGTGAGACACGTGGCGAGATCTGGTGCACCGGACGCTGTTGAGTGTGTCCGATGCCAGTGCGTCGGAGCGTCCGGTGCCCCCGATTTCTGCCCAACGGCTCTATTCGAAAGAGTATCTCTATAAATAAGAGGTGGCCGGTCCTTAGGGCTCTCTCTTGCACATTTGAGATATTGAGACACACTTTGAGCTAGAGAACTTCCCTTCCACTCATCTCCTTGCTTGGTTGCATACTCTAAAGAGATTGAGTGAGATTCAAGTGCATTGCATTGAGAGGTGCATCTAGTGGCACTTAATTCTTGAGTTTGTTGCGGATTTCTTGTTACTCTTGGGTGTTTCCCGACACCCTAGATGGCTTGGAGCAGCGGTGGTGTTGAGCTCGTGTTTGGAGATTGTTTCGAGCCTCACCAAGCGATTATGAGGGATTTTTAAGCCTTTCCCGCGGGAGTTCGCTAATTAACTACTCTAGTGGAGCTCGTGGCTTGGAGGATCGCCATCTTGTGAGTGGATGTGCGGCACCCGCTGAGGGTTCAACTCTTGATAGTTGATTAGCTCGCGATCCATCAAGTGGGTGCATCGCCACAACGACGAGTAGCTTGCTGGGAAGCAAGTGAACCTCGGTAAAAAAATCTTGTGTCATCTTATTGCCGAGGATTTCATTTGTGTATGTGATCACATTGATTGATCGGTACATTAGACAAATCTCTTCTCATCAATGTTGGTATATCTATTCAAGATCTCTTCTTTACTTATTGTTTTTTGTCTTGTTTAGCTTGAGTAGAATAGCTTTTCTCATAGGAGTAATTAGCATTGTTGTTTACTAGTTTTGTGTAGACGGCTTGCATAGATTAGTTGTGCTAGTGCTAGAAGAGCTTCGCTATCTTATTTACTAACTTGTTGTTTAGTAAAGCTTGTAGAAAATTTAAATAGGCTATTCACCCTCCTCTAGCCATTTGGACCTTACAACGGGGGCGAAGGAAGCCCATCCGATGTGTGCGGACACCGAGGCCGGTGAAGAAGGCACCGCCTGCACTCGCCGCCACCACCAGAGAAGGCACCACCAGCGCCCGATTCGCTCAATTGTGCCCACGCCCGCCCTCTCTCTTCCCCAGCTCCAGTGGCGGCGGGTTCCGGCAGGAGACGGAGGTCACCTGAGAGGGAGAAGAAACAATTCCAGCGGGTATAGAATGGTCGGCCGGCCGGGGGATGCAGATAGGCCAGGCGGTGGGAATGGCCGGCGGGCAGTTTAGGGGAGCTGACAGCGGTAGCGGCAGTCGGAGCAAGTCGGGGTGGGGGCGCCATGGCCGGACTTTGTGGAGCTCGCCGGAGTTCGCCATGGCCGCTGAGGGAGGCGCGGGGGAGAGGGGGAAGGGGACGGTCACCACCGGCGAGACCCTATCGTCGGGCATGGGAGGTGGTGGAGGCGGGGGCAAGGGCGATGGCGACGGCAGCGAGCCAAGATCCAAAGGCGCGTGGGAGGAAGTGGTGGGGGCGAGCGCGAGAGGAAGCTCGGTCGCTGGAGCCAGGCAGACGAGGAGGTGGCGGTTGCGCACGTGTGCTGAGTCACGCAGTAGAAAGAAGATAAGGCGAGAAAGGAGACGTGCAGGCGTAATTTGTGGAGCATGCGCGGCGGAGACTACTAAGGTCCATATTTTAAAGTATATGCTATAGTCACCAGCCTGCATCGCAACGGCTCGATCAGTGTGGACTGTGGACACATCATCAATACCGATGATGAAATAGGTGATGATGTCATGTCAACATGTTAGCTTTGTCATTCAAGTGGCAATGGTGCGGCTTGGTGGCTAGGGAGTGACGTACTAAGGCCTCGTTTAGTTGTCTCTATTTTTTTAACACATATCACATCGAATGTTGCGGCACATACATGAAGTACTAAATATAGACTAATTACATACATGTCGGCACATATTAAGAGTAATATACGAGACAAATCTATTAAGCCTAATTAATCTATGATTGAACATTAATTACCAAATAAGATAAAAATGCTACAGTACCTGATAAACTTTAACAGGGCACACCACACACCCCCTAACTTCCTTATGCCCTATGCCCCTATCTGTTCTCTGGATGTTCCTGCATGATTTCTTGTTATCAAACAAAACTAAGGCCCCGTTTGGTTTGTGGTATTAAAGTTTAACAAATACTGTAGCACTTTCGTCTTATTTGACAAAAAGTTTTAAATTTTGGACTAATTAGGCTTAATAGATTTGTCTCATAAATTACTTCTAATCTGTGCCGACATGCATGCAATTAGTTTACATTTAATATTTCATGCATTTGCCACAACATTGATGTGACGGGAGTTAAACTTTAATGTGTGCAAACCAAACAGCGCCTAAACTGCGCGTAAAATATACTTCCGCCACGTTTCATACTGCTATCTGGACGCATGCCTGCTCCACAGGCCTCCGTGTCCCTACATGGATTGCCTTCCTCCGCATCCATGGGGCTCTAAATTTTTTCTTCTCCTGTTCGAACTGGCCCACCTTGCCTTCAGTATGGTTCCACCTTCGGTGCCGTCGTTCCTGGATGGTGCGGCGGCCTCTAGCCTCGCACGCGATGCCGCCGCTGTGGTGCTTCCCTGTTCCCTCCGTCGGCTGCGAGGACTGCCTTCGCTGTCTCCGCTTGCCTTCCTCTGCTACTTCATTCCTTGCTGCGGAACTAGCCGGACCATCCTGCCGTGTCGGGCTTCTTCGTCGCCGGCGGCGGGTCTGCCGCTTCAGCCCCCTCCTCTTCAACATGGACAACATCCTACCGGCATCTTGCCCTTTGCAAGGGTACATCTGTAGTGAGGATGCGCTGTAAGCGACTTGATCGCTCACGACCATATCCTCTAACACCGGGCGGATGGGGCTTTGCGGCGGGCGAAGGTTAACGGAGCCACCTGGTCGAGCGACACAGTGTGGCGTTGCGTCCCTGCCATGAGAGCCAACTTATCCTCCCCAAGCCCTTGTGGGCTACAATGCTAGATGCCCCGACATGGATTGGACGACCGTGGGTGACGACTCCTAGTCCATCTAGACTTCCGCCAGCGAATAGCTCCATCCCTGTCCACCATGTCATGACATCGCACCAAACGGTAAGACACCAGCACAGCCGTCTCCCCATTCCTCCACAATGGGATTCAAGACTAAAAACTGCCATGTTGATTCTCTGAATAAGTTCCCACCACACTATCAGTTCTGAACTTTCTGAATTTAGTGGCTGTGCACGGAGGCATGCATGATGGATGCTTTTGAGAATTGAGATATCTATATAGATTTAGTCTGGACCACTTTTCAGATAGCTTCCTAAATTGCATACATATGCTTCCACGGTGTTTGCTGCTTTTCCAGTACAGATTGATGTAGGTAAGGTCATATGCAATGTGCACAGTACAGAGTGATGTAGGTAAGGTCATAAGTAGTGTGCAGTTGTGTTTACCTAAAGTAGTTGCACATACAGAATTTGGTATTTGATTTACCTTACCATCCTGATCTGTTGAGCAGGAAAATGAATTTTGGTAATAAAGCTAGTCTTTCCCTTTTCTAATCCTATATTGTTTGAGAATTTTTTACCATGAAGGTCCTAGGTTTGGTTCATATGTTCACTACCGTTTTGTCAAATTTATTTCTTTTCCTCAGACCTTCATTTCAGTGTAAATAGTTAGTCTGGTGGAAGCAATTCATGCCATGCTCATATGTCATCGAAAATTAATAAAGTGTCCCCTACTAAACTGAGAGTGCCTATATTATGCTATGGTTGATTTGTTAGACCACTTTGGATCGAGTAGCAGTAGATCAGTGGGGTAAACCTTTGCATTCGGGTATAAACAACAAGTCCTCGTACATAGTCTACTAGATCCGAGAGAGAGAGAGGAAGGAGTAAGGTGGAGCAGACCATCGGTGGGAAGTGGAGCTGGGACGTTGGAGTTCGATCCCGATCCGGAGAAGGCCATCGCTGGTTCATTGGTGAGGCTATGCACACGGGCAGCGGTGGTCGGGGAAGGGGAGCGTGATGCAGTGAAGTATGGCGGTGCAGTGGTGTCGGAGACGTAGTGGTGGCGCGGTCGGTGGCGTTTCCCGTCACTAGCTGTGCCCCTCTCTTCGATCGAGATTAGGGTTGCCGGTGGGGTGAAAGACTGCCGGGGAACCTCATCTCTCGAGCCGCCAGCACCCCACCCTTTATATAGCGCAGTGTGACGGGGGCCCACCAACCATGAAGGGTTGGACGTCCTCGATCAGGGCGTGTGACCAAGGGCCCAAGTGGCCGTTGGGCCACTCGGTGGAGAGATCAGTCCAACATTCTCCCCCTTGATCTCACATTTTACTTTAATCTTTAACTTTAACACTTTTCACTGTACTCGTTCCATCACAGATAGGTGCATAGAGCATATTTCATCGTCACAGTCAATCGCCGATAGATTTGACAGCTACAATGCACGTCTCTAATCCGAAACAGTTACTTTAACTTTTGAGCCATTTATTATAGTCCAGGAGTCATAGGCTTTCCCTTAAACCTATGCCGGCTACATGTTCTCTGAACACGTTGGGTGGTAAGCCTTTTGTAAGCGGATCCGCAAGCATCTTTTCAGTACTTATATGCTCAAGATTTATAATTTGATCCGGACTTTATCCTTCACAACATAATACTTTATGTCGATGTGTTTGGCAGTACCACTTGACATATTGTTGTGAGCGTACTGTACTGCTGGATTATTATCGCAGTATAACTTTAGTGGCTTATGTATGTTGTCGACCACCTTCAAACCGGGTATGAACTTCTTTAGCCAGTTCACCTGCCCCGTTGCCTCATAACACGCTACAAACTCGGCATACATTGTGGACGATGTAGTGACGGTTTGTTTTGAGCTTTTCCATGAAATTGCTCCTCCTGCGAGAGTGAACACATATCCTGACGTGGATTTTCTATCATCTCTCGCATAATCAGAATCCGAATACCCCACTATTTGGAGAGAATCTGATTTTCTGTACGTCAACATGAGGCCTTTCGTACCTTGCAAATAGCGCAAAACTTTCTTTACCAATTTTCAGTGTTCAATCCCTGGATTACTTTGAAATCTGTCAAGCAACCCGGTAACAAAAGCTAAGTCAGGGCGTGTGCATACTTGAGCATATTGTAGGCTTTCGACAGCAGAAGCATATGAAACCACTTTCATTTGATCGAGCTCATATTGGTTCCTAGGGCATTGAAAATCCCCATATCTGTCGCCCTTGACTATAGGTGCAGGTGAAGCACTACATTTATGCATACTAAATTTCTTTAAAACTTTTTCTATGTATGCCTTTTGTGACAGTCCTAATACCCCTTTACTTCTATCTCGGTGAATCTCTATGCCCAAAACAAATGAAGCTTCATCAAGATCTTTCATATCAAATTTTGAAGATAAAAACTTCTTTGTCTCCAGTAGTAGACTGACATCACTACTAGCAAGTAAGATATCATCTACATACAAGATTAGGAAGATATACCTTCCATTCTTAAACTTCATATAAACACAATTATCCTTAATATTTTCTTTAAACCCAAAATTTCTTATTGTTCTGTCAAACTTCAAGTACCACTGTCTTGAAGCTTGCTTTAACCCATAAATCGATTTCTTTAAGCGGCATCTCATTCGTTCTTTTCCTTCCACGACAAAACCTTTAGGTTGTGCCATATAAACATTTTCCTCCAGATCCCCATTTAGGAATGTCGTTTTTACATCCATCTGATGTAACTCTAAATCGTAGTGTACCACTAATGCCATTATAATTTTAAAGGAATCCTTATATGAGACTAGAGAAAACGTCTCATTGTAATCAATCTCTTCTCTTTGCGTGAAACCTTTTTGCCACAAGTTGCGCTTTAAACCTTTCAATATTCCCTTGGGAGTCATGTTTTGTCTTGTAGACCCATTTATAGCCTACTGTCTTGGCTCCTTTAGGAATAGGTTCTAAGTCCTAAACTTTGTTGGTACTCATTGACTTTATTTCATCTTCCATAGCCTCAAGCCACTTTGATGAATTATCGCTTCTCATGGCTTCTTCAAATGAAGTCTGATCACCCTCCATTTGAAATTCTTCAGTGTTATACACCTCATAATCATTAGGTATTGTTGATCTTCTAACTCTTTGAGACCTTCTAGGGGTCTCCACATTTGGCATATCTTCTGTTTGGGGCTATTGTTGCTCCTCCTCATCTGTGGCATTAGTTTGTATAGGTTTCTGAAGGACAGGTTCCTCATCATTATTTACTGTCACCACAGGAGAACTGACAACAGGTGCTGGCACTACAGTGTCCCGCACTATTGGTGCAACAAGGACAGGTAATTCGAAAAATGGTTCCTGAGTCATCGGAGTGGGCACACATACCCGCTTCTCCTCAAGATCAATTTTTCGAGCTACCGTGCTCCCCCTCATCATTTCATTCTCTAAGATAACAGTGTGTCTCGTTTCTACAAATTTTGTGTATCTATCTGAATAGTAGAAATGAAAACATTTTGAATTTTCAGGATAGCCAATAAAATGACAACTAGCTGTTTTGGGATCTAGCTTCCCAATATTTGGTTTAAACACTTTTGCCTCAGCAGGACTCCCCCACACACGCAAGTATTTTAGTGAAGGTTCTCTTCCTGTCCACAACTCATATGGTGTTTTGGGCACCGCTTTATTTGGTACTCTATTAAGAATATGAATGGTGGTTTTTAACGTCTCCATCTATAGACTCAATGGCAAGTCAGAGTAACTCATCATACTACGCACCATATCCATTAAGGTACGGTTACGCCTTTCAGCTACTCCGTTCTGCTGAGGTTCGCCCGGTGTAGAATACTGGGCAACTATGCCATTCTCCTGTAGAAACCTTGCAAAAGGTCCAGGAACTTGACCATATGGGGTATACCGACCATAGTACTTCCCACCACGATCAGACCAGATGAAAGCCCAAGTTTGGTTTTGGTAATTAATGACACCAAGTTGCTAATGCTATTGTATCAAGTGTGATTAAGCTAGGCATAAGCAACATGTGATGGAGGTGGAAATGGCATGGAGAGATGACCACAAGACCACATGATTTGGTGCATGAAATGATGAGCAAGATCATGGTGGAGACGCACATAAAATGATGGACATGATGATCAAGTGGAAGAGAAAGATCTAGGAACGCAAGGAAAAGGTATAACCATAGGGTTTTCCTTTTACCGGTCTAAGACGAGTAGAGAAGTGATTGACCGGGTTTAGGATACATAACCGACTATCAAGAGGGGAAATCACGGTTAGCTCGGGAATCAAGTGCCACTAGATCAATGTCTTGAGCATATGCATTAGGATCTAGTAGAGAGCTAACTTAACGCCTTGAAAAATATTTGTGAAAATGCTAACACACATGCACATGGTGTCTTTCACATGATGGTGTTGGCACTTTTGCGAAGGCGGTGGTGTTTGAGCGGTAGTAAGGGGTTTGGGGTTCGCTCTCCCTCCCGCCGAGCGTGCGAGCGCGGGATTCAGGCGTTTTCGAGGAAATGAAATGCCTATTTTCTATTACACCGGAGGCGAGAAAAGTGGCGAAAGTCCGAATTGTTTTTCACTGAAAAACGGCGACCGGACGCTGCACCGGACACGGTCTCGGTTTGACCGGACGCGTCCGGTCAGTTCAACGCGGCGTGGGCGCTAGGGTTTGTGACCGGACACTGGTCTGGCCTGACCAGCGTGTCCGGTCAGTTCTCCTGTGCGCTGAAGTAGAGTGCGCGACCGGCGCGTCCGGTCCCTCACGGAACCAGAGCGTCCGGTCAGGCGTCCAAAAGGGTAGAGTGTTGATCGAACGTGCGGCGCGTCCGGTCACGTGCGATCGTACGCGTCCGGTCTCGACGGGAGCTTACTGGAACGCGACCGGACGCTGGCACTGTCGCGTCCGGTCAAACGGTTGAGCGCGTCCGGTCACGGCAACGGCTAGTTCTGACGCGCACTGTTTTCGCTTGTCCTGTAGTGACCGGACGCGTCTGGTCACTTTGACCGGAGCGTCCGGTCAGCGCGATTTCAACTGTGTCGTCCGTAACGGCTAGCTGCGTACCCCTTCGTTATAAATAGAGGATGTCCGAGGTTTGAGGGTAACTCTTGCATATTTTGAGACCTAGAGACATCCTTTGAGCTAGAGAACAACCCCTCCACTCATCTCTTTGCATAGTTGCACATCTTGAGTGAGATTGAGTGAGATTCAAGTGCATTGCTTGAGAGTTGCATTCTAGAGGCACTTGATCTTCGAGTTGCTGCGGATTTCTTGTTACTCTTCCGTGTTTCCCGACACGGTAGACGGCTTGGAGCAGCGGAGGTGATTGAGCTCGCAATTGGAGATTGTTGGAGCCCTCACCAAGTGTTGTAAGGGGTTCTTGATCCTTCCCCGCGGGAGTTCGCAAATTGGATACTCTAGTGGAGCTCGTGGCTTGGAGGATCCCCATCTTGTGTGCGGTTGTGCGGCGCTCGCCGAGGGCTCAACTCTTGATAGTTGATTAGCTCGCGAACCGACAAGTGGGTGCATCGCCACAACGAGGAGTAGCTTGCCGGGAAGCAAGTGAACCTCGGTAAAAATCTTGTGTCATCTCCTTGCCGAGGATTTCTCTTGTGGTTGATCATTGTGATTGATTCTTCGAGCGCATTACTTCTCTACATCGTTGGTATAACAATCAAGTCACTTGCTCTCTACTTTCTTGTACTAGTCCTAGTGTAGCCTTTATCACTTAGGAGTAAGTAGCTTAGTGACTTAGTCTTGTTGGTGTGTATTAGAGATTATAGCCTTGCTTCCCTAGTATTGTTTAGGTGGCTTGCATAGTGTAGTTGAGCTAGTGCTAGAATTAGCTTAGCCATCTTTTTATACTAACGTGATTGTTTAGTGAAGCTTGTAGAATTTTAAATAGGCTATTCACCCCCCTCTAGCCATTTGGACCTTACCAGTGGTATCGGAGCCGAGGCACCGTTTATTTGAGGCTTAACAACCTACGGTGAAAAACAAATGGCTCAATTAAGCTTGCACATCAATAACACCAAGAAGGCACCTCACTTTGATGGCACAAATTATGCATATTGGAAGGTTAAGATGACCGCACACCTCAAGTCAATCAATAGAGAAGTATGGAAGGTCACCGAAACAAAATTTGAGGTTGCTAATCCGGAAGCACCTACACCGGTGGAAGAGAAGAAGCTCCAATGCAATGACATTGCAATTAGTGCTCTTCATGAGGCATTAGATGATAAGACATTTGAGCAAGTGAAGAATATAGAAGTTGCACATGATGCTTGGGCCAAGCTTGAAGAAACATTTGAGGGCACCGAAGGCACAAAGACCGCTAAAGCATATATCTTGCAAGAAAAATTTTCAAGCTTCAAGATGCAAGATGATGAAAGTGTACCGAAAATGTTTCATCGATTGCAAGTCATTGTCAATGAGCTCAAGGCACTTGGTGAGGAGGTCAAGGACAACCAATTCTCTATGAAGTTCTTGAGAAGCTTGCCCAAGAGATTTGATACATTGATCACCGTGCTAGTGAGGACTACTTTGAAGGATTCAACTCCTCAACAAATATTTCAAGAAGTGATGACCGATGATTCATATAGAGAAGATGATGAGAAGGATGAATTGGTCAAGAAGAAGAAGAAGGAAAATGAGAAGAATGATGATGAGAAGAAGAAGAGTGTGGCATTCAAAGCCACCATATCCAAGGGCAAATCCAAGATTGAATCATCAAGTGATGAAGACACAAGCTCTTGTGATAGTGATGACATTGATGAGAAGATGGCTCTTTTCGTCAAGCAATTTGGCAAATTCATAAAGAAGAAGGGCTTTCATGCAAGAAGGAGGAAGAACTCATCCAAGAAGAATGAGCATACCATGAGATGTTTTAGATGCCATAGTAAGGATCATCTCATTGCAAAGTGTCCTTATGATAGTGATGATGAAGATGCTATCAAGAAGGAGAGGAAGAAGCAAAAGAAGAAGCAAGAAAAGAAAGAGAGCTCTCATAAGAGAAAGAATGATTCTCATGTTGCTACATGGGATAGTGATGATTCCTCAAGTGATGAAGAGGATGACAACAAGAGCAAGAAGAAGGGACATACTAGCATTGCCATCCAAGAGAAAGTCTCCCTCTTCGACACTCCATCGTGCTTCATGGCTAAGGCCGCTAAGGTAGCATCCAACGATGAGAGTGATCATGATAATGCTAGTGATAGTGATAGTGATGAATGTGAAACCCTAAATTTTTGTTTTCCTTAAAAATAGATAAATTTGATTTAATTATGAATTTGTTGTGCATTTAAATTTAGGGAATAATAAATTTTGCGAAATTAAAATTAATCATAAGGTAACAATTTGTTTTGCACTCATGCTGTTGCACTTTATGTTTTTGTGATGATTGGTTTGAGTCAAAGTTTAAAAGACATTCAAAAACATTTGAAAATGTGATATGAAAATCAAATTTTAAAAAGGAAAATAAATTCTTTCCCTTTTTTTTCTTTCCTCGGTTTCGGCCTGTTAGCCGATTCCCGGCCGGCCCAGCAAATCCCGCCCGCGCCTTCCTTCCTGGGCCGCGGCCCAGCCCACGTCGCCAGCAGCAGTTTCCCCTCTCCTCTCCCGCGGTCACTGACCGTCCGGGCCCGCGTGTCGGCGCCCTTCTCCAACCTCCGCTCTCCCTCTCTCGGCCGAGCAACCGCCGTCCGACGCCCGCGCCCACCTCCGCGCGACGTGGGAGCGTCCCCCTCGCCTCGGGCCTTTTTAAAGGGCAGCGCGACCCGGCTCCGCCCTCCTTTCCCACTCCAACCCTCTCTTTCGGTTTCGCTACGCCATAGAGCCGCAGCAAGGCACCACCGGAGCATCGTCCGCCCCACCGCGTCGGTTGTCTTCTCCGAGCCGTCCCCGTCCCGTTTGAAGCCGTGGTGAGACTCCCCGTGCTCCCCTCCCTCTCCCTGTACCTCCAATTCGATGTTTGGTGGCCTCTAGGGCCGGATTACGCGAGCTCCGACGAGCCCCTCCGGGCCGGCCATGGCGGGTGTCCCTCGAGCCTTTCCCCGGCCGCGTTTGTGGCAAAAACAGAACCCCCATCCCCTCCGCATCCTCCCTATGTAGTTGGTTTGGCGAATAGAGCCCTGTAGTGCCCGGCCGAGCAGCTCCGGCGAGCTCCATGGCGGCGCCGCCGTCTTCTTCTCTGAGTCCGGCGGCCGGCTCTCTCTCTTTCCTCCCCCCTTTCTTTCCTAGCCCTTCATCGCGTGATCAACGGCTCAGAGGGCTCGATACCCCTTCGGGGTTCGTTTTGTTAAAGAGACCCCCCACTTTCATCTATTTAACCCGCAGTCCTCGGTTCCAATGAATTTTCAGAATTTCGAATTATTTTAATTCCGAAATGTTTTCAATCTATTTACAGAATTGCCACTACAGTAAAACGTGTATAAAATCGTCGTTTTAGCTCCGATTTGACCCGTTCAACTTGTGTTAGTTTCATAATTTCATAATCTACGCAATAGTGCTACTGTTAGACCTGTTAAGAGCTTTTGAATTTCTCAAATAAATCTAGTTAATAGCTAGCTTTTGGAATAGTAAATGTCTCGTAACTTTTGCGTTGTAGCTCCGATTTTCGTGCATTTCGCGTCAATGTGATCGTAGCGAGACGTAGATGATTTTGGTAAACATTTTATTCAGATTTATTTATGGTTGGTGTACTGTTCTAATAGTAGCTATGTTTTGCTTGTATGTCTGCTCCGAATTGTGTGTTGTACTTCGTGTCGTACGAGTTCAGACGGTGAGGAGTACGTCGGAAATCCGGACGCGTACGAGGAGCAGCAGGACCAGCAGCAGTTCGTGAACCAAGGCAAGTATAGCATGGGCCTACCTTGTTGTTCTATTCATTATATAACATACTCATTATGCATGTGTCTAATATTGCTCGACTATAAGGACTTCCTAGCAAATTGATGACCTGTACCTTGATTCCTATGGGGATTATTGCATTTGGGTAGAAAGCTAGTGCTCTAACTAAACGTGATCTACACATTGATTAATGGAAACAACGGATAATCATGATGATAGTAGTGGAACTAAAGGGTGATGGTGCAAATGATGTTGATCATGTTGCCCTAAACCCTCCGTAAGGACTTATCTGTAGGGCAAAAGCTGGGACTTACAGTGCAACCGTGGGAGTTAAATGGCTCTGACTTTAGCTCAGTAGTAGGATCTTTTCTAACTTGTTAGAGGTTACCCGAAAGGGCGCAAGAGGGGCTTGCCACGTTGGGTATAGAACTGCCTCTGTTCAGATGTGTATAGCCTGCGGGAATTGTGCCATTGAAAGGGGGGTTCTCTATATCTGCCTGCCGAGGAAACCTAGCGGCCCTAACATGTTAGAAGAGGCCTATGGAAGGCTTCATAGTGTACCCTGCCTGCTCACCTTGGAAGTGTTAGGGGGTCGACGGGCCCCGGGCATATGGGTAACACGACTCACGGGTAAAGATGCACAACCTCTGCAGAGTGTTTAAACTGTTATAACAGCCGTGCTCACGGACACGAGCGGCTCGGAAAACTCACAGAATAAATGATTACTTGATACGTGATGAACTATGATGATGAGATCACACTGATGCTTTCTTTTCTTAAATCTAGTAGTGGATCATGTGGGATAAATGGGAGTTTGAGCATGACTTAATAATGATTAATAATGAAATGTTGATCTACTAAAAATGCTAACTGCAGTCAACCGTGTCTAGCCTTTTTGAGCCTCATGAATCCTCATTCTATACTTGCGGAGTACGAATGTACTCACACTTGTTGCTATATTGTTTTTGGGTAAAATCCCGGATGGGTAACAGATGACAGTTTCTACGAGGACTTCCCGGAGGATTTCTAGGTTTGGGTCAACCAGTCGTCCTTCCCTGTGGATCAGACACTACGCTTGAGAGTTGCTATTTACCTTTTCGTTTGTTTATGTAAGAACTACGTGATGTAATAACATTATGTATGTACTCAGTGATGATACTTCTGTTAATTTGTCGGCTTATGTGTGCGACTATTCCTGGGGCGCACATAAGATGTATGCACTCTATATTGTCCTTTAATTGGAGTGTGACAAATTGGTATCAAAGCTGTGTCGACTGTAGGACGCAAACCTAGGTAGAAATGGTCGTTTCTAGGAGGTTGATTTTATTTATTTATTTGCTACTACCTTACTCTTGATATTTTCTTAAAAATTTTATGCTCTATTCTTTATTCTATTGCATAAAATATTGACTTTGATAATATTTTATATCAAAACTATAGATGCCTCGTCTCAGTGCCGCTGCCTACGTCGCCCAGTTCGTTCCAGCAGCACCTGCTCCACCAGCACCACCAGCAGTACCACCAGTGGAGCCAGAGGTCGTCCACGTCACTGACGAGGAGGAGGAGGAACCCATGGAGGAGGAGGCATTTTCAGATGCCGCATCTGATGGACCCGCTTCGACTCCCGTGGCTGCACCCATTCCACATGTGGATGCACCAGTCCCCGCTGCTACACCTCCACCAGCATCCCAGGCTGCTTCTGCACCAACACCAGTGCCCTCCCCAGCTGCATCAGAGGAGCCAGAAGAGATAGGATGGTCCACCAGGAACAAGTTTAAGGAAGCTCCCGAAGATGTCCATTACCACAACCTCCTCACCACCATGCTAGCTGAGTACTATCCAGAGTTTGCTGCCTCTGTGAAGTACTACTGTGTGGAGCACACACATCCAGTGGAGGCGACGTACTGGAAGACTAATGTGATCGTCACCGCCTGGAACAACACCGACTAATCCCAGGATATTGTGACCACCCATAGCCACCGAGCTAGGCGTGCCAGTGTCTATGACAGCATGGAAGATGCTGCGCAGGCGGCGTACCTGCATTACCATGGTAGGCGTTTTGAGGATATGCAGAACGACCGCTACCGGTATCTTCCACGCTATGACCCGAGGGAGAAGACATGGGCAGTGTTGGCTCCTCCAGCTTCTGATCCCACCTTGGACACCACAGTGAGGCACCTCAGCGCCATGCAGGAGGTCAACGAAGCACTCAGGGAAGAGCTTCATGCAGCGCAAAAATCTGAAAAGCGCCTTCAGAACCAGATAGATGAGATGGCCGTTCAGCTAGGATAGCCTACCATTTACAAGAAGAAGGCTAGGGTGTTCACCATGGTGGATCGCGCTCCTTAGATGTTTGTCGCCCCGTCTAGCTAGATGCGTTTTAGAATCGAGAGTCGTGTCAAGTTTGTGTATGTTTTGTGAACTTTCCGTTGTATCGTTGGTTGTGTTGATGGACTTGGTTGATTTGGAGTTTGTTTGATTGCTGGAACAGTGTGGGCTTGTCCACATGTTCTTTTTATCAAAACCTTAAGTTAGTGTTTGTTTAACTTAGTTGGGGTTAATTTCTGCTTTACTGCTGTGCTGTTTCTCAGAGCAGTCTGCAATGTTTGTCTCATATCTCTAAATCTCTACGTCTAAAAATTATGAAATTTTTGTGGGGAGAACTAGACTTGTGTACCTTTCATTTCCCACCGGAATCACCTCATTATCAATTCTGGATTGAGAGATATGCCTGCTGCAACCTGGCAAGTCTGTGCAGTCTGTAACCTAGAACGGAAATTGTTTAGCTCAGTTTTTGATGATGTTGCCGTCTGTATCAGTGAAAAAGTTCTATACAAAAGTTGTAGCAGACTCTTTAAGCTTTCCAACGATGTATGCCACGCCTATTTTGGATTTCTGGAACCTGAGTTACACTCCGGTTTTCGGTCTGCTGTTGTAGACACTCGTCCAGAAATTTTTAGTTATGTTATTTACCTTTTGTAAATAATTTGTAAAATTTTTTGGGAGATCTCTAAAGTTTGCACATTTGCTTGGAAACAGATGGCCGCCAGAGGAGGACGTGGTCGAGGCCGTGGCCGTGGTCGTGGACACGGAGCTTTGGTGGACCCACCTCCGCCACCGCCGGTGACTATTGAGCAGTTGATGGCCATGCAAGCGCAGCTCATGCAGACCGTGATGGACCGTCTCGGTGAGCAACCCGCAGGAGCACCCCCACCAGTGCAGGTCCGTGACAAGCGTGGTGAGTTTATGAAAGGATGCCCACCTGTGTTGACTGGCTGAGAGCTGTGGAAAAGCAGCTAAACATTGCTCAGTGCAACGACTTGGAGAAAGTCTTGTACGCCTCAGGCCAACTCCAAGGAGCTGCTCAGGATTGGTGGGAGTCATTCCAGTATGGACGTCCAGAGAATGCTCCAGAGGTCACATGGAAAGAGTTCACAGAGAACTTCAGGTCCTATCATATCCCGGAGAGACTTATTGAGCTGAAGCAAGAGGAGTTCCGGGCTCTCAAGCAAGGGTCCATGTCAGTGGCGGAATACCGCGACAAGTTTGCACAATTGTCGCGATATGCCCCGGCTGAAGTGGCTAGAGATTCTGACAAACAACACCGTTTTCTGAAGGGGCTGTATGATGGACTCCAACTGCAGCTGATGTCCAACAAATATGCCAGTTTCCAAGAGTTGGTGGACCGCGCCATAGTAATTGATAACAAGCGTAAGGAAATGGACCTCAAGAAGAGGAAGCTCCAGGGACAGGCATCGGGTAGCAACACTCGCCCGCGAGCCTTCCCGCAGCAAGGTTTCCCGCAGAGGAACCAAGGGCCACCCAACTAATGGAACAAGGGCCAGTACCCCCAGAGGAACCAGTATCAGCAGCGTCCCCAGTACCCACCGCAGTTGGGTAATCAGAGTCAGCAGCGCCCTCAGCAACAGCAAGCTAGCAACCAAGCTCCACGTCAGGGAGTGCCCAACAATGCCCCAATCAAGAGTGGCACCCCAGGCAACCCCAATGCCTGTTACAACTGTGGAGAGGTGGGACACTATTCGTACCAGTGCCCGAAGAAGCAGAACCGGCAGGCCCCGCAGAACCAGCAGAACAACCAGAGACCCAACGCTCGACCTCCGTTCACTGGCAAGGTGAACCATGTGTCGTCGGAATCAGCTCAGGAGGCGCCTGAGGTTATGCTGGGTACGTTTAGCGTCAACTCCATCTCCGCTACCGTACTTTTTGATTCCGGTGCCTCGCATTCTTTCATATCCCAAGCTTTTGTTAGAATGCATAGCATACCCCTGTGTGCCATGAAGGATCCCATGTTAGTTAATTCACCGGAGGGTAGCATGCCAGCAAATTATTGGAGCCCTTCTACTAGTATATTCTTAAGGGGGGTAGCTTTCAAGGTAAATCCAATTGTTCTGAGAACCGCTGGAATTGACCTCATCCTGAGAATGGATTGGATGAAGCAACATAGGGCAGTGATACAATGTCAGGAGAAATCTGTGGTTGTAACATCTCCAAGTGGTGATAGAATTTGTGTTGAAGTGGAAGTGCAAGCTCAACCTACCGCCACCGTCAATCAGCTGAGCGATGTTGCTAACCAGGAGGACCAGGTGGTGGATGAATTCCCGGACGTGTTCCCCGATGAATTGCCAGGTATGCCACCCGATCGTGACATCGAATTCCTTATCGAGCTTTTACCTGGAACTGCACCCATAGCTAAGAGACCATATAGAATGGGGGTAAATGAATTAGAAGAATTAAAGAAACAAATTAAGGAATTGCAAGAGAAAGGTTTTATTCGTCCTAGTTCTTCACCTTGGGGAGCACCTGCTATATTTGTGGATAAGAAAGATGGCACACGAAGGATGTGTGTCGATTATAGGTCCCTAAATGAAGTCACCATCAAGAACAAATACCCACTCCCTAGAATTGATGATTTATTTGATCAGCTGAAAGGTGCTTGTGTGTTCTCAAAAATTGACCTCCGTTCTGGATATCACCAACTAAAAATTCGTGCGTCTGACATACCGAAGACAGCATTTACTACCAGATATGGCCTTTATGAGTACACAGTGATGTCTTTTGGACTGACAAATGCACCTGCATACTTTATGTATCTAATGAACAAAGTATTCATGGAGTACTTGGATAAGTTTGTAGTGGTATTCATAGATGATATCCTAGTATTCTCCAAAAATGAAGAGGAACATGCCGAACACTTAAGGTTAGTCTTTCAAAAACTCAGGGAACATAAATTGTATGTAAAAAGGAGCAAATGTGAGTTCTGGCTGAAAGAAGTATCTTTTCTGGGACATGTGGTCTCTAACGGTGGAATAGCCGTAGATCCTAGTAAAGTGCAAGATGTGTTGAATTGGAAAGCCCCAGTCAATGCTAGCGAAATCCGTAGCTTTTTGGGTTTGGCTGGATACTATAGAAGGTTTATTGAAGGGTTCTCTAAGCTAGCCAAGCCTATGACAGCCCTATTAGAGAAGAATGCCAAATTTGTTTGGTCAGACAAATGTCAAGCCAACTTTGAGGAGTTAAAGAAAAGGTTGACAACAGCCCCGGTGTTGACCCTACCTGATTTAAGTAAGAGTTTCTCTATTTATTGTGATGCATCTCGCCTAGGCCTTGGATGTGTGCTTATGCAAGAAGGAAAGGTTGTGGCCTATGCATCCAGGCAATTGAGAAAGCATGAACTGAATTACCCAACCCATGACTTGGAATTAGCCGCAGTTGTCCATGCTCTGAAAATCTGGAGGCATTATTTGATCGGACATAAGTGTGACATCTACACTGACCACAAGAGTTTAAAATATATTTTTACTCAGTCCGAGTTGAACTTAAGGCAACGTCGTTGGCTGGAGTTAATTAAAGACTATGATCTGGAAGTGCATTATCATCCTGGAAAGGCAAATGTTGTTGCCGATGCACTTAGCCGGAAAAGCTATGCCAACGGACTTCAGTTGACATTTATATCAGCAGAGTTGCGAGCTGAAATAGAACATCTCAACTTGGGTTTTGTCAATAATGTAGTAGAATTGACTATAGAACCTACATTGGAGCAAGAGATACGTAAAGGTCAGTTGGAGGATGAGAAATTGAAAGAGATTGCTGAGCACGTAGTGGTTGGAAAGGCACCAGGTTTCCGGTTGGATGAGAATGGTACTCTATGGTTTGGAAAAAGGATATGTGTACCTGAAGTGAAAGCCATCCGTGATATGATTCTGCGAGAGGCACATGATTCTGCATATTCTATACACCCTGGAAGCACCAAGATGTACTTGGACCTCAAAGAGAAGTATTGGTGGTATGGTTTGAAACGGGATGTGGCTGAGTATGTGGCCATATGTGACACTTGTCAAAGGGTGAAAGCTGAGCACCAAAGGCCTGCAGGATTGTTGCAACCAATGAAAATACCAGAGTGGAAATGGGAAGAAGTTGGTATGGACTTCATTACTAGATTGCCCCGCACTCAACAAGGATATGATTCGATCTGGGTAATAGTGGATCGACTTACTAAGGTAGCCCACTTCTTGCCAGTCAAAACCACTTATAGTGGTGCAAAGCTAGCAGAGTTGTATATGGAGAGAATAGTATGTCTACATGGGGTTCCAAAGAAGATCGTATCTGACCGAGGGACTCAGTTTACATCACATGTTTGGCGTAAGGTACACAGTGCTTTGGGAACCAAGTTAAATTTCAGTTCGGCATATCACCCCCAAACTGATGGGCAGACCGAAAGGACCAATCAAATCTTGGAAGATATGTTGAGAGCTTGTGCCTTACAGTATGGTACTAGTTGGGATAAGAGTTTGTCATATGCTGAGTTTTCATACAACAACAGTCACCAGAAAAGCCTCAAGATGGCGCCATTCGAAGCTTTATATGGACGAAAGTGTAGAACACCTCTATTCTGGAATCAGGCAGGTGAGACCCAAGTGTTTGGACCTGATGTCCTACGCAATGCAGAAGAACAAGTGAGGATGATCAGGGATAATTTGAGAGTAGCACGGTCTAGACAGAAGAGCTATGCTGATGTCAGAAGGAGAGAGTTGAGTTTCAAAGTAGGTGACTATGTGTATTTGAAAGTGTCACCAATGAGAAATGTGAGAAGATTCAATATGAAGGGCAAGTTAGCACCGAGATATGTAGGACCTTTCAAAATTCTGGAGAGACGTGGAGAAGTGGCTTATCAATTGGAATTGCCAGAAAGTTTAGCAGGTGTGCATGATGTGTTCCATGTTTCACAATTGAAAAAGTGTTTGCGGGTACCAGAGGAGCAGATTCCCTTGGAGGAGCTTACTTTTAAAGAAGATCTCACGTATGAGGAGTACCCGGTAAAGATTCTTGAAACTGCAGAAGGAGTTACTAGGAGCCGCACTATAAAGATGTGCAGAGTGCAATGGAATCGTTATTCAGAAGATGAATCTACGTGGGAAAGGGAAGAAGATCTGAGAAAGTCTTATCCACAGCTTTTTGAGTAAGCATCATCCAATCTCGAGGACGAGATTCTTTTAAGGGGGGTAGAATTGTGAAACCCTAAATTTTTGTTTTCCTTAAAAATAGATAAATTTGATTTAATTATGAATTTGTTGTGCATTTAAATTTAGGGAATAATAAATTTTGCGAAATTAAAATTAATCATAAGGTAACAATTTGTTTTGCACTCATGCTGTTGCACTTTATGTTTTTGTGATGATTGGTTTGAGTCAAAGTTTAAAAGACATTCAAAAACATTTGAAAATGTGATATGAAAATCAAATTTTAAAAAGGAAAATAAATTCTTTCCCGTTTTTTTTCTTTCCTCGGTTTCGGCCTGTTAGCCGATTCCCGGCCGGCCCAGCAAATCCCGCCCGCGCCTTCCTTCCTGGGCCGCGGCCCAGCCCACGTCGCCAGCAGCAGTTTCCCCTCTCCTCTCCTGCGGTCACTGACCGTCCGGGCCCGCGTGTCGGCGCCCTTCTCCAACCTCCGCTCTCCCTCTCTCGGCCGAGCAACCGCCGTCCGACGCCCGCGCCCACCTCCG
This sequence comes from Saccharum hybrid cultivar R570, assembly GCA_038087645.1. Taxonomy (NCBI): domain Eukaryota; kingdom Viridiplantae; phylum Streptophyta; class Magnoliopsida; order Poales; family Poaceae; genus Saccharum; species Saccharum hybrid cultivar. The sequence continues at coordinate 15,726,267 of JAQSUU010000402.1, forward strand.
CGCGACGTGGGAGCGTCCCCCTCGCCTCGGGCCTTTTTAAAGGGCAGCGCGACCCGGCTCCGCCCTCCTTTCCCACTCCAACCCTCTCTTTCGGTTTCGCTACGCCATAGAGCCGCAGCAAGGCACCACCGGAGCATCGTCCGCCCCACCGCGTCGGTTGTCTTCTCCGAGCCGTCCCCGTCCCGTTTGAAGCCGTGGTGAGACTCCCCGTGCTCCCCTCCCTCTCCCTGTACCTCCAATTCGATGTTTGGTGGCCTGTAGGGCCGGATTACGCGAGCTCCGACGAGCCCCTCCGGGCCGGCCATGGCGGGTGTCCCTCGAGCCTTTCCCCGGCCGCGTTTGTGGCAAAAACGGAACCCCCATCCCCTCCGCATCCTCCCTATGTAGTTGGTTTGGCGAATAGAGCCCTGTAGTGCCCGGCCGAGCAGCTCCGGCGAGCTCCATGGCGGCGCCGCCGTCTTCTTCTCTGAGTCCGGCGGCCGGCTCTCTCTCTTTCCTCCCCCCTTTCTTTCCTAGCCCTTCATCGCGTGATCAACGGCTCAGAGGGCTCGATACCCCTTCGGGGTTCGTTTTGTTAAAGAGACCCCCCACTTTCATCTATTTAACCCGCAGTCCTCGGTTCCAATGAATTTTCAGAATTTCGAATTATTTTAATTCCGAAATGTTTTCAATCTATTTACAGAATTGCCACTACAGTAAAACGTGTATAAAATCGTCGTTTTAGCTCCGATTTGACCCGTTCAACTTGCGTTAGTTTCATAATTTCATAATCTACGCAATAGTGCTACTGTTAGACCTGTTAAGAGCTTTTGAATTTCTCAAATAAATCTAGTTAATAGCTAGCTTTTGGAATAGTAAATGTCTCGTAACTTTTGCGTTGTAGCTCCGATTTTCGTGCATTTCGCGTCAATGTGATCGTAGCGAGACGTAGATGATTTTGGTAAACATTTTATTCAGATTTGTTTATGGTTGGTGTACTGTTCTAATAGTAGCTATGTTTTGCTTGTATGTCTGCTCCGAATTGTGTGTTGTACTTCGTGTCGTACGAGTTCAGACGGTGAGGAGTACGTCGGAAATCCGGACACGTACGAGGAGCAGCAGGACCAGCAGCAGTTCGTGAACCAAGGCAAGTATAGCATGGGCCTACCTTGTTGTTCTATTCATTATATAACATACTCATTATGCATGTGTCTAATATTGCTCGACTATAAGGACTTCCTAGCAAATTGATGACCTGTACCTTGATTCCTATGGGGATTATTTGCATTTGGGTAGAAAGCTAGTGCTCTAACTAAACGTGATCTACACATTGATTAATGGAAACAACGGATAATCATGATGATAGTAGTGGAACTAAAGGGTGATGGTGCAAATGATGTTGATCATGTTGCCCTAAACCCTCCGTAAGGACTTATCTGTAGGGCAAAAGCTGGGACTTACAGTGCAACCGTGGGAGTTAAATGGCTCTGACTTTAGCTCAGTAGTAGGATCTTTTCTAACTTGTTAGAGGTTACCCGAAAGGGCGCAAGAGGGGCTTGCCACGTTGGGTATAGAACTGCCTCTGTTCAGATGTGTATAGCCTGCGGGAATTGTGCCATCGAAAGGGGGGTTCTCTATATCTGCCTGCCGAGGAAACCTAGCGGCCCTAACATGTTAGAAGAGGCCTATGGAAGGCTTCATAGTGTACCCTGCCTGCTCACCTTGGAAGTGTTAGGGGGTCGACGGGCCCCGGGCATATGGGTAACATGACTCACGGGTAAAGATGCACAACCTCTGCAGAGTGTTTAAACTGTTATAACAGCCGTGCTCACGGACACGAGCGGCCCGAAAAACTCACAGAATAAATGATTACTTGATACGTGATGAACTATGATGATGAGATCACACTGATGCTTTCTTTTCTTAAATCTAGTAGTGGATCATGTGGGATAAATGGGAGTTTGAGCATGACTTAATAATGATTAATAATGAAATGTTGATCTACTAAAAATGCTAACTGCAGTCAACCGTGTCTAGCCTTTTTGAGCCTCATGAATCCTCATTCTATACTTGCGGAGTACGAATGTACTCACACTTGTTGCTATATTGTTTTTGGGTAAAATCCCGGATGGGTAACAGATGACAGTTTCTACGAGGACTTCCCGGAGGATTTCTAGGTTTGGGTCAACCAGTCGTCCTTCCCTGTGGATCAGACACTACGCTTGAGAGTTGCTATTTACCTTTCCGTTTGTTTATGTAAGAACTACGTGATGTAATAACGTTATGTATGTACTCAGTGATGATACTTCTGTTAATTTGTCGGCTTATGTGTGCGACTATTCCTGGGGCGCACATAAGATGTATGCACTCTATATTGTCCTTTAATTGGAGTGTGACAATGAAGAAGAATTCACTAAAGATGAACTAATCACTATGCTAGAAGATTGCACTCAACATTTTAAAGAATCTAGAAAGGAGTGCAAGAGCTTGCTTAAGGAAAAGAAAAACCTTATGCAAGAACTTGATGAGCTTAGAGCATCTTATGAGAGTCTAAAGGTAGACCATAAGAAGCTTCAAAAGTCTCACACTAAGCTTGAAGAAGCCCATTCCTCTCTAGTTGAAAAATGTGAAAATATGCCAACTAATGTTGAGAAAGCTAAAACTTGCAACATAGGCATATCATGTGATATAATTGATGAATCTTTTCATAAGCCTATTGTTGTTGCCGGGAAGCAAGTGAACCTCGATAAAAATCTTGTGTCATCTCCTTGCCGAGGATTTCTCTTGTGGTTGATCATTGTGATTGATTCTTCGAGCGCATTACTTCTCTACATCGTTGGTATAACAATCAAGTCACTTGCTCTCTACTTTCTTGTACTAGTCCTAGTGTAGCCTTTATCACTTAGGAGTAAGTAACTTAGTGACTTAGTCTTGTTGGTGTGTATTAGAGATTATAGCCTTGCTTCCCTAGTATTGTTTAGGTGGCTTGCATAGTGTAGTTGAGCTAGTGCTAGAATTAGCTTAGCCATCTTTTTATACTAACGTGGTTGTTTAGTGAAGCTTGTAGAATTTTAAATAGGCTATTCACCCCCCCTCTAGCCATTTAGACCTTACACCAGACCACTTTAATATTTAAATTATGTTGATTTTTAACTTCAACCTTAAATATTTTAAATTTATCTAACACTTCATTTCTTTCTTTAATTAGATAAATGTAACCATAACGGGAGTAATCATATGTGAATGTTATGAATGAGTTAAAACCATCCACACTTTTCACAGGAAAAGGACCACAGATGTCTGTGTGAATTATCTATAGAATTTCTGTGCTTCGTTTAGCATCCTTTTTAATTTGCTTTATGTATTTTCCTTTAATACATTCTCTACACTGTTTAAAGTCTGAGAACTCTAATGGAGGAAGAATATCATTCTTAACTAGTCTTTTTATTCTCCCCCTCGAAATATGGCCTAAACGACAATGCTATATTTTCGACGACGCATCTTGAGTTCTCTTTTGTTTTCTATTCGCATTCACAAACAAGGATACATTCTCATTCACATCACATACATAATTAACAAATAAAGATCTTGCTTTTGAAAAGCAAGGCCAACACATTCATTATTACATTGTATCTCGCATTTGCCATCTCCAAAATGGCAATCAAATCCATCATTATCCAAACAAGACACACTAATCAAGTTTCTCTATAATGAAGAAACAAATAAACATCTCTAAGCAAAAGAATAAAGCCATCAGCAAGCTCTAGAGGAACATCGCCAATAGCTTCGACATCTGCTTGGACTCCATTCGCGACTTTAACGTGTCTTTCGCTTCTTTGCGTAGTCCTCGTCGAATGGAATCCTTGTAATGAATTAGCAACATGAACAGTTACACCTGAGTCAATCCACCAAGTAGATTTCAAATAATGTACATGCAGGAATTCATTTATGAACGTAATAATGTTCTCATCTTTCTTTGCTATGATCATCTTTAAGAATTCAGGATAATCTTTCTTGTATTGTCCCTCCTTCTTGTAGTAGAGGCATTGATCTTTGTTCACTACAAACCTGTTCTGCTGAGGCTGATGCTGCATGGGACCCTTGTCCTTTGGCTTTGAGGGAGAGTTGGCATTGGCATTGGCATTCTTTCTCTTATTATCTTTAACAAAACTGAGAGTACCACTATTGACGGCCTTTATTCTCTCTTCCTCTTGCACACACATTGCCATACAACGTTCTAGATCTTATTTCTCGGGCTGAATGTTGTAGTTGACAACAAATATGTCAAACTCTTTTGGTAAAGAAACAAAAATCACATGGACAAGAAACTCTTCCTTGAGATTCAGATTCATTGGTTTGAGCTTGTTGTTCAAATGATTCATCTTTGATATGTGCTCTCTAATGCCATTGCCATTGCCACCTCCAGTGTACTTATCTGTCATCAGCTGCTTTATCAGCTGAGTAGCATATGTCTTTGAAGAGCCATAGAACTGACTCTTTATTCTTTCCAGGTACTCTGGAATAGTGCCACACTCTTGGATTGAGCCCATTATCGTAGGCTCAATCGTGTTCTTTATGACAGCAACATACTTTTTGTTGGCATTGACCGACTTTTGTTTTTGTAGGTCATATGCTATTTGTATGGGAGTATGGTCCCTCTCTTTCTTTTGGCAATCAGCATCAGACTCATTAGTCTTCCTCACCGGTGCCATAGGCTCAGTGGGGCACGGTGTGGTGACCACCCAGTCCACCTCAGCCAAGACAAAAGCGAGGTCAATTTTTTTCTTCCACTCATTGTAGTTGTCACCTTTGAGGGGTGGAATATCTTTGATAAACCCCATCAAAGAGTAACCTCCAGAAAATAAAATTCATATAAAGTGAGAACCTAATTATAACAACAATAATTGCATGCTTTAGTTCTAACGTTGGTCAAAATTAAAACATACAATTTATCTTTTTACGCTAATTCTACATCACCGTTGGGCAGAAATAGAATTAATGCATGACAAAACACCATATAATATCATAATATTGTCATTAATCAACGTTAGTCAGAATAATAACAGTATTATAATCATCTAAAATTTATCAAATTTTCAAAATTAAATCCTCCCGTTGGTTCGAATTTAATAATGAAATTAACAACATCAAGCATGCAGCGAAAACTTTGAATAAAATTCTCATGATATTATTTTCTAGAAGCACTAGAAAATAACTTTACTGTTGTCTAAACAAATAATATCGTTGGATAAAATTTGCCCAGAAATTTGCATCAAAATTGAATTAAAATTCATCAAAATATGCATGAACAATTGCTTGTGGAAATAATAAAATTGAAAACTGAGCTCGTTACTGTGTGTTACTCCTTTTAGCCTAGTCGATCAAAACCAGCTCGCAGCCCAATATGCTCTGTGCTCACGCGTGCTGGCCCAAGGCCCATCCTCGCGCACACACACGGCGGCTTCACCGCGGGAGCATCGGCCCAACGCGCGCCATGGTCTAGCGCGGCAGCCACTGAGCACCCCGCGCCTAGGCCGCAACCTGGGCCTGGGCCGGGAAAGTGCTCGCCCGCCTAGGCCTCTTTCGGCCTGGTCAAATCAGAGCCGTTCGCTTTAATCTGACGGCTGGGAGATGAACTCGGAGGAACAAAACCCCTAGTAGCCGCACCCCAAACCCTAAGCCGTTCATTCCTCTTTCTCCCTTCCCTTGCTTACTCAGCATCGCAGCCTAGCAGCAGCATCGGCCGAGCAAACACGGCGGCAGGAGAGGGAAATGGTGGCGCCACCGCCGGTCCCCTCGCCGGCGCGTGCGTTCGCCCTAGGCAGAGCACGCCGTCGTCGAGCGGACTGGGCGACGGTGCCCTTTGCCGCTGCCTGAAATCAAGAAGCACGCCGCGGCGAGTCCTCAGTCCAGGTTCGGTTCTTCGCGCGCGTTGGTCATCGAGATGGCCGGTGGCGGTAACGGGAGGGCCGAGCCAGGTAAGGAAAACTCTTCTGTGCCGACCCCCTTTCACTTAGGGTTAGGGTTTCATATACTTTTCCGATTCGAAATCGGTCATTCTTTCCTTTTCTTTTTCCCAAAACTAGATCTACATACTAGATAGGCCTCTGATACCATTGTTAGACCACTTTGGATCGAGTAGTAGTAGATCAGTGGGGTAAACCTTTGCATTCAGGTATAAACAACAAGTCCTCGTACATAATCTACTAGATCCGAGAGAGAGAAAGGAGTAAGGTGGAGCAGACCATCGGTGGGAAGTGGAGCTGGGGCGTTGGAGTTCGATCCCGATCCGGAGAAGGCCATCGCTGGTTCGTTGGTGAGGCTCTGCACACGGGCAGCGGTGGTCGGGGAAGGGGAGCACGATGCAGTGAAGTATGGCGGTGTAGTAGAGTCGGAGACGTAGTGGCGGCGCGGTCGGTGGCGTTTCCCATCACTGGCCGCGCCCCTCTCTTCAATCAGGATTAGGGTTGTCGGTGGGGTGAAAGACTGCCGGGGAACCTCATCTCTCGAGCCGCCAGCACCCCACCCTTTATATAGCGCAGTATGACGGGGGCCCACCAACCATGAAGGGTTGGGCGCCTCCGATCAGGGCGTGTGACCAAGGGCCCAAGTGGTCGTTGGGCCACTCGGTGGAGAGATCAGTCCAACATGATTCTGTCATCCACTACCATGTGCCCCCAAAATAACACCTGTTCAATCATTGGTTGTTTTTTCCAGAGTAAATAAGATTTGTGGCTTATCTATGTGTTTAGTACAATTACGTTTCTCTACTACTTAATTAGCTTACAGCTCATATTAACAAGGTGTTAGGTTGTACAATTTAGTTGCTTCAAAGATTGTTACCACTCTTTCGTTTCATTGGTAGGTTTTCAGAGGTCATGCTATAGAAATTATGGGCTATACTTTTATTTGAATTCTAAGGTTTGTTTAATATGGTTAGAGTTGGAATTTTGGGGCTTGCAAGAGAGGTTTTAAAAACTGTTGTCTTTTGCTTTTTCTAAGTCCTGCCTTTTCCGCTCTCAGTCCATGACAGTTCTTATATTATTCCTCCTGCTTATAGGACAACATGTTCTTTGATCACTATCCCAGACTCATGACAATTCTTCCTTTGCAGGATTCAAACATAGATACTGCGATTGCAACTGTTTCAATTGTGAGCGCAGGTCAGATGAAGTAGGCGATGCATTAAGGTAACACAATCCAGCCTGCAGCTCCTCTCCTTTGATGCAAGAATAGATCAGTTACAATAGCTTGCTCCTCCTATCCGAATGGCACACCTTCCTCCAGCATCGTTCTAATCCTAATTTCTCTGTCTCCAGGTCTGAAGCCAGTCAAAGACTGCCTCCTGTCATGCCTAGCTTGAAGTTATCTGACATGGTGACCTTTTGGTGGTCTGGACTCTGCCCTCACCAAAATTATTGCTTCATATGCATGTAGATGAGCTATTTTATTTTGTCAACTCTAGACCTCCTTTTGGTGGTTGTTCCTTTTCTAGTTCTCAAAAATTGTTTCCACAGTGCGGATTCTAGGCAGGATTTTCTGCCTCCTTTATGCATAAATAGTAATGATATATTGTCAGGTTAATCTTTGGATTTTTAAAAATATACCTCTGATTACATGCCCATCAATGTTGAGTAAGCTGTGTCTTTTTTGTCCATGTTTATTTCCTTGACTGACTGTATTCTTTTACATTTGTAGCTTCCAATTCAATAAAATCAAATCATGAGTCACGACGATTATCCACATGCCTCAGCCATCACTAGCACCAGCGTACAGAGGCGGAACTAGTGATTTTGATTAAGGGGGCCAGACAAATATGATCATATTTTTAGTGTGATAAAATATACATAATTATATATTTCAACAAATCTTCAAAAAAATCTAAACTATTTCTAACCAAAATCATCATATTTTAATAAAAAATGGGTGAAATTAATATTTTTTGTGCTATAAATATAAATATTTATATAGGTATTTAAATGAATCTACTGCTTGGGGGGTGCCACGGCCCCTGCTAGCCCCCCTGATTCCGCCTCTACCAGCGATATCGTTGTATGCTCACAAATCTATACCACTGGTCTCACCGACTTAGAGCAAGTGAAAAACAGAAGCACAGAGGTTTTGTATACTCATGTTGAGACAGCGTCACAGCGACCACGCGCAACACACACAGCACACGATCAGTAGCGCGTAGCAACGCGCGCGTGCCGTACTAGTTAATTGTAGTAAGAGAGTGACACAGAGCGGTGGTGAGATGGTATAGTGCGTACATTGACTGTTAGGTTACTGCATGAGATGTTTTGGTTCTTGTGAGTCAGAATTTTCAGTTCATCTTTGGAGTGCCTACTCTATCAGTTTGTCCTAAAAAGGGTGCACTTTTAGGAGTAGAGATTTTACCACATCTTCTTTATAGATATTGTGTTTGGTTGAATTACGGTTGTTTTTGCTCGACCCTTTGGACCATTGTTGTGCAGCTATAATGTCTAATGTGAATTTTAGTCTCTTTTAATATGATTGGTAGCTCTCTTGCTTGATTCGCGCGCGTGTGTATGTCATTATTGGGTGGTCATTTCAAAGTTAGATCTAATGCCTAGGCTAGTTTGGAGATTGCTTATTATCATGGTTGGGCTCAACTACATCCAAGAACACAAGTCAGAGGTGGGGCTAAGACTATGCCATGGTTGTATTCAATGATGTACTTTAAAAAATACCAAACGTGTTTGTCCTAGTTTTTCTCATCACGCTCACAATCTAACAGTGTTACAATAAAGTTATTAGCATGGATGGCCCATGCTAAGTTTATTACACTAACATCACGTTGAAACTCTAATGACACCATGGCCTCACAAAGGGCACCTATAACTCTAATGACACCATGGCCTCACAAAAAGCATGTATAGGTCATGGCAAAGTTTAGGCCCTATTTAGTTGAGCTTCGAACGGCTCCGGCTTTAGCTCCTCCATGTAAGTGAGGGGTCATTTTTTTCTCTTTTCTCAAAATGATTAAGAGCCGGTGAAATCACTGTTTTTTTCGTCTCACTAGCTTCGGCTCCTACACGGATTGTAGCAACAAGTCAGAACCGTTTAGAGCCATGATAAATAGGATAGGAATAGGAACGACAATCATACCTGTGTTTTTTTACCTGATGGGTATGGGCGCGGGCACAAAAACTCACTTGTAGGTACATGAGGGTCGGGTACCCACAAAAATACGGGTAGGGTGCAGGTATCAAATTTTACCAACGGGTATCCCACCGATACCCACAATTTGAGAATGCATATGAATATATGTAAATTATGTCATATGCATATCATGTCATCTGGCTCATTTAATATGTAATTTGTAGCATATACGTAGCATGTCAAACTATAAAGATGATTTTTATGGACTACTGAATAAAGTGGTTGTGTAAGCTATCAGCTTGTTACTTTAGTTCTTATTTAAGTTGGCATGTAGGACTGAATTATAAATATATGTAGTATTATGGCTTGCGAGCTACTGTATATGTCCTAATAAACTCTACGTATAGAAACAGATCGGCTCCATCAGTGGCACTACTTGTAGAGCTGAAACAATGGAAGAAGCTCCTCTATCACTGAGTTCTACCAAACAAAACAACTTAGGGACTGCTTGGCTGTTGTGGTAGCGTCGCTTACCTCGCCCCGCTATGCCGATGCGAGCACGTAGAGATCGCTCGGTCGTGCGAGCCGATTTGAGGGGCGTTTGGATCCCTCGCTGGCCCTTGCCTTGCCTAGCTGGGCACACACAACGACATTTGGTTCACTTGCTCATTGCTTCGGTTCTTGTGTTGTCAAGTTTTTACTTCACCAAGTCAGGCAAGCCAAATCCACTCTCCATCCTTGGCAAAGGCTAGCTTTGCTCGACAAGGCAAGGCGAGACTCTCCTACGGGAGCAAGTGCGAAATCTTGCTCGCACGGTTACAAAGGCGTCAATCAAGATAACCAAAAGTCGCTTTCTTGCTATCTTGGCATGATAATGGTCAGACGTAACAGCCCTAAGCAAAAGAACCAACCAAGCCCTTAGGCAAATCTCAATAAAGATTACATAAAAGTTTTATGGACATTAAATATGCTGACATGATATTGTATTAAAAAGGTTCATGTAGAGAGAGTTTCATAAGAATGATGTATTGTTTTTAAAATATAGGTGTATTGGGAAATGAAACCGCATTGAGGGCATCTGCAATGGTTAGAGCTAACTAGCTTTAAGCCATCTTCTCCAATAGTACTAACTTTTAACATATAGCTTTTAATATGGATATTCCCACATGACACTCTCATGTAACTTTGAAACGTGTGCAAGAGCTTAACTCTTGATTAAGAACTAGATTTTTCTCTCTTCTCTCAAAATATAAGAAAAGTGGGAGTTACTAACGCGCCGAACGTCCAGTGTAGCTCCAAATATCAGACGCTCCACCAGATGATGGCGCGCACAGTCCACCCACGATCATGGATGATGCCACTACACCGGCATCCCCTCCCAGTTTGCACACAACGACACAAGGCCCAACTTGTGGGCGCCAGTTGCAACCGAACCACTAGCATGGGGCCTAGCGTGGAGTACATGTTGACTCACACGTGTTCACGCAAGGTGCGGCATGGAACGGACGGACGTTGTTTGTCGTAAGTGGTGTGGGCGGAGGACATTGGGCAGTTTAGATGAACATTTGAGTCTGCATGTCACACCTCTGGGTCCCAGTCACCTGCACTGCTGAAAGGTCTTGATGGCTAGAGGGGGGTGAATAGCCTTTTAAAAATTTCTACAAAGACAAGCTAAACAAGTTTATCGATATAACAAATAGCGAGATGCGAGTTTTGCTTAGCCTATGGGGTGTTTGCAAGCCACCTATCCAATTCATAATTCTAGTATATTTGCACTCAACCGCACAAGTCAAACCGAGAAGGAAACTACAACTAGCAAGCTACACAAAAGAGCTACTCTAGCAAAGCTAACTAGCTAGCAAATGTAACTAAGAAGGTAATGCGGAGTTGAGTTAGGAGAGTTTCACCGAGGGGCGAAGTATTGAGCCAACCAATATGATCAACAATGAATACCAAGACAACCAAACACCGGGATTAATCAATCACAATATGAAAGTGATGACACAAGATTTATCCCGAGGTTCACGTGCTTGCCGGCACGCTAGTCCCCGTTGTGTCCCTCTTCACCACGTGGTTCGGTGGCTAATCGGTCACACACCGAGCCTCTCAAAAGGCGCCACAAGAACCTACCAAATGACAAAAGGTTGCAAATAACACGAGCAATCCACTAATGTTGCCTTTAGCGCTTCGCCGAGGTAGGCACAAACCCCTCACAATCACCGGAGGTGGCCAAGAACAATCACCAACTCTTGCCAACGCCTCCAAGCTGCTCCAAGCCGTCTAGGTGGCGGCAACCACCAAGAGAAACAAGAATCCCGCAGCAAATCAACCACCAAGTGCCAACTAGATGCAATCTCACAATACAAATGCACTTAGATCACTCAATCTCACTTCGAATATGCAAAGAAGTAAGAGAGATGAGTGGGAGGGGAGTTGCTTAGCTCAAAGTGCTCACAAGTATGTCAAATGTCCAAGAGTAAGAGCCTTGAGCCGGCCAACGAGTATTTATAGATGTACCCCTTCGAATATAGTCATTAGGAACTTGAAAACGCTGCAGTCGCGTTGACCGGACGCGCTGGTCCAATTGACCGGACGCGCCGATCACACAGATCTACGCTCGTGAACCACCGACCGGACGCGCGAAGCTCGACCGGACGCGTTGGTCCTGTAACGAACCGAACGCGCTGGTCAAACCTGAGCAGCGCACAACGAAATAGCGACTGGACGCGCTGCAGAACTGACCGGACGCCACAGTGCCAGCGTCCGGTTAGAGTCTAATAAGCTCCCTCAACGACCGGACGCGTCCGGTCGACCGTGACCGGATGCGCTGCGCGTCCGATCAAAAAGCTGAAACACGCGCAGACACTGAACACTGACCGGATGCGTTCGGTCACACAGAGACCGCGTCCGATCCAGCATCCGATCACCTCTGTGACCTCCGTTCACCTCCGTTTCTTCTCCGACTTCTGGCGTAGTGGAAAATAGTTGTTTCAACTCCTCGAAAACGCCTGAATCCCGCCTCGCAAGCTTGGCGGGAGGGAGAGAGGACCCCAAACCCTCTCTACCGCTCAAATTCCAACGCCATCGCAAATGTGCTAACACCACCAAGTGATCACGTCATGTGTGAGTGTGTTAGCATTTTCATAATCATTTTTCGATGCGTTATTAGTTCTATCCAAATGCATATGATTATGAAATGCACACCTAGAGGCACTTAGGAGTTCAATAGCCACGTCATTCCCCTCTTTATAGTACGGCTATCTATCCTATAATGTAACCACACCCACTAGGTGTCTTGGTTACTAAAACACAACCCTTAAGCAAATACCTTTGCCTTGATCACGTAGGGTTGCGTCCAAATCCAAGTGTGGCCATCATGATCACCATGTCCATCTTGCCACCAACCTTGGAATGTACTAATCCTCATATGCTACATACAACTTAGGCATAGGATTAGTACTTATGCATTGTCACTAATTACCAACACCAAACATAGATCTTTCACCTGCCTGTGGATGCGTGCCGCGGATGCATCCATTGGCCTCAGGCGCCCGCACAGTCACCGACGATGGCGCCTCAGCAGCTGCAGCAGGCGGTTACAGCACGTGGTTCCCATCGCAACATGTGCAACACCATATTTATTTTTGCAACATCCAGATGAAACACTTGCAACATATGTCCGAAAGGGCTAAAACACTTACAACATACATCCAAACACACTTTAAAATACTTGAAAACACGTGTGTAACCATTGCAAAATATATGCAATATCCAAATGAAACACTTACAACATACGTACGAAACATATGAAACATACGCTTGCAACATAACATCCAGATCTACTTTTGCAACATCCAGATGAAACACTTGAAACATACGTTTGAAACACTTGAAACATACGTGTATGACCATTGCAACATGTACAACATCTTGATCTACTTTTGTAACATCTCGATCTATTTTTGCGACATTAAGACAAAACACTTGCAACATACCTCTAAAACACCTGAAACACTTAAAATATATGGTTGCAACATGCGCTTTTAGCAAAAACATCTCCTTGTTGCTTCGGCGAATGGACACTCATCGGCACGTGGAGGTCACCGGTGTGCTCGCTGGTGGCGCGAAGCTTGCCGGCAATGCGAAGCTAGGTGGTGGCATATAGAGGGTGGGGTGGGGGTGACCTGGGCGGCGGTGGGCGGGCGCGATCACCGGTGTGCTCACCGACGGTGCGGAGCTCGATGACACAGAGGGCGGGGTGGGGATTATGCGTTGAAGCTACGACGGACGAGGCAAAGTGGGGTGTTGCGGGGTGCAGACTTGTCCATAAGTACAGACACCTTCTATGGGAGGAAAAGAAGGTCGGTGGGGATCACCTGGGAGCAAAGCACGACGCGCGAGAAAGACATGTGGGTGAATGCAACGGCGCAGGGAGTAAGCATGGCAAGGAGGAAGGTGGGTGAGCACGGCGACACAAGGATGCAGCGGCGTAGAGAGTAAGCCCTTGCAGTGAAGAATTAATGAATGAGTCGTGTGGGTCTGTGCAGAAGCGCGAAGCAGGTTCGTGGCATTAACGGTGGATGCGGGTTTGACGGGAAGAGAAGCGTCCAAATGTCCTAATCAAGCATTTCTCGTAAGGGCTTGTTTAGTTTCAGGGTGTAAAGTTTTGGGTATCACATCGGATGTTTTATGGGATGTAGGAAGCGGTGTTTGGATACTAATAAAAAACTAATTACAGAACTCACTTGTAAACTGTGAGTCAAATTTATTAAGACTAATTAATCTGTCATTAACACATGTTTACTGTAGCACGACATTGTCTAATCACGGACTAATTAGACTCAAAAAATTCGTCTCACGAAATCTGTGCAATTAGTTATTTTTTAAGTCTATATTTAATACTCTATGTATGTGTCTAAATATCCGATATAATATGGTGTAAAGTTTTAGAGGAACTGAACAAGGCGTAAGAAAAATACTACAGCCAGCTTCATCGTCGTGCAGGAAAAAAACTACTCCTCCCTCTATAAAAAAAGAGTCATTCACGCTTCTCAAAAAATCATTAATTTTTAACTTTGACTAAATATATTTAACAAAATATTAACATTTATGGTATATAATTAATACCATTAGTAGAACATTGAATATACTTTTATAAAGTATTTTTTAAAAATATAAATGCAGCACGTATTTTGAGGAAGTTTGATTTCCCGTGGTGACTTTTTTTTTACGGAGTAGTACACGCTACCAATCGCCTACTCCCAACGGGCCGAGATGCTAACCTACCCGGCTACGCATTCTAGTGTAGGTCCCACCAGTCGCGCGCATCTTTTCCTACGGGTAGACTCGGCAGGACGGCAGCACAGGTCCACGCAGGCGCAGCGGAGGCAACGCGATGGTGGCTCGCCGCTTCGTGATCCGGCATGGCCCCGCAGCCGGCGGCTCCGTCGAGGGGGAGGAGGAGGAGGAGCACGAGGTGGAGTACGATACGGAGCACGGCCTCGACGTCCTCCGCCTCCAGATCTTCTCCCTCACCGCCGTCCCGCCCGACCTCCAGAAGGTCCGCAGCACCCCTTCCCTGATTCCCGATTCCATTCCACCCCCGACCCCATAGTTTCGTCGCGATCCGGACGCCGCTGACGCCTGCACTGCTCCCCACTTCTCGGTCCTGATGCGGTGTGCGTGCTTGCAGATCGTGGTGGAGGCGGATGGGTCGGTGGTGGACGACGGCACCGACCTGGAAGCCGTCTCTGAGCGACTGCTCCTCTTCGCTATCGGCGAGGAGGGGGAGGACGACGGGGCAGCGGCCAGGGCGCAGGAAAAGTCCGATGAGGAATTCGCAAGGATGCTTCAGGTGCAGAGTCGCTGACATGGCTGATGCTTCTGCTCTGCTTCGGTTAAGGTCGAGGCGTCGAGCTATTGTAATTTGCATTGCCTTGCGATGTTGGCGGCAGCTGGTAGGCTCACTTGGTTTGGTAGGGGATTGGAGGATAGGTCATGGAATTGGTGTTTTTCAGCTAGAAATGACCTGGAGTTCCCTTGCACTCTGGTTTGGTTGCACAGCTATTGATGGTGTTTACTATTTAGAGCTGTTCACATGTTTAGACTCCAGTCCAGAGTTCTCTTGGTTACTGATTTGTTTTTTTTCCTCGAACACTTTTGGTTACTGATTTCAGTTAAGCTGATATTTGAACCATGTGGGCTGGGCGGTATATGAATTAGGTCGAGGTGCTTATTAGGTGTTATTATCTTGGTTTGAAGTTGGAAAACTTAGTGTGTTATTTGATCAAGGAGTTAGGTGGTTCAACATAAACACCAATTTATTTGGTGAAACATGAACATTTCACTTCGTGGGCGTGGCTTGGGTCGGTGTAGGAACTCTTGTGCTATTTTCAACTATTGGACATTTGGTTAATCTGATGCATTTAAAGAAATATCAGAGGCTGATTTAGGAGTCTTAAGCTGGACCTTGGAAAGGTTCCTTTAATTCACTCCACAGTGTACGAGGTCGTATGCCAATTGAAAGTTACCATGCCGATGTTAGAACCCACCCTAGTTCAGGGTTGCAGATGGCTTAATAAGATTTATAGGGGACAGATAGTGGTTGGCAAGGAGAACCTTTCCTAATTCTCTATGTGGGCCCAATATACTATTCACGATGCATGCAACATGCTGACAATATCCTGATGGCCCCTAATGAGGTTACATGTAACAAGGCCTGGTGTTTTTTGTGTTTACCTTTTTTTTAGTTCTAGGATAGGAGGCAAAGAAATGTTGGAAAAGTTATGTACTTATTTTTGTTTTGATGCTAAAAAGGATGCATAATTTTGCATATTGTGCTCAAGTAGCTCCCATCCCAGTTTTGGTCTCCACTGGAGACAAATTTCAGGATATTTCCCTAAGATTTATCCTAGGTTACATATCCCCATGAAACTCCGTGTTAGTTGTTCCTGGGATTAAAAAAATAAACTCGACCAACCTAGGAAGAACCAGGTGACATTACATATAATAAAATAGACACTCAAACTTGAGATGAAAATGAATTGAATCTGGGTGACCCACAACTCCCTGTTGTTCCCGGAATTACATCCTGGGTTGTTCATTCACTCGTAAAAAATACACACAACCATGTGCTTTAAATGGGACTGCATACTTGTGCTCAGGAGGCCTAGGTTCCACTGATTTCTAGTCTAGTTTGTGTGCAAGAGATGTTCATGTGCATGTGTATGCTGTGTACGTGTGGATCTTCTTTGTACTTCTAAAATGGTGCATATGATTCATGGATAGATGAATCCACATGGTAAATGCAAGCTAACTAGTAACTACACATCATTCCTGGCATTTTGCATGATTAATTTTTTATAGATTCCCAACAGGGAACAGCCTGGTGGTACCATGCTATGTTGAGTCTGTTTCAATGTCACCACACTTCACCAATTTGGCCACCAGTCACCACAGTTTAGGAAAAGTAAAATGTGCCAATACTGGGTACTAAGAAACTATGCTTCACAGAAGTTGTGACTTTGAACCAAAGAGGGTCAAACTTTCCTAACTTCAGTTCTTTTTTGGTTGTCATGCCTCACCTTGCCTGGAAAAATTAGTTGGCATGAAGTGTTTACTTCCTTCCTCTCACCTTTTGCACCCAAGTGTTTCCTGCTTTTGAGAGTCAAATTGCCCCTCATCCACTAGCAAGGTTAGACCGCTAAGCTAGGCTAGGCAATGCAAATAAAGTATTGCTTTATTTTTGTAAAGTCTGGCAATGGAATAAAGTAATTCCTACTTTATATACTTTTTCCCAGCGAAAATGAAATAACTAACATCGATAAACATATATTATTATCCCCACTAGAGGGCAGAGGCTTACTTGAAATTTTACTAGGCGGAAGAAGAGGCACTTCTCCTACAACAGTACAGTATACAAAATGATGGTGGAGATATGTTTAGGCAGAGAGTTGAGCCTTACATGCACCAGGTTCTGATGGTATGGAATCAGAATGCATTTCATTTTGAAGCGTTTCCTTAATGGGATTTGTATATCTGGTGCTTGAGTATATATTTTGGATGCAGTATGAAGATCCAGTGGGACAAGAGGCAGCACGTAAGACAGTTCCAATATGCGAACTTGAGGAGAAGGCATTGGTTTCACTGGCCAAGGTTTCACTTTATTTTACCACTTCTGTTATTTTCTTCTCTCACTCTGGTCTTTTTTTAGTTTTGTTCCAATGCAAGATGTATTTTATGATTCTCTTATTATTATCACTTCTATAAGTTTATCTAGATTTTCTTAAAGAAAATTATGGATACAAATTGCTATGTTGCATTCCATGTTTTAAGAGATGGGTGTTCGGAAATTCTTACAAATGGTTGTTTAGTAGGAAGGGAATTTCAATCCTTCGAAAGATGAAGAGAAGCATGCCTTTCTGCTGCAATTGCTTTTCTGGTTTAAGCAATCATTCAGGTCACTGAAAGACTTCGATGCCTTCTTTCTCAGCCATTACTTCAGCAAATTCCGAACATGTGCATGTGTCTAATATCACCCATATTTCAGTGAATCTGTACTTCTACATAACCATTATTTTAAGAAATAAGTACATTTTGCATTCCTCACTCACATCCCTTAGCTATCAATATCTGTACGCATAGCTGCCTGAGGTCAAACCCCCACCCTGATTTCAGGTAATTGTGGTATCTGAGTTTGAAAAGATGTTCAGTCGGCTTGCCATGTCACTATAACTAGTTAGTGAAGTTGCCTTTGTCCGTGCTTTGGTTGTGCTCACTGACTGACATCTAAAGTCCACATCTTCACACCTCTGATGCACTTCAGTCTCAGCGGGCCATCCTGCTGTTGTATTTATCACGAGCTGCTACCACACACACACATGGTAGACAGCTTGTGCAGTCACAGGCCAGGTGTTTTTTTCTCGAAAACGTCACAGGCCAGGTGTTATAAAAGTAGTGAGGAGGTTAGCTAAGATGGCTTGTCAAATCAAATAATCATCAGCATTACTTGAAATAACAAATTCGCATCAATAGAATCTTTACATGAGTATGAGCTAGGTTAATACGGAGTAATAAGGTTTAATGAAAATTCCTTGTTAAGCGAAAACTAATTTGTTCATCAAGTGGGAGCCATTACTGACAAGATGGTGCAGTTCTAGCCCATTTCATCGGTTAAGGGATTTAGGGTGCCAAGTTGGATGATTTAATTGTTGTGGACTAAAATTGAACATTTTGATAGTTGAGGGGTAAAATGGACTTACTCCTTTAGTCCTTGCGGCTTGCGCTGCTAAGGTTTCTTTTTTTTTTGTATAACTAAATTGTAAAATGTAAATTTCGAAATGATGGGAGCTTGATCTCGTAGGCATGCTAAGTTATATAATTAAGCATGTACTTGTAACCACAAAACCCATTCTGGAGACAGGAACTTTTAATGCAGTATAATACTGACATTGTAAAAATTGAACAATCACAAGGAGTGCCACTATTTATATATTAAATTCCAATCTTATTGGTTTGGAACACGGTGTCACACTAGTTTGCAGTAACAACTTTGGACCTTATTATGGTGTTCTTTGTAATGTTTTTGCTGCAAACCTTTGCATGTTTTTATGTTGCTTTTTGCAGTTTATGTATGTGATAGAACAGCCTACAGTACTGCTCACATCTTTCATGTGTCGTTTATTTTTGCAGATGGGTTAATGCAGCACCTTGTGACAGCTGTGGCCGTGAGACATCCAATGTTGGAATGGGCACCCCACTTACCTCAGAAATCAAATTTGGCGCTTCACGTGTTGAGATTTATAGGTAGCTATCACTAGAATATTATTTTCTTACATCTCATATAGTTATTTTAGATGCGTCATATCCTT
Source organism: Saccharum hybrid cultivar R570 (assembly GCA_038087645.1). NCBI lineage: Eukaryota > Viridiplantae > Streptophyta > Magnoliopsida > Poales > Poaceae > Saccharum > Saccharum hybrid cultivar. The sequence continues at coordinate 15,745,238 of JAQSUU010000402.1, forward strand.
TCAAAACTTGCAAACTCAGTATCAAGTGAATCATATTGCTACTGCTTGAAGCCTAGTTATTTTTTCTCGAATGCGTAGGAGAACTGCATATCATTATATTAAAAATAAAAAGGGGTAATAACCCTTCGACACGCACCCACACCCACTCAAAAAAAAAATTACAATTTTGCCATTTCCTTGACAAACAATGACCACACAAAACACCTAAGCCTAGTTATATATTTGGTGTTGTTTGTCATAATATTGTAAGATTCACAGTATGAATTGGAACCCTAACAACCTCATGTTTCGTGAATATAAATGCTGAACTAAAGCAATTCATGACACGGTTGTTTATTTGTTTCTGCCACATTGTTTCTTATACCTGTGCCAGTGATGAATCTGATGAAATTATTCCCTTCCCTGTGTTTTTTGTGCCGTTTATCGACTGAGGAAACTGAACTCAAAATACAGGGACCAAATGTACTATTATCCCTTGTGATTAAATCACCACTCCAACATGTCGCCATATGACCAATTTCTTTGCTCATTTCCTGACATATGCTATCTTTAGGTGTAACCATTGTTCTAGTATCACCCGTTTCCCAAGGTACAACGATCCACGTAAGGTAGACTATCAAATCCAAGTATTTATGATTCATTTGGGTGTTTACTTTTGAATATGTCCTACCAAAGTGAAAATTGATGGTCAAGTTATCTGTTTTTCTTGCTTTGGAAGCTTATACAAACTAGGAGAGGTCGCTGTGGAGAATGGGCGAATTGCTTCACATTCTACTGTCGAGCTTTTGGATATGATGCTCGTTTGGTTAGTTTCATAGTGCTTATGAATTTTCTGCAGCTAAATGATGACTAAAATTTCTTTGTAATATGGACACTACCATGATTCAGTTAACTTCATTATCTCCTTTTCTATTCCTATTCAAATTTGAAGAAACAATCAGATTTCTTGCCTATTCTGTACAATAAAAAAAATGTTATGGTAAATTGCTATGATGTGCATAGAAAAATGTGGATATTATTGATATAGAGGATGCTGAAGTATTGAGCACTTCACATAAGTCTTGATTGATATGTGTGTTCTGATTAAGAGGTTCCAGGGTGTCTTTTGATTACTGCATCCCTATCAGTTACCATATGGTGTTCAAAATTGTTAGGAACTCACTCACATGTTTCAGTCAAACAAATAAAATGCTGTCCATAATGCAGTTCAATTACTTCCTCCAATTGAGCTTTTGACCCTCTTGTGCCTGTCTGTGTAGTCTGCATCATTGCCTCTCTCTTGTTAGTAGACCCAAATTTATGTCATCCACTTGTTGGTGGTCCTTGCTCGTCTAATTCAGTAAAAACATGCTATTGTTAAGATTAAACAAGGCGTTTCTTCCACCTAGTGTAATAGATTGATCTGACCTGCCTATTTATAATTTACAGATTCTGGATTTTACTGATCACGTGTGGACAGAATGTTTTTCAAACTTGTACGGGAGGTCAGTTGAACAAACCCACTGCTTCTAAGTTTGAATTTGATGTTCTAAGCACCCTTGTTCTCAATGCCGTTCTTCTGGAATATTTAGATGGATGCACCTAGATCCATGCGAAGGAGTCTATGACAATCCCCTACTGTATGAGAAAGGGTATTAATTTGGTCCTGCCCAACTGGTTTCTGCATATTGCACTGCGATACCTAAAGCTTTTGCAAATGCTGTGCATTTGTTCATGCTGTATGCATTGTCTTTTAGGTGGAACAAGAAGTTAGATTATGTTATTGCAATTTCTAAAGATGGAGTACGTGACGTAACAAAACGCTACACCAGAAAGTGGCACGAGGTAGAATTTTGTTGGTCAGTTATGACCTCTGTTGGGCGTGAGTGGGTGATTTATTTTTCTTTGAACTGGGTTTACTTCATTTTTAGATTGAAGTGGTTTGATGTACTGTATCCTGTATCTGCCCTTGCAGGTTCTCTCTAGGCGAACAATTACCTCTGAAGAAACTGCTGTGGCTGTTCTCTCATCTATAACAGGGAAGTATCGCACTGGTTTGTCAACTGATGCTCTATCAGTCATAGAAAACCGTGAAAAGGAGGAGTCTGAGGAACTTAGCAAATCTGCTTATCTTCAAGTTGAAACAGCTTTATCCTTACCTGGAAGGCTAAGTGGTTCAGTGGAATGGAGGAAAGCAAGGTCAGAGTTGGGCCAAGTGGATTCACTCAGTTGTTCATCCTGCCCTATTCGGAAATGTGTGGATGCTCATGTTTCAAATATATATGATGCTCTTTCTGCTTTTCTTTCACATTTTTGTGACAAAAAAATCCCTAAAGAAAGAATTATTGAAGTTTTTGACGCATTGAAGACTCTGATGCTAACTCTTAAAAATTCCAACTTTAAGAGCAGAAGTGCTACACTAGACCAGAAAACGCACCATCTATTTGAGGAGATATTTCCTTCCATCGAAAGACTGTTATCTGCTATTTCACTGAAAGCAGAACTGGGAAGTGCTGGACACCAATCTGTGACTGTGGCTGGAAATCCAATACACTCATCCTTAGCATTACCAGTAGCACTGGATGTAGTTAATGAGATACTGAGTAACTATAAGAATAATACCTCTTTCACAGAAGGCAACCATTTCCCAAGAGGGAACAGAGTATGTTCAGGTTCAGTCCTTGCAAGCAGGGAACAGCTTCCCATCGGAATTGTATGTGAATGCAATTTGTGCATTTTTTAGTATCCATTCATCGGTGTTTTCCATACATCAGTGTGTTTGAAAATATTTCAGGCAACAGCAGCTTTTGACGGCATCTGTTCTTCCAAATGGGAAGAGCCTGATGGAGCCAAAGGTAATCTGGTTATAGTTAATACAAATACTATCTTCTATCTATAGATTATCTTGGTCACACATGGCTACCTGGATAAAAAGCCAAGTTCAATCATTCCTTTTTCTTAACTTCTCTCTGCTAGTGTGCCAACTGCCACATGCTTGTTGATTAATTAAAACATTTACCTGAAGCATTTTAAATTCGTACGAATGTAGGCTTTACTTTCAAATTTATGTGAATTTTGAGCTTTGAATTGATTGTTTCATATTTTTGTGTATTATTCGAACTTGGTCTAACAAATGGTGGTGTGGGCACCAGTAGCGTGCATGCTTTAGTATTTATGTTGATTTTTTCCAAAGTAATAACTGTGGAGGAGTTTGCAGTTTGTCTTGCTATTTCTTTTACTTCCTATCAGTTGTCTCCCTGATGGCTAATCATTTTTATTTTGCTACGTTGAAACTTGAAGTTTGATTATGCAATTGGGGACTTTGATTTAGTATGTTTTTTAAATTGTCGTAGAAGTAATTTGTCTACACGATCTAGTTCATGGATGCTTGATGATATAATTTTTCTGCTCCCTGTAGCAATCCACATTTGCTATCCATCCTGATGCTGTTCATCAATTATTCTTTATTCACAGTAATGTCTGGTCAAGTGTTGCACTGATGTTTTGCAGATTTTTTTTTGTGTTGGTGTAAAGATACTGTCTAAAGTGTTTCAAGTACACAGGTGTAGAATTTTATTGATCTACTGTATTGGTTAACAAAGGAGTTATGCAGGATGTTGGCTGATTTATACAATGCAAGCTGGCAAAAGTTGCGAGTTGGAGTCATATGATTTGATGTCAGCTAATGATGCTCCAGAGAGGGATCCAATGGACTGGTAAAGTTGAGATAGATTGTTAGTCTTATTTAATCTTAATCTGGTTGAATGGAATATAATGTGCACTATCTGCCATATACATTAAATAAATCACGATGTTATTCCTTTTTTTGTAGCACTAATGTCTTACTTGGAGTGCATAATGATTCTATGAGACCATCCAATATTGTGTCTACTCTAAAAGCTTATTAAGAGAGCTATCTTGAAGCTAGAAAAATTAGCGTAAGAGCTAAACAAAATTAAACATGTTTTGAAAACCTCACTTGAGGCCAAACAGATTCTTTGCCCTTCCTTTTGTGCTTATTTTGGTCATTGGTTTGCCCTTGTGGACTTGCAAATATCTTGTTTAGCATTGTTGGTCTGAATGCAGAAAGCCAGATTAGCTGTTAGGCTTGCTTCGATGAGAATGTAACCTCGGTTAAGTTTCCGTTCACTTAAATGGTTATAGTCTACCATTTTTTTTTTACTATGAACCATATGACTTGCTGATTTGCATCGTTAACTAGAAAATTATTGGAGAAACATATTTGTAGCTATATAAGTTACGGGCAATGATAATTGAACTTACTGGTCAATGTCATCGCAACTCACAAGCATTTTTATGTCAGGGTTCTTGAAGGGAGCACAGATGGAGGCTCCACCTGGAATCTACTTGATGCTCGGAATTCTGAAATGTTTGAGAGCCGTTTCCTTAGGAAAACATTTACAGTGGATAAGAGATATAAAGCAAATGCTTTCCGGTAGGTTTTACACCATCGTGGTGGAAAAAAAGGTTTTATAGCATCGACTGACGGCTGACGCACACTTTGTGCAGTAGTTAGCAAACCCTTTCCCTTCTGACTGAATTGCTCTATTTCCTTTGGCAGGTTTAGGTTTCTACGCGTAAGAGAATCTCATTCTAATCCAAGGTTTCAGATAGGATCAATTGATCTTTATGGGAAAACTATATGAACTCCCCGGAACTGTGTTTCACTTTTAGTGAGGTCAGCAAGTGGAAGCTTTTTCTAACCTGCTCGATTTCACGAGCCTGTGTAGTATCATAAATTCATAATATTGTAATATGAACATTTACTGTGGAAGTAGCAGACAGTAGTATCATGAATGAAATTGAATAATTAAGACATGATTTTTTTGTGCGATTGATGAGTGAGTTTTGAAATGTGAGCTAGATCTATGATGAAGAGTTTGAAGACTACGAGTCCCTCGGCAGGACCAACAGTCCTGTTTTCTTGAACTCATACATATAGTCAGACCCATTATTTTCGTGGTGACTGGTGACCAATATATAGAACACTTGAATATTAAGGCTCGCATGAGGATCCTTCTACAGTTCTACGGCTCCGCCCGCTGGCCTGTCTCTACCACTGTCCTCCGTATGTTTGCATGCTGCAGCCGGTGCACGGCCTTGGTGCTGTGATTACCACGCTGGCCTCTCTTGTCCTGATTCATGAGAAATGCACTCGTCCGAGCTCCGCAACATCTAACCGCTCGTGTCCAGGTCTCCAGCCGTCAAGCGCATCACAGGTGCGATGTCCGGTGTGGATCCTCGTGCTGCCAGTGGTCCACTCCACGGCACCCCATTTTTTTTTCCGCTGGCCGTGGGAGTGGATCAGCTTCCATGGAAATGGATCCGCCGATTCCGGAGTTCTGCTTGTCGTTGGTGTTCTCGGCCTTCCCCATTGGCTTGCATCCGTGCTCTGCAGCTCGCTCGGCTTCCTGCTGGAGTCTCATCACAGTTCACAGACCCACAGCAAACAAGAGTCTCCCGCCACCCACAACTTGATGCTCCATGATTCGTTCCACTTGCAGCTGACACATGCCTGACTTTGCGAAACACGTATACTCCATGTTAGGCATCAAACAAGCTAAACGTATCCAATGCCATACTCGAATAAACTGCACACAAGGCAAGGAACGTCATGACCACGATGGCACTATCCGAGCCACACATAGTGATCGCTACATTAGCCTTGCTCTTCTGTTTTCACTGACATTCTACACTTGAGGTGGTCTGGCTCGGTCTTAGCCCTCGCCAATCTAACGGCTTACATTGAAGGTTGGCATCTGGTTATACGGGCATACAGTATTTTTCAATTTACATAATACATTTCCGTGAGGGCATCACAACCTGAGATAGGCCCTGTTTGGAACCACTTATTTTCACCACGCTTTGAATCAAAGCTGGCTTTCTCCCATGGCTGGCTTCCAAAAGAATCTCGATGATAAAAATCTTGTTGTTTGGTATATGCCGATTCTAGGGGACAAGAACTCAGGGAAGAGGCATGTCGGTCCGACACCCTTGTTCGGCCATGGCGAGGCAGCGCGCCTCCCCATGCCGCCGCGGCGAATGCAACGCGCCTCCCCAACCGTAACCGCTGCCGCAGGTGCCCCTCGCCTGGATCTCAGCCGCACATGTCCAGATCTCAGCCGCAATGGGGCAACGGTACAGTGGAGGAGGCAGGAGGGGCGACGATGCGGTGGAGGAGGACCATGTGGAGTAGGAGCTCGATGGCAGCGTGCGGAGAAGGAGCCCGAAAAGGAGGAGGGCCGGAGCAGAGGAGAAGCGGCAGCACAAGGAGCAGTAGCAGTTGGTGGAGAGAGGTGCAGCCGTGTGGGCACGGAGAAGAACGAGGCGAGGGGGTCGGGCGGCTGGGAATCGTGGGGATTTTTCACTACTGTTCAGACTCGTCCGCTTCGGCTTTTACGTGTAAATGTCTTTGCAGGTTAAAAAAAATGTCTTTGCAGGGAAAACAAGCGCGGGAAAAGAAGCGAATCTGGAATCGCTCCGTTTGGTGAGCGTTCGTTGATTTCTCCCACCGCAAGCGGATGAGAATCGGTCCCAAACAAGCCCCTGAGGCTGTCTCCATTACATGATACCCATTCTATAGCATCCCAAACCCCGCCGCCTGCCCCCCTCCCCACCGAGCATCGAGCGCCGAGCCTTCCTCCCTCACCGCCGAGCTTCGGCCCCGCCCCGCACACACACATTCGAAGCCGCCGGAGCATAGCGCCGCTGCCCTGCACCTCTCCACCGCCGACGCGTCTCCCTCTCTCCCTCCGCTCCAACTCCGACTCCCGCCGGCCTTTGCTCCACCACCATCGAAGCCGCCGACACTCTGCACCCCTCTGCTCTCTCCGTCTCGGCGAGATCCAGGCCAACCTCGACGGCGCGGACCGGCGAGATCCAGGCTAGCCCCGGCGGCGTGGACAGGCGAGCAGGGCGGGCACGAACCGGTGAGCAGAGGGAGGCGCCGGTGGGGGCGCGGCATAGATCTGGGACGGCGAGGCAAAGTAGCCGCGTGGCCGCCGTGGCGAGCCGGCTCCGGTCGTGGTGGTGGGCCTACTCTGGTCGTGGTGGGCTCCGGTCATGGAGACGCAAAGAAAGGGATAGAAGACGCTTATTTGCCTTCCCCGTTGGAGGCAACGCAAAAAATGGGTGTTATGTTTGGCTGCTCTGTTGGAGAGTGATTTTTTTGCCCCTAAACCACTGTGCACCACCCATTTTGGGTATGAGTCACCTTATTTTTTTTTTGGTGAAAAACCTTATAGGTATGTTACTGAGACAGTCTAAGGACAACTCCAACAGAGTTGGTAAAAATAAATGGCTAAACTCATGATTTAGCCAACCTCTAAAATAGAAACCTCAGCAAAAAGACAGAAAACTCCAACAACCTTTCTAATAGGGTGAGGTGAATGGCTAATGGCACATGCAAGCTATATCTAGCATGCGAAAACTCCGGGATACATGACTTGCTATTTTAGAAAGCTAGATACAATAGCTGTTGGAATCTTTCTTTTTTCCCAAAATAGTCAAATATAGATTATACAACATAGATAACTCTTCTGTTGGAGTTACTCTAAGGCCTAAACCAATTTAGCTGATCACATTCGGTAATGCTAAAGAATATACGTCCGGAATCTTAAAAAAAAATCGTAAGCTCTGCTCCGTTGCTCCAGCACAACGACCGGCCCAGCAGGCCTATCTACGCTCTCTCCTCTATCTACTCCATCTACACTGCGACAGACGACAAAAATCTCTAACTCCTCGCTTCGCTCGTTGCGGCTCACCGCGCCGTTCGCCCGTCCCAAGCCGCCTCGCGCATGGGCCCCCATCCTGCATTGAGCCGCGCCACCTCTACCGCCTCGCCGTGCTCCATCCCCTGCCGCGCTCACTCTGCCTCATCGCGCCGTGCCCGGTCCTCACCCCTGCGTGCCATGCCCCGTCCCTTGCCACGTCGAGGTGCTGCCGACGCCGCCACTCCCCACCAGGAGGTCGTGGCCACTGTCGACGCTGGCGCCGCCGTGATGCTCGACCTCAGCTCGCGACATCACGAGATCCGAAGTGGCTAGACCCGGAGCGGGACAGCTTCTCCGGCTGCACCTTGCGCTCCCTTCCTTCCTCGGGTGTTGCAAGCGTATGTTTCAAGTGTTTCAGGTATTTTATATGCATGTTGCAAGTGTTTCATGTGTATGTTGCAAAAGTAGATCGGGATGTTGCATATGTTGCAATGGTTATGCACGTATGTTGCAAGCGTCTATTCCAAATGTTTCAGTTGTTTTAGACGGATGTTGCACGTGTTTAATATGGGTGCTGCATATGTTTCACACTTATGTTGCAAGTGTTTCATCCGGATGTTGCATATGTTTTCACACATATTGCAATTACAAGTGTTTCATCTAGATGTTGCATATGTTTTACAATGGATACACATGTGTTTTAGACGTATATATGTTGCAAGTGTTTCAACTGTTTCAAAAATATGTTGCAAATGTTTTCTCTAGATGTTACAAAAGTAGATCTGGTGTTGCACATGTTGCGGTAAACCCCATCATGCACATGAGTGTGGAGGGGGCGCGAGCAGCAAGCGCAGATCGAGACGAAGCGGGCGTAGGACACGGATTGGCATGGGACACGGAGTGGGCACGAGATACGGAGCGGCATGGGACCCCACGTGAAGGAGGAATACGGCGCGGGCGTCCGAATGCTAGCCCCCATCCGGACATCCGGACGCTAGCCTTTTCCTTGATCATAAGGTGAGCTCATTCATATATTTTCATAACGAAATAACTGAGAACATTTTTTTGAGGACATTTTCAAGAATGCTACATTGAAGTGATACAAAGTCTTGAAAAATATCTTTCGGTCTCTGCTTGAATAAAACACGCAACCACAAAAAAGCAGAACATCACACAACTCTATTAACCATCAATATGAAGACTACATCGCCATCCATATGTCCCCGGGGAAAAAATAACATTGACCATCAGCGCCAACCGTTGCTATCTAATGTTGGTAAGACAATTTATAAATTAAAGAAAAGATATATCGATATAGCCGTGAATTCTATCTACTCTTTCATTTCTCTTCCTTTTATTTTACCAAATAAAACTGAATTTTCAACCCCCACCCTCCAATGCTGATCTAGCTTAGCTCGATCAACAGCCGGTTCTTGTGCCAGTTTATGAAAGACGAGCAGTGAAAAACCGTCGGTGGAACATACATGCATGCAGGACAGTTTTTTGTTTTTTAATTTATTTACACCCTTCATATTACATCACAAGCTAGCTAGCTAGCTAGCTAGCTAGGTAAAGCACATAGTTTTCTCGTAGCCGGTCGGTAATTAACGACGAACACTTGTTTCACTTCAAGGCTGTTAAGCTGTCACAGTTAGTTGGGTTCCACAAGTTACTGAACATTTGGGACACAAGAAAATGAAGCAGATAGTAGTATAAAAGTTTTCACATCTGCATGACTGCATGGATGGCTCTATTACTCAAGGTCTGCTCGGGAATAACACACTGATCGAGATATCCCAACCTGCACAGATCATCGAGCTGTGATCAGCAATGTTCTCGGAAACGTACGTGGTGGTTATTTGCATCCTGCATCGCTTTCGTATCCAATCATGGCGAGGCTTCCAGTTTACTAGTACTAGTATAGCTTAGCAGGTCTGCATGTACAAAGCTCACCTCACCTAATTAAAAGGAGCAGGTTTAGAGAATAATATATCTAGCTGGAAGTCGAAGCGTACGGTTTATATAGTTTGTGCCTTCTCCAATCTCTATCAACTGCTGACTGCCCATTGCTGGAGGTTCAATTTCTTGCAGCTTATTATTAGTGATTAATGGAATCTTGGCGTGCGGTTTGTTTCTTGTTTCCCCAATCCCGATGCTTCTCATTGTTGCTTGAGCTACGATTGAATGGATCCGTGTTGCAAATGCATCCGTTTCAAAACTCAATATGGTTTCTGGCATGACTCGTTCTAGCCTTTGATGGCATGCTATTAGTCCCCTTTGTTAGAATATGATACCCATAGTTATGCGCAACAACTTTTGGATCTCTGAAAGGATATTGAGTATAACACAAGCTTGCTCCTTATCAAAAACAATATAGATAAATTGCGTAGAAAACCTTATATGACATCTTTAAAGAAACGACGACAAGAGAGTGGGGTTTTGGTGAAGCCGGCCGCTTATTCTATAAGCACAACTCCAAAAGAGTATGTGTTTGTCGCTCTCTCACAAGCCTACTTGACCCTCTAGGACCCATCGATTCTTGCCTTATACAAGAATCTAGTACAATAAAACTATCTAGCTTAATTCTCTTGACCGCTCCTAATTGCTCCTTACAAGTTTTGGATGGAGACCATTTGTGTTAGCTTGATTGATGTATATGGCCTCTAATCCTTGTGTATATAAACCCTTCAAGGTCCTCATACATGCAAGTAGGAGTCTTAATCCTAATAGGATTTTACACTCAAATCCTAATAGAACTAAAAGTCCTAATAGCACACCTCTCTTGAGTCTTATTACAAGTAGGATTTGAGTCACCATACAGGGAGTCAAAGGTGAATAGTTGTGAGAGCAACTCCAGCAAGGGCATCCAAATCAGGGCCCCTACTTTTAATTTAGGTGCTCCTCCTATTTTTGTTGGCTCAATTTTTTGCTCCAACTCCAACAGTAGTCCTCAAACTTGAACCCTCAAATCTGTTTTGGAAGAGAATGAGGCGGGACCCACTCGTTAGTCTCTTTCTTCTTCCTCCCATCTTCTTCCTCCCAAATCTAGCCGCACGATAAAGAGGAAGCACGGGCTGCGGGGCCTCCTCCGTGCCACGCTGCCAAGGCCTCCAGATGGCCTCGCCGTAGTGCTCCAGGGCCGCCTCCGAACCGCATTGGAGTTGAGGCTAGGGCCACTCGCGCATCGGTGCAGCGCGCCCGTGCGAAGGAAGTGAAAGGTCCTAATGGCTAGAGGGGGGGTGAATAGCCTATAAAAATTTCTACAACTACACTAAACAAGCAGTTAAACAATTATATGGCGAAGCGAATGTTGCGCTAGCCTACTAAAAAGCAAGCCACCTACCATAATTCTAGTTGCTATAGTCTTTATCCACACAATGTCTATGTCACTACACTTAGTGAGCTCTCAAAGACTAACTAAAGAGCTTCACTAACTACTAGACATGACTCTTGCTTGTCCTCAAAGCTAGCTACACTAAAGGGTCAAGCTACACTAACAAATGTAAATACATGGGAAGGATAGAGTGTTATACCGCTGTGTAGAGGAATGAGTCAATCACCAATGGAGTCAAACAATCACAAGGATGAATACCAATGAAGACCAATCCCCTCGGAATTAAATGATGACACAATGATTTTTTACCGAGGTTCACTTGCTTGTCGGCAAGCTAGTCCTCGTTGTGGCGATTCACCCACTTGGAGTGTCAGGGGCTTGCGCGAGTGGGGGGGTGGCCAACAGCATGGTGGTCACGGCGGCTAGGGCAGAGGGCAACGGTGTGGGCGGCGGCGGAGGCGCAGGTGGAGGAGGCGGGGAGCGTGAGAGAGAGATATAGGGAAAGAGCTTTCGCTTATCTATTACTTGATCCGTTCGATTACATCTTCCCTAGTATTTATAATCCTCATGGGATTTGAATCCTAAGCAATCTAGGAATCCTTATCAGATTCAGATTCTTCTTTCCATCTAACAAACTTGACTCCCTAACTTAACCAACTCTTTCCAAAACCAACTAGGACTCGATATGGTAGTTGTTGATGATGACGACGGCGGGACCGGCGGCGGCGGCGCCCCCTCCTCCCTTGGGCGTGCTCCTGGCCTAGGGCAGGCCGCGAGGCTTGGCTGGCGTGGCGACAACGGTGGCGGCGCCCCCTCCTTGGGCCCGAGTTGGCCTGTTTTCTCCGCCAATGAGTATGACCCATGTTGGGCGTGTGACAGTACTCCCCCTTCTTCGCTCGGTGCATCCTCGTGCCGAAATACTATCCAGTTGTTGACGCCGTCGGGTGGTAGCGCTCCTTCTGGCCAGATGGCCTCCAAGTAGCATGTGATGCAGCCGTTGATGGGGTCGATGAGGATGACGTTATGGCGCGTCTGTAGTGGTGCAAACTCGAAGCAGTATTGGAGGTTGCCAATGTAGACGAAGAGGTAGTAGAGGATGTCGCCCGTAGCCAATCCAAGCCACGCATCCCTTCGAGCTACAACAAGAAGAGGTCATGGTACCAACGCTGGGATGTCGAAGCGAACCATCACTCGTGGGGGAGCGACGAAGTGATGGATGTGGTTGTTGACATCGAGGGCGTTGTAGACTTGAAGTCGGCGCCAAATCATCATTGCCGAACGCGTAGCCGGTGATGTCGTGAGGTCAAGCATGGAGCCAAAGATGAAGGCGCCCAGGTCAAACATGCCTGGCGAGAGGCGGTGAATGTCGGAGTCCGGGAGAAGGCCAATGTTGACGCTATCAACGCAGGCGAGTAGATGGCCGATGTTGTCGAAGAAGACCATCGTTGTCGCCGCTATCGGGCGCTGTAGCAACCATGGGCGACCCAGGAGGACATTTGTGGACCTCCCATTGTGCCATCCTTGTGTCAGAGGTCTGTGTGCCTATAGGGTCAAGGTGGCGGACTAGAGGGGAGTGAATAGTCCTTTCTAAAACTTAATCACGTCGGCTAACCGATACAAGTGCGAAATTAAAACTATCGGTCTAGCCAAGACTACACCCCTCTATCTAAGTTCATAAGCACCTTAAAAGGATCCTAATTAGGCAACAAAGGTGCTGGGCTAGCTAGAGCTCACTTAACTAATCTAGCTTGCAAGGTCACACAAACCTATGCAACTAGTACTTTGCCAACCGAGGGAGCTCCTACACAACTAGTGATGCAAAAGCACAAATCATCTAAGCTCACTAGCAATGCTCAAAAACAAGGCTACACAAGCCAAATTAGAGAGTACAAATTACTTAGCTACACCAACTAAGCAATAAGACTAACAAGGTTACACAAACCAAATTAGCGACGCAAGGGAGATACTTCTATGCTACACAAGCAAGAAGGCAACTAGCAAGCTACTAAAGCTAAGTTAGTCACAAGAGCAACCACACAAGCACAATGTATAAAATGTAAGAACAATGCTTATGTTCGGGGATTGCAAACCAACGGGAAGAACAATGTTGACACGATGATTTTTCTCCCGAGGTTCACGTATTTGCCAATACGCTAGTCCTTGTTGTGTCGACCAACACTTGGTGGTTCGGCGGCTAAGAGGTGTTGCACAAACCTCGTCCACATGTTGGACACCGCAAGAATCTACCCACAAGTGAGGTAGCTCAATGACACGCTTTTACTAGAGTTGCTTTTTGCGGTTCCTGCGGGGCAAGCACAATGCCCCTCACAAAGCACTTCTTCGGAGCGCCGCACAAGCTTCTTGCGGGCTTCAACGGAGACCACCACCAAGCTATCTAGGAGGTGGCAACCTCTAAGAGTAACAAGCACCACTAGTTTGCAACTCGATCACCTAGTACCACTCGATGCAGGCTCACGGTGCAACACACTAGAATCACTCACTCACAATCGGATCGCACTCTTGCAAGCACAAGTGAGTTAGAGGGCTTCCAAGCACTCCCCAAGCATGGACACTTAGTCCCAAGGGTGCTCAACCAGTCAAATGCCCGAGCTCCACCTCTATTTATAGCCCCAAGCCAAATAGAGCCGTTGGAGCAAAGCTGCTAGTTTTTGCGAGGGCACCGAACACAGCGGTGCCTAGCACTGGATAGGGTGGCGGTGCCCCCAACGGTCACTTCCCAACGGCTAGAAGGTCACCGGACAAGGGTGGTGGTGACCACCCAGCCAACACCCCTAAAAACCCACTCTCTGGATAAAAGGAGTGGTGCATCGGACATGGCACGACGCTACCCATGGTGCCCATGGCGGTGACACCCTTCGCTCTAACACAGGTTCACTAGCCTCGGGTAAAAAGCGGTGGTGGCACCGGACAACACCTGACGGTGCAGCGCCCAGGCAGTGGCGGTGCACACCGTTAGTGACAGTGCCACGCCCATCTTCACTGCGCAGAACCGAGGCCAGGTGGGCACCGCCCTAGGGGTGGCGGTGCCACCGGACAGGGGGTGGCGGTGCCCCCAGGGCAGCACCCCGAACCCAGTTTCAACTTCATTCTTCACAGTTTGACTTCTCCTTTGCAAATGTGCTAACACCACAAGTGTTTCACTATCATGTGCAAGTGTGTTAGTATTTTCATAAACATTTTCCCAAAGGAGTTAGCCACTCAACTTGCCATGCCACTCGATCCTAGCAACGATGCAAAGTTAGATCACTCGAGTGACACTAGATGACCGATATGCAAATAAGTTTGCCCATCTTGATAGTACGGCCATCTATCCTAAACCCGGTCATAAACTTCTCTACACACCTATGACCGGTGAAATGAAATGCCCTATAGGTTATACATTTGCCTTGTGCATTCCACTCCATCTCCTTTGATATTGATTGTGGCAGAACCACCCGAAATAGCACGCTCCCGGAGGCACTTGTCTTCCGCTAGACACTAAGTACCTCGAAAGCGAACTAGTTTGAGCAGTTTCGTCGAGCACACCCAACGGGAGAACTCAAAACACTCCACATTTAACATCCAGGATCCAACAACGAGTACGGCTTACAATAATTAGTCCATTTCATACAACATGAAGTCTCAGATATTCTTCATTACAATACCAGAGTTCAGAGTGCGATAATTAAACAGCGGAATAAATAAACATCTATCGGAGCAGTACAAGGATCCATCTGTGCCCACCAGAAGAATCCTCCACACAAGAGCTAGCTTCTCAAATGGCACCTGCAACAAGGGTAAATAAACCCTGAGTACACAATGTACTCACAAGACTTACCCGACTAGGGAATATATTTCCTGACTCTAAAGGAATATGATAGGCTTTATGGCTTGTGGGTTTCTTGTTTGCGAAAAGCAATACTAAGAGTGTGTCCTTATTTGCTTAGATTATTAGCGGTCATGATTAGTTCATTATCCAACATTCTACGTAAGCACCTGATCTACTTTCAAGCAAGGGTTAAGCAATCGGTATTCTTTTACCATCTTTCATATTCTAGTTCTTACTACAGTGCCAGACCATAGTCAAGTCATACTATCACGTAGAAACGATGATTCACGAATCAATGTGCCTAGCTAGGTACCCTAAAAAACACAGGCCTCACTTGTACCCCAGGCACAAGCAAGACCAACCCATTCCACTCCTGTCGAGGGGTCTAGGTCCCCGTCCAAACTTAGGCTCCAAGCCCCCACGCTTGAGACCTGGTCTCAACGCGGTGCTTAGACCTTCACTTATCCCCGCCTCCAATCTGTCGGTCTAGAAAGAGCCGAAATGCATGACAAGAGAGTAAAAAGCCTTCCCGCTCCCATAAGCAAGTATGTGCTTGGGATAATAAGTCTGTGACTTGACTAGTGTCCAATGCAACGAACGGTCCTCAATCAACATAGATAAGGAAAACAGTGCAACCAAGCTAAGCCCCGTGGCCACGGGACATAACTTGTTACACCCACCAATACCCATACCATATCCTAGCCCAGTCACCATTTCCCTTTCCATCATTTTTCCATGAGAGTTATATAATAATAACCACCTATTGTGAGTAACGACAGTTTATTCACGCTACCGATAAACCTAATCAAAGCAGCTATGCGATCTTGTACTAGTAAGACTCATAGGTGGATATATATATATATATGCATGTGGGTATCATAAATTTCCTATAACGTAAATGCACAACATATATATAATGATTATCAAAAATACGGGTCATGCATCGGGGCTTGCCTTGGGCAGGCGCAGTGTCAGTGGCGTCAGTCACGGGTGGCTCTAGAAACTCCTCCTGTACGAGCACATCCTCCTCATACTCTTCGATCACCTCATCGTACTCCTACTCCCCGGCGGCCATGAACTCCACCAACTTGTTCTCTATATGCATGCGATGATAATACAACACTTAGAATTTAGGCAACAACAACTCTTAACATACAAATGCACATGCTGAGCTACTAGTCTAGCTCTAATGACTAAGGTAGCAAGCTATCTATCATCTTCATCAAGCAAGATATCAAACTCATCTTACAAGTGCTTCACTTTACCAATCGATATTATGCTTTCATTTATATTAGTTTTAATGGCTATTTAGCTACCATATGAAACAGTCTAATCTAGTGCGACGAAATTTACAGAAAGCCCACAACAATACAACAAAGCTATTGTGAAAATTTCATGATCAAAGCTACTACCAATTTACCACAGAATTTCCTACAATTAATACCCTATTAATAATAAGCATTTCCGAATGATTTAATATGTCTCGGCATCAGCACAGACATGTACAAACTAATTATACCATTAGATAGATCATGAATTTAGGAACCTAGCTAAAGTGGTTTCATAATTTTTGGACATCTACACGAATTGATATTAATTATCGAAGTTTAGCTCAACAACTAAATTATAAAACCATTACTTAATTCACTAGAAAAAGGAAAACTCAATCCTTAGCATGGCCCGCAACCACGCAGGCGCGGCCCAACCACACGTAGCATGCGCGCGCACATGCAGCCCGCAGACGCGGCCCACGCAGCGCAGGCCGGCCCACGGCGGGAGGGAGCTCGCGCGACACTTGCAAAAATGCCCCCGCGCCTTCCTGGTGTTACCACTACACTATGCGCCCTATTCCAACAGACTATCCCTATACAAATAAGCCCTCGCCCTTTCTCTCCTTTACAACGGCCTGGTCCCCGGTCACCCCCGTGCACGCCGGCACGGCGAGCAGTGGCATTGGCACTCCCGCTGGCCACCAAGGACCTCCACTGCCCTAACTAAGAGACCGATGCTCACCTAGGGGTCGACACTCGGCACCGGCAGCGGTTCGGAGGTTGAAATCGAGGTAGAACGACCTCCCCACGGCGGCAGCAACCTGCGTCGGTGGCGGTCTCGTTCTGGTGAGCCACAGTAGCAAAAGAGCGGTAGAGATAATGGGTGACCTCAAGGGACTCACCACGGGCCCGGCCGAAGCGAAGGCTCGGCCGGAGGTTGACCGAAACGCGCTGGCCACGTGCGCCCGGACGGTGCGGTGGCGCACCACAGTGGCATGGCCACGACAACGACGGCTAGAAGGCGGTAGGGTTTCACAGTGGTGCGCAGGGTAGAGCAGAGGTTGTGGCGAAGCTAGTGGTGCAACCAATTGACTCTAGTCGGTCAGGTGGGAGCTACCCACGGCAATGAGCGGTTCGGCCTTAACGACACGGTGGCGGGGCAACGCTCCAAAATTGGATCTCTGTGGGGCATGGCTCAAGGTGGGGCAGGCCGGTCAGTTGGATGACTTCACTGTGGAGCCGTGGGTACGATGAATTGGACGATGGCGATCCCTCTCTACCGAATTAATGGAGTGGCCCCATCGGCCATGGCAGACAGAGGAGAGAGGGAAAAGATGGACAGGGCATGGCTCATCCATGCGTGATGCAATGGGGCTGGCAGACGCAGTCGCGCACGCTGTGGATCGAGGAACGTGCATGCGTAGTGCCATAAATGGCTAGCCGACAACACCGTACAAGGAGAGGGGGGAAGACACGGTGTAGGTGGACGCGATGTTGAGATAGCAGTGGCCATAGCGTCGTGACACAAGCTAGGTAGGGGGGACATGGTGCAGGTGCAGCAACGCGGGGCCAGGTGAGTCAGAGGTGGCAGCAGCGCTAGGCAGGGCACCAGACCAGCGAGGACAGCGGTGGCCTACGGCTGAAAGCCCAAGTTTGGTTTTGGTAATTAATGACACCATGTTGCTGATGCCATATGTTAAGTGGTTTGATTTAGGCATAAGCAACACATGTGATAAAGGTGCATGTTGCATGGAGTGATGGCCACAAGATCACAAGAGGTGGAGATGCACGTGAAATGATGATCATGGTGATCAAGCATGAGAAGGTAGACATGGAACAAAGTAATCAAGACAAAGGTATAATCATAGGGTTTTGCTTTTGCCGGTCTAAGATGAGTAGAGAAGTAATTGACCGGGTCTAGGATTGATAGCCGACTATCAAGAGGGGCAATCACGGTTATCTCGCGAATCAAGTGTTACTAGGTCTTCATCTTGAGCATATGCATTTAGGATCTAGTAAAGAGAGCTAACATAACGCCTTGAAAAATGTTTGTGAAAATGCTAACACACTCGCACATGGTGATATACACATGATGGTGTTGGCACATTAGCAAAGGCGGCAGAGTTTCAGGCGTTTTCGTGGAAATGAAATGACTATTTTCCTTTACGCCAGAAGCGGGAAGAAGTGGCGAAGTCGCGGAGGTGGTCGTCGCTGTTTTGCAAGCGACAGACGCTGGTTGCGGAGGCGACAGACGCTGGCCCTGCGTCTGTCGGCTTACCCTAGACATTGGTCTGCAGTGGAGCATGCGTTGGACGCGGGGGTGATGTAGCGACAAATGCCGTGCGTCAGCGTCTGTCGCTGGTGATGTCAGCCGCAAGCAGAGGCACACTGAAGTGAAGCGAGTGTCAGACGCTACAGGCGCATCCGTTGCCTAGCCACCTAACGCGTTTGACGACCGAGCACGAAAACGTGCTCACTGACTACGTCTGTTGGTGCATCGGACGCGGTGGTGATCGAAGCAACAGACGCCAGTGTCAGTGTCTGGTGGAGGTGACGTCAGCTGTTCGTGAGGCGGCGTGACGCTGAGTGCTCGTCGGACGCTGATGTCAGCGTCTGGTGATGGAGCATCAGACGCGTCCATTGACCGAGCGCGAAAATAGACCTCTCTAGAGTGCGTCTGTTGCACCGTCGGACGTGCGGGCTCGCGGTGACAGACGCGTCTGTTGCATGTGAGCCAACGATTGGAAGTTCGAAGAAGCAGGACACATGGCGTCGCGTGGTGCGACAGATGCTGCCGACTGCATCTATCGGTTAGGCGACAGACGCGTCTGTCGAGCGCGACAGTGGCATAACGGCTATCTCCTCTTCCCCACTCTATAAATAAGAGGTGGCTGGCCCTTGGGAAAAAAGCTTGCACTTCTGAGATATTGAGACATCCTTTGAGCTAGAGAACACCTCTTCACTCATCTCCTTGCTTGGTTGCATACTCTAGAGAGATTGACTGAGATTCAAGTGCGTTGCATTGAGAGTTGCATATAGTGGCACTTGATCTTCGAGTTTGCTGAGGATTGCCTGTTACTCTTGGGTGTTTCCTAACACCCTAGACGGCTTGGAGCAGCTGTGGTGTTGAGCTCATGATTGGAGATTGTTTCGAGCCTCATCAAGCGATTGTGAGGGGTTGTTGAGCCTTCCCCGCGGGAGTTCGCAAATTGGCTACTCTAGTGGAGCTCATGGCTTGGAGGATCCCCATGTTGTGAGTGGATGTGCGGCATCCGCTGAGGGTTCAACTCTTGATAGTTGATTAGCTCGCGATCCATCAAGTGGGTGCATCGCCACAACGAGGAGTAGCTTGCCAGGAAACAAGTGAACCTCGGTAAAAAAAATATTGTGTCATCTTAGTGCCGAGGATTTCATTTGCGTATGTGATCATGTTGATTGATTGGTACATTGGACATATCTCTTCTCATCAACGTTGGTATATCTATTCAAGCTCACTCCTTTACTTATTATTCTTTGCCTTGTTTAGCTTGAGTAGAATAGCTTATCTCATAGGAGTAATTAGCCTAGTAACTTAGGTTGTTGGTGTGAGCTAAAGTTCATAGCCTTGTTGTTTACTAGAATTGTGTAGGCGGCTTGCATAGATTATTTATGCTAGTGCTAGAAGAGCTTCGCCCTCTTATTTACTAACTTATTGTTTAGTAAAGCTTGTAGAAAATTTAAATAGGCTATTCACCCCCTCTAGCCATTTGGACCTTACAGCGGCACCAAGCCCATGGCTGGCTGGCAGGGCAACGCAGAGCGGAGTAGGGCAGCATAGAGTGGAACAGGGCAGTGAGGTGACGGGGCGAGGGTCAGCGGCCCGCGTGGCAGCATCCCGCAGCGGCCAAGCCGCAAGCCAGCCACGGCCAAGCTGAGGGCTGCCCTGGCCGACCCTTCCCCCCGCGTGCGACCCGGCCGAGCAGCCACAGTGCGCACAGGGCACGGTGACCACACACCGAGAGCTTGGTAACCCAAAGCTACACGCGTGCATGAAATTTGAAGCACGTGTATAAGCGAATCCAGCGAAGTTGAAACCCAACCATCTTCACTACTCGCAAGAGGGTACATAGGGCTATCTAAGGAAGCTAAAACATGATATCCCTACATAACTAAATTTCACCAAATAAATTCATGAACTTGGTGTTGTCAAACTATTTTTGGATTAGAAACTGACTCATTCTTAACTAGTTTTCGCTTTAGATTCAATTTCCAAGCCATTAGAAATATTAACTAGCATTGTTATTTTGTTAAGACAAAAGTTACATTGCCATCTACAAGGTTCGTACATCAAACCTTATTAAGGCATCATACATAAGTTCTATAGTCTTTTTATTCATGAAAATTTGATTTACAATCCTACTTGACGATCACATGAACTATCGGAGAGCTGTTCATTAACATATTTATTAATTATTTTGGTTTATGAGATTTTATTTTTACAGTTAACCATATGCAATACACCTAAACATGATGCTCATGACATGCTTAGTGAGTTGTTTTACACAGCAACACCGAGGGTGTTACATTGATGCAACACATGCACCAATCAATCACCAAATAATATGATCCACTTCATATCATCACATGACCGTATTGGGTTCATCGATCTTGACCGATCTTGCTCTTCATCGTTGTCTCAGTCCATCGGTGCCAAGTCTACGACTTGCCCCCTTCACTCTTGCAACCGGTCCGTCGAGCCAAGCCTCATATTGATCTTGTTCACCTTGGTCACATGACTCCATATCATATCGCATATGCAATGAGCTCCTTTATCATCACATGTGTGAGCCTTGCACCAAGTTCAAGCCATCTTCACTGTCATGGCATATGTTGCTCGCACACATGTACTTGTGGACTAATCACCTGTGTATCTCACATCAAACACAATTAGTCCACCTAGGTTGTCACTCAATTACCAAAACCAAACAAGGACCTTTCAGTGCCCCCAATGCAACAACTCCATGTTGGTAGAACCTTCGCGATGTAGAACCCACAAAAGGATGGGAAGCAATGCTGATGCCACTGGTAGGTTGAAGCGCTCGTCGAAGAAGATGGGGCCCTGATTTACGGACCACGCCCACGCGGCCTGACTATCCATGATGGTCATGGCGACGGTGCGGAGCTCCCACTGCTCCCTGATAGCCTAACGCATGTGGGTGAAGATGATGTTGTCGGGGTCATCGATGTGGTCTAGGGCATTGGGGAGTCAGGCTCTCTGCGACCTGTTCATCACATTGCGAGGAGGCGAGGGTGGAGAAGTCCGTGTTGCGTGTACCATTAGCGGGGGCGCTAGGAGTGCCAGCACTGTCATTGGCGCCTGGCGATGAAGAGTGGCGTGGAAGGTGTGCTTGCGCCCGTTGCGGATGTATTGTAGCTCCATGTCGGTGAAATCGAAGACAACACGCCCAAGGCTAGCCAACCAAGGCGTGCTGAGTACGACATCGAAGTCATAGCTGATGTTGAGTAGGTAGGCGTCGATGTTGAAGGCATCGCTATCGATGCGTAGTGGTACGTTGAAGGAAGCAGCGCGGCATGTTTCCTCGTTCCCGCTACCAATGAGTATGGTGGTGTTGATGCGTTGTTCCTGAAGACCAATGGAGTGGGTGACATTGATGTCGATGACGTTGTGCGTCAAGCCCGAATCCACCAACACAAGGATGCCTACGCCATTTATCACCCCCTCGAGGTACATGGGGGAGGTGCCTTGGACCTCGGATTGGGTCCTGCCGATCATCATCTTGAGGCTGCTGTCAGCCTCCTCCAGGTCGTAGTCGTTGATGGCAGTGATGTGAAAGAGCAGCTTACACTTGTGGCCATGTGCAAATGGCTCGTCGCAATTGAAGCAGAGGCCGGCACGACGTCACTCCGCCATGTCTTTAGCGGTCAGGCGCTTGAAGGGGCGAGAAGTGGGCACCATAGCACCCATTGTCATTGTAGTAGCCGTGGTTGCTGTAGTCATGGTCGTGGTCGTCTTTGGTGGAGGAAGGCGCCTCGGCTTCAAAGCCGACACCTTGTTCGCCTCGGTGACGATCACCAAACGTTGTTCATACGCCTGTGCCAGCGACATGGCCGTCTCCATGTCCTGCGGGTTGAGTAGCTCGACGTCTATGTTTAGTGGCTCCAACAGTTCGGCGATGTAAATGTTGACTTGCTGTCGCTCATCGAGGTAGCCGACGTGAGCCACGTGCGCCAGGAAGCACTCTGTGTAGTCATTGACGGTGCTTGTCTTCCTTAGGGAAGCGAGCTCACCCAAGGGGTTTCGCCTGGTAGGGGGTCCAAAACTCTCGTTGATGCACTGCGTGAAGTAAGCCCAGTTCATCACATCGTTGTCCTGAGAGAGCCTCATGTACCACTGTTGTGCGGTCCCTGTAAGATGATAAGAGGCGTACCATGTTTTCTCACTCACGAGGGTCCTCTGACCCTTAAAGAACTGCTCACACCGGTTGAGCCATGGAAGGGGATCCTCCTTGCCGTCGTAGGTGGGGAAGGAGAGCTTGTGGGGGCAAATGTCGATGGCTGGGAAAGTGCCTGGCGTCGCTCCCCCTGGCTGGATCTCTGGTTTGGGCTCCTCCTTGCAGAAGAGCTTGGCCTCCACCTTGGCGGTGATCTCCGGTATCGCCTGTGTCCCGAAGTTGTCGGCATGCGCCTTGAGGAAGTCACGGTCAGCTTTCTCCATTGTGTGCCTAGTGGTGATCTCCAGCTTGGTGGCGAGTATCTCCTTCTCGCGCTCAAGCTCCTTGGCGACGTCCCTCTGCGAATGCCCCTTCTCAATGTTTGAGAGGTGGTCGTTGACATCGACAATTTGCATGTGGACAGAGTCGATCTTGGCGAGGACGTCCTTGGAGAAGTCGGTGAAGTGCGTTTCGAGCTCCCTTAGGTCACCCATGGTAGCGGTGTGGGGATCGAAGTGGTCTCCGAATACCGAATGTCAAGGGCTTGCGCAGGGGAGGAGGGGGTGGCCAGCGGCATGGTGGTCGTGGCGGCTAGGACAGAGGGCAGTGGCGTGGGCGGCATGGGCGACGGCGGAGGCACAGGTGGAGGAGGTGACGCGTGTGAGAGAGAGATAGGGAAAGAGCTTTTGCTCGTCTATTACTTGATCCGTTTGATTACATCTTCCCTAGTATTTATAGTCCTAATGGGACTTGACTCCTAAGCAATCTAGGAGATCCTTATCAGATTCTCCTTCCATCTAACAAACTCGACTCCCTAACTTAACCGACTCTTTCCAAAACCAACTAGGACTCGATATGGTAGTTGTTGATGACAACGGTGGGACCGGCAGCAGCAGCGCCCTCCTCCTCCCTTGCGCACGCGCTCGGCCTAGGGCAGGCCGTGAGGCTCGGCTGGCACAGCGGTAGCGGTGGCGGCGCCCCCTCCTTGGTCCCGAGTTGGCCCATTTTCTCCTCCGACGAATATGGCTCGTGTTGGGCATGTGACATGGAGGTTCACGTGCTAATTGGTATCACACACCAAACCCACAACCGGGTGCCGCACAACCAACACAAGATGAGGATCACACAAGCCACGAGCAATCCACTAGAGTACCTTTTGGCTCTCTGCTGGGGAAAGGTCAAGAATCCCTTACAATCACCACGATCGAAGCTGGAGACAAGCACCTTCCTCCGCTCGATGATCCTCGCTGCTCCAAGCCGTCTAGGTGGCGGCAACCACCAAGAGTAATAAGTGAACCCCGTAGCGAAACACAAACACTAAGTGCCTCTAGATGCAATCACTCAAGCAATGCACCTGGATTCTCTCCTAATCTCACAAAGATGATGAATCAATGATGGAGATGAGTGGGAGAGCTTTGGCTAAGCTCACAATATTGCTATGTCAATGCAAATGGCCAAGAGAGTGAGCTTGAGCCAGCCATGGGGCTTAAATAGTGAGCCCTCACGAATAGAGCCGTTGGGCTCCTCACTACAATTTTCTCGGGATGACCGGACGTGCCAATCAAAAGTGATCGGACGCACGCCTTAGCGTCCGGTCATCCTGTGTCGTCCATGTGTCATCAGCTTTGAACTCTAACCGCCCGATTCTAATGGCTAGCTTGCTCCCGCGCTCATGTTAATGACGGACTGGACACAGCAGAGGACGACCGGACGCGTCGCGCTCGCGTTAGGTCCTCGCTCGCCGCACGCTCCTGCCACCGACCGGACGCGCTGGTCACTTGCGGGAGACAGCGTCAGGTCGAGTATAGAAAGCTCTTGGAGCATCACAAACGCGACCTAATGCGTTAGGTGAACCGTGATCGGACGTGCCACCGCGTCAGATCCTCCTCAGCCTCACTCAATTGCTTGCGTCACCGTACGTCAGCGATGACTGGACTCAGCACTAGTGCGTCAGGTCACAAGGTGAACCTGGCGTCCAGTCACTCGGCAGACAGAGACTGAGAGCACCACCTCATTTTATAAATTACCGGACTCACTGACCCAGCGTCCGGTCAGTTCGTCACCTGCGTCCAGTCATTGATTTTCAGTGAAAACCAACTCCTCCACTTCACCAACTTCTCCACCCTTGCTTAAATGTGCCGACCACCAAGTGTATCATCTTGTGTACGTGTGTTAGCATATTTTCACAAACATTTTCAAGGGTGTTAGCACTCCACTAGATCGTAATGCATATGCAATGAGTTAGAGCATCTAGTGGCACTTTGACAACCGCATTTCGATACGAGTTTCACCCCTCTTAATAGTACAACTATCAATCCTAAATGTGATCACACTCACTAAGTGTCTTGATCACCAAACCAAAAACCTCCTATCAAGTTTCACCTTTGCCTTGAGCTTTTTGTTTTTCTCTTTCTTCTTTTTCAAGCCGAGCACTTGATCAACATGGTCCCACACCATCATCATGATCTTCACCATTGCTCCATCACTTGGAATAGTGCTACCTATCCATGATCACTTGATAAACTAGGTTAGCACTAAGGGTTTCATCAATTCACCAAAACCAAACTAGAGCTTTCAGGAAGGCTGGGGCCGCTCCCGCGTGCCCACACGGTGGGCCAGTCGGAGCTCGTTGCCACGTGGCCAGATAGGATGGCGCCGTCGGAGCTTGCTACCGCGCGACCGAAGGGGAGGGCACCGCCGGAGCTCGCTGCCGCACGGCCAGAGGGGAGGGCGCCAGCAGAGCTCATTGTCGCACTAGGAGCTCGTCCTCTGCTCGGCTACTCACCGGAGCGAAGGTGCTCGCTGGAGGGGAGGGGGCATGCTCGCCGCCCGGAGGGGAGGATGTGCGTGCTCGCAGGAGGAGCAATTGTACGGGGTGTTGGGATGGGGGGCGTACGACGCTGCAGGATGGGGGCCAGGGTGTTGGGCCAATAGGAACTGGGTCTGGTGGGAGGATTTGGGTGCCCACACAAATTTGGGGTCTGTTGTAGGGGCCCTAGTGGAGTTGGATTTTTGACATAATCCCCCATATTTAGCTATGGGGGCTCAAGTAGGGGCCCTGCTGGAGTTGCTCTGAGTTGACCCCTTAGCACAATACATAGACATTTATTTATCACTAGATATATGCCCATGTGTTGCACCAGGGCCACGATTTTTTGGACTGAACCTCAATAATGGGACACCATATATGATCTTTTGTGAACCTCTAGCGGTTAGTATTCCTTGCTAGAGGCTAATGTTGAATATTACTGAAAATAGATTCTAGGTCATAACTATTAGTTGCATGAACCTAATTGACTAGAAACTCAAGGGGTTAAACATTGAGATACTTGCCTAGTTTACTCTAGTGCAAGTGGGAGATTATTGGATGCATGTTGTAGGGCTAATTGGCTTTAATCTGATAATGGACTCTAATCTACTTGGCCTATTAGAGTAATAGAATCCTAGTGGGCCACATTTAAGGCACATTAGAAACTCCTATATAAGAAAAGGGGTGTGGCGCATTTAAGTTTGATGATAGAGAAGCTCCATTGCGTTGTTACTATTCACAAGGTTTTGTCGCCTCGTGCAAGGTAAGTGTTTTTCTAAACGTTAAACAACCAATTACTTACTATTTAGCCATTATTCGTGATAAATGTCCATTTAAATAGGTTAAACAACCAACTAAACAGAAATGACATACCATTGTGTAATGTTTAAATGGTGTCTATATCGGCTTAATGACCATTTAGACGAATATTTTGCAAGAGTTGCATGGTGGGAACCCTAGTTACCATCTCCATCAACCATCCCTGGATCGTGACCAAATGAGAGGTGCTAGCACATCTACGTGTGGTATTTATGTCGTGTAAATGTGGACTCCCATAAGGTGCTGCTAGTTTGTGCGCTACATTATATTGGGGCTTACAACTAATTCCACGTAGACTACATCGACCACACACCTTGATCAAGTCTCCATTGTGCTACGCGGCATGAAAGTATAGTCTATGGATATCTACAAGTGATCATGCTCTCGAAGGTAACTTTTTGCACGCTAGCATGGCGTACAATGTTCCCAAACATATTTAGAATAATGCATGGTTTATTATTTTTTGGCTGCTCATGAATGTTAATAAATAAATGGTATTACTTTTACAAAGTACAATAAGTGAATTGAATGGTTGTCATATCCACCCATTGCCAAATCCAATCAGAGAGAGAGAGAGAGAGAGAGCTATATACACTTGGAATACTAATAATAAGATGTGTTTTCCAACATAAAAGAATACTAGCGCACTAGAGTTTGGGAACATATATTCTTGGGATGATGTAAAATTATTGTACTCATCATCAAGTTAAAAATGCTACAATAATGTGATTAAGGTAACTGTCTTTCAATGGCTAAGGGAGGGATAATGGGATTTGGTCTTGGAAGAACATGCATGGCATATTGTTATAACTAGTAAACATGCATGTGTGTTTCAATTGGAGTTTGTCGCATGGCTGCTTAAACAACTTGCAACTCAGAGATTTATGCAATGATCGCGTCATGCATTCTAATTTGTCTTTGAATTGGAGTGTGCGTGCTTGGATGCTTGCTACTCTAACTCGTATGGGCATGGAAGGCTTCATAGTTATCCAATGATCATGGCATGGGATCAGATTTTGCATGGTGCTTGGACACGCCACTATAACTCATATGGGCATAGGAGAGTGACCGTCATATTCCAATTCGTCTGGGTCGGACTCTACAACATCTATGGACATGTTGTTCTAACTCTTACGAGAACAGGAGAAAGTGAAGGAGCACAAAAACTATTCCGTACTAGTAAATGTTAGGTATATAGATTAAACACCAAACCACATTTTGCAAAGAAAGCGGCAAGATTCGGAGCAACATTGTAAGATATTTAAACAATAGTTCCTTTGGGATTCGCGGTTTCCAATCTTTGCAATTTAGGCGATAGTTTAATTCAATGCAACAATATTTTACAAATACCTTCAAAACATGTATATACTTAGTAATTGTTCTGCATAGGTACTCTGTAATAACAGGGGCAGCTACCCACCCTATGGCGAGGTGCAGTCTTAACTTCTCAAATTATAAGTTGTTTCGGTTTTCTAAGCACATGCCTTTTGCTATGCATCAAGATATACGTTATCTGCGAACTGATCATAAATCAGTTGGTTAAGTTCCTTGTGGTGGAACTTGCCCATCCGGGTTAAGTCCTCGACTTGACATGGGTGCTCGTATTTTCTTGGATTTATTACAGGATTTAACGGCGCTATGCTTTCAGTGGTAGGCGACGTTCCCGTCGACAGCGAGGCGCCAGTGGTGACTTCGTGAATCTCGAGATCTGCCGGCTTAGTCCTTCAAAGGTGCTCATAGGGGTAGGGTTTGCGTACATGTGTTCATAGGAGTGAGCGTGCGTGCGTATTGTGAGCGTCTGCGTTATACTATGTAATTCTAAAAAAAAGATATACGTTATCTCTGAAAATAATAACTTCTAATTTAAGACGGAAAGAACATTAGATTGGACAGATGTGGATAGCCATGTCACCTTATCCTCCCTAATGACACGCTAGTTCTACCTTAACTGTACTAATAAAATATTGGGGTGGGGATGTGGGGGTTGGGGGGGTGGTGGGGGTGTATATCAATTTTTTTACGGAATCCAGCGATCGAGATCAGAAACTCGGAACACATATGGCAAGTTACCAGTAAAAGGAGTGGATTACACATTTATACCACTTGTTACCATTCAACATACGAGTTTGTTTGCATAGCTAACTAGTTGATCTAGTCTGGCATTCTGTATCAAGTAGCTAGTTATCTTGTATTTGTGAAATGCACTTGCACCAAGTCAATTTGCTATGCAGAGAATTTTATCACAAAAACTTTATATAGATATATGTGCATAACACATACATATACATTACATACTTTTTGCACCACATTCTTCTTTCTCCAAATAAAGAGTAGGTGCATTCATGCATGCATGGCAAGATTTACAAAATTCAGTACATGGTCCCACGTATATGTGCTCTTACATTAAATATATATCCTAATATACCAGATTTTGATGAATAGAAACATCCTTCTACTAGCAGTAGCTATAGATATGATGTACTGAATCAACAGTATTTTATGTGTCATTCATTACTTTTCGTACATGATCTTTTGTAATGCACGGACTAATATAAGCAAACAACAAACCTTTCAAAATGTGACAGTGTGGTATTTTCTAGTTCTTATTAGTTCACATTCTAGTATGGAACCACTCATATATAGTTTAAGCACATACTGCATTTTGCATTATAGTTGCATCTTGTCCACTAATTTGCAGGATATATATGCACATGCATTGCACAAGAAACAAATTAACTTATTTCAACTAAAAAAGGGAAAAAGAGAAGAAATTGAAGCATGAATTCACCAACAAACACTGCATGCACATCATAATGCAAGTAGTATATGAAAAGTGCATTTTTTTGTGCATATATATACTTGGATGAGACAAAGGTGTTGTCGCAAGTAGTATATGAGAAAAGTGCATTTTTTTTGTTGGAGAAACTTGTGTGCATCTGCATAGATTGACAAAATTCAACAACTTTCCTCGCACTAAAAGGTTGAAACGTATATGTTGTTTCTGCCAACTGGTAACTGACTTGTTCCTCCTGCGCGAGTTGACTGCAGTGCAAGAAAAGACTGCAGAAAGATAAGGATTGGTGTGTGTGCTCAGAACTCAGAGGTGTGATTTCTGCTGCAGTTCGTTACCAGTTTTCTTGCTAACATAAAATTTCAGATGAGCTAGACGACCGCACGGAGAAGAAATCAACAAATAATGAGTGTAAGTAATCAAGATAAAATTGCAGATATCTTTATTGAAATGTGAATTAGATGATCGAGTTCGTCACTCAGCTCAGCATGCATTTCTTGCTTGAAAAGGACGATCTGAATCAAGAACCCAGTAAATCGAACATCAAAATTAAAAGGAAAAATAAAGACATGGATTGAAGCATGGAAGACAACAAACTAATTAGGAGTAAGGACGATAGTGAGCTTAGCAGTCCCATTGCAGCTGCTCCATGGCGTTGCCGGTGCTGCCGCCGACGCCGCTGCCGCAAAACAACGCGCACGACTCCATCAGCTCCAGATCGAAAGTCGTTGCACCGGCGCCGCCGTACACCGAAGAGACGTCCATCATGTCCATGCCCTTATCAGCAACTGCAAGGCCACCGTTCATCACAGCTTGCCGGCCGACGACCACCTCCCCCTGCAGCAGCCCTTGCGGTGGCAGCGGCTGCTGCTGCGGCTGAACCACTTCCATCCCTGCACACATGGCAGAATCCACGGCGGCGGTGGTCCACATTCCCGCCGTCACGTCCATGAAGGCCGCGCCCATGCCTTGGCTAAAGCCGTTGCCGTTAGGCATGCCGGCGGCGTGATCCATGGAGGAGGAGGACGGGGAGCCGTTCACGAAGTCCATAGATGTCTGGAGACCTGCATTCTGATCCCTGAAGCTCATGAGCACGCCGCCGCCGTTGTCGGGGTGGTACGGGTATCCCGGAATCGCCGCGGCGGCTGCCTGGTCATGCCCCATGAGCATGCCGTCGGGGTTAGGGACGTCGTACATTGCCGGCGCCATCTCCGGCGGCGGCGTGATCGTGACGGTGTCGTAGGCGGCGGCCTTGGTCGGGGAGCTGATGGTGAAGGGCGTCGTGGCGACAGAGACGACAGCAGCGCCGCCGTTGGAGTGGAACTGGGCAGGATTGTTGCTGCTAGGGTTTGCCCCGTTGCCGCCGTGGAGGAGAGTCCTGGAGGCCGGCAGGAGGTTGTGGGTCTTGGGGTCGAGGCCCTGCGCGATGAGCTTCTTCTTGATGCATGAGTTCCAGAAGTTCTTGACCTCGTTGTCCGTGCGCCCGGGCAGGTGCTTGGCGATCTGCGCCCATCTGTGAGTTCCAGCCATGGCCGCGGTGAGTAACCAGTTCGCCGGGAACAAGAGAGACGGCAAGAAGCTAGTATGCCCGTACGTACCGGTTGCCGAGGATGCGGTGGACGTCGATGATGGTGCGCTCCTCGTGGTCGGAGAAGGTGCCGCGCTTGAGGTCCGGCCGGAGGTAGTTGATCCACCGGAGGCGGCAGCTCTTGCCGCACCGCTGCAGCCCTGGTCGTCGGTCGATTCGATTGGCAACAACACAGCACGCATCGATCAGGACGAAGTGAACAAATCCAATTTCTTCTTTGAATTACTAGGACGGACGGGTTGGCCGGAGCATACCGGCGTGCTTGGGGACGGCGCTCCAGCAGCTGTGGCCGTGGGCGGTGATGTACTTGACGAGCTTCTCGTCCTCCTCCGGCGACCACAGCCCGCGCTTCACCTTCTGCTTGCTGCAGCAGTGGTGCCCCATGGCTGCCGACCGCTCCTCTCTCTCTCTAGCAGTTTCCTCTTCTCTCTACCTCTTCTCCCCCCAACAGTGTATGTAAAGCCTGAAGCACACGGAGAGAGGCACACCCCTTTTGCTGGTGAATTGACCTTTATGCATCTCTATGTGTGGGACAAGGAAACACACCAAATAAAGTTGTGTGATCTCTCAAAAGGGTAGATTAATTGCAATTAGGCCACTAAGCAAGCAGTACACTCTTCTACTTCTGGTTCCTTTTTAACCGACGATACGTCAAAACAAATTCCAAAATTAGATCGACACAAGTCATGCATATACATAGTAGATAGATGACTCAAAAAAAACTTTGATTTTATTTGGTATATATAATAAAAGTCAGTGGTCAGAATTGCCACCACTTGGTGATTGCGTCAGTGTACAACAGCATTTGTTTGCAACTGAGTAAGGTCAGTGTGATCTACTGTATCCAAAAGTTACAACAGCATCAACAGATGATCAAATTAAATTGCTTGGGTAATTCTGTTCCATTCGGAGAACCAAGTCATGGTGTTAGCTCAGCTGGTTGAGTTGCTAGTGGTAAAACCTGTCCATTTAGGTCCAAGTTCAAGATTTAAAGATGTTGTTTTTTCAATGTAGGCGACGTGCTCGTCGACAATGATGTATGAGTGTTTGTATAGTGATTCGGAGAAAAAGGATTCTATTTGTAGAAGGAAAATGTTATGTTTTATGAAATATCATTTACTTACAAAAAATAAATTAAAATGTAGTTTTTTTGTTTGAACTAATTAATTCGTAAGTGGGAGATGGCATTTTTTCTCAATTGCTGTATAAAGGCCTATAAATTAAGACCATGCTTTGCCGCAAGAATTGGAGAAGAGCAGATGATCTCGATTAAGAAGAGAGAAAAAAAATAACAGCTGGAAATGAGTGAGTGGCGTCGTTTGTACTCAATCAATAGCCAGCAGCAGGCCAGGGGTATATCTTCCAATTCTTGGATCTTTGCCCTAGATAGCAGCTAGCTATAAGGGGGGTACCAAACGATTAGTGTTAATTGCCGCCTGGCTAATCATTTGCTAAAACTTGTGAGAGTCCACAAGTCCAGTTGGAAGGATGCGTTGCAGGGAAGCTGCCGCCTGCACTCTTGAAGCACAAGAGACCACTCACGCAATGCGCTCAGGTGCATGCTCACTGTCGGTGTGCATGCATGCGTGCAACTCGGTCCTTGTGTTGCAGGTACGGTGGTGCCGTACGTTACGTGACATTAGGTGTGTCCTTGTTGCTCAACCCTCCGGCTTGTATATAATATATAATATATATGATCGTTGATCGATCAGGTTATTTTACAATGTTGGCCATGCATGGGCTCAAATCGTTTAGCTTTAAATTGGATGTATCTCCCCGGTAAGTTCTCGGTAACGGTAGCTTTTCTCACCAGGTTCTATGTTTCAGTTTGAGTTCTGACAAATATATATACCTGAAAACTCAAAATTTAGGATGTATACATATTAAATTATTAAGATATTTAGTAGCGCCTGTTTCCGGTAAAAAAAATCACTTCAATTTTTCCAAACCAAACTTTAATTATTCCTGGTTGATCCATAGTTAAATCCTGGCCAAGTCCTTGAAGCGATATACACAAGTCAACAGGCGTACTAACTCATGTGAAATTTCTGCAAAAATTCCTGTATATATATTCCTGCATACAACAAATTGTCGAGACTGAGCAAGTCGAAAAGGGAACGGGCCGGGGAAGATAGAATTTTCTTGAACTGAAGCGTGTGAACGTCTACAAATGTCCTCAGTACCTGTCTATTTGAATCACGTATAGATCGAGTGACTTTACTCTGATCCGGTAGTACCGACGATGCTTACTCGGTCAGATTAATTACATATACAAAGGCTGCCTGCGCTTATACATTTCTTTCACATTGACCTGGGTCTTCTTTGATGGCTACATAATACACTGTTAACTGAGACACCAGCTATCACACGGTTAAATGAAACTCAACAAATATCATAAGTATCAGTAACAATCTTCGTGTGTGTGTGTGTATATATATATAGTCATGCTACGTGTATACATCAATTAAGTCACGCAAGTCGCAAGAGTTTATAAAACTTGTTTGGAGTGAACCCTCCCGTAGCATTTGCCTGTTGGATTCGTGGGGCAAGAAGCAACGGGTTGCTGCCTTTCTGGTACTATGTATAGAGAGGCCCGTTTACCCCAACTTATATACTTCAACATCTCCTTGGAAAAAGGAAAAAGACCAAGCACTACACCATTAGTATAATAGCAGGGTTTTTGCATCCGATTTCACTGAACCATAAATATAATTTTATCACCATTTTATAGCACTTTGATTTTTTTCACAATCGAAAAGTTACTATATTATAATAAGTGGTACCAAAGCAAACCTTTGTAAAGGTTAGTCCTAACAAAGAAGTAGAAAATAAATTGAAGTCTATTATCAATATATTGGGGTTACATGTTAGAAATGTGATATTTTGGGGAAAGTTAAATTGAATATGGGTGTTTCTCATCCAATTAACTGACGCCCAAGTTTTATATCCCTCCCCCCACCACAAGCACACTCTTAACTCCACCTTCTTCATCTTTGGTGACCTATGACCGTGTATTCTTCATCTCCAACGAGCTTTGATCATGCTTTCTCCATCTCTATCTAGCAAACAATGGCTTCATCGAGGTTTAGGATTTAGGTTTAGGTTCCCATTATGGTTGGCTTGCCTAGCGAAGGAGGTGGGCAAAAGGGAACTATCGCAAAAGACATCAAGTGAAAAAGGTTGTCACATGGGCATCAATCCTCCCCCATTGAAGTGAGCTAGCTCATGGAGGTTGACGGTTGTGATTCTGGCATCAGGAGCTATATAAGACATGTGCAAGAGAGTGGATTGGGGTGTCGGTAAGATTGGTGAGTGTTGTGATTGGAGCAACAAAGGAATGCAGGGAAAACATTAAGAAAGGGGTAGTATCAGAGGAAGAAAATCGTTGATGATGGGCGTCACTTAGATCTGGCGGTTATAAATTTGGGTATGATATCACTAAGTGAAAACCTCATAACAACGATACGAGCAAAAGTAATAGGCCTAATAAGCATGTCACTATTAATTTGTTAGTGATGGACGTTACCTGTGTCCTTCAATTCGAGGTTTGAGTACGCCCTATCATTTATGACGAGTGAAAAAATCATTCATCACTTGTAATTGGATCAATACATGCATACATCTTTGTACATAACCTTTTAGTTGACACCCATGTTAAAAAGATTTTCCTCTCTCTAAATTTTGAAATGACTAAGTCCCTAGTCGTAGGCTTATTATGCCCTAGCATCTCCAACGACTATTGCATATCCTCGCATGTCACCTTCCCTAGTGGTGGAACTAACACCTAGCCATCCCGTGCTCGTTGGTGAAGTGAAAAGGAATTTTTTCTTTATACCAAAAAGGATCATTGTATTTTCTCGTTATATATTTTTGCATAATAAGAATAACATGGGCTCCTAAAAGTTTTTAGCTCTGCCACTGACCTTCGCCTGAGGACCTCCAAATCTAAGAGGTTGAACTCCTAGAAGGAAACTCCTCCTCCTCTTCCCCAAGCATGGTGCACGCACCACCAGCTCCTCTTCCTTTTGTAGGAGTGTAGCATAGGCTCAATCATTGCCTCATCTAGATCGTTCTTGAGCAAGTGAGGGCCATCATCACTATGGCCATTGCTACCTCCTCCTCCACCCCCCAGGTGAGCCCCCCGCTCACCCCCTTCTTTAACCCTAGAATGCACGTACAAATATGGTATTGACTTTCTAGCACAATAGTACAAAATAGCCATTTGCTTCACTTCTATTGTGCTAGATGTTCATGAGGCACAACACTTGTTGATGCAAGTATTATTGGATTCAAGATGAACAAGATGAGTATGAGCTATCGAAGGCCAAGCACTTTTGACATGATTACAGATGAACATCTTTGTAATCAGTTGTCCAAGAGAGCAACTATTACAACCTCTTACAAAGATGCACTGATAATCATGTCCAAACTGCTTGGATTTCTACAGTAGCCGTTGTGTTCCTCTTGCTCATCTTGATGCTAGTACTTGCATTGACAAGTGTTGTACCTTATGAACCTCCAGAAAAAACTGAACGTACCAGGAAGCAAGCATTTGTTAAACTAGAGAAATACATTTTATACTATTAGAGAGATTAGTCATTTAATAGTAAATTGCAAGGAAAAAACTTAGACAAATAAGGTCAATAAGAAAGGTATGACTAACGATAAATGCATGGATGTGGACATGTTTTTTGATGACTTTTGATTATGCTTTTATATGATACTTGACTTAACGTGGATAAGTTATTGGCAAAATCACGTTCCTTAGGGATTTACCACAAGTGTCATCATCTACACAAGTTTATAGAGTTAATGTAACATCCTAAATTGCATTATTTCAAAATAGTTAAATTTTATTTATTATTTCTAACATGTGTGCATTTCAAAGATAGGAAATAATAATTTTTATGAAACTAAAATTAATCATATAAGGTTAGCTACATGTTGATGCACTCATGCCGATGCATTTTATTTATTGTGATGACTGGTTTTATCCCAATACTAAAAGGTTTTAAAAATCATTTGAAATTGAGTTTGGAAAATCAAATTAGAAAAAGAAAAACTTCTTTTCTCCCTCTGGCCCGAGCGGCCTAGCTCGGTCTGCTGTTTTTTTCCCCGCCGGCCCGCTCACCCACCTCCCTTTCTTTCCCCCTCCCTCCTCATTTCTTCTTGGGCCACCCATTTCGGGCTGGGCAACCGCCCCGCGCCCTTTCCTTCCTCTGAGCCGCTGACCAGCCGGGCCCGCATGTCGGCGCCCTCTCCAACCTCCAGCCGCTCTGCGTCGCTCGCTCTCTAGTAGCAACCGCCGCACCCGCGCCCATGATTTCCGCAACGTGGGAGCGCCCCGCGCCTCGGACCCTTTATAGAAGGGCGCGGACCCCGTCTCCGCACTCCCCTGCTGCCCTCCTCGCTCCAGTTTCGCTCGCAGAACCGCACCCACTGCGCGGCAGCGACTCACCGGAGCGCCCGTCCACCCCTCCGCGTCGCCGTCGTCTCCGAGCTGCACTCGTCTCCATTTTTTCGCTCGGTGAGCTTTGCCTTGTTCCCCTCTTCCTCCCCATGCCTTTACACTCTCAAATCGTGGCCTCTAGGGACATTTTCCCATGTACCAGCGAGCCTCTCGCTGCCGTCCATGGCGACCATCGCACCGGTCATGTCCCCTGGCCACGATTTTCCCCGGCGTGGACGCGCCTTCATCTCCGCTTCCTCCTGGTACCTTTGATTTTGAAAACGGAGCTCCATAGCGCCCGAATCGATCACTTCGGCGAGCTTCTCACTGTCGGGAATGGTGGCACCGCCGTGCCAGCACTGTTCCTAGCCGAAGCCTCTCTCTCTTTCTCCTTGCTCTAATCAGGGCCATCCATCTCGCATCCAATGATCCAGATCGCCCCGTACCCCTTCGCGTGGTGAATTTGCTAAAGAAACCTCCAGTTTCTTTAGAATTCTGTCTGCAGTCCTTGGCTGAATTTCAAAATACGTTTTCCTTTGATTTATTTTAAATCCAAAAATAGTTCAGTCTAATTATAGAAATGCCACTGCACTATTTTGCTTATAAAATCATCATTTTAACTCCGATTTGACCCGTTCAACTTGCGTTAGGTTCATAATTCCATAATCTACGCAATGATGCTACTGTTGGACCTGTTAGCAGCTTTTAAATTTCATGGTTAGGTTTAGTCATTTGACTTGCTATAGGAATCTAGTTTAAGTCATAACTTTCATGTTCTAGCTACGATTTTCGTGAACTTCGTGTCGATGTGATCATAGCGGGATGTAGATGATCTTCATAAACTTTTTATCTTATTTTATTTACTGCTAGTGTACTGTTCTAACCATAGGATTGTTTTGTTTGTATGAATGTCTTTGGAATGCGTGTTGTTGGTTCGTGTTGATCGAGTTCAGGCGGTGAGGAGTATTTCAGGAACCCGGATTCTTTCGAGGACCATCAGACTTTGTGAACCAAGGCAAGTATAGCATGGGCCTCCCTTGATGTCCTATTCACTTTAAATCATCTACTCATTTTGCATGTGTCTAATTTTGACCACCATAAGGACTTCCTAGTATTTGATGATTTACTCTTTGATTCCTACGGGCTAATTGCACATGGGTAGATTGCTAGTGCTCTAACCAAACATGATCTATACAATGGTTAATTGTTCTATGGAACAAAAGGTAAAATATGCTTTATGACAACTGATCCATAGGGTGATGGTGCAAATGACGTTGATCAGGTTGCCCTAAACCCTCCGTAAGGACTCATCTGTCGGCAAAAGTTGGGATTGACAGTGCAACCGTGAGAGTCACATAGCTCTGGCTTTAGCTCAATAATAGGATCTTTTCTAGCTTGTTAGAGGTTACCTTTATGGCGCAAGAGGGGCTCGCCACTTTAGGTATAGGACTGTCCATGTTCTTATGTGTATAGCCGCAAAGGATTTGTGTCATAGAAAGGGGGTTCCTACATCTGCCTGCCGAGGAAACCTCGCGGTCCTAACATGTTAGAGAGACCTATGGAAGGCTTCATAGTGTACCCGGCCTGCTCACCTTGGGAGTGTTAGGGGGTCGACGGGCCCTAGGCATTTGGGCAACATGACTCACAGGTAAAGATGCACAACCTCTGCAGAGTGTTAAAAATTGTTATAACAGTCGTGCTCACAGTCACGAGCTGCCCGGAAAACTCACAGAATAAATGGTTACTTGTTATGTTGTTAACTCATGGTGGTGATGATGATGATGTTATAATGATGTTCAATGACTCTATTTAATTCTAGTATATGATCATGTGGGTTAATATGGGAGCTTAAGCATAACATGATACTAATCAATGTTAACATCTTGACTTACTAAAATGTTAATTGCAGTAAACCGTGTCTACCATTTGAGCCTCATGAATCCCCGTGTTATGCTTGTGGAGTACGAAATGTACTCACGCTTGTTTATTTTCTATTTTTGGATAAAAATCCCGGATGGGTAACAGATGGCAGTTGGTATGAGGATTATCCAGAAGACTTCTAGGTTTGAGTCAACCAGTTGATCGTCCCTGTGTTGGAGCTACCACGTTCGAGAGATATCTTTTATTTTCTGCTTGTGTTGTTTAAGACTAAGTGTTGTATTAAACGTGATGTAAGACACACTGTGATGATATTTCCTGTAATTTATTGACTTATGTGTGCGACTATCCCTGGGGCGCACATAATGTTTATGCACTCTATCTTTTTTTTCTCGAATATGCAGGAGGACTGCATATCATTGCATTAAGAGAAGGAGAGTTAGGCCAAAATAGCCAAAAACAGCGTACAAACACATACCCACAAACACCTACACCATTCGCCCATGAACACCGGGCAGAAATTTTTACATTTTTACATTTGCGCCAAAAATATGTAAGTTACGACCATGTAGACCAACTCCAAACTATAGAACGACCGAGGGCCTAGAAGCGACCAAGGCGCCAAGACCTTTTGCACCAGCCAGCATCCAGAATTCAGATTCCTCCCGCGTGATAAGAAATGTTCTGTCCACTCGAGGAGTGGTCCCATTGAATACCGTATCATTCCTTGCTTTCCAAAGGGTCCATGCCCCTAAAGCGACCAAGGTGTTGAAACCATCGCGCACACCCTTGCTCATTTGCTCATTTGCTTGTTGCCACCATAAGAAGAAATTATTATTGTCCATTTGGGGTGTGACATCCGGAATCCCAAAGAAACTCCATAGCTGATGCCAAAACTGCCGAGCGAAGACACATGCTGAGAGTAGGTGGTTAATCGTCTCATCTTCCTGGTCACAAAGTGGGCAGTGATCCGGATGGGGTAGGCCGCGGCGTGCCAACCTGTTCGCTGTCCAGCAACAGTTGTGAGCCACAAGCCATAGAAAAAACTTGCATTTCCTTGGAGCCCAGGTATCCCAGATCAGACTACTTGGTGCAAAATAAGTGGACCCATAGAAGAAGGCTTCATAAGCTGATTTGGTGGAAAACTTACCCGAGGCCTCAAAGCGCCATTTATGAGCATCCTCAATATCTGGCTGTAGCACCACTTCTTGTACCAGGTCCCAAATGTCAAGGAATTCAGATAGGATTGCTACTGGATAGTGGCTCTGGATGTCTTGCAACCATCTGTTATTTGTCAAGGCTTCCTGAACAGTTCTCTTTTTAGCTCTCGTCTTGGGGACACAGGCAAAAAGTTTAGGGGCCAACACCTCAATGGAATGTCCATTTAACCATCTATCTGTCCAGAATTTTGTATTTTCTCCATTACCAACCACTGAGATTATAGCAGTACTGAATAAAGACTGTGCACAGGTATGAACAGGGACTGGGAAAGCCGTCCACGGCCTTGCAGGTTCTGTTTTTCCTAGCCACAGCCATCTTACTCTGAGAGCCCAGCAGAATCGCTACAGGTCCAATATTCCAAGACCTCCAAGTTCCTTGGGTCTACTAACCTTTGGCCATGCTATCAGACAATGCCCTCCATTGGCCTCTTTCCTACCTCGCCATAAGAAACTCCTACGGATCTTGTCAACTGCCTTTAAGAACCATTGGGGAAGGTCTAAGGCAGTAGCCATATAGATCATCATAGCAGTAAGAACATGATGAACTTGTATTGCTCTTCCTGCCCGATTCATCAATTCTGCTTTCCATCCTGGAAGTTGATCTGCAATTTTGTCAATGAGTTGTTGTAATTGCCCTCGAGTTAGCTTTCTGATAGAGAGAGGGAGCCCAAGATATTTGCAAGGGAATTCCTGCACTTGACAAGGTAATTGAGCTTGCACTACTGTCATATCTTCCTCTGAGCACTGAATGGGCAAGACACTGCTTTTTTGTATATTTGTCTTGAGGCCAGTGGCTGAACCAAATAGCTGCAGCAAGTCTTGAACCATATGCAGGTCTGTCGCAACTGGGCGGAGGAACAAGACCACATCATCCGCATACAAAGAAACTCGATGATGGATGTTCCGTGTGGCAAGCGGTTGTAACAGCCCCTCATTACTAGCCTTTTGTACCAGACAGTTTAGCACGTCCATTACTAAAATAAACAACATGGGAGATAATGGGTCACCTTGTCTCAACCCTCTCTGATGGAACAGGACCTCTCCTGGGATACCATTAAGAAGTATCCGAGTAGAAGAAGAACCAAGGATTCCACTAATCAGGTCTCGGCATCTAGGACCAAATCCCCTTCTTTGTAAGATCTCCAATAGAAAAGGCCATGAAACCGAGTCAAAGGCTTTAGATATATCCAACTTCAAGAGAATCCTGGGCTGTTTCTGTTGATGAAGAAATTTGGCCATTTGCTGGACAAGAATGAAATTGTCATGAATACAACGACCCTTAACAAATGCACTTTGATTAGCTGACACCATTCCACTGAGTTTACATGCCAATCGGTTAGCCATCATCTTAGTAACTAACTTAGCGAAACTGTGGATGAGGCTAATAGGCCAAAAATCCTTGACCAGGACAACATCTTTTTTCTTTGGTAATAGGGTAAGAAGTGCTGTGTTTAGGAGCTGCAGGTTCCTGAAATTTCCACAATGAACTGCTGCTAGAGCCGCCATCACATCCGGCTTGATGATACACCAGCATTTTTTATAAAATCGACCTGTAAAACCGTCTGGTCCGGGTGCCTTGTCAGAAGGTAGATGTTTTATAGTATCCCACACTTCTTCCTCACTGAATGGCAATTCTAGATCAGATAGGTTATGTTGACTAAGCTCCAGATTGTCCAAGTTGATTGTGATATCTCTCTGTTCACAGGTGCCCAAGAGACTATCATAGAACCTGAAAATCTCATTGGCTTTGTCTTCATGACTGTTAAGCACTTGGTCATCAGCTATTATTTTAGATATGAAATTTTTCCTCTTCCGATGGCGTGCTTGGGAGTGAAAGAGGGCGGTGTTGGCATCTCCATCTTTTAGCCATCCAATTCTTGATCTGGTTCTAACAATTGTTCTTTGCAGGGAACTCAAAGCAAGAGAGTGTTTCTTCAAAGAGTGCAGCAGCCACAACTCCCTGTCAGATAATTGCCTCTGATCTTGTGCAATCTCAAACTGGTGAATAATTTCCTTGGCAAGGGCTAACTGTGTTCTGACGTGACCAACTTTTTTCTGACTCCAACTCTGTAATGCCCTAGATACAGCTTTAAACTTCATTGACAGTGTTTCCAGTGGACAAAACCGCCCCTCAACAGAATTCCAAGCATCAGCAACAACCTCCTGAAAACCCTCAAGTCTAGGCCAAAAGGGTTCGAAGTGAAACCTGCCTTTCCCAGGTAATAAGTCTCCCAGCCCCAGAATAAGGGGACAGTGATCAGAATCCATCGATGTCGTGCTTTGTAACAAACAATTGGGGAATTCGTTCTCCCATTCCACTGAACAGAACACCCTGTCAATTCTGCTGAGTGTTGGGGACGCCCCTCCTCCACTCCAAGTGAATTTGCGTCCAATTAGGGGCAATTCCTTAAGTGCTAGATCATTAAGTGTTCTTCGAAACCGACCCATCATTGCACGGTTGAGGATCGTATTATTCTTGTCTTCATCTCTGTAAATGAGATTGAAATCTCCCATCACAACCCAAGGACCAATACAGTCTGAGCGAATTCCACGTAGTTCCTGTAGGAAGTTCATCTTCTCCTCATTCCCCTGTGGCCCATACACGCATGTAAGCCACCAAGGCTCTCTATCTGCTGGCTGGAACTGTACAGAAGCACAATGTTCATCAGTTCGCATGGCCATAGCAGGGCCTAAGTCATGTTTCCAAGCAACAAGAATGCCACCACTTGCTCCAACAGAGGGAACATATGTGTAGTGAGAAAAACTTGAGCCCAGAGCAGATAGAACAACTCCGAGAGATATGATTTCCATTTTCGTTTCCTGAAGACACACAATATCAACCTTATTAGATTCGACCAACGTGCGCACCGAATCCTGTCGAGCCGATGAATTTAGGCCACGCACATTCCAAATCAACACTTTAGAAGGATCCATTTGGGAAAAAAATGTATGACAAGCGACCTTCAGACAGAACAGATCAACAACTGATTTTCCTGGTCCCCTCTGGTACAGCCCATCCAAATAGAGCCGCTAGGGCCTGAATATGTGATGGCGACAGGGGGTGGCTAAATAGTTTAGCATAATCATTCAGAATGCGTTGATCAACATGCTCTTGCTCCATTGCTAAGTCAAGAGATCGAATCACTGTCTTTCTTGCTCCAATATCAGGGCAATGTGCAAATTCTGGATCAAGCCCTGCAGTCCTCCGGCTTCTACGCGGGGCTGAGGTGGGGGGAAGTGCTCTTGTCCGCCGCTTCTGGATGCTCGGAGGCCGGGCCAGCAAACCATCCGTTTTCTTGGTCAGGTTGTTAATGAAGGTTTTCCTCAAGGTCGCTTGATCATGGTCTTCATTGTGAGGCTCGACATCAGTTTGAGATAAAGGGTGAGGAGGCACATAGGCAGACTGAGGAGGCACATCCCTGTGAACTGCATCAGTAGGCTGAGTTGGTGGAACAGCAGGCTGCGGCGGAGGAAGATCCTTACGAGGGGGAGAATGAGCCCTAGTGCGCTCCTTGCGTCTGTAGTAGACCTTGAGCGCCCCGTCAGTCAAGGCCGAGGCAGCGTGTGTCCTTGAAGCCAAGGTCTCCACGAACACGAGTGCCTCCAGGGCATCGAGAGGCGAGTTCTCCGCATCTGGAAAGACACACGCCTCCCCAGGATCCTCCCGTGTGGCCAGGATCTCTCCAGCAGCTGCCGGAGATACTTGACGAAGATCATTGTTGACAGGATTTGGGCGTGCAGCGGTAGACGGAGTTGCAGCCATGACTTCAACGCCCCCGGAACCAGGAACAGGGGCCCGGTGCGGAGTCAGAGCCACCACTGCCACGTCCACCGGCTCGGCTATGGCTACCACGCTATCCAGATCAGAATCTGGGAGCGGAACCTCTACCACGCCGTCCCCATCAGCCGCCCTTGCCGGCGTAGTCTCATCCGCCGCCCCTGCCAGCGTAGTGTTCAACGCCGTCAGGACCGGAGCGATGAATGGAATGTCTTCCAGGAGTCCTCCATCGATACTGGGATCTGCAGCATGTTTGGGTGGGCATAAGGCCCGGCCCAGCAGATCAGGAGCAGGTGTTCCCATCTGAAGCCCAGCAGAGAGGGGGCAAGGCCCAGGTGCTCCCATCCCCGTCGGCCCATTGGAGAGATCGACAGTGACCTCAACCCGTGGCCCATCAGTCACCAGATTGGAAGTAGGCTTTGAGGCTGCTACGACAGGGGGCATCGGGGGCGCACTGGAGAGTTTCGGGTGGATCTCCAACTGTGGCCTACCGATGTCATTACTACGCCCGACATCCGGATCTTCGTTGCTCAGCACCGCCGCATCCGCGTCCGCATCGACGCTCGCCACAAGCTCTCCAGCACGCGTGCATGTCTCCTCGGGCCACAACCCCTCGAGAGCCGTATCAGGTCCACACGTCGCCGACTTCGTCTCCTCGGTTGCAGTGTTGCATGTCTGGGAACCATGCGCTCCCTCATGTAGCAGCGACGGAACAGCTAACACGGCTGCCTGACCCTCAATGGCGGCCGCCCGGCCATCAATGCCGAACCCGACCGTTGAGGCATTGCTAGCCGAGAAGTTTGACGAAGGGTCCTGCGTCTGCGCCTCATGAACGCGTGGGCCCAACTGAGTGTGGACCGAAGGCCGGCCAGCTTGACCGGAAGCCGAAGTTTCACCAGGCGCCGCCGACCGAGGAGAAGACGAAGGCGACGTGAGATTTCGCCGCCGGCGATGAGGCTCCCGATCGTCATCATCAGGTGGAGGCGAAGGGGGGCGCTCCATGCTCGGCGCAGGCTGATCAAGGAGGCGGACAGAGACCTTAATCGGATACGACAGCGTCCGCACACCCTGACTGCCCGCCGAAGGTGGCTCCACGATCTCCAACATCATCTCAGGGGGAAAGAGGGCAGGGTCAGAGCACCAGGCCTTCACCACGAACACATCACGGCGGTTTGCATTGTTAGGATGCACCCCCTCGATCCAGCAGAGCTCATCCAGAAGCACTTCAGCGGTGGCCAAATCCCAAGCATGTGCAGGGATGCCCTTGAGCATAACTTCAACAGGCACCGAGAGGCTCGCCGCAGAGGCCTGGAGAATCCTCGTCCAGCGCATGACATGTAGCCGGACAGAGTCGGTGATGATGGGGCGACCTCCGTTGTACACATCGCTAGCAAGCTCCTCACTAGGCAAGATCAAGAGGAAACGGGACGGACCCAAGGGAAGCAGGGTCAGCCGCGTTTCATCGATCTCAAACCTTAGGGCAAGTGTGGCACGTACGAGATCCATCTCGTCGTCTCTGGAACCCCCCAACAAGGTGATGACCAGAGCACATCGCAAGTTGTCCGCCCTGTGGGAGAGCCGATCCGACCAGTCAAGGATGCGCCTTGGCATGGCCGGGGCAGCGATGACGCCGGCCTGCGCAAGTCCGACGATAGGCACCGGGAGGGGACGGGTAAGAGCATCTTCGTCATCAGCAGAATGATCGCCCTCGATAGGCGCACCAGACGCATGACGCGCCCTCCGTGGACGACGCCACCGCTTCTGTTTGCGCTCCCTATCGTCGCCACCCGCGGCCGAAGGGTGCGCGTCCGCTCCGCCACCTGTGGCCACCGGTGGATGCATGGCCGGTGATCGCGATGATGCCGAGACCTTTGGACGCCAGACGAGCTGCCGCCTATGGCTAGGAGGAGGGCAGGGATGCCGGGATGGACAAACGCCAGAGCGATGCCCCAGACCCCGGCAAGAGAAGCACCTCGTACGGGAACCGCAGGTCGCGGCCTTGTGAGTAGTGGATAGGCAGTTGAAGCAGCGCCCGCGCAGATCGGCAGGGACCTGACGCCGAGGAGGGAGCTCCCGTCGACAG
Organism: Saccharum hybrid cultivar R570; assembly: GCA_038087645.1. Lineage (NCBI taxonomy): Eukaryota > Viridiplantae > Streptophyta > Magnoliopsida > Poales > Poaceae > Saccharum > Saccharum hybrid cultivar. Next base: position 15,790,230 of record JAQSUU010000402.1, read on the forward strand.
CGCTCGCGGCGGCGACACCGACTTTCTGAGGTTACCCAGCCATCACGGTCAGGAGGAGGAGCCGCCCCGGGCGGGCGAGCGCGCCGGTTGGCCGGCCTAAGGATGATCCGGACAGGGGCGCGAGGAGGAGTCGTAGCCGTAGATGAGTCAACCGCACGAGGATGGGCCGACAAGGCAGCAGCCGCCGTCAGGGTAGCGCGAGGAGGCGGGCTGCCACCGCCCAAGAGGACGTCCTTGAACGATGGAAACTCCACGGCGGGGGAACCGGACGACGGGGAGGCGTCTCTCCACCGCTGGTCCTTGGAGCGCCCAGCCGTGGCAGTCGGGGTGGAGACGAAGACTCCCTCAGGCGCCGGAGAGGGAGGGGATTGGATGGTCGGCGCGCCCGGAGTAGGCTGCGGCGAGCGGCTGGTGGAGCTAGGGGACGGGGAGGCGCCGGGAGGTGGAGGGGGTGCGGGAGTGACGCTCATGGCACTAATCGTAGCAGAACTCCATGCACTCTATCTTGTCCTTAAAGTAGAAGAGTGTGACAGTTAATCACTCAAATCCTACACAAGACTTGGCTAATTTAGTATTTTATAGGTCATGATAAAGTATTAAAGAGGCAAAGCTACATGAACAAAAGCACATTATTGTGTACTCAAACCTCAAGAGGAACCGTTGAGATGTTACCCATCACTTTTGAGTTTTGAGTATGCAGGGTGATGGACTTAGAGTGAAAGGGTATGTAGCCTAGTGGTTACAAGAGTCTTAGTAGCACCTCAGGTCTTAGGTTCGACTCTCACGTGGGAGCGAATTTTTCAGAATTTTACGGTGTTTGTGGGTGGTAGCTGATGTTTCCGTCGACGGCGAGACACTTATGGTAACTTCGTCCTTCAAAAAGATTTGCCGGCCTAGTCTTCGGCTGTTGCTCATCACTACTATCCAGTTGTTTTCAGATTCTTCGGCTGTTGCTCATCACTACTATCCAGTTGTTTTCAGATAGTATGCGGATAGCAGGATAGGCTCAATAATCATATTAATATTTTACTTTAAAAGTGATTCCTGCATAAATCAGGAACAAATCGTCAAGGGTTTGAGTGTTTGACCTAAAACTAAGAATAAGAAAACTAAACATCCCGACAGTAGCACTTGCATTGTCTAGTGACATGGTCCAATTACCTGGCATGTCGACTATCAGATGATGTTCTCCGCCTGGTCTCACTCTCTGTCCCTCCTTTTTCCAAATACCTTTTCAGTGTGCGTGACTTCCTTTTCTCGAGATCCTGCAACAGTGTGCACACGAAACCTATTGCACCAGCAGCCCTATCTTTCCGTCCCAGCCTAGCTAATTAACAAAGGCAAAAGGAAAATCTTGTGATTTAAGCCGCCGGTGCAAGGAGAAAAGGGTTACCCATTTCTTCTCCCCATCGTCGTCACTAAAAACGTCTCATCTTGTTGCAAGCATGCAACTCCGGGGCCTACACAATTTGCAGTTTTGTCTCCATCGAGCCGGTTTATATGTATAATAAAGGTGCACACTCTGTGTCATGACGCACGCACGTCTTGTGGGGGTGCGACACCAGCATATCACACTCAAACATAACTGAAGGGGCGCCTGCCGTGGAAGCTGCAGCCAGGTATGTTGCAACTTGCAAGCTAGTCTCTATATACCTTGGTGGGTGTTTTTCTCATTGGATGTAAGTGTAATATATGCATCAATTGGTCGCGGGAGGGAGTTCTTTGGTACATTTATTAATTCCTCACAAGGATCTACGTGTGGAGTCTCGGAATACAGATCGAAAAAAGTGAGCATCTTTAAATGTTTATTGGTCCACCATACCTTGTTTTTTTAGACCCAGTACAGACGTTTATATACACGAGTATACACTCATCTCTATGAATGTACAGGCACGTCGTGTATCACTAAAATAATAGGAACATTAAATTCTATAATAAATTTAGAAAAATACGAACCTTTATTTATGTCAAGTCAAGGTCTTGAGCAGGTTCCACCATAAAAAACCTATGTTCAGTTCACGGATCACAGTACCTTTCAGTTCAACATGGTCCATGATTTGTCAGCATTATGATTCTTAGCATGTTTGATAGAGCTCACAAAGGAGCTCCTAGGTGGATTTCATAAAAGAAAAAAAAACTCTTGGAGAAGTAATTTTAGTTTTGGATTAAATTTATTAAGTGGGTCTCTAAAATAAACTAACACTACTGCATAAATGGTTTTCGTTAACGATAGGCTGTGTAAGTCGGCTGTAAGAAAAAATATTGTTCCAACTAAAAAAATAAGATGAAAAATATGAATTATAAGCCGGATGAATAGAACGAATGGTCCGTTATAAAACCGATGGTGAAAACAACCAGTCAGTCACATACCCGTGAGGTGTGCACGTGCTAGACCATTCTCTCGTTATTTTTTTTCTCTCCCACTGATCGCTCTCTTTTCCTCCATCTTCCTGTTTTACTCCTCTCCCTCTCTCTCTTTCTCTTCCCCTCTCTCTCACGAATGACACCTGTGCAGCTTCTTTACTCCTCCATCTCTCTCCCTCTCTCTTCAGGTAGCAGCTTCCCCGACCCGACATCGGACATGGAAAGCCCCAGCGAGGCGGCGAGAGCGGCCTTGGCGCCTCGACACGGGCCTACCCACCATGACCGAAGCAAGGCGTCGACACCCCCATTGGCTGATCCACAGCGAGGTGAGCCTTCTCCCCTCTCCCTGAGCAGATCCATGGTGCGTGTGCTTGACGACAGGCCCCACGATGGGCAATGGGAAGGCGGAGGACAAGGAGCATGAGGGCCACCACCACTGGCATTGCGAATGAATGGTAGCGCGCTGGCAGCCGTGAACACACCACCATGTAGATCGAAGCTTCTAGACGGGATGGGGTCATCATCAAAGCTGGCCATTTAAAAAAAAATCCAAAAATCATTAGTGATAACTTTGACTATCACCATCCACTTTCACTGGCGAGGGGTGAAACACAACCAGAATTTTAAACCTTTTTAGCTAGGTGGGCAGTGGGCTTCTCTGTTTTAGCATTTAAAATTTAGTGTAAATTTTTCCTACTAAATATTTTCCAGTGAGATTCTCATATACTATAACTAGTGGTAGTGTTCTTAAAAACATTAGAAGAAGTCCACCATTTTGATTTGACAGTGAAACTACGTAACGGTGATGAGAGTTTCCCGTTTGGCGGTGAAAATGCTTTTTTAGTAGTGTAAGAGGCGGGTTGGTGAAAAAAAAAACACTATTCCCGTTCACTTCCTCATATAATCATATTTTTACAATAGAGCGCATCTTATATATAGAATCATACAAAAATCATTCTCTATGATAAACACTTCTCTTAGCAGAGAACCAAAAGGCAGAAGTCATCGTACAAACGAACGAGAAGTAGTAAAATGTGGTGCGAAGGCAATAATGTCACCACCAATCTCACAAAGTATGTAAAAAGATCCATGGCTGAGTGGCTGACTATTTGACTATCAAAATGTGTCAAATCCCCTAAAGCCGCTAGCTGTCACAATTTCTTGATTCCATTTTACCGGCACCGAAATGGAAAGTTCATCGAATGTCCCAACCCAAGCCACATGTACACGCTACTTGGTACCCACAATATACTGTGTTTGTTGGTTGAGTAAACAATGTACGTAGTTAACTCCGGTTCCCATTTTTCATTTTAACCTATGCGTCGTCGTTATGGTCCCGTTTGTCCATGCCTAATACCACCCTCCGCCCTGCGACGTACGACCCTATGTGTTTGTGAGTAAAAAAACATCGAGATGCCATCTAAGTCTCTAAATTCTTATAGTGCCATTTTTTAAATCGTCGAACTTATCTCAAGATATCATTTGAGACCATTAAACTCTCAAAATATCATTTTCAGGTATCAGACTTATCCTAGGGTATCATCAAATCCAAACAAATCCTGACTCTTGACCTGCTTCCCTCACTGACATAGCATGCCACGGTGGGTCCCATGACTCTAGTATTGACCTTTGGGTCCCATGTAAGGTGGGTCCCACATGTCGACTAGTACTCCCATCTCGTGTTCACCACCTCTCTCTTTCTCCCTCTGCTCCAATCAAATTAATAATGTGTTATCTTATCGTCATCGCCGCCTCCACCCTCTCTATCTCAAAGGGGATATCATGAACCTTTATGGAGCGTCAGATGCTAACATATGAGCTATAGCTGCCGTTGGGGAGGATACGGGGCATCCATGTCCACACCCGCATTTTGTCCATATCCAAGTGTCCTAAAATTCTCCATACCCGAATGCAGTGGGTAATCCCCGATGGATTTTGATTACCCAGCGGATAAAGTGGGGGAAGCAGCAGGAAGGCATTAGCAACAGGAAATGTGGCGTCAGGCGAGCACATCCGAGAAGCAGTGTGGGAGCTTGAGCCACTGAACAGGTAAATAGTAATTAATGATTAAGATGGGTATTATCCTACCCACACCCAAATCTAAATGGGTATTTTATTTCTACCCATACCCTCCCCAATTATCGTGGGTGTGGGTTTGGATATGGAGAATGAATATCCAGCGGCAGGTATAATATGAGCCCTACTCTCGCATGGAACCCACTGAGCTATAGGAGATCCACCATAACAAACCACATCGGCATATGGAGCGAGGATAAATTTGGACTTAGATGACACTCTAATACGATAAGTTCATAGACACTGCATGATAAGTTTGGGAGCCTAGAAATGACGTTTTGAGAATTCAGAACTTAGTTGACATGTCAGGACAAAGTCCACATGTACATTTTACTATGTGTTTACACTTTGGTAATCTCTGTCTAATCCAAGTCCCAGATAATTAATAAAAAGCAACCTCTCCTTATGTGATTGAAGTTTAATATAAATATAATATGTAAATATTTTTAAGGCTATTTGTTGATTGAATAATTGTAGAAAAGGGACTCTTATAGCCAAAATATGTTAATTTTCTATAGTCTTGAATAATAAATCATTGCAAAATTAAGGTTTACTATAGTAGAATTCTTTAACAAGACAATAATGTGAACCAAGATATTTTAATTTTATCATCATTATTCTTATGTAATTCTTTTCTAATATTTAGATTTTATGATTGTATTACTTCCTATTTATCATTATTTTTGTACTACTTTTTTGTTGATAATTCATACATGATTACCTTAAAGAAATTAAAAAATGGGAGGGACATATTATATTTTGATGTGTACATAGTTAACCAATGATAATTGATATGCTCCAATTCATAATCTAGTTAGAAGGAAAAAGTGGCTCTATCCTACATGGATTTAGATGAATTGAAGCAGTGGAATCATTCAAGAAGAGAGAAAGATTCTATTCTTATTGTCGATTCAGTTTGTGGTGATTAAAAAAGTACCCCCTCTGTCCCTAAATAAATAGATTTCTAGAGTTGTCTTAAGTCAAACATTTTTAAACTTTGACCGAATTTCTAGAAAAAATTAAAACGTTAAGATTTATGGTATCAAATTAGTATATTATTAGATTTGCCATATAATATATTTTTATAAGATGCTCATTTTATGTCATAAATATTGTTACTCTTTTCTATAAAGTTAGTCGAACTTAAAAAAGTTTAACTGGCACGAATTTTAGGAATTGATTTATTCGGAGAAGTAGGGAGTATATTCAAGCAATTGATCGGTGGTGGAAATATATTGGAGAGACATGTGCCTTTTTTTTGGTGGGGCCTAGACTAGACAGAGTTGGGGGTGTTAGATTCCCAGCCATTGTTTGCCATGCTTAATGTGCGGTGTTTGCTAGACGTAGAGTTGGGGATTTTAATTATAATTTTCATAATAAATTTAGTTAGAGACATAGATGTTATTACTATTTATTATAACTTTAGTTAAGATTCAGCTAGTTTGATTAGCACGAACCTCGTAATTGCATTTTTTATGAAGGGAGTACATCACAACACTCCTGCTTAACACGGGAAAAAAAACTAAAAAACGATGGCGAGAAAATTGCAAACCAAATGAAGCTGTGAATGCCAAACTGGGGCAACATGTATTTAGGCCCATGGGCTTCCTGCTCTCCGGCCTCCGCCACACCCTCGTTAGACCCACAAACTGGCGGCCCACGTAACAAAGTCCAACAGGTAGTAGGAAAGGCCCTCTCCGGTAACAACTGACCACAAGTCCCCACAGCACTCTCCCCGACCTTGCCGTCCACTCCCCTCGCCGCAGCCGTTCGCCCCGACAGGACAGGAGAGCAGCAGGATGCCGGCGACGCCGACGATCATCGGCGCCCTCCTGGGGTTGGGCACCCAGATGTACTCCAACGCCCTCCGCAAGCTCCCCTACATGCGCCGTAAGTCCCTGTCTCCTATCCCCTGTTCATTTCTCCGTTTCTTGATCTGTCTCCGCATTGCGTCCCGTGCCCCATGAGTCGTCCTGGCGCCCGATTCCATCTGATCTGCGGTATTTCCACCTGCCCCCGTGGTGTTTCGGTTGGTCTGAGCGCCTTCCTTGGTCTTTGGGGTCCTAAATGCGATATGGTTCTTGATTTTGGGGTGGTGGGCTCTAGATTCAGACTCGGTTGTTGGGTTCTCCTTGTACGGCGAAATATTAGGATTTGATTTAGAAAGTACGCAATTTGGGATTTAAGTTCAGCCTTTTTTGTTACGAATTTACCATTTCACCTTTATTTAAGAGGCCATACTGTCGAAGAGATTCCCCTTTGTTCCTCATTCCCCCTTAGGCCTTGTTTGGACGTTGTCGGACACCTCAATACACATGTGTTGGGGTGGAATTTAGTTCAAGTTCCACTCCAATCCACCCCTACACACGTGGATTGATGTGAATCCAACTACATCCAAACAAGGCCTTATTATTCATGATTTCAGTATGTGCTTTGTACCAGTCTCCTTTTAGATACGATGATTCATTCTCATGTGCTTCTTATGTCTAAATTGTTATAGATCCATGGGAGCATGTGTTGGGGATGGGTCTCGGTGCAGTGTTTGTGAACCAGCTGGTAAAGTTTGACGAGAAGGTCAAGGAGGACCTCGACAAGATGCTTGAGCGTGCCAGGCTAGCCAACGAGCAACGCTACATTGGTACAGTGCTAACTTTCTCTGGCATGTTATGTTTGCAAATTCATTATGCTATTGTTGCCGGTAGTTTTCGCATATAATCTGCGATGTTGCCTCATCCATCAGCAATGCTACTAGAAGAGTTAGCAGATGTTGTATCATTTTGTTCCAATTTTATCACCAGTAATTCTATGCTATTAGAAGAGTTGGCAGTGTTCGAAGAATGGAGTGTGTCTGTGTGTGGGTTGTTTCTAAAACCCTTTAATCCTTAATGCAATAGTCAAGGAAAAAATCACACATTTGATTTTTGAACTCCTTCGAGTTACACCATTTTGATCTGCAATTTTATGTTTCAATCTGCCTTGCTGACAGCAAAGATAAAGAGATCAACAAAGTCTATAATTTGACTGTCCAAGTGTGAAACAAAGCTGCCGTATCACAAATTGCTCAGACATGGAAATCCTTACGTTTCTGTATCAGGATCTTTGCATAAAATGGAATGGAACACATCTCCCATGAGCTACATCGGCAAAATTCTCTTTCAGCTTTGTTTGAAGCCAAGGAAAGATATACAAATTTCAAATCATTTGAAAAACTTTCATTTTTGATATCAGGGGGTAGGGTGAGCTTAAGACCCCCCCCCCCCCCCAAAAAAAAAAAGGGAGGAAAAAAAAACTAGATTCCCTTACTTCCATAGAAAACATGGAACTATGCTGTATTCATTTGACCCAAACTGCTACCCTGCTGATTGTTGTGTCTGAAATTGGATGGCTGAAGAATTTTCCTGATGGAATCTTTGAATTATGAACAGATTGAATTTTTTTCCTAAATTCCTTTTTTGTGATGTGAATATCCACAGCCATCCTTGCAAATGTAGTACAAAAGGGCTAGGGTCGCAATTTGCTCCTGTTTGTTTTTACTGTGTTTTTTACAGTATCCGATTCGAATAAGATGTCTTTCAAACTAATGGAGTAAACTGTTGTCTTGGTTGGTTTCCAAAATTCTGTATTTTGAAGATTGTTTTGAATACAATTAGCGTGAATGTTGTTCTCTAGTAGTGCTGAGTGGCTACACCATCAGCAACCCCAATCAGTCATATTTGCTATGGGAATGTATCAATGTAGAAACTTTCTTCTGAGGACATTTAATCTTCAGTCCTGCCATATTGGTACCTTGCAAGAGGTGGTTTCAGTTCCATCCTTTGGCCCTATCTCTATTATAAATAGAGTACTTGGATTAGGTGACATTACTTCTGTCCCTTTCAAAGGCCTTATATTGGTCAAAATCTGAACCTAATATCACATTCTTGTTTGAATCGGCACACATTTTGCACTGGTTCATTAATATTTTATTGACTTTTGCTTCTCCTTTTTAAATTCTCTCTTATAAACCCAAAACAAATGTTTCCATTTTCTTTGTTAATTGTTAATTATGACGGAGAGCATACCATTTTTCATTCTCACTTTACTGACGGGAAGATTGTGTAACTAAATGCTTGCCTCATTTTGTTATAATGTTGCTTAATATTAGTAAGCTGTTGGCCTACATGATCTAACTTTACCATATTAGATAGTTGTAGTACTTAACAGATACTAGTTAATATCTCTAATTGATATATGGCTACGGAACAAAGTCTGGTTGTAGATTGAAGGTTAAACCAGAACAAAGTTTCCAAGTAGGAATTTGTTATGGCTGCAAATTGGAAGGTTTTACTACCATTTTTCAGTTAGAAGGTGATGAAAGAGAAGAGCTGCAAAAATGTGGATGCATGGCTAACCTATACCTGGATGATGCTACTTATAGTTGTGAATCTATAAAGTGGCTGGAAACTGTTGACCATTGGACCAGTATTTACCAACATAAAAACATAAGAGTCCCTCGGAACAGCTGGTGCCTGTCTTAACCATTCTGTTTGGTAGTCATGGGGCCTAACAACTTTTCCATTCCACCGTTTATGCAGATGATGATGAATAGATGTCCAGATTTGTTTGCCAGCGACCTGTATTTTTTGCAACATTCTGTCAGTACACATGGTCAGGACTGAGGATCCCCCCATCGTTTTAGTTGTTGTCTCAGCTCCACATTTCAACTGTGGTTTTGTAATAAAATGTGGGTTCACAATGGATCTGATGGATTACCAATGTAAGACGCCAATTATGGGCTCTGAATCTGATGGTTACTTTCTCTGATGCAAAATTACTAAATTATCATGATTGTGCATTTGCAATGTCAACTTTTTCTCTTCCATTCTTCCACCATCTGGTGACATTTCTTTCATTGCTCTTTTATTCATTGGACATAATGATTCGCAAGACCTGTATTTGCCAAGGTTTCATATTTTAAAGTGGTACTACAATCATGTCGTCCTATGAGCACTTTAGTACTGCCTCTCTCATTTCGCAATCGCAATACTGTTACCCGTCTGTTTCAGCTATTTGCAGAATGAGTAGGAAAAGATCTCAGCCATGCTGCCTTGGTGTGCCTCGTTACCGGACATGTCCAAATGCTTGTACAAGGGACCTCAAAATTTGATATTAAGCAATCCAATTTTGAAGGGCATTTTTGACTTGATTCAATTAAAAACCCTAAAAACCACAAGCTTTCCCCCCCTAGTTTCATGAATGAAAGATAGCTATAGGCTAGCTGAAGCACGACTCAGAAAGCAGCGGCTAGGACAGACAAATTAATCCCAGTTTCGAAATCCTAACGCTTCTCGCAGGCACGATAGTAATCGAGTGAAACGTGGAGCAGCAGATCCGAGACCTGCCGCGCAGTCGGCCTCTCCCCCGGCGCTGCCCTCGTGCACCGGAGCGCCACCTCCAGCACCTCCGTCATCGACGACTCCTCACGCGGCGCCAGCGGCTTCAGAGCAGGATCGAACACCTGCTCCCGGGCCGGCAACGGCGCGTCCATCCTTGACTGCACCCACCTCACCATGTCCATGTCTCCGCCGAAGGTCTTGTCGGTCGGCAAGAGCCCGCTGACGAGCTCCATCAGCACGATGCCCATGCTGTAGACGTCGCTCCTCTCCGTCGCCTTCAGGGAGTAAGCACACTCTGCAGAGATAATGTGGCACGTCCACTGTCAGTAACTGAACCCTTGAGTTTCTGTAGCATTTCAGATTGCCGTTGAAATTACCTGGAGCGATGTACCCGTATGATCCGGCGAAGCATGAAGCTGACTCGGTGAAGTCCTTGCCGAAGGCGGCCTGCCGGTTCTCGGCGACGGCCTTGGCGAGGCCGAAGTCGCCGAGGTGCGCCTCCATGTCGCCGTCGAGGAGCACGTTGCTAGACTTGATGTCCCGGTGCACGATCCGGGGCACACAGTCGTGGTGGAGGTACTCCACGCCCTGCGCCAGCCCGGCGGCGACCTTGAGCCGCGCGTCCCAGCTGAGCGTCTGCTTCTTCCGGCCGTCGCTGCCGCCGTGCAGCCAGTCGTAGAGGCTGCCGTTCTCCATGTACTCGTACACGAGCATGCCGCCGCCGCCGCCGCACTCGCGGGACGTGACGAAACCGAGCAGCTTGACCAGGTGCCGGTGACGGACGCGGCCCAGGATCTTTACCTCCCGCGTGAAGCTCTTGTCGTGCAGCAGCATGTCGCTGTCCATGTGCGCGATCCTCTTCACGGCCACCGTCTCGCCAGTGGACAGCTCCGCCCTGTACACCGTGCCCGACCCGCCGGACCCGATGGCGAACTGGTCGCTCAGGTTAGCCGTGGCCTCCATGATCGCCTCCCACCGGAACTCCCGCCGCGCCGAGCCCTTGACGACAAGCTGCCGGTTTGCGCTTCCCGAGCTCGACGACGAGAACGCCGTGCAGTTCACCTCACCTCCCCGGGCCCGGCGGCGCACTGCCATCAGCGCAAGCATGATGATCAGGAGCACAATCAACAGCGTGACTGCCGCAGACACCAACGCGATGGTCGCCGCGTGCAGCGCCGAATGGCTGTTTCTGCTGCCGCAACCTCTCAAGGGGCTACCGCAGAGCCCTGCATTGTCGGCGAAGGCGGCCTGCGGCCACCGGCCGAACTCAGTGCCCAGCTTCCCTTCTAGCTGGTTGCTGGACAGGTCCAGCTGCACCAAGCTACTCATTCCAGCAAGCTGCGACGGCACCACGCCGACCAGAGCATTGTGGGACAGGTTCAGGTCTTCAAGCTTGGAGAGTGAACCGAGTGATGCAGGAATGTGGCCACTGAGATTGTTGCTGCTCAAGTCCAGCAGGCTCTGCAGCTCTTGCAGCTTGCCAATATCCGGAGGGATCGGACCGGACAGGTAATTCTGTGACAGATTGAGCTCATAGAGACTGCTCAATTTTGCGACCGCCGTCGGAATCAGACCTGAGAGCTGGTTGTGTGCGAGATTCAGCACGTTGAGGGACACCAAGCTGCCTAGTTCAGGAGGCACTGTTCCATTGATCTGGTTGTTGTCGAGCGACAGCTTCAGTAGCTTGGAGCAGTTGCTGAGCTGCACCGGGATTGCTCCGGCGAATTCGTTGTTGGAGAGTGCCAGCTCGCCAAGCTGCGGCAGCGAGCCCAGCCAGTCCGGAACCGCCCCTGACAGGCGGTTGTGGCTGAGCACGATGAGGCTGAGCTGCGTGCACTGCGCGAGCGTCGCCGGGATGCCGCCGGTGAGCGCGTTGCTTGACACGTCCAGCAGCGTCAGCGCGGCGATGCCGCCGAGCGATGGCGGGATGGGCCCGGAGAGCATGTTGCTCCCCAGGCGCACGCGCTGGAGCGACGACGACCGGCCGAGCTGTGCGGGGATCCCGCCGTCGAAGGAGTTGTTGGTTGCGTCGAACGACAGCAGCCTCGCCGTGCCGCAGAGCGGTAGGAGGCTGCCGCTGAGCCGGTTGTGCGCGATGTTGACCCTCGTGATGTTCCGGCACTCGAACATGCCGTCCGGGATGGCGCCGGAGAGCGAGTTGTTGTACAGCATGAACTGCTCCAGCGAACGGAGCTTCCCGAACGTCTCGGGAATCGACCCGGACAGAGCATTGTCGGCCAAATCAAGAATTTCAAGTTGCTGGCACTCACCGAGCTCCGGCGGGATCACGCCGGACAGCTCGTTTTGTCTGAAGTCGAGGAAGATCAGCTGCGACAGGTTCCCAATGGACGCCGGTATGCTCCCGTTGAACCGGTTCCCGAAGAAATCGATCAGCTGCAAGCTCGCGCAGTCCCCGATGGACTCCGGTATCTCGCCGACGAACTGGTTCTCGTACAGGTACAGCACCTCCAGGTTCACGAGGCGGCTGATGGCGTCCGGCAGCCGACCGCTGAGCTCGTTGTGATACAATGCCAGTGTCTGGAGCTCGGTCAGGTTGAAGAGCTCTGGCGGCAGCTCGCCGGAGAGGCTGTTGTTGTTGAGCAGCAGGTCCGTCAGGTTGCTGAGCTCGCCGAGCGCGGCGGGGATACCGCCGGAGAGGCTGTTGTTCGCCAGGTCGAGCTGCGTCAGCGCCCGGCACCGCGAGAGCCCCTCCGGTATCTCCCCGGTGAAGTTGTTCGTGGAGAGCATAAGGTGCTCGAGGCTACTCGACTCCGCTTCATCGCCGCCGCACAGGTCGCCGGGGACGCTGCCGGTGAGTTGGTTGTTAGAGAGCACCAAGAAAGTAAGCTCCGGCAGGCGGCCGAGCTCGGCGGGCAGCGCGCCAGAGAGCATGTTGCCGGACAGGTCGATCGTGCGCACGCGCGAGAGCGCGGCGAGCGTGCGCGGGACGCGGCCGGTGAGGCGATTGTTCATGAGGTTGAGGTACTGGAGCTCGACGAGCGCGCCGAGCTCCGGCGGTATGGATTCCACCAGCGAGTTATTCCCAAGGTTGAGCTTCTGAAGCCCCGCGAGCCGCCCGAGCTCCGGCGGTATCGCGCCCGTGAGCTGGTTGCCGGCGAGCGAGAGCACCTGGAGGCTCGCCAGGCCGGCGAGGCCGCGCGGTATCGGCCCGGACAGCGCGTTCTGCTGCAGGTTCAGCGCCGTGAGGGCGCCGAGCCGCCCGAGGCTCGCCGGGATCGGACCGGTGAGGTTGCAGGAGGCGAGGCCGAGCACGGTGAGGTTGCCGAGCTTGCCAAGCGCGTCCGGGATGGCGCCCGACAGGCCCGGGTTGTCGCCGAGGCGGAGCACCTGGAGCGCCGAGAGCGCCCCCAGCGACGCCGGTAGCACGCCCGTGAGCTGGTTGGAGTAGAGCAGCAGCACCTGGAGGTTGGCCAGCCCGCCGAGTGCCGCCGGGACGGGGCCCGTGAGCGCGTTCGACGACAGGTCGATCGCCTCCAGCGCGTCGAGCCGCGCCAACGCGCGGGGCACGGTCCCGGCCAGCCCGGCGCCGGACAGGTTGAGGCCGATGACCCTGAGCCCCGCCTCGTCGCACGCCACGCCGGCCCAGGAACAGAACCCCGACACGCCGGCGCTGGCGTTCCAGCCCGCCAAGACCCCCTGGGGATCGTCGACGAACACGCTCTTCACCTGCAGCAGCACGTCGCCGTCGCCATCCGCCGCCGCCGCCGCCGCCGCCGCCATGCATGAAAGAAGAACCACCGCCACTATCATCAGCGGCGCCAAGAACCGCCGCGTCATTGCCATCTTCTCGGTGCCCCTCAACTCAATGCTCGCCGCTCGCCACAGCTAGCCAAGAGCTTGAGCTCGTAGCCTCCTCCTAGGTGTAAGATTGTGGAGGGTACATGAGCAGGGCAGGGGCAAGTAGGGAGGCGCACGTATGCGGCGGGTGCGTGCATGGGCGCACGGGTTCCCGAGCGAGTCAGCGTCGGGAAGCGACGAGGCAGGGGAGTTAAAGGAGGTGGCGGTGACTGCGTAGAGAGAGAGAGAGAGAGAGCAGACAGCAGAGGCGCCCTGTGTCTCAGTGCATGGGCCGGGCAGCCGTCAGGGCATTGAATGGCACCGACTGCGTCCGCCTCTGGAAGGAGTTGTTGTGCTTGGGGAATGGCGGAGCTGCTCGCTAAACAGAGGAGAGAGAGAGAGAATTCGGCTGGCAGTTGGGGGAGTGAGTAGAGCAGAGCAAGGCCGAGGAGAGAGAGATAGAGAAAGAGAGGTGAGAGGAGAGAGATGGAGTTCGTAGAAAGAGAGTGGTTGGCGTCCTTTTTATGGATGATGGATTCAGAATCCTTCCTGCCTTCGTCCTCGGCCCTCCCCCTCCATGGTTGTGACTTGTGGGAACGAAAACGAATGAAGTGGCTGGAATGATTTGACCTGCAGCATGGGGCCACACGCCTGACCTGATGTATTATTGAGATTTTTTTTTTGAACCAGGATTCTCTATTTCCATTTATTTTTTAATAGAAATACTTATTCAGGCCACGCAAATCCACATGTATTATTGAGATTTGATCGGAATTATACGCTTAGGTTTTTTGATAACTATACGCATAGATTATATACGCCAAGTATTTTCTGTGAAGAAAAAAGGAGAAAACATGAAAACCTTGTTAACCTTTTGCTGCATTTTTCGTTGAGTTGGGTTTTCCACTACTCTGGCAAGCTTATAAACTATTTGATAAGGTTTCAACCGGCTTCAGTTATTGCCAAAAAAACTAACTTTATTGGCTCCTAGTTTATTTGAATGAGAAATAAAAGGAGTTCATGTGAACCGTGATATGGCTAGTGTTTTTGCAAGTGAAATTGAAGTTGCTTTAAACCCTGCAAAAGAGTACTAGCAACGGTTAGGTCTAGAGATTAGAGTTTTGGAAAGTGACCTCTCCGAGTATAGCAAGATAGGGTGTTAAATTGGAAGAGATTAAGGCCTTCTTTGGCAAGGCTCTTGTGTCTCTTTGCAAGGAGTCCCGTCAAATGAGCATATAAAAAAAGCTCCTTGAAAGGAGCCCGCAGGAGCTAGAGTTGTTTTTGTAAAGAGCAATCAGAACCGAAAAAATAACTTCTCTTGGTTCCAACTTACAAATTTAATATAAATTATTACAAAACTGTCACGGAAGTCCTTTCTGCTAAAAGTTTTTCAAAGTGGTTCTACTCCACCATGAAAGCTGCTTCACATGAAGAGCCAGAACCGGAGACCTACCAAATAGGGCCTAATGCGTCAAAAGATTGTTGTAGTATAGTGGCTCTAGCAGTGGAAACCATGGAAGAGGGGGAGGTTAAGGTGAGGGTGTCATGCACTAGTTGAACTTAATATAAAGGCGAAAAAAATCAAAGTGTTGGAGTATTAAAATACCCTAGCACGGGGAAGAGGAGTCATATGAGGCATGAGGGCAAATAATATGCCATATTAGATAGACACCATCTAAAAGCCTATAGTTCATAATGTACAGTGTCTAATTGCTACTCCTCCAAGACATTTTAGTTTTTTTAGATACAATTCTTTTACTATGTATCTAGACATGGTGTATATCTAAGTACATAACAAAAACAATAAATCTAGAAAAGTCAAAACGTCTTATAATTTAGAACTGACGGAGTGCAAAATAAACTCCTCTAATCATTTTTGTCCTCTCTCTCTAATCATCTTCCTCAGTAGTCTTTTATGTAGTATCTTTTATGTATCTGTGATGATATTCCAATGGATTTTACGTAGTTCTTTTAACTTTGGTTTGTGTGTAAGATCTTTTTGCATAGACCTAATTTCTTTTAGTTTTCCTCTCTCCTTTTTAATATTATTTCTGCATCAGGAAATGTTTTATGTGGTATTATGTTAAATAGCATGGAGATTATTATAGTCATGTCATTGGGAGTGCCCTGAGGGTACAAACTTAGAACAGTCCCAATACTTGTCTAGTCATGTAGACACTATACATAGATACCATATTCTCAATAAATGGTTTCTTAAAAAAATTGTCCAGCCACATATTATCTACATATTCCCTCCGTATCGGATTTAGAAGTCGTTTTGGATAAGGTTTAGGTCAAATATTGGGAATATAAATCATCAATAACTTTTAAGTTGTTGAGTTTGCAAATGTAAAAATTATATAAATAGATTTGTCTTGAAAAATGCTTTCATAAAAATATACATATAGCAATTTTCCATAAATATTTTTTATAAAAACAAGAGGTCAAAGTTGTGTTTTTGGAGACCGTGTCGCTGTCCTAAACGACTTCTAAATCCAATACAGAGGGAGTATAATACATTTCTCGTATCTTGGTTCCCGTGTATCTATGGTTTCTTATTTGTATTTTCTCATCTCTTTTTTTCTTAACTAAAATGTTATGTTATCATTTTGTTTAGTTTAATTCCTAATTAATTAACATACAAATCATGTAGTTCTAGGCTGTGAGTACCCTTGATCCAATTGAATGGCTAAAACAATAGAGAAAGACACGTTTTTTTTTAATAACAGAAAGACAAGTTGGTGGACGCATGGATAAGCAAGAGCAGCTCTACGAGGGTGATTGAGGGGCGTGCGTGTCTGATTGCCCACATATCTACGGAACACAAGAGGAGGTAGGCAACTAGGCATACGCATGCAAACGGATGTTGGGCTTCAGAATTAATGCATGGGCAAGCTTGCGAGGAACACGATTGCTACTCTTCCTTTTCTTGTCTACCATCTCGCCCATCAATTTGACATGTGACATAATCGAGGTAACGGTACACCTGTTTGACAATTCGCCTATTTTAGGAGTGATATATTAGAAAATAAATACCACTAGGCTAATCCCAAAATAATAATTTCATTTTCTGTTTTTTATTGATGTAACAAGAGCAGTAGTATTTTCATTAAAACAGTGCCATTGTGTTGATTTAAAGGCTAACTATCTTACTATTACCAATTGGTGGTCTCCTAACGGAACTCCATGTTATTCTTCACAATATATGCTAGAAAAAGTAGACCCTAAACTTTTCATGAAAACAAGAAGGATCTATTGGGTATTAATTGAACACTTAAGTGACTATAATCATCATTGATTAGTCATTGAACACTTAAGTGACTATAATCATCATTGAAAACAATAACCAATAAATTTTGTATATAGATTACCACCTATATGTTATGAAACATAATCTAAAGTAGACCTAAGTTTGCGTGTAAATTACCCACATGGCACTATGATAGATAATATATATAAAACTGTTAAATTCGCATCTAAATTACTGCTTTTATTATTATTTAAAATAAAGTACCCTTTAAATCCACATCTATATTAGGAATGAATGTCCAAATAATCATAAAGTGCGCCTATTTATTTATAAAATTTTCAAATTATATTGCTATTGATATAAAAAAAATAACTTAAACTAAGCATAAATGTTGTGCTATCACATAGATCAAGTATATATATATATATATATATATATATATATATATATATATATATATATATATATATATATATAGGGTGAGTTTTTCCTACACGTACGTGTAGTTACTCTCACCTGAGAATATATGCACGGGAGAGTCCGTCCAGCCAGAGCCACGGGCGTATCTAACGGAGACATCGGGGGGTGCGGACGTAGCTAACGGGTAGCGTCAGGAGGTGCAGCTCATTAGGGGAGCAAACGGGTTTACGCGGATATTACTGAGTAATGATCGGAGGAGCACCTGGCTGTGAACTTCGGTCGATGGCTGCGTTTAAAAATTTTCAAATGTCATTGGCGCTGCGTCTTCGAGATGCCTTTGGTGAACACATAGGCCTGTTCACTTGTCTTATAATCTATACTTTTCAGCTTGTTTTTTTTAACTGAAACAGTATTTTTCTCTCACAATAAATTACTGAACAATACTTTCAGCTATGGCTTTTCAGCGAAGCGATCAGACCCATACTTTCTGTGAATAAAGTATGGACTCATACTTCAATAAATAACGTTTGTATATTTGCATACATGCATTTGGGAGTAGGTCCATATACTGATGAAATTTTTTTATAGAGTATATGTAGCGTTTGTAGGAGAAAAAATAGTATACTAGTATGTAGACATACTTTTTGACACGGGTATCAGTACATACACCTTAAAATGAAGTGTGTACATCACTAATTAAAGGAGTTGAGTAGAAAAAAAAGATGGTATGCTAGTTTGTGTGCATACTTTTTGACACAAGCTAGTATTAGTACATACTTTTGAAAAGAGAGTATGTACAGACAAATTGATATGCAAACTGCTATGCTATTCTATTGCAGTATTACTAGTACATTTTTTGCAATAACTCTATCTATAATGTACAGGCAAATTGATATGCTATTCTGCTGCATCTCCAGGCTGACAAAAGTTATCTAAACCGAACATATATGGAATCACTACGAGATAACTTCAGCTATAAACTCTGAACTTGCTACTTCACCGTGCCATACTCATCTCTCCTGTAGTCGAGCCCTTCTTGAACATCATGATTCCAAACCATTCATGAAAAATGTTGTCATATGTCCAAGAAAATTTAGAAGGCATTCTTATACTGCGATGTGAAAAAAGTATCAAGTTATACTGTAATAAGAAAATATCAAATGATACTCTGATCAAGAAAAGTATCCAAACATACACTTATCTGAAAAAGGTATCTAAACATACTCATATTTGAAAAAATAGTATGTAAGCATACTCTTAATTCTTGATTAGTGAAAAATAGTATATAAGCATACACTTGTACGGAGCACATACGCAAAGCGGTGTAGTATGCACACATACTTGGATGGAGCACATACTTTCAAAAGGACAAAAACGGGGATTATATTTATAGAAATTAAGTATGAGTACATACATGGTTTGCAAAAAAAAAGTATGAGTACATAATCATGTTGGTTATCCGCATACACGATGTATGCATATCAAAAATAAGTATATGTGCATCCATAGATTAAAATGCAGTCTTATTCGCATGACTCAGAACAAAACTGCTGGGCATCAGCCTGATGATAACGATGGGCAATCACACACTTTTCTGAAAAGAATAGGGAGATACAAGTATCAGGAGATACACTCTGAAAAGAATAGGGAGATACAAGTATCAGGAAATACTACAATCTGGAAAAGTATCAAGTGATACTATAATATGGGGAAAGTATCACATAGTACTCTTTTCTTAAGTCGTTTGTAGAGATGATTTTTCTGAAACGATTGGTCAAAAAGCGAACTACAGTATTAGCCGATGAGCAGATGAACTTGTACCCAGGCACACGAGAATAAGGCTTAAAATCAACCAATATGATGTTGATGCATATATATGCTCATTTTCATTATTCTGAACAACATTGTGGACGTGCATCATCTTGACAGGAAGATTTGGGAGTGCCTCAACGTATCAATCCAACAGGAAGATTTGGGAATGTCTGAACCATACCTGGGTTCCGCGGCCTTGCTCGCCAGGGGAGGCCCTGGCCAGCGGTAGGATAGGCCCCTGCTCGCCGTCCATGGATTCGGCCCTCACAGGAGGGATGGAAGGCGGTGCCGGGGAAGGATACAGACGGAGAGGGGGGGAGAGAGAGGGTCGTCGCTGGTGGGCAGAAGAGACCGGCACTGTCGTGGTGGGAAGAGGAAAAGGGTGCGCCGCCGCCAGGGACCGCCGAGAAGGGTGGAGGGGACACTGCCTCCGCCTCGGGAGGGGCCGACGCCAGGAAGGTGGAGGGGGCACCGCTGCACATCGGATCTGAACATGGGGAGGCACTGGTTGAGGCCGCCGCTGAATCCGCGCAGGAAAGGATCCGCGCTGCCACCGTCGAGGGAACGCCGTCCTCGAGGGGCTGGCCGCGCGTGCTGTCGTGGGGTTCCCTTAACGCGGCGTGGGGGGGCCTTGTACGTCCACCCGGCGACAGCGGTGAGGTCGTATGCGTCGAATAACTCGACGAGGATGCAAGCGCTACTCGCTTCGAAACGTATCGGCATAAAAATCGGATGGAAGATACAGGGACCTAGATGCTCTATCGGGTCTACTCATGTGTTGACCCACGAGCGTGGCTCCACCTCCGTCATCGGCCCGTTAGCTACGACGGCGCGCGGGAGTGGCTGATGGAGGTCGCGTGCCTATACTAACAGGTGCGCGTAACTACACGTCGGTGTAGAAAAGAATTTCCCTATATATATATATATAGTCATAAAAAATCTCTCATACAACAATTACAATAACAAAGTATTGTAAATTATACTAATATCATGAATAATGTATTTAAGTAGTTACTTTAGATAAAGGTATACATTTTATAACAGGAATGTCCTACCTATATTAACACTTTATTAAAAATATTGTTACATATATAAATTTTATAAGAAAATCAACATCTTCTGCGGTGTACTGTATGTAGGATATTAGTGTTAGTGAAAAAGTGCCAATGAGCTTTGTGTTTTTTTAGACTACTTAAAGGGAACAATGATTATTAGGCTTAAACACTACTCCCTCCATCCCCCCAAAAAAACTTAATGTTCTTGGATTCAAAAAATGACTAAAAGAATTAATTGGGCAATAGGTTTAACCATATCAGTTTGAGATTGTGAAGTGCATGCCCCATGCATTCCTTTTACTGAGAGATTTATTAGCTAGTTCACTTTCAATATATATGTGGACCCAATAAAAGATGCAAATAGTCGGTCCTATATTTAGCATGGCTCCAAATCGCTCTGACTCTTTAGTTACAGGATGCGGAGTTGAAGTTAGTGAAGTAAAATAATAGTTTTCTGGTTCCTAATTCATATCAGTGAACTAGTGAAGAGAAAAAGGAAAATTAACTTTTTACTGCAATATAATACACAGAAGAGTTAGAGCCCAAGCCGTCGGGAGCTCTAAAAACAAACGGTGCCAAACAGTACTACTCGACGAATGTCGACGATGGGCCTGTTTAGCTGGCCAAAGAGGAAAAAAAATTACGCAGTATCCGTCACATCAAATCTTTGGACGTATGTATGAAGTATTAAATGTAGATAAAAAATAACTAATTGTACAGTTTGTCTGTAAATGTCGAAACGAATCTTTTAAACCTAGTTAGTTCATAATTAGATAAATTTTGTCAAATAATAATAAAAAATACTATTTTTCATGATCTAAACAGGCCCGATGTGTTGCTGTAGCCTGTAGCAGAATCCTTTATCTCACATCATCACTAGCTAGGGCCTAGTACGTCAACGTTACAGACTTTTTTTTTCAAAAAAAAAACGTTGCAGACTTGCAGTAGGATACTACTACTGGGACCGTGCTATCCCCGTGCAGGCCGCCGTAGCCTGTTAGCCTCGACGAGTACTCTATGTATCGACGTGACAAGTTGCAATGCCACGAGGGGCTAAAAATACTCTAGTAAAAATCACGAGGAAAATAATAATATCTCATGTTTCTCGTTCCACCAAATCGACGTGCAAGTGGTTCCTCGCGCGTGAAAATGTAGCCAACACGTACCAACTGAGCCTGGCTTGCTTATTTTTTTTAACGAGTCGAACTAGCATTTTAGCTCCTCAAATTAATGAGCTAGCTCGAATCTAATTTGCGAGCTAAACGAGCCAAATACTCTGTAGTTCGATAGCCTAAACTAGCAATAATTAAGCTTAATTTTGTGTTATAGGTACGAGATTGAAGTATAGAATTGATGTATTGCTATGTATTACACTTATTTATTTTACTTACGGTGATGTATGCAAAAAAAATACTTGTGAGCTGGCTTATTAACTGTGATCTATGCATTAGTTGTAATACTCCCTCCGTCCAGAAAAGCAGGTAACTATGGGTTGCGTGTCAGAAAAGACAGTTCATATTTGACCAAATTTCTAGTAAATAATATTTATATTTATGGCTCCAAATCAATTTATTATGAAAGTACATTTCGTAATTAATCTAATGATGTTTATTTGATATCATAAATATTGATAATTTTTTCTTTATAATTGGTCAAACTTAAGATACTAAAACATGATACTGTGCTAGAATTGTATGTTTTTTTGGACGGAGGGAGTAGTTAACAAGCCAGCTCACGAGCTAAACAAACTGGTTTGCGAGCTAAATGAGGCGAGTTGAGCTTAAATTTTAGCTCGTTTAGTTAACGAGCCAAGTCGATCCTACAAAGCCCTAGCGCACGTTTGGGCGTGAAAAACTTCGGCCAAGTTTAGATCGCCCAAACGGTACCCCGAATTACTGTGCTAAATCACTGTAGTATTTTGTTTTTATTTGGTAATAATTGTCCAAACTTTGATTAATTAGGTTCAAAATGTTCGTCTCGCAAAGTACAATAAAACTATGCAATTAGTTTTTGATTTCATCTACATTTAATACTCTATGCATGTATCGATATTTTGATGTGATGGAAATTTTTGTATAATAAAATTTAGGGGTGAATTTAAAAATCTAAAGGCCTTCAATTCTGCACATCCGTCCGCTCCGGCCTTGCAGCAGGCAGCAGCAGCAGCACGTACTCCCTCCTGCTAGGCTGGCGGCCTTTTTGGTTGGAATCAGAGCACACGCGACACGACACGACGTCCCCGACCCGAGACGAGGCATGTGTTTACGTGCCCTGAAAAAGGTAAAAAATATAATGTAGCATATTCTGGTTTTATTTAGTAAATATGTTTAACCGTTGACTAATTAGATTTAAAACATTCGTCTCGCAAAGTACAACCAAGTTGTATAATTAGTTTTTTATTTCATCTACATTTAGTACTCCATACATGTATCGCAAGTTGATATGACGGAAAATCTTTTTTTGCATAGTGTTTTTTTTTTTAACTAAACACAGCCGAGATTTTCTTCTGTTGGGCTCGCCGGAGGATTGAAAAACAAAAAGGCCGGTGTCGCTGGCTTTTGGCGCGGCCGCGACGACGACGGGACCGACTGATATGTGGGCAACTGGCATCTCTCGCATCTGCATGCACAGCGGCAGCCACCACGCCTGGTTTCCCCCTCCCCGTGCCACGCCACAACGGGGCCGCATGCGCAAGCACAACAGGAACCATGCATCATGCCTACTAGGCTGCACTGCATGCGCGGGCGGCGGGAGGGCTCTTCCGATCCTCGGCGCTTCTTATCTCAGACCATGGTGTTCGCCGCCGGCGAGGGCTGCGGAGTGGGAGGCAATCGACGGGCGTAGCTGCGGCTGCGCGTCGAACTCGACACGCCGTACAAGTACAAACAGCAGGTTCGGCGGTGGGTCCCTCGGCCCGGCCCCGTCGCTATCCGGATGCAACGTCGGACGCGTGGGGTCTCGGCCGACAGCGGGTTGGAAAGGTGACGCCACGGGTTCGACTCGCGAGCGTGCGTGGGTCCGGCCGGTCAAGGCGTGCACCGGCAACCAACTTGTCAGGCCCCCGTCCTGTCACTGACCTCGTGGGACAGAGAGGAGGGGTTCGACGATTGGCAGCAGTACTGAGCATGGATTACGGCCTTTGAAGAGTGTATTGAGGCAGGACACTCATGAGTCATGACGCTAAGAGCACCATCAGTGCCCGCATACACTATTAACAGTCTGTACAACACTACTATGATACACATAGGAGTGGATGTATTGAAATCAGTATCTTCCCAACGCAAGGTACATCCGCCATTTTCTTCTTGTCCCTATCGCTCCATGCTCTGTCTTCCTGTGACTCTGTCACTATGCCCATCCTGTGCTCTTGATGCCGAGTCATTCATGTGTGCTTTTGCGATTTTCAGATGAGGCGCCAGCTTCTTCTGCAGGAGACCACTAAGCCACCGCCTCCCCCTGTTTTTCCCTTCACCTGGCATGCGAGCCTGCGTGGTCTCCGAGGAGACCACTAAGACTTAACGGAAGATTATATGTGTGTTACTGCCTTACTAGCCACAAGTGGTGGAAGGTAGGAACCAGGAGGAAGAGGCACTACCTATGAGGCGCTAACATGTAGGCGGGGTTGGTACATGAGGCGAGACAGGGTCAGGCATTGTAGGAGCATTGGTGGAGTTGTGCGCCTTTAGTTGCTTCGAAGTTTTAAAAAATTTACAAGATTTCTTGTCATGTCGAATCTTTGAACGCATAAATGAAGCATTAAATATAGGTAAAAATAACTAATTATACAGTTTTGTTGTAAATCACGAGACGAATCTTTCGAACCTAATTAGCCCATGATTGGACACTAATTGCCAAATACAAACGAAAGTGTTACTATGCTTCTAAAAATTTTACAGCGCCAACTAAACACAGCCTAAGAAAAGGAATGAAACCAACAATTTGAGAAAGAAGGTATTATAGTTGGTCATGCACAATGCTTGCACTTAACTCGTCACACTTTAGCCTAGTCCATTGTGTGCATATTCATTACTCATCACAAAAAGAAACAAAAAAAAATGAACTACGCAACTCTTGAGGCTAGTCTCAACTTTTGCAAAAATTACATCCATGGATAAACTCGGTTTGTTTCCCTAAAACTTCTAAGTATATGTTTTATGGGGTTTTTCATGTTTCCGCCAAGTAAAATGATAATTTGCACCGAAGACTTAGCAGAGTACAAATTCATCAATTTATTTTACCATGTGATTATGATTTCTCTGTTTTTTCATGTCGTATTAGATTTTATCGTAAGTTAGACATTTATACTTTTGGCCATCGATTTTGGAAACAAATGGGTTTATGTTTTTAGATTCAATATAAGAAATGCTTTCATAATATATATAATTTATATGTTGTGAAACTATATGGATTTTTTTAAAAGTGATGGTTAAATAAAGTAATATTTGATTTAAGACAAAATCACATGTAAAAAAGAACGGAGGGAGTGTGTTGTAGAACAAAATTAAAACTTTCAAAGATGCCACAAAAAAATGACATTTCGTACGCACAATTCCAATACAATATGAAAACCACGGTACCCGCCCAACAATATCATCATGACGGCATGATTAAAGACGGAGGGGGCAAAAGCAGAGGAAAAAGGGAAAAGGAGCAGAGAATGAGAGAATCACAAAAACACACCGCTGCAATGCAATGGGTTTTTGGCTGATCGTTTGCAACGGAACGGAACACAAGGCGTTGCGGGTTCCTTTCTGCTCGAAAAGCGTTGACACTTTTTGTCCTTGCTGCTTGCTTGCTTGGTGATCGGGTCTCTGGAACTCTGAACAGGTGGCCCCTTTGGATCAGACGACGGACGACGATGGAACATCTATTATTTACTATGACCTCATTAATCCACCAGTAGTCCCCTGATGGCCTGATCATTGATCAAACACGCTGCAAACTGAGTGGATGGAGTACAATACAAGCGTCCATTCGTTTCTCTTTGCTCATGCTAACTAGACTTGACCTCAGCTAGAGGTACGCCGGCATCTTTCACGACACATGTCACCGACATGCGGGCCCTGCATCTGCCATTTATTTGCTCTGCCCACAGCCCACTTGTTAGTGAACACCATGCGGCAACTTGTTTAGTGCCCGTGGGACTGTGGGAGGGACGGGGTCACGGGACACATCAGCTGATGAAGTTTTTTTTTGGTGTGCCAGTGTGTGATTAGATTAGATTAGATTAGACATATGGGCTAGAGTGATAATGTGGAAACCGGGAGGTCATTGGAGTTGGGCTACCGAACACAGAGAGGCGTCCTTAGCTTTCGGACTGTATCAGCTGCTACGATCTCTCACCAAATTGAAAATTCGGATGGGAAATTATGGTGCGGGCGCTAATGGTAAACAACTCAACTATTGAAAATTCGGATGAGAATTATGGGGCGCTAACGGCAACAACTCAACTAGCTAGGCCTCTGTCGTTTATACTCATAGGAGTAGTAGCGCCCAACTCTATCATGGAAACATGCCGATCAACCAAAGTCCTCTTTGGGTTTTGTCTTCTCTGATCTGATCCCTACACTCGCAGAGTAATTATTACCAAGGTGTGCATGGGTGGTCTTGTGACTCTTGTTGTTTTCTACTAGTACCTCAAAGTCATACCTGTGCATGATATCTTAACAGTCCTTTTGGAGTTCCATTGCAATCAGTGTTCATGTATAGTATTTCTAGTGCCTCACGGATCAAATTATAACCGTTCATCAATTTTCACTAGGATAAATCTCGAAAAGTTCATATGCATCCAAAATGGATCTTAAATTTCCATGCTACATATTTTAGGGGATTTTAGTCGTTAAAAAAAGGGGATTATATTGGCCATTTGACCAACTGCACACTTCGTGAGCATCAGGTACAGAGTTCATTCTGGTGAAGATTTTGGGCCAATTAATTATATACTGCCTGTGTACCTGCCCAAACTTATCAGAATTTCCTTTCATCTCTTTACGCCATGGAGAGGATTTGGAGATGGAGATAGGAGATTGGTTGGCACTAAACATTTCAATCCCCCAATAATATTTATACTTTCTTTTGTTGGGGCTACTTGAAGATGTGGAGCCTGAGCTCCTACTAGTTTGTTGAGCTAATCCTCCTCCCTAGCTAGCTTACTATAATAATGATTTATCTCTCGACCATTGTGCATGTACTTGCTATAAATAATTGAGCTAGTAGCATCTTTGCTGCTTTTTTGTGCCTAGGTCATTCCAAAGTGCAGGTACGGTGTTTCCTTCCTGAAGATATACAGCTTGAGGGGGTGTTTGACACTTTTAGTGAAGCCTAACGTCATAGTATCATACTAATAATCAATAAATATCATCACAATTCGCAAGCAAGATCAACCACGGATGACACCTCAACAAAGTCTTGAGACACACACCCTGTTCGTTTGGACTTATCAGCAGAATCAGCAGCCATCCAGCAGTGTTTTTCTCTCACAACAAACCAACGAACAGTACTTTCAGCACAATAAACCAGCGAAACGAACAGGGTGTACAGTCTTGAGACATGGGTCAACTAAAAATAAATAAAAGGAAACCAATACAAGTGCACTGATTACTGCTTTCTGGAGATGTAGTTTAGCCTTACTCTTACTTTCTGGAGGCAAAATGCATGGCATGCAAGAAAGATGCCGCCTGTGGTTGTATCTAACTAGCTATTGGACCGGTTATAGCGAATGTAACCTGCAGCACTCGAATCGAAGTCTGCAAGGAAGCAGGAGTAGCAGGTACTTGTGTCCTCCAGTTGTCCAGTTCATTCACTTCCTGAAGATTAATCACAAGGATTATTGGATGGAGCCTGATCCCCCGAAGAACCATAACCGGACGGAACTGCTACTATATACAACACACTGTAGATACAATCAGAAAAGAATCGCATGCCAATGCAAAGCAAAACAGTGGTCCGTATCTTGTGCAACGACAGAGCTGAGCCATTGAGGCACACAACACGATCTATGCAGATGATAATGCACATGAATTAGGCCCAGATGGATCTGCATGTGCATGCACGTACGGCGCTGCTCTGCTGGGCAATGACCAGGCACCAACCGGGGGCTGGCTAATTGATCCTAACTACCTCTGCTACTACAGTACTACTACATCCAATCAGCCACAGGAAAGCAGCAGCTAATAGACCATTCCAAGTCCAACTCATCAGGTGGTTCTAACTTTTCTAGCTCACTGTTGGTTTGGAATCAGATGAGCAGACGACCACCGATCCCATGAGACGTATACAGATGCGTTAACAGCAAATTCGATCGATCACCCGCGGATCACGCAATCTCGCGGTGCCTCTGCCCTCTGGTTCTGGTCCAGCCACGTACTCGCAGCTCGCAGGGGATCTTTACTGTTGTTGCGACGTGGACGTACACGGCCCTGCTTCTGCTTCGATCGGCTTGGATCATCCGGGTGTTGTTGCATGGATTCATCAGCGGCCTGACAGCGATGGCTTAACCGCAGTCCGCAGCAGGTTGCAGCTCGATATATCGATGCATTAGATTGCCTGTTATACCGGAAATGTGGTCTCTTCGGATACTTGCCTTCGGTCGCTGGATCCTGGAAAGTCGGAGCCACACAGAGAACTGCCTTCGATAGAAATATTACGGCATACTTGAACGGGTGGGAAACTTTTAATATACTTTAATTAACATTTTCTAAGTCCTCCATAGAGTCTAAGGGTGAGCCTATTTGGAATTTTGGACTACAGCGAAAAAGTAGTATGCTTGTTGTGAGAAGAATCAGCAGAGCCCTCGTGCTGTCCTTTTCGTATGGTTACTGTTAGGCGTTATTAGGCGGTGCGTATGAGAAGCAGCAGCAGCAGCATGGGCAGGTGTTGTCGACGCTTTGGCGATGCACACAACACTGACAGCACTGCACAGTGCACGTAGCTGGAAAAGAGAATTATCAGCAAACATTGGTACTTCTATAAAGCATTTTTGGAACACAATGCCGTCGAACAAAAAAAAAGAGCCTTATTATATGTGGTCATGTTAAAAGCAGGGTTTCCTTCTTTCAAAAATAAAAACAAAAGAAGGCTTGAGAATATGATATATACCTTTACTAGTAACAGCAAATTGACAAAGACAAGTAAAAATTCATTTTTTATTTATAAAAAATATCAATATTAACGATTGACGTCTCCCATCCATAGACAGAGACATCGCCTATCACTCCGCCAAGGTTTGGTCCCTCGTAGGTAGAGATGAAAACGGACGGAATTTTTCCCGTACCGTCCCGTTCCGTTTTCTATATTTTTCCGTCCGTTTCCGTATTTGCGAGATCCCGTTTTCGTATTTGTGGAAGTAGAAAATGGTGTTTTCCGTCCGTTTCCGAGTAATCCCGTTTTAATATGGAATAGACCCGTATTTATTCCGTTTTTATCCCGTTTTCAATCTATACTCAACATGTTCAACAATTACATGTCCTTATGTTATGTTAATATAACTACGAATTACCAAATATGCCTGTTATGTTCACGTACATAGCATGTAAATGAATATTAAACTTTGTATATATTATTACATGACTTTATATATGTATACTTTGAGAATATTATATTATGTGATCTTAATTTAATTTTCCGGCTCTTCATCCGTATTTGTTCGTTTCCGTATGTCTGCATATTCCGATTCCATTTTCGAACCCGTATTTTCCGAACCCGATCCCGTTTCCGCCAAAAAAATATAGAAACGGAAGTAGAAATAGGGTTTTTCCGTCCGTTTCCGTCCGTTTTCATCGCTACTCGTAGGTGAAAGCCCAAGTTTGGTTTTGGTAATTAATGACACCAAGTTGCTAATGCTATTGTATCAAGTGTGATTAAGCTAGACATAAGCAACATGTAA
This sequence comes from Saccharum hybrid cultivar R570, assembly GCA_038087645.1. Classification (NCBI taxonomy): domain Eukaryota; kingdom Viridiplantae; phylum Streptophyta; class Magnoliopsida; order Poales; family Poaceae; genus Saccharum; species Saccharum hybrid cultivar. The sequence goes on from JAQSUU010000402.1 coordinate 15,819,264, forward strand.
TGGAGGTGGAAATGGCATGGAGAGATGGCCACAAGATCACAAAGAAATGGTGCATGGACATGAAATGACGATCATGGTGAAGATGCACGGAATATGATGGACATGATGATCAAGTGGAAGAGAATGATCTAAGAGCGCAAGGCAAAGGTATAACCATAGGATTTTCCTTTTGCCGGTCTAAGATGAGTAGAGAAGTGATTGACCGGGTTTAGGATACATAGCCGACTATCAAGAGGGGCAATCACGGTTAGCTCGGGAATCAAGTGCCACTAGATCAATGTCTTGAGCATATGCATTAGGATCTAGTTGAGAGCTAACATAACGCCTTAAAAAATGTTTGTGAAATGCTAACACACATGCACATTGATGGTGTACACTTGGTGGTGTTAGCACATTTGTGAAGGCGGTGGTGTTTGAGCGGTAGTAAGGGGTTTGGGGTTCGCTCTCCCTCCCGCCGAGCTTGCGAGCGCGGGATTCAGGCGTTTTCGAGAAAATGAAATGCCTATTTTCTATTGCGCCGGAGTCTAGAAAAGGTGGCGAAAGTCCAAATTGTTTTTCACTAAAAAACGGTGATTGGACGCTGCACCGGACGCGGTCACGGTTTGACCGGACACGTCCGGTCAGTTCAACGTGACGCGGGCACTAGGGTTTGTGACCGGACGCTGGTCTGGCTTGACCAGCGCGTCCGGTCAGTTCACCTGGGCACAGAAGAAGGGCGCGCGACCGGCGCGTCCGGTCCCTCACGGAACCGGAGCGTCCGGTCAGGCGTCCAAAGGGGTAGAGTGCTGATCGAACGCGCGGCGCGTCCGGTCACGTGTGATCGGACGCGTCCGGTCTCGACGGGAGCTTACTGGAACGCGACCGGACGCTGGCACCGTCGCGTCCGGTCAAACGGTTGAGCGCGTCCGGTCACGGCAACGGCTAGTTCTGACGCGCACTGTTCACGCTTGTCCTGTAGTGACCGGACGCGTCCGGTCACCCTGACCGGAGCGTCCGGTCAGCGCGATTTTCACTGAGTCGTCCGGTAACGGCTAGCTGCGTACCTCTTCGCTATAAATAGATGTTGGCCGGGGTTTGAGGGCATCTCTTGCACATTTTGAGACCTAGAGACATCCTTTGAGCTAGAGAACAACCCCTCCACTCATCTCTTTGCTTAGTTGCTCATCTTGAGTGAGATTGAGTGAGATTCAAGTGCATTGCTTGAGAGTTGCATTCTAGAGGCACTTGATCTTCGAGTTGCTGCGGATTTCTTGTTACTCTTCCGTGTTTCCCGATACGGTAGACGGCTTGGAGCAGCGGAGGTGATTGAGCTCACAATTGGAGATTGTCGGAGCCCTCACCAAGTGTTGTAAGGGGTTCTTGATCCTTCCCCGCGGGAGTTCGCAAATTGGATACTCTAGTGAAGCTCGTGGCTTGGAGGATCCCCATCTTGTGTGCGGTTGTGCGGCGTCCGCCGAGGGCTCGACTCTTGATAGTCGATTAGCTCGCGAACCGACAAGTGGGTGCATCGCCACAACGAGGAGTAGCTTGCCGGGAAGCAAGTGAACCTCGGTAGAAATCTTGTGTCATCTCTTTGCCGAGGATTTCTCTTGTGGTTGATCATTGTGACTGATTCTTCGAGCGCATTACTTCTCTACTTCGTTGGTATAACAATCAAGTCACTTGCTCTCTACTTTCTCGTACTAGTCCTAGTGTAGACTTTATCACTTAGGAGTAAGTAGCTTAGTGACTTAGTCTTGTTGGTGTGTACTAGAGATCATAGCCTTGCTTCGCTAGTATTGTATAGGTGTCTTGCATAGTGTAGTTGAGCTAGTGCTAGAATTAGCTTAGCCATCTTTTATACTAACGTGGTTGTTTAGTGAAGCTTGTAGATTTTTAAATAGGCTATTCACCCCCTCTATCCATTTGGCCCTTACAGTAGGGCAGGTGCTACACCTGTAGTCCTCTACTAACCATCCAAGCTTTTATCAAAAAAAAACATCCAAGCCATGGCCGGTTCTTAGAAATACTCAATTTTTTCTCTGCTTTTTTGTTGACTGAAAAGTTGAGTAATATTACTCAAGCCATTAGGATTAATTGAGATGCTTAACTTTACACTTGCTGTGTCAAACATAAAGAGGAGCAACGAAGTTATTACAACGATAACCGGCTGGCCATTTCTGAGAGAGAGAGAAAAAAAAAGAGCCTACAGATGTCAAATACCTGCAGATCCATGATGACCAAATGAGCAAGTCATGCTGACATCCTAACGCGTACTCCCTCGTCACTGTATTTTTGTATTTTTTCCGTGCCATAAGTTTGGTTAGATTTATAGAAAATACGTAAAATATTTGTATCTCCAAATAAATTTATTATAAAAATAAATTCAACGATCTATCTAATGATGTTAATTATGTACCATAAATATTATATTTTTTATATAAAATTAGTCAAAGTTATTTCTCAAGAAATGAGAACGACAGTTATTTAGAGACGGAGGGAATACTTCTTCATCTGATCTTTGAAAAGACTTGCTTCCAAACTAGATAATGTCAAATCTCGATTGAAGAAGGCGAGTCTGACAGTTTTCCTACAAAATGCAAACTTCACATCATAATCTATTCTAGATTCTAGGACGACTGTTGGACAGATGGAAAAGGAATAACATGTTGTGTGCACTCAAGAAACTTGTTGCAAACATGTGTAGGCTCGATCAATATACGAATACGACAGCGACATGAAAAGTTGAAAACTTGCAGCATGATTTTCACCGAGATGAGAACAAGGACAGATGTGACTTTGCAGCTCATATGAACTCCTGGATTTGGGCACAGAACGATTAGGGAGTTTCAGTACTAATAATAAGATCTCAAAGTTGAATAAAGTGGTAATGCTGTCTGGTCAGCCTCGTTGGATTTGTCCTTTGCACTGACGGCATGCAGCAAAAGACAAGAATTCGATCAGAAAAATACATGCCGGCGCTGAATACATGGATGGAGCCTGTTTTCCCATACTACACTACTGCTGAACACATTGTATGAACAGGACTGCTGAAACGCTTGTTCTACAGATGCCAGCCCCAGCCCTTGAAGAATTTCTAGTAAACACCACACAAGCCAGCTGAAAGCAAAGGAAATTGACCTTGGTGTATTGAAATTAGACTGGCAGAAGATCAGTTCTTCAGACAGATAACGTAATCAGGCAGGTCTCTCTCTGTAGCCTGTTGTTTTCTTGACTGCATGCATGTTTTGCGCATTGGAATGGTGTAAAATGGAGAATGCAGAGCGCCAAGCCGCACGCGCTGTGTTGACTGTTGAGCGCTGACCCAATTTGAACAACACTGCAGGTGAAATCCATCAGTCACCGATGATGTACTGTATCTCTTTTGGTCCGGTTGACCGCTGAACATGAAAAATGAGCATCTTCAGAACCGTCTTTCAGAAAAAGAAACGAAATCCATCTCGAGACTTCTGACTATCGTAGATACAGATATACAGTACAAAGATGCGAAGTCAGAGTTGAGACCCGTGACTGAAAACCAACACAGCACGTGGATGGATCATTTGTCTCGTGCCCCGAAAACTTCAACCCAGAGTCACAGTGTGTCCCGGACGTGTGCGCTGCTGCCTGCAGCTGCTGGCTTCACATGGAGTCTGGTGATAACATATAGTACGCGAGGCCGTGGGCTCGGATGTCGTGGCCTCATGGGTTGGTTACACTACACAGATAACGCTGGCGGATTCGGCGGTCGAGTCCGGCACCGGCACCGGCAAGTAGAAGTAGGATACCGGATACGACGACGACGCCACGGAACGGACGGGAAGGAAGGACGCAGCATGAGACAAATAAGCACTGCAGCCTGCAGAGGACGGTCAGTGCGAGCGAGGTGTCGGACTTGCAGCTCAGCTGGTCGTCTTGGCCACCTCACGCTCTCGGTCTCGGCTCGGGAAGTCTGGCTGCCATGGCGGAACAACACCGATACACACAGTCGGCAAACAAATTAGATTATTAGAAACAACAATTTTCACTGTGTGTAAAGGCTAAAGAGTTCCGATCGAGTCGCTCCAACGTGCATGCAGCTCCTACCAAACTCTAGTAAATACTATTCTGGTCCCTGGGTTTATTGATGTACCAGCATTGCGAATTTAATTTGCAGCAAAGGTCAGCGCCTGCGCCGTGTAGACCGCAGACTGTGTGTGCGGTCGGCAGTGCACGCGTAGAGTAGACAGAGGCATCTTCAACACGCGTACTCGGCGTCTCGGCCTGTCCCTCCACGCCATAGCCATGGCGCATGGACCAATCGCAGTTGCGGCGATCAGCGACCCCGGCCGCACCCGCACCCGCACCCGCACGGTGCGGACGCACCGACGACGACGCGCCGCTGCCAGATTGTCAATGCCCTGCGGGCTGCGCGCGGCCTCCGTCCACCGGGGTTTGTCGCTGGCACGGACGCATGGGCTGGACGACGCGAAAGATTGTGGCAGATCCCGTGAGCGCGCGACACCGCGTCGCGACGTGAACGTCTTTTTGACTCGCCGAGCTACTAGGTGACAAGGGCGCAGATTAGATGGACGCGGACATTCCCTCAGGGGACGTGTTGATGCTCTGCTCGCGGCTGCATGCCGCTCTTCTCTCTAGGGTCCGGTCAGAGTCGTCCCGGTTTCACACGACGATGATCCATCGATGCATGCAGGAGAGAGCAGGACTGGTGAGTACTTACTCAACGCCAACGGCTCAACGACGACATCACCTCCGGCAGCGGCTCGCTATGAGATGATTGCTACTGCCTACTAGCTCTAGCTGACTGGCTCCATGTGGATCGGATGCATGCATGCACATGCTGCGTGCGTGAGAGTGAGGTCACGGGGGACGAACGAACGAACGGCATTGACATGCCGCTGTTTCCGCGGCTACTCGGTGATGGAAGGGTTGTCCTGGTCCGGTTCCTAACACGGCTGACCAGATGTTGCATACTTGCACTGCATACCATAGGGTCATCATCCGATCAGCTACATATACATTCGCATGCTTGACTCATCTTTCTGTTCTCGCCACACTAGCTACTACTGTACTATCAATGGCGCGTGGGCGCGTGGCACATCCCTCCATTTCTGTGGGGGCGGAATAGCCATTTTTTCCATAGATTGTTTTAAAGCTCCATTTTTACCGTCGGTGCTCAGTTTTATCTATAAACTATCAGAATGGTCGTTTTAGTCTTTAAAGTTTTTTAAGCCCAATTTCGTCCCTAGACTATTAAATTGGGCAATCCCAATCATAACACTCTACTTTTTGGTTCTTGTCAAATAGGTTGTATTAGTTTTCAAACTTCTCGTCGATTATAACAGAATAGTTCTAATTCTATTACAGAGATAGACTTTCCTAATCCGACTAGGTCGGTTCTTCTTGCCTTTGAGAGCACGCCATCTTGTATTGCGCCTTCCAGACAGACCATGGACCGGCTCATCTCTTTACTGGGTATAGTTGGCCGCCCTATGAGAAACCCTTAGAATCTTGGTTAGCCAAGAGTTTATTATCGACCCTTAAGAGAAGTAACGTGGCATGCCATGAGCCAATAAGAAAAGTTTGAAGGCTATACAACCATTCTGATTAGTTCGTGGATGAAACTAAGTTCAAAAGTAAAGTTTTAATTAAGTCACTTCAATAATTCAGAGATGGTAAACTTTAAAATTGAAACTATCACTTTAGTAGTACACGATGGCATGCGAGGTGTAACACAGCAGAGCAATGAATGCGCCGACATAGGGAGGTTTTCTTCTTTTTTAAAAAAAACAGAGCTATGTTTTATTCATAGCTGATGTGTCTCTCTCATACACGCATCAGACTGTACTACTGAAAGTCTCCCGTTGGTACACACCAGAGTATTAGTGACAGTCTTGTGTGTCAGCGGGAGAGACATACGACGTACTCTGTAGTAGGTTGTAGCTAATAGAAGTAGGAGTATGTTGCCATGTCGGCACGGAGTTAAACTACTCTATGGTGTTCGTAGTTTTTTTTTATCCCAGTCATCGTATCAGTGTATCACTAGCTGATGCACGCATGTCAAAACGAATACACTATAAAATCACTTGGAAATTTAGAACACCAGATTTACTTCAAATAACTATTAGACGATAAGTGGCTAATTAAATTTATAGTGAATGATAGAGCCATAGAGGGTTCTCAATGATTCCAGGTAATGAGTGATGAAAGTGTAAACATATTAACACATATAATTGTGTTTGTTGGGCCTAAATATTATAGACATGCTCCATTTCATATGATCGAACTTTACGAGAATTAATCTTTTGGAGAAGTAATTTCATGAGAAATATAATTATGGTTACGTTCCTGGAATTTGCTTGAAGACGAAGCTTCAGCTTCTAGTTGGGTAGGCTAATAATCCTCTTCTCTCTCGCTAGCAGGTTAGGCAATAGCCAATAGGCATTGTGTACTTGCTGATAATTGAGCTAGTAGCAAACTAGGAACCGTTGGTGCCTTTTTTGCGGTCCTCGGTCCTAGCTAATATCTGCAATGTGCGGTCGTGTCCTTCCCCACTTCTTTTTTTGATTTTGCTGAAAGTACCTGTTTACTGTGCTATGTAGCGTTTGACACTTCAGTCAAACCTAACATCTATCGAATATTCATAAACAAGAATACAAGATGGATTCATGGATAGTATCCATCACGGATGCATGACACCGCCTCAACGAGTTTGTACAAGAATGCAGGATGGATTCACGGATGTCGGATAGTAGTATCCATCATGGATACTGAGCATTTAATTAGAACCATGCTTAGGATCATCGATACTACATAACAGGCAGCGACATCAACCAAAAGTTTAAAAACTTGTTGCGTGATTGTCATCGAGGCCTGGGTATTGACATATACATGTTGTGATGTCTTTGGTGGTATGAACTGCAGGATTTTGGATAGAAAATGCCAAAATGGTAAGGCCGTGTCAGTATTCTGAAGATCTCAAAGTTGAACAGATAAAGTAGCATGCCGTGTCTGGTCTGCGATCTGCCTTGGTGGATTTTATCCTTTGCGCAAATTAACTTGATGCGCAAAAACAAAAGAATTCTATTCTACAATATAGGAATACCTGCCGGCACGGAGGTGAAAGGATTATGACGTTCCCGCAGCATTGTATGAATGAAGGAGAATACTAATAGACGACTGTTGAAACAACGCTTTCTCCGCGCGGATGACGGGCTTTCAAATATTCTCAAGAGGCAGAGCAAAAAATCCTACTGTAAATAATTGCAGCAGGAGATATTACACGAGGCATGAACGAACGATGTTTTTGACCAGTATGAACGCCACCTGCTTGCTGCAAAATCCATACTGGCATTGGTGCAGTCAGATGGAGCTTTGCTTAATTACTAGTACTCCAGTACTACTAGACTGCAGAAGCCGCGGCGTCCAGGATCAGGAGCATCTTGAGAAATTCTGACTAGCACCACAGTCCATGGATGCAAAGGCCTTGTTTAGATCCCAAATATCTCCCCAAATTTCACTATACAAAAAGAAGATTCCCCATCACATCAAAATGCCGGCATATGCATGGAGTACTAAATATAGATGAAATTAAAAACTAATTGCACAGTTTTATTGTACTTTGCGAGACGAACGTTTTGAGCCTAATTAATCAATGTTTGGACAATTTTTACCAAATAAAAACAAAATGCTACAGTGAAAACACTGTAGCTACAGTGCACTCCGCCGCCCCCAAATCGGGGGAACTAAACACGGCCAAAGTCAGAATTGTGAGCTGGGGCTGAAAACCACAGATGGAACAAACACGTCTGACGGCAGTGCACTTTACATCTGGATCATTTGTCTGTTGCCGTGGCCTGTGCGGCCAAGAATTCAACCTCCAGATGTACGTATGCGGCGGTATACACACCGAAACCAGACTACCAAAGCATTCATGTGTACTAGTATCTGGCCTCTGCTGATAATCTATCGGTGTCAGCAAAGTCTGGATGGTTAGATAGAAGATAATAATGTTTGCGCGCATCGGTTCATGTCCAGCAGGCAGGACGGCGACGCCACTGAAAGAAATGCGCGCGGCGTGCGGACACGGGGACTGAAACGCCGCGTGAGACAAGGACGGCAGTGGAGGCTATAGTGGGGACACGACGGGGATCGGAGCTGAATAATGCTGATGCTGATGCTGATGGAGCTCGTCGTCATAGTATACTCATATCGTTGCTTGTTGGGCTCAGAAAGCCTCACTGACTGGCAAAACCAACACTAATACACTAGTTTAATGCTGATGGCGCGCGATGGCCTCGATCATCAGTTTTATTAAGAAGAATGCTGGATGCAGCGGGTCTTGGGGTTGGTCCGACTCCAGACGGATTACACGCACATGCAGCTAGTGGCTGACGCGCGACGGCAGCTAGACAGCAGTGTTAGACCTTTAGGATCTTACCAGAAGTAGAACAGAGGGGTAGGATCTATGTATTTCGTGTATAAACATCTAGTTCACAGTGAAAAACCTATTGGATCCGAGAGAGAGTGAGAGAAAGGGAGAGATTGAGGTAGTGCAAACCATCGGAAGGAAGGGTGGTGGTGTTGGAGCTCGAGCCGGTCGCCATCACGGACGTTGATGGTGGCTGCACACGGGCAGCGACGTTCGGGGAAGAGAAGGTCGATGCAGTGCAGATCGGGCGGCGCAGTGCAGTGGCGGTGACGGCGTGGAGGTGCTTCCCGTCACTTGGCTGCGCCTCTATTCGAGATCGGATTTAGGGTTTGTAGGTGGGGCGTCGAGCTCAGGCCAACCTCGTGAACTGAGCCGCCGGCACCCCACCTCTATTTATAGCGCAGGGTGACGGGGGCCCTCCAGCCATAGATGGGCTGGGCGCCCCCGATCAGGACGCGAGTCAAGGCCCAAAGAAGCCGTTGGGCCTCCTTGGTCAGGAGATCAACCTAACATTCTCCCCCTTGATCTCAACATATACTTTAACCTTTAAACTTTGACTTCAATACTTTTCACTTTACTCGTTCCATCACAGATAAGTGTATAGAGCATATTTCATCGTCACGGTCAACTGCCGATGGATTTGACAGCTACAATACACATATCTGATCTGAAACAGTTACTTTAACTTTGGGCCCTTTATTATTGTCCAGGAGTCATAGGCTTTCCCTTAAACCCATGCCGGCTACATGTTCTCTGAACACGTTGGGTGGTAAGCCTTTTGTAAGCGGATCCGCGAGCATCTTTTCAGTGCTTATATGCTCAAGACTTATAATTTGATCCCGGACTTTATCCTTCACAACATAATACTTTATGTCAATGTGTTTGGCAGCACCACTTGACCTATTGTTGTGAGCGTACTGTACTGCTGGATCATTATCGCAGTATAACTTTAGTGGCTTATGTATGCTGTCGACCACATTCAAACCGGGTATGAACTTCTTTAGCCAGTTCACCTGCCCCGTTGCCTCATAACACGCTACAAACTCGGCATACATTGTGGACGATGTAGTGACGGTTTGTTTCGAGCTTTTCCATGAAATTGCTCCTCCTGCGAGAGTGAATACATATCCTGACGTGGATTTTCTATCATCTCCCGCATAATCAGAATCCGAATACCCCACTATCTGGAGAGAATCTGATTTTCTATACGTCAACATGAGGCCTTTCGTACCTTGCAAATATCGCAAGACTTTCTTTACCAGTTTCCAGTGTTCAATTCCTGGATTACTTTGAAATCTGCCAAGCAACCCGGTAACAAAAGCTAAGTCAGGGCGCGTGCATACTTGAGCATATTGCAGGCTTCCGACAGCAGAAGCATATGGAACCACTTTCATTTGATCGAGCTCGTATTGGTTCCTAGGGCATTGAAAATCCCCATATCTGTCGCCCTTGACCATAGGTGCAGGTGAGGCACTACATTTATGCATACTGAATTTCTTTAAAACCTTTTCTACGTATGCCTTTTGTGATAGTCCTAATACCCCTTTATTTCTATCTCGGTGAATCTCTATGCCCAAAACAAATGAAGCTTCACCAAGATCTTTCATATCAAATTTTGAAAATAAAAACTTCTTTGTCTCCAGTAGTAGACTGACATCACTACTAGCGAGTAAGATATCATCTACATACAGGATTAGGAAGATATACCTTCTATTCTTAAACTTTGTATAAACGCAATTATCCTCAATATTTTCTTTAAACCCAAAATTCTTTATTGTTCTGTCAAACTTCAAGTACCACTGTCTCGAAGCTTGCTTTAACCCATAAATCGATTTCTTTAAGCGGCATCCCATTCGTTCTTTTCCTTCTACGACAAAACCTTTCGGTTGTGCCATATAAACATTTTCCTCCAGATCCCCATTCAAGAATGTCGTTTTTACATCCATCTGATGTAATTCTAAATCATAGTGTGCCACTAACGCCATTATAATTCTGAAGGAATCCTTACATGAGACTGGAGAAAACGTCTCATTGTAATCAATCCCTTCTCTTTGCGTAAAACCTTTTGCCACAAGTCGCGCTTTAAATCTTTCAATATTCCCTTGGGAGTCACGTTTTGTCTTGTAGACCCATTTGCAGCCGGTCTTGGCTCCTTTAGGAATAGGCTCTAAGTCCCAAACTTTGTTGGTACTCATTGACTTTATTTCATCTTCCATGGCCTCAAGCCACTTGGATGAATTATCGCTTCTCATGGCTTCTTCAAATGAAGTGGGATCACCCTCCATTTGAAAATCTTCAGTCTTATACACCTCATAATCATTGGGTATAGCTGATCTTCTAACTCTTTGGGACCTTCTAGGGGCCTCCACATTTGGCACATCTTCTGTTTGGGGCTGTTGTTGCTCCCCCTCATCTGTGGCATCAGTTTGTATAGGTTCCTGAAGAACAGGTTCCTCATCATTGTTTATTGTTACCACAGGAGAACTGACAACAGGTGTTGGCACCACAGTATCTGGCACTGTTGGTGCAACAAGAACAGGTAGTTCAAAGAATGGTTCCTGAATCATCGGATTGGGCACACATACCCGCTTCTCTTTAAGAACAATTTCTCGAGCCACCATGCTCCCCCTCATCATTTCATCCTCTAAGATAACAGCGTGTCTTGTTTCTACAAATTTTGTGTATCTGTCTGAACAGTAGAAACGAAAACCTTTTGACTTTTCAGGATAGCCAATGAAATGACAACTGATTGTTTTGGGATCTAACTTTCCAATATTTGGGTTAAACACTTTTGCCTCAGCAGGACTCCCCCACACACGTAAGTGTTTTAGTGAGGGTTCTCTTCCTGTCCACAATTCGTATGGTGTTTTGGGCACCGCTTTACTTGGTACTCTATTTAGAATATGAATGACGGTTTTTAACGCCTCCATCCATAGACTCAATGGCAAGTCAGAGTAACTCATCATACTACGCACCATATCCATTAAGGTACGGTTGCGCCTTTCAGCTACTCCATTCTGCTGAGGTTCGCCCGGTGTAGAATACTGGGCTACTATGCCATTCTCCTGTAGAAACCTTGCAAAAGGTCCAGGAACTTGGCCATACGGGGTATGCCGACCGTAGTACTCCCCACCACGATCAGACCGGACCACTTTAATCTTTAAATCATGCTGATTTTCGACTTCAGCCTTAAATATTTTAAATTTATCCAACGCTTCATTTCTTTCTTTAATTGGATAAATGTAACCATAACGAGAGTAATCATCTGTGAATGTTATGAACGAGTCAAAACCATCCACACTTTTCACAGGAAAAGGACCACAGATGTCTGTGTGAATTATCTGTAGAATTCCTGTGCTTCGTTTAGCATCCTTTTTAATTTGCTTTGTGTATTTTCCTTTAATACATTCTCTACACTGTTCAAAGTCTGAGAACTCTAATGGAGGAAGAATATCATTCTTAACTAGTCTCTCTATTCTCCCCCTCGAAATATGACCTAAACGACAGTGCCATAATTTCGACGACGCATCTTGAGTTCTCTTTCGTTTTCTATTTGCGTTCACAAACGAGAATACGTTATCATTCGCATCACATACGGAATTCACATTTTCACGAAGTGATAACAAATAAAGATCTTGCTTTTGAAAAGCAAGGCCAACACATTCATTATTACATAAAATTTCACATTTGCCATCTCCAAAATGGCAATCGAATCCATCATTGTCCAAACATGACACACTAATCAAGTTTCTTTGTAATGACGGGACAAATAAAACATCTTTCAACAAAAGAATGAATCCATCGGCAAGCTCTAAGGAGACATCGCCAACAGCTTCGACGTCTGCTTGGACTCCATTTGCGACTTTAATTTGCCTTTCGCTTCTTTACGTAGTTCTCGTCGAACGGAATCCCTGTAAAGAATTTGCAACATGAACAGTTGCTCCTGAGTCAATCCACCAAGTAGATTTCGAATACTGTACATACAGAGATTCATTTATAAACGTAATCATGTTCTCACCTTGCTTTGCCATGATCATCTTTAGGAAATCGGGACAATTTTTCTTGTAATGTCCCGTCTTCTTGCAGTGAAGACACTGATCTTTGCTGACTATAAACTTGTTCTGCTGAGGCTGATGCTGCATGGGAGCTTTGCCCTTTGGCTTTGAGGGAGAGTTGGCATTGGCATTGAAATTCTTTCTTTTGTTGTCTTTAACAAAATTGAGAGTACCACCATTGGCGGCTTTTATCCTCTCTTCTTCCTGTGCACACATCGCCATACAACATTCTAAATCCCATTTTTCGGGCTGAATGTTGTAGTTGACAACAAAAGTGTCAAACTCTTTTGGTAACGAAGCAAAAATCAGATGGACAAGAAAATCTTCTGTAAGAGCCAGGTCCATTGATTTTAACTTGTTATTCAAATGATTCATCTTTGATATGTGCTCTCTAATGCCATTGCCATGACCACTTCCAGTGTATTTTTCTGTCACCAGCTGCTTTATCAGCTGAGTAGCATATGTCTTTGAAGAGCCATAGAACTGACTCTTTATCCTTTCCAAGTACTCTGTGACAGTGTCACTCTTGGATTGAGCCCATTATGGTAGGCTCAATTGTGTTCTTTATGACAGCAACACACTTTTTGTTGGCATTGACCCACTTTTGCTTTTGTAGGTCATATGCCATTTGTACGGGAGCATGGTCCCTCTCTTTTTTCTGCCATTCAGCATCAGACTCATTAGCCTCCCTCACCGGTGCCACAGGTTCACTGGGGCATGGTGTGGTGACCACCCAGTCTACCTCAGCCAAAACAAAGGCGAGGTCAATTTTCTTTTTCCATTCATTGTAGTTGTCACCTTTGAGGAGTGGGATATCTTTGATAAACCCCATCAAAGAGTAACCTCCTGAAAATATAAGTCATATAAAGTGAGAACTTAATTATAACATGGATAATTGCATGCTTTAGTTTCAACGTTGGTCAAAATTAAAACATACAAAAATCATCCTTTTTACACTAATTCTAGATCACCGTTGGGCAGAAATAGAATTAATGCATGATAAAAAACATGATAACATCATAGTACTGCTATTAATCAACGTTGGTCAGAATAATAACAACATTATGATCATACTTTAAATTTATCCATTTTTCAAAATTAAATTCTCCCGTTGGTTCGAATTTAATAATGAAACAACATCTTTAAGTACGCAGCGGAAAAAATTGTAAAACTCTCAAGATAATATTTTCCAGAAGCAACTTTACTGTTCACTGAACAAAATTATCGTTGGATAAATTTTGTACAGAAACTTTCATTAAATTTAACTTAAAACATCATAAAGGTGCATTAGAATTAGCTTCTGGAAACAAAATGGAATTCTGTACTATGCAAATTTCATTTCTGGCCCGAAAGCCTGATCTGTACGCTCGCGGCCCAGCATATCGCGGCCCACTTGGCCTGTTTGCGCGCACTGGAGAGTGGCCCAGCGCGGCCCAGTATATGCTGGCGCCTCTTTTTTTTTATTGTTCACAGAAATCGCTTGGGCTTTGAATTGCACCGGCCCAGTCAGCCCACAAAAAAACGCACGCGCGTCACCCCCCCGCGCCCAGGCCGCAACCTGGGCCTGGGCCGGGAAAGTGGCCTGGAGCGCGCGCCCGCCTGGGCTCATTTTGGCCCAGCTCTCCTTCAGCTGATCTGTGCCGTCCATTTCAATCCGACGGCGCAGCGTGGATCTCGGTGGAATAAAACCCATCAGCCGCACCCTTGAACCCTAACCCTAGGTCACATTTTCCATTCCTCTCCTCCCTCCGTTCTCTCAGTGCCGCCCAAAGGAAGAGCAGCAGCACCGGCAGCCGTCCATGGCGGCTGGGAGGAAGAAAAGTGACGCCGCCGCGGTGCCCTTCGCCGGCGTGCGCGTTCCCCGCGAGGGAGAGCGCGCCGCCGTCGAGCGGTTTCACAACGGCGTCTTGCGCGTGCGCCACGGCAACTCGCCGGCGAGTGGCGGTTCCGACGGCTATGCCCGCACGGTGTCCAAAAACACCGGCGGTAATGGCGGCTGGAACCGGGTAGGTCCCCTCCACCCTCCTTTCTTCTTTAACCGATTAGGGTTAGGGTTCCGATGAAATCCTTTTCCGATTTAAAACGGTTCTTTTCGTTCTATTTCTATTCCCCGAACTGGATCTACATCTAAGTAGGCGGCCGATACCATTGTTAGACCTTTAGGATCTTACTAGAAGTAGAACAGTGGGGTAGGATCTATGTATTTTGTGTATAAACATCTAGTTCACAGTGAAAAACCTACTGGATCCGAGAGAGAGTGAGAGAAAGGGAGAGATTGAGGTAGTGCAAACCATCGGAAGGAAGGGTGGTGGTGTTGGAGCTCGAGCCGGTCGCCATCACGGACGTTGATGGTGGCTGCGCACGGGCAGCGACGTTCGGGGAAGAGAAGGTCGATGCAGTGCAGATCGGGCGGCGCAGTGCAGTGGCGGTGACGGCGTGGAGGTGCTTCCCGTCACTTGGCTGCGCCCCTATTCGAGATCGGATTTAGGGTTTGTAGGTGGGGCGTCGAGCTCAGGCCAACCTCGTGAACTGAGCCGCCGGCACCCCACCTCTATTTATAGCGCAGGGTGACGAGGGCCCTCCAGCCATAGATGGGCTGGGCGCCCCCGATCAGGGCGCGAGTCAAGGCCCAAAGAAGCCGTTGGGCCTCCTTGGTCAGGAGATCAACCTAACAAGCAGATGCCCGTGCGTCTGATCGCCCCAGCATCTCAACTACTGCACTGCTAATGCTGCACACTACTCATAGACTCATAGTTGGCCACCAGTTTTAGTTTCGGTGTAAATGGGCGCAGCAGCGAGTCCTTGTTCAGTTATTGCATGCATATGCATGCATTTGAACAACAAACAACTCCTAGCGTACCTGACATAGGAGTGAACATGCCTGGTGATGGTCAAAGGTAGAACGAGGTCGTCATGAACGCCGTCGCTGTCCAGTCACCGGCACGAACAGAGTTAGCGGCGCCTACCTCTTTGTTTGTAGATGGTACTGTACATACAATACAAAGGTTAGTACTACGTACGCTGGATACGTACGTAGGGTGTAGATAGACTACTCCAGAGTCCAGACCGGCCGGATGCAGAGGCAGCTAGTCCCAGGATGATTTATGGCTGCATCAGCGTGGACCGACGACGACGAACGCCTCGTATATGATTGCTGCCTGCATGTGTGGATGGATACATGGAGTACAATACAAAAATGTCACGAACGCCGCTGGCGAAGAACCAACGAACGTATGCGGCACTGTTCATTTTTCCTGTCCTGCTTGGAGCTGCAGGCTACTCGTTACTGCTAGCTTCCACGCAATGCCGGCAGGCGAGTCGCTGAGTACGTACGTAGGCGTGACACACTATGACGCCAGCTAGCTTCTAGGATGCTATGCTACCACGATGGTCCAGCCTGCCTGCCTTCATCTCGTTGCGTTGCCGTACGGTACTATACTCTGCCGGCTGCCAAACTATCCTCTGCTTCCAGTTCCAACACTCCATCTTATCTCCGCAAGGCTTTACGTATACAAGTCACAGCAACTATTCTGAAGCAAGAAGCGCTTTGTGTAACTTTGCACAAATCACATCAACACATGCATCATCGCCGAGTAATCAACAATGCCTTTTTATTTTGCGATCGAGATCAATAGATAACTCGTCTAGGGCTCTACTACGTATTGGTGCATAATAATATGCAGAGAGCCAGAGATCGAAACAAAATTCCCTTTTCTAAAATGCTGGTTTCTGATGAGGACCAGGGAACAGGAGAGGAACATTTTCCGTTCTGCTGACCAGGGAACAGGAGAGGAACATTTTCCGTTCTGCTGCGTCTTCAGACTTCAATTCTTGTGCACGTCCGGAGAAGGAAAGAGGCTCACGGGATTGGCCCACACTAATGTTTACGTTCCAGCCCGAACTCGGCCTGTTAAGGCCCGGTACTTGTCCCTTCTTCGTTATTTGGCCCAGCAAAGTTCCTCGGCACGACCTGTGTAGGCCCACCGCGCAACGCGCGAGATCTGCTTCGCTCGCCCAACCTCGCCCGCCCCCCATGCCGGCGGCGGCGAGGAGCCCGACCGTGGGGCCTCGGCGGCGCGCCCTCGTCCTCGCTCTCCTCCTGCTGCCCCTGCTGCTTCTGCTCCTCCTCCACCTTACCTCCTCGCCCTGGCCTCGGCCCCTCCCCGCGCCGCGCAAGCACTCCGGGTCCCAGGCCTGCGACTACTCCGCCGGCGAGTGGGTGCGCGACCCCCTCGCGGGCTCCTCGCTCCGCTACGACCACACCTGCAAGGAGATCTTCAAGGGCTGGAACTGCATCGCCAATGGCAAGGCCAACGCCCGCGACCTGCTCGGCTGGCGGTGGACGCCCGATGAGACCGGCTGCGAGCTCCCCCGCCTCGACCCGCGCCGGTTCCTGGAGCGCCACATGGACACCAGTATTGGTAACTTCTCGCCCTCGTTGTTTTCGAAAAATGCCTGAGAAAATTGACATGCGATGCGACTTGGTGGTCTGGTTGGGGATTGAAATAACCTTCAAACATGGGCAGATTGATATGCATCTGCTAGTCACTCATACATCTCATAAGTTAATTTGTGTAGGTGTAACATATTTTCCAATTTCCATCTTCTAGAGTTGCTATGTGATGCTATGGTTGCATGCTCCATTGTTTCCATGCTTCTGATTAGATTATTAGAATTTCCCAAAGATAGAAGCAAGGTTGATTCACAATTCCAAATTCTGAGGCAGTAAATATACTCAAATTTTCTGCCTGTCCTGAGGTCATATATTTAGAGTCTCTGAAATTTGCCTTGCTGTGCTTATGGTTGTCCTTATACCTTTATTGCAGGATTTGTGGGTGATTCATTGAACCGCAACATGTTTGCCTCATTAGTCTGCATGCTCAGGGGAGTCAGTGGTGAGGTTCGCAAATGGCGCCCTGCAGGGGCAGACCGCGGCTTCACCTTCCTGCGCTATAACCTCACCGTGGCATACCACAGGGCAAATCTCTTGGTACGCTACGGTAGGTAAGAAGTGTCGTTTCATTTGGATTAGCATAAAATGGTTATTTGGACATATGACCTACTTGTATCGTTGTTTATGCCCCAATTTTATTTCAGCTTTGCATATCTTGCTTTCAGTTTAGAACTCTTAGGTGTAACATGGAAGAACTGAAAATTTTGAAATATCTCCCTGTCGACCATTCTTGTTTCCTGGTTTAAGAAATATTGGGTTAATGTTAATAGAACTATGCTCTTATCAGTCATTATGTTTCTTTAATTTTTCCTATTTGATTCCTTCGATTTTTTTATGTGAATTAAATGCTGATTCAAAACTTTTTCCTTCATGGCAATACTGTTGCCCTTCTAATGGTCATTTTTTATTGAACCCCGTATCACTCATTTTGTAGGTGGTCAGCGAATCCAAATGGAGGCACTCTAGAATCTCTTGGATATAAGCAAGGCTACAGAGTTGATGTGGATATTCCTGATCAAACATGGGTAGAGGCATGTAGCTTCCATGATGTTCTTATTTTCAACACTGGGCATTGGTACGTGAATATCTAGTTATGAACAAATAAGCATTAAACCAGCGCTTCTACATCTTGATGTCAAACTAATGGGATTTTATGATTTAAGATCTTGGCATGATTAGTTGACAGATCAACAAGTGTGTTATTCTACAAACTAAGTACTGTAGTTCCATTGTTTCCCTTCAAAGTTCAAACTTGACAAAAGTGCACTGAACTACTTATTGTTCACAATATATGTTGGTAGCAAGTTAATACATCAGAAACCTATTATTGTATTGGTAGTTGCCATAAATAACTTCTGCCTGATGGAAGAGAACAGTGGCGGTCCGGCGGATCTAGGATTGAAATCCTGTGAGGCCAAGCCTTGTTGATTTTAAGCTAATTAACACTATCAACATTTATAATTGCTAAATTTATAGAGGGGTTGAATGTATTTTGGCAAAAGCTGTGGGCTAATGCCTGGATCTGCCACTGGAAGAGAATGTGATTCAGCTCACTGTATATCTTTCTGAGAGCATTTCAATTGTCTTGAATTTTCACCACAGCTATCATATTGGTTTTTGTCTTCTTGGATAAACTAGACTGAACATGATGATATATGATGAGGGGCTACCTACCACCTCGGCTACTCCCTGATTTCTTGAAATGTTTTCTCTTGCTCTGTATGTAATGCACATATACACTTTTACCACTGGCCTCATTTGTTTTGTTTTGTACTTAGGTGGTGGGCACCCTCGAAATTTGATCCAGTACGGTCGCCAATGCTGTTCTTTGAGAAGGGGAGACCGATTGTACCTCCTTTACTGCCACCTGCTGGACTGGATTTGGCTCTACAACACATGGTATGCCTAATTGCCTATAGCCTTGTTTCTTCATGTTTCTAAAAGTTCCAGTTTAGAGCGCCCTTACAGATATCTAATAACCATTTTATCCATGCCTGAAGCTCATATGTAACTGAACCTGATGTTCTCTTACTGTGCAATGGACTGGCATTTCTCTATGTGAAAAAAAGTACACTGCCATGGGATATGGATATTCTACTTCAACTAATTGACGGATTTTTGCCAGTTCTTGAAATATTCTTTACCATGTGAATTTGATCTCTGAATGGATTTTTGACATTTGTATCTCATAAAAAGAAGAAAATGCTACCTATGTATGTCTATCAGAGTGGCATTCAACTTATCGTTCCCATTCTCTGAAAATAAATAATTTCCATCAGGTAACGTTTGCGAACAAAGCAATGAGACCAAACACGGTGAAATTCTTCCGCACTCAATCTCCTAGACATTTCGAAGGTGGTGACTGGAATGAAGGTGGATCTTGCCAACGTAACCAGCCCTTGTCGTCAGAAGAGGTACTGATTTGATACTAAATATATGAAATGCTTAAATATCAAACTTTTCACCTCATGCAAGCTTCCTGTTTCTTCAATTTTTGTTCCAACATCATGCATAATATGCTGAGATGGATTTGGGGATGTGCTGAACGATTTCCTTGCTATGTTCCTGTGTTATCTGGTAGGACAATTGTAATATAAAAAATGAGAAAATGTTTATTGAAGATAATACGACTGCACGATGGTTGACTTATTAACTTAGTTCTAAGCTCAGTTGGGCATGTTACCATGTATCAAATTTTTTTTATCCCAATGGAATGAAATAAGAAACCATTATTCTTGTTGAACTTGGGACCTTGCGCTGCAGGGATCTGATTTTTTTCATGTTAACATGTCAGCCAAAATAAAATAATGCATCTTTTCATATTTTATCCACTGCGATCAGTTTTTGAACAGAAACAGAGCATTTCCATCATACACTAACTGGCAGATAACCTAATCTCAACTTAATGGATTTCATTAACATGTTCAATCCTTATTCAGTTTCTTAAGGTTACTGGATCTGAATGGCAAACTGTTTGATGATTTCTGCAAAAATCTGTTTTTTTTATTTTTTTAAATTAAACTAACATATTGAGGCAAATCTGTTCAGGTGGAAGAATTTTTCTCTTTGGACAATAACAGCACCAATGTAGAAGCACGCTTGGTAAACCAACACTTGATGAAGGCTCTTGAACAGTCAAGTTTCAGAGTTCTGGACATCACTCGCATGAGTGAATTCAGAGCTGATGCTCACCCTTCAACAACTGGTGGGAAAAAACACGATGATTGCATGCATTGGTGTTTGCCAGGACCAACGGACACATGGAACGATTTGCTAGCGTCCAGTCTTGAAGCAGTTGAGAGCTAGTCTGAGAAATAAAACTCAAGAGCTCACCTGAGAAATTATCCCCAACTTCATTCTTTTTTTTTCGGGATATGAGTATGAAGCATAAACCCACTGGTAGAATAGAGTTTTGCTGAAAGCTGTTTTTAGGGCGTTTGCCGCAGCTTGTTTCATATAGAGGGGAGCATTTTCCCCACTTGTATTCTTGACCCTGTATATTTTGACATCACTGTAGAGTTCCACTGATGCTATACGAATGCTATAATAGATCGAATCCATTTTGTTTGTTTGAAACTAGTAAGTCGCATGTATGGACCAACAGATCGATTGAGCATGTTTTTGGCTCAGACAACATTATTGGCATTTCATTCACTGCAAATTTGAATTGAATTCATGTGTCCCGGCGAAATACCTCTCGCCCAAAATACCACCTCTTCAGGTGAGACCAGCACCAGTGTCTACCCTGAATTAATATTCTGCTACCATGCTGTGTGTGTGCAGGAGTCAATAGGAAATTGCAATGTGCCTTTGACCTTGTGTGTAGCAGCAGCATGGGAGTTGCTGACACTAACAGAAGTCAGGGCCTCATTATCGATCTGCAACTGCAATGGACACGCTTCCTTTTCAAATAAATGCCGACAACAATTGAAGAATACAATTGGATTGCTCCAACAACCACCACCACCACCTACGTGCAATCCATCTATGTATCGTCGATCAAAATGGATGTTGTGTTGCTCCTCACGTCGTTGTAAGCTGCTAGGAGTACGTGCCTGCATGTACGGGGAGCTAGCTAGCTGCTGTACCAGTAGTATAAAAGTATGCGGCCGCAATGGAACCCCAGGTCAATGCCATCCATCACGAGCTAGAACTAGAAGCCTCAGGTCCACCCTCCGTCGATCGATCGACAGAGCAAGATGAGGACGCCGCGGGCTGTCTCGTTCCTCGCCCTCTCCGGGCTCCTACTCCTGCTCGCCGTCTCGGTGGCCGCGACCGGCTACGGCGGCGACGGCGCTAATTCGCCTGGGGGGAATGGCTATGCTGGCGGACACGACGCTGCAGCGGGTTCCAAAGGTTACGGCAGCGGCGGCGCTTCACCTGGGGAGAAGGGCTATGCTGGCGGCGGCGGTCAGGAAGGCAGCTACAAGGTGCCGGCGTACCAGGAGTCCGTGGCCGGCCTTGACGAGAGGTACTACGAGAAGTCGTGCCCAAAAATGGAGGAAATCGTCGGGACGGCTGTGATGAAGGCCGTGAAAGCCGACGAGACCCTCGCCGCCAGCATCATCCGCCTCTTCTTCCACGACTTTGCCGTCGAGGTACGTATCTTTCGTTCGTCATCAGCTTCACTAAGCTACTTTGTCGTCGGTGAATCGAATTGACATGGTGGAGCTTGTGGTGGTTGCCGGCGGCCGGTACGTGCAGGGCGTGGACGGGTCGGTCCTGATAGACGTGCCCGGTCAGAGCGAGAAGTACGCGCAGGCGAGCAGGACGCTGCGCGGGTTCGAGCTGATCGAGGAGATCAAGAAGGAGCTGGAGGCCAAGTGCCACGCCACCGTCTCCTGCGCCGACATCCTCACCGCCGCCGCCCGCGACGCCGCTGCCTCGCGCGCGGTCGGGGCGCCCTACTGGTCGCTCAAGTACGGGCGCAAGGACCGGAAGGGGTACTTCAGCGCCGGCACGGCCGACCGCGACGTCCCCATGGGCGGCCAGAGCGTCACCCAGCTCATCGCCTTCTTCGAGAAGAACGGGCTCAACGTCCAAGACCTCGTCGCCCTCTCCGGTGAGCTCATCTGTCGATTTGGTTGGCCAATGGCCACTGCCGCACGCATCGATCGACGACGTCGACCGGGACCGGCACATAACCAACACACATGCATGCTGACATGCAGGAGCTCACACGATCGGGCGCGCGACGTGCGGCGCAGTGAGGCCGGGGCTGTTGGGCCGCCTGAAGGCAGGCACGCTGGACCGGCAGTACGGCGACTTCCTGCAGCGCAAGTGCGGCGCCGGCGGCGACGCGGAGTACGTGGAGCTGGACGGCGAGACGCCCACGGCGTTCGACAACCAGTACTACAAGAACCTGCTGCACGGGAAGGGGCTGCTGGACACGGACCAGAAGCTGCTCGCGGACTCCCGGACGGGCGGGTTCGTCAGGTCCTACGCCGACCAGAAGCCCCAGGCCTTCGTCGGCCAGTTCGCCCACTCCATGCGCCGCCTCGGCGAGGTCCAGGTGCTCACCGGAAACGAGGGCGAGGTCCGCCGCAAGTGCTCCGCCGTCAACTACTAATCAATCACCATACAACCGAGCTAGGAGATGCATCATGCGTGCACACGCCTACTATTCGGGGAGGCCAACCATCTCGAGTTTCTATTTTGCTAATGTTTCTTTTTGTAAAATGTGCTGCGTATTTCATTCGTTCAGTGATCTACACGTACTGGTACTGGTACATACATACATATATTAGCCATGAGTGTCTTGGAGCCATGCATGTCCGTACGTCCATTTCAAGGGCTGCAATCAAACATTTTGAACCATATATATACTTTGTGATACCATCTCAGTGTCGTCAATGTGAGATGATGGGGTTGTTGAGCAAGAAGAAGAGTTTTCACGGGGCTAATAATATTGATTTTCCAGCCAGTATTATTGTTTATGTGACGAAATGAAACGCACGGATTTCTCAGAGAAGCAACGGAAAAGGCCCCCAACAAACTACAAACGGGCCTCCATTGTGTATCCTGAAAAAGAAAAGAAGATAACGGAGCGGGCTAAATTAAAATGTCAATCAGAAGAGCCCGTGTACCACTAGGACATCAAACATGCCAGGAGGGCCTCGTCCTAGCATGGCCCATCAAGTTGTGTTCAGGGAAGCAGTTAGGGGGCTTGCAAGAGAATTCGTCAGTGCGTGAGCACTGAGCCGTGCAGCTTGCAGGCTTGCAGCCCTTGATGACCAGTAGACTACAGCAGC
The DNA here is from genome assembly GCA_038087645.1 of Saccharum hybrid cultivar R570. Taxonomy (NCBI): domain Eukaryota; kingdom Viridiplantae; phylum Streptophyta; class Magnoliopsida; order Poales; family Poaceae; genus Saccharum; species Saccharum hybrid cultivar. The sequence goes on from JAQSUU010000402.1 coordinate 15,842,433, forward strand.
ATAGGCGGCAATTTGTTGATGTGGGTCTACGCCAGCTAGCTAGGCATCTGTGATCTCTCTGTCAGGTCGGATCGGCATAGTATTATCCCTCAAAAAAAAGAGAAGAACAAATAGCTAACAGTAGAGAGAGAGAGAGTAGATAACAATGTACTAGGAGTATTAATTAATGGTGCGGAGAATGGCCCATGCATCCATTATTATGTCTACCCTAGGCCCTAGCACTAGCAGGGAACTGTGGCTGGTAAATGGAAGCAGGGCAGCGCATGGCTGGATTATCCAGATGGAGTTTTAGCTAGCTAGCTAAGTATTATAGTCGACCATGTATCAAACAGAGCCTTAAACTAGTCATTTACTAGATAAAGTTGGACGGAAACACGGTGAATGAGCGATTCGTCTGGCTCCCCAGAGGCAAAAGCAACCCGGCTGCCGGGCGTAGGGAGGCACGCGGCGTGCCGGCAGGGGGGCCCCGAGCGCGGAGGTCCGTGGGCTGCGGCACGCCAGAAAAGGAAGGGACCCAAACCGCTGCCACCCCAAACCGCCGCCACCATGCATCTTTCCTTTCCGCTCTATCCACCGGGGGGCAGCGGCGAACGTGGGTTATGGTTGATCGCTGGCCCAGAAACGAATGCTACATGCGTTTTGCTCGTCATCATCATCATCGTCTCCTGCCTTTTTATTACGAAATGATTCGATGCTGGAGAAGAGATATCGATTGCCCCTTTGTTTGTTTATTATGTTTAGAGAAACAATATGTGGAAATGTCGATTACCTTACCTAGTATAAGTTGGTTGGTGGATTTTTGGATAATAAGGGGCCCATGAGGGCCCAGTGACATGTTGCTGGGCTTTTTTCCTTTAACATAAAACCGGAGAGCAAAACCGGGCCAGCCGGGAGTCCAGCAATATCAATTGATTGGGTCTCTATCTCTGTCTCTACACCTAAAAAATCAAGATACTAAAAACGTATATTGTCCGGTCCCAGAGACTAAACAAACCTGGCCACGTTCCGCACCAGAAATCCAAAGTCCGCAGGCCTTCGCGCAAAGACTACAAAAAAAAAAAAACCTAGGCCCTGTTTAGTTGTCATGCAAACCCAAAATATTTCCTCTTTCACCCATCACATCGAATCTTTAAACGTATGCATGGAGTATTAAATTTAGGTAAAAACAATAACTAATTACATAGTTTGTCTGTAAAGTTCGAGATGAATCTTTTGAGTCTAATTAATCTATAGTTGAATAAATTTTACCAAATAACAACGAAAAAGTGCTACAGTAACTTTTCACCCCAACTTTCCCAACTAAACACAGCCCTAACATACTATCTGACAAAATATCCCGGTAAAAAAACTGCAGTCGAACAGGACCAGGACCGGAAAAAAATATCTCGGCAAAAAAACAGGATGGACTGGGCGGAAAAATCGCTGGTAAAAAAAATGGGCGGCAACAAAATCCGACTTGATCTTCACCAGGCTAACAGCTAGGCTCAATACGATATATATATATAACACTACTACAACGATAAAATCACTAATTAAAATTCATTGCTAAATTAGGAAGGCCTAGCCCAATAAAAAATGAACGTATCAATTGTTACAGTATGAAAATGGTCTTAAAAAAGTAACAGCTATAAGGCCGCAGATCTCATCAATCTTTATAATTTTATATAAATTATATTTTTAAGCTCAAGTAAAAAAGTTATGTTTTTTTTTCAAATATACTACATGGAGAAGAAATATCTTGTTATTTTTTATGAATCACGGTACATGCGCTCATACATGTTCGTACACTCATCTCCTACGACGAAAGCACACGCGTTCTAACTCTATGAGCACCTCCACAAACGGTGGATCCCTATTTACATGTCTGCATATGATACGAATCATCCTTTAGTCGGAGCTCATGTGTCTGTTTCATACACACGGTCCGCTACGAATACCGGATCCACGTGTCTGGGTCCGATAAAAAAATTTCAAAGCTCACGCATCCGCTTCTGAATACTGAGATTTAGCACAAACAAGATGAACCCGGTGCAACGCACATGCATGTATCTAGTATATATAATATATATAGTTGTCTGTGTTTTATGCAAGCTTTGTAGTAATGTACTGTTCATGCATGTTTTCTATAGACAGTATATGCGGTGATAGATGCAGAACTAACTGATGAGTATAGATCCAAAAATAAGACTAATCTTCTCAGAATATATGTAAGAGCAAAAGCAAACACAGAGAAGACGGCAAAGATCATGTGATGAACCTGAACCTTCTCTTCCTCCGGACAATAATAGTATAGTGCCACGCTACAACTGATTTGAGAGATACCGGTGTTTGGTTCCCACAACTATGGCCTGTTCATCCGGCTTATAATCCGTACTTTTCAGTCGAAACAGTATTTTTCTCTCACAACAAATCAGTCAACAGTGTTTTTCAGCCGGCTTATCAGCACAGCCGAACGGAGCCGGTCCCTATCACATCGAATGTTTGGACACATATATAGAGTATTAAATATAGATTAAAAAAATAACTAATTACATAGATTGTGACTAATTTGCGAGATGAATTTTTAAGTCTAATTAGTCTATGATTTGATACTGTGATGCCACAGTAAACATACGCTAATGATGAATTAATTAGACTTAATAAATTTATCTCGCGGTTTATTAATGGAATCTATAATTTGTTTTTTTATTAGTATCAAACATCCTATACAACACCACATGTAACGTCAACTAAACTTTATTCCCTGCATCTAACTACCGTGATGGATCACACTACGCATGTTTCCGGAAGATAGCATCTGTCCGTTGGCCGCGGTCTACACGATTTTCTTCCCCTTCCGAACACTCTACCTACTCCGATCCCTGCATTCACGTCACTGCGTCACCAGTTACCAATCCAAGCAGGCATTAAACAGCATTCCGCGTTCGAGCCTGTAAACGTTTATTGGTTTCCAATACATACAATCAAACTACATAGCACACAAAATTCCACTCTATTCTTTCTGCAGATGTGTGCTACGTGGTCTGACATCTAATTGGGCCAAGTCTTCTACTCTTTTTTAGTAAAAAGGTAACACAAAGTCAAAGGGCACATATCAAAGGTATTTTTTCTGTTCAAGATTTTGGCTAGTACTAACCAAAACAAAGCCTCAATCATGTTGGCAGGCTAATCTTGATTCAATCGGTCTTTGCTTCCATTCCCATTTATTACATATCTGATGTCCTTTTTTCTCAAAGAAATTCCTTGCAAAGATCCCAACTATTATTAGGACTTTCCGGTGGCATGGAGTACTGGATGATCGGCAAAAAAAAGCCTTCAACGACGTATCTTGGGATGGGATGCCAATTGCAAGCCCAAAAAAGGAGGGCTTGGCATTAGAGACCTCGAGCTTAGTACTATCCAACCGCTTCATTTTGGACTACCGTAACTTACACTCCTAAATCTACCTTTTGGGCTTCTATTCTTGCTATCAGAAACCATTTAGAGGAAAATGTCACAATTTAGTTTATAAATGGAGACACCTGTATATGGAATCAACCTTGGTGCACCTTTTTGAAGGATCTGCACAATCGCTTAAATTTGGAACAAATTGCACCAAATCCTTAACATGGTTTCTAATTTATGGCAACCTAACACAAAAATTTGGGATACAGAAAAAATTACAACTCTCTTTGGTCCACAATCTATAGAGACTTGGAGACTCTTGTGCTGGTTCAGGCAATTGCAAGTGACCAACCAAACATTCTTTGCTGGAAATTGACCCATGATGGTCTCTGCACATCCAAGAGCGTTTACAAAATGTTGGCAATAGAGAAGGCACTGACTGCACTATCTACAAATATTCCATCTCAGGTTATACAAATTCTTAGAAAGGTGTGGTATGATAAAACTATGCAACCTAGAGTTAAGACTTTTGCTTGGCGGTTGTTGCGCCTCGTTTTAGGCACTGCTAGCCGAATTCACAAGATAATTCTGAGCATAGTAGAAACTTGCCCGTGTTGAGGTTTAATAGAAAATGATGCTCACTTGTTTTTTGAGTGCAGCTTTGCAAGAGCCGTTTGGTTTGCCTCCTCTGTAGGCCTAAGAACTCATGCTCTTCCTTCCTCAGGTCGGGGAGTAGATTTGGAGGTTGCCACCTTGATGCAGCAAGCTCCAAACCAAGCAACGGTGAACTAATTTTTCTCAATTATGTTGTGGATTTGGAAATCTTGAAATGATCATAGGTTCAAACGATAGAATTGATCACCTATGAAAGTGTTGCATGAAGCAAAACCATTGAATTGGTTTACAATTTGTCAACGGAGATTGAACATTGTGGCCCTCCGCTCCATCTTCCAATACAAAGCCAACAATAACAGGCCCCAAGGTGTGCATTGCAGAAATCAAAACATGCAGTTCTCCATGGTGTGATTGGACTTAAGATGGATCTGGCAAGGACCCTTCCAAGCTTTGTTTTAATCCTCTTGATAGTCACGGCAACCAGCAGGTTTCTTGACTGCGTTGACCTCATGGTCGTCTTCGCGGGGACGCTTGCCTCTGTAATCACCACGATTATCGGGCCACCGATCACTATTATCTCAGCGGTCGCGATTGTTGTTGTTGTGCCGGTCGCGACGTTCGCGGTTGTTGTTCCGACCACGGTCATCGGATTTATCGTCCCGGCACGGTGGGTGCTCGGGGTGAGATGACCCACCCACGTCTTCCTTAATGATCTTCTCGGCGTCATCGGTGTCCGCGTAGTTCTTGGCAGTAGCGAGGAGCTCGGAGACCGTAGATGGCCGTTTCTGAAGCAGCTTGCTTCTGAGGGCGTCGTGGTGGTGAAGGCCTTTGATGAAGGCCGAGACTGCCTCGTCATGAGTAATTCTTGGGATCTTGAGATGCATATCCGAGAAACGTCAGATGTAATCGCGCAGCGGCTCACCTGCTCGGTCACGTATGTGCTCGAGGTCGTACTTGTTGCTCGGCTGGTCACATATGGCGATGAAATTGTCGATGAAGGCTTGTCGAAGGTCCGACCAGGTAACGAACTGGTTCTCCGGGAGGCTGAGAAGCCATTGATGACCTGCCTGATCAAGAACAACTGGAAGATAGTTAGCCATTACATGCTCATCACCTGCGGCGGACCGGACGGTGATCTCATAGAGCGTGACCTAGTTTTTGGGGTTCTCCTTGCCGTCATATTTCCTGAGCTTCTCAAGCTTAAAATTCTTTGGCCAGATGACTTGTCAGAGATGAGAAGTAAACTGTTTGAGACCCGGGGGGCCATGTTCGGTGTCATACTAGATGCGGCGCACGTTCTCGTGGGCCTGGCGGTCATTAGCACGACTAGTGATGTGACTGCAGGCGTCGCGAGGAGAAAGACAGTGACGGAGATCGCGAGGAGGGTTCTGATCGACCTCCTGATCTCAATTGCTGCGACGATTGCGGTTGTTGTCACGACGACCTCGACCACCTTCTTGTCCGCCCTCGTCACCGCCGCCACCGCCGTCATCCCAGCCGCCGCCATCGCCACCACCGCATGGGGGATTGGGTGCTCTTTGATCATCGCGATGTTGGCGACTTGGATGCTCTGAAGCGCGGGAACGACGGCTCCGACTAGATACGATGGACGTGCTTGTAGCAGCTCGGGCTCGCTGAGCGAGCTCGATGGTTTGGCCCATAGCAGCGGTTAGATATGCTTTGATGTCTTCGCAAACTGCTTGGTTTTCTGGCGTGTCTGGTAATCGGTCCAGGTTGGCCATGGCGACGGCCACGTTGGCACTTGGGGTCCTGAAAACTTGCCTATCACCTACTCTGTCGAAAGCGTTACCCAGATCTCGAGGTCGGGGTCCCTTGCGACGTGCTTCTTCTTCTTCGGCCTCGTGCCAACGGCGTTCGGCGCGGTCGGCGTTACGCTATTCGTGAAGTTACCATTGCTCGTCAGTTTCTCCCATGACTGCGGGCTCATCATTGCTGACGTTGAGCACCATTTCGCCACGTCTTGGCGGGAACCTTGGGATCGGAGAGAAACCCGTAGGGTACGGTAGTGGGTCCAGATCATATTCGTCGTCGTCGGTGTGAACAGATCGTGTAGATCTAGTGTTGGAGTCGCCATCTTCGGGCAGTGTATGAACCGAACCTTCATGATACTCCCGAATACTGACCATGTTGACGGCGTTCCCTGGTGGTGGTCGAAGTATATCCAGGAAGTACAAATCTGAAGCATGGTCTCGCTCTGTGGGACCCATGAACAGATGAGGTGTACGATACACATACTCGGAAGCAGCGTTTTCTAGGCCATATGGGAAGGCCTGGCAGTCCTCCATCAGGAGCCTGAGGCCGGGTGTAGGAACCGGGCGAAGGCGTACTGTACGTCCTTTAGGAGTAGCGGTGACCACTAGATCTGTATCAAACCGTGTTGGACGATGAGCCCGAACTGGTCGGGTAGATCTGTTGTGGTAAAGAGGTACCTGCTTGGTAGATTGATTTTGAATTGAATCTACTAAAGTTAGGGTTTGAGAGAGCTTGTGGCCGACTTGGTCGATAGCTTCGGTTAGGTCGGTGTTGTCAATCGTCCTTCCTTTGTAGCGGGAAAGTGGTCGATGAGTTGTCGGCGTGGTCGGAGCCATTACTGGGGTGGTCGGAGCCGTAGCCAGCGTGGTCGGAGCCATAGTCGATGAAGACGTGGTCGACGCAGATCGGATCTGCGCCTCCTCCGTGGCAGTGACGGTGAAGCTGTTGACGCCGGTGGTCTAGGTGATCTGGCTGACGGTGAACGTGAGACTGTCCGCCACGGCCACGGAGTCGGGGATGATGACCATCTTGCTCGCCTGGGAAGCTGTACGCACACCCCCTACCTGGCGTGCCATTGTCGACGAAACCTGATCGACAGTCTACCAAGGGGTATGCCCAAGGTAGTGATTTGTCGGTAGACAGGTACGTAAGCTACGAACTAGATGGTGACGCAAGACACAATAAGATTTTATCCAGATTCGGCTGTCGTGAGGGCGTAACACCTACGTCCTACGTCTGATTTGTATTTCTGTGTATAATGAGATGTGTCTTGAGGGGGTACCCTGTCCGCCTTATATAGTACAGGGGTAGGGTTACAGATCTGAAAACTAATCATGCTCGGTTACAATTGCCATAGCTGGCTGGATACGGATTCCTATTCTAACCGACCAGGAACTTAATTGATCTCCAAGTTTGCTTTCCATGCATGGGAAACCGAGCAGATCAACTGGGCCACGCGTTGTCTTATGATGGGCCGGGCCCACCGGTCTGGGCCAGCCCAAGTCTAGCCATAGGGGTATAGAGGTTAATACCCCCCACAAATATCACCCAAACTGGGATTAGAATCTTCATCCTCACTTGTAATTGTGTGAAGTGGCGGCAGCGCGAGCAAGTGCGAGCTCCCACCCACGACGTGCTCGGGATCTCCGGTTGCTGATGGAAATCATGATCGCCTCCCCAACGAAGTCTCGCATGATTTCCAATTGAGTTGTTGCACGTGAAGACCCAGTTTCTGACATAAACACTAATACAGATTGACCTATCACCAACGCCTCTATCACCACCGGTATCATTAAAATCGTTGGTGATGCTGTTGGTAATGAGAGTATCACCACTGGTTGTAAAAAGCATCTGAATTGATAACTATCACCGCTGCTTCATCTTACCAACCGACGGTGATAGTACATGACCACAGCCGGTTTGCACCACCAACCGACGGTGATGATGTGCTCATCATCACTGCCATCTCGCCATATGAACCGACAGTGAAGACGTTTTTCACCGCTAGTTTGTTGTATGATACGACGGTGATAACTATGTTGTAGCATAATAAAATTCATAACTTTGTAGTTGATGAATTTTCCATTTAAAACCATTTACAGTCCTAGAATTCTGTTTGAATCGCTCAAATTTTGAAATTCAATTTTTTCAAATTGTACAGGCAACCCTAGATGGAAAAATGACCAAAACCAAAGTTATAGATCTTGATGAGATCTACAACTTTGTAGTTGACAACTATTTCATTAGAAATCATTTATAGTCTCAAATCTATATCTGGAGTTTTAAAATTTTAAAAATCCAAAATTTTCAGACAACCTCGGATGGAAAATCGACCAAAACCAAAGTTGTAGATCTCGATGACAACAACAACTCTGTAGTTGATGAGTTTTTCATTTGAAATTATTTGAGGTCCCAAAAGTCTGACTGAAGTTTTGACGTTTTGAAATTCAAATTTGTCAAATGATCTTGGATGACGAAACAACCAAAATCAAAGTTGTAGATCTCGATTAGAACAATAAATTTATAGTTTATTGCAGCAAAATTTGCTGATGCTTATGCTAAAATTTTGTGAGAGGAAAATGTTGTTTGTTCGCTGAAAAATACTGCTGAAGTAGTGCAGCAGAACATGACCTATGACTTTTTCATCTGAAGCCATTTAGGGTCCTAAATATTCTTTTTAAATCCTAAAAAGTGAATTCTAGGAGAATTCATATGCTATATAGACATAAATGACTTAGGGGTGAAATGGTTAGAGCAGAGTAGTTAGAGGAGCTATGCATAAGGACAAGGTATAAGTTCGAATCCAAGTCCCGCGTAGCATGTGGATTTTCGCGTGAAAAATCGTGTGACTTTTGACTTGCGACGAAACAGAAAATCTTGCTATTTTTTTGTCCGTTTTTGGGATTTCTGAAAATTCAACTCACCGTCGGCCAGTAATACGAACCAATTGTGATAAGCTATTATCATCGCCGGTCACAAAACCCGACTGTGATAAGAATGTCATCACCAACAACATCTCACTGCCGAGACCGAAAAGCGTTTGTGATGGGCTTTACGAACCGCTTGTGATACGTCTGAATGTAGTAGTGAAACAATTTCTACGTTTTTTGTGCGCTCTCTTTCTTCTCATTAAATTGCTTGTCACATCGGTAAAATTTCTACATGGTAAAGTAATTAATAGGGATAGAAACTATGCTGGTTTCCGCATTGGAAGTGTCCTAGTAAGAGTTTCATGTCCTAGTTTTTAACACATTCTTATTTTAAAAGCAGTGTAGAATAGTTTTATCCCCATAAAATTTTTTCTACTCCTATAAATCTTTTATCATCTTATAGTGTCGTGTCAGCGTATTTAATGCATACGACTATCTTATAAAACCTCCGTTGAAATTAGCCTTAGCCCCTCTTGTTTTCTAAAAGGAAAAAAAATCCCATTCCCTGGTTGAGCATGAGTATGCGCAGCTATACGAGCTCCAGTCAAGTTTGTGTTTGGTTGGACCGACCAGTCAACTATACTCAACTTGACAGACGACATTGGTAGCTAACCTTCGAAGCCCAGCTCGATCATCATCAGCTTCCACAGTAGCATCGCTAGCTAGATCCAAAAAACGAGCAAAATTCTCTACAGAGAGCGAAACCGAACACAAAGAAAACGGCAAAAGGAGGCCATGTGACGAAGCTTCTCTTCCGGTCAATGCCACACGCTACGTACTGGTTTCTGAGTTACGCGGCTGTGATGGATAGGTCAAATCAAATTAAATATGTCTGTGGAAAGATAGCCCTATATCATTGTTTCATTGAGCCCCAGGGCTTGTTTAGATTGAAAAAAAAAATAAACCCGATGAATAGTATCACTTTCGTCTTATTTGACAAATATTATCCAATCGTGGACCAACTAGACTCAAAAGATTCATCTCGTGATTTCCAACTAAACTGTGTAATTAATTATTTTTTTACCTACATTTAATACTCCATGCAAGCGGTTAAAAATTGATGTGACAGAGAGAGTGAAAAAATTTGGAATTTGGATGGCATCTAAACAAGCCCCCAATGTTTTTTCTTCCTTCCGTTTGGAATACTCTATACCAGGCATTCATGCGTCTGTCGTGAAGCAGCCAATAAATATTCTCTTGAGCCCATTGCATGGTTGCCGGACCGCAAGCTGAGGCGGCCGACGGCACGGCAACGGGCCATGTTCAGGCAATAACTGAGCCCAGCGCTGAGGACAAGCCCATGCCGAGGAGGCCACCAAGCGACTGGCTAGGTTCACCAAAGAGGTCCAAGTAACGAGGCTGTCACCTCTCATCAACACTCCGCCCAAGCAGAAGCCGGCGCCAAAGCGGACCTTGCCCCTCAGGAGCAGGCGAATTGCTGCTTAGCAAATGGATCACATCCTGACGTCCAAACGCGCTGAAGTTTTGCCCACGAAGAAGATGGGGTTCATGGCACCTTTAGCGCCGAGTTCCTTGGCGGTCAAGCGCTCGTACGACTCCTACTTCAAGGGCAACCTTTTGGCAGTAGACATCGAGGCTCTCGATGAGTTGTTCCCAGCATCCAGGGCGATGACTAGTGGAGTAGCTCGCTGGTCTTCGGCCATGGCACCATAGCCCTGCATGTAGCTTAGGTTGATCCAATGGATCCCATGGATGTCATAGCCAAAATTTAGCCCCTGGAGATATCAGTTGGGCCGAGAACGGCCTCTTTTGTATTTTTAAAACTTCTATCTCTTAATATAATGATACGCAATGCTCTTGCGTATTCGAGAAAAAAAATTTTGTTGAACCTTCTAAACTCTTTTTTTCTCAAAAAAAAAAAAATCCATACATGCAGTCTATCAAGTCTGTTTTAATAGCCTTTTGACTAGCTATATTATACATTTGTGCATTTATGCGACAAGCCAACAATCATGTGTTAAAAAGTTTTACCAGTAGCACATAGTACATCGAGAATATATAAATAATAAGGAGAAAAAAGAGTAGCTAATAAGTAGCTACTAAAAATTAGTTGAGATTATTATGTTTGAATTCTTATCTCATAAACCAGCTAATGTCTTACCTACCACACACCTAACAATAGCTAATACTCCCTCCATCCTTAAATAAATTAATTCTTAGAGTTATTTTAGGTCAATCTTCTTAACATTTGATCGAATTCTATACAAAAAAAAACACACTAAGACTTATGAATATGTTCATTTGTGTCACTAATATTTGTATTTATTCTTAAGTTTAACAAATATAAAAAAGATAGATTTAAGATAATCATAAGAATTGATTTATTTAGAGACACGGGAGTAACTGGATCGATCGATCCAAATGGAAACTAAGTATATCACTATATATACCTTTTATTTTGGAAGGAAGGTTTCAGCGACCGTACGTTATGGATAGGTGCAAAAATTCAAAGAAAACATTCGCCATGACTCTGGACTCACCCATACGCAACCGCGATGTGCATGATGCACGAATTGGACACACGCATGCCCGCAGAGCTTCACGATGTCGGCATGTCGCCACGTAGAAAACAACGACCTGGCGCCGTACGTCCGCCATGTGCGCGTGGCCTCATACTTAGGCTATCCGCACTCATGGACCTCTATATTCATCCTCTATACGTCCTAGTCAACAAGATTCTCCCCTCTATACTTAATTCTCCCGCACTCATCCATCCTCTGTATCATCCTCTATCCACTCTATCCACTGTGGAACCAACTTGTCACTTTATCTAAATATATCCATGTGTGATCTAGTTTTAAAGGATTTATTAAGACAAATTTAATGGTGCAATCGAAATTTAATTTGAATTTTTGGTTTGTGAGTTATAGCATTTTTTTCTTTGTTTAGCTAGTGGGGCCCGCCACTGCCCACTATAGAGTAAGCACTGTACTACTCTTCTAAATATAGAGTGAGAGAAATAATAGAATATCGTTTTAGAGTATCCAGTGCGACAGTTTTTACTCTATATTCATACTCTAAAGTTTCAGAATATCCTTTAGAATACCCACTGCGAACAGTCTTACGTCGGTACGTGTAGCTGCCATGCCATAGCAAGCTTGGCAGATGGGCTACCGACCAATCGAACTGCCACGTCGATCTCCTAAGCTGCTAACGCTATACGCACGATGCAATGTGATGTGACGAAACCTATCTTGGTTGCTGGTCGTGAAGCATCAAGATCAATTATTCATCGGTGGGCGTGTGACAACGCATGCAGGCTGCGGAGGTTTCTCTTTGATTTTATTTGATTTGATACAGGCGTGCATGCATGCAAGGGCGGTGGCAACGACAACTTAACCATCAGGGTACGTTTCACTTTCACCTGCTCGATTAAGAACCGACACGAATTCTCGTTTGATGAGGACAGAGGACTCCGAGGGAGAACTGTGAAGTGATCGCTCCGTAGGAGTACTGTACGTCTGTACTAATATTCATCCTGCATTGTACTAATATTCGTCGGGCATCGGTTGCTTCTAATCGAAATAAAGGTCGCATTTCCCCCCCTGTCCCCCGGTGATTAGGAGTTTACTGCCACATCGTTTTCAAATTTACCAAAAAAACAAAACAAAACAAAAACGATCGAAATATCAAACAATATGAATTCGAACGAGTTAAATATAAAGTTGAAGAAGAGATAGAATAAGATTTATCCCAACCATTTTCGACGCTACCTATATAGTTTGTAAGAAACATCTCATTTTTCTGTTACATTAATTGAGTTATGAAAGTGTCTTTTTTTTTAAATTAGTTATAGGTGGAGGTAGAGGCTAGGTAGTAAAGTAATATAAAATTTCGTCAGCGGACTGCTGAAGGTGAAAGATGATAACAAAGAAAAATGGCTATCTAGGCCGTTGCATATATTTATCCTACAGCAGTCAACAAATTCAACTGACAGAAAAAAGCAGAACATCAGTCGCTTGTTTAGAGGGACCCTTAATCTTGTGTCTCCCTATTCCACCCAAACTAACTTTTCCTCACCCAAACTAATAAATTAATATACAGGGCATGGAAAAAAAGTTACTAGCTAGCGCTGTCTTTGTTCTCGAGTAGTGCCTGCATGATTAATTAACAATGATGCATCATCGCCGATTCAGTTTTGTTCTGTAAACACACATCTGTTACATTTGAGGGAAAAAAAATGCTTGACGGCAACGTTTATTTCCTAAGAACGTGCTAATTAATGATGAGGCTAGCCACATACAGTACATACCGCTTTATTAGATTTCTTCAATTCAATTCGTTCTGAAAGGCTCATTCACTTTAAATAGAATCACTACAGTAATACTATATAGTATATATAATATAAGTATCTGCCCTTTTGTTTACAATAGGACTATATAAATAAACACAACCCTAGCTGCGCGCAAAAGATGGGGCAGGATTCGAACAATATCATGATGCTTGTGATGGTCTCGTGGATCTTGACTAGAAAGTGCATGGGCCCGAGGAAAAGACAGATTAGTTGGCCGTTCGATCGATCGCGAGGAGTGTTCCTGCCTGAATTATATTAAAGCTAAGCTAGCTAGCTAGGAAATTTAGTCCTAGATTCTACTCCCATCCGTGGTCTTTTCAATTAGCACGCAGGCTATATGCATCCAAGCTGGAGCGCTAGCTACTGTCAGGGGCTGTAAAGTTTTTGAGTAATGTAGCACATGTGTAACTATAGTAATTAATGTCTAATTATATATTAATTAGATTTAAAAGATTTATCTTGTAAAATACATACAAACTGTATAATTAATTATTTTTTATTTATATTTAATCCTTTATGTATGTCTTCAAACGTTTGGACGAGGTGTAAATTTTTTGGGTAGCTAGCGAGGCAGGCCCGCCAATGCCGCCATAGACACAGTTCGCGTACTACAGGCAAGGGAAAGGAGGATAGCCGGAAACGGAGCGAGCCTCTGCCTGTGTAGCGGGGACGGACGGACGGACCCCGTTGGCCGTACGCGGAAAAGGCTACGCAGATTGCATGCATGCATCGGCAACCGCGCGCGAGGCGGGTTAATTAGCCTGGATCCATGCACGATTCTGTGCTGTGGATCCCGGTCTCCCCTGCCTGGCTGGGTCGTTTTGATGCCGTGCGCCATCGACGGCCGGCGGGCGTAATGCCCGGTCGATTGGTGGCGTGGCGTGTCCGATCCATCTCTACGTACGTACGTACGTGCGCAGAACGTACTCTGGATCGGGCATACTGTGTAGTGTGTACCGTGCGTGCACGTAGCAGGCAGCTAGTAATCGGTAGCGTAGAGTTTTGTGTTATTGTTGCCTTGTTGCATGGTGGTAGTACGTACTCCGAGGACACAGTCATCACCCAGTCAACCAAACCACGTGTTCAATAAAACTAAACTTGAGGCTGAAGCTACTAAAGGCTCGAGTCTTTCTATATATACACGATCTTTGGACTAGTACGTACAACGGTTAGTCGTCGTAAATCGTACTCTAACTACTAGCAAGTGTACTTTTTTTTTTACGAAGGATCGAATTGGCAAGTGTACTATGTATTCACTGAGAATGGAGCACCGGACAACATGAACACTAGCGCGTTACATGGCTCGAACTTGAACAGTTGAACTTGCATGCTTACATGAGATATTATCGCACTACATAAAAATCCCCCCCCCCCCCCCCGTACTACTCCTTTGTTGTTCGTTTAATCCCGGATCCAACCCTTTACAATCTACCCAAACATATTCAGATTGGAGATTAACCGAACAAGTGCTAAATGTGTGTGTACATGCATCCAAGCATACAACAAGATGCAGATACGATAGGTAAACAAAAAAGGAAAACTCTGTGCACGAGTTTAATTTGAAGCAGTGGGGCGCCGCGGCATTTAACTTGCATCTCGTGTGAACGCCACCCCCGCGTCCATGTAAACCTGCCTCCATCGTTACGCTCCAATTTCAATTTGGAAACATGCATGCGCCCTTTGTCGGTTTGAAAATCGAATTTTTCGTGGCTCCAATATACTGTACGGAGTAGCTAGCTCTCTTGGGTTTGGGGGCCGGGGGTACCACTGGCGACATGCACAGCAAGGTGGTCACCACACAATACTGACTACTCCTGCGTACAGTACAGTACAGTACAGTACAGTACACAGGGGCCATGTTTAGATACCCAACTTTGCCCACCAAATTCACTATGCAGAATTCATATTCCCCGTCACATCAAAATACCGGCACATATATAGAATACTAAATATAGATGAAATAAAAAACTAATTACATAGTTTTGTTGTACTTTGCGAGACGAACATTTTAAATCTAATTAATCAATGTTTGGACAATTATTATCAAATAAAAACAAAATTGCTACAGTATAACGTGACACTTACTATGCAAATTTGGGTTCCAAAATTTGGAATCTAAACATGGGCAGGGTGGTTGAAGGCAGGTACCAGAGACATTCGTTCTACACGTACGTACGGAATGCGTTCGCTGTTGTGGACGTACGTATTCATTCATTTTTGTATAGAGTGGTTGGAGTAGCCAGTAGCATACTAGTACTGCTACAAGTCCGGCTTGCAGTGTTTCTTCGGTAAAAAAAAGCTATTTTATGTTCAAAAGAAACATATACGGCCGGGAGGTATGGCCATGCATTAAGGGCCCGTTTAGTTCACGATTTTTTTTGAAAATAATACTGTAGCATTTTCGTTGTTATTTGGTAAATAGTGTCCAATCATGATCTAATTAGGCTTAAAAGATTCGTCTCATGAATTTCGTCTAAACTATGTAATTAATTTTATTTTTTATCTATATTTAATGCTTCATGCATGCGTCCAAAAATTCGATGTGACGAGAAATCTTAAAAATTTTTGCAAAATTTTGGAAACTAAACAAGCCCTAAAGTGTAGAATTCTGCTATTCAATTTTATCTGATGAGTTTCAGTCATACAATGGCGTACGTATTCATCAGGAACTACCTAACGGCTGCTCCGATCCGATGGAGTAGAACAAACTGTCAAATTAAGAGAAGCAAATGTTGGCATCACTTCGCTGCTGCTGTTGGACTCAAGAACAAGTCGCGAGTGTATATACTACGTATCCGCAATGGCTTAACCAGATAAAAAAGGAAAAAAAAAAGTCATCAGTCATGACTCATGACTGATGAGGTAGTAGGATTGT
Source organism: Saccharum hybrid cultivar R570 (assembly GCA_038087645.1). Lineage (NCBI taxonomy): Eukaryota > Viridiplantae > Streptophyta > Magnoliopsida > Poales > Poaceae > Saccharum > Saccharum hybrid cultivar. The sequence goes on from JAQSUU010000402.1 coordinate 15,858,325, forward strand.
ATTGTAGTACGTATTTAAAGCTGGACAAAAAACTCGTTGAGCTGGCTCGGTGGCTCGGTACAAAAGTGCTCCGATTGGACTCATTTTTCTTTTAAAATGAAAATGACTTAATTTAGAACGACTTTCGACTTCGGCTCGGCTCGTTAAGCTCGTCATGAAGTTGGGTCTTAAACAATGCAGGAAATAATGATGAATAAGATTATACCAATTTCTAAAAAAGCTCGAAAAAAACTACGGTTGGCTCGATAAAAACGTACCTTCTGCGGAATACTACTTCTGTCTGGTCAGCTTTATTTATTCTCCCCATTCTTCTGACCAGATAGAAAAATGAGGGGAGAATAAATAAAGCTGACATAAGTAGTATTCCGCAGAAGGTACGTTTTAGGTGAAGTTGTGACTTGTGACCAGTGAACTACTACTTGATCCACAAATTCAGGAACGTAGGATACCGGCGTCGGCAGCGAGTTCTTGCGGCGTTTGGTACGCCAAAAAAAAAGGTCCAGTTGCCTGATTGTTAGTATTATATAAGTTTTTTTTTACACAAACATCGTACCTAACAGTCTTTCATGATTATGTATGTATCGTGGATAGATATACTATTGAAAATGGAAAGAATGCGTTGTCGCGTTGAAGTCAGAGGATTGTATATAGTAACGTGCGTTGCCATCTACTACTAGCAGGACGTTTAGATTAGTACAGCAACTAATTTGCGCGTTAAAAACTGGTGAAATAAGCCGTACTAACCGAGGTCTTAATATCAATATTGAGCGTTTCAGGGATCGGAGGCAGGTGGTCGACGACTCAGGACTCACTTTCACGTCACATGCTTGACAAGCTGGGCCTCTCTGATCTGACTGTCTTTGTGGGCGGTCGGCATCGGCAAATGGATGGGGATCGGATCCATTTCCTCACGGTGATGAAGCTGAAGCGGCGTCATCGTTTTTGGCCGTAATTACCGATTGCTGATACTCCTACTCGGGCCACGTCAACGGCGCCAATACGTGCGGCGGCTCGTCTCGGTAATCATGGCAAATTGGCCTTGTTTAGCAAACTTTGCATAGTAAATATCTCGTCACACTGTAGTAATTCTGTTTGTATTTGGTAATAATTGTCCAAATATTGATTAATTAGGCTTAAAATATTCGTCTTTCAAAGTACAACAAAACTGTGCAATTAATTTTTGATTTCATCTACATTTAGTACTCCATATATATACCGACATTTTAATGTGATGGGGAATCTTTTTTTTACATAGTGAAATTTTAGGATGAATTTGGGTGTCTAAACAAGGCCCGAGAGTGCAGACGTGCCTGGAAATGAGAGCAAAACGCCGTCAGGCGCAGGTTGGAGGTCTGGAAATGAGGCCATGTTTAGATTCCAAATATTTCCCCAAATTGCACTATGCAAAAAGAAGATTCTCCATCACATCAAAATGCCGACATATGCATGGAGTACTAAACGTAGATGAAATCAAAAACTAATTGCACAGTTTTGTTGTATTTTGCGAGACAAACATTTTGAGCCTAATTAGTCAATGTTTGAACAATTTTTACCAAATAAAAACAAAATGCTACAGTGCAGCACAGTAATGCACAGTGAATCAGCCGCCGCCGATTCCGGGCATCTAAACACGCCCGAGGCCTTGTTTAGATGAGAGAATTGGGGAGAAAAACACTGTATCAGAATTCCTGTAGCATTTCGTTTGTATTTGGTAAAAATTATCCAAATTTTAACTAACTAGGCTTAAAATGTTCGTCTCGCAAAGTACAACAAAACTGTGCAATTAGTTTTTAATTTCATCAATATTTAGTATTCTATACATTTGCCGACATTTTGATGTGACGGGGAATCTTTTTTTTGCATAGTGGAATTTGGGGAGAGAATTGGGGAACTGAACAAGGCCCGAGCAAAACGCACGTCGACAACTTTTCAGACGACTTGACTGACGAGCAGGTTGGAGGTCTGGACATCCGCGACGCCTACTGTAGTCCTAGGCGGCGTACTATCGTCCTGTTGGGTTGTGCTGATAAGCTCGCTGAAAAACACGGTTTGCTGATTTGTTGTGAGAGCAAAATACTGTTCCAACTAAAAAACAAACTGAAAAAAACGGATTATAAGCCAAATGAACAGAGCCTATATTGGTTGCTAGCCATAACTCGTCACATCAAACAAACATTAGGTTTGCCACATCAAATTAGGCCATGTTTAGATCCTAAAGTTTGCCACTAAATTTCACTATATAAAAAGAAGATTCTCATCATATCAAAATGTCGGCATATCATGGAGTACTAAATGTAGATAAAATAAAAAACTAATTGCATAGTTTTGTTGTACTTTGTGAGACGAACGTTTTGAACCTAATTAATCAATGTTCGGACAATTTTTACCGAACACAAACGAAATGCTACAATATGCTACAGTGACAAAATGCTATCTTTGGATGTCCAAAGTTAGACATCTAAACAAGGCCTTATAAGCGTTTGGTTGGTTACCAATCCTTGGTTCGCCACAGGCACGGCAGCCACTCGCCACACACTTCTCCGCCAAAAGTGTGGCGGGCTATTTCCGCGTCACACCGGCCGCCACGACACCAGCTGCAGGCTGCCATCGATTTCTTTAATGGATTGACCAGCTGCATGTTGCATGAACCAACAGTCTCCAAGGAGCTGCATGCTGCATGACCGAGCACGGAGCATCCATACTGGCAAGTTGTGCAATCACGGAGATAAAAGGCTGTGTTCACTTTCCATGCAAACCCAAAATATTTCCTCTTTCACCTATCATATCAAATATTTAGACGCATACATAGAGTATTAAATATAGGTAAAAAAATAACTAATTGCTAACTTTGTCTGGTTTTTGCGAGACAGATCTTTTGAGCCTGATTACTTCATTATTGGATAATATTTGTCAAATAAAAACGAAAGTGCTACAGTAACTTTTCACCAACTAAACACACCCAAAACTGCATGCGTGCGCCGGATAGAGTAGAGAGAATAGAAAAAAATTAAAATAAGTCAAACAAATTAAGAAAAGAAAAAAAGAAGGGTATTCTAGACCACTAATTATCTATATTAGTCTTAATTTTCATATTTATTCTTAGCTCATTAGAAACTATATACATAATATGGCAACTTTGTCAAATTTTTATAGCAGTCATCCAAACAACAGCCGCACAAAACGAACCAAACACTTCGATTTTGTCACAGCAAATACTCTCGCGCAGTTTTCCCGAAACGGGGCACCGGGCACGACACCGAAGCCACCCACCCACCCGGCACCCTGCCGCCCGCGACATGCCCTGCCCGTTGGCCCCCGGCCCCCGCCCCGGGGAACGCCACGAATTCGTCACCTCGAGCCGAGGCCGGGGGGGGGGGGGGGGGGGGGGGGGGGGGGGCGCTACTAATCAAAGAAGACAAAGCTTGTCGTGACTAATTGCAGCCGAAATGCCCGCAGCAGCTGCAAGGTTGCATTTGTTGTGCTGGCGTCTACAGGAGATTGTTCCTTGTTTCTTGCAGCTGCAGTACAACCGCAGGAGCCAGGTTTACCGAACAATCCCAAGAACCACCCAGTTGAGCAAGGAAGCTGACGGTGGCGACGATGACGGAGACGGACCAAGGGCACATCCAAGTGAAGAAGCTGCCTCCAGTGCTGTGGCGATGTGTTCGGTGTCTTGTTGTCTTTCTGTTTGTTCGTCTGGTCTTGCTAGCTATAGTCAGTTCGGTTCAAAAAAAAAAAACCGAGTCCGGGGAGGGCTGCCCCCGCCACGGTTGCCCGGACGGGCGCGAGCGAAATCATCGGTCTATGTTTTTCAATTCAAAAGAAAAAAGCAAAAATCATCGGTCTGGACGCGACGAGATCGCACTGTAAACCACGTGGCAATCCGTGGCCCGTCAGCGGCGCCTAAATTTAGCGGCCGCCAGCGGAGGCAGCCACCTGATCAAATCCACTCTCGGCTGCGGCGTGCGGGGCTGCCGTTTCCCTCCCTCCCTCCCTCCCTTTCCACTGGTTGAACGGACGGAACCTCCCCTTGCTGCTGCTGTCTCCTCCGCGAAAATAGCGAGCAGGGAGGCAGGGCGCGAGGAGGGCCGCGCGCGGTTATATCTACCACCGCACACGCGTCCGCCCGCCGTTCCCCCGGCCCTGCCTCCCGCCCCCGCCCCATTTCCATTTCCCACGGCCATGGCCTCTTCGGTGGCCGCCATGCCCCACGAGTCCGCCTCATGGAGGGACCCCTCCCGCCCCACCCCGTCCAGGGGCTTCTTCAACATCCTCATCTCCTCCCCGGACGCCGCCGGAGCCGCCGGCTCGGCCTCGGCCTCCTCCTCCGCCAGCGAGCCCACGCCCAGGCGCCGCCGCCAAATCCTCGACCGCTGGGCCGCCGCGGCCGCCGCCGTCACGGCCAGCGCCGCGCCGGAGCCCGCCGACCAGCGCCGCCGCGCCAGGGACGCCGAGCTGTCTGAGCTCGCGTCCGCCACGCGCCCCGTCGCCGCGCGCGCCGCCGTCTTCCGGGAGCCGTCCCCGGCGCCCTCCGACGCCTCCTCCACGGCACCCTCTTTCGCCGCAGCAACCGCCGCCGCTAGCGCGCCCTCCGAGCTCCCGCCCGCGGGGCCCCGGGCCTCGTCGCTCATCCAGCGCTGGCGCGAGATCGAGGCCGTCGGCCCCGCCACGCCGCGCCCCGGCACCGCCGCCGCCGACCCGGGAGGGGCCTCCGACTCTGACACCGGCTCGCCGCGCGGCCGCGTCGGATGCATCGTCAAGAAGCTCAGCGGGGCCTCGTCGCTGCCCGAGGAGGAGCTCGACGACGTCGCCAAGTCCGAGCTCTCGCTCTCGCAGTCCGCGCCCCCGTCGCCCGCGCCCATGCGCGACGCCTCCTCGCAGTACCCGTACCCGTACCCGTCGGGCGCGATCAACTGCCCCCGCCCGCCGCACCTCGTCGTCCGGACCGTGCGCGGCCGCCGCGCCATGGAGGAGCTCGTCGCCGCCATGGCGCACCGACGGAGGCGCGAGGTCGCCGCTCTAGCCGAGAGGCACGCCGTGTCCCGCTTCGCGCACAAGGGCAGGATCCAGGTAACCTCCACTTCCTTGTCGCATTGTGCGGTTTGGATCATATTACCCAAGTTAATCATCAACTCATGTACTTGTTTAATCATCATCACTCGGATATTGTTCCGTTTCTCGATCCACAAATCCTTTTTTTTAAAGCGAGCCAAAATGGTGGGAGCTGTTCATTCTGACTCCCACACATGGCATGGGATGAGAGTTTGGTGGATCGGTTTCTTCCCAACTGGCGTTGCTGATCAATGTCATGTGCGAAGTCCATTATCGTGCTTGCTTTGTTTCAACGGGTTCGTTGACATGTCAGTACAAACCAAAATGAAATAAATTGAGGGCTAAATTTTTTACCGTTAAATATTTATTTTTTCGAAGAAAAAAAATGCACCTAGTCTTATTTGCTTATTTATTTGTCAGTTGGGACTCCGGTGCAATTATATAGAAAGTTCCACCAAAAGATGCTGAAATTGTTTGCAACTACTTGGACGTACTTCACTTTCACGTTTCACAGATCTGTTAGGTTGTCATTTTTGGACCAGAAGAAAAAAGGGAGTCAATTAAGAAGATGCAAACTTGACATAGTATTTTGCAAAAACACGAAAGAAATGGAAGTGTGCGTCTAAGACAGCAGTGATGGGTCAGTTTACACTTTACAGGTTGTTACTCTTCATATCTAGTGGGTGAGATGTCTGGGGCGAATAACATCTCTCGTTTGTCTGGCTCTTCTGTTTCGTACACAAACTGACATGTTATGGAGATGTGGGTGCTGCACGGTTGTGGTCAAGAGGCCACATGACTTGACAGGTTCATTGCTGGTATATCTTCTCATGTACCTGGGGCAAATAAATAGGAGTAATGTCTTGGTGGTTTGTTAAGACCAAGTACCATGCAAATTTCAACAATCGTTAATGCTATTGTCTTTTAGGTTTGGTTTAGTTGTTACCGTACCTTCAGTCACTTGGAACCCCTTTGGTTATTCTTTACTCCAAGTCTTGCCAATAGTGATGTGCATGGTACTGGCACCTAGGAAAGCTGATCTGCTGTAAAAACACAGCACAGGTTCGTTGGCTTGTCTGCAGTAATATGGTGTGTTGCAGAAGTATTGTCCGTTTTAGAAGCAGCCCTTTGTGGAGAGTATTGTGCAAGTAATATGGTGTGTTGCAGAAGTATTGTGCAAGTATTTACCTGGGCACAAACAAACATAACAAAAACTAAGTTATTTCTGTGTCATTATTCTTTTCTCATGGACAAAAGTATTCTTTCCTTTTCCTCAAAAAGAATATTCTTTCCCCTGAGGCAAAGATTGGTTAGATCATAGTGCACTATCGATGCTGTCATCTTCTCATGGAGTAATTGTATAAATCTCCTCTCCTCATAGAGCATTGGAATTTTTTTCTTTTATGGGAGATACTGCACTTCCATTTTACCAGGCTGTGTAGTATTCAACTGTAGCTGATCCCAAGATGCTCTTTCACATCTTTGCAGTCCATGCTTCGTCTGAGATTGTTACGCCAGAGAGGTACAGTTGAGGATGAAATGTGGAGTCTACTAAAACCGGTTAAGCCACACCAACCGAAACATGTGGGCGAGTTGAGGTATTATCACATTCATATCTATGAGTTGAGCTTCCAGGAAGTTTAGTGGACACATAGACAGCTGGAGATTAGCTGAATTTATTTCTCCAAATAATGGGTGCAGGTATGATAGCAGGGACACAGACTTACGAGAAGCAAACAATTACAGTCAACAAAATAATGGGTAAATAATTACAGTGCATTGCTTGGGTAGAGCAAATTATACTTAATTTGAAATATTTGTTGGTCTATGCCTTATTATTGCTAACCTATGCCTCTTGTAAATCTTCTTTTCAGCAAGTGCAGGCATGATGAACACTTTTGTAATGATAGAGTTCCAGCTGAGGAAAAGTCAATTGATGTATCCGCTGAAGGCCTTGTTGATGGTTCAGGAAATCTACAGTGTGATGAGAAGATGAAAACCAAGGGGGATACGTGTCAGAAAGATTGTAAAAGCTTTTGTGTTCATAGTCAGAAATATTCTGAAGCATCAAGCTTTGCAAGGTATGGTGAGCACAGTACTATCGATGAGAATCAGTTTGTGGAAGATATCTCTCCAAGCACAACAAGCACGTTGCATGAACTAGAAACTCCATCATCTAGAGGAGATAATCTACGCGAAGAAGACAACCAAAGCATAAACGGTTCTTGGGAAGAGAGAGGATTATGGATAAGCAGCCTAGGTTGGCCTGCACCAATAGATACTATGAGTCCAGATAGCTGGCATCAGGATACAATGGGTGATATTGAGAACCATAATAATCAGATTCAATTCAATGATCGCCCCTGGATAGACTCCCCGAACTCGTGGAGATCACTATGTGTTGTCACGCAATCAGACTATCGTGCTTTGTCACGCAATGCTGACATTTGCAACCTTCTTGAGAGGTAAATTGGTCCCAGTCTAACTGTTTTGCATATTGCTTTTGCAAAATCAGATGCATTTAATCACACATTATCCCCACATTGGTGACAGCAGTGGGATGCAAACGGGCCATTCTACTTTTGCTAGTTTGGTATTCGTCTCAAAATTACCCCCGGGCATTTCTCAAGAACAATAGCTAAGGGCCCGACACTACCACTTGGAAGTTACCATTAGTAGCTTTACTGTATGATAGCTAGTTTCGGAAGTTCAAACATCAAAATAATCTTGCCACCTTGTTAAAAAGGGTTACCATACAGTTCAAACAATTTTGCATGTGCTTGGCTTTTTTTTTTTACTGGCTTAACTGAATCAAGCCATGCTATCTCTTTCTTTTCCTGCAGCAAAAAGGTCTCAAAGTCTCTTGAGAGTGACTTTAGTAATAAATTGAACCAGCTGTTGCTAACAGTTCTGCAAAAACAAAGGCAACAACGGATGATGGATGACTTTGGAGGATACTATGATGAACGCATGTACTGGAGACAAAATGATGAAATTCATGATGCTGATAAGGAGGCATCTGCTCCATGTTCATTAGCTCCTGTCTCACATCGTGGAGCTCATCAGCAAGAGAGTTGGCAGCATTCTTCATTTGGAAGTCAACACCACGATAACCAAAATTTACTTGTAAGTGAGCTGCTGTTTAATGTCAGCTGTGGAAAGTTATATTCTTACTATATTCTCTATCTTAGGAAATGGAAGTCAGGGTATGGGGTGAAATGTCCCAGATTCATCATGAAATATATGAACTGCGGAAGTTGGTGGAAAGTTGTATTGCATCCCAAGTAAAGATGCAGCACTCCATTAAAGAAGAGGTGTGCAGTGCACTTCGTGAGGCAGGTGAGTTGTGCCACATTTTTTTAAGTTTGTTTTTTCTATATGCAACAAAGAAAAAAATAGCACTCTATTAAAGAAACCTTCCACATAGGAAGTAGGAACCGCTCCTATCTGTTTGCAAAAAGAAAGAAATGTATAATATGATAACTATCACACAGAGCCTTAGTCTCAGTGTGAACTGTTACATTTGGCTTTCAAGGCCACACTCTGCTCTTTTCCTGAGCTGTCAGGGCAAGTGAGGTAGGTTGCCTTAGAAGTCCAGTCAGCTGACGTCTCAAGAAAGAAGGGTATAGCTATGTTTGGGGAGGCAATAGTGGGAAGGAGTTCTAGTCTTTGAAGCAAGCCTTAGAGGTCCAGTCAGCTGAGGTCTCAAGAAAGAAGGGTATAGCTATGTTTGGGAAGGCAATAGTGGGAAGGAGTTGTTCTAGTCTTTGAAGCAAGACTATGTGCTGCAGTCTTGTTGCTTAGATCTTGGCCTGGGCCAGCCTACTGCTGCATATCTTCAATGCTTTGTATGGTACTTTAGGTCCACTTTGATGAATTAACTGATTGTGTAATGAAGTCTGTGAACTACCATATGGACTTTGTTTGGTTATCTTTGCTAGTGCGCCACCGTCCATTACTACCATCTTGACCATATTTTATTTGTAATCATTGATGCGCATCTTCATGCTTTTTTCTGTTGCCATTTCTTGAACAGGTTTGATGCCAAGCCAACCCGACACAACAGAAGCAAAAAGGGGTAATTGCTGCATCTGCCATCGAATGCAAGTTGACTCTCTACTTTACAGGTAATGATTTGCAGGTATAGATCATGTCGTACTTCGAGTAGCTTTAATCAAGAAGTCATATCTTATTCTTGTTATGATTCGTAACATCTTTATCCACAATAATCTCTAGACCTAATAATAGTATGGAGTGGACAAATTGGTGTGGGCTAAGTGCTTCTAATCGTGTCCCTTATAATGCATCAGGTGTGGACATGTGTGCACCTGTTTTGACTGTGCCGATCAGCTGAAATCGAGCGGCAGGAGTTGCCCAATCTGTGAATCTCCTATTGATGATGTTGTTCGTGCGCAGCTGAATTTTTGAGCTTAGGATTTAGGAAAGGCCAAGAGAAAAGAGCCGGCACTCCCAGATTTAGATGTGGAGTTTGCGAAGCCTTGGTTTTGAGGAGGCTTCTTACCTTTTGATAACCACCACTAAAGATATACGAGCTAGTTCTTGGAGAAATGTAAATATGTTTTTTTGCTCAAGAGCGGTGTGCTTGTATTTCCCTAAAGGAAAACAGAGTTCTAATCAAAATGCTGATGGTTCTTGGTTGTATTCTGTATGTTTCACAGTATTTGGTCACAGCGAGAATGTAGTGATTCTGTTTGCGCAGAGGACCGAACTCACGGCCTTGATACTCTTCACTCTTCATTCAGGCCTATTTGAACAAAGCCAGTCCCAGCTCAATCTGCCTCGGTGGACTGGCATTTTGTTCAAATAAATGTGAAACTTTGGATTCAGATTTAGCATGCAGGAATAGCAAGTACTTCCAAAAGTTTTGAAGAATGAACATGGAAATATGGAATCGCTGGACAAACAGCTTCAAAAGCTAATGCTGCCCGAGATGCCGTTAATGCGCAGTTGTGATGAACATGGAAATATGGAATCGCTGGACAAACAGCTTCAAAAGCTAATGCTGTCCGCGATGCCGTTAATGCGCAGTTGTACACACTGCTAGTACACGGGGTTGTCCGCACTGAAATTATCTATGCCACCTGCAGGATGCTTCGACGACGGCGAGGACTTTTACGGCGACCTCGACTTCAAGGAGACCCGAACCTGAACATTCGATATCCTGCCGGACGCGTCCATGGGCACCTTCCCCAACGACGGGCGCCGCGGCTCCCAGCCGGCGCCAGCTTCCAGCCTCCGCTTGAGCACGCTCTTCCGTATGCCGTCGCTGTCGAACAAGAACGCGGAGCACACCGGCAGGTCGGCATCGTCTTCTGCGTCGCAACCCAGGATCAGCTCCAGCGGCAGGTCGAAGTAGGACGACGCCGAGGCGGCCTCGCCGTCGCCGTCGTCGAGGCCCAGGCCTCGCGGGGACGACGACGTCGACAGGGCGCCGCAGTCGAAGCGCTCGAGCGACACGGCCAGCGACATGGTGCTGGATCGAGCCGAGCACGAGCTTGGGTTGATGGGTTGCAGCTGCACAGTACTGGCGGTGTTGCCGAACTTGCCCGATAAAGAAGAGCGCGCCGCCGCCGTTGCCGTTGCCGTGGACGACGTCGGAGGTTTGATGATCCTCCTGGTGAGCCCCGGGACGAACATACAGCACGTGAACGGCGCTTTGCCGGCGTGCTTCGCCTGCTTGCCCCGTCCGTCCTTGGCAGCGTAGCCGCCAAGGGAGTACTCCACGGCGTCCGCAGCAGCGATGAGCGGGACGTCGCTGCCCCAGCGCTGCGGCTCGCTCGCCTTGTTCCGCTCCGTTGACGACAGGGCAACGTCGAACCCGGCGTCCGCTAGCTCTGTCTCATCGCCGCCGGCAGACAGCTTGCTCCTTGGCAGCGCCCCGGAGGGCGCGGTCGGGCGCGCGCCGTCGTCCCACCAGGTTGGCGCGGCGGGAGCCTTCAGTCCGCCGGCGGTTGACACGCGCGGGGAGGACGACGCGGAGCCAAGCACGCTTGCGCCGTGGAGCAGGGCCGGCGACACGCGGCGGTCGTCCACGGAGACGGCGGGGATGGGCAGCGGCCGATCGATGTCGACACGGGAGAATTGCCGGAGCGAGAAGGGGTCGACGGCCACGTCCCTCACGCCCGGCTCCTCCGGGCGCTGTGGCCGTTGCCACCGGAAGGCCTCTTCCCACGACGCTTCGCAAGTGGAGTCCCTCGCCATGGTTGAGCGCGTATGTGCTGCGGTGGCGGAGGTAGAGTGATAAGAGAACCGGAGCTTAGTCCAATGGCGATCAGGTCATGGGTTTGACGACAAGAAGCGGAGTGGTGGATGGCACGCATGCGCGTTAGTGGTGGCGGCGTTCGGGCTCACTTCGGCCACTCCTGCCATGGCGCGCAGTATTCAATTCCTGGTGCTGGCGTCATCACCACGCTGAAATCACTGGGCCGCAATTGGGGAAGCAGGGACATTCTTGGGCTCTCGGCACGACTTATGGCCTTATGGGCCTGTGAACAGAGAGGCAAGCTACTGCTATGCGTCTATGCCAGCAGCATGGCGCTAAAAGCTCTCAACTCCGGGTCCGGGGTGTTGTTCCATATTTGTCTTATTGCAATGTACATTTGTGTGTGCTTTAAAAAGCCTCGAAATTTCGTCAACGTGCGCTGTAGTTTTGTTGCTAAAATTTCACGAAAAAAGTGCGTTTTTCTTCTTCATTTCTTGGCAAAAGTGGGGAAACCAGATAAGAAACCCGATAGAATCTCACGTTCCCACACTACGACAACAGGAAACAGATGGCATGATGTTGCTGCTGAACAACAGCGACGGCCATGGGCCATCCGTAGATTTTTTTTAAAAAAAAAAGAACAGGAGGGGTTTCATCCGCGGACTTTGATGAGGTTGAGGGTATCTGACTCTAACGGCGACAATCACCCCATCTACAGGATTAGCAGAAAATCAACCATCGGACTGCACGGGAGATGTTTGCGTAGCAACGGATCCACCTATCCCCGCGCCGCGCGTCCAGCGTCCACCCCACCATAGGTCAATTCTAGCTCTCTAATGCTCTCCCCCGCCGTTCCCCGATATAGATGAGTGTATGAGACTAACGAGAGAGGGGAAGAACGAGTGTTGGAGAGAGAATGCGGAGACAAGCATCGTTGGATAACGAATCGGCGTTAATGAGTGGGGCCCACCTTGTGGACGGAAGGATGAACGCCTGAACCGCACTGTAGCAAACATGGGCGGTCGATGTGCAGGAAGAACAAAAATCAACGGTGGATTGGATGTGCATGCGAAGTTGCCAGATCGTGCGTGGCCATAAAGAAGTATATGTGGGTATATGGTAATCGGCCAGCTACATTGATTTTCCGCGTACTAACCTGGGCCGTCGAAATAATAAAGGCCCAGTTGCTTCAGTATAGTGCTTAGGATGTGCACACATACAAGTGCTTTAGTTCTGTTGCAAAAAAAAAAGTGTTTTAATTGAACGTACATTACTCGTAGGCACATGATATGGACACACTCTGTACTTGGAGTCTGGACGTGTGAATGTGGTACACGAGTGTAGTTGTAGTGACGCGTGCATGCTTACGTCACCTTGTAATCGTAAATGAAAAGAAGAAAAAAAGCGATCACAATGCTAGCGTGACTTAGACTGACTCCAACCGTCGTTACCCAAACAGGACATACATTTTTGGTTTTGGGTCTTGCAAGAAAAATAGGTCAGGTACCCCAACGTTGCGTGTTCCAACCGGTGACCCAAAGACAAAGCAATGAGCACGGACGGTTTCATTCGCGGGCAGATGGTTGAGGAGAGAGATGGTTGCGGTTGAGCAGAGAGACGGATAGAGGACCTATATTTAGGTCTCGATGCGCTGCTCTCGCAAAATGCGTCTTTCCTTTGCCTATGCCGTTGGAGGCTGATTTTGTCGTTTGGACAATGCAAAATGAGTTTGGGTGCCGTAATGGCTACCCGGTTGGAGACAGTCTTATATTATTATCCCATAGGGGTGTACCTTGATGCAGAGACCATTATCGTTTGGTAGAAGCCTTGGACTTGGGAAACAGTTTTTGCAATCAAGACGGTACGACATGTTCGTTCAGAAACAAAGATAAGATGGTACGACCAGGTTTCTGATTTGCTAATCCGTGTAGTATGATAGGGAGAGAGAGCCAGCTGGTCGAAAATGACCCAGTTAATTATGTACGTACCATGTGATGCATGCTCATTATATCGAAACCAACAAGTCCGTCTGCAGAGTTCACACCCAGATAGGTCCATCATCAGATAGTACATTAGTACTCCTCGGCGTCTGCAGCAGCGATGAGCGGGACGTCGCTGCCCCAGCGCTGCGGCTCGCTCGCCTTCTTCCGCTACGTTGACGAGCGGGCAACGTCGAACCCGGCGTTCGCTAGCTCCGTCTCATCCCCGCAGGCAGACAGCTTGCTCCTTGGCAGCGCCCCGTAGTGCTAGATCGGGCGCGCGCCGGCGCCGTCAGACCGGGTTGGTGCGGCGGGAGCCTTTAGACCGCCGGCGGTTGACGCGCGCGGGACAGGGACGATGACGTGGACCCCGCGGGAACGCTCGTGCCGTGGAACCGAGCCAGCGACACGCGGCAGTCGTACACGGAGACCGTGGGGATGCGCAGTGGCCGATCGATGTCGAGAACTGCCGGAGCGAGAATGGGTCGACGGCCACGTCCCTCACGCCCGGCTCCTCCGGGCACTGTGGCCATTGCCACTGAAGGCTTCTTCCCTGTTGGAGCTGGATTGCTCGTCACTACGAGCCTTCGCTCCCCACAGGTCCCAGGTCTATTGGAGCTACAACATATAAGGCTCATGGATCTTACTCAACTCAAAAGATTAGCCTAATAGGTGGGACTACCCCTTCCCCCGCCTTATATGTTGCGGTTTTGATACCAATTGTTGGAGTTGGATTGCTCGTCACTACGGGCCTTCGCTCCCCACAGGTCCTAGGTCCACTGAGACCTATGGGGCCCAACCCAAAAGACTAACCTGATGGGTGGGACTGCCCCCACCTTATATGTTGTGCTCCCCACCATCGATTACCGATATGAGACTAAACCCCAACAATCTTTTCCTCAGTCACACATCGGGTGGTCCCTGCCACCTATGACACTTTCGATATTGGATGGGGCTCTTGCTCCCCTAGTTTAGATTTCTGACCTCGGGTACCAGCTTTGATACCAATTGTTGAAACTGGATTGCTCGTCACTACAGCCTTCGCACCCCAAAGGTCCAAGGCCACTGGAGCTACAACATATAAGGTCCATGGGCCTTACTCAACCTAAAAGACTAGTCTGATGGGTGGGACTATCCCGCCTTATATGTTGTGCTCCTCCACCATCGATTAATGATGTGGGACTAAACCCTAACAATCTCCCTCTTAGTCACACATCGGGGTGGTCCCTGTCACCTGTGATCCTTCCGAGATTGGATGAAGCTCTTGTTTCCCTAGTTTAGATTTCTGACTTCGAGTACCGGCTTTGATACCAATTGTTGGAGGTGGATTGCTCGTCACTACGAGCCTTCGCTCGCCACAGGTTCTAGGTCCACTAGAGCTACAACATATAAGGCTTATGTGCCTTACTCAACCTAAAAGACTAGCCTGATAGGTGGGACTACCCCGCCTTATATGTTGTGCTCCCCCACCATCGATTAATGATGTGGGACTAAACCCTAACAATCTCCCCCTTAATCACACATCGGGGTGGTCCCTGTCACCTGTGACCCTTCCGAGATTGGATGGAGCTCTTGTTTCCCTAGTTTAGATTTCTGACTTCGGGTACCGGCTTTGATACCAATTGTTCGAGTTGGATTGCTCGTCACTATGAGCCTTCGCTCCCCACAGGTCCCAGGTGAAAGGTCTTGATGGCTAGAGGGGGGGTGAATAGCCTTTTAAAAATTCTACAAAGACAAGCTAAACAAGTTTATCAATACAACAAATAGCGAGATGCGAGTTTTGCTTAGCCTACGGGGTGTTTGCAAGCCACCTATCCAATTCACAATTCTAGTATTGGCACTCAACCGCACAAGTTAAACCGAGAAGGTAACTACAACTACAACTAGTAAGCTACACAAAATAGCTACTCTAGCAAAGCAAACTAGCTAGCAAAGATAACTAGGAAAGTAATGCGGAGTTGAGTTAGGAGGGTTTCACCGAGGGGCGAAGTATTGAGCCAACCAATATGATCAACAATGAATACCAAAACAACTGAACACCGGGATCAATCAATCACAATATGAAAGTGATGACACGAAGATTTATCCCGAGGTTCACGTGCTTGCCGGCACGCTAGTCCCCGTTGTGTCCCTCTTCACCACGTGGTTCGGTGGCTAATCGGTCTCACACCGAGCCTCTCAAAAGGCGCCACAAGAACCTACCAAATGGCAAAAGGTTGCAATGACACGAGCAATTTACTAATGTTGCCTTTGGCGCTTCGCCGAGGTAGGCACAAACCCCTCACAATCACCGGAGGTGGCCAAGAACAATCACCAACTCTTGCCAACGCCTCCAAGCTGCTCCAAGCCGTCTAGGTGGTGGCAACCACCAAGAGAAACAAGAATCCCGAAGCAAATCAACCACCAAGTGCCAACTAGATGTAATCTCACAATGCAAATGCACTTGGATCACTCAATCTCACTTCGAATATGCAAAGAAGCAAGAGAGATGAGTGGGAGGGGAGTTGCTTAGCTCAAAGTGCTCACAAGTATGTCAAAAGTCCAAGAGTAGGAGCCTTGAGCCGGCCAACGAGTATTTATAGACGTACCCCTTCGAATATAGCCGTTAGGAACGAGATCCAGCTGAAATCGCGCTGACCGGACGCGCTGGTCCGACTGACCGGACGCGCCGGTCGTGTAACGGCTAGTTTCGTGAAGCACTGACCGGACACGCCGGTCGCAACGACCGGACGCGCCGGGCACGACCGGACGCGCCGGTCCCGTAATGGACCGGACGTGCTGGTCAACACTGAGTCGCGCACAAAGAACTAGCGACCGGACGCGCTGAAGAACTGACCGTACGCCACAGTGCCCGCGTCCGGTCAGAGTCCAATAAGCTCCCTGGACGACCGGATGCGTCCGGTCGCCTGTGACCGGACACGCCTCGCGTCCGATCAAACAACTGAAAAACACGCAGAAGCTGAACACTGACCGGACGCGTCCGGTCACACAGTGACCGCGTCCGGTCCAGCGTCTGGTCACCAGTGTGACCTCCGTTCGCTTCCGTTTGATTTCCGACTTCCGGCGTAGTGGAAAATAGGCTTTTCAATTACTCAAAAACGCCTGAATCCCGCCTCGCAAGCTCGGCGGGAGGGAGAGAGGACCCCAAACCCTCTCTACCGCTCAAACTCCACCGCCTTCGCAAACATGCTAACATCACCGAGTGATCATCACCATGTGCATGTGTGTTAGCATTTTCACAATCATTTTTCGAGGCATTATTAGTTCTATCCAAATGCATATGATTATGAAATGCACACCTAGAGGCACTTAGGAGTTCAATAGCCGCATCATTCCCCTCTTTATAGTACGGCTATCTATCCTATAATGTAACCACACCCACTAGGTGTCTTGGTTACTAAAATACAACCCTTAAGCATATACCTTTGCCTTGATCACGTAGGGTTGCATCCAAATCCAAGTGTGGCCATCATGATCACCATGTCCATCTTGTCACCAACCTTGGAATGTACTAATCCTCATATGCTACATACAACTTAGGCATAGGATTAGTACTTAGGCATTGTCACTAATTACCAGCACCGAATATAGGACTTTCAATCTCCCCCTTGTTGGTAATTGGTGACAACCCTTTCACAAAGATATTATGATAAAATTTTGATTGAACCCATGTCACATTGTCCAAGTATATTACCATGTGTAAGAATTATGGACAAGTGATCATGAATTCAAATTGATAGCAATGGCTCCCCCTACATGTATGCTATATGTTTGGATTTTGGAAGCATACATGTTAGATAAGAAAGATTAGGAGCATTGACTACCAATAGGTGCTAAGTGTTTTAGATTATAGACCTTTGAAGCGTGATACCATCGGAGTAGCGATAAACACCATCTTAGCACCTTGTGTAGTTAGATACCACTTGGAAAAGCACAAACATAACTAGAAACCTCGTGAGATCAACATTATAAGCAAGGTTCTAGTACCACTTTGAAAAATATGAAGCAAGAGAAATTTAACTACTTCCTATTCATGCTAGTACTTCAATACACCATTCAAATTATACTAGCAAGTCACCACACAAGCAATGTATCGGAGAAAAAGAAATGCATAACTATGCATCATACATATGAAGTGCACATAGAAATGCAACATTCATGTTTAAGAGCTTACTCCCCCTACTTGTGTGCTTAAAATTTTAGTTGATCCCCTTCTTTTATCAATTTCTCCTCTTTTAGAATCTATTTTCTCCCCCTTTGTGCTTCTCCCCCTTTGAGCTCTATCTTTGTGAACAACATTTTCTCCCCCTTTGGCACCAATGACCACAAGGGACTAATTTTAGATAGATTATCATGTTGAAATATGGGGTGAGGATCAAGTTGGTGATTCAACCTAGATGGCTTGCATAAATAAAATGCTTCGGTTTGATCCAAGGGCAAGCTTCTTCACACCTCACTAGAAGGGTTATCATGCACCATGTTGAAGCAAATATTTAGACAAACTTTCTAGATTAAACACTTAGGATCACAAGCTACTTAAACAAGTTATATGCTACCACTAGATCATACATAGCAAAGAAACAATAGTGGCACCATATAACCTTCAAAATCATTTGATTTTCATGAATGAGCCTAGAAATATAAATTATGACTAGATGCACTAAACAAGTCCTTAGCATAGAATGTATGACATGTCAACCAATTGTACCTTGGGGCTCGAAGGAGAGGCATGTCATAACATTGGAGTGCATCAACTCATGTTGGAGAAGTCAAGTATGTTCAACTCATTCTTTAGCTTGTGAAATCTCTTCTCATCAAGTGGCTTGGTGAATAGATTGGCTAATTGATCTTCGGTGCCCACACTCTCAATAGCAATGTCACCCTTTTGTTGATGATCTCTAATAAAATGATGACGAACATCAATATGCTTTGTTCTTTGATGTTGAACCGGATTGTTGGTTAGCTTCACGGCACTTTCATTGTCACATAGCAATGGCACATTCTTAAAATTGATTCCAAAATCTTTCAATGTTGCCTTCATCCACAAGATTTGTGCACAACAACTACCCGCGGCGATGTATTCGGCTTCGGCGGTAGATAGTGCAATACTATTTTGCTTCTTGGATGACCATGAAACAAGTGATCTTCCCAACAATTGACAAGTCCCGGAAGTGCTCTTTCTCTCCACTTTGTCACCGGCATAGTCGGAATCCAAATATCCAACTAGCTCAAAGCTTGCACCTTTGGGATACCATAATCCAACATCTTGTGTATGCTTCAAATATCTCAATATTCTCTTTGTTGCCTTCAAATGACTTTCTCTTGGTGAGGCTTGAAATCTTGCACACATGCATACACTAAACATCACATCGGGTCTTGATGCCGTCACATAGAGTAGGCTACCAATCATTGATCTATAAAGCTTTTGATCCACCATGTTGCCACTCTTGTCACTATCCAAACTTCCACTAGTGCCCATTGGGGTTGTAATGCCCTTTGAATCTTCCATGCCAAACTTCTTGAGCATATCTTTGATGTACTTGGTTTGGCTCACAAATGTTCCTTCCTTCATTTGTTTGATTTGAAGTCCAAGAAAGAAACTAAGTTCACCGATCATTGACATTTCAAATTCCTTTGCCATCATTTTCCCAAACTCATCACAATAATCTTGATTGGTTGAACCGAAGATGATATCATCAACATATATTTGCAACACAAACAAGTCTTTCCCAATCTTCTTGGTGAATAGAGTAGTATCCACTTTGCCCATGACAAATCCTTTGGATAGCAAGAAGTCCCTCAATCTTTCATACCATGCTCTAGGTGCTTGCTTCAATCCATACAAAGCTTTCCTTAACTTGTATATATGGTTGGGTTTCTTGTCATCTTCAAAACCGGGAGGTTGCTCCACATACACCTCTTCTTGAATGTACCCATTTAGAAATGCACTCTTCACATCCATTTGATATAGCTTGATATTGTGAGCACAAGCATAGGCAAGTAAGATCCTAATTGCTTCCAATCTTGCAACCGGGGCATAAGTTTCACCAAAGTCAAGACCCTCTATTTGTGTGTAACCTTGAGCCACTAGTCTTGCTTTGTTTCTTACTACTATTCCATCTTGATCTTGCTTGTTGCGAAAGACCCATCTTGTTCCAATGACATTGTGATCTTTAGGCCTCTCAACTAGTTCCCATACTTCATTTCTCTCGAAGTTGTTGAGCTCTTCATGCATTGCATTTACCCAATCCGGATCTCTCAATGCTTTATCAATGTCCTTGGGTTCTTCCATTGACACAAAAGAAGAGTGAGCACAAAATGATGCCAATCTTGATCTAGTTTGAACTCCTCTTTGTATGTCACCAATGATGGAATCCAATGGATGGTCTCTTGCAATGTTAGTTGGTTGAAGCACTTGAACTTGATTGCTTGGATGTTGATGTTGATCATGAGTTGGAGATGATGAACTAGCCACTTGTTGATCTTGTTGCACTTGAGATGATGTACTAGCTTGATTTTGCATTAGAGAACCACTAGCTTGTGTAATTGGACTTTGGAGCACTTGATCTTTGTTGTCATCCACATCAATCACTTGCTTCGGCCTAATATCACCAATATCCATTTCTTTCATAGCATTGGTCAATTGAGTTGGTCAATAACCACTAGCTGGTGACCGGACGTGCTGGTCAACACTGAGTCGCGCACAAAGAACTAGCGACCGGACGCGCTGAAGAACTGACCGTACGCCACAGTGTCCGCGTCCGGTCAGAGTCCAGTAAGCTCCCTGGACGACCGGACGCGTCCGGTCGCCTGTGACCGGACGCGCCTCGCGTCCGATCAAACAACTGAAAAACACGCAGAAGCTGAACACTGACCGGACGCGTCCGGTCACACAGTGACCGCGTCCGGTCCAGCGTCCGGTCACCACTGTGACCTCCGTTCGCTTCCGTTTGATTTCTGTTTGATTTTCGACTTCCGGCGTAGTGGAAAATAGGCTTTTCAATTACTCAAAAACGCCTGAATCCCGCCTCGCAAGCTCGGCGGGAGGGAGAGAGGACCCCAAACCCTCTCTACCGCTCAAACTCCACCGCCTTCGTAAACATGCTAACATCACCAAGTGATCATCACCATGTGCATGTGTGTTAGCATTTTCACAATCATTTTTCGAGACGTTATTAGTTCTATCCAAATGCATATGATTATGAAATGCACACCTAGAGGCACTTAGGAGTTCAATAGCCGCGTCATTCCCCTCTTTATAGTACGGCTATCTATCCTATAATGTAACCACACCCACTAGGTGTCTTGGTTACTAAAATACAACCCTTAAGCATATACCTTTGCCTTGATCACGTAGGGTTGCATCCAAATCCAAGTGTGGCCATCATGATCACCATGTCCATCTTGTCACCAACCTTGGAATGTACTAATCCTCATATGCTACATACAACTTAGGCATAGGATTAGTACTTAGGCATTGTCACTAATTACCAACACCAAACATAGGACTTTCACCAGGTCCACTAGAGCTACAACATATAAGGCTCGTGGACCTTACTCAACCCAAAAGACTAGCCTGATAGGTGGGACTGCCCCCCGTCTTATATGTTGTGCTCCCCCACCATTGATTACTGATGTGGGACTAAACCCCAACATTCCCATGACGCTTCGCAAGTGGAGTCCCTTGCCATGGTTGAGACTTCGCACGTGCTACTGTGGTGAGAAGGGGAGGAGTGATCAGAGGTCCGGAGCTTAGTCCTAGGCCAATGGCGATTAGGTTATCGGTTTGACACTAGGTAGCGTAGTGGTGGATGGCACGCATGCGCGTTAGTGGTCGCGGCGTTCGTGCCCACTTCAGCCACTCTTGCCATGGCGCGCATTATTCAATTCCTAGTGATAGCATCATCACCACGCTGGAATCATTACTGGACAGGAATTTGGGAAGCAGGGACATGCTCTCATGCATGCGTCTGGGACGGACGACTAGTCCGCTCACTCCCGTCCACATTTCTTAAAAAAATCTCTCTGCGCACTCGACTGTAACAGAACCGACCAATTATACGAAATTAAGTAAGAAAATCACCTGCTTAAGCAGATAATTTAGCAAACTTAAGCCCGTATAACCCGGTAGTCCGTGAAACCACGAAGGATTTTAAATCAACCAACATACAAACCAAGATCGTACAAGTTTAGCAGCCACAGTCACATATTACATAAAGTTCGCAATATCAGTTGAATACATCGGAGTTTAGAACATAAAGTTATTACAAACCAAGTTCATAATGAAATAGCGGAAGCAAATAATTTTAAAGCCACGCGCACACTTTTAGTTCAGATACAGTGCCAGGAGATAGTCATTTTCAACAAAAACATCAAATAAGATATACGGAGCGACCATTGCCCTTGGTCCTAATTGTCGCCCATCGCCGGGTACAGGCAGTTGATGCAATACCCGTAGTACATCTGATCATCTGCAACAACAATAGGAACAACGCCCTGAGTACGAGAATGTACTTAACTAGACTTATCCGTCTTAAACTAAAACAAAGCGACACCAAAGAGTATGCAATGCTTTCTTTTAGTGAACTAGCTGACTTATTTACGAAAGAGCAATAAGTTAACATGAATAAACCATTTTAAGTACTTGCATCATGTTTATTATAACCTATCAAGCTAGGTAAGCACCTACACTATGTCAATCACTTGATTAACCAATAACATTCAGTTACCAACTTAGATTTAGCATTTTCAACATTATCCATATAACCATCAGTGTTCCATCATCATTACTACGATGTCGTAGCTCAAGTCAAGTGCTCACTATCCAGGTGCGATGACGATTCGAATCAATTCCTAACTAGCTGGTAATTTATTCCTCACACAAACCACACTTCCCCGTCAGAGTCGCTTAGATCACCAATAACACTATTTAGGTAAATGTCGCAGGATAACAATCATAGACTGCACTACCTAGGGACCGTCTGACAGTCAGGACACACCTTGAGCTCACTCTTCGCGTCCCCGTCTTACCTCCTTCAGCACCAGTCTGTCAATTTGAGTTTATCCCTGCCCGAATAGTGCCCTAGCTTCGTGGTCGAAAGGTACGTTATTCGGCAAGCTAAATGTGAGGCATACGTTCAACGTGACAAGAGGGACGAGCAACAATCGGTCCTTAATCGACACAAACGAAAAACTAATAGCACCCCAGAACCATGTCTGGTTGCCTCTAACTTTTTCGTTCGGTCTCCAATTATGCACCAACACATGGTTATTTTCAGGATATCATCCATTCCATAGCTAGAGTATTCTAGTAACCACCTATCATTTCAGGTGACCGAAAATCGCCGATCGCTACCGGCCTAAGCAGGGCTAAGCATTATTCGATTCTAAACCTAACAGGGTAAGAATATTATAATGTAGGAAAGGATAGTAATAAATGCAGCAATAATTTCACTCAACTCCTATACTTAATGCAACAATTATATAAAACTCATATATACATGTTGCTTTTATAAAGTAAGAGACTTATGATGCTCCGGGGCTTGCCTCGCTCGAATGACTAGGTTGATGATCCATGCACTCGGACAGGTCCTCTCCTTGCTCCTCTTCCTCTGGCACCTCCTGTACCTGGATTTTCTGTGGGTCGGTCCCGGCCTGTTCCTCTTGCACTGCTACTGGCACTTCCTCTTACGATCCTGTATGATGCAATTGTATAAGTAAATATACAAACAGTGCATCGGATACGATGGCATGCGATGATCATGATGACATGATATGAAGATGAATATATTGAGACCTTATTGAATAGCATAGAGGTAAACCTTTCTACAAAGTAGTCAACATCATCCAAAAATAGTTACCACTAGTGCATGACATCTACTGCATTCTCTTCTGCTACTAACGCCCGTTACTTTTCCGCTAACTAACATACAACCCTAATATAAGTGCTACTACACTTTCTCAATATAAATACTCTGACATACCAAAAGACAGTAGCAAATGATTTGAGGCTTCAAAGATACACCAAAGCTACACTTATTAAACAAATCATGCATAAAGGATCTTATTTTAATTCAATTTAAACTAGGGTTACGACAGCAACCTATATTTCTAGTGCATAGAAAAATCTATAAAAATTACAATAGTATAGTCATACCATAATTAGCTTACCATAAAATTTTCATGGTAATTGGACAAGTCAAACTGCCTACACAAAAATGACAAGCTATGGTGGATAAATGAGCATGAAAATACCTTGTACTATGAAAAGTATCAAACAACAGATTTAATATTTTTTCCATATTCTACACAGTAAACAAACACCGTACGAAAATTATAATATGCATTTTTTATACTAATTTTTCTCTCTAGCAAAAATAACAAAAATCAGCCAATAAAGGCACTTGAACTAGACATCAATATTTTTGTACAGAATATGTATGACATATATTTTTCATGCAAAGCACATCACAAAATAAGATTAACAAAACTGAAACTATATTTTTCTGAGGTATATTTAATTTATTATGTATTTTCTAAGAAAACAACAATTACAAGAATTAAATAAATCCCTATATAAAAGTATCACAAATCTGAAAATTCATTTCTTTACAAACCGAAAATCTACACGACCTTAATTGCTACGCTCACCTCGCTCCTTCGCCCCGGTTCCACACAGAGGGACAGACAGGCAGGCCCTCGGGTCAGATGGACCCCACTCGACAGCAGCACAGACGCAGGGGAGCGACACTGACCGGCTCGTTCTCGCCGACGGCGACCTCCCGAGCGGTAGCGACTAACCCTAAACGTCCTCCTCGACGAGCCGCACTCAACGGTGCACGAAACCCTAACTCTACCGGCCTCGAGAGTAGGTGACCGCGGCAATGGCGGACGACGACGCGGGCACGACGATGCACCGGCCGACTCCGGCCACGACCGGGCAAGCTGAGCTTGGAACGAGCTCCGCGAACCTCTAGCGGTTCTATTGAACCTAACGCGAGCGCTGGAGATGGACCAGAGAGTGTCAGCCACGGTGATGACCCTCCGGCGAGGTCCATCCATGGCGGACGACGGTAGAAAAAGGAAATGCAACCCCACCTGCGGTCCAGCGGCTCGGGGAAGGAGCGGACGGTGAACAACAGCTGCGGGCGGAGCTGTGGTTACAGTGGAGCGAGCTGTGGTGGCACGTTGGCGGCAAACGGGGGCGCCAGAGCAGAACGGCGAGGAAAGGGGCGAGGTTCTTGCCCTTTGGCTGAGCGCTGCGAGCGAGCTGGAGAAGGAGTGGGGTGGAGAGGATGCTCGGACAGGCCATAAAGGCCAGGGGGAACGGTCGGAGCGGCCACCGCCCCTCGCCGCCGGTGAGCAGCTGCCACGCGACGGCCGCCGTACGAAGCAGGGCGGGCGAGCGCGGGAGCGGCCAGTCGAGCGGGCGCGGGAGTGCGGCGCGCATGGGCCGGCTTCGGCTGCTGGGCCAGAAACGAGGCGGGCGGCCCAGTAAGAAAGACAAACCCCTTTTCTTTTTATTTTTCAACTAAACAGCAATATTTTTACATTTTTGAACAACAAAAATCTATTTTCACCGGTTGGTCCCAAAATAAAAGTTGTTTAGAATTTTAAACTGTAACAGAACCGTCCAAATTATAAGAGTACAAGTACAAAAACAATCATCGAAGTGATCAAATTCTCGCACTTGAGCCCATATAACTTCGGTAGTCCAATGAAATCGCGAGGGATTTCAAACCAACCAACATACAAGCCAAGATCGTAGTGATTCAACATAACAAGTCATATATTACAACCATTTCACAAGTAATTGAATGTACATCGGAGTTCAACATAGTTATTACAACTTAGGTTCAAAAGTAGCTGAAGCAAAGTAATTTGAAACTAACAACACCTTTATTTCAAATACATGTCAGTACTAAGGTCGACTTCCAACAAAACCATTAGAGAGAAATAACTCAGAAGGATCATGCCCGTGATCACACTCCGCCTCTACGGCAGGAGCCAACCAACTCTTGCAGTCACCAAGATACAACACAACCTGCAACAAGTGGGGATAAAACCCTGAGTACGAGAAGGTACTCAGCTAGACTTACCCGTCATAAACCAGAAATAAAGTGACACCAAGGATCATGTAAAGCTGATATAAAGTGGGCTAGCTTGACATCATTTTGCATAAAAGCTTATTAGGGATAAGTAATCATTATTGCTTAAGCATCAAGTTAATTATCATTACCCTGTCATCTAACCATATCTATAAAAACCGGTGGCAACGGCACCACTCACATTTTACTGTAGCGCACTGTTCCAAACACAGTACCGGTTCACGGGAACAGTATCTACCCGCAATGAACAGTACATACATGGTTCACGTGAACAGTATCTACCCGTAATGAACAGTACATACATGAACAGTCATACCCGTTAATAAACAGTACCTGTCCGCTATGAGCAGTACATACCCGTTAATAAAACAGTCTAAACCCGTTACCAACAGTAACGGTTCGCATGAACAGTACCATGCGAACCCATAATCAACCAACGAATCTACCCGCTATAAACAGTGCATACCAGTTAATAAACAGTCCAAACTCATTCGAACCCTTAAGCAATAGTAACGAATCCCATTACCCGTACGCATCCACTTAAAAAAACAAAACAAAACGCCCGTGCTTTGCACGGGGCTACCTGCTAGTATATATTAAAGCCTATACTAGAGCACTCACTTTATTAGGAGCAAACAATATTAACCATAGCAGGTATAAATTGAGGCAACCTTTCCATCGTTATCCAATTAACCATCCGTTCAATTTAATGGAAACTATGTTGCCGCTGCTCAAGTCAAGTGCTCACTAACCGGGAGCGACGGCGATTCGAATCGAATTCCTATCCAGCTGGAGGGGTATTTCTAACACTCACCGAGTCACGCCTGGCGAGGGCTGCTCAAGTCACCTTTCGTACAGTTCAGGAATCGCGGGTCCGAATGATGTCACGTCCCCAAGGGCGACACTCTGCCAGGTGATAGGGACTCTAACCCCCCTGGTCTCATGCCAATGTCCCCAAGCACATCCTTTCTCTCCTCCAAGATGCAACCTACCATTCGATTCTCGGCCTGAACCATACTACTCGACTTCGCGGTCGGAACGACTTATCCGGCCAACTAAGTGTTAGACTGCGTTCAACATGACTTAAGGACGTACAACGAATCGGTCCTTAAACGACTCAGACGGGGATAGATCCACACCCAAGACCTCCATGCCTTGTTGCTTCACTATCGTCATCCCGCCCGGTTTCATTTTATTTTATTAACACATGGTTCCATTCCACGATAGCAATTATAGCCAACCGTGCCATATATGGATATCCCTATATCTCGCATGTGACAGAAAATCACCTGACTTCTACCACTTAAAGCAGGGCTAAACATCTATTCGATCCTAGTCTATGTATGATTCAGGGATTCATATATCTGGACAAGGAATGATATAATGCAGCAAGGTTTTCAACCAACTCCTACCACTTAATGCAACAATACTTATAACATATATATAATTAATTGCTTTTGAAGGTAGGAGGCTTATAATACTTCGGGGCTTGCCTGGGATCCGACTCAAGTTAGTGTTGGTCAGATGAAACTCGCTGAGTACTTCCATCTTCGGGATAGTTCCACCAAACACCGTCTTCGGGTTTGGCTCCAACACCACATCTTTCACGCGTTATAGCTAGCGTACCTAAATGAAATGCAAGATGCAAGTACATGAATACAAAGAAATACAATAAATGATGCATCACACGTTAATCAAGGCCAGTATAAGGTTATAGTAAATACACGTAAGCACATCACATTACTTAAGTAACCTTACACAAACAAACATGCTAAAATAGCAAAGAAAGCAATACCAAGAATGACATAAGATTTACAAAGATTCAGGTGTAATAGCTTAATCACCAAAGACATGAATCACACTTAGCAATACGCAAGCAAAGTAACCAAGCAATCATGTATTTTCAACAATTCTGGACATACATACAGTAGCTGAGTAAATTCAATCATATCTGAAGTTTTACAAATCCAAATGACTTGCAAGAAGACATCATAGAAATCTTATGAAATTGTCCACATTTCATTTATAAATATCACAGCATGATTCCAAAGTTTCACATGTCAAATTTACACAAACCCAGAAACTGGTCTAGCAAGACAGAGAGCAAGCAATTCTGTAACCCAACTTTAAATAGCTATAACTCCTAAACCACATGGTCAAATGCCACCAAATTTTAACAGAAGCTAGATACATAAATTATCTACAACTTTTGTATAAAAAAGTTTTACAACAAAGCACATTATCATGAATAACTTTGCTAAGTTCCCAGATCTGTCCAAAAACCTCATTTGCAAGAAATAATTATTAACTTATGTTGCAAAAATATAATTAAACAAAACCAATTTTACCAACATTTCATACATGACTAATGAACACCATAAAATATAGTGTCTATTCCTAAATAAATTCTTTTAATGCATTTTCTTAATTTATTTAGATAATTAGGTGGAATTATGGACACATATCAAAAGTGTACAATAAATTCTACTAAAATTACAGAGGCCTACACATGCTCCCAAAAGTCTACTGTCCAAATTTGAAACCAATTGGACATGTATAACAACCTCTATGAAAAAGACAATTGGCTATAGCAATAAATCATGTGAGAGCAAGATGAATCAATAACTCACTCATATTACAACCAAAATTCATGACATTTTTACCACACATCAAACATCATAGGAGTAGTATGCCACAAAAATTTCACTTCATTTTGAGCTCTAAAACTGCAGTTATAAAAAATGACAAATACAACTATCATTGAAACCTAGAAGCATAGATCTATTTTTAGAACTAAAATTTAAACTAAAACATTACATATTATAGATCCACTGCATAGATAATTTCACAAGGATTCCAAAAAATCCTCATTTGATATTTTATGAATTTTATATCATGAGATATTGATTTCCAAAGATTTAGCCTTTTTCCTGCAAAAGAAAAACATTAACCAAAAAATAAAAGCACTTTTACCCCGAGGCCCCTGAACTATTCGCAAATCAAACCACACAAAAGGCCCTTCCCTGTACTATTCATATGAGTCTGTGTTTTTCACTTAACCCCCTCCCTTCTTCCGAATTCTTGCGCGAAGTCCTTCTCCTCTTTCAAAACAGAGGAGGCGGGTGAGGGTTGCCGGCCGGCCGATTTCCGGTCGGTGAGATGGTCGCTGGCGTCGGGGAAGCGGCAGGGAAGCTTCGTGGTGATGGGACACATCCGTAGGCGCTCGTATCGCTGACTGAGGTGGCCCGTGGTCTCCTGGCCATGTGCACGGGCGGCCTAGTGGTGGCCGCGTCGGCGGTGGTGGTGAGCCGGAGGCGAACGCCGGCGGAGAAAGGCAGCTCGAGCATCAACATGTCTGCCCGCACTCGTGGAAGTACTCGGACTTGCCGGAGGCGGCCCATGACGCCCTGGCCATGTGCGGCTGCAGCAGGAAAGGCGACACGCGGCGGCGCTGCTCGGCTCTGCCGGCGAGGGTGATGCGCAGGGGCAGCAGCGGCTGCACCCGCATGTGTGGGCGATGGCGGCTCGGCGCTCCGCTTTTGAGGGTGCAGGAGGGTCCGTGTAGCAGGAAGGAGCGGCGCGGGGAGCCTTGCTGGCCGGCCATGGCGACGGCGTCTGCGCGAGCACAACGAGTGAGCCGAGCAAGAGTGGGAAACGAGGAAATGAGTGGAGGGCGAGCTCGGGGCATCCGCTCGGGAGGAGGCAAGGCGCAGGGATGCGGCGGTGAAGGTTGGACACGCGCCGGTCATGGGGGCGCGCGGCGTTCATGCAAGACAGCCACGTCGGCAAAACAGCGAACAGGTGCCGCACGTCGAAGTGGTCAGCGTGGGACAAGGTTTTGAGCTGTTTCTAGGCCGAATCAGCCAAAGGGCCAAATATGAAGTTTGATGTACTCAGATTGCCCTACAATTTTCATTTAAAGCACAAGGTCATTAGTGTCCTGGTTTAGGAGATAATTAGCATCTAAATTGGCAATGTCAACACATTACTAACCAAGAAGGAAACTCAAATTTGCTGATCAAAATGAGTTCAATCTTAAGCCAACTTTTTGCATGCTCTTCTACACCATCTACACTCCAATTTTTATATTGGAACCATGTGAAGTTGTTTAACAAAATCTCGAGAACGCGGCATGTCAACATGTCAAGGTCAAATAGTGATAAAACAACTTTTTGCTGTTTTGGAAACTCTTATAGAAGGTCCAACTATGCTCCATTTTGAGTGACACTTGATCCATTGTTTCCATTATGAAAAGTACTACAACTCATATTAAGGAACCTAATTGAGCTACCATATGAAATTGGAAGATAAAATGTCACGAACAGGTTGACTTGATGCTGCCGATTAGGGACTTAGAATATGCTAAGTGTTGTGAAACAGCCCTAAATCTGAATTGTGGGCACTTTTTGAGCATGTTCCACACATTTTCATGACTTGACTCTTAAACAAAGTTTGTTCCTTATAAAATTCTCTACAACTTTGTCAAGGGTGCACAGTCATGCAAAGCTCCTAGGTCACACTTTTGAAACAGTCAAACAAAAGTGTTCCCGGGTTCATACATGGTGAACCATCACTTAGAAGCACATTTAGGCAAAATGATCAACATGAACATTGTTCCATTAAGTGTCCTAAGTGTGTTGCACATATTGCATTGTATATTGCACAAACACTAGTTTCCATGGGATGTAAGGCAGGTTTTAGTTATAATCCAAACTATATAACTTATTATTTCATGTGACTTTTTTATTCCAAACTTTATAAAACTTTTCTAGGGGTCCCTATAGATAGGTACTAAGGTGAGACACATGAAGATATTGCAATAACACCATCCAAGCATATATCTTGAAAATGGTCTATATGCAAAGCAAGAGTGCAACATCCAACTTTAAGTTAGGCTCATCTCCATAGGTTGACCTTGACATCGTCATATCCACTTAATCTATCATGTTTGAGCTCAAACCCACTGCTTAATTGGTGATAAACACCTGGGGTGTTACATAAACTCTACAACTTTGCTTTAGGGTAAAATTTGAAATTCCAAATAGTTTTTGAAATAAAGCTTCAAAGTTCATTTTAATTCAAAAACTCATTTTTCTAAATTATTTTAAAAACAACTTTTGAGAAACTTTTGAATACAAAACTTGCTCCAAAATTCATGCTTAACATTTCTAAATTATTTGCACTGCTAATCAAACATGTTTTAATGGCCTAACAAGCATAACCATGGCATAGTTATATTTAAACAAGCAAATTGCAACATTTATGTTTCGAAGTCATGTTTCACATGTTTCAAACCAATATTTCATGTAATCATGAATGCAAGATGATGTTCATGCTCATGATTTGCAATGCTTAATGCATGCTTAACACCCGAGGTGTTACATCGACCTCCATTGTTGTGGCCTTATCCACCGCTTCGTCGAACCTCCACGCCTAACTCCACCGTGCCGCCCGCCTTTCCCACTCCGTGCTGCTCGCCTGCACCATAGCATCCACACTGCCGCGGCCGCCTTTGCTGCCCGCTTTAGTTGCCGAGCAGGTGCTCACCAAGGGCGCGCTGGCCCAGGCCACTGAGCAGGTGTTCGTGCGCCTCGCATAGGTGCTCACCCAGGCCGTCGAGCAGGTCCTCACCCAGTGGCGCACCGGCGAGCTCCATGCGCCGCGGCCGACCTCCACACCGGCATCAAGCTCCGCGATTTATCCAATCAGCTTTGTGACATTGCACGCTGAAGATGCATGTTGCAAGAGAATGTTTGAAGTGTTTTAGATGTTTCATCTAGATGTTGCAAGTGTTTTATGTGGATGTTACAAAAGTAGATCGGGATATTGCATATGTTGCAATTGTTATACACGTATGTTGCAAGCTTTTGTTATCAACGTTTTTGCTGTTTTCCCAAACATATGTTGCAAGTGTGTTTATTTGGATGTTGCATATGTTTCATACATATGTTGCAAGTGTTTCATTTGGATCTTGAGTATGTTTTACATGGTTTTTAAGTGTCTTTCAGGTGTTTTTGCAAGTGTTTGAGATGCATGTTTCAAGTGTTTCATCTGTCTTTAGTACGTTGCAAGTATTACATCTGGATGTTTCAAAAGTGGATCGGGTGTTGCATCTCGCTCCCTCCTCGCCTTTGATTGCCTCGCCTCGGTGTCTCCGCCTTCTCTCAGGGTCGGCTGGGCATCCGAACAAGAGGCGCAGGTGTGCGCCCCCCTCCTTCCCTTCTTCTCGATGCTGGCGGCGCAGCTGGGGATGGGCCGCCGCGAGTGGCGCGGGCGGGCGCTCCTTCTATTCCGTGGTTCCGTTACACGGGCGGACGCTCCTTCTGTTATGCTATTCCGTGGTTCTGTAGCTGAGATCGTTCCGTGGTTCCGTTACACCTGTGGCAAGTATTGGATGGATCATAGCTGCGTCCGGATGGGTCGTAGGGCCGGACATCCGGGTGCTAGTCATACCAAATAAACATTTGAAGCCTTTTTGAACATAAAAAAAAACTACTACTATGGCGGCAGCATCGCGCTAAAAGCTCTCAACTCCGGGTTCGGGGTGTCGTTCCATATTGTTGCAATATTGTCCCTTAACGAACATGTACATGTACATTTGTGTGCGCTTTAAAAAGCCTCGAAATTTCGTAAATGCGCTGTAAGTTTTATTGCTAAAATTTCAGGGGAAAAGGCCCTGAGTTTTTCTTCTTCATTTCTTGGCAAAAGTGAGGAAACCAGAGAAGAAACACGATAGAATCTCGCATTCTCACACTACGACAACAGGAAACAGATGACATGAAGTTGGTGCTGAACAAATAGCGACGGCCATCCGTTGAACTTTGATGAGGTTATCTGACTCTGACGGCGACGATCACCCCATCTACAGCTACTGGACAGGACTGTACTAATCGGCCTGCTACATTGATTTCCCTCGTATACTAACCTGGGCCGTCGAAATAAAGGCTCAGTTACTTCAGTATAAGTGCTTACGATGTGCACACACTTAAAAAAAACAAGTGCTTTAATCTCAACGTACATTAGTTGTAGGCACATGACATGGACACACTCCGGAGTCTCGACGTGTGAATGTGGTACACGACTGTAGGTGTAGTGACGCGTGCATGCTTATGTCACCTTTTAATCGTAAATAAAAAGACGAAAAAAAAAGCGATCACAATTCTTGCGTGACTTACATTATTATCCCATAGGGGTTTACCTTGTTGAAGAGATCATTATCGTTTGGTAGAAGACTTGGGAAATAGTTTTTGCAATCAAGACGGTACGACATGTTCGTTCAGAAACAAAGATAAGACGGTACGACCAGGTTTTCTGATTTGCTAATCCGTGTAGTATGATAGGGAGAGGGCCAGCTGGTCGAAAATGACCCAGTTAATACGGACTCCATCCAGCGACCAGTGGCGGATCTACAGGGTATGCCGGCTATGCCCCAGCATACCCTGGGATTCCAGGAAACATTACCGTATATATATGTATTTTTGAAAAAAAAAAGAGAAAAAAAAACTAAACGCTCGCCCAATTGCCGCTGGCTCGCACGCAATGCTCCGCGTGCCTCGAGTGGAAGACCATGACCACGTGATGGGAGGCCCATGTGGCCCACGAAGTCCTGCGGCCACGGCCATGTTCGCGCCTAGCCCGGCTTTTCAAGTCCCTTAGGTCTTGTCATCCATAGGACGTCGTTGTGTCGCCTGATGCCCTAATCGACGGCTAATCGATCCAGCAGTCCTCGTCTCATCATCCACACTCCATGGAGGGATCAACTGACTGCACGGCCGTAGGCGCACGACCGCACAAGAGATGGAGGCAGGCTGCAGGCACATGGCCAAAACATGCCACACGCCGGTACGGAACCTCGTCAACTCGGTAGTCAATGCATACTGTCTTAGATTGGTTTAAGTGAGATTCAATCTTTTCAATTTGGCATGTTCCGCTCTTTGTATTTTCATGGGAAATTTCATTGCTACGTATTTACTAACATCATAGAATCCCCGTGCAGGTGCATCGAGATCGGGGATTTGACCCAACATCAAAGATAATCAAGATTGATCAACAATTCGGTACATATCAAGTCGGTGCTTGTCTAGGTGCAAATCATAATTCGATCCATGTAGAAATAATTTGTTTAATTATTTGATATTGTGTTTTTTAATATTTGTAAAGTTATAAAGAGAAGTAGGGTATTGCATCTCTTGTTTAGAAACATGTGGTAAAGAAGGTGACCAAGGTGACAGTTCTTGTTGCTACTGCTTCAAATCCTTCCTCTGATTGTAAGTCTCTTAGTATCTTTTATGCCTATACTTTTAAACTACTAGTATGGCGATTGAATTATTTATGTTGTATTTGTGGACGTTTTTAAACCGAATCTTCAAATGTTATAATTATCTTGTAATTTAGTGCATATATACTAAATGACATTAAAAAAAATTCAAATATTATCGAATTGCCAAATGGTTTTATTGAATTGTATATGAAAACTTTTGAGTGGCATACCCTAAGCTAAAATCCTAGATCCGCCACTGCCCGCGACAGTGTGGTTATGTACCATGTGATGCACTGATGCATGCTCATTATATCGAAAAACCAACGAGTTCGTCTGCAGAGTTCACACCCATCATTCATCATCAGATAGGTCCATCTAACCGATGTTAATTTGTGTCATACAAGCGTATGCAACATATATAAGGCACTTGATTTGTCTTATGTGAATCTACGCTAGATATAAAAAAACAAAAATATTTTCAGGATTTGAAGAACACAGAGATGGAATTTTGTCACACGGTGATTGAGGGCAGCAGTTCTGTGATGCAATGCATGTCCCCGTCTGATGACGCCTCGGAGTCCACGGATGGCGACGGCACGCACACGAGCTGGAGCTGCGCAAGGCCGCAAAGAACACGCTGCCCGTAGCTGAAAACCGGCAACGACGATGTGCCCGGAGCTGTACGTGTTCGTTGGGCAGTGGCGCCGATCGGACGGCCAGAATAATGTATTGCCGGCGGTTGCAAGGTCAGGATCTGAGCTGGAAGGAGTGAGGTCGCGGGTGACAGGTGGCAGCGCTGGTGAGGTAGCCTCCAGGCGATAATTCCTGGCCGCGGGGGGCCACGCGGAAATAACAATTGCCACAAGGTGTTTTATCCCTTGATCTGGAGAGGTCAGGTCGTGGCGTGGTGATCCTAGCAGAAAATGACACCGCGTGCATAGCAAGCTCAACCTGCACCCACATAATTCACATGACAGATAATTTTAGCACCTACGTTCAGCATTACAATATGCGGATAACAATGTTATTAACAGAGTCTTCTTCAAGTTTGGTTGACTTTAGCATGGTGTTTTCTTTTGCCTTCACACATACCTCTATCTGCTGCTTGTCTGTTTCAGAATTCAGAACGCCTTCACCAACCTTCGGAATTTTGTCCCTTGCAGCTGGCGGATCATGCTCCCGCTATGTGCGTGACGGGGAGCCACGTATTACTCTTTATTACTCTGTTCCGTCTTCGCATCTACACAAAATTGGCTCCACTTTCATTCGTATACTGTACATAATGCGTGCCAAAGAAAGAAATATGAGGACTTGCCGGAACTCTAATTCTAGTCCCTTACCTATTTTACGAGGTTATCTATTTTAACTGACACGTGGTTGCTAACTCATGGTACAAATCATAGATGCTCATGTCTTGCCTTCACATGTAAAAAAAAACATGAAAAAAAACCCTATTTAAGTATTTACGAAATCTAATAATTTTTTTTTTGCTATGGTGAGAAACATGCAGTCATGCGCAGACAGTGGAAAAGAATGCGCAGATAGTTTCACATCTTGGCATGTTTAATTAGTTCACACCCAAAAGGTAACTGACCAGAATCAAAATCAAGTGAACATGCAAGTAACTGACAGAATGTGTGCATTCAGTTATCGGTTTTCAGAAGCTGAATAGAAACATTCAGTTTTCATGGACGCCGCCTGCGAAGCGCACCTCTGCCATGTTCACCCTGCTGGCCCTGGACGTGCTTGCCTCAGTCGGGACGCGCATGCGCCCTGCTCGCCCTACCCCGCCGTGTGGCCCAGCTCTTCCTCGCTGGCGCGGCTGTGGTCCGCCATGCCACGGAGAAGACGGCTTCGATTTTTGGCACGATTTTTTCACCTCACGCGCGCAGTTGGATCTGCGCGGCGTCGACTCAAGACGATGGATCTGTACAACGCGAAGCCAGCCGTCGAGTCAGTCCGGGAGCACGAGCGCTCGCTGTCGTCTCATGACACGATGGCTTCGCTCTCTCTCCTGCGAACGGGGGGGGACGATTTTGCAAAATTACATCATGGAGAAGACGGCCAACACAACCGTTGTTGTACGTACCCTAAACGTATGCCGCTACTTTGTCAATCTCAAGATCTACCAATCAATGTCTCATGGACATTCATAGGTATGAGTGTATGGGTGTATGCATGTCTCTCGAGTTAAGGGAGGAAAAAGAAAAGTTGTTTTTATAACTTCAACTATTATAGAATTGTAATGACTTTGTTTGAAGTTGTTTCGATAAATATGTGTATATATACCAATTTAATTTTCATGTGGTATATCTTGGGATTTATCATTTTCATATGGCCTACCGGTTTAGTTTGTCGTAGACAGTATAATACTAGCATATAGTATATGCATGTCTCTCAAGTTGAGGGTCAAAAGGAAAAATTCTAATTTTAACTTCAAGTTAATTTCCATATGGTATACAAATTCACTACTCTATATACTTTTCTTAGAATTTGTTTTGGAGCACATCTATTTCACTGAAGAAATATATATAGTAAGTCCAGCTTTCTCTGTCATCAAAAGAAATCGCACAATTATTGGTTGCAAAATTAGGAATATTTAACCCATTGCCATTTTTAGGGGAGAGTGGCAACAGATTTGCCACCCACGTAAGAGAAGTGGATGTGAGAGGGATTAATTGACCGTGGCTGAGAGTGGCAAATAGTTAAATGTCCCGCAAAATTATCCACGAGGCAGGCCGCGCCGCCTATAAAATCCGGCGCCGGCCGCCAGCCGTTGGCCGCATCCACCGGTGAGCACAGCAGACCACTCCTCCCCTCCCTCGTGTCTGTCGGAGCCTCGGCTTGTCCCCACCAATCCACAGCTCGCTCGCTCCCACCAAACCCCACACCCGCACAATGGCGTCGGCGTCCAAGGAGGAGGTGATCGGGAAGCTCAACGTCCGCGTGGTGCGGGGCAACAACCTGGCCATCGCCGACCCGCTCACCCACACCAGCGACCCCTACGTCGTCCTCCAGTACGGCGCCCAGGTCCATCCCCGCTCCGCTCGCACTCTCCCTCTCCCTCTCCCTCTGCCTTCTGGTCTCCTTTCTTCCCCCACAGCATTGCCTGGCTCTTGGCTGGATCCCCGGTGATCGACGGGGCCCCGTTCGCACTTGACGACCCGTGCGTGGTCCACGGTCAGCGCCGCGGCGTGAGGGGGATCGGGTGTCGGGATTATTGTCGATCTTCCCCGATCTCCTAGTCCTGGGTGCTAGTCTGTCTCTGTCGTCTTCTATGAGCTGCGAATCTGCCCGTGTTGCCTTTCCATCTTAGGATCCTGTTACCGTGTTACGGTCGGCCGGTCTGTGGATTGGATGGCGAGTGGTCCATTCCATGGGCTTACCCGACCAGCCGTTGACCTCGACGCGGGGGATATTCTATTGCTTTTCAACGACGACTGAAACGGGGATCAAAATCCTGGCAATGAACTGCAGTTCTAGCTTGCTCGTGAATTTGCTTAACCAATGCAACAGCCAGCAGCTGTGTCCCTGCGAAAGGGCTATACTGCACTTCGGGGAATGTTGAACTGACGAGCAGAGCACCACACCCCGTAACAACTTCACCTTGAATGAAATAAGAAATAATAACTGCTGATAACATTTCTTCTGAACTAGGGACTGATCCTGCACAAGTTTGCGAAACATCGATATGGATTGAACCTGCCCTTTAGCAGCATCTCTGCGATCTGCATAATAATTCCAGGATCAAAATAGTATATTACTTACTGAAATTACTTACTAGTCTTTTATTTTCCTGGAACAATTCAAGACATTTTACTAATGATTGACTTTTTCTTAGTGTTACCCTTAGGCTGACGATTTCAATGTATATATGAATTATTTAGTTTTAAGTTTCTGTATGATTGGCTGGCTTGTGTGGTGTCAAGTCAACCACTCATGTCTGACTGTTGCTGAATTGCACTATTGCCAACTGAATACATAATAGAATGCACCACTAAACAGTTTTGTAGGATTTTGAAAGCTTTTTTGTATTTTATCTAGTTGACTTCTGTTCAAACGTCATGGATGCCCATTGAATTTATGGTTTTCTGTTCTTGATGTTTGCGTCATGGAAGTTTTCTTTTGCTGTTGTTACAGAAGGTGAAGACTAGTGTCCAGAAGAAGAATCCCAATCCAGTATGGAACGAAGTACTGCAGCTCACAGTGACAAATCCTACAAAGCCAGTGCACCTTGTAGGTTTGCTGTCTCAATTGGTTCATCATGTTTGCTATTGGAAAAAATATATAGATATAGATTATGAAAATATAAGTATACAACTATATGCTGGTTAGAAATATGAAATCAACAATTTTTTAACCTGAAAACAATTTCTTCTTGGCAGAAATATGAACGATATGGAACCATTTCTGCCATAGGTCCACTGATATTGCTGCAAATATGAACAAATTGACCACATATGTTTCTAACTATATACTATGCAATAACCAGGAAAAATGATCCTTGATTTCTGAATTGCTAATATCACGCAGGAAGTTTTTGATGAAGACAAGTTCACAGCAGATGACAGCATGGGTGTTGCTGAGATCAACATTACTGACATCTATGATGCTGCAAAGCTGGATCTGAAGCATGCCACTGATGGAACTAGGATCAAGACAATCTACCCAGTCGGTGTAAACTACCTTGGTGGTGAGAGCCATGTTCAGTGGAAGGATGGCAAGGTGGTCCAGGACTTGATTCTGAAGCTGAAGAAGGTCGAGAGTGGCCTGATTGTGGTGCAGCTGGAGTGGGTTCATGTTCCTGGTGTGAAGCTGTGAGGCCTGTCTGAATGAGGGTTGTGGTCGCTACTTTGATGGAGCTGCAGTTGTAGTTGGTTGTCCCTGGTTTGAGTGTTTCGCTGTAAACTATATCCTGAACGTGGTGATTTGCAGTGTATGAGTGATGTTTGAGTGTTGGTTTGAGTGTGATGTCTCATTTGTCTGTTAAAGGTTGTCGCACACCAATAAGAAATGCCCTGTCAGCACAGGTGGAGTGAGATGTATTTTAAGAACTTATAGAACTTAAATATAGAAGTGACTGGGCGTTTATTACTTTCACTTTGTTCCTGCAAAGTTTCTTTGTTAGCTCCTATCAGATTTTATTATAGGGGAGCAAGAACATCTGTTGACCCTGCCAAGGGATGCCTGCGTCTGGCGTAATTTTCTTCTGTCTAGAAATACCTAGGTCAAGCGAGGAGTGTTTTCTTTTTTTTTTCTCGAAAACGCATGAGAGCTTTGCTTCATCATTATATTAAGAAGAGAATAAAGGGCAAGAGCCCGAACACCACACACACTCACGAGTGTTTTCTCAGTTCTATCTCTAATACTATTAAAAAGCTTAACTTTCTTTTCCGTCGCTTCTAGAAATTCCTATCAAGCGAGGAGTTTGTCTGTAAAACCGACCTATGAGGCATTGGGATTTGGGAGCATGGTGTTGAGTGGTTTAGTAAATGAATGGTTTAGAGTTTGTCTGTGAAACCGACCTATGAGGCATTGGGATTTGGGAGCATGGTGCTGAGTGGTTTAGTAAATGAATGGTTTATATGGCAGCCAATTGTGTCGTTCACCCCCTTTGACTTATCACGCCCTTCTTTGTGCGGCTGCTGTTGTGTTTGGGCTTAAAACCCCATCCAGTACATAAAATTTTTTCCTCATAATTGATTTGGCAGAGCTCCTGCCGTTTGCATTCAAAAAAAATTGTGTTGTTCGCAAGAAGAGCATAAGCATAAGTGCATAACTAATAAGGCTCGACAGCAAAAAAAATAATAAAAAAAAGAACTGCTGCGAAATCATTAGTTGCATGATTGTGCAATCAAGATAGATTACCAGAATAACCTAAAATAATAAGATCTCAGTTTGCATATATTAGCAACTTAGATCACATTCAAAACAGTCAAAGCACGTATATCTGGTGTCTTTGACAGAATGAAGCTTGAACAGCGGATACGTTGAGACATCTATAGTTCCAAGCAAGCGAGTCTTAATGTCCTGGTGAAATATAGCTATATAGGGAACACGCTATATAGTTGGTTCTAGCGAGAATAAACACTAATGAGCTCTCACAAATTACTGAGAGTGCTCTGTCTTGGAAGAGCCATTGATTGCGACTTCAGCCTCAACGCAACACTTGCCTTTGATGAGATAACCCTTTGAGGTGTCCTTGAAATCCTCCAGCGAGATGAACTTATTCCATCCCCAGCAAGGATATTGGTTTGAGAACTGGCACCTGCCTGCATTTCCCAACAAAAATAAGGTAAGAATATGTGATGATAATTTAGCATCCAAACTAACCAGTCCATCAAGCAAATTTCTGCTAAACTGCAAACCTGGTAATTTCTTGTCCTTGCTGTTTTCCTGGTCTTTGATGGATAAAGTAAATTCGACCAGGTTCCCAGAGTGTTTGGGGACATCGTTTGTCTTCTTCATTTTCAGAAATAAGGACAGGTGGTTACTATCGCAAGATGGATACATAGTGATAGACCTGCAAATTGGTCAGGATCACACAATCAAGTTAATAACGTGCAAAACTACTATAGTTGTGTTTAAGTAAATTTTCAAAACTGCTGTGGTATAGAAGCATTCTTAGCACTGTAAGACAGTTCAGATTATGCTACCAACATTCAGTCATGTATACATGTCAAGTATTGCTAGCTGAAAATATTATCACCATGTGTATCCACCAATTTCGAACTCTGGTGAGTAGGACCGGTTCTTCAGAGCAAAGAAATCCTCAATTTTCAAATCCTCAATTTTCCAAGTGTAAACTTTGGCCTCGTTGAAGACGTTCATCTTCCTGACAATGTTAGCAGTGGATACTTGGGGAAGAAGATAGGAGGAAGTAATCTATTAACGTAACTGTAGCGACGACAAGTCAAGTTTAAAACTGGAATACTTTCTTTTACAATTCCTCTTCCCTCTCCTCTTCTACCTCTCTGTCATATTTATAGCATCTAGTTAATCCAGGCTGGGCCGGTGAACTTGTTGTTGGGCTTCACCATTCGCTTGGGCCTTGGCTCGTCCTTCTCAGATACAGCAACCTCGGAGTCTTGACTCATTGCCGGACTATGTACAGTACTGCTAACATTCCCCACCGCTTGAGAACCAGCATGTCCCCATGCTGGAGCTCGAGGAAACTGTTGGCGAAGCTGGTCCAACTGCTCCCAAGTAGCCAATGTCACCGGCATGTGAGACCATTTGATGAGGACTTGCTCAACTGGATGTTCACCAGACGTCCAGCGACGTTGTAAAATGGCTTCTGGAACCTGAAACTGAATATCATCATTAGGAAGTTCAGATGTAACTGGAGCATCACCGTGTTTCTTCTTGAGCTGGGAGACATGGAACACGGGATGAATAGCAGCACTCGGTGGTAAAGCCAACTTGTATGCCACTGAACCAATACGTTCCAGAATCTGATATGGACCAAAAAATCTGAATGAAAGTTTCTGGTGGGAACGGTGAGCAAGGGAGGATTGCACATACGGCTGGAGCTTGAGGAAGACCCACTCACCAACCTCAAACTGACGTTCAGAACGGTGCTTGTCAGCTTGGCGCTTCATGCGTGCTTGAGCACGGAGCAAGTGTTGTTGGATCAAGGACTGCATCACTGCTCGCTCAGAAAGCCACTGATTCAGGGCAGGAATATCAGCACCAACAGATTCAACGGAAAGTCCAAAATGGCGTGGAGCATGTCCATACAGGACTTCAAATGGAGAGCGCCCAAGTGAGGAATGGAAAGATGAATTATACCAAAACTCAGCTAGGGACAGCCATTGGAGCCATTTTGTGGGGCAAGGATGGACAAAACACCGGAGATAAGTTTCCAAACACTGATTTACTCGTTCGGTTTGCCCGTCGGTTTGCGGATGGTAAGCAGTACTGAGACGCAATTTAGTACCTGTGAGCTTGAACAGAGATTGCCAGAAAGTGCTGGTGAACACACGGTCTCGATCAGAAACAATGGCAGAAGGAAGACCATGTAGGCGATAAACATTATCCATGAATGACTTGGCAACTGATGCAGCAGTAAATGGATGATGAAGGGGCACAAAGTGACTGTATTTGGTGAATTTGTCCACTACGACGAGAATAGCATTAGCAGAACCAGATTTAGGCAGGCCTTCGATGAAGTCCATTGACACCACTTCCCAAGCTGCAGAAGGAACCGGCAGAGGTTGGAGCAAACCAGGATAGCGAGCTCGGTCAGGCTTAGCATGCTGACAAGTAGCACAGGATTGCACCCACAAGAGTATATCAGACTTCATGCTTGGCCAATAAAACAAGTGCTTAATGCGGTGGTAAGTTGCTGGAGCACCAGAGTGGCCACCAATGGCACTGGCATGTAAGGCAGAAAAAATTTTAGACTGCAGTGACTTATAAGATCCCAACCAAATTTTACCATTGTATCTGATAATGCCTTGTTGGAGGGAGAAATTGGGCACTGCAGAAGAGTGGAGGCTCAGCTTAGCCAGAAGCTCCTGGGCTTGTGGATCAGAGTCATAATGCTGTTGCAATTCAAGTAGCCAAGCTGGTGTTACTGTAGAAACTGCATACACTTGGTCTGATTGCTGGCAGCGAGATAAAGCATCGGCAGCTTGGTTTTCGACACCTTTCTTGTAGACCACTTTATATTGAAGGCCCAACAACTTGGTGAAGACTCGCTGCTGCCAATGAGTATGGAGTCTTTGTTCATTCAAGTGCACCAAACTTTTGTGGTCGGTGTGAATATAAAATTCACCTTGCAACAGATAGTGTCGCCACTGGTCTACGGCTATTAGTATCGCCAAATACTCTTTTTCATAAATAGAGAGTCCTTGATGTTTAGGCCCGAGTGCCTTACTGATGTAAGCCAAAGGATGACCATGTTGAAGAAGAACGGCGCCCACACCAATACCAGATGCATCAGTCTCAATATGGAATGGTTGACTGAAATCAGGCAAGGCAAGACAAGGTGCAGATGACAGAGCTGTCTTCAAGGTCTGGAATGCCAGTTCATGCTCCCGATTCCAGGAAAACAGCACATCCTTCCTCAGGAGATTGTGTAGAGGCTTTGCAATAATGCCAAAATTTTTGACGAACTTTCGATAATAGCCGGCGAGACCCAAAAATGCCCGAACATCTTTGACAGACTTAGGGGGAGGCCAACTCAAAATAGCTTGCACTTTTGCAGGGTCAGTAGAAATTCCATCACCACTGATTACATGGCCCAAGTAAGCTATTGAGGATTGAGCAAACTTGCACTTGGAGAATTTGACTTTCCATTGATCATCACTAAGCCACTGGAAAACTAAGGCCAGATGCTTAATGTGCTCCTCATAAGTCCGACTATAGATAAGAATATCATCAAAGAAGACAAGAACAAATTTTCTCAAGCCAGGTGCCAAGGTTATATTCATGGCCCCTTGAAATGTACCCGGTGCTCCTGTTAATCCAAAAGCCATAACTCTGAACTCATAGTGACCTAAATGGGTTTGGAAAGCTGTTTTGTGTTCTTCTCCAGGTTGTAACAGGATCTGATGAAACCCTGCCCTCAGATCTAAATTGGAGAACCACTTAGCATGAGCAAGTTCATCCATAAGCTGATCAAATATGGGAACAGGAAATTTAGACTTAAGAGTGATTGCATTTAAGTGTCTGAAGTCAACACAAAACCTGTAGCCACCATCCTTCTTAGGAACCAACAATACTGGAGAAGAAAACAGACTCGGACTTGGCTGAATTAACCCTTGTTGCAGCATGTCCTGAACCTGTTGCTCCATTTCATCTTTCAATTTGGGTGGATATCGGTAAGGTCTGAGTGCCACTGGCTTAGCACCAGGAACCAATAGGATAGAATGGTTGCATGCTCTGGATGGGGGCAACTGAGTTGGTGGCTCAAACAAAGGAGCAAAATGCTGGATCAATGACTGAATTTCAGGAGGCAACGCACTCAACTGCTGCTCAGAAATATCACCAACCAAACAGCAAAGCTGGAGCAAAACCGGAGAGGAACCAGATGGCAGTATGCCTTGAAGAAGAACAGACTGACCCATATGATTGAATTGCACCCATTTTTGTTCCCAATGAACCTGCATAGGACTATGATGTTCCAGCCAATCCATGCCTAAAATCACATCATATGCCTGAAGTGGAAGGATTTTGAAGTTTGACACAAACGAAATACCTTGCACAGACCAATGAATATGATGGAGGGAGCCCAAACTAGATAACAAACCACCACCAGCTACTTGAACAGAAGTTGGCATAGCAATAAAAGTCTGAGAGTTCAACTGATCAGCTACAGTGGCACTCAAAAAGGAAGAAGTGCTGCCTGAATCAAGAAGAATATTGACAGGAATACCTTCAATGAAGCCCTCAAAATGCACGGTTCTGGGGGCATGAGTGCCAGAGACAGCTGCCTTGGACAAAGCCATAAGAACTTGCTCAGAAGCCACAGGAACATCAGGAGGCGGTGAGTCTGAAGATGCAGTTTCATGAATAGACAAGGATTCCCAAAGATCCTGGACTGCGTGCAACACTTCGGGCGCACACTTGTGGTCCTTAGACCATTTGGCAGCACATTTGTAGCATAAGCCAAGTGCTCGACGATAAGCCTTGAGTGCTGACAATGCGGAAGTGGAGCCTGGCGCTTGCTCAACTGTATGCGCAGAGCCCATCCCTGACTTGTCAATCTTGGCAGGAGGAGGCGGCAAGGGATGAGCATTCTTGATCGCGAACTTGGAAGCAACAGGAGCAGAATGCTTCATGGAAG
Organism: Saccharum hybrid cultivar R570; assembly: GCA_038087645.1. Lineage (NCBI taxonomy): Eukaryota > Viridiplantae > Streptophyta > Magnoliopsida > Poales > Poaceae > Saccharum > Saccharum hybrid cultivar. Next base: position 15,902,738 of record JAQSUU010000402.1, read on the forward strand.
GACCCGATCCAATCGCCTCTTCCTGTAACAAGGCGAGAACACAAGCAGCATCGAGATTTTTGGGACGCTGAACAACTACTACTGCTTTAATATCTTGACGCAGACCATCAATGAAACGTGTAACATAATACACAGGATCAACAGCAGTAGAGTAAGAGCGTAAGCTATCCATGAGTCCAGTGAAACGAGTGACATAATCAGAAACAGTGGAGGTTTGGTGAAGATGGAAAAGCTTGCGAATCAAAAATTCATGCTGATCACGGTCAAATCGAGAGTGAAGTTCAGCACAAAAGGTGTCCCATGAAGCTGTGGCAAGAGTGGACTCCACAGACTGCCACCAACGTGCAGCATCCCCCTCAAAGTGCATATGGGCCACGCGAACCCACATGTGAGGCTCAGTTTGATACATTTCAAAATAATTGATGCAACGAGTACGCCACAACCGTGGGTTTTCACCATCAAACTTAGGAAATGGCAGCTTAGGGATGCGACCGGGATTGGAATGGTGGTGAGTTGGTGGCTGAGGGAACTGATATGGGTAAGGTGGCTGGGATGGGGTTGGAAGGGGATAGGTCGTGGGAGATGGATGAACAGATGGTGGAAGAGTGGTATAGGTGAAAGTTGGAGTGGAAATTAGTGGAGGTGGATGGGAATAAGAAGGTGGTGACAGAGAATTTGGTAAGGGCAGATGGGTGTAGGGTAAGGACGGTGGAGGAGTTGGTAAGGTGAAGGAGCACTGTGAATGGGGTGGTAGGGAAAAGTGTGGATGCATCGGTGGAGGTGGATGAATCGGTGGAGGTGGAGGACGAGGTGGTGGATACCATCTAGGAGCACCAAAAGGGTGGGGAGGAAGACCCGTACCATTGGCCGGGACGAGAGAGTGAGTCTGAGAAGACCCAAACCCTGCATCCCGTGAAGAGGTTGCGAAGCTGCGCCCCATAGGCTGCTCGGTGGTGATCGGTGTCGAGGAGCTCACCGTAGCCGAAATCGGTGTTGTGGGCACGAATCCAGGGCTCAGCGGCATTTGGTCGAACGCCTTCACCGCGATCGTCACTTGAAGCTTGAGGTTGTCGACGACGCCTTCCAGCTCTGGGCGCCACGCTCCAATGTCAGCCGCGACCGCCTCCAGCTTGGTCACCCTGGCATCACGATCGTCGTCGGCGAACGCGGCGGTGATCGACTCGATCGTGGCGAGGCGCTGGGTGATGTCCGAAGACTGGTTGGAATGCGCGAGCTCCAACGCCGCGAGGCGAGCAGGGACGCCCGAATCCGCGGTCGGCACGCACACCGACTCCAGATCGGCGAGACGGCGGTCAACCTCGCCGAGACGCGTAGAGAGATCGCGGTCGAGGTCGGAAAAGCGCTGATCCAGACGAGCGTCGTGGTTGTCGAGCCGCTTCCCGAACTCATCCAGCTTGTCCAGCTTGTCGAGGATAATTTTGAGGTTGGGGTCCATCACGCCAAGGGATCGCTGCCGGCGAGTATAGTGGAAGTGGGCGGCGGCAACAGGGGGATCCAGGGCGGAGAAAAGAACAGAGGAAGAGCAGGGGAGCGCGGGATCGAAGAGACGTCTGATACCAGATTGTTAGCAGTGGATACTTGGGGAAGAAGAAGAAGATAGGAGGAAGTAATCTATTAACGTAACTGTAGCGACGACAAGTCAAGTTTAAAACTGGAATACTTTCTTTTACAATTCCTCTTCCCCCTCCTCTTCTACCTCTCTGTCATATTTATAGCATCTAGTTAATCCAGGCTGGGCCGGTGAACTTGTTGTTGGGCTTCACCATTCGCTTGGGCCTTGGCTCGTCCTTCTCAGATACAGCAACCTCGGAGTCTTGACTCATTGCCGGACTATGTACAGTACTGCTAACACAAACAGTGTTTCTAACGTTGTGTTGGCTTTGATAGTGGCAACTTTGATGAACTCAATACCAAATATGCAGCTGTTGTTGACAAGAAATCCAGAGGACTGTTTGTTTAGCGTTTTCAGAGGTAACATGCATGAGATGCCAGAGCTCATAGTTGCAGTCTGGAAGCTGTGGTTAACTGCAGAATAAAAAATCCAAGCATATTTATTTTCTCAGAAAAAGGTATTTAATTACCATAACAAGATTTGAAGCGAAATGAGAACACATTGTTTCCAGAGAAAAACTAAATGGAGACATAAAACCAAATAAAAGGTTTTGTAAAAAAAAAAGCAAGCATTAAAGATTTCAAGTTATAGCTAGCAGTTACGTACAAATGAGCATTTGGGCCAATGAATATACAACTATAATCAATTCTCAGAGGAAAAAAAACATTAAAATTTACAAGTTATATCTGACAGTGTTTTTTCGCGACCATGCTTATGCATGTGTATAATTAAGTAGAAGGGAGTTTTACAAGGACTTTCGCTGGCTATCCCCGCATGCAAGTGGCACGCCGTGGATTCCCAGTGATGATCCTATAAGAGCTAAAAAAAAAAGCAAACCGGCAATACTACAGGAGCTATATCTGACAGTGTAACTAGGAAGATATAGTTTGCTACTTTACCTAGCTGCTCCTTGTGCTTTCCATTGGACTGATCATATATCATGAGCTTGAAAGATGCCTCAACGATAGTGTCAAGTTTCACTGAAGCCTGCGGCAGTTCAAGCCTGAGAGAAACGTACTCTTCCTTACCAATGATCTTTTTGTACTTTGGATTCAGTTTCAGATACCTGCAAATGAGTCAAAACAGAGCACGGAGATCCTGTTCATGAGATGAATGACTGCTGGCCATGTTTTGTATTTTGAAAGTTCTTACATAAACCTATGAAAACCATTTGCATGTTAGGCGAGATGTACAAAGAAGCCATTTCATTATTTGCTAGAGTTGAAGTCATTCAGTTTTTCAGGCAGGATATATACAAACCAAGTCAACATTGAAATAGTTGCCCCTCAAAGAAAACATTGAATAATTATCCCTCAAAGAAAACATTGAATATTTCTGACTGTAAGATGGAAGCAATTTAACCAGAGAAACAAAAATAGCAACAATAGTAACCATACCATTTTACGCCCATGATCTCAAATACGTTGGAGTATGTCCATCCTTGATCCTTGTCCAGAAGGGAGGAAAAGCCATCAATGATCCACTTGAAGGTTGTCTGCTCCCCTGGTGGTGTGGCATTGGACGTCAAGTCCAGACCTGGGTTTGATCGGCCTGAAAACAATGAGGGGAAATAATAAAAAAGATCAGAACAAGAGTAAAAACCAGCAGTGAAATCTAGAAAGAAAATAAAAAACCCCAAAAATGCGAGATGAAGTGTTTGTTGCTCGTGATGACCCGTAGCAAGTATGCTGAACAACGTGTTAGTACAACAATGATTAACAAAATGGTCTAGCGCATTGAGCAGTAAACTTTACGCAAGAGTTGCCCATTGCTCAACCGCTCCCTCTTCCCAGGAATCCTCTGCAATTGAGATCAATCCTCATGCCATAAGGAAATAACGAAGGCTGAGGGGTTAAGATCGAGAAATCTTGCATATTAGCAGGAAACAACAACTCAAGGGTCTAAGTTTCAAAGAACGGCTAAACCCCGCTACACGAACAGGTAGATCAAAAAGAAGTTCCCGAACACTAATGAACAAACCCTCTCATCATTCATCAAGAAAGCCAACAATTCGCATTCGCAAAGCCCGAAACCGCTCTAAAATCCACGAACTCCGCAACCGTGCAAGATTCTCCAATTGTTTTCCTGCCTATTCCTTCCACTCCCCTGCGCACTTACAGCCCACGATCGCTGACGCCGTACACACGCTACGAAAAAAGGAACACGCTTTCCTACAGATCGTGAGATTAGGAAGACTGGAAGAGGCACGACAAGACGATCGAGAGATAGAACTCACCTCGAGATGCTTTCTCGGCGGAGATCCGAGGCTTCAAGCAAACCCTCACCGCAGATGGGGTGGGGTTTTCTACGGAGCTGCAGCCTGCAGAAGTGCAGATGGGGTTTTCTAGTGAGCTGCGCAAGGCGAGGGGGAAAGCCGGGGGCTGCGCGAACCGAGGACACACGAGGAGGGGATGCCTCTCCAGGAAACAGAAATTCGGTGCAAAATTTACGGGTTGTTTCGGTGCAAAATTTACGGGAGGTTTCGCTAAACTTATTTGACGGTGTCATCCAGATCTTTTAACTCTTACTAGAATTTACGTCCTATATATACGGCAGTGTCACTCTGTTCTTAACTCTCAAATTTTAATGTTTGGATCCTAAATTTTTGTACAATTGTATAATGATATAATCTACTAATCTAAGTTTTAGAACTTGCACGTCATGTGTAATTAATATACCACATCAGCGCCATCTATAACGTGAAAATTTGGAACCTAGATAACACGGTCATACAAGTTTAGGATCCCATAAATCAAAATCTAAAAGTTGGAGACTCAAGTGACACCGTGGTATGAGTTTTGGGATTCAAGTATTAAAATTTGAGGGTTAGAGATCCAGGGTCAATCAAAATCAGGTGTGATAGTCTTTTTGGACAAAATTCTTTGTATGAAACCTTTGATATGCTTTCCTACATGGTTGGCTTTGAGAAGTTTTTTTTATGTGATAGCAAGTTTATTATTAATGGCTTATTTGATGCTACGCATCGACAATTATGCTATCAGATACGACATAAGTTGTATATTCATCACCTTTCAATTCTTGATTTTCTATTTGTGACCATTAATGATGAGATCGATAACATAGAGTTGTCCTCGTTGGGAGTGTTCAAGAGCATCCTTTCACTTGCAGATAATAACCATAAATTGGTCGTCTGCTGATGAAATCGACGTCTGCAACAACGACTTCGTCGTGACAATCACTGAAATCACCACAGGTAACAAGATTTGAATAAAAATCATCTAATTTTGTTGGTAGATTAATCTTAGTTAAAACTAAAGAATTAGATTTAAAGAATGGTCGGAGACAAGAGATAGGTTGCCTCTCTGTTTGTCAGCGATAAACTCACCGAAGAGGAAGAAAGAAAGAGACCGATGACAACGGCGACGAGGAGGATGAAAGGACGGTACTATGTAGTTATTGAGTTCCAAATCAATATATCTATCTATCTATACTATAAAAGAGCGAAGGAATTGAAAAATACATGTTACTCGGTAATTTCTACCCACCCTATGTTTTAGCCCTTAGATTATAGATCCAACGCATCTAATCTCCCGTCCTAACCTGACAAACGGACCTGGCCGGAAAACTTTTAATTCTTTACGCGTGTTTATGTTGTGTTTTCTCATATCGCTATTTTTTTCACACCAAAAAGAATACCCAGCTCACCTATACGTTACGAACAATATGATTCATTAGTGTCATATGCACACACGTTACGAACAATATCGATTCATTAGTGTCATATGCACACACGTATAACCTCGTGGTGCGAGACGGGAGCAGCGGCGGCATCCTGTGGTAGTCGTTCGACCACCCGACAAACACGCTGGTACCGGGCATGAAGATCGACCGCAACCTGACGAGGTGAAGGGGAGTCTCGGCTCGGGTTCCAGAAGCGAGGTTCATCTGGACCAGGTTCATGCCTTAGCCAGGGAGATCGTCATGAGGGAGATTGAGAAGCATGCTGCAGATGGGATCGGCAGGGTTGACTACGTCGTGGCCTCAAGTGGGGGAAGAGTTGTCCGGCATTCGGAGGCCTATCTGCCTAAACGTAGTGGTTTGATAGCCTGGATACCTGGAGTCGACGTGGGGCCTAAGCCAGAGAAGATGCTTCAACCGAGCTTCGGGAAGCCTGGACAGTGCTTTGCCATGCAGGGCAGCAGTGGGTTTGTTGAGATCAAGCTCAAGTCAGGAATAATTCCTAAGGCAGTAACACTTGAGCATGTGTCTAAGGTAAGGTTTTTGGCCACCCAACATTTTGGTCTTGCATGGCTATGTGCTTAATTATTGCTTGTTTTTGTCTTTTCAATATTAGTATAAGCAGTGGATGACATTGTCTAAGTACGAACGTAGGATGCGCCACCAGTTACTCAACTTACTGCTTGTTAAAAGTTTAGATTAGGAAGACGGCCAATGACTCGTCGCCGGGGACCTTACGGTACGTGGTTGTCACGAGGGGCGAGCCGCCGGAGATCGCGATGGTGGACTCAAGCGGCACCACCGGCTTTCGCACGGTAGTGTGGAACGGGCTATGGTTCAGCGGCATCCCGGAGATGGCGTCCTATGCCGACGAGTTCGCACACCTCACCCAAAAACTGCTTGCAACACATCACATTTTCATATCCCTTCCCGACTAACTGTCCAAATGCCATCTGAATTATCAAAAAAGTGTTAGATTAAAAAAATACAAAAATAAAAGGATAATAAAATAATAACAATTTAAGCTAAAAAAATGAAAAATTAACACGATATCTTCTACGCACGTGCGTGCCACACGTGCATGTTGACCAGTACAGAACAAACATGCGTTAAATCATTACGATGGAATTACCTTCAGAAATACGGCTCCGTAATATCAGCTCTTAACCTCTACTCTATTTCCGACTGGGAAGATTAGTAAATCGGCAGGCAGCAGCTGCAATGTCATGTGCAAGTCCGACGAGCCAGGCTATACTACGTGCGGGTCGCGGCGCTCTGCGACGTGATCCAAGAACAGCGCCGCACCGGGACGGCGATCAGCGCCAGGCGAGCCGCTGCCATCTCCGCGATGGTCGACTGAGGGTGGCCTGAGGGTGTAGGCCCAGGGCCTGCAGGCGGACGCATGGCCAACGCCCACGGGTACAAGTAGGAGTGCCGCAGGCTCGGCCACGGCGAGCGCGGCACGGGCCACGCCGTCGCCGTCGAGTCCCTGCACCGCAGGAGCGGCGGGAGCTGCGCCGCCGACGTCCTGCGCGAGGCCTGGTTCGTGGCGGCCAGCGGGGGCCACCCCTCGCTCGTCGCGTTCCGCATGGCAGATCGCGGGGAACGGCTGTTCCCGGAGGCCGAGGCGCGCCCCATCATGGGGCAGCTGCTGTCCGGCGCCGAGGTGATGCACCGGCACGGCTAATTGTGTTGTTCACAGGAAGACGTCTCGACAGCAATTTTTTTTTTAAAAAAAAGAACTGCTGCAAAATCATTCGTTGCATGCTTGTGCAATCAAGAAAGATTACCAGAATATACCTTAAAATAATAAGAAAGATCTCAGTTTGCATATATTAGCAACTTAGATCACATTCAAAATAGTCAAAAGTCAAAACACGCATATTTGGTGTCTTCGATAGAATAAAACCTGAAGAGCTGATACGTTGAGATATCTATAGTTCCAAGCAAACAGAGTCTCAATGCCATGGTGATAGGGAACGTTAAATATAGCTGGTTCTAGCGAGGATAAACACTAATCATGAGGTCTCACAAATTACTGAGAGTACTCTGTCTTGGAAGAGCCAATGATTGCGACTTCAGCCTCAATGCAACACTTGCCTTTGATGAGATAACTTTTTGATGCGTCCTTGAAATCCTCCAGCGAAATGAACTTATCCCATCCCCAGCCAGGACTATTGCTTGAGAACTGGGCACTGCCTGTATTTCACAACAAAAATAAGTTAAGAATATGTGATGATAATTTGGCATCCGGACTAACCAATCCATCAAGAAAATTTCTGCTAAAATGTGAACCTGTTAATTTCCAGTCCTCGCCGTTTTCCTGGTTTTTGATGGATAAAGTAAGTTCGACCAGGTTCCCAGAGTCTTTGAGGAGGTCATTTGTCTTGTTCATTCTCAGAAATAAGGACAGGTGGTTACCATCACGAGATGGATACATACGGATTAACCTGCAAATTTGACAGCATCACAGAATCAAGTTAATAATGTGCAAAACTACTATATTTGTGTTTATGTAAATTTTCAAAACTTCTGTGGTATAGAGCCATTCTTAGCATTTTTAAAAAGTTCAGATTATGTTATTAACATCAGTCATGTATACATGTCAAGTATTGCACGCTGAAGAGGTTATCACCATGTGTATCCACCGATTTCAAACTCTGGTGAGTAGGATGTGTTCTTCAGAGCAAAGAAATCCTCAATTTTCAAATCCTCAATTTTCCAAGTGTAAACTTTGGCCTCGTTGAAGACGTCCATCTTCCTGACAAACAGTGTTTCTAACGTCGTGTTGGCTTTGATAGTGGCAACTTTGATGAACTCAATACCAAATATGCAGCTGTTGTTGACAAGAAATCCAGAGGACTGTTTGTTTAGTGTTTTCAGGGGTAACATGCATGAGATGCCAGAGCTCGTACTTGCAGTCTGGAAGCTGTGGTTAACTGCACAATAAAAAATCCAAGCATACATATTTTCTTCAGAGAAAGGTATTTAATTACTACCACAAGATATGGCTTCAAACTAGATGAAATCACATTGTTTCGAGAGAAAAACTAAATGGAGACATGAAACCAAATAGAAGGTTTTATAGAAAAAAAAAAGCATTAAAGGTGGTAAGATATAGTTGGCAGTTTCAAATGACCATTTGGGCCGATGAGTAAAAACTGTAATCAAATCTCAGAAAACAAAAAAAACATTAAAAGTTTACAAGTTATATCTGACAATGTAACTAGGAAGATTTTGAGTCAATGTGCGTAATGCATCAGTTATTTCCATCAGATATAATCAATTCTCAATGTGAGTAATTTGCTACTTTACCTAACTGCTCCCTATGCTTTCCATTGGACTGATCATATATCATTAACTTGAAAGATGCCTCAACGACAGTGTCAAGTTTCACTGAACTCTGCGCCTGTTGAAGCTTGAGAGAGACATACTCCTCCTCATCATTGATCTTTTTGTACTTTGGATTCAGTTTTAGATACCTGCAAATGAGCCAAAACATAGCACTGAGATCCTGTTCATGAGATGAATGACTTGCTGGCCATGTTTTCTAGTTTAAAAGTTCTTACATAAACCTATGAAAACCCTTTACATGTTGGGGAAGATGCACAAAGAAGGCATTTCATTATTGGCTAGACTTCTGAAGTCATTAAGTTTTTCAGGCATGATATATATGAACCAAGTAAACATTGAATAGTTCTGGCTGTAAGAAGTAAGAACAATGCAATTTTAACCAAAGAGACAAAAAGGGCAACATCTAACCATACCATTTTACGCCCATGATCTCAAATACTGTGGATTGTGTCCATCCTTGATCCTTGTCAAGAAGCGAGGAGAAACCATCAATGACCCACTTGAAGGATGTCTGCTCCCGTGGAGGTGTGGCATTGGACGTTGTCTTGGCATTGAACGTTGTCTGCTCTCCTGGGGAAGGTGTGCCATTGGACGTTGTCTTGGCATTGGAGGTTGTCTGCTTCCCTGGAGAACCTGGAGGAGGTGTGGCATTGGCCAGACATGGGTTTGATCGGTCTGGAAACAGTAACAGGGACAATAGTAAGAAAGAGCAGAACAAGAGCAAAAACCACTAGTGAAATCTTAAAGAAAAATCTCAAAAATGCGAGAACAAGTGATTATTGCTCGTGTGATCCGTAGCAAGTACCAAGTATGATGAACAACGTTGGTACAATAATGATTAACAAAATGGTCTAGCGCATTGAGGAAAGCAGTAAATCAGTCCGTACCAGCACCTTTGGCGCAAGAGTTGCCCATGGCTCAACCACTCCCTCTACCCAGGAATCCTCTGCAATTGAGACCAATCCTAATGCCATCAGCAAATAACGAAGGCTGCGTTGTTAAGAACTTCGAGAAATCTTGCATATTAGTAGGAAACAAAATCAAGGGTCTCAATTTCAAAGAACGGCTAAACCCCACCGCACGAACAGGTAGATGAAAAGAGAAATCCAGGAACTCTTGCAACCGTGCGAGCCCACGATCGCCGACGCCGTATACACGCTACGAAAAAGGAACAAGCTTTCCTACGGATTGTGAGAGATTAGAAGACTGGAAGAGCTGCGACGAGGAGATGGAGAGACAGAGATCACCTCGAGATGCTTTCTCGGCGAAGAAACCCTCACCGAGCTGCAGATTGGGTTTTCTATGGAGCTACGCAAGGGAAAGCTGGGGTTTTTTACGGAGGTGTGCAAGGGAAAGGTGGAGCCGGCCGTGGCTGCGCGACACGAGGAGGGTTTTGTGGACACGGGCACGGGGAGGGATGCCTGTCCAGCAAACATAGATCGGGTGCAAAATTCACCGGATTCTAACTTACATGGAGGTGTCATCCAACAAAATTCCTTATTTAGCGCTGAAACAAAAAAAAAAGAGTTCCCAATATAACAATGCTTTTATTTTGTTTTATTCTCCAAAAAATAGCATCACAGTTAGATCTGATCTCTAACGCCGTCAACTTAGTGGGGAAAATACTGTTTTGCCCCTATTATTTTCTAGTGTGACACCAACAATAAGTTAAAGCGATTTTCTTAACAGAATTTTTAAAGGTGCCATTTTTTTACATTGAATATATTTTGATAGTATATGATTTTTTTTACATTGAACATTTTTTGTAGATAATATGAATTATGACACATAATTTTTTGGACAATGTGCTATACATGAAAAACAAGGGTAGAACGGCCTTTTCCCCTCCAAGTTAACAGTGCTAGAGGTCAGATCTAATGACAATGCTATTTAAGGAACCAAAAATAAAGTCATGAATTGGAGAATTTTTATCTTTCGGTGCTAAATAAGAAATTGCATTATTTTCTAATGCTAAGCAAGGAATTTTCTCTTACGATAGTGTCACTTTAGTCCTCAACTCTTGGTCTTTTATGTTTGGCTCCTGAATTTTTGTGCAAGGGTATAATCTAGGTCCCGAAACTTATACATCACACATCATTAGTATACCATATCAGTGTCATATATGGATTGATGCCAAGTTTGGGGACCTAGATAACATTGTTGTACAGGTTTAGGATCTCAGATATCAAAATTTAAGAGTTAAGGACCTAAGTAACACCATCGTATAAGTTCGAGGACTAAAATATTAAAATTTAAGGGTTAGAGTTCTATATGACTCAAGATGGCAACGGGTACATACCCGACGGGTAGTGCCCACCCGTACCCGCACTCGTAAAATTTTACTCGTCGGATTACCCGTACCCGCATGCGGGTAAAAAATAGTTCCATACCCGTACCCGTCGGGTAATTCTCACCCGACGGGTAACCCGTACCCGATAGCATACCCGAAAATTACCTAAAAATATCAAATAGTCACATGCAAAAAAAAATCATTCTAAGCTTCCAACAAGTTACAAACATGCTAACAAACATTATTAGCATCATTACAACAAAGGCAATTTAATAGAAATATAGTGGATGTCTCAATGGGTCAAATTCATGACTTATATGCGCTAAAATAACTGAGGTTGACTAGTTATTTTTGCAGGTATGTCTTACCCGCGGGTATGCGGGTATGGGTAGTATACACCCGCACCCGCACCCGCCATACCCGATGGGTATAGGATTTTGCCCAATAACGTACCCACGGATAGAAAATCCATCTCATACCCGCCTCTTTATCGGTAATACCCGTTGGGTACTCGGGTTTCGGGTACCCGTTGCCATCTCTATATATGACACCATTGTTGAAGTTTAGGATCCACTCGTGAATTTTACGCTGAACTAGGGTCCAGGAAAATCTAGTGTGATATTCTTTCTAGAGAAAATTCTTTGTATGGTAAGTTGAAATATGCTTTCCTAAATGGATGGTTTTGAGAAGTTTTTTTTTGTTTATTATTAGCAATGTCTTATTTGACACCGCGCATCAGCGGTTGTACCATTAGATACAATATAGGCTGTAGATTCCGCACCTCCGATTCTTGATTTCCCCTCGGCAACTATTAACGATGAGATCAATGATCTAAAGTAAATGTCCTCGTTGATAGTGTCGAGGAGCATCACTCCCCTTGCCGATAATGACCACAGTATGATCGTCTGCCAATGAAAATCGATGCCTACAACAGCGATCTCGTCGTCACAATCACGAAATCATCAACAGGTGATAAGATCTCAACTAAAAATTATCTGATTTCGCTGGTAAATTTATCTTGACTAAAACTAAATGAATTACTGAATTAGATCTAAAGAACTGTTGTAGATATAAGAGAAAAAGGAAAGAAAGGGACCTAGATGATGGTAGCAGCGGCACGATGGCAAGGAGAAGAAGGACACTACTTTCTAGTTATATTTAGACTGTCTCCAATAGATGACTCATATGGGCATCTAAACTCAAAATGGGTCTTGGATGGTATTGTCTCGGTCTTCAACAGAGTACCTATATGCGAGACCTATTTTGGGTTGCAGGAGAGGCACAACTTAAATATGAGTATTCTCTCTTCTGTAGAAAAGGTTCTCTTTTGGGTCCTGTTGTTAGATAAGACAAAAAATAGATATTGAACCCTTTGCCTGTAGTGCTACCCAAACATGCCTCCTGTTCGGCTGAGCTTATCAGCACGGCTTATCAGCCGTGGAACAGTGTTTTTCTCTCACAGCAAATCAGCCACAGCCGGCTTATAAGCCAAAAAAAACAGCCTGCCGAACAGGGCCATGGAATGGGTCTTGTATTTTGGGTGATGTTGTTGGAGATAGTCTTATATACCACAAGGTCCAAATCTTCTTTAGAACAAACATGCGTTAAATCTTTATACGATGGAATTACCGTTAGAAATCTTCTTTAGAACAAACATGCGTTAAATCTTTATACGATGGAATTACTTTTAGAAATACGACGGCTTTGAGTATCCTATTTTTTCCTCCTAAAAACATGTAATTTTATAACTCCTAAAAAAGTATTGGCAGAAAAAAAGAAGACCATCTCCGAGAGTTTCTAATAATTCACTCCTAAAGCATAGAAGACAATTTTACATCAAGAATCATATATTATTTCTAAATTATCGTAACCACTTTTATATATTCTCTCTCATAAATTTGCATCAACAACCCTTTGCTACTTCTTATTCTTTCTCACGCCCTTTCACCTTTAGATTGACCGATACACATAGGATCCGTTCGACTGCTACTATGCGCAAAGTTACGCACAACGGGGGAGGATTTACCAATTACGTAAATTTTAGGAGTATAGATTAGAAGTCGTTTGAGAGGTGTTTTTTTTAATATTGCTAAAAATTAAAGATTAGGAAGAGAAATAGGATACTGTTGGAGATGCTCAATATCAGCTCTAAGCCTCTGCTCTATTTCCGACTCCGACCCGTAAGATTAGTCAATCGGCAGGCAGTGTCATATGTGCAAGTCCGACGGAACGAGCAAGACTAGACTACGTTCGGATTTCCGAGTCCGGTCACCAATGGGTTCCTTTCCTCTCCTCCATATAAATCCCCCCGAGTCTCCCTCCGGTGATCACCAAACTTCTCATCTAGATCCTCGATCGATCGCCGTGTCAACCGCCACGCAAGCTGAGACCGTCGCCAGCTCGCTCCATGGCCAACCCAGACCCCACGCAGATGACCTCGGTGGCCACCCGGGTCGCGGCGCTCTGCGACGTCATCCAAGAACACCGCCGCACCGGGACGGTGATCAGCGCCAGGCGAGCCGCAGCCATCTCCGCGAGGGTCGACGACGTCGCCGCCACCGCCGCCGAGGGTAGTCCCAGGGCCTGCAGGCGGAAGCGACGCGTGGCCAACGCCCGCGGGTACAAGCAGGAGGGGCGCAGGGTCGGCGAGGGCGAGCGCGGCGTCGTCGTCAGGGCGCGCCACCGCACCACGGGCCAGGCCGTCGCCGTCAAGTCCCTCCACCGCAGGAGGGGCGGGAGCCACGCCGCCGACGTCCTGCGCGAGGCCTGCTTCACGCCGGCCGGCGGGGGCCACCCCTCGCTCGTCGCGTTCCGCACCGTCGCGCGCGCGCCGGGCACCACGGACTACTACATCGTCATGGATCACGTCGGGCCGAGCCTCAGGTCCGTCATGGCAGACCGCGGCGGATGGCCGTTCCCGGAGGCCGAGGCGCGCCGCGTCATGCGGCAGCTGCTGGCCGGCGCCGAGGCGATCCACCGGCACGGCGTCGTCCACCGAGACATCAAGCCCGACAACATCCTCGTGGGCGACGGCGGCGCCGGCGCCGTCAAGATCTGCAACTACGGGGTGGCCAAGTCTGTGGCCGAGAAGGACCCGCCGCAGGCCTTCGCCGGAACCATGGCGTACATGGCGCCGGAGGTGCTGGTGAAGAACGCCGACCACGACACGCTCGCGGACGTGTGGTCGCTCGGCTGCGTCATGGTGGAGATCCTCACCGGCAAGCTGCCATTCGCAGTCGCAGCGAAGGACGAGGACGACGAGGCCAAGCAGCTCTTCAAGATCTTCGACGTGCTCGGTGTGCCGTGCAAGAGAGCGTGGCAGGCCCTCAAGCCCCAGGTCCATGACGACAAGGTGCAGGTGTGGCGAGCGCGGCAGCTGCGACTGCGAGACCGTCACGGCAGCAGCCGCAACCGGCTGCGTGAGCTGGTCTCGGAGGAGATCCTGTCGGGGGATGGATTCCAGGTCCTAAAAGGGCTCTTGACTTGTGATCCCGAGAAGCGGCTGACGGCGGCCGCCGCGCTCCGGTGCCCGTGGTTCACCGACAACGTTGACGATGCTGTTGCTTCGGAGAGGACGACCAAAGTTACCATGATCGCTGCCGTGGCCAGCAAACCGTGGTCACTGGCCACGTCATTCGTTAGGCGTGCTCTAGGATTGCTGCAGTTACTGTCCTGCGAATGTGATGAGCCAAAGAGAATCATCCATGGGACGCTTCGCTGCTGTAGTGCTGTCGTCGATGTTTTTTATAAAATATTATCAACGCAGCTCTTCTAGTGCTTGCAAGATAAGCCAAATTTTTATTCAACTAAAATGTGCCTTCCATTAACTAATGGCTGTTCTTTCTTGTGAACGCGATACATAAAAATTCACCAACACAAACGATTTCTAATTTTCTGTAGCCCTGAACTTCGGACATCGGATCAGTCTATCGCACATCAATGGACACTCTTCTTCTTAGCCCAATCTTCTACGGTACACATATAGTCCTAACTTCGTGGGCCACGCGGTATGAAATTTGAAAGCACAGCAATGAAACATCAAATGGAAGTTCAATGGACGTTGC
Source organism: Saccharum hybrid cultivar R570 (assembly GCA_038087645.1). Lineage (NCBI taxonomy): Eukaryota > Viridiplantae > Streptophyta > Magnoliopsida > Poales > Poaceae > Saccharum > Saccharum hybrid cultivar. Next base: position 15,917,778 of record JAQSUU010000402.1, read on the forward strand.
AACTTGCAATTGAAAGACAATGTCCCCTAGGGCTGTTGTTTTTAGGTAGAGGGTAATTTTGTTTTTAAAATTTGGCAGTGCCAGCGCTACACTGCTGTAGATTGTAGTAAAATTGACTTTATCCAAAGTTCAAAACAAATACTTGTGTTTTGAGATTAAGCTGAGGTCTTTCGCTGTGAACTTGGAGCTGCTCGTCATTTGGTAAAACTTGGTAGTGATGACACATGAAGTGCTCCTGTCATTTATTGTGATAGCTGTAGACAATGTTAGTTTTTAGAATGTGGTTTGTGTGGTTTTCATGCCCGGTTTCCCTTGTAAACTGGACCAACTCTCCTCTTCTTATTCATACATGTCGGTTATTTTGGATATTTCAAACAAACAAATACATGTAAGTAGTTGCTGCAGAGAAATTCGTAGATTGAAGCTGAGGTTGCAAACGTCAAGTGATGTGGCAACTTGTGATATTTAGAACCAGGAAGTTATCTATTCTTTGTGTCATTTGATGGCGTGTTATTTTAAGAATTGAGTTATGAGTCAAATTTGTTATGCAAACTCGTTCTAGTCATTATGGTGTGATTCATGTAATAAGGTGGTCTGATTCCTCCCTTTAGAGGATGAAGCCGGATACCATTATCTAAAAATAAATATATTCGTCTCGGACATGCTATGTAGTTCTAACCTCCAATCCACAAAAAACCTCACACAGGGGCAGATCCGACGTGGAGGCTGGGGGCTCCAACTCCCCTACCCCCATGTTGCCATGAAGCCTCCTCTAACTATTGTAGACATGGATAAAAAAGGATCAAGGAGAAAAAAGAAGAGACAGAGGAGAGGGAGAAAGAAGACAGGGAAGATGAGCCCTCCCTCTCAAAAATCCATGTGATTTTGTCCAGGAACACTTGTCTTAAAAAATGAGTGAAGGAAGGTACAATCTGCGGATACATGTTCTATACTGCGTAGAATAGTATGGCATCAAACAGATAGCAAACCTTGCATAGAAGAAACTGAACTAAATCTTAATCAAATTCCACTTCAGACTCAAAGTTGTATCCCCAAGGGGTGAAAATACTATCCATCTGGAAAGGGAAGCTAAACCAAATAAGAGATATCTATCTTTTGGAGATAGAAATACTCAACATATCTTCGATTCGAGATGGGTTTGTTAGCTTGGACCTGGAGCAATGTGTTGGGGAGCATAATCCAACGAATATGTGGCGACATGTTAATTAGCGTCGAAGGAGACAAATCGGACTACATGATATATATATAGTCCAAAGGATCAACTAGACTTCATAAAAAACGATAATATTTTTAAAATTATCCAAATATTTGCCCTGAATAACATGCAATTGAAAAATTCTAAATTCCGATTTAGTCTTAGAAAATTCATAGAAAAATGTTTTTTAGAAAATTTCAATTGCATGTTTTTAGGAAAATATCCAAATATTATGTGCTAAAACAATTTAATTTTGAGTTTTCTAACATTAGATCAAATTTTAGGATTTTAGTTGCATATTTTACCCAAAAAAATATTAATGATATTTTTTAAAAAATATTTTTTATAAAGTCTAATTAATCTCCTAAACTATTAATGTAGTGCGATTTATCTCGCTCACGACTAACATGGTGTCATATTAGTCAAAACCATCCAATGGGGTAAATTTCGATGATTTTATAAGTTGGAAAAGGATAGAAAACTGGTTTTTTCTATTTTTTCCATGGGTGGAGACGAATCGAACTTCGATACTAGAGTTTTTTTAGCAATTAGGTGATAGAGTTAAGAGGTGTCAAATTTAACTTTTTTTTAAAGATGCTAGGCCGAGGCTTGGTTCAGGCTTGAGTTATTTTTGGGCTGAGCTATGCTTCCGAGCTTGAATCCATATGTAGTCGGACGATCAACATTGACTGATTATAATAGACTAGATAGCGTGCCCGTGCGTTGCTACGGGATGGTTAAACTTTTATTTTGAAAACACACAGATCGCACGATAAGATAACAATAGTGTAAAATTGAATACCGACGTTAAAGGACATTTAATTAAAAAAGCAAATTTCGTGAAATTAATAGTCACGGAGAGCGCAACGTCGCAGGCTCACAAACTCTATTGTATAGACCTTTTCCATGATGCGGCTAATATAATGTTTTATATCGGCACAAAGGAATCTCCGATATCCATTTCTTTGGTGCGCTAATAAATCCACGAATAAATTCTACCGCATCTCCATTGGGTATATATGTAAATATTAGTGCATGTCACTTGGGTAATATTGTGTCTTGAAAATCTCTCACAAATCCTTAAAACAATGTATGTTATACTCACCATATAAATATGTGTGCGTGTTAGAGCTGTGATATTGTAGCTTAGCTAATACTACTATGAATAACTTTAACTAATCACAACCAAATCTGAACTAATTCCACCGTAAGGTAGCGGTGAGTTTTTATTAGCTGTTAATTATTCAAGTTTGCTCTAAAATCATTAGGTAATCTAAATCTGAAATTTGGTATTCCTCAGGGCCTCATCTCTGCAACGAAACAAATCTGAAATTTAGAAGCAGAAAGTTCAAGTGATGAATCGGGAAAGGGAAATTAGCATGTGGATGATCCTTTTCTTTGTGTTGCTGCAGTATGAGGTAAGACATAAGGCAGCTAATATGCTACCACAGTAAACAGCTACAGCAGGCAAGGCTAGGCATTCTGCCGAGCAGGTTATGAGCACAAGTAACAATTTTTGAAACCCAGGCAACAAAAAATTAAGAAACTAAGTATACAGCAATACTAGATAGAGTCTCAAATGATGGTTCCTTTCTGGATTTGATTTTGTGCAAGCAATCTTGCATTAAGAACTCTGAACTCAAACTTAAACTGAACTGGATAGAGTCTCTACTTATACAACTACTCTACTACTCTATGGCAGCAAGTAGCCTATCAAAGAACTCTATATTTTTAGCCTTGGACAACATAGCGGGTCTATTCTTGTTCACCTAAACGCCCGTTGCAGTATGGTAATCAGCAGACAAAAGTGATTAGCAATGTATTTCTCCTAAAATAATTTATCATTGCAAAACAATAGATGGTCCAAAAGATTTGTAAGACAACTCCAGATCACATAAAACTTGCTTCTCTAAAGGTACAATCACAACAATGGGTTACAAATTTGATCCTGGCATTACGATCAAACTGTGGTGGCACTCGAACACAAAGCTCTAGATCCCTTGCCACCCCTCCTATTTGGAACAACACGACTCGACTTTGGCTGCAATGCTCGCTCCTTCACTCCTGTTCCACCTTTCTTGCCTTGAAGTGGCGCTTACCTCATCTACCTTCTCCCTACCCTCCCTGTGATCTTACATTTCTCAAGCACCGGTTCTTAGCTCCTGTGGTGTGAATCCCTATCGCAATTCTGAGTTGATGCTCTTCTCAATCATGAGAGCCAGAAACCAAATGAGCATTTACCAATAGTCCCAATGTAGGGGTACTCCTCACTGTCAACGCACAACCTTCTTAAAATAACCAAAGGTCATCATCATCAACCCACAATTGCAAACCGAATCACATGAATTAGGTTCTGATGGATCACACTGCAAAATTTATGACAGGAATGGAGGATAGTGAATTTTGATTAATGATAGGCACCTCAAGCTAAATCAGTTACCAGTAACTTCAAAGCCAACAGCTATGCAAATCCTACTGCCAAAAACCTCTACAAATATGTGGGCCACATCTCACAACTTTAGCTTCACACATATTCAATACTCAGTAGTAAAACACTGCAAAATCAATTTGTCACATTCAAGAGAAATTAGCACAAGTCTTGTTCAAAAAAAAATTGACATCATTGGATCAGATGTTGGTTATCCTTGGCATGTGCAATGAAATTGATTCTCGCTGGTGAATAGGCCAATAGTTTATTATTACAACAATGATGCCAAAAACTGAAAGATGGATGGATGGGTATTAGTAAGGTGAATCCATCCATTTCATCACAGAAACGGAAATGAAACCTCCAGTACCTCAAACATATAATGTAATAAATATTGAAATTGGTCACAAAGTGATTCATTTCGTGGAATAGAACTGACATAAACTAATTTAAATGAATTACTGATTTTCCCCTAGAAGAAACAAACTTTAGGCTTTAAATAGTTTCAGATGCCAACAACTTTTCTTGCGTAGCTATCAGCACTTCTCTATATTAAGGCTGATGATTTATATATAAATTATTGTGCATACTAACAGTCAGTCAGCTTCATATATTACCCAAAAACATCAAGCAGAAAGTAACTGCGCAAATGACTCAAAACTGAAATTCTGAACTGTGAAAGAAAATGCAAGCTAGCAATTTCGAGCAAGTTAGGAATCTGTCAATATGAAGACTGCTAAACCATTACCTATGGGATTCTTGTATAGGCAGTTATGATGTAGGTGCACATTGAGAACGTACAGCTGCAGGGCTGTTCACCTCATTTCTTGGGAGTTTAAGCTGTAGTCTGAACAAATCCTGACAACAGGTTAGTGGGAGGATCAGGACCCAAAAAAATTGTCATTTTTTCTCATTTGCATTATTAGTCTAATTTCCTAGACATCCAAAGAACAAAGCCTACTTCATTGATTAGGAAAGTTTCATGAGAAAAACAGTCAATTAGATAATTAGAAAAAATATTCGTTAGAACATGGTACTAATGGCAACTATCTAACATAAAGAGCGATAACCATCACTGATCAGGAAATCTAAAATGCCATGAATTACCTATTTACAAAATAGGCTATTGCAGCTTTTATAACCACTCAAAATTTATTCACAAATGCTATTCTGATGACAATCGAACACAAAGCCACAAATGTTGATTTTGGGAGTAGCTGTGCAATCAAGAAAAAGATTACTGGTTATAAATCAAAGCAGATCCAACAGAGAGAGAGGCACAAGCGCTCAACCATAATCGTTGTAGGGGGCATGTAAATGCTCAGTACATCCATCATCGGCAGGCGTAGACAAATGATCCATTAGTTTTGCCTTGATTAAAAAATCTGAAATGCTTATTAGTTCCTCTGGAACGGATCATGCTTATTAGTTTTGTGACTATTTCCTGCCCCTCCTCTTAACACAATATTAACCAAAGCTCCTTACAATTACTAATTCCATCCCTACAGTGTGGCTGCTCCTTACAATTACAATTTCTTAGCCCTACAATGGTACTTTATTGTTGTATAATCATAGGAAATTAGAGACTGCAAGAACATAAGGATATGATTCAAATCTGTAACACGATGGAATTAATTACCACAGATCATTGCTTTCGTGAATTTACAGTAAATCTGAAGCTATGAATTGCAGGCAACAAAAAATGTGAGCGCATAGAGCATCTCATTTATGTTGGTTATTGAATTTAAAAAACTTACACACTAATGGCCAGCACATATTGTCAACAAGCATTCTGAAAATACACATGGCTACAATTTGTCAATCTTTTGCCTATGATCGGCAAACTGGACAAGCAACTTATATGGGCAAGCAACTATATGTAATTAAATGGGAGCTAGGTCTTACTGTCGCATTAAAGAAAACCAAAATACCAGCCATCCCTTCTCAAAAACAGGAAAGAAACAACTCTAAGCATTCTAAAGCTCAGAGTCCTCTCCCTCTAGGGCATTTCCTATTGGTGCCATATCACCGCTTGCATATAGTGCCTTGTCAACCTGCAAAACAATAAATCCTCTTGTTATCGATCTGTATCTGGGCCTCTTTCATTGTAATAGTAGAACATCCATTCTGAAGTGTGTCTCAATCAGCTGACTCAACGTTTGATGGATGCAGACAAAACATACAACAAAGGATGAAGAACCACAGTAACAGTAAGAGCTCTAGTGCCTTGACTTGAAACTGAACCTCTCACTTCCTGCAACAAGGGGCTCGTTCAGGAGGGTGATGGCTGATGAGAAGTCATCCTCGAGCTCTTGCCTGTCATTAGAAAACGAGCATGACCTGCAGTCCTGCAGTATACAATAGTCATGATGCCACATCCATGGTTCTTGCTCTGTGTCCTTGCTGACGATCTTGAAGTTTTAATGGCCGAGGTAGTTCATGAAGAGCAACAAGGATGGATCGTTGCTGCAAAAACGCATTTAACACAGCTGTTAGGTACATCAATACACACCTAGCATTGTCAACAATCGAAAATTTGTACAAAGGATTCTAAGAATTTGAACCTACTGAGCTCGAATTATCAATACCAATTTATAATGTGGGAATACAATGAACCATCATCCCAAAAGAAAATTACCAACAACATGTCGACTCAATCAAGGACCTGAGATGCTCTCCACTCAAGACCAAGTAATTCCATCAAACACCTCACGCACATCTGCAAACTAAACAAGAGACACAGTCATAGCCAGAGTAGATCGCGTGAGAAGAAAGCGGGGAGAGGGGGCAGCATACTGACCAACCTGCCCCTCGTGCATGGCAAGCACCTTCCTCGTGCGTCCCCTCTGGGGACCGCTGCCGGCATCATGGTTCCCCGCCTCCGTGCACAACCCCCAACGCCCTCCTCGCCCTCAACTACCGCAGCGTCCCCTTCGTCGCCAATGCCGGTGCTGGAGGTGGTGCCACCACCGCATCTCCTCCCTGCGCTCTTGCCTATGAGGAAGAAGGAGGCAGGAGAGGAAGGGAGAGACAGGGTGAAGGTTGAGGGCCTCACCTCGATGATGTCATGCCACCGGGATCTGCCTATGCGAGCGTGGCCGCCATCGATGCTGCAGTGAGCCTCGCCACCACCCAGATCTGCCCCCACCAGATTCGGCAGCGTCACGCTTTCTCCAAGCAGATCGAAGATCCCCACCGTGGAAGATGCTCCGGTGAGGATGACGTGGATCCTGCAGCGTGGGGCCGGGATGCGGAGGACCGGAGGCAGTGCCACCACAGAGGACCATCGCGTGGACTGCCGCACCGTTCATGGCGCCGGTGGTGGGGCGACGGAGGAGGGCGCGGTGTAGGGACGGTGGCAGCCTGAGATTCCGGAGGTGGGCCAACAGAGAAGGCCCTCTTCCGGCTGCCCTCCACCCACGGATGCGGGCGCCTTCCCCGCGGTGTCCGATCTAGAAGGCGCGATGCCGCGGACGCGGACACCACGCAATGGTGGGGCAGCTGCTGACCAACACCGGTGTCCTGGTCCGATGCTCCACCGGCCTCATGTGGCGGCGGGGTGTGCAGAGCGCGTGTGCGATGGCGGATCAGGGGCGGAGCCTGGAGGAGAGTAGCGCTGGCCGCTGGCGGAGGCGGCGTAGCATGAGGCGGAGGAGGCGGTGTCGCTGAGGAGGAGAGAAAAACCATCAGCCAAACACTGCCTCAAGCAATAGTCCTCACAACCGTCCATCTTACCAACGGAGGAGCACTTGCTTCCGCCTGCTTCGAGCGCGGGGACGGCGGCGAGGATGAAGGCGAAGGGCAGGAGGCAGCCGAGCGCCACCGTTTAAATCGGCGAAAGCCGTGGAGGAGGGGGCGGGGGCAGGGAAGCCGGATCCAGGGCCCTCCAAGGCGCTCCAGCCCCCTCCACGACGGGCTCTGTCCGGCGTTGCGACGCGCGGCCGTGACTCCTCCACGGCGGCGGCAGGCGAGGTCGACGGTGCATGCGGTGCCGGTGCAGGCGTGGAGGATGGTGGTGAGGCGGTGGCAATCTCCACGCATCGCAGAAGGCGGTGCAGCGGTGCGGCGGCGTGAGGGAGAGGAGGCGTCTGCGTGGGGCGAGCGCGGGGTTGGAGCGGCGGCTCAACGCGAGGGGGAGGAGACCTGGAAGCGAGATGTTTATTTTGGAAGGGAGAAAATCACGCTGATAGCGGTTCGTGGGGGGAAGAGAGGAGTGGGGGAGGCTGCGCGGAATCGTCGGGCGAGGCCCACCTGCCGGCGCCGAGGGAACGCAGGACGCAGTGAGCGCGTGGCCGCGGGGTGAGGCAGGATCGCACGGGGGCGGTAAAAAGGTGAGGCGAAACAATTGTCGCACCACGAGATTGTCTTACTTTTATTCTTTTTAGTTGTAGGAGATAATGAGAACTTCTACTAGAAAATAAGCATCGAAATGTCATAAATTCAAACAACTTCAAGCTAGGCACCATAAGATAGAGCATGATTTGTTAAAAAAAATCAAAACTAGCTTCAACAATTTTTTTTGGGTAAAACAATTTTCTAAGATCAAACCAAATTTTATGATTTTAATTGCATCATTTTTCTATGTAAAAATATTTACATAATTTTTTAATAACTTTTTGGGTATTTTTAAAAAATATTTCTAGTTATGAATTAACTTCCTGAACTTTCAGCTTAGTCCAATTTACCCCTAGTGACATAGCGTCATAGTAGCAAAACCATCATCAAGGCTATCTAAGGTAAAAAACGGTTTTAAAAATTAAGGGAGATAAAAAAAGTTTAATTTTATAGTTTAAAGTGAAAATTGGATAACCGCAATAATTAAAGAAGATAAATTGGACTTTTTCTGGAAACCAGGCCGGGCCAAAGTTGAGGAACCTTGGAGCCCAAAGTTTTTCTCAAACAACGGCTGGGGCGCACACATACGAAAACCAAACAGGCTCAACAAGTACAGTACACTGTACTTTGGCGTCCCCTGGGCGAATATCTCGAGAATGATTCTGTTCCCACTTCCCACCGCAGAAAAGCAAGTCCAAACCCGATTTTTATATTTAACCACTTTTTTAATAAATATTTCAATATTAACCGTCCCAGAAAATAATTTGCATCCGGTAGCCCTTTTTCGTCGCGCCATTCCCAATGGCGCGACCAAACAACATAGTCGCGCCACATGCATTGGCGTGACAAGATACGACACATTCGACGGCGTTTCCGACGTGGAAAAGTCTAGTCGCGCCACCGGGAATGGCGCGACGAGACTGAATTTTTGAAAAATCATAACTCTTCAATACGACGTCGGATGAAGATGATTTTTATATGAAAATTGTAGCTCTCGATGAGATCTACAACTTTGTAGTTTTGAGTTTTTTTGTTTGACGACGTTAAGATGCTCAAAAAAATTATATAAACTTTCAGCACCAAAATAATCGCGTATTAGTGATTGTTGCATTACGAAAATCGTATCTTTTTTGAATGGATTCAAACAAAGATATAATTTATATAAAAATTGCAGCTCTCAATGAGGTATACAACGTTGTAGTTCTGACGTTTTACATTTAAGGTCGTTAAGACGCTTCTGAGGCTTTATAATATTTTCTCGAGCGTCTCGTTTAAATTACACTCTAACCGATATATATCAATATGAAAGTACTACACCATAACACAATGAAAGAAAGTCACGAGTCTTAAGCAAGATGGCATCCAATTCCAAGAAATTCTCATTGAATAGTGTGTTAAGAACTTAAGATATTCCAATCAATCAAGAAAATCTTCATTAATCAAGAGAAAGGTATACCAGGGACTCTTATTAATAGAATAATACGCCCACTTCAGTTTATCGAATGATGAGGATTCAGAATGTCCTTTCAGCCAGTCTCTAAGCATTTTGTTACTATTCCATACCTAATTGAGAACCAAAATAGTAAGGGGTTGTAATGGTTGGAGATTCAAACGAAAAAAAAGCGATGAAATAGGCAAATAGCTCTTAAGTCTTAACAAGTATCTTATAGAATAATAATGCTTATATAAACTGTACTAGGACAAGTGGCCACCAACGTTTCAACTAAACATGTGGCTAAAGGTTGATCAAAGTTGACATGTGAATATGATATGACAAATCCTGGCAACAATGGTGTCATTGGTTGCAAAATATAATGGACTGCAATATAAACATACTAACCATTCCTGAAGAAATACAAATATGAGCTCAAAAGCATCGACTGGAAGGTTGATGCCTAGTTCTTCCTCAAGCTCCCTCCTGATGATTCATGTTAGATGGTAGTACCAATGATAAGTCATCATCCAAACAAAAAGATTAACTAGACAGAGTCTTTCTATACAGTAAGTGACAACAGAAGCAAGCCTTATGGAATAATCAGCATAAATGATTTTCATGAAAAGAAACAGCATAAAGTATAAGTATTCTGCCGAGAAAATATTATAAAGCCTCAGAAGCGTCTTAACGACCTTAAATGTAAAACGTCAGAACTACAACGTTGTATACCTCATTGAGAGCTGCAATTTTTATATAAATTATATCTTTGTTTGAATCCATTCAAAAAAGATACGATTTTCATAATGCAACAATCACTAATACGCGATTATTTTGGTGCTGAAAGTTTATATAATTTTTTTGAGCATCTTAACGTCGTCAAACAAAAAAACTCAAAACTACAAAGTTGTAGATCTCATCGAGAGCTACAATTTTCATATAAAAATCATCTTCATCCGACGTCGTATTGAAGAGTTATGATTTTTCAAAAATTCAGTCTCGTCGCGCCATTCCCGGTGGCGCGACTAGACTTTTCCACGTCGGAAACGCCGTCGAATGTGCCGTATCTTGTCACGCCAATGCATGTGGCGCGACTATGTTATTTGGTCGCGCCATTGGGAATGGCGCGACCAAAAAGGGCTACCGGATGCAAATTATTTTCTGGGGCGGTTAATATTGAAATATTTATTAAAAAAGTGGTTAAATATAAAAATCGCCCGCCCGCCCGTCTCTTTCGCCACCCCCGACGCCTCTCCTTCTCCTCTCCTTCCCCATCCGCCCATCGCCCCTCCCCTGCGGTCTGCGCTCCCACAGCCTCACCCCTGCGCTCTCGCTGATCCGCATCGCCCGTTATTGGAAGGAACGATGGAGCAGACCTTCATCATGATCAAGCCCGACGGCGTCCAGCGGGGCCTGGTAATCTAATCTGCCGCTTCCTTTTCTCCGTTTTGCGTAGAAGAGTCTGATAGATATAGGAGGTAGTTTTTGTTGATCCCGGCGGCTTGATGTTTGTTCTCAGGGACAGGCTTTGATTTCGTTTGGGTTTCCGCGTCATGTTTGGTGCCCAGTTTTTTGACTGCCAGTTTGTTGTGCAGATCGGGGACATCATCAGTCGGTTCGAGAAGAAAGGGTTCTACCTCAAGGGTAAGTGTGTTTTTTGGTTCTCGAATTGTGATCTCATACTCTGTTTCAATTCCAAGTTATATATGCATTAACTTGCCTGCTGTTTAGGCAAAGATTTGATCTGTATCTACGTTGGCTTGCGTTTTGTGAAAAATAGGTGTTGGTTATGATTACTATCTAAAAAAGTATATATTACCATATTAGTCGTAGATGCAGGAGTATTGTGTGGAGATTTGATTTGATTGAAAACCATTATCTTTCTGTCACTAGGCCATGATTGGTCCCTTGTTTTTTATCTGGGCAGCTGATGGTCATAGTAATCTGGAATTAAATGCCTACAGATCAGCACTATTGTTAAAAAAAAATTGAGGATCCTAGGATATGTTTTCCAAAAGCAGATATTCCTGCCCACCATCTGTGCCTTTCATCAGGTTTTGAACATTCTCTTTCCATTTCAGCGTCAAGGTAACTTTTACAGCACAACAATATGACAGAAGGCAATCAATCCCTGGCCATCGTTATATTTATATTATGAATGACATACAGAAAGAAACTATTTTATTGAGATTTCATCAAGATGAAGAAGCTAAACAAAACCTTATGGGATAGATAGACTATATAGTTCAGCTTTCCTCATGTTTACCATGATGAATCTTCCTTGAATAACCTTATAATCAACATTGGTACACGTATTTAACTGTTCAGAAATGGTTTGGTTAATGAATTGTTTTTTACTTGGTATATAATGTAGGGATGAAGTTTATGAATGTCGAGAGGTCCTTCGCACAGCAGCACTATGCTGACCTTTCTGACAAGCCTTTCTTCCCTGGGTTGGTGGAGTACATCATTTCTGGCCCTGTTGTCGCAATGGTGTGGGAGGGGAAGGACGTTGTATTGACTGGCCGCAGGATCATTGGGGCCACCAGGCCTTGGGAAGCGTCCCCTGGTACCATTCGTGGGGACTATGCTGTGGAAGTTGGCAGGTGAACATTCCTTTCTTTTTAATTAATCATACTTTATTGCGACGATTTTAGTTTTATAGCTTTGTTGCTATTGAAGTCAACCAGTCCTTGTCTTGCAATTTTCTGGTTCAGTCGAAATAAACGTGTGGTTTATGAATTCAATTAAGATCAATCAATCAATCAACTAACTCAAAAAAATTAAGATTAATCAAATAAGATGACTCGAATAATCCTTGTGATTGAGGATATGCTCCATTCTGAAATATTTATTCAAGCACTATTTTGTTTTTAGAAAAAAAACAGAATATATAGAAGCAAATAATACCAGCTGCTTCTGATGATAGATGTTTTGTTTAGAGTAAGAAGTATTATAATCTGTGGTACATATCATATCTTGCAAAACATAGTCTCGGTTGTGTGGTCTTTACTAAAAAAATGAAATCATGGTTGCTGGAACTGTGCATGTTTGGTCCTGTACTAAATTTGTCACCTCTTGTATAGGAATGTCATCCATGGAAGTGACTCTGTGGAGAATGGAAAGAAGGAGATCGCTCTCTGGTTCCCTGAAGGTGTGGCTGAGTGGAAGAGCAACCTTCATCCCTGGATCTACGAGGCATGAGCAGTTGAGCTTCGGGGTATTGGATGCCTGCTTCCATAAAAACCGAGTTTTGTTTGAGTTATCTGTTGGCTCTGGCTAAAGAGTCATTTAAGTCTGCCTGAACTTATGTGGCATTTGAGTTTCTGCCTTTGCGCCTGGTTTAATGTTCTGTGATTGTGAACCAACTAATGTGATCTGAAATAAAACATGCATGCCAAGTTTGTGTTATATAACTGTCAGGTCACTGCGATTATACTTGCTTTATAAGCGCTAGAAGCTTGAGGATCCTTCTTGGTTTGATGCACTGTGAATGTCAAGCAACTAATGTGATAATAAACATTCCGCCAATATTTTTTGACACATATATGAGGCGGCTAGTAACTCTGAATTGAAAGCGAATTGTGAGAAATTACAGAACAAGATTTCAGATAGCAAGTCGTGCGTGGTTGTGTAGACTAATCAAACACCTTGGTGATGGATGCAAGCTAAGCTAGCATGTGCAAGGGCAATAAGCTGATGCTGGTCATCTCAATAAAACAGAGGGCTCAGCATCCTTGGTCAGCAATGACCGCTCCCAAAATGTCATTTACTCAGCTCTACCAATAAGACTCGTTCCCGCGCTCCGATCGATGTCCCCGTCGCTCCCGTTCACTTCCCCCGCCACACCACACCGGTGGACGTGTCTTGTGCATGCTCTCTTACTCCTGGGAGGAACATGTGGCTCAAAACCTCCACCTTTCCAGACCTGTAATTCTCACGGCAGTCAAATGGCCGCGTGGCGCTGCCAGTTCCCCGACCCCAACTCCTGTTTGTCATCGTCGCCATGGCACTGGCCACGGCCATGATCTCTTCCACACAGCTGCGGTACATCCCCTCTACTCGAGGTCGTCGGCGTCGGCGTGGACGCCACAGCCCCGCAGCGGCTACCGTGGCCGCCTCGGCGACGCCGCGGTCGGAGGAGAACATCGTCATCGTCGGCGCGGGCGTCGCGGGGCTGGCCACGGCGGTCGCTCTGCGCCGGCTGGGCGTGGGCGCCGCCGTGCTGGAGCAGGGCGACGCCCTGCGCGCTGGCGGCACGTCCCTGACGCTGTTCAAGAACGGGTGGCGCGTGCTGGACGCCATCGGCGTCGCCGACGAGCTCCGGTCCAAGTACCTCCGCATCCAGGGGTGCGTTGCTCTTCCTCTTGTGACAGTTGGTACCTCTGGTTGCTCCGTTGCGTTCATGGATCGTTGTGTGTTCTGAGCTGCACTGTGAGGTTCCAGCTGACCGCAGGATGAGGATGCGATCGCCGGCGGCGGGCGGGCGGGACCTGCGCGAGTTCTCCTTCGAGGAAGAAGCTCCCGGGTACTGCAATTTCCATCCCCTGATCAACATCGTGAACGAATGCATGGCTTCAAGTATGTAGTAACTGGGAAGCTGCTTCCATTGCTTGGCACATTTGACAGACAGGAGGTGCGCGCGGTGGAGAGGAGAGTGCTTCTCGAGACGCTTGCTTCTAAGCTGCCACCAAGCGCCATATCGTTCTCGTCAAAGCTGAAATCGATTTCAGAGCAAGGGCCTGCAGGCACCCTGCTCGAACTGGAAGACGGGAGGCAAATTCTCTCCAAGGTGAGTGAGAACAATTCTCGTGCAGTGCAGTTTTGAATTCTGATTCACACAACCGAACAAGCTTGGATTTGATGTGTCCGGAAGGATCGATCTCTTATGCCAATTTGACATACGAATGAAAACAATTGGCTGTCTGCAGATTGTGATCGGCTGCGACGGGGTGAACTCGCCGATCGCGAGGTGGATGGGCTTCTCGGAGCCTCGGTACGTCGGGCACATGGCGTTCCGGGGCCTCGCGGAGTACGCCGACGGCCAGCCGTTCGAGCCCAAGGTGAACTACATCTACGGCCGTGGCGTCCGTGCCGGCTTTGTCCCCGTCTCACCAACCAAAGTCTACTGGTTCATCTGCTTCAACAGACCAGATCCAGGTACCGTGCATTCAGTGATTCAGATATCAAATGCCACGGTTGCTTTGCTCAGATGAAGGTTCATCCCAGAAAAACAAAGCAAGTATAACATTGCAAAGTTGAATCGAACAGCTTCTAGCGTTGCACGGCCTATGTTAGCTGCAACGGCATCACTCGCTGACAATAATGGCGTGGTTGTTGGCAGGGCCGAAGATCACCGACCCCACGGCGCTCAAGAGCGAGGCGCTGAAACTCGTCCGCGGCTGGCCATCGGACCTCCTGGCGGTGATGCGCAGCACGCCCGAGGGCGCCGTGGTGAGGACGCCGCTGGTGGACCGGTGGCTCTGGCCCGGGCTGGCCCCGGCCGCGTCGAGGGGCGGCCGGGTGGTGCTGGCCGGCGACGCGTGGCACCCCATGACGCCCAACCTCGGCCAGGGCGCCTGCTGCGCGCTCGAGGACGCCGTCGTCCTGGCGCGCCGCCTCGCCGACGCCGGCGGCGTCGGCGCGGACGGAGCCCAGGCCCAGGCTGCCATGCGCGCCTACGAGGCGGAGCGGTGGGCGCGCGTGTTCCCGCTCACGGCGCGCGCGGGGCTGGTGGGCGCGCTGGTGCAGTGGGACAACGCGGCGGTGTGCGCGGCCCGCGACGGCGTGGTCATCCCGAGGCTCGTCAGGCTGGGCCCGTTCCTGGAGCACACCAACTTCGAGTGCGACCTGCTCGAGCCGGCGCCGCAGTCGCCATGAGACCTGCACACCGGCTTTCTCCTGGACAATGTACATCAGTGCCCGAGCCATTTTTACTGCTCATTCGTACTAGTAACTAGTATATTAACCTACCTCAGATTGACGTGTACTTCCTCCGTTCCAGAATGTGTCTACAGATATCTGAATTATCTAGGATATACGTTTGAAACAAAAGTCGAGCTGTGAATAACAAGTGCCTCTACAAAATCAACCAAGATAATACTCCCTTCTGTTGGGTTGATCTCCGAGGCCCAGCCCAACGGCTAGGGCCTTATTCCCCTTTGGATCGCGCCCTGATCGGGGGCGCCCAACCGCTCCATGGTTGGTGGGTCCCCGACGCGCTGCGCTATATAAAGGGAGTGGGGGCCGCAGGCTCGCGTCACGAGGTTCACCGTGCCCCAAACCCCACTCTACAAACCCTAGGCCATCCGATCGGCTCGCGCAGTGGCGTCGGGAAGCACCACCGCGCCGCCATCTCTCCACTGCCGCACCACCGTCGTCGGACAACGCCGGTGGAGGCCCGAAGGAAGACGCGATCTACTTCACCGACACGTCTACGCCATGGACACCTCCGGATCCGCTCCCTCCAACGACGGTTTAACTTCTAAAACCCTAGATCTACCTCGCAGTACATCACAGCATGTCCTTTTGTCCCCGTTTTCCCCGTTCGTGCTACTAGTAGTAGATCCTAGCAAGTTCTATCAATGGTATCGGCCGATCTAGTAGTAGATCGGGGCTCGGGGAATTAACAGCAAGCATAGCAAGTAGAAGAAGAAGTTTTTTTTAAAACCCTAACCCTAACTCAGTCGAAATCAAGAACCTTCTAACCCCTAGCGCCTAGATCCAAACGCGGTACAGGGGTTATCCTAACCCTAGACAGACATGCAAGAAAGCAAAGAGGAAGGGCGGCTGGGGGGGATCCATACCTTACTTTGTCGCGGTCATCCCCGCACCGCCGCCGGGTCATCGACGACCGAGGCAAGCCGAGACCGGCCGGGGACTCCACGCCGCCGCGCGGATCTCCGTAACCGGCGCTCCAGCAAGGCACCGCACACGAAGCCACTAGACGGCGGCGCGCTCCGCAACGGCAGAGCGCGCGCACCGGCCAGAGGCCTCGGGGCGGCACCGCTCTTCATCCGCCGTCGGGGGTTGTCCTCCCTATGCTTGCGGTTTTTTGAACGGTGACAGAGGAGATCGAAAGCCAGAGAGAAGCAAGGGGAAGAGAGAGAAGCCATCGGTGCAAGTGAGCTAGGGTTTTGGGTCACCGAGCGGCGCTGCTGGGTCTTATACTTCCGACTCGGGCGCCACACCGTTGGATTCAACAGTGCAAGATCCAACGGCCAGGGATCAACGGGCTTAGTTTCAGCCCAGGCGGGTTTCGGCGCTGGGCCGAATGCGCGCCGCCGGCCCAGGTTGCGGCCTGGCTGAGCGCCCCCCCCCCCCCCCCCCCGCGCGCAGTCGGGCTGGGCCGCAAGTGGCCGTGGCCTGCTTCGTTGGCCGCGGCCCGTTAAGCACAGTGAATTTTTCATTTTCCTTTTTTATTTTTCAGAAGCATTTGAATAATTGTTTTGCCCAGTTATTAAACTCTATTTAATTGCACCAACGTGTTTATTACTTAGAGATCCAAGTCAGCAAGTTATGCTTCTGAGAAATAGCAAGTTAATTAAAGTTTTCCGCTGCGCAAGCTCTAATATTTTATGCATTTATTCTATTCTGCCCAACGGTGATTAGAATTTATGTAAAGGGTTAATTTTTGTATATCTTGATTTTGACCAACGTTAAATTAAGATATGCAATTACTTTTTCCTAGATTTACTATTCATGTCCTCACTGTTTTATTATGTTTAATTTCAGACCAAGCTCTCAATGCGATGCACTTTATTAGTGCAATCCCAAAGCTGACGGGACAGAACTATGTTCTGTGGCGAGAAGAACTTGATGCTGCTCTAGCACTTGCCGAGATAGATTTGGCTCTTCAGGAGCCAAAACCCACTGAGCCAGAGGAGCCCGAAAGGGCCCAAAATGAGACCGATGAAGCTTTTGCTAATCGGAAGCGAGACTATGCTCCCATTAGAGCAAAGTATGATCTTGAGAAATACAAGTGGGAAAAATCAAACCGCAAGTGCAAGATTGTCATCAAGAAAACCATCACAGAGGGCTTAAGAGGTGCCATCCCAGAATGTGAAACAGCAAAAGAATATCTTGAGAAAGTGAAGAATCAGTTCACTGGTTCCACCAAAGCTCATGCTTCCACACTGATCCAGAAACTCACTAACATGAAGTTCACAGGTGGGAGTGTGAGAGAGCACATTCTGAGCATGAGCACCATGGCAGCTAAGTTAGACAAGCTAAAGATGCCCCTGGCAGATGGTTTCATCATTCACTTAGATCTAAACTCTCTTCCCAAAGAGTATGAGACATTTGTTGTCAATTACAATACACAGCCAGAGGATTGGGATTTAGAGAAGGTGATTGCAATGTGTGTACAAGAAGAAGAAAGGCTAAAGAATGCAAATGGTGGTTCTGTGAACTTTGTCAAAGGAAAGAACAAGAAGCCATTCTACAACAAGAAAGCTCTAGATGCCTCCACCTCTCATAACAAGGGAGGAAACTCTTCACAGCACAAAGCACAGCCAAAACAAGACAACCAGCAGAAGCAGGAGGACCCGGATCGCTGTAGATGGTGCAATGAGACAGGGCATTGGAAGCACGACTGCCCTAAGTTCATGAGACACTGCCTAGTAAAGGGTGAGGACATTATAACTTTTGTTGATGAATCCTTATATCTAAGCTATGCTAGATCCACATGGTGGATTGACTCAGGTGCAACTGTTCATGTTGCTAACTCTTTGCAGGGATTCAATGGAGGGAGAACCCTTCAAAGAGGAGAAAGACAGATTAAGGTGGCCACTGGCGTTGAAGCTGAAGTTCGAGCTATAGGAAATCTATCTCTAGACTTAGCTAGTGGTTTCACACTTCAGTTGCATGATGTTCTTTATGTTCCCTCTTTAGCTAGAAATTTGATTTCAGTTTCATGTTTGTCAGACTACGGTTTTGATTGTCATTTTAGCAAGAACAATTGCAAGCTACAGTTAAATAATCAGTGTGTGGGTCTTGCCTTCCGACAAGACAAACTTTATTTATTATCTACGTCTGAGAATGTGAATGCTGAATGTAATAATGCTGAGAATGCAATACCCGCAGATGCTAGCAAGAAAAGGAAAAGAATTGATTCCTCATCGAAATTATGGCACTGTCGTTTAGGCCATATTTCGAGGGGGAGAATAGAACGATTAGTCAAAGAATCAATACTCCCACCACTAGAACTCTCAGAGTTAGAGCAATGCGTTGATTGCATTAAAGGCAAGTTAGCAAAGAACATAAAGAAAGGCGCTAAGCGAAGCACGGGAGTACTAGAATTGATCCACACAGACATCTGTGGACCTTTTCCAGTAACATCTGTGGATGGTTTTGATTCCTTCATCACATTCACAGATGACTACTCTCGTTTTGGATATATATATCCAATCAAAGAACGTTCAGAAGCTTTAGACAAGTTTAAGATATTCAAGGCTGAGGTTGAAAATCAACTAGACAGAAAAATCAAAGTAGTGAGATCTGACCGTGGGGGGGAGTACTACGGTCGACATACCCCTTATGGACAAGTTCCTGGACCTTTTGCAAGGTTCTTACAGGAAAATGGCATAGTAGCCCAATATTCAATGCCGGGCGACCCACAGCAAAATGGAGTAGCAGAAAGGCGTAACCGTACTCTGATGGATATGGTGCGCAGCATGATGAGCTATTCCACTCTGCCACTGAGTTTGTGGATGGAGGCCTTAAAAACCGCCATTCACATTCTCAACAGAGTTCCGAGCAAGTCAGTACTTAAAACACCGTATGAGTTGTGGACCGGCAGGAAGCCCTCAGTCAACCATCTGCGTGTCTGGAGGAGCCCTGCTGAAGCAAAAGTATTTAACCCAAACATAGGAAAGCTAGACCCCAAAACAGTAAGTTGCCATTTCATTGGCTATCCAGAAAAGTCCAAAGGTTATCGTTTTTACTGCCCTGGTAGACATACCAAGTTTGTGGAAACAAGACACGCTAGTTTTCTAGAAGATCAGATGATCACGGGGAGCAAGACAGCGCGAGAAATCACCCTTGAAGAGAAGCGGGTGTTCGTGCCCATCCCTATGGTGCAGGAACCCTACTTCACGCTGCCTGTTGTTGTTGGACCTACGCAAGTAGTGACAACACCTGCTGTAATTTCGCCTACGACTAATTCGGAACCTGTCCTTCAGGAACCGAATGAACCCATAGTCGATGAACAGCAGCCCCAACAAGATCAGCCTCAAGAACAAGAAATGCCAGTAGCAGAACCTTCTGGCAGACCTTAAAGAGCGAGAAAGTCTCCTATTCCAGATGACTACATAGTCTATGAATGCGAATAAGTTCAGATGGAGGATGAACCTACCTCATTTGAAGAAGCCATGAGGAGCACTGAAGCATCTAAGTGGCAAGAAGCCATGGAAGATGAATTAAAGTCCATGAGTACCAATAAAGTTTGGGACCTAGAGGAAATTCCTGAAGGAGCCAAAACAGTAGGCTGCAAATGGGTCTACAAAGTGAAACGTGACTCCGAAGGGAACATAGAAAGATATAAAGCAAGACTGGTAGTAAAAGGTTTTACTCAGCGAGAAGGGATAGATTACAATGAAACGTTCTCTCCCGTCTTGAGCAAGGACTCCTTTAGAATCATAATGGCCCTAGTGGCACATTTTGATCTAGAATTACATCAGATGGATGTGAAGACAGCGTTTCTCAATGGGGATCTAGAAGAAAAAGTGTACATGGCACAACCGAAAGGTTTTGCTGTGACAGGCAAAGAAAGAATGGGCTGTCGCCTGAAGAAATCCATTTATGGATTAAAGCAAGCATCCAGACAGTGGTATTTGAAGTTTGATAAGACAATCAGGAAGTTTGGGTTTAAAGAGAATGTTGAGGACAATTGCGTATATGCAAAGTTTAAGAATGAGAAATATATTTTC
This sequence comes from Saccharum hybrid cultivar R570, assembly GCA_038087645.1. Taxonomy (NCBI): domain Eukaryota; kingdom Viridiplantae; phylum Streptophyta; class Magnoliopsida; order Poales; family Poaceae; genus Saccharum; species Saccharum hybrid cultivar. The sequence continues at coordinate 15,938,117 of JAQSUU010000402.1, forward strand.
CTAGTACTGTATGTAGATGACATTCTACTAGCAAGTAGTGATGTCACTCTGCTACAGGAAACCAAGAGATTTTTGTCCTCAAATTTTGATATGAAGGATTTAGGTGAAGCTTCTTTTGTCTTGGGCATAAAGATTCACCGAGATAGAAACCGAGGGGTATTGGGATTGTCCCAAGAGGCATATATAGAGAAAATATTGAAGAAATTCAATATGCATAAATGTAGACCATCACCTGCTCCTATTGTAAAAGGTGACAGGTATGGGGAACACCAATGTCCCAAGAGCAAGTTCGAGCGCGATCGCATGCAAGCCGTTCCATACGCTTCAGCTGTCGGAAGCTTGCAGTATGCTCAAGTGTGCACACGCCCAGATCTGGCTTTTGTGACTGGGCTGCTTGGCAGATATCAAAGTAATCCAGGTATGGAACACTGGAATTTAGTAAAGAAGGTCTTAAGGTACTTGCAAGGTACGAAAGGGCTCATGCTAACCTACAGAAGATCTGATGACCTACAAATAGTAGGATATTCAGATTCTGATTACGCGGGAGATGATAGAAAGTCTACCTCAGGGTATATATTCACTCTCGCGCAAGGAGCCATATCATGGAAAAGCTCAAAACAAATAATAGTCACTGCATCGTCCACAATGTATGCTGAGTTTATTGCTTATTATGAGGCATCGGGACAGGTGAATTGGCTCAAGAAATTTATACCCAGTTTAAAGGTGGTCGACAGCATCGATAAACCACTAAAGTTGTATTGTGATAACGAGCCAGCAGTATTGTATGCTCACAACAATAAGTCAAGCAATGCCGCCAAGCACATTGACATAAAATATTATGTTGTGAAGGATAAAATCCGGGATCACGTCATAAGTCTTGAACATATAGGCACAGAAAAGATGTTAGCGGATCCGCTTACGAAAGGCTTACCGTCCAATGTGTTCAGAGAACACGTAGCCGACATGGGTTTGAAGGAAGGCCTGTGATTCCTGGATAAGTAAGAGGGCCCAAGGCGAGAATCTACCTCTGAACAGAAAAGTGTCTGTGGCTGTCTAATCTAATGGTAATAACTGTTATGATAAAACATGCTCAATACACTAATTTGTGATGGGGTGGGTTAACAAAGTGAGAAAGCAGAGATGAGATCAAGGGGGAGAATGTTGGGTTGATCTCCGAGGCCCAGCCCAACGGCTAGGGCCTCATTCCCCTTTGGATCGCGCCCTGATCGGGGGCGCCCAACCGCTCCATGGTTGGTGGGCCCCCGACGCGCTGCGCTATATAAAGGGAGTGGGGGCCGCAGGCTCGCGTCACGAGGTTCACCGTGCCCCAAACCCCACTCTACAAACCCTAGGCCATCCGATCGGCTCGCGCAGTGGCGTCGGGAAGCACCACCGCGCCGCCATCTCTCCACTGCCGCACCACCGTCGTCGGACAACGCCGGTGGAGGCCCGAAGGAAGACGCGATCTACTTCACCGACATGTCTACGCCATGGACACCTCCGGATCCGCTCCCTCCAACGACGGTTTAACTTCTAAAACCCTAGATCTACCTCGCAGTACATCACAGCATGTCCTTTTGTCCCCGTTTTCCCCGTTCGTGCTACTAGTAGTAGATCCTAGCAAGTTCTATCACCTCCGTTTCAAATTATAAGCCGCTTTTACATATAATAATATGTCTAGATACATATTAAAATGGATAAACCAAAAAATTAAAGTACCTTATAATTTAGAACAGAGGAAGATAGCATCGGGAGCGATTCAGAGTCTGGCACGCAACATTCCTGAGCTCTGTCTCACTGTGAAGGAAAGTTCTTGCAAAATCTGAAAGCACAGCGAACACGTAGCTCCTCGCTCTGTCCTTAATTCTGTGCAGACAACTAAACCAATGGCAAGCATTACAATATGTAGGCAAATTTTGCCATAGCACATCAAAATACGTGGCATATTGGTATTGGCCATTTCACGCCACATGCACTGAAATATGCCATGTATATCATTATGAAGGTGTGGATCCTTGTGCAGCAAAGAGCTTCCGATCGTGAGAAACCGTTCGTCACTGAGAAACCCTCGCTGAGAAAATGGACGGCTGAGATCACTTGCAGTAGCAGGAGCGACTGCACCTGATCGCCGCGCAGTAGCAGGAGCGTGCGCTGCACCTGCTCTCCGTGCGGCGTGCCGCGTGCGTGATTAACTGATTATGAACGGAATATTCTAGCACAATCGCCGGACAGATGGGTGCCCTCTGTGTTGTGAAACTGAAGAGTGAAGATCGTGATGCAGTAGAGGCGTTACGACTCACGAGCCCGTTCATGATGTGGAACCAGATCAAAAACCACATTTCCTTTTGCCACCAGAGCAATACATAAATTAGAAAAGTTTTTACTTAATGAAAAAGTTACTCCCTCTGTGCTAATATAACTCTCCATCCCAAAAGGAATATAACTTTCGCTTTCAAGGAGTCAAAGATTCTTAATTTTGACCAAATACATATAAAAAACGGAACTGCTAGCGCTTAGACGTCCGGATCCGGGCGCTAGCGCCGGACGCTGCACCAGCCCGCCGAAAAAAATCAACCGCTTCGTCTGCACGGCTCCGCCCGCCCCCCGCACGAGGAGGGAGTAGAAAAAATCAACCGCTTCCCGAACAAGGGACCTGCCCCTAGCAGTCTAGCACCCCACGCGTGTGGATCCGTCTAGCCCTCAATCTCGCTAGACCCCAGCACCTTCGACCACCGCCAGCTCGCACCACATAGAACCGCCCCTGCAAACAACGAAACAAGGCTATTTCAACATCGAAAAAAGCTCTAATGAAACAAACGAAAAATATGGATTGCAACATAAAAACAAACAACGAAAAAATAATGTTACAACTACAGCAACATCTCAAGAACTGCTACTGCGACATCAGGAAAACGCTTGTTGCAACGAACCAATAAAAACCATTGCAACAACAAAAAAAATCATCTATTGCAACATTAAAAATAACCCACTGCAACAATGAAACAAGACTATTTCAACATCGAAAAAAGCTCTAATGAAACAAACGAAAAATACAAATTGCAACATGAAAACAAACAACGAAAAAATGATGTTACAATTCCTGCAACAACTCAAGAACTACTACTACAACAAGAGGAAACCGCCTGCTGCAACAACAAAAAAAGAACCACTGCAACAACCGAAAATCATTTGTTGCAACATTCAAAACATCTCATTCCAACAACAACGATGAGGCAGGAGGAGGAAGGAGGGGGAGGAGTCAGATCCAGAGGAGGAGGGGGCAGGGAGGCCTCAGATCCAGAGGGAAGGAGAGAGGAGAGGGAAGGAAGAGGAGACATACCTGATCCGGTCGGATCCACCGCCGCCCTCGCCAGATGCGACGGATCCACGGTCGCCGTCACCAGATCTGGTGGTGGTCCACGGCCGCCGCTGCATCCACCATAGTGGGGAGCCCGGTAAGCGCGGGTGTGGACATGGGGAGCTCGCAAAAAAAGGAGGGGAGGGAGAGAGTGACGCCGAAAAACAACCGTCGTCGAGCTTTCTTCGGTGCTGGAGGTCGCCAGAGCGAGGGAGGGAGGTAGGGGAAGAGGGGAGCGCGCGGCTCGCATCCTCCGCTGCCGCCTCTCTCGGTTGCATGGAGGACGCGGGAGCAAGGAGGAAGGAAGGGGCAGAGGAGGGAGGGACGGAGATGGAGGAGACGTGGTTTGCCGACGAGTGCAGACGGAGCGGCGAAGAGAGCGAGGCGCGGTGCGGAGAGAGCGAGGCGGAGTGGGGAAAGAAGAAAAGGCGAGTAGGAGGGAGCGGCGCGTGTGGGCAGGACGTCGCAAGGCGCGCACGGTCGGGTTGGGTCCGTCCGACGCGTCCGGACGCCCTACATGTATCATTACCGTATAAATATTGATGACTAAATATTGATGACTATGATGTGTAATAAGTATAATTAAATTAGCTATTAATTATGAAACATATTTTCATAATATAAACCTAGTTAAAGATAGATAACATCTTCTATAAACCTGGTCAAACTTACGATTCTTTGACTTTGACTGGTGAGATTTACACTTTTTTTAGACGGATGAAGTGAGAAGCTCTAAGGTTCCGTTTGGCAGGGCTTCTCCAGCGACTTCAGGAGCCATTTAGAGTGGTTTTCTGCCAACTATTTACATCGAATGCTATACCGGGATCTCGCAGTTTTGCCTTACGGCACCTCTGCAACAACCCTCCAGTCGTCCACCTCTCCGTTTGCATCTGTACCATCTGTAACAACAGAAGAAACACTGAACATCTCCGAGTTGTATTGTATACACCTCTGAATTCGCGTCGTGAACTCGTGCCCCTGTCATGTACACGCACTGCGGTCATGTGCTGCCCCTCAGCCTCTCCAGTCTCTCCAGGTAAGACCTGAGCCAGGCAAACTCGTGCCTCATCTTCTCCATGTGCGCCTCCGCAAGCTGCATCTCCTCGCTTAGCAAGCTGAGGCGCTTCTGCGCCCACTCCATGCTTTGTTTGTACCCCAAACTGCCTGTCGAGAACCCATGAGGAGCCATTTGGATCTGGGGGGATCTTGTTAGTAGAACTATGATGGTCACCTGCAAAAGATGTGTCAAACGGTTGGCAGTCAGAGGATGATTCACTGATCATTTTCATCATTTCATGCCATGGGTTATGTTCAGATATTTTTCAGTTGAGCTTTATTCAGTTCATGATAGGCGCCAGTGCCACTGCATTAAGATTCTGTATGTAGCTACTAACTACCGAGCGCACAACAAACTGCATAAAATCCAAAAAAAAAAAAACTTGCCTGCATTAGGATTATGATAGCCACCAGTGCCACTGCTAGTACTGGACCAAGTTGTCTTGATCTCATGTATGCCGTTAGTGAACCCCACAATTCTTGTGAAGTGGATGCGATGGAAGAATCTCTCCCTGTTCTCGGCTGGTGATCTTGAATAGGAGGGATGAGGCTTCTTGCACTAGATTCATCCTGTGAGGAACTCACCACTGGAACTGCTACTTCCACGGTATTTTCCTCGTTTGTTGTAGCCCCTGGTTGAACACCAGAAACAGTTGTGCTGGAGGTGCCTGTAAGAATGGATGGACAAAATAGCCATTTAATTGCTTCATAACTTAGCGTTTGCAGTGAAATGGGATGCGGTTCATATAGAGAAAAGTTGGAACTGCAGCAACTATTTGACTGAACCGTTACCTTTTGATCGATCGTACTCCTGCTTCAAAAGATCATGACCCTAAAAACATGAAATGAGAAAAGATTATATACACCTCCAAATGGAAAGTAGCACTGAGAAATATCTTCAAGTATGAGAATAGACATACAAGCTTAATCCAGAGACTGAAAACTTCACGGCATTCATCTTTTGTTGACTGCTCTATTTTTCCTGTGGTTTAGAGATTTAAAGAATATAAGCAGTGATGCCGTACGTTCTAAATAAATGATACTATATATGATTCGGGTGTTAGAAATTGGAATAAACTAATTGCACAAACATACAGACTCCATGATAGCAAAATTCGAGCATGGAATCTGATCCACGATAAACAACATCTGCAAGAGTCTGTACATCAACTCCGTTATATTCATAGTGATACAATCCCTTGAACTAAGCCCCTCAGTTTCACTGAAAATAGCACAGCAATCCAAAGAACCAACTTGGCCAAATCAAGAATATGACATATTGAACTGCCCGGGGGGGGGGGGGGGGGGGGGGGGGGGGGGGGGTTGCGGCGCTTGTGTTACTTTGTATGTTTTCCAACAATGCAACTAAAAAACAGTAACTACATAAATAAAAATGTGCACCATTGTTGTGGAATATATAGAGCTGATATAAGTTGTAACCCTAGGGGTTTCCTTGGCAAATTATGTTTTAGTTTATCAACGCATGAGCTGAAACTTAACATAAAAAACATAGCTTGTAAAACTTTCTCGCAGAAACTAGAGTTGGTAGGGGGTTAATTCTGAAGGCATGCAAAAAATGGGCCCTAAGAATATTGAGGACATTTTGAAAGTGCCGGAGGATCATGATACAAGGATGCAGGATAATTCCAAATATGGTTCTCGCTAGAGCATTCAGGATACAATGGATGTAAATTACCTCTAAATATTGTTTTCTTTGAGAAGGCTACATTAATATATATCCTGAGGTCACAACAGTTCTCATCTAGGCTATCTTGTTCGACATCCCAGATGCCCTGAAGGTAAAAATAAGATCAAACAAGAGTTAAGGGCTTAAAGCTAAGAGCAAATCAATGTTAATATGGCATATAACAACAGAAGTTGATACTTGATAGAAGCAAAATGAAAAATCATAAATACATTATTTTCCATTGTACACAAAAAGGAAATTCCAAGCTAGATAAAAACCAACATTATAAACAGCATTTGGATTACTCACCTCTACAATGAAATGGTCCCCATATGGGGCATCACCTATTGATTGAGAGGTTTGAATCATTAGACGCCTACAAAGAAGTGAAAGAAGTTAATTGCAGGGAGCTGTAACATCAATTATTCTTCGGAAGGGAAACATTGCTACAAGAAACAAGCATGCAGCAGATTGAACAGAACTAGCAACAGATTACTGCTAGCGTGATCATGTCTGGATGCCAAATTGATAATATCTTAACACAAAAGTTGGCACGGGACTTCAGGTTAGAAAGCTAAGACATGCACATAGCAATCAACTACCAAGAAGGCAACCTGATCGGACTAAAATCCAAATACAAGAAATTAAGGCATGAGTTTTGTTCAGGTACAGAGCTAAGTTTGATAAAACCAAGTAACCAACAAAAGAGGCACACCCAGTGCCAGAGGCTCCCACACGAGTGGGGTCTGGGGAAGGAAATAACCGAAGCAAAGTCTTACCCCCGCAGAAATTCTGCAGAGAGACGGCTTCGAACCCAGGACCTGGTGACTCGGCGAGCTAGCACTCACCAATTGCACCAGGCCTGCCCTTCCAAGTAACCAACAAAAGAGGACATAAAATAATTGCTAGTTCAACAATCTCAATTTTTTATTCCATAATGACCAAAGGCTCAGTGAAGACACCACTCAACTGGAAGAAAAAGGATCTTAGACTAACCTGTTTTTGTAAAGACGAAGTTTCTGAACCTCTTGACAAGTCCCAAATTTTGCACCTAAAGACAACTCAGAGTAATCAAAGTGGACCATAAGAAAACATAAAGCAAGTCATAGCCCATGTCAAATTTGATGCCAATTAATTTCTTCAGTCAACTTAAAGCTCTTGTCTTACCAAGATAAATTTTTATCGGATGCAAAAATGAGACATCCCTTACAAGTCCCCCTTGCTCATCTGTACGCCATTTCGAGCAACTAAATTCTGCAGGTCATCCAGGTCAAAACTCAAAATACTTCTAAAGACCAAAAGACGTTCATGATTAAGGAAAGGATAGATTGACATCAACCTTTGTCACCACATTTTTTGTGGAAATCATCCACAAAGCCAAAAGCACCATCAGACAATAAGAAATTAAAGAGAACCTCCACAGGCACCTGTTTTTAGGATGTTAGTGTTGTAAACGTAATTGTCAATACTACTACAAAGAAATGGAATCATGCAAACCTGAAACTTTGACTCCGTGATCATAGTGTAAGATTCAGGTACTGTGAGAAAAGGCATGATGGACGTTTAGTAAAAACAAATCATGTAACGAGTGGCTAGCAAACAATTAATGATATAAAAAATAAATAGGAATAACGAAGATGGCAACAAACCACTAGGAGGAGCATCATCAAGTGGTTCCAAATTGAATGGGTTTAGTGCGATGATGTTGTCTTCGAGTCCATTCTCCTCAACTTTTGAAAACCTTTTGGAAATGTTGATGTTTGAATCACCACCATCAGCACTACTTGAGACAGCTGTACTATCGACAGACCTACAGTATGTTTGAATCATAAATAATTATAGAGAATAGAAATCGATTTCAAGATTTAAGACAAGCGTAAATCATTTTTGTCCATAAGCCAAAACCTGTCCGGTGGTGATGAATCTTCATCTTGTTTAGATTCCTTTGCTCCTTCCAATAAAACATAACCATTTTCTTCACTGCTACTAGCTGACTTTGTCTCCTATATAGTGTCGTAAAAGATTCCATGTGAACAACAGTTTAGAAACAAACAGTAACTCCAAAGTGGCAGCTCCAGGTCAACAGATTGAAGTTACCAATGTGGTAATGATTCATAAAGAAACAAATCTGCTAACCTGACGTTCAAGGAGCAATCTTGCATCACTAACATGTTGTTCCCAGCCATCTACTATAATTCGATAGGCTTCATCACGTGACAAGAAAGATCCAAAAAAGTGCTGAAAGTAACAGGACATTAGTGCAAGTGGTTTAATAATGTATACATACAAGAAACTTAGACAATGATAGCTCCCTCACCCTTCTAGTACCAGCCACAATTTCAATGGCATTAGGAAAAATGGCAGCTGTCTTTGCTTTACGAACATCAGTTACCTCTTGCAAAGATATTGTTTTCTGGATAACAGGAACAATGTCAGGGAACTTCCCGAAGTCAACTAAACAAGCTAGGACAGCTATATGGTGATGCTCTCCTTGGATCATTTATTAGTTATTACCTTTGTCTCATATCCAAATATGTTAGAGTAGAAGCATATATGGTGAAGAAATAAATACATATGCCCCTGCAAGATAACACAATTTAGTAACAAAGTCCATTAAGAATGCTCAGTTTAAATATTACATTTATTTCCTTAAAAGATAAAAAGATAAGTGTGCAATTTAATTCAAAAACAATTTTAAAGTTGTCAGATGACCCGGTAGATTTTTAGACACAAGGCACTGGGTTAGCATTGATGAATACTTAATAATTTTACAAGGCCAAAATCTGTTCATTTATTTCACTTGAGGTTAACAGGAGACATATTTAGGGGAAAAAGCACCGCAAATTTAATAGGAGCATGTACTCATTTCACCAAATATAATGGATGACAGATAAATGTATACTTTATTGTAATGTCATGGAGACGATCATGTAAGAACTACCTGAAGAAGAATATTTTCTTGGAGAGCACAGTTAAAATCTTGCACGAGAACCTGGATGACACCAAAAGTTAAGTAAAATGCAAACAAGGAATTGCATTCTCAGTTTCTCACTTGCATAAATGAAGTGTACCAACCAAACAACATTTGCGGAAATCAGTGTTTTGCTTTATTCAAATGGACATGATAGGCCATAAATAAATGTTATTGAATGGCAAGTGCTATTGAATCAAATAATAAACTTGACATGTACGGTAACAGGCTATGTTAGATGGCCACTTGGCTGAAGCGTTATTGCTCAAAACCACCTATCAGACTACATTACAATCTAACTATCAGCAAAATAATTAAGTATGATCACTCAAAATCCTCCTTTTTGTACAGTGGTTCAACCAACTGTCAACCAAATCAAAACGCGGAAGGAAACTCATGAAACTACAAACTGCTTAGGAGTGAAGTCAAACCAATAATTATAACAAGGCTCCTCTGAACTCGCTCATAATTCAAACCAAACTCTCAAAGCAAGATGGTACTCCAGAGCAAAGGAGCAAGATGCTGGCATACTCCAGAGCAAAGGGTAAAGCAGCTAGTAATTAATTATGATATAAGGTTTGTCCTAGAAAACGACGTTGTGATAAAAAAAAGTCAAAGCCCCCACGAAATCAAATCCCCTCAGCACCAGTACGAGCACTTGAGCATACAAATTCCCCCCGAATGGAACGATCATGGTCCAAAGTCAACAGCTAGATCGCAAGGAGGGAGGAAGGAGCTAGGGATCACTCGGCACCAATCGGCGGCGCGTCCAATTTACCTCGTCGGGCGGGAGCCGGAACAGAAGCCTGTACTCCTCGCTCCTGCTCGCGAGCAGCGGGCTCTGCACGATGAAACACAAACACCGCGCCACATCAGACACGCACCAGGGCAGAAGAGGAGGGGAAAAAAGGAAACGAGGTGCGATTCCAGCGGTGATCGAATTCGCACGCAAGCGCGCGGCACCCACCGAGGCGTCGGGGGCGGAGAGCTGGTCCCCGGAGTGGGCGGAGGCCGGCGAGGAGGACCCGGACGCGTCGACGGCAGGCGGCGCCGACGCGAGCCGCCGCGGCGGGGAGGCGGGCGAGGGCGCGGCGGTGGGGATGTCGGCGGGGCTGGCCCGGCTCGGGGAGGCGACCGTGGGCGAGGCCATGCCGGTGGACGCGGGCGAGACTGGGGTCGGGTCGGGCGCAGTCGCGCGGAGTCGGAAGCGGAGGGGGGCCTCGCCGGGAGGAGGGCGGGCCGGGTGTGAGGGTGGTGGACTGGTGGGAAGATTGAGAGAGAAGGGTAGGTGAGTGAGGGCAAGGAGAGGAGGAGGGTTTGAAATAATAAAGGCGAGGTGCGTGACGGTGACGTGTTCCGGCCTCCCGGCGTTTCTGGCTCCACCGCCGCTGCTCTGCTATGCTATGGGTTTGGTCGTTCCAGACTTTCCGAAGAAGAGAAACGGGCAGAGGAGCAATAGAAGACTAGTGCGTTCGGCCTTCCGTTGAATCGAATTATCTCCCGTTTATAGTCATCCTACTTTCTCTCGCCATGAATATAACTGTATTATATACATTAACTTGGAAACTTCTGAGTATATAATTTGGAATGAAGCTCATTAATTATTGTCATGATGAAATATCTTTTTGTGACTATATGATTTTTTAGATGACGATGGTCAAAGTAATTAGGAAAGCTTGAACCAGAACAAAGATATAGCAAAACTTATATTTGCAAGGGGAGAAGTAAAAGAAGCTATGATAAGCAAATATAAAGTTTTAGGAAGCGAAACTTACATTTGTGAGGGGAAAAGCAGCTTACAATCACATACTCCTTCCTAGGTCACTGAGCAAGGTGTCACAATAAAGAACGGTTCAGATAAGGTACAGTTTAGTCCAAATCCAAACATGAAACAACAGCCCTGGCTCGTTCTAGTTCGGCGGCATGGCGGCAGCCAGCACCATTAGAACCGGCCAAATCCGGCGATAAAATACCAAAACCACTCACGAGCGCCGACGACACTCTACACGCTCCTCAGTCAAACGTCGCATCTCCGGGCGTCGCGTTGCGTCGCGTCCATGCGGCTACATCTAAGACTAAGAAAACACCGCCATCTACGATTAGCAATAACAAGTTGGATGATAAACTAACACCATGATGATGATGATTGATTGAGAGGGGCCGGTTGATGGGACACCCACGCCGGCACGCCACGGCGAGACCGATCGGGCTTTTGGCTTGGGCTCGGCGTCGGGACAGGGGCAACAACACGAAGCGTGCCGGTTTTGGCTAGGGATCGGCGGTGCACGCGGCGGGACCACGGCGACGGCGACGCGGCACCGGTGGCGTCGGTGGCACGTCGGCGCGGCGCCCGCCTCCGACTGCGCGCGCTCGATCGCGGCGTACGGGCACGGCGTGACGCGTACAGGGCCGCTCTGGCCCACTCATCCTGCCATGCGGGGCCGGGCCGCTAAAAGCGGGTCTCGAATCGAATGGGGTTTCTGTTTTTTCGTGTCCTTGTCCGAGACCGAGCTAGCGAGAGATTTGAGACACGAGCAAGGACCAAAGGGGCTTTGGTCAATTTGGTCTGCGTGTTGTTGTCAAACAAAAAAAATTGGCCTGCGTGGAGTGTTTTTTTTCTAAAAAAAAAGAGGTTTAGAGTGGGCAGTGGAGTTTTAGAAGGTTTTTTTCAAAAAAAAAAACTACGGTTTTAGCAATACCACGGCATTTAATTTTAAAACATAAAGCTTGTTGCATCCAAACACCTCATGTCACTCTAAATATTTACAAAAATCATGGTATTTTTCCTCTGAGAGTATTTTTAAAATTTACTTTCTGAATCATTATTTGGAGAATCATTTAAGTACAAATTATTTTTTCTATATTTTATACCCTATACAATAACTTTTCTATATCTTGTTCACGCTATAGAGCTCTATCCCCACTCTCAATCTTTAGCTAGCGAGAAATACGGAATAGATTGATGTCTATACTTAGATACTGCACCTAAAAAGATTGTAAGTCATATTCTACTCGGTGATACCAAATCTCGATCTCTTCTCACGCGTTCGTGTCCAATACGAATCATCCTCTATTAAAAGCTCACTTGCCTGCATCTACTCGGCTCATATATGAAGACCGGATTCACATCTGATACGAAGTTGTCAAAGCTTACGCGTCCGCGAGCAATCTGGTAAGGTCTTGTCGTTGTGAAACTGTTTTTAGTTTTTCTATTCTTTTTTGCAAATCCATTGCTATAGCGTGCACAAAAATGTATGGTCCCACGCACATGCATATATATCTGTATGATTTAAGAGGTTATTAGCAAACATGCCCGTGCGATGCAACGGGAGAAAAAACTATCACATACATTTACGAAAAATGAGAACATGGAATGTTATATTTGTAATGTTTTACGTTTTTATGCAATTTAAGACCTCTAATTATTTTTATGATGACTACGACCTCCATTATATAAGTTAATATTGATAATAATATGACAATATCCTATTAAGCTTGTATACAATTAAAAAATAACCTTGATAATTTTTGTCTATCGATGCATAAGCACATAAATATTTAGATGTAAATAAATCATTATAATTTCATATGTTCCATATATTGCTACAGGTAAATATCGAGTTCCGTGACTTTTATGAAGAACCATAAAAGTCAGTAGTTCTAATATCTAATTAAAGTCAGCAAGGAGTTAGTTATTGGTGTGTCAAAGAATTTGTGTGTTCACAGTGCTTTGGGATCTCCCCTACAGTTTTGCCTTCCAAAAAAAAAAGAATTTGTGTGTTCACTACTAATTATGAGACCTCTCTCGATTTTCCATGTGGCAGCTCTTGTCAGAAATTGCAGGGTTTATTTAGACTGGATTAGACAATAAAATGATATATATTTCAGTTCATTGATTGATTATTAGTTGGACCATCAACTGGTTTAGAATTTAATAAGAATATGTTTTGGTTCTAACCAAAACTACATCAACAGTAACTTGATCTTAATCTAACCATCCAGAGAACAAGCACTATACATCTTTCTCTCCCTCTCTTGTTCTCTCTTGGTCCTTGATTTCAGGCATCTGGACTATAAGAAACATGTATTTATTTTTCGATGTAAAAGAAAACCCACCGTAGTTGACAAACAAACGGAGAAAAAAATTAGACCAAACGTACAAGGTACAACAGTAGATTAGCTATGAAAATAATTAAACCTTGGCGAAGTTTGTGTCCCTGCAAACACCGACGTCGATGATCATCGACCGGTCCTTCCCCTGCTTCGGCGATGAAACCACCCTGCAGCAATTCCTCCTCAGCGACTGCATAGCACAGGCCATAGTCGCACCGTCGTGTCAGCACCTCGCCGCAGGTGTTTGTCACGTAGTGAAGCAGTAATATAGTATACTGTATTAGCCAACTTAGGGGATGTTTAGTTCCAAGAAATTTTGCAAAAATTTTCACATTCTCCGTCACATCGAATCTTTGACACATGCATAAAACATTAAATATAAATAAAAAATAAAACTAATTACACAGTTTAGACGAAATGGGCGAGACGAATCTTTTAAGCCTAATTAAACCATGATTAGACAATATTTGCCAAATAACAACGAAAACGCTACAGTAGTGTTTTGCCAAAAATTTTGGCATCCAAACGGTGCCTTAACGAACCAAACCATACCGCGCCAACGAACGTAGGCACAGCCGCACAAGGCAGTGTCAGAACTCACGCAAACCTTGCTGCGCCAACGAACGTTGGCACTGTCAGAATGCACGCACGTAGCCTCTTCCAGAGGTCGCCCCATCGGGGTCGGGCTTGTTGAGCACGAGGATGCTATCGAGCAGCATGATGGGGTCGGCAGTGCGCCACCGGCAGCCAGGGTGCTTCACCCGGTGCCGCTTGTACTCCGTCACGGCCACCTTCCAACGCTAATCCATCAAGCTCCCACGCATGTAGTACGCATGCGGCCCCAATTTTTTTTTTTTTTTGTAATTTAGCTGTTTTTTTGAAAAAATTCACATTTAGACCCCTGGACAACTTAAACTCAACTTTGGACCCTAGGAGTCGACGCCATGTTTCACGGCGTCATTGTTACACGTGTCGACGCCATCATCCACGGCGTCGAGCTTCGGCCCCTATATGTGACATGGCTATGACGTGACTGTGACCTGGCAGCAAAGCTCGACGCCGCAGATCACGGCGTCGATCTCGACGCCCCAGATCACGGCGTCGATATTGACGCCCCAGATCACGGCGTCGGCGTATTAAATCAAAACGCCCTTTCCTTTCCCACGCGCTGTCTCATTCGCGTCCGCCGCCACACACCGTCCGTCCGCCGCCACTGCCGCCTCCCTGCCCGGCGACAGCACCGCCGCCGGCCGTCCGAAGTCCGTCGACGCGACCACGCCCGTCCCCGCCGGTCTTCTCCACCGCGCCCGCCGCAACGCCCCTTCCCGGTCGCCCTCGTCGCATCCCTTTTCCTCCTCGGCTGTTTCCGGCGGCGAGGGCGGCCCGCCACCGCTCGCCGGAGGTCCCGCCGGCCGGCGGGCCTCCGGCCTCCGCGCCCCCCTGCCTGCCATCCGGTGACCCATCCCCTCGCGCGCCCCCCTGTAGCCGGCCTACAGCAAGGTAAGTTTTTTTAACTTAAATTAGTTAATGTACATTATATATTTTAGTTAGTAATTTATTTAGCAAATTTAGTTAAGAAATTTTAGTTAGGAATATATTCATGCAGGTTATTTTGTTTTTTTTAACAATTGCAGCTTATTTAGTTAGATTATAATGTGAGAGACATAATTAGGTAGTTAGTTACTTATTAATGTAGTTAGGTAGTTATTAATTTAGTTAGCAAATCTCTTATATTGTTAGAGAGATAGTTAGGCAGTTAGATATTTTATTTGATTAGGTAAATAGTTAGGTACTTTAGTTAGCAAATGTAGTTAGATATTGTGGTTAGCTATCTTATAATAATATTCATAATAACTTGTGTTGTTCATACCAAGTAGATGGACAACGTAGTGACCCTGTATCATGGGGGAAGTGTGGAGGAAGATGAGTTTGGGAATGTAAGTTTTGTGAAATGAAGAGGGTGCCTGTGATATTTGATGATCGGCCACAGTTTTGTGAGTTGATGGGTAGTGCTCGTGATGAGCTTAAATACAATTCAAATGAAGATGCCATCTTAGTTGAGGGGGTACTTCATCATGGCCGGTCAGGGACAATTTTTAGGCGGTTAGTCCAAATTGCATCAGAGGCTCAATGGGACAAATATGTCAAAACTGTCATGAAGAGTGAGTTTCAGTGTTTGGATTTGGTTGTGCGGAAGGTGTCCAATGATCCCACCACTCATGGGTATTCACCACCTAATGGGCATTCACCCCCTGGTGGGTTCACGCGACAACCGGAGAATCCGGCACCTTCTGTGGTTGTTGTGCCCGATGCTCAGTCTGCCCCCAATGAGGTTGGAGTATGTGTTGATGATGTTGTTGCTGGCCCTCAGGAGATCCCTTTGACTCAGAATCATCCAAGTAAGTGGCGTAGTAACACTTTGGGTTTCTTTGTTCTTGCTTAATTTCGTTCCTTTGTCTCAAATCTATCCGTATATGGGGTTTGATTGTAGGAGATAATCCTGGTAATGATGGTTGTCCTCTTGTGCCACCCTCAAGAAATGCGGACCCAGCATTTATAGCCTCTAACAGTGTGGATGTTCTTATTGAGGATGATGAGGAGCCTTATAGCACAGCAAGAGCCGTTGATTCCGATGATGACCGCCCAGTTGCACCTTTGAGTGAACAAGAAATGGAGCTCATAAGACGTTTGTGTCCTGATCGTGATCCACTAGTTCATGAGTTCAACGACCTCAGTCATTCTCAACACGCTTATGCAGAAGGAAGAGATGATGAGCTGCTAGAGGTTCCTGAGGCAGGTGACAGTGTGGAAATTCAGAAGGGCATGGTCTTCAAGGACTTGCCCACCTTAAGAAGGTGGTTACAGGAATATTCTGCCGTAAGAGACCATTCAAAGTGATGCACTCCTATGTGGAGCGCCGTTACACGGTGGTGTACAACATGGCAAATTGCAATTGGAGGGTATGTGCTCGGAAACAGAAGGCCACAGGGAAGTTCAAGATCACCAAAATTGTAGGTCCACACACTTGTGCCCAGACTGATCTAGAACAGAAGCATCGACAGTTGACCTCTACCCTCATTGCCGGAAGGTTGTACACAACATTGAAGAGTCAGCCTAACTTGAAGGTCAGGACAATTATGGAGATGACAAGGGAGATATTTAAGTATGACATAAAGTATGGGAAAGCATGGAGGGCAAAACAACGGGCATAGAAGATGATATATGGGGACTGGGAGGCGGGGACCAATTTCATGACAACCTTTATGAAAACGAGCAGCCACATAACAACTACAACTTCCGCGCATACCTATCTTGGTACCTTGGTGTCACACGGACAAGGTTGAAGACTCAATGGACTCAAGCCGACTACGCCTACCTTGAGTCTTCAGAGGATGAGGACACTTCGTATGACCTTGCGGCACGACAAGGGGCACTTATCGAGGCAGCACCTGTCTTGGACCGAGTGGTACATCATCCTTAAACTCTTCTATAGTACAGTCACTCTACTAACCACAAATCAGTCATGCAAATTAATATCTGTTTTATTTTCCAGGGCAACGCGCTGAAGCAATCTGTGGTTGACATCGAACGTTTTCCAAGGACAGGCGTGGACAAGCACACACTAAACAACTTTCTTGGGGTAAGTCGACACCAGTCCAAAATAAAAGTGTCATGTTCGCTGCTTATATACAATCTTATTGTCTAGAATTACAGAATGAAACAGTGTAGATAAAAAAGAAAGAAATAATGATCACTGCTATCTCTGAATTTTTTTATAGTATATATTTATAGTTAAAATTCTGAATGTTCTTTTGCTTTTCTAGAATTTGCATGACTAACTGCATATTTGCATGACAGAGGCTAGCACGTAGACTGCGTCGTACGACAGCTCGTTGTGGTTATCGTACTAGCGCTGCAATAGACATACATGGGTCGCAGGAAGGACACTTGGGCACACCTGTAGGACTCGGTACTTCTTCTCAAGGAGGTATATTTCATTACATGTGTTCTTTAGTTGAACGGAGTTAATTACTACATTGCAGGCATTATGTTAATGACTTGTGTGCACACATCATTTAAACGACATCTATAGGTTTTGGAGGACAGAGCTCGTCTCGCGCGACTGCGGACACTTTCCAAGGTCACGGAGACGAGGACGACGACGAAGACGACGAGGAGGGCGAGGACCGTGGTTATGATGAGCTTGACGAGTCTCAGCTCCAGGACGCTCCTTCGACTCAGCCGACGCAAGGCGTAGGAACAAGGCGTCGCCGCCCGCCTTGCAAGTTCACTCCAGGCACCGGTGCTCTTGGCCACAAGGGTAAGGGTAAGACTAGGAGACAGTGAGGACGATATGTATTCGATGTCACAACTTGGAGGACTGCATGGACTTTGCTTCTTTTGCATGTATGGAGACTTGAACATTATGTAGTTTCTTTGATATAACTATTTGGGACTGTATGGATATTGTGGACTATTTGGACTATGCAGGCCATGTTATGTTGGTTGTCATGTTCGATGTGGTTATGTTGTGCTTCATTGTTCATTAAATGTTTCGATTATAGTATCATGTCCTATCCTTGTCATCGTACTGTTGAATACAGTCGTAAGTGTGTTCCGATCGCTTCCTCCACTCCATATCAAGTCCACAGCCTGCGAAGCTTGGCAGTTCTGTGCTTGTTCTGCTTCTATTGAGCGACCCCATGGGAGACCTTAAAAAGGTTTGGTATGGAGCAGTGGAGTGGAGGAAAAAGGAAGGTTTGAGAAGGTTTGAGAAGGTGCGCGCTGCGCCGGAGGACTCGTGAAGAATGTGACGGTCGGAGAAACACCTCTAGAAGTAAGACAAATCTTTGTAACCTTTGGACTTCGCTAATCTAATGCCCATAGTTAAAGTGCATTACAGGACAACATATTACATGGTCCAAGACTAGACAACATTGTTCATGAATAAACCATACAACTAGCAAGTCATGCACACTACTGAGTGCAACGAGGCCACTTTCCCTTCCTTTGGGCATCAAGATTCTCCTCCATCGCTGGCTTCGCTCGGCGCACACGCTCAAGCTTCTTCTCCCTCTCCTCTCTGTACGCGGCAACACGCCTCCTTTCCTCCTCTTCCTTGTGCTCCTTTTCTGCTGCCTCCTCTTTGCGTCTCTTCTCCAATATCTCTAAACGCTCTGCATCCCACTCCTTTAGGCCTTGCAGAAGCCGCTTGTCTGACTCCTTGATCTCAGTGTCGATCCACTGCTTAAAATCACAGAGCGGTGGAGGGGTCTGCAACAAAGGCAATTGTTAAAAAAATACATATGCAATACTTCTAATGACAGAAAAACAATTATTACACAATAACAATTTCTCACAATAAATGTACTGCGGCGCTGACGCTCTGTAGGCTCCCATGCAAAATTAGAACACATCCAATATCTCTGCCTATATGTTTCCTCATCTTCAGAAATGTCTACCTTGCAAGGATCACCGCAAAAACACATGGGTATTGGAACACCACTAGGGAGAGGCTTTGGGTCGTAGGGATTTCCGGTCATCCGGCCATAACTACAATTGAAACAATTACGTTGTAATAACTAAAATAAAAAAATTAAACCATAAACCTAGGGTTTGCCATTTGATTTGCTAACAATTCAAAAACGGCGCTGAGGTTACCTTGATTTGCTACTTTTTCCACGTCTTGGCATCCTACGATTGCATATTACAAGTATTAATAATCTCATCAAAAACCTAGTATAATAAAGTAACTACGACTACAAAAAAACACATAAAATAGATCAAATCAATACGTAAAAAAGAAAGAGGGGAGAGAGTATACCTTGCTCTAGAAGATCTACGGATCAAATCAAAGTTTTTAAGGTGTAAATAGTCGATTCAAAGAGATTGGGCGGATTGAGGAGAGAAAGAACCGAGACCAAAGACCAACAAATGAAACGGCCCTCGCATAGGGAAACTCGGCCGTGGGTTTTAAATGCAGCCTCGACGCCGTGATCTGGGGCGTCGAGATTGACGCCATGATCTGCGGCGTCGAGCTTTGCTGCCAGATCACAGCCACGTCATAGCCATGTCACATATAGGGGCCGAAGCTCGACGCCGTGGATGATGGCGTCGACACGTGTAACAATGACGCCGTGAAACATGGCGTCGACCCCTAGGGTCCAAAGTTGAGTTTAAGTTGTCTAGAGGTCTAAATGTGAAATTTTTTAAAAAAACAGCTAAATTACAAAAAAAAAATTGGGGGCATGCGGCTCCTGGCACGATGGCCGTGCCACAGTCCACATGTACGTTGAACGAGTAGGCCGCGGTATGGATTTATACGGCCGGGTCAATCGATTAATTAGTTGGGCTTAAACTGCAACTGAAAGCGGATTGGAGGCCTCGTTTAGATGCTGAAAAAATTTCAACCCGATAAATAGTACCACTTTCGTCTTATTTGACAAATATTGTCCAATCGTGGATCAACTAGGCTCAAAAGATTCATCTCGTAATTTTCAACTAAACTGTATAATTAGTTATTTTTTTACCTACATTTAATACTCCATGCAAGCGGCTAAAAATTGATGTGATGGAGAGAAAGTGAAAAAACTTGGAATTTTGATGTCATCTAAACAAGGCTCGAGTTTAGAAAAAGGTGGGTACGTGGCAGTAGCGTATATTGCGAGGCCTTTATTTGGAGCCTAAGCTGGAAACGCTCGACGAGAACACACGAACGTAATTTTTTCCTTCTTTTGATATATAACTAGATATATAACTAAATAAAGAAAGCGGTGCAAAATAAAGAACTTAACTCTTATCCTTTTCTATTTACTATTAAGAGTTCTATTTATAGTACTCAGGATATGAGAAATCTATTTAGATTAAGATTTCTATTCTATATTGGTATAGACGCGAGCTATTCTAACTCATATGAACACGGATTATATATATAAGTTCGTACAAAAGAAACTCTCCATTGTACGGTGGTTAGAGGAAGACAGACAAAAAAATGGATGGACGAAAAAAAGAGCTTGAAATTTTGCCTCTTTAGTATTACTAGCAAAAGTGCCCATGCGTTGCAACGGGTCTCAAATAGATGATTTCATAGCAACAAATTTCTCAGTGAAATAAAATAAACATAGAAAATGTCATGCTGACATATTTTAATTTGTTCAAATGTATGTAAGTCGAATTTATGTCAACACCACGGTTCTTAGGCTATCCGCACTCATGGTCCTCTATATTCATCCTCTATACGTCCTAGTCAGCAAGATTCTCTCCTCTATACTCAATTCTCCCGCACCCATCCATCCTCTATATCATCCTCTATCCACTCTATCTACTGTGGGACCCACTTGTCACTTTATCTAAATATATCCATGAGTGATCTAGTTTTGAAGGATTTATTGAGACGAATTTAATGGTGCAATCGAAATTTAATTTGGATTTTTGGTTTGTGAGTTATAGCATTTTTTTTCCTTGGTTTAGCTAGTAGGGCCCGCCACTGCGCACTATAGAGTAAACACTGTACTACTCTAAATATAGAGTAAGAGAAAGGATAGAGTATCGTTTTAGAGTATCCAGTGCAGCAGTTTTTACTCTATATTCATACTCTAAAGCTTTAGAGTATCATTTAGAGTATGCCACTGCGGACAGTCTTAAGCCTATGACAGCTTCTTTCTTCATCAAAACATAATAATCCTCTATTTGCATGTTAAGCTCTGCCCGTCTCCCCGTCACCTCGCTGCCATCTGCCGATTGATTTGCATACCTCCAACCCCGAGTACATTGAGCATGTGATATTGACATGTAGGGCTGATGTTATGAAATTTCTTCTCATGAGTCCAATTAAGATGTAAAATAATATATGTTTCCTCACAAACTCTTACAAAAGTTATAGTTCAGACTATTTAATTTCCTATGAAACTTGCCTGAAATGAACTTTAAATAGACTTAAATTGTAATTGAGAGAGTGGTTCAGATTATTTCACTTAAACAATAACTGTCTTAGATTATTTAACTAAAACAACAAATGGCTTAGACAACATGACATTTTGTATATTTGTCTCGCTGAGTCATTTATGTATGGAACATCTATTTTTGGGCTATTGCAACGGCTAGACATAAATCTAGTTAAGTGTGAATGTTGCAACCTAGGGGAATTAAGAGATGTCACACTGTCTACTATAGGTTAAGATTTACAAACCCAGATTCCTCTAGGATAACTAAAATTTAAGACTACAAAAAAAATTAAATCTGTAAATTAAACATCTAAAAATACCAGACTAAAATTCTAAATGAAACTGAAACTACAAATAATTTCACATAGCGGTTGCTTTGCTCAAACAACAAATTTGTCTTATTTTTCAGTGTAGAAATTCTATACATGATTCTCCATAGCCAGACCAGAAATGATATTAAGTCTCCTATGTTGTAGTATAAAAGAAGATAGTGTCATGATACAGGTACCTGGCAAATACAAGCATCATTCTTTTGTGATAATGATAATAAGTCCATCAACCATCATTCTTGTTTTTTTTTTGACATCTTGTCACTATTACCAGAATGTGAAGTCATAGGGACTTAACATGTGCTTAGCCATGGTGTTGCTGGACATGATCTCGACGACATCCTGACATGGCAAGTATAACCAATCACATAAATTGACCATCCTCCGCTGCTGCAATCCCTCCATACCCTTTATCTCCTACCACTTAACTAAAATACTTGATTGATTCACATATCCTCTAAGCCCAAGAACTGCCTTGGCACTTGCAGAATTCTTTAAAAAATAATTCACCAATACATAACTCGCTAACTTCGACGCAGCATGCTAGTGCAACAAAAGCACTCTAGGTATCTAGTATCCTACCCATGCAGCCGCGGCCATGGCCACAAACCATTATTTTGGTTAAATCCACACGGCTGATTGTTGCATCTGTAGGACTACAAGAACACAAAATTTAGTAGGCTGAGACTGCACAACACAGGTATATTAATTATTTTTGTTTCTTGCTGGAAACTGTTTAGGAAATTACCAATAGCACGAATAAGCTAGGACAACCATAGCCATGTCTTCTCCCACCGGCAGCTTCCACCAATGGCTGACCAAGTGGTAACCGTCATGTATCTATCCCAAACTGTGCCTGCAGATACAAACTATTAAGTAAATTATTTGCATCCGCTGTGAATAGCATGTGTTCTCGGCAAATTCTGAAATATGACCACATTGCACTGTCAAAATCTAAGAATTTACACATCATTCAGGAGCATATAGATGTATTATGTACCAAAGGATATTAACTTGGAGCCTTGAGTAATTAGCAGAGTGCACCTAGATGATATCTACACTCAAGAATAACGTGGAAAACAATTCAAGAGTGAAGCTTGTAACCGTGTCACCGGCCCAAACTGGAATCAATCTGAAACCGTAATATGTTTTCAGTGAATGCACTAAACACTGGCATTATCATTCCCCCCACCTATGGACGAAATAACCGTTTGCGCGGTGTCAGGCTTAGTTGAACTACACCAGATTGCCTTCCCGAACTTCAATCCCAGGCAAGGTACCAAATTCAAGCAAAAGAAATTTAACTAACATTGTCAAAGGAAATAATCTTGTTTATGTTTGCAAGGCTAATAGTCAACTGCATACAAGGGCATAAAACACTGATGAGTGATCTTGGATCTCAACGTTTGGAATGGAATGGTAAAGAAACTGCAAAATGCAAAACCATTGCACATAACAAAATTAATTTGGCACATCGGTAAGCATGAGAATAGGAACTGCTAAACCAAGAAAAAATACATTAAAAATAAATACTAAGAATGAGAAAATATTTCCCTTCTAATAAGGTAAAATGTTCTGAAAAGGGTCATGACAAGCATCAGCTTGTGAGGATGGCCCAGTTCGGCAGGCTGTTTTTTGGCTTATAAGCCGGCTGTGGCTGATTTGCTGTGAGAGAAAAACACTGTTCCACGGCTGATAAGCCGTGCTGATAAGCTCAGCCGAACAGGGGAGATATTTCTTCCCTGTACTACTCTTGTATGCAATCAGAAAATTTCTTCCCTGTACTACTCTTGTATGCAATTAGAAAAATCACTGCTACTCAAAGTCGTACGCAAACATGTTTCTCCTACCCACTGTTGACAAGCAGTATATAGCCCCTTCAACAATAATAAGAACTCAGCGCTTCTCTACCAACACCATCAATCTCCTGACAACATCAAACAGGCAAGAGTCTCTAAAACAGATGCACTCACATGGTGAAAATTAGAGATTTTTGCACTCACATGGATCGCAACAACCGAGGTATATGGGAGTGCAGCACGGGTATATACCTGGCCTATGTGCACGCATTGGGCCGAGGGGCATGATGGGGAAGAGTACGATGAGCTTGGTGCTGAGGAAGATTTTCTACAGGTTGGTGAGAACAGGGCAGATCGGTCCTTCGAAGGGCGGACCAGCAACCCGTTTGACTTCTTGCCATTCGCCTTCTGCAGCAGCACGCGCCGATGGTGGCCAGCACGCCTCAGCTCTCCTGGTGGAGACTATCGGCATAACGATGGCTTATGTGAAATCAGGACTTTGATTGACAACTATCAATTTTAGCTTCAACAAAGAAAAAGAGTTGGTGCTGAAAAATACCACATAATTTTCTAATCCGAGACGGCCACGGCCACAAAAAGGAGTTCGTTCCGAAAAGTACCATAGAATTTTCTGATCTAGATGGTTCTTCGTTTCGATTCCAACTTGTCTTGGGAGGAGGCGGCGCTGACTGCTGCATCTAAGCGGCACTTCCCGTGAGATGGGAGAAGCAGCAGGGCTGCACGCAGATGGGAAGAACGGCGGCACGAGACGGGAGAAGCGGGGCACAGCGAGCGGACGGGAAGAATGACGGCGCTGCGCGCGCGTGGACGGGAAGAACAGCGGCACTGCGCACACGCGAATTTTTTTTTATTTTTAGCCCAAATTTGAAACAAATTTTAAATTTAACCCGTCTTTCAAAAAAATTTTAAATCTAACCCGTTTGGCCCCGCCACCATGCATGGCGGGGCAAATGCACTGTACCCCGCCATGCATGGTGGCGGGGTGCACCTCCGCGTGGCACGGTGACGTGGCGGGCACCCGGGGCGTACCCCGCCATGATGGGTGGCGGGGTATGCCAAACCCGCCACGGATCATGGCGGGGTATACCCCGCCACCGGTCACGGCGGGGCGCGGCTGAAATATAAGCCGCGCCCCGCCCGGCCGAACGCCCAGCCTCTTCGCCCTCCCCGCCTCTCCCCGCGCCGCCCCGCCGTCTCCGTCGCCTCCGGCCTCCCCGCGCCGTCTCCGTGCCGCCGGAGAAGCCCTTGGCCGCGCCCCACCGTCCCCGGGCTCCCCCGGCCGCGGCCCACCGGCCTCCGGGCGCTCCGGCCTCGCCCCGGCGCCCCCCGTCGTCCCCGCGCCGTCCCCGCGCCGCCGGAGGACCTCCGCCGCGCCCCGACCGCCCCGGCCGCGCCACACCGCCCCCCGGCTGCCCCGGCCGCGCCCCACCGCCCTCCGGACGCCCCGGCCGCGCCTCGCCGACCCCCGCCGCGACCCCGCTGCCGCGACGCCGCCAACCGCCGCGACGCCGCCGGCCGCAACCGCCGTCCGCGCCACCGCGTCGTCTCCCGCGCCCCCGGCGACCGCGCCCTCGGCCGCGTCTCCGGCATTCGTTCCCGCGCCGCGTCCCCGATAAATTTTTACGGTAATTTTGTTTACTTTATCGTTTAAATTATATATTTTTAGTAAATATTAATAAGTTTTTATTATTTATTTAGTTATTTATTTATTTGTCATTGTATTATTTAGTTATTGAATTATTATGATTAATAGTTGTTTAGTTATTATTTGTTTAGTGATTGAATTATTAGTTGTTTAGTTATTTATTTGTTTGTATTAGTTGTTTAGATATTGAATTATTAGTTTTTACGATTATTAGTTGTTTACGTATTAGTTAATTAGTTAACGATTATTAGTTATTCGGATTTTATTAGGTACTTTTAGTTATTTAGTTACGTACCTATTAGTTATTTAGTTATTAGGTAATATTAGTTATTAAGTTATTTAGTTTGGTAACGATGATTTGTTATTGACGACACAGTTGACTTATTAGGTAATTAGTACTACCATAATGGTCATTTAATAATGAGATGTCAAATCGTTTTGTAGATGGATTACGGTGTAAGAGTTTTTTACGGAGGAAGTGTTAGGAGAGAGGATTGCCAGTTTGAGGATATGTATGAAGAATTGGAATGGTTTGATGGCACCCCTAGTTTCCGCGATCTATGTGACCGTTTGAGTTTGAAGTTTGGCGAGGCTTTCACACTAAAGGGTAGGTTCGATGTTGGAAAGAATAGGGCACACTATGTCATGATGGACTTGTGCAACCAAGGAGAGTGGTCCCGATACAATAGGGTCATCCAAGGTTCGAATGTCGGCATGGCTGAGTTGGTGCTGGAGATTGTTGAGAATGAGGAGCCGTCCTTCATGAAGGATGAATGAGGTACTTCATGCCATGCAGAGTCAGGGCACCTTAGCCACCGGTTATCCAGATGATGGAGTGCAATATGAAGGATGGAGCAGGGTTAGGGAGGCACAACAATACGTTGCACCACCCTCTTATACATCGGCAGAGCTTACACAGCTGAGGGAGGCTGGCTTGCCTTTTACCGGTGTGCCAAATTATATCGATGTAAGTATGTCGCATATGGCAGTTTGTGACACGGGTTTGCAGATGTGTAAGGAATCATTGTACAACCATAGAAATTTAATACTGAGGAAGGGAATGCTCTTTAATACGATGTCGGAGATGAAGTTGTTCCTTCAGGACTATGCTGTGTATCATCATAGGCCTTACACGGTTCGGCATTCCGACAAGGAGGTAAAATTCCACATATTATGTAAGGCTGGATTCCCGTGCTCGTGGAAGTTAAATGCACGAAAGAGGCGGAGTGATGGTAAGTGGAAGGTAACTTCGGTGGAACAGCCGCACAGATGCCAGACTAATGAGGGTAAAAGGTACCATCCCCAGTTAACGGCTCGGTATCTAGCCCGCCGTATATTGGGTCTTGTAGATAAGGACAACGACGTATCAGTGCCGTTCTTGCAAGAGACCATAGCCACATTTGTTGGGTATGAGGTCACGTATGGAAAGGCTTGGCGGGCAAAGCAAATTGCCCTGGCAATTCGTTGGGGTAGCTGGGAGGAAGCCTATAACAGGGTTCCACGCATTTTGCGTGCGATGGAACACTTCAACCCTGGCATGAGATCGTTCATATACACAGGAGGGTTCTATCTTCAGAACCCGTTGAGGCATATTCTGTACCGTGTATTCTGGTATTTCGATCAGTGTAAACATGCATTTCAGTATTGTAGGCCGGTTGTTCTTGTTGATGGCACGTTCCTCACCGGCAAATACAGGGGCACATTGATGATGGCTGCTGCTGTAGACCCAGAGAACCAGATAGTACCAATGGCTTTTGCTTTGGCAGAGGGGAAAAACAACGATTCATGGTCATGGTTTATGCGTCTGCTCCGTGTCCATGTGCTTGGCCCTTCTCGCACCATTTGTCTGATTTCGGACCGTCACATTGGAATTCTAAATGCAGCCGATGAACACATTGATGGTCACCCGGCTCTAGTGCACCGTTGGTGCATGCGACATTTTGCCGCCAATTTCTGGCGGCGTCAACGCAAGAAGGATGTGGCTGACAAGTTAAAGGAGCTTTGTAATAAACGTACGGAACGCGAGTTCAATGAGACTATGGTAGAACTAGAGAAGATGCTTAACCAAGATGGCAAGGCATGGTTAGACCAGCAGATGGAAAATAAAGCCAAGTGGGCATTAGCATTTGATGAGGGCGGTTTCCGGTACGGCATCATGACAACAAACTCCTCTGAGTCTTTCAATCGTGTGTTCAAAGGCGTTCGATCTCTTCCAGTGTCTGGTATTGTCGAGTTCTCTTTTAGGAAGTGCAATGAGTATTTTGTTAAGCGGTATGGCCTAGCCCTGAGGAATGAAGAGGAGCTTGGAAGATGGGGCAATGCGGCACACGAATATTTGAAGGAGGCTGAGGAAAAAAAAGCACCGGAAGTAGGGCTATACAAAAGTTTCAATTATCTCATCGCGAATACAACATCAGCAACCAATAAAAACAACAAAGAGAACAATTACTTACGCTACAACTATAACATGTGTAGAAGCAACGAGCCGCAGTATCGGGATGCCTCGACTGGCCCACGTGTGCCGGATGACCACAATCACAGTTAGGTATAGGTTCCTCGGGAGGAACGGGCGCATCCTTACAAGACACGTCGGGGTACATCTCTCTAGGACGACCCTTTTTCCTCCAAATCGACTCACGATACGAGTCCTCCATCTAAAAAAACGAAACGATTTCAACACAAAACGATACACACAAAGAAAGGGTGGCCGGAACAAGGAGCGACGATGGGCCGATACCTGACGGGGACGACGGAGGGACGCCGGAGAAATGGAATGGGTGAGGGAGCTCGGTTCTAGAGCGCTGGGGGAAATGGAATGGGTGAATGACCAAAAACAAGAAGTGCCCGGGCTTTTATATGGCCGGGGTGTACCCCGCCATGCATCATGGCGGGTTAGGGCAACCCCGCCATGGATCATGGCGGGGTACACCCCTGCCACGCTGGCGAGGTGGTCTGCCACCCCTGCCACGTCGGATCTGTACCCCGCCACCATGCATGGCGGGGTTCAGTGCATTTGCCCCGCCATGCATGGTGGCGGGGCCAAACGGGTTAGATTTAAAATTTTTTTGAAAGACGGGTTAAATTTAAAATTTGTTTCAAATTTGGGCTAAAAATAAAAAAAAATCCGCACACGCAGACGGAGGAGCAGCGGCGCTGCGACGGACGGTAGGAGCGGCGGCACGGGGAGACGAAGGTTTTTCCGACATGAGTCACGTGACCACCTGAGGTAAAGCTATGGGCCGCGTGACGTGAAGCTGGAGTGGGCCGTGAGTGGGTCGAACGCGAGAGAGTGGACCAGACAGTTAAACCAAATTGAATAGGCTGGACGAAAAAAAAGTCTGAAATTTTGTCTTTTTATTATTAGATAGAGAGGTATAGAGTATAGATATATTATATAATTGGAGGATATTTCTTTTATCAAAATTTCTATTTCTATTCTATAAATTAAAAAGGATTATATTATCATTTATACTCCCTATGTTTACGAAAGAATACAATTCTAACATAACATGGTTTAGTATTCTAAATTTGATTTATTACAGATAAAAAGTATCAATATTTATGATATCAAAATAAATATCATTATATTAATTATAAAATATATTTTTATAATAAATTATTTTATTTAGAGTCGTAAATGTGAAATTTAGTTAAACGTGAGCCAGTTTCGCTGCACGCGACATGTAACTGCGTTCCTTTCTGGAGAGAGCTACAAACTCGCGGAAAGCCGCACCGAGAACACCATTAAGGACGGGCGCGAGAGGGAAGGCCGAAAGCGAAACGCCCAAACCCCAGGAGGTCCCGTCGGATCCTCCAAACCCTAACCCTAGCGCCCCCGACTAGCCGCGGGGCGATGGCGATGGATGCGGAGCGGCGGCAGGCGGAGCTGATCGCGCAGTTCTCCGCTCAGGCGGCGGCGCTTTCGTCCGCGCCGCAGCTCGCCGCGCTGGTGCTCGAGGCCACCTCCCACCCGTCCCTCTTCGCCTTCTCCGAGCTCCTCACCCTCCCGGCCCTCTCCAAGGTACGCACCCCGCCCTTCGGCGCCCTGCTTTGTTACCCACCCCGGGGCCAGCTGCCGGACTAGGGTTAGGGTATAATTATCCGTTTGTTTTTTCGCGTCGATTAGGTGGTGTGCGGCTCGATCTGACGCGGGTTTGTTTGTTTGTTGGTGCAGCTCGCTGGCACGCAGTACGCGTCGTCACTGGACTTGCTCCGGCTCTTCGCCTATGGCACCTTGAAGGACTACAAGAGTAAGATCGTGGTCTGCGGACTCTGCGCCTTTGCAATTCTTACATTGTTTTGCCCTTTGCGGCTTTGCGTTCGTTGCTGTGCATCTCGGTGTATGCCCGTTGGTTCTGTGGGCTTTTACGAGGTATGCTGTTTGGTCTGTTTGTTTTGAGTACTCCCAGCAACTCTATCTGTGGCTTAAAATAAAAGCTGGACCATGGGGATTCTGATCAGTATGAACTCGAAAATTTTACTCTGAAAGAAGGCCACTGGGTGGGTGATGGAGATCTAATGTTGAGATCACGCATTGCAGAGAATGTTGCTGATGACTCAAATTTAAAATTTTATTTCTGGTCAACAAACTGAGAACACATCACATATTACATTGTCATGCTAGAGAACATATGATGAGCTATTGAGATGAATTCACCTTTTTACCAACTACTATGAATGTGCATTTAACTGTTCATAAATAAGGTTATGAACTTATTTGTGCTTGTGGACTTATATCCTACCATGCACTCCACTTGTAATTTCTGAAATTTTCCGCTTGTTTGATCTACCATTGCTGTTAGCGTGTATTTAGTGGTTAATGTCCAAGTTTGGCTTACTTATTGGTACTGCACTACTGCTGTATAGCAAGATATGCACATTGTTCTGTTTGCTAATGTATCTTTGTGCAAGTGTAGGTAATTCTGGATCCCTTCCAGCATTGTTGCCTGACCAGGTCCGGAAGCTAAAGCAACTCAGTGTGCTAACTCTGGCAGAGTCAACTAAGGTGCAAATTCTGATGAAATCTATCATCTAATATTTGTAGCAATCATCTATATCATGCCAATGACACAAAGGCAGGGTGGATCTACATTGACATTAGTGGGTGCTGGCGCACCCACACAAAATTGAAAAAACAGTGGTTATGGCTAAATTTTCACCATATCTGCACTCTTGCAGTAAAATTCTATGCACGCACAAGGCACCACCCCCCTCAAATTTGCTCTAGCTCCGCCAAACTATGTTTATTTGTTGCCATCTTGTAGCAATATCTTTTACCTTCTACTCCGTGCTATATTTTTTTTCCTGTAGAATTCTAATGTACTCCCTTGTTCACTATAATTCTTTCTTCAGATACTACCGTATGATCAGCTCATGCAAGAGTTGGACGTTTCCAACGTAAGAGAACTTGAAGATTTCCTAATCAATGAGTGCATGTACTCGGTGAGTTGTTACATCCTCTTTCGACTTATGCACTTAATCTTTGTGTAAACCATCCATGTGAGACTTGTAAATGTGTCATTTGAAAATTTATCATTTACCACTACTGGTAGTATTTTTATTATTTCTAGTGGTTTTACTGTGGTCTCTAATACTTCTAGTGTTGCCTAAAGTATTTTTGGCATCATATACATAATATTCTGCATGTTTATGTAGGGTATCGTTAGAGGCAAACTGGATCAGCTGAGAAGGTGCTTTGAGGTAAGATGCTTTTGCAGCCTGTATCTGTGGCATCATTTTGTATCTGTCTAATGATAAGTTTTTTAATTAAAAAAATTTCTCTTCATTCATTTTAGGTACAATTTGCAGCTGGAAGAGATCTTACACCTGATCAGCTAACCAACATGATAGAGACCTTGTCTGACTGGTGTGTATGCTTATTTAAGAAATCTTTCTACATCTAGTAAATGTGCATGCTTGTTTAGTACAACTTTTCTACTCCCAAAAAAATGTGAATGCTTGTTTTCGTAATTGCCATTTAATTTTATTTCTCATATACAATGTTATGATGTCACATTGTGGTTTGCATGCCATGGGATGGACAACCTGTTTTTCTGTTATGTTTATTCTTCTATTGATTGTTTGCCCTACTCTTCTTGGTGTCTTACAAGGTAGTGACCTATATTAGTTTTATGAGATAATTTGTTTTGGTAGGATGATCATGATCATAGTCACAACTCACAAAGTTCCCAGGTCGAGGAACGTGGTACGCTACTTGTGAGAGGTTTTTACACTGCAGGTTCGAAAATGACCCTGTGTACCCGGGTCGGGGTTGACGTTCCCGGGTCAGGGGTCGATGCCTTCGACCTGTTTTATGTGACTGATCATGATGTGATGAAATAGTGTGCACCATATTGTTCCCTAAAAGTGGCCTGTTTGAGTAACTCTCTACATTAAGGTATAATTGCTTTGTGTTTCTTAAGGTTTTTCCTTCCAACTGGATAGACTTTCATTGTTCCTTCTATTGTTATGATATTATTATTGTTAAACTGAAAATAGATAATATCAACTTAAGAAGATCGTATGGTAGTGATTTCGGCATCCTTTGCTGATGATTTAGTTCTGTAGCAATCTATCCATATGTTATGGTTACTCAATTTTTTTGTGCACTATGATGTGAAACTCAAAGAAAATAAAGTACATTTTTACAAGTTCTGATGAAAATGTAACATCGCTCAGGTTGGGAACATCAGATAGCCTGTTGCATCAAATTCAGGAGAAAATCAAGTGGGCTGATACAATGAGTGAGGTGAACAAGAAGCACCAGAAAGAATTTGAGGACAGAGTGGAAGAGGCCAAAAAATCAATCAAGGTGAGCTGGATTAAACTGAAGCATTTGCTATTCATCACTTTTTCTTGTTATTAGTAAGATTGAAGAAAAAAGGAATAATTTGCATCTTCTTGTGATGAGTTATGCTCTGTTATCCTCATTTTCCTACTGCTACCTGACGACTGCCTTCAGTTTAGATTTATTATTATTATTTTGAGTGTTCATATAATGGCAACTACTGTATTAAATAGTGTTGCCGAACCATGTTTCTTACTTGATGGCAGAAGTTGAACAATTTAAGCAGGCAGACATCGACTTACGGGGGCATGACGACTTTCTCTCTGAATCTGGAGGAATAATGGATTTTGAAGAGGACCGCGTCCGACCAAAAAGGTAATAAAATATAGGGCACTCTAGGTTGTGTGGTTATGTATTATCCTGCTAATTTTTAGCTTTTGTGCATCTGTTTGGAGATATTGTTGCCTACTTGTACAGGAGTATAGTGTTTTTAGCTAGCATTATAAACCTATTAAAATGTTAGCTACTCCCTCCATTCCAAATTGTAATTTCTTTTGGCTTTTCTAGATACACAACTTTTTACTATGTATCTAGACATAATCTATATCTAAGTGCATAGCAAAAACTATGTACCTAGAAAAGCCAGAACGGCTTACAATTTGGAACAGAGGGACTAGTTTTTAGCTAGCATTTGTAGCTTCAAGTATAGAAGTTTAATGTTTTGTCCAAATGTACTTTGTACATGAGCTACCCTGAGTCACCGTTTTATTAACCCTCCTGTTCGTCCTTTTACAGAATTGTGTTCTATTGTGAAAACTATAGTGCTGTATTAATTTGATACACTGATATTGCAGGAGGCGACAACCACCGGCGTAGTTTCAATTAAGTCCTTACCAATCTCTCCCAGAATGGGAACTGCTGATACCTTGATTGAGACATTTTGACGCCAGAGTTGAGGAAACTTTGTACATCTGTCATGTGATGCCTCCACTGTAGCGAGTCTGTTATTTTGCCTTCTGGTCAAACTGCTCGTTTGTGTTTTTGGTAGGGATGTACAAGGTCAAACCTTAACGTTATGTTGCATTTCTTTGGTAGTAAATGGCGCATGGCAGAAATAGCGCTGTTAGGATTATGGCACTGGGTTATTCACAAGTTTCATTTCGTTCTGTCGTGCTTGTGATGGTTTGCAGGGTCGTGGCCCATGGGCACAGCAGGTGCCCTATTGGCGATTGATGTGACGTTAATCTTCACCGTTTTTATTTTTCAGATGATAGAGATCCGCGCCATTTTTTTTTGGTGAAGCGTGGCTCTTGCTGAAATTTTGTATCTGCCAACCTCATTCATGGTCTCTCGATTGTTTTTGTTTCTGACAGAGGTCCGCTCCATTTTTTTTCTGAAATTTTATACCAGCCAACCGGATTCATGTTCTCTGGATTGTGTCCGGTATTTCAACAATAATGTGCCAACTAAACATAGGCTAAACTAATGGATACATAGACTCTCCAAACTCTCATGAAGAGCTCATCCCCTGCTCGGTAAGTAAGGCAAATAGCCTCGCGCGTTGAGTATAGTAAAATGTCTAACCGGTTGTAGATGATTCGACTGATACAACTATAGTGATTTTGCCTATACAATTAAAATATATAGTTTTTGTATAGAAGTAACCAGATTTCAGAATAGACAAAGGAGACTGAACCAACATAAAAAAACTTCTCGAAGGGCAGCGTTCTTGCCAAACCCTGACCTGAAGCGTCCTGTCCATTACCCAAAAAGGAAGACTTTTAAAAGGGCACAGGTATGTTCCAAATTATTCCCCGCTTTCTGCAGCGTGCTTCAACCGCTCCAGGTATCATGACTTGGGGTTTGAGCAGTGAACAGTCATTCAGCATAGCATTTGTGGTTAGAAAGGGCTATGTTTTGTTATCACGGGGTGCAAAGTTAATGAAAATTCGATCCAAGGTTGAAAGCATTCACACAGATGTCATCACGCTGAACTGAAAGTTCAGGGAAAAACAGCACCTAAATGGCAGGAAAGAGACTGTTTACAGTGTAGTTTACTGAACGATAACAAAAGGACAAGGGTATATCTATGTTACAGGAAAAAACAGGAGCTAAATGGCAGGAAAGACTGTTTACAGTGTAGTTTACTTAACGATACACAAAAGGACAAGGCTATCTCTGTTACATGATTGATTCGAGGCTGGCTGACTTGCTGTTTTAGTGGTTAGCGTAGCTGCTCAGGTATACAAACTGCCATCATTTACTCTGCAAAAGAGAAACAACTTTTGGTGAATGAAAATTGTACAAGATATGATGAACAAATAAGCATCAAGTTGTTTTGTGTTCGATAGCCCATTTTGAAATTGATTTCAGATTATATGCATTTTCTTTCCAAAGTTCTATCTTTTTCGTCATGAGAAGAAAACGCAAATCTGAATTCTGAGACGAAATGTTGGTTATGTACTTGTTGAAAAAAAGAAATTAGGACCAGGTCACATAGTAATATGGAGGGAGCACTACAGCAATACGATTTGCATCAGAGACAGCAGTGTGGAAAAATCTGGAAGCGGAGGAAGCAATAGATCCACTAAGGCCTTGTTTGGATGCAGTTGGATTTGCATGAGTCCACATGGGTTGGGGAACTTAAACTAAATTCCATTCCAATCCACCCCAACACACCCGCCAACACATGTGGATTGAGGTGAATCCACATCCAAACAAGGCCTAAGGTGGATATTCACATGCAGAGTGTTATGCTGAGATAGAATAGTGAAAACGTTCGACTTCCTCTCCAACTAGGCTACCGCAATAACATGATTGAACTTCCGCGCCTGCAAAGAGAGGAATACACGCTCTCTATCTCAATTCAAGAAAATACAATCTTGTAACCTTCTGTGCAGAGTGCCCAAAAAAAAACATTAAATGACTTGCAAAGTGGGAATACAGTGAGAATGTGGAAGAAAAACAAGTATGGCTCACGCTATATACACTGTACAGCATGCTAGGAAATAAGTGTTGTCATGCCTAGGAAATAAGAAGTCTGGTCGAAAATGTAAGTGTAATAGAACACACCAATGGTTGACATCTCACAAAATTGCATATCTGAACAGAACAAAGTTGTGTTCGATACATAGTTACAGAGATGTGTTCTCACTTTGTGTTATTTGTTCCCAGTGTGGTCAGCGATCATTCTCTCCTTGGAATTAATGCGTAACTGAACGCTTCCAACCTGGTTCATTTGGCTTTCATAGTACTTTTTCCTCTTCAAGCACTGCATTGCTGCTTGTTTGTTTCCCGACTTTGTAAACTCCTTGGCCCTTTCCATCTCTTGAGAAATCTTCTTTTGCAAGACTGCCTCTTTCGCCTTGAAGACATCGCGAGCCTGCAGAGCCATGAAATACATCAATCAGATCAGATCACACTCCCTCAATTTAATTCACTTTTTTTTTTTGAGTTTTTAGTTAGTTCAGAAGCGTGGCAAAATGAAAGAAATGAAATAGCCTTAAGTTCAGTGAGCACTAGTGCAAGACTACGCGGTGCAGGATGCAATTTGTCCTAGTTAGAGAATGTAGAAGGGTGGGAAACAACATTTCAGAAGAAAACAAAAATGTTTGTAATGTTTTTCCTCGACACGGAGCTACCAAAACTTGCATCTCGAACTCATTGATCCAGGTAACAGCAGGAAACCCCACCACACATTGATCCACCAGCAGTATATTTGACGGAACAACAGATCAGCAAAGAAGACAAATTTCTCTGCTTAATTATATCGTCGAAGTCCATCTAGGAAATTGAAACATAACAGGAAAGCGAAGGGGGGAGCACACCGGCGCACCCAGTCTCAGAACGAGACATCACACGAACTGCCCAAACTTATCTATCCCTCTTATCTCGCAGTTTCAGCAGTCGTCTTGGTAAGATCGTACAGCAAAAGTGGGGAAAAGGACACCCATTTCCTGTTGTGGTTCATTCGAAATCGACGGGGAGAAACAGATTTTGGGGTGAGAGGCCGACCTGCTTGAGCTGGTCGGAGGCGGAGCACTCGTCGCGGCAGCCGCGGAGGATCCAGGCGAACATGGCCGCGGCGGCGGGTCCACACTTGTATCGTCGGCGGCAACGGCAGGGGCAGCGGCTGACAGGAGGAGGAGAGCGCCGCAGAGCAACGGCAACGGCCGGAGAGGAGAGGAGAGAGAAGGGGGGTAAAATGGGAAGCCGAGACGCCGTGGAGACAAGTCTAGACGGCCTTTTGGGCTTCGGTAGCCATCGACGGAGTGGGCCGCGACTTTTTGGCGTGGGGCTCGATCTGGCCTTTTAAACGTCCATTCGCTAGCGTTCTTATATTAATTCTCAATTTTATGCTAACACATAAAATTCTTTCATGCCCGTGCCACCGGCAGTCGAAGGAAGAATCAAATTGCGGTTATCACTGTCGATGACATTCAGTTCATCAATCACCAGGACAAATCTGAGGCCATGACAGCATATTACAGTAACATATTGGGGCTCTATGATGCTACGATGTGGAATTTTGAACTGTCAGCCTTATATCACAGCGAGGATTTCCAGCTACTTGATCTTATCAGCCCGTTCACTGAAAATGAGGCTCTCCTTGCAATCAAGTCCATGAATGTGAATAGCGCTCCAAGTCCGGATGGTTTTGGACCTGCCTGGTACTCGGCTGCGTGGACAACTGTCAAAGCTGATGTTATGGCTTTTCTTACCGGCTTCCATGGCGGCGATGTGGACCTGGACCGCATCAACAGGGCACACATTGTACTCCTTCCAAAATGTCCAGGGGCCACGGCGCCTAAAGACTTCAGACCGGTCTCTCTTCAGAACTGTCCAGTCAAAATTATCATCAAAATCCTAACAACAAGACTGCAACGTCATATTCAACAGCTCATTGATATTGACCAAACGGGCTTCATCAAAGGACGTTCTATCTCTGAAAATTTTGTATATGCCACTGAACTTGTTCAGCATTGTCACCGAAAGAAGATTCCAACAGTTGTTCTTAAGCTGGATTTTGCCAAGGCCTTCGACTTAGTTTGTTGGGACAGCGTCCTCAAAATTCTTGCTGCTAGGGGCTTTCCTAATCGTTGGCTGCAATGGATGCGAGTGCTTTTCGGTACATCCCACTCTGCAGTGATGATCAGTGGTTGCCTTGGAAATTGGATTCGGTGCAGGCGGGGGCTTAGGCAGGGGATGCCTTATCTCCCTACCTATTCCTTCTTGTTGCTGATGTCCTGCAGCGGCTGATCAAGTGTGATGGTTCCATCCGTCATCCTGCGACTGACTGTCCGTGCCCCGTTCTTCAATATGCCGACGATACTCTTCTTCTAGTCAGAGCTGAAATAACTGATATTCGGCGCCTCAAAGTTGTGCTTAATGATTTCGCCTCCGCAACCGGGCTTAATATCAACTACGTCAAGAGCACCCTTGTCCCCATGCATGTGCCTTCTGACCACCTGCAGCGCACTGTTCGCCTTCTCCAGTGTCAGCAAGCTGGCTTCCCTCGGGTATATCTGGGTCTGCCTTTGTCCAACATCAAACTCAACCTCTCGGCCTTCGCACCTTTGATTGCCAAAGTAGATCGGCGGCTATCTGGGTGGCAGGCCGCTCTTCTCAACCATCAAGGTCGGCTAGTTCTTATCAATTCGGTCCTGGACGGCCTAGTCACCTACATGATGCAAGCTCTGGCCCTTCCGCCGGGAGTGATTACAGCTATTGATAGCAGGCGCCGAGCTTTTTTATGGTCTGGGAAAGATAAAACTAACGGTGCAAAATGTTTGGTTAATTGAGAAGATGTGCAGCGACCAAGGACCGAGTGTGGCCTTGGGGTAAAACACTTGGCTGCCCAGAACGCCTGCCTTTTGCTCAAGCTCCTACACCACCTCCATCATTCGGGTCACTCCGCTTGGGCTGCCTGGACACGTCAACACAAGAACCTGGTTAGCATGAATGACAACGGCGATGGACACCACTGGTCTGCCCTCCGAGCCTTGCTCCCAGCATACAGAGCCATAACAAAGGTACATATAGGTGATGGTGCAACTACATCCTTCTGGTGGGACTCTTGGCTGGACGGTGTTGTGCTTGCAGTCACATTTCCTTGCTAACCCACTGTACACAGCCGGATGCCAGCGTTTCAGAAGTGCTTCACCACGGCCTCCTCCCCATGCTCGTGCCAAGACTGTCCTCGCAAGCAGCTGCTGAACTCGCTGCCCTAAATGATCAGATTGCTAATATCACCCTCACCACTCAGCCGGACAGTCGGACCTCAAGGTTTGCGGATGCTCTCAACAATCTAAAAACTGCAGCGCTGTACCGGACATCCAATGCCAGCGGCACACCAAGCCACAGCTCCCGGTTCGTCTGGGATACAGGGCACCCCCTCGGGTGCGTTTCTTTGGCTGGCTGCTACTCAACAACCGCATCCAATGTCGTTCCAACTTTTTCATGAAGCACATACTTGAAGATGATATATGTGAGTTATGTGGAAACGCCGTGGAAACAGCAGACCATCTCATCTTCCACTGTCCGGTGCCATCTCAATTTTGGAGCCACATCGGTTGGGCTGAGCAGGACATGCCAAAGGTCGCTGACCTGTGGCAAATGACTCGACCAGCACACATTCCGGCTAAGCACTTCTCCATGATAATCTTGCTTTGCTGCTGGCAGATATGGAATCATCGGCACGACGTTGTATTTCGTCATCAGCAACCTTCTCTAAGCCGCTTTCTTCATTCTTGTAAAGAAGCGTGTCGCCTCTGGAGCAGTCGTCTTCACCCTCAAGATCGCTCCTATGCTGACCTCTGGTGTAATCTATTTGTAATGAACTAAATTTATGTGTCCGTGTGTAACAAACTCAGGTGCACGGCACCCTCCATCCACTGGCTTGTCAGAATCAATGGAAAATCATTCAGGTGGGGCGCTCCCCCCTCCGGTGACGCCTTAAAAAAATTCTCAATTTTATTAGCGAACCTACGGCAAACGGTAGGTCTATCCGAACCCACGGTAAATAACCCCTACATAATTCTCAAAAAAAGAGAGAGTAAATTACCAAATTGGCTAGCGCAATAAAATAAAATTCTAGGAAAGCACCAACTCAACACAACACGTAGCTGCATACGTACCTGCCTCAGCTGAGACGCCGCGGAGGCTAGCCCAGCGGCCGACGAGGAGGAGGACTTCGCCTCAGACGGCTGCTGGCGATCTGCGCGCGGCACGACGACGACGGAGTCCGCCGTGAAGCCGCAGAGCCAGTGCGAGAACCAGGGGGGACGACGGCCTCGAGCACGCGGCGGAGGTGGCAACAACCATGGTGCTATACGTACGTTGGCTACTACTCCAGCTAGCGATCTTTCGAAAATACAACTCCAGCTAGCTGGGCGCACGCATGCGTAATGCGTGCACAGATGACAGATCCCGCCGCCTTATATTAGCTTCGCCGCGCGCTTTGGAGTGCTGGGGTAAGTCGAAGCGGAATCGGGAACGCGAACGCCCAAGGGCATTTGAGTGCACGGGCCGGTGGATCGTGTTCATCCACCGCCTTCAGCCATATGATCCTCTTTTGCATTGCGGTCTTTCCCGCCGCCCCGTCCGTGTCCGCTGCACGTCTTACAGGCTACAGCGGAGTATCATAATTCCACCCCGAGCGAGAAAACTTCCTTCTTTTTCTGCGCTCTTATTACATCGGAGTATCTTAATTCAAAATGACTTCCCCCAACTCCACATCTTCTTATTAACAACTAATAATAAGGTATATATAAAGCTAAGATAATACTCCGTACGTGTGTGGAGTGTATGATCTTGGCCTCGTTATTCCGTCGTCTAAAAAAAGATACTACCTCCGTTCCAAGTGACTAGTCGTCAGTCTAAAAAAAATTCTGACAAATTAACGTGGCCAAGATAATCCTATTTACTTATTATATAGACATCTCCGGTAAAAAGATTTTTTTTACAACTCTGGTAAAAAAATTGGTTGTTGCACGGACAATTGCCTCA
Organism: Saccharum hybrid cultivar R570; assembly: GCA_038087645.1. Classification (NCBI taxonomy): domain Eukaryota; kingdom Viridiplantae; phylum Streptophyta; class Magnoliopsida; order Poales; family Poaceae; genus Saccharum; species Saccharum hybrid cultivar. Next base: position 15,977,833 of record JAQSUU010000402.1, read on the forward strand.
GTTAATTGTGCATGTATAGCTATATAAAGTTAAAGAGTGTGCACAAATGACTTGAGATGTAGACCCCACTGTTTATCTAAAGGCTACAATGACAGGTTCTATGAAACATACAGGGCCTGTTTGGTTCCTGCATCCCTCCAACCAGGCTCGCGGGATGCAGGTACTGGTGTTTGGTTCCTGGTCGTCCCCCTGGGCCTGGCTCTGCGGGTGCAAACCCCCCCCCTCCTCAGCCAGACTCCATGGAAACGTAGAAATCAGCCGTTCCTCCCGAGCCTGGCTCACTCCGTGCTCTCGCGTGCGCGCGCATGGCGATTTCGGCGGGCGGGAGATGGTGCGAACTCGCTAGGGTTACCTCCCCCTTTCATGCCATTCACCGCATATATACCCCCCTCCGGCCGCCTCCCTCTCGTTCTCATCGCTCCCCGTCTGCGCCGCCGGTAGGTGCTCCACCTCGTCCTCCTCTTGTGTGTTGGTGTTCTTCATCGATTCGTAGCTTGCTCATGATTCCCCTCTCTCTCGTTGTCTTGCAGGTGTCGTGGATCTGAGGCCTCTCCAAGCAAGTGAGTTCTTCCCCTCTTCCATGTCCATTTTATCTCCACGATTTGAAAATCCTAGCTCACCGTTTCTTCTAGATCTCGCTGCAGGCACACCAGATCTGAGTTCTTATCTGTTCTTGAGGTATGGATCGATGTTGTTGGCTCTTTCTTTTTTTTCTCGTCTGTTTTTGTTTTACAAATCATAACTTATGTATGTAAAATCCTCTTTTTTGGCTATGTGCTTGCAGATCAGCCCTCCCTCACTTGTTCCTGTGCTTTTGCTTGTTGATGTGGGTATATTATATATCTAATCCCCTCTCTCGCCTTCCCCTTTAATATGTAGCGTGAGGTAGTTGATCCAGCGTGCTTTTCTGAGATTATGTGCAAGCAGATGATGATGCCATTTTTTATCTGAGCTATTGTCCAAGTCTATGATGATGACAATCTTGGTCTGAGCATATGTCCAAGTCTATGATGATGTCAAATTTTTTCTGAGCATATGTCCTAGTCTGTGATGATAATGGCAATTTTAATCTAAGCATTTGTCCTAGTCTATTACTGTTGTTTATGTGCTGGTAGTAACTATGCCCTTCAAATCCTTTAATTTTTCTAGATGGACTTGCAAGAGAAGAGACGCATGCTTTTTTGCTCGTGCTGCTGCTCTTATCTCGGCTATGTATGCCCTCCTTTTTGCTAGGATTAGATTGCTTCATTGTTCACAGCCTCAGCTCACTTATGGTCCTATGAGCAAGTGGGATGAGGAGCGCCAAAAGAACTTAGACTTAATTTACAACTACAATGATGTAGAGTGTGTTAACATGCTTCACATGAGAAGGGTCCCTTTTTTAGGTTGTGCAAAATGCTTAGGGAGAGAAATTTACTTGTAGACACCATAAATTGTTGTGTAGAAGAGCAAGTTACAATGTTTCTCCATATTGTCGGTCATAACCAAAGCTTTAGAGTTATAAAGCAAAACTGGAGAAGGTCTATACAGACAGTTGTAGGGTCGAGATAGCGGACTAGAGGGGGGGTGAATAGTCCTTTCTAAAGCTCCAGCAGAATTAGAACTATCGGTCTAGTCAAGGCTACACCCCTCTAACTATAACTCTAGCACCTTACAAAAGATCATAATCAAGCAAATAAGGTGTCTTCCTAGCAAGATCTCACCTAAACAATTCTAGCTTGCAAAGTCACACAAATCTATGCAACTAGTACTTCAAGCATCGGGGGAGCTCCTACACAATTCTAGTAAGTAAAAGCACAAAGTTCCTAAGCTCACTAGCAATGCTCAATAACAAGGCTACACAAGCCAAATTAGAGAGCACAAATTATTTAGCTACATAAATTAAGCAATGTGACTAACAAGGTTACTCAAACCAAATTAGCCACGCAAAGGGAAAACTTCTAGCTACACAAGCAAGAAGATACCTAGCTAGCTACACAAGCGCAACTAGATATGAGAGCAACTACACAAGCGCAATGTATATATGTGAAAGTAATACAAGCTTGTGTTTCAGAAATTGCAAACCAACGAGATAAACAAGGTTGACACGATGATTTTTATCCTGAGGTTCACGTGTTTGCCAACATGCTAGTCCCCGTTGAGACAAGCTCCAAGGTTGTCGTCGGTCCTCTTGCTCTTCTCGTTGTGGCGATGCACCCACTTGTTAGATCGCGAGCTAATTGACTATCAAGAGTCAAACCCTCAGCGGTTGCCGCACATCCACTCACAAGATGGGGATCCTCCAAGCCACGAGCTCTAGCACTTGACCCGGCCGGATCACTTGTCGCCCTTCGCGTCTCACTTTACTAGAGTTGCTCTTCGCGGCTCCCGCGGGGTGAGCACAATCCCCCTCACAAAGCTTCTCCGGAGCCTCACACAATCTTCTTGCGAGCTTTGACGGAGCCACAAGCCACCAAACCGTCTAGGAGGTGGCAACCTCCAAGAGTAACAAGCACCACCGGCTTATAACTCGAACACCGAGTGTCACTCGATGCAATCTCACGATGCAACGCACTAGAATCACACTCACTCGCAATCGATTCACACTCTTGCAAGCACAAATGAGTTAGAGGCTCTCCTAGCACTCCCAACGCATGGACACTAAGTCCCAAGGGTGCCAAGCACTAGCCAAGGACGGCCAAGGGGCTATTTATAAGCCCCCACATGAAATATAGCCGTTGCCCCTTCACTGAGTGAAATTTCGCATTGACCGGACCCACCGGTCGAACTGACCGGACTCGCTGCACTGCGTCCGGTCACCCTACACCGTCCACGTGGCCTCCCAAAATCAACCGTGGCCGCCCAATCCTCCAACAGTCACTTGCACACCAATGGTCACCACGACGACCAGACGCGCTTCACTGTTTGACCGGACACGCAGTTCGCACACCACCCGCACGCGAAGCATGACCGGACGCGCTGCACGCCCCAACCGGACGTGACAATGCCAGCGTCCGGTCGTTGTCCAGAGAGGTTTCAAAGAGCGACTTTATCGATCGGACATGCCACCGTGTCCGATCCGCTCTGAGACTCGCGCTGTTTTCTGGGTGCGTGACCGGACGCTCTGGTTCCGTGAGAGACCAGATGCGCCGGTTGCAAACCCTAGTGCCCCGCGCCGAGCACGGCAGCTGTCACTGACCGGACACGTCCGGTCATGCTAAGACCGCGTTCAGTTCAGCATCCGATCACCCCAGTGACCTCGCCTCCGTTTCTATCCACGATAACTAAGAGAAAATCTCTGCCCCCGGCATAGTGGAAAAATATGCATTTCACTTCCACGAAAAGCGTCGAATTCCACTGCCTTTGCAAATGTGCTAACATCACCAAGTGTATATCACCATGTGCAAGTGTGTTAGCGTTTTCACAATCATTTTCTCAAAGGAGTTAGCCACTCAACTTGCCACGCCACTTGATTCTAGCAACGATGCAAAGTTAGATCACTCGAGTGGCACTAGATGAGCGATATGCAAACAAGTTTGCCCCTCTTGATAGTACGTCCATTTAGCCTAAATCCGATTATCAACCTCTTTACACACCTATGACCGGTGAAATGGAAATGCCCTAGGTTATACCTTTGCCTTGTGCATTCCACTCCATCTCCTCTGACGTTGATGCAACACATGTACCAACCGTATCACAAATGATATGATCCACTTCATATCATCATGTGACCTTGTTGGTCCATCGATCTTGACCTCACTTGCTCTTTACCGTTACGTCGGTCCATCGGCGCCAAGTCTTGCTCAAGCTTCACCGCCCCGTGGTCCATCGCTCCAAAGTCTCTGACTTGCCCTTCACACTTGCAACCGGTCCATCAAGCCAAGCCTCATCTTGATCTTTTCCACCTTGATCACATGACTCCATGTCATGTCTCATATGCAATGACCTCCTTCATGATATCATCACCTGTGGACTAATTCCCTGTGTAACTCACATAAACATAATTAGTCCACCTAAAGTTGTCACTCAATTACCAAAATCAAACAAGGACCTTTCAATAGTCCACCGCCATTTCAAAGAGGTGTTGTATGCTATTGGTGAACTTAGGCAAGACATGATTAGACCTCCAACCAATGAGACACCACTTAAGATTAGCAATAGCCCAAGATGGTGTCCTTACTGTAAGGTAAATAACCTATCATATAGTTTTTAGGATGTTGTTGCATGGGTTCATGTCAATTTACTATGAAATTTTGCATGCCATGTAGGATTGTGTTGGGGCAATAGATGAGACTCATATCTATGCTAAAGTGCCCGCCAAGATCCAAGCTGCATTTAGGGGTAGAAAGAACTACCCTACACAAAATGTGCTAGCTGCTGTTGATTTTGACTTGAAATTTACCTATATCTTGGCTGGTTGGGAGGGATCAGCACATGATGCCACCATTCTAGCTGATGCATTAAACCAACATGATGGGTTAAGGGTTGAACCAGGTAACTAAATCAATTGGTTACATAAATAAAACATGTAATTGCATAGCCATGAATCTAATGTATGTCCATATTTGTTTTAGGCAAATTCTACTTAGTAGATGCTGGATACACATGTCGGCCTGGATTTCTTCCTCCTTATCGAGGCACTAGATGCCATCTAAAAGAGTATGGTGGTAGAAACTAGCCAACCAACCCAAAAGAGTTATTTAATTTGAGGCACTCCAGTTTAAGAGTAATTGTTGAAAGGTTTTTTTGGTGCTTTGAAGAATCGTTTTCGCATGATTGACAACAAACCTTCCATCCCTACAGGACACAAGTGAAGTTAGTACTTGCTTGTTGTATATTGCATAATTGGATCCTTGGTCATGGGGTTGATGAAGTAGTTCCTGCAGAGTTCTCTTGGGTACCAAATAATAACCCCCCTAAGCCCCATGGTACTCATGTGGAGGATAATGCTACTTGGGCTCTCAAGAGGGATGAATGAGCTGACCACATGTGGGCTCTCTTGAGTTGCTGAACAAGCCAATCCAACACTATAAGCAGATGATGATCATTTTTGAAATGGTTAGGCAACAGGAAAGTATGCCATGGGATCCAGTGAGGCACTTGGCACTCCTTCTGACTTTGTTGGGAGCTCACTCAAGCCTGATGCAACCGAGGAAATGAAGAGAGGCAAGACTGATACAGTTGATGCAACCAAGTCTGAGAGTGCAGTTGGTAACAAGAGGAAGAGGTCCTTGCTGGTAGAAGAGGATGTGGTTTTGTTCACTAGCATGGCAGATGCAGTGAATAATGTTGCAGATGATGTTCGCTCTACAAAGGTTGAGGATTCCCACCCTGAGTTGTATGGTGCTGTCATGTTTGTGCCAGGCTTCACTGACGAAGCACTGATGTGTGCTTATGGCCATCTACTGGACAACAAGGCCTTGGGTACAACATTTGTCAAGATGTCTAACTCTCACCGTGTGCTGTGGCTAAGGACCTTCTTGGCCAAGCGCTACTACATGTGAGGGGCTTGGCAGTTGGTGGTTGATCCTTTTGTGCAGTGCCTGCCCCTATTAAGGTGGCAGCTTCTGGTGTGTAGTGGTGGCTTCTTTTGTGCATAACTTACACAGCTGGTGGTTGTGTAGTGGGTTGACCTTCTCTTTTATGCAGTTGATCTGATCCTACATTCTTTACCTACTAACACTAACATATAGTTAGTGTCTTAGATATTGTAGTGTCACTATAACCCTGCATCTACTTCCTTCCTAGATCAACCAAGCTGGTGGATGTATTTGAACCTATGCTGGCATTCTGACCATGTGTTCATTGCCATTGATGTGAACCTTCTGGTTCTGAACTTGATCTGAGCATATGCATGTGCTTGTGATTTTATATTTTCATTCTGAGCATATGCCTCATGCCAATGATGCTGTGTTTTTATGCTGAGCACATGCCTTATTTATGCTTACTATTGCCTGTGATTTATTTTTCATATAATTGAGCACATCTCTTTTGCCTATGACGAGTTTTTCATAGATCTGAGCACATCTCTTTTGCTCATCATGTGTTTTCATTGATTTGAGCACATGCCCATTGCCTGTGATGTGTTTTTCATACATCTGAGCACATCTCTGTTGCCTTTGATGTGTTTTTCATACAACTGAGCACATACCTCTTTGCCAATGATGGTTACACATGCCTCCTTGTAGTTTTTTGTTACTACACTTGCTACACTTTACCTTTTCTACAGCTATGGCATGGTATGTTGTTCATCGTGGGAGGGAACCTAGTGTGTACTCCAGCTGGGACAAAGCACATGCTCTAGTGGATGGATTCAAGGGAAATTGCTACAACAAAATACAACTCAAGAGAGGAAGCTTTTGAAGCATTCTTTGGTCATGGACAACATGTGAATCCACCTCTGTTGGAACCTGTGAATCCACCTCTGCTCGAGCTTCTTCATCCACCTCTGCTCGAACCTGCTGGACATGACCAGTTTCCTCTGTGGCACAATTCATTTGTAGTTAAAGTTGTACTAATCGTAGTTATGGCTCTAGTGATAGCTTTCCTAGTTTGGAAGTTGATGTAAACGCATGTATCCAACAACTGAACTAGGTGTGGTAATGTTACCACTTCATGCAGGAGGTAATTGGAAATACTTGTATGCAGCCAACCAAACACACATGCCTGCATCTGGGATTTGAATGTTGCATCACATGCAGGCAACCAAACACTGTCTCAGCCCAGCCTAGTTCAAATCATGCATGTAACCAAACAGCCACCCCTTGCATGCATAGGGCCTGCCCAAAGGGGGGGCCTGGCTGGCTGGTGCGAGCTAGGCTGGGCTGGGAAACCAACCATACAGACCCACATTGAATGGAAGAAGAACTGGTCACATGATTAGAGGTTGAGCTATTTCCCACATTTTCCAAAACGCAATGACTGAAGTATTGGTAATAAGCTACGCCAGCTTCATATGTCAACTAAACCCTACATACATGAGCCCCTACATATGATTATTATAGGTAACGAATGTCAACCCTACATGCTGTCACTGTTACTATGCAACACCACAAATCAAGAAGATATGCACCTAGCTCTATTATAAAATACTGAATTATAGTCGTAGTACACCATGACTTTCGTTAGCTTATATTCACTTAATCACATAAATACCAAAGAATAAAGGAAAAATGTAACATAAACGACATAGGCTACTATGTATGGGTCTATTTGGTACATCTTATAAGTTTGAGCTAGAACTCAAATGAAATGCTTTTCTTATGCTTATTATGATGACCAGGCTTCACCCATCATCCCATTGTACTGAAACATACAAACTAAGTTTTGTCAATGTTTTTGACCCCTGACAAGTAATCCACACATAGATCAGATGTGTAGTACATGAGATACAAGTCTATACTGGTTTTGGCCTTTTGGGGAAGGGTGAGGCATCCCTACCCCCTGTGAATCGAAGCCATCAGAGCTCTCCAAGGAGGGTCTGAAACTCTTATGTTGTGCGCTTGCTTAAATCCACACCGACGTGGTGACACCTGTGCAACAACTCCATTCCATCGGCTGAGCCGGTTGCCTATGCCATCCTGCACTCCTGCTCGTGCTATCTTGCCCTCATACGTGCTTGTGGTTGTGGGGTGGAGGAATGGTGAGTACGTCGTTGGACAGAGGCATGGTGTGTGGCGTCTGTCGGAGATGCTAAGTTGGGTGGTGTTAGGCAGAGAACTATGTCATCAGGGTGGTGGGGGCACTGGCTAAGGAGTGGGGTTGAGGGCTTGGGAACTAGGTCGCTAGATTAGTGGGAGTTGGTGTCTGGTCAGGCCAAAGTTAGGGTGTTGTGACTTAGAAAATGGACAAATGGATTGAGACATGTGGTGGATGTACTGCTAGATTTGAATGTGGACTATTAAAAAAAGAGACAGTGCGGTATAAGTAATGCCTTATCATTCCAGGTTTTATCAAACTAGGAAAGAGATTTCCCCATTAAGATACCCGTGGGGAGAAATGACACAATGTCCGTATCTCCTAATGAGGAAATTTCCATCTCTCCACAAAAAGATTAAGTCCCGTTGACATCTCCGCCTGGATTGCCATGCACGCACATGTCTCCCTAGACCTGCCACAAATCATTTTTTTACTAAGAAATCAAGCATGTGAATTTTTATCCTTGACAAGGTACAAAGCAAATAGGCCCTTCATCGTTCTCTATGTATATACACAAGCGCACGTTGAAGGACCTTGTTCCAATTGCTCCTGATCAATCTGAACCATTGAATTTTAAAATTAAACAGAACAGTTAACAAACATACTGATTACAAAACAAAAGGTAAAAAATAAAAATACACGGGAAATCTGTATTTTTCCTCACACGGACGGACTTTAAATTTTTATAATCGCAATCTAATCCAACGCGTGGCAAATGGACACTGCAGATTCCATGGCCCATGGGCTCACCGGTTTGGACCCACCCATGAACACGGAGCACAGGGCTATTGAAGGCCCACTCGCCATCACAGCTCGGTGCTCGGGGCCCTTGGACACGGCCACCGCACCGCGGCGCGTGGCCAGCGCAGAGAATCCAATCCCTTCCAGGCATAAAAAAAAAGAATCCAATCCCATCCTCATAATAAATAAATAAATATAAATAAATAAAGAATAATTCTACTTACCCTCCCCTCTCTCTCTCTCACCTCGATTTCTCGCGCAGCGGCCTTTCCCTTCTCTCGGCGCCGCCGCCGCCGTCGTGTTCCGTCTCGTCGCCGATGGCTTCCACCAAGGTACCTTTTCCCATTGTCTACAGTTCAATTCGATTATGGCGCTGGCCTCAGCTTAGGGTTTGGTTTCTGACGTTTTTTTTTTCTCTTTTGTTTGTGATCTATTTGTTTGGGTAAGTTCGGTGCTGTCGCGCAGGTGGAGAACCGAGGCGCGCTGTCCAAAAGGTCACGCAACGACGGTGAGGCACTTCCCCACTCTGATCTCCGCTCGCTCGCTTGTCAGGCCGGAGTTAGGGTTTAGTCGAGTTGCAAACTGAGATCTTATCGGGCAGGATTTGTTTGTTTTTTGTTTGGGAATTAGGGATTGATCAATCGCAAGGCCAGCTAAGCCGAGCGGGTCTAATACAGAGACACGAGCGGGTCTAATAGATGTAGTTAGGAGAATGTGCGCTAGAATTGACCCAGGTTCACCAGAGTTTCACTCGTCTACTGAATTCTGGTTTGTTTTGGTTAGCTTTAGGCACTTGGTTCTGGTTTGTTTTGGTTAGCTTTAGGCACTTGGATAGCAGTGGGTCTTGGTCACCATTTTAGTCTATCCTATATGTGTATTGTATGGAGTCCTCATGGAGAACAATTTCTAGTTCTATAAGGGGATATATTATACCATGCCTTTTATCTAATTTGGTTCTGATTAGTACCGTGTGGATTACACTCGTGGTTAATCTTATGCCTGTGTAAAGTAGTGCTGGAGTTTTAGAGTCCGTCACCTGAAGACAGAAGAATGAGTTTGTAAAGCTATACAACAACAACAACAACAACATAGCCTTTTGTCCCAAGCAAGTTGGGGTAGGCTAGAGATGAAACCCAAAAGAGACGAGAAACAGGGAGACACAAAAAAGGACATAAAGAGAGACAAAAGAGGTCACGGTTCCGGCACGTTGATTGCCAATCTCTAAGCGTTCCTATCCATAGCTAAATCCTTAGAGATATTCCACTCCTTAAGATCTCTCTTAACGGACTCGTCCCAAGTTAGTTTAGGTCGACCTCTACCGCTCTTTACATTATCGGCCCGCTTTAGAACTCCACTACGCACCGGCGCCTCAGGAGGCCTCCGTTGGACATGTCCAAACCACCTCAACCGATGTTGAATCAATTTCTCCTCAATTGGTGCCACCCCAACCCTATCCCGAATATCGTCGTTCCGGACTCTATCCCTCCTTGTGTGCCCACAACACCAACGCAACATACGCATCTCTGCTACACTCAATTGCTGGACATGTCGCCTTTTTGTAGGCCAACACTCAGCACCGTATAACATCGCCGGACGAATCGCCGTCCTATAGAACTTACCTTTTGTCACAGAGGACGCCAGAAGCTTGACGCCATTTCAACCAGCCGGCTGAAATTCTATGCCTAACATCTTCATCAATGTCTCCGTCCTTTTGTAGCATCGACCCTAAATACCGAAAAGTATCCTTCTTGGCCACCACTTGCCCATCGAGGCTAACGTCTCCCTCCTCATGCCTAGTCGCGCTAAAATCGCACCTCATGTACTCGGTCTTAGTCCTACTAAGTCTGAACCCTTTCGACTCTAACGTATGCCTCCATAGTTCTAACTTCCTATTAACCCCTGCCCTACTGTCGTCAACTAGCACTACATCATCAGCAAAGAGCATACACCAAGGGATACCACCTTGTATATCCCTTGTGACCTCATCCATCACCAAAGCAAATAAATAAGGGCTCAAAGCTGACCCCTGATGCAGTCCTATTTTAATTGGAAAGTCACTGGTGTCGCCATCACATGTTCGGACAAACGTCACCACATCCCTGTACATATCCTTGATGAGGGTAACTGTTATGTGGGCTGTTGGGATCGAGAGGAGAGAGTCGAGGGAAGCGGCGGCGATGGACGTGCTACAGTACCCGCGGTGCTACAGTACCCGCGGGTACTGTTCACGTGAGAGAGAGAGGCAGAGGACCGGCGGCTAGGGCTGTGAGATGCGCTGGGAACGCCGGCCGCGGGGCTTCGCCCACGGCCGGCAAGAGAGAAGGGTTTTTCTTCTAATCTCTTGCTTGATTAGATTGATACATCTGCTCTCCTTATATAGAGAGGATTTCTTGACTTACAAGCAAGGCTTACTTGACCCCTAAGCAAGCGACTAATTAACCCTAACGGGCTAAGGCCCAATAGGCCCTTCTCTTCTAACACTACACCCCACCTGGACATGCAGCTCGTCCTCGAGCTGCAACCTAACTCGACTCGACACGAACTTATCACTTAAAAACAAGCCTTTTACATCTCGGCTTATTTTATTGACCTGAAATAGACTGCGACTCTTTATTTTTTATTTTTGGAGATACGGCGGACACCCTCCGCGTGATGGACCTGCACGTGTGGAGCCACCTGGATCCCATGGAGCCCACCGGAACGAGAGGGGTGCATGGGTACAGCCACCTGGAATTAGTTGCGATAGCGACCAGCGGAGACGTCCTCGTGGCGGCCGGCGGTGGAATGCGGTGGCGCTAGGCAGTGCGTCCCTGCCGGTGACAAGGAGGCCGCAGAGTTGGAGGTCGTTGCGCGCGGGAAAAACACCATGCTCGCACCTGAAGACAGCAGTGGGTCGGCGCGGTTGCTGGTGGCCGTCCCACGGGGCGAGGTCGCGCTTTGCTAAGCTGAGGTCGACCGTCGCCAAGGTCGCCTCGTGCATAGGCTGACGCATCTCCTGCAGCCGCCGGCGCGCTAGGAGGCCGCGCGCCGCAGCCTGTAGCCGCACCGCCGCAGACACCTTACAAGTAAGCATCTTCCTTGCCGGCTCCGTCGTGATGTCCATCGCCTGCTCAATCTGCTGCAATGTTGGCTGGACCGTTGGCTGCACGTCCTGAAACGGCAGCAGCGTCGTGCCCCGCAGCAGCGTCGTGCCGTAACCTGGCATCCCGTAGGGGAAAACCGGTGGGAGAGAGGCCACAACCGATTGCGGCAACGTCCAGCTGGTTGGTTGCAGTGGAGGTATGCCGAGGTAGGACTGGATGGCGGGCGCTGGTGGCGGCGGCAACAGGCTGGCCAGGGTCGCCTGCATGGCCGCCATATTGCGGCTGAGCACGTCGATGTTGGCGCCCATCCGATCGACGACACTAGCCAGGGCTTCCAAGGTGAGCGGTGCGCCGGAGGACTCCGAGATCTCCGAGTGCACGGTGGATGCTGGCAGCGTGGTCGCCGCCGAGACTCCGGAGGTAGCGAAAGGCGTGGTCATCGTGCCCGAGAGCTCCAATACCAGATTGTTATGTGTGCTGTTGGGATCGAGAGGAGAGAGTCGAGGGAAGCGGCGGCGATGGACGTGCTACAGTACCCGCGGTGCTACAGTACCCGCTGGTACTGTTCACGTGAGAGAGAGAGAGGCAGAGGACCGGCGGCTAGGGCTGTGAGATGCGCTGGGAACGCCGGCCGCGGGGCTTCGCCCACGGCCGGCAAGAGAGAAGGGTTTTCCTTCTAATCTCTTGCTTGATTAGATTGATACATCTGCTCTCCTTATATAGAGAGGATTTCTTGACTTACAAGCAAGGCTTACTTGACCCCTAAGCAAGCGACTAATTAACCCTAACGGGCTAAGGCCCAATAGGCCCTTCTCTTCTAACAGTAACGTACTTAGTTGGGACTTTGTGCTTTTCCAAAGTCCACCACATGACATTTCTCGGTACTTTGTCATATGCCTTCTCGAGGTCAATAAAGACCATGTGCAAGTCCTTCTTCTGCTCCCTATATCTCTCCATCAATTGTCGTAATAAGAAAATCGCTTCCATGGTCGACCTACCAGGCATGAACCCAAACTGATTTTGGGTCACATGTGTCACTCTCCTTAGGAGATGCTCGATAACCCTCTCCCAGAGCTTCATCGTATGGCTCATCAACTTAATCCCACGGTAGTTAGTACAACTTTGAACATCTCCCTTGTTCTTGAAGATAGGTACTAATATACTTCTCCTCCATTCTTCAGGCATCTTGTTAGATCGAAAAATAAGGTTAAAAAGCTTAGTCAACCATACTATCGCTCTGGCGCCTAGGTATCTCCACACCTCAATGGGGATACCATCAGGGCCCATCGCTTTACCTCCCTTCATCCTCTTCAAAGCCTCTCCGGTCTCTGCCTCCTGAATTCTCCTCACAAAGCGTCTGTTGGTATCGTCAAATGAGTCGTCCAACTCAAGGGTAGGACCCTCATTCTCCTCATTAAACAGCTTGTCGAAGTACTCTCTCCATCTGTCCTTGATCTCCTCATCCTTCACCAGAAGTCGATCTGTCCCATCCTTGATGCATTTTATTTGGTTGATGTCCCTTGTCTTCCTCTCGCGGATTCTAGCCATCCTATAAATGTCCTTCTCCCCTTCCTTCGTGCCTAGCCGCTGATAAAGGCCATCATACGCCTGACCTTTTGCTACACTCACAGCTCGCTTTGCAGCCCTCTTCGCTATTTTATAGCCCTCGATGTTGGCTGCACTCTTGTCATGGTGGAGACGTTTGAAACACTCCTTCTCCCTAATAGCCCTTTGCACCTCGTCATTCCACCACCATGTGTCTTTCGCTTCCCGTTTGCCTCCCTTACTCACGCCAAACACTTCCGAAGCCACCTTCCGGACACATGTTGCCATCTTTAGCCACATGTCGTCGGCATCTTCTCCTTCTTCCCAAGGCCCCTCGTCTAGCATCCTCTCCTTAAACGTTTGCGTTGCTTCCCCTCTAAGCTTCCACCACTTCGTTCTCGCAATCTTGGCCCGTTTGTCCCGGTGGACACGTACCCGAAAGCGAAAGTCCGCCACCACAAGCTTATATTGAGGGACAACACACTCCCCAGGTAACACCTTACAATCAAAGCAAGCACATCTATCCTCCCTCCTTGTAAGGATAAAGTCGATCTGGCTCGAGTGTTGTCCACTACGAAAGGTTACTAGATGAGATTCCCTCTTCCTAAAGAGGGTGTTCGCTATCAACAAGTCATAGGCCAGCGCGAAGTTCAAAACATCCTCCCCCCCTTGATTCCTACTACCATACCCGAACCCCCCGTGCACCCGTTCGAAACCTACATTAGTCGCACCAACATGGCCATTGAGGTCTCCTCCTATAAAGAGTTTCTCGCTGATAGGCACGGTACTAACCATGCTATCAAGATCTTCCCAAAACTGCCTCTTGGTGCCCTCGCTAAGACCTACCTGAGGGGCATTGGCACTGATCACATTTAGAGCCGAATCTCCAACTACCAGCTTGACCAAGATAATCCGGTCGCCTTGCCCTCCTAACATCAATGACTCCATCCTTAAGGCTCCTATCGATCAAGATGCCTACACCATTCCTACCCGAAGTTGTCCCCGTGTACCAAAGTTTGAAGCCAGTATCCTCCACCTCCTTCGCCTTCTGGCCCTTCCATTTAGTCTCCTGAACGCATAGAATATTTACACGTCTTCTAATTGCTGCATCGACTAGCTCTCTTAGCTTACCCGTTAGGGACCCTACGTTCCAGCTACCTAGACGAATCCTAGTTGGCTCGGCTAGCTTCCTTACCCTTCGCACCCGTCGAGGGAAGTGCGAAGACCCTTCTCATTTGTCACTACACCCGGGCGTAGATGTAGCGCGCCACTAAGGTTGCGACGACCCGACCCTTGCTCATTTTTCATCGTACCCGGGTCACGATACGACGCGCCACTAAGGGGATGACGACCCGGCCCTTGCCCATTTAACACCACACCCGGGTTCCGATGTAGCGCGTCGCTAAGAGGGTTACGCCCCAACGAATCTCTCGTGGGTTTCAAATCCATGAGAGTGGCTGTTTTTTTACTGTTGGTTCGCCAGACCTTAACACACCCTCCTCCTTTACCCGGGCTTGGGACCGGCTATGTTGAGACGACTTAAGAAAGTCTTCCAGTCAACATAGGCGGAGTTGAGTTTGTAAAGCTATGTGACACAATAAAATGTAGCTTGCTATGGTGCTTTCTGTGCGCAAGAGTTCATGGATGTGTTTATTGATAGTCAATTTCATGGTTTACTTAGCCTTGTTGGGAGAACTCCCTGGGTTAAATGTATTATACTCTCTTCTTTTCCCACCCCACCCCTTTTTGGAAAGGAAACTAATTACAATGTCTTGTTTTACTTGAGTCTTGTTGGTTAAGAGAAGGTTCTACTATTTTCAGTGTCTGTAAGGGAGGGGGACTGGAATTGTCCTCAGTGTGGTAATGTCAACTTCAGTTTTAGAAATGTTTGCAACCGTGGAGCCTGTGGTGCACCCCGTCCGTCACCGAGTCCAAGTCCTGTAAGTTGTCATAGATTTTCTTCCTAAGTAATGTCATTAATGATCTGTAGTGTAGTGTCAAGTGGAACATATGTTAAACACCGGAGGTCTGGAGCTTTGTTTGGTTGTTCCCCCTTCCTTTTTCATCCTGGGAGATTACGTGCGCATATATTTTATATTCATTCACAGTTTCTGGAGATTTTCTAGTATATATATGTTATATGAGCACCCGCTACCATCTGCTAGTCAAGGAGTTATGATGAATACTTATGACACTGATTGCTTAAAATTTGATGTGTTTCATGGTAGCCATATGAAAGGGAATAGGTTTATGCATCATGTCTGGGTTGTCGACTATTCATCTGTTTGAGATGTCTTTTTATTAACTTCTGTTTGTTTTACAGAGAATGATGCCAGCACCTCCTCCTGGTGGATATGACCGGTCACCTCTGTTTTACGGGGGAGGTGGTGGCCCCCCTCCTCAAATCCCGCTTGGATCTGGTAGCTATGGTGCTCCATATCCACACCTTGGGATGCGATATGGTTATGGTCCACCAGTAGGAGCTCCTGGTTCATATGGCCTTTTCTCGTCATATGGTCAACCTGGGCCAATGAGTGGTCTGTGTTTCGTCCACACTTGCTAATTGCAGTTATTCAACATATAATTGATTGACTGATGTTTTTTTTTTGGGGTAATTGTTGCAGGTATGGGATATGGCCCAGGACCTGAGCTAGGCCGATATAGCTATGGGTTTAGAGGTTCTCCAATGCCGGTTTGTCTTCAGTAAAACCATAGACGTCTATTGGCCTTTTTATTGGGGGAGTTATGATCATGTTTTTTATGTCTAAAATAGGTTTCTAGCCCATGGTCTGGTGGAGCATTAGCTGAAAATAATGACAACATTGCTTCACGAAAGCGCCGTGGAGGTAAGTGGTAATCTCCTTTTCACATCATTATACTTTTGATTGCATGTATTTTGTTTCTCCAGACTCATTGTAGTTTAATGGCATTCATCAATTAGTGATTTGCTATGTTCAGCCCTGATGTATAACAATTATTTTGATGAACTCATGGTATGATAGTTAACTGTCTTAAAAATGTTAAGTTTTGTGTCTTTTCTATCATTGGGTTGGTTCAGTCTAGAACTAGCAGCATTTCTTGGCATATTTATAGATCATATGATTGTGCTTACATTGTCAGCTAATGAGAGTGGATAATAGTTTAACAGTTTGGTTAAACTGAAACATATTATTCTTAAAGCCCAGAAGTAGGTTTAGTAGTTAATCGGTTCAGTACACAGGCCACTATGTTGAGAATTGCATGAAGTAAATAAAGTTGATCAGCCTTTTCTTTTGCGGTAGCACCATGTTTATCATAGCTCTTTTATATTTAGTTGTTGCAGTTCACTTCTCCCTTCGCCAGTTTTCTTGTTCCCATTTCTGATTTCTCAGCTGTTATGAAAATTCTTATCTGTAGGCCCTGATGGACTTTCTGAGGGTGACTGGACCTGCCCCAAATGTGACAATATCAACTTTTCCTTCAGAACCACTTGCAACATGAAGAAATGTGGAGCCCCGAGGCCAACTCCTGTAAGCATGATTACCCCTTTTCTTGGACTGCTGTCAATGCAACAATACTATTATTTTGTGAACGACAGATATTTTAATGTGCTCATACTATAAGATCGTTCTATGTGTTTACTTTTTGTATATATGGCACAGTATTGTAAATAAAGTGCACAAACCTTCATGGACAAAGTTTTTTCGGATGAAATGATGATGCCTTCCTGTCTTAACCGTGCAAATTAGCAAGACGTTTGAAAAAAAAAAGTGTGCAAATTGCTTCCTTTTAAAATTTTGTTTTTGATATAATCAACTGTTCCACTCTTGTAGGGAGGTAACACGAGCTCATCTCGCAAGGACAATAACAATAAGGAAGCCCCTGAAGGAAGCTGGACCTGCCCAGAGTGTAACAACCTGAACTATCCGTTCCGCACGGTGTGCAACAGGAAAGGATGCTCGTACAGCAAGCCAGCCCCGACGAATAACTGAACCCAACCTCGCGCACAGCGCACCATATTGTTGAGAGGCATCGTCGAACTGTTGTACCCGTAGATTGTATCCTAGTCGTGTGTAATCTTCGAACTGCACAAATATGTTTGTGCCTGGAGACGAGAGATTCTATTCGTTGTGTTTAATTTACTTATTATACCTTTTAAATGCTGAAAACAAGGGAAGAGCTATATCTATAAACTGTTAAGTCTGTTGTACACGTTAATTTTTGCGGCTCTCCAAACACTAATCTACTGATGATATACTACATCCTTAAAACAGGCTAGGTGTTCTCAAGCTCAAGCGTCAAAACAGACGTGTAACAGTTACAGACTGGTAGAATTCGTCTCATCTGTAACTCAGCAACTGGTCATCTGAACGCAGCATTTCTACAAACTTACATAGCACAGCTCGTAGAACGTGTCCCCCCTAACATGACCGTAACTTTACATGGGCTTATCCTAACCTAACCATGAAAACAGGGCCTCGAAGCTAACAGCAGCAAGAGAGGCCACTAACTATGTAGCATCTGTATATGTATATATATATATTCTCATATATAGTAAATCCTACAATAGCAGATCCCAATGGAATAAATAGAATCTTCACCGCCACTCCTCAGAGCCTTTAGATGCCGATACACTTTGCCCACTTGAACCAGCACGAAATCTTTTCCGGCAATTTGTAGGGTTCCAATGTCGCAGGATCCACCTCGAGGGATTTGGGATCTGTCCAAATGTACACACCGCGCTCTTGTCTGCTGCCTGGCACTGTGTTGTCAAGGATCAATGCGACAAGGAGAGCCACCACAACGTTGATGGATAGGAGCGCATTCACTGCATAATTCAGCTGCAGGACATTTTAGGCTATCAGTAATTTGATTGATGGAAAGATATTCTAGCTGCCAGGGTGAGAGGAAAGGAGAGTGAGCTCACCCCACTGCTGGCAGTGCGAACTGGTCCACTTGACGCTGCGGCATACGGAAGAAGATAGCTTGGCAAGATAAGATTGGAGCTGGGTTCATACTGCTGAAAGTATGCGGGGATTGATAGGGAGATGAATAGGGTAAATCCAACTATTATCATGTTCCTGGAGCTTGCTGCTTGGGTGTATCGCAATGTGGACAAGCCCAGTGCAATAATTAGTGCCCAGGTGAAGCACAGAACAGAGGCGGCCAAGGCAAGAGGTATAGAGGCTAGGAGAGCTCCGATTTTACCTACAGCCAAGAAACTCAGCTTTAGGAAGTCCGCACTAAATAAACAAATAATGAGATATAATTGCAATATAGAAGTGTCACATCGTACCAAAGAAGGAGAAGATGACTAACACGGTTGCCCCAAGCTGCAAAGCCCTCCTGCTGCCCATTTTGGTTGTTTCAAGGGTGTGTATGTTCTCTGTTAATGTTGTTGATCCTGTACCTGTACCCCACACTCCAGCAATAAAAGTTGAAATCCCTTCAAGCCCAATTCCTCTGCTGACAACTCCCCGTGTTGGTGGACTTAAATTTACCAGCAGCGATGCAGCATGGTACGATGAAAGCTGCATATGTACCAAAATGTCAATGCATGCTAGCCATCAAGCATCCAAACTTCCAAAGTATTTTTTTACAGGTGCTGATGAGTGTCTGTTCTGCTGATAGAAACTACTCACCGAATCAACTGAAGCAACCAGTGAAACTATTATCATGATGATACCCGTCTTAAAATGAAATGTTGGAGGGCCCCATTGGAATGGATAGGGAACCCTCACCCAGGCAGCAGTTTTCCATGCAGTAGAAACATCAGTACGACAGCGTCTCATGGTTTCTAAATGCCTTCTGCATGAATCTAATAATATGTTTGAACTGGGTATATTTGAGCTGCAGCCTTTGAAGTTATATGCTCCACCAGCAGTTAGGAAGAATGCATATGCCCATACAATTGCAACACTGAGGGGCACCTGCCAATAAATCCCAGTGCAGTCAGCACACAACCAACTAGCCGCACAGAGGGTGTAAAGGGAGAGGATTAGAAAAGTACCGCATAGACAAGGAAGATATGGTTGCCAAACAGGGATATTTTTCTCATGTACTGAAATGGATAAGTACATTAATCAGTAAGATATGGAGCAATACAAGTCAAAGGGGGAAAAACATGCCCAGTGACCATGATCAAAATACAAACAGGTATTAAGAAAGCGCAGGCAAGGAAACAAAATGATAAGATATGATTAAGTTGTGTTCATCAAAAGAAAGCTGCAAGGATATACCAGAGTGCACAGAAGAACCAACAGAATGAGGGGCAAGCTGATTTCTACACAGCTGCCAGCCTGAGGGAAACCATAACTAAAAAATGCCAAACCCACTGCAGCAATAGTTGGTGCCACCACTACCGGATTTATTAACCTGTAAAGCCATAGTAAGGCCTTTACATAGTTAGGCATTAAACATATTCCATTTCTGCGAGGTGTATTCTAGATTGTAGAGTTAAGCATGTGTGTTTCTTGACATACCTCAGAAACAGTGACATAAGACCAGTGTATCCTAATATTATCTGGAATACTGAACCAACAAGTATAGCCCCCTGTAGCTCCCTCATTATGTGCTTGAATTTCTGCATATCATATAAAAGACACTAAAAATTAACTGAGGCCCGTTTATATTAAAAAAAGGTGAAAAGCTTTCCCACAACCTACAAAGCTAAATCCTGATGATAGGTTTGACCTAGTGATGAATGTGCATAGTTCAGTGCAAGCACAGGCCATTCCATAACATAACCTCTTATATACTACGAAGGAAATATCAAAGGGAATTGGATCGACATCAACACATTGTTACATGAAGATCTTGGCTGCTGTGTAGGTCAGTAGGGAGTAAAGATGGAAAAGGTGCAGGAAGCATGATCACTAAACTGCTGGCCTATTGTGAGAGACAATGATTCATGGGTATTTGGTGGTCTGGATACACATCAGGTGAGTGTCACCCTGACAATAGATAAGGACAGGCAAATTTAGCCGCCAATTGACTCAGTTCACGGGTACAAAAAAGCTTGGAACAAGTGTCAAAATTTAGTAATTTAGCTCACAGCACATATACTTTGTGAAAGAGCTCTTTTGTCTACTTACTTCGGAGATATCATGTCAATTTGCATAGTTTATAAGCAAAATTACTATCAACTTCTAAGGCCAGACACCAAAGCATCTTAAGTTCCATTATCTGCACTCTGCACCATTATCTGAACACCTGGTACACGAAAAGAAGAGATTGCCCCAGGAATCCTCCTAGCGATTTAGCTCCCATGCATCTCCCCTTTCCAAACAGCCCCCAATTTGGATCCTAAATGCACTGGCTTTATATCCAACAATTAGTTGAGCTTGACACACTACATCATGTCACCCCATTTGAATCTCTCAGAAATCCCATATGATGCAGGACAAAAAGTGCAGGTAAAGTAAATGGGGCTCTAGGATTGAATCATACGTTGTCACTAAGATTTCTGAACTCCTCAGAGTTTGCAATTACCAACGCCGGAGCCAAATATACAAAGGAGCTTCCTTGAATCAATGGAAGCCGAGAACCCAAAAAAGTATGTAGTATCGTAGTAAGACCAGAGACTAATAACATGGTGGAGATGACTGTTGCAGTATCCTCCTGCCACATTAAAGGAATTTATTATTTGAAGGTGGTTTTCAACGTAAATAAGTGCAATTAAGAAAGGAAGGAAAGCTTCATACATCAGAACCACCCATTGTAGGTACCAGTATCAAAGGAACAAAGACAAGTGAACCAGCTATTGACAGGTAATGTTGTATGCCATAAAATATGAGGGGCGCTGCAATTGGAAAAAAGGAAATTATGTCATTAGTTATCATAGCAGTTATAATTTAATTGACATAAAAATTTATCAAACAGTGAAAGAATCACAAATATGGATAACTATTTTCCCTCAGTTGATAAATCATGGAAGCCTTTCTACCAATATTTTCCCTCATAAAAGGGATTCTTACAACATGGAATGGATTCTCTCAACCACTACATTAACAAATGATCTAACACATGCTGCTCCTACACAAGTGTGATGGTCTATTTCATCCTTTGCCAAAATAAAGTGATGCGAAGTTATCAGCAAACCTAAGATGTGTTTTTAAATCCTAGACCCTGATTATTTCCTACTTAAATCAGGAAGGGATGGAATGACAGCTAAAAGGGCTCCACACCTCCAGCCTTAGTTCTTTTTATTTCCTACTAGTAGGACTCAAAAGATGGCAGATTATGCTATGGGAATATGAGATATAAATCCTGTTAATATCTCTATGATAACACCAAGATGGGAGATTGTTTACTAGACTTTTGATATGTGGCAATGCATCCATGATGCAATCTAAAAGACAAAGAATGGATACGTTATGCATAGCCAAACAGCAGAATGCACATATAAAATTATTGATTTTTCAAGTTTCTTATACTCAGAAATGCTTTTCAACTATTATTGCTTTAAGAAATGACCGGTTTAGTCAATTCACACTAAAGATCTCGTTCCAATTTCAGCCCTTTTCCATTACTCACCAGTGGAAACCAGCAACATTGACAATTATTCGACCAAAACTGACTTCGACTAGTAGCAAATAATTGGACACGAACTGAAGTATAAGTATGATGACTAATTGACTATCACTATCAGGAGGACTATTAATTACTCCTAGAACATCACTATCATCAAGGCTCGACCAACAGAAAATCGTCTGCACAAAATGCAGGTTGCAATTCGCCATTATGTTAGTACATCTGAAGGTCAATGAAGCAACACAAGGTTGAGAGCAGCGAACTCACCCCACCCGGGGTTCTCGGTTACACCGCACCGGAGTCCTCCCGACGCCTCATACAGCGGGGCCGTCTCGGCCGCGGCAGCGTCGGCAGCCCCCTCATCCTCGTTCGCCCACTGTTCCTGGTAGTACGCAGCCAGCTCGGCGTCCCTCTCCTCGTCCTCCTTCTTCCTCCTGGCCTCGGCCTCCTCTGCCTTCCGCTTCGCCTCTGCCTCCTCGGCCTTCTTCCTCGCCTCCGCGTCCGCGACCGCGACCGCTGCGTTCCCGTTCCGGCCCGCATTGGCCGGCGCCTGGTCCCTCTCGACGCCGCCGTTCCTCCTCCTGGCGTCCCTCCCCGCGTCCGGCTCCGCCGACCTCGGCACGGCCTCCTCGCGGCCAAAGCCCGGCGGGATCTCGAGCTCGCCGCGGAGGTCGATGCGTCGGCGCGGGCGCGCGCCCCGGCCGCCGCGTCCGCGGCCAGGCGCGGGCCCGCGCTCCAGGTCCAGCGGCGGCGCGGGATCGAGGTCGTCCTCCGTGTCCGGGTCGGGGTCCCGCTCACGCTCCGGCGGCGGTCGCGGCGGGCGGCGCGAGGCGGCCGGGGGAGGCGGCGGCGGCGGGGGCTGCGGCGCGGCGGAGGAGGCAAAGGAGGAGTTGGACTCCCCCGAGAAGAAGGCCGAGGGGTGGAACCCCGTGCGGCGCGCCCAGGAGCGCAGCTCCCGCGGGTTGTGGTCGCGGTTGTTGCCCATGAACGGCGGCACCCGGTCGCCGTCGCCGTCGCCGCCTCCTGCACCACCCGCCCCCGCGCCGCCTGCGCCTGCGCCTCCGCGGCCCGTGGTCCGCCGCGAGCTCGGCATCGCCGCCGCGCTGCGCGCTCGAGGAGGGGGCTGGCTGAGCGAGCGGAGCAGCGGAGTGGAGTGGTGTGGAAGCGACGCGAGCGAAGGCAGCTACGGCTACCCGTGCAACGAGTGAGTGAGAGGAGAGAGAGAGTGAGAGGTACCACGTCGCTTTTACAAAGCGGCGGCAGCCGTTGGGGGCGAAAGGTAAAGGCAAACGTTGAACCTGTCACGGACGTGTGGGCCCCACAGGTACGGCATACGCTGGGCCCAGCGGCAGGGAGTGGTGGTAGTTGGTGTGGCGCGTGCTGGTTTATTCCGAGTGGGCGGGGCGTGGGGTGTCGCGTCGCGTCGTGGCTGCGTGGCAATTGTACCTTGGATGGCGGTGAACGGAAAGCAGAGAGACGTTGCGTTTGCGGAGATTTCCAAGCAGCATAGATTAACCGAAGCAGTGGAAAAGAAAAGGAATTCCAGGTTAATAAAAGAACAGCGTGAGGCTCTAAGGTAGTCGGCTGACGTTATCAGCACGACTTATCAGTCGTAGAACAGTATTTTTCTCTCACAGCAAATCAGCCACAGCCGGCTTATAAGCCAAAAAAACAGCCTGCCAAACAGGGTCAGTGTTTAGATGGCGTAAAAGTTGGTGTAAAGTTCTTGTAGCACTTTTCGTTGTTATTTGGTAAAATTTATCTAATCATGGACTAATTAGGCTTAAAAGATTTGTATCGACATTTACAGACAAACTGTGCAATTAGTTATTTTTTATCTACATTTAATACTACATGCATGCGTCTAAAGATTCGATGTGACGGGGAATCTTGTAAAATTTTTGGAATTTGGAAGCAACTAAACACTGCCTAATCAGCACTAATCGCTGGCACGAGATTAATTAATAGAGAGTCACCAAAAAAGAGATTAATTAATAGAGTTAGGTTCACTAATCACTTTCCTAGGGCTGGTTAATCATTTATCGGAGGACAAAGACAAAGGGCCCAGCCAAGAACCAACCCCTGCTGCTAATCAGGTGTCGGGTGGACTGGTCTCAGCGGCCCGCGGGCAGGTGGAGCACCCTAAAAGTTAAATTTTTTCACTCTCTCCGCATCAATCTTTGGACCTATACATGAAGTAGTAAATATAAATAAAACAAATAACTAATTACACAGTTTAGTTGGAAATCACGAGATGAATCTTTTGAGCCTAGCTGGTCTACGATTGGACAATATTTACCAAATAAGACGAAAATGATACTGTTTATCGAGTTGAAATTTTTTACAATAAACGTGACCCTGGTCAGTGTGATTTTCTTTCCGATGAAGCGTCACCAGTCAGTGACGGCTGTCATCAGCCACCGATCAGCGTGGCGTGGATGCGGATGCGGCGGCGGCCATGTGGTCGCTGTCTGCAGTCTGCACGTACGCGGAGCTGCGTCACCAGCCTGTCGGTTGGGTTGGGTGAGGGCGACGGATGTCGAGCCTGTTCATGTCGCTTATAATCTGTCTTTTTTAACTTGTTTTTTAAAATCAGAATAATATTTTTCTCTCACAATAAATCAGTCAACAGTGTTTTTCAGCCGGTTTATCAACCCAACCGAATAGGGCCATCGTCGTTGCACTTGCACCACACAGGTCATCCACCATAGACCATACGTATATACCCCCTCCGTATCGGATTTAGAAGTCGTTTTGGACAAGTTTGGTCAAACATTGAGAATATAAATCATCAATAACTTTTAAGTTGTTGAGTTTGCAAACGTAAAAATTAATAGATTTGTCTTGAAAAATATTTTCATAAAAGTATACGTATATCACTTTTCCATAAATATTTTTTATAAAAACAAAAGGTCAAAGTTATGTTTTGAAGACCGTGTCACTGTCTTAAATGATTTTAAATCTAATACGGAGGGAGTACATGTCGCTAAACTCAGGCAACTACAGCCTGTTGGGTATGGTAGGTGTGTATATATTGAGATGTATATATACGTAACCTTTGGTGGGATAGGTAGTGTGTGATGCTTGCTGTTTTAGCAGTTAAGGCAATATAAGGCCCATGAGCATGAGGCCTAGCATCAACCAATATTACTATTTGTGGCTTCCACGTATCAAAGCATACAAGTAGCCGAGTATACATATATGCAGCCATGGTTGGTACCTAATATTCTTTCCGTCTACAAAAGATATAATTATATAATTTGTACAAGTCAAACTAACTTAGGCTCCGTTCACTTATGCTGAAAAACAAACTAAAACACTGTTCCAACCGAAAAAACAAGCTGAAAAATACGGATTATAAGCCGACTGAACTGGGCCTTAACTTTGATCAAGCTTATACTAAATATTATTAACAATTATATCTCCAACTAAGTTTACTACTCCCTCCATCCTAAATTATAAGACGTTTGACTTTTTTATCCCAAGTTTGACCACTCGTCTTATTCAAAAAATTTGTGCAAACATAGTCAAATTTAAGTCATTCTTGAGGAACTTTTATTAATATACCACGCCACGATAAAAGAATTGATATTTTGCACAAATTTTTGAATAAGACGAGTGGTCAAACTTGGTGTCAAAAAAGTCAAACGTTTTATAATTTGGGATGGAGGGAGTACGCAAATATATTATATAATTAATTAATTTAATGGTACTTGTCATATATTATAAATGTTAGTATTTTTTTATATAACTCTGGTTAAACTTTAAATTTATTTGACATCTCAAAAAGTGATAATTGACTCCTTTTATAGACGTAACAAATAAACAACTGGTAGAAGAATAGATACACTTCCTAGCTCTTGCTCGTTCGTCTAAGCATGCATGAAACTTTTTTAATATTTTTTGCATCGATGGAGCAGGGGAACGTGGAATCTTATGGAAGAATTGTTAGATACTTAGATATATGGTTCAATGGAACATATCCGGAGACTA
The DNA here is from genome assembly GCA_038087645.1 of Saccharum hybrid cultivar R570. NCBI lineage: Eukaryota > Viridiplantae > Streptophyta > Magnoliopsida > Poales > Poaceae > Saccharum > Saccharum hybrid cultivar. Next base: position 16,003,383 of record JAQSUU010000402.1, read on the forward strand.
GTGCTCCATTGCATCTATCCTTTTCTTCTCCTTTTTCCGAGTGTCCATGCATCAATGACTTGTGCATAACGATTCTCTTTACACGCAATTTATTGATGTTCTTGATCGCGTGATCAGTCAATTCAGAGCAGAGCTTGCTATATATCCTTCACACGTGACTTTTCATCAAAAATATAAAAAGGCAGATGTCACAAAACGACCTCACAAGCCACTTTGGCTTTAAGTTTTCACACTTTTTGCCAATACCCACACTCGAGTTTTGTTTACACACGAACAAAAAAAGCCTCGTTCAAACAATACGTTTTTGCCGATGTGGAGCCAAGGATGTAGCAAAAATAGAAACCCGATATTTCTAGAGGATCCAACAAAAAAATCGCCAATAAAAGTTTAAGCATAGCTGCATCCATTTTATTATCAGCAATATTTTATATTTCTTCAGAGCAGCTTGACAAATTAGTATAATCTAAACACCATATCTAGCTATACCCTGCCGTATGAAATATAGGACATGTTTGCTAGCTGCCCTAGCCTGAGAGCCACAGCAAGGCGGCTCGATTCAGACCAGACGTCCGGTATTGTTAGAGGCAAATATTTGCACCGAATGGCTTTATTATTAGATAGAATCTCAAAATCCAAATGGCTTATGGGGTGATCTTTAAATTTCGCAGAGGTGAAGTTCTTACGTGTATTTTATACTAACTTATTGATGACATGCTGACGTGGAAGTCCACGGTTTAGTGTCTATTTAGATTCGTTAGCACTAAAAATTAGTTAACTAATAGTTAATAGTTGCTAATTTTTAGTAGGAGGTTGTTTGGATCCACATGCTAATAGGTGATTGGATAGTGAGTTGAAAGCGTATATGAACTATTAACACCTATTAGCAACTTCAAACCCGCTAATTAAACTAATAATTAGTAGACCTTCAGTTAATAATTAGCAGATTTATTAGTGGTTGAGTTTAGACTACTTTAGATCCACCCGTACTAATTTTAGTTGCTAAGTTTTAGTGCTAATGGATACAAAACATCCATGAAACCTGTGTTTTAGTGCTAATAAGGGTGTGTTTAGTTGAGAAAAATTGGGTGAAAAGTTACTGTAGCACTTTTCGTTGTTATTTGGTAAAATTTGTCTAATCATGGATTAATTAGACTCAAAAGATTCGTCTCGAACTTTACAGACAAACTATGCAATTAGTTATTTTTTTACCTACATTTAATGCTCCATGCATGCGTTCAGAGATTCGATGTGATAGGTGGAAGAGGAAATATTTTGGGTTCGCATACCAAGTGAACACAGCCTAAGGCTGTGTTTAGGTGAGGGTGTAAAATTTTTGGAAGCACAATAACTCTTTCGTTTTTATTTGACAATTAGTGTCTAATCATGGGCTAATTAGGTTCGAAAGATTCGTCTCGTAATTTACAACTAAACTGTGTAATTAGTTATTTTTTTACCTATATTTAATGCTCCATGCCTGCGTCCAAAGATTCGACGTGACGGAAAATCTTGTAAAATTTTTGGAACTTTGAAGCAACTAAACACTGCCGAAGACTACCCGCAGTGGGTACTCTAAAACGATACTCTAAAGCTTTAGAGTATGAATATATAGTAAAAACTGCTACACTGGGTACTCTAAAACGATACTCTATCCTTTCTCTCACTCTATATTTAGAGTGGTACTGTGCTTACTCTATACTCTATAGTGACGGACCCCACTAGCTAAACAAAGAAAAAAATGCTATAACTCACAAACCAAAAATTCAAATTAAATTTCGATTTCACCATTAAATTCGTCTCAATAAATCCTTCAAAACTAGATCACACATGGATATATTTAGATAAAATAACAAGTGGGTCCCACAATGGATAAAGTGGATATAGAATGATATAGAGGATGGATGTGTGCGGATGAATTGAGTATAGAGGAGAGAATCTTGCTGACTTAGACATATAGAGGATGAATATAGAGGTCTATGAGTGCGGTAGTCTAAGTAGTATATACTTGCGGATGCGACGTTTCTGTCCCTCTTTCTGGCTCGTGGGCCCAGACCTCGGACCCGGACAGCCGCGTCGTGTGCTCGGCGCCTCGGCCGACGGCAGGTCGCTACGAGACAAGGCCCTTCTTGTTCGCTTTCACGCGCCATGGACCATGGTCCATCCCTTCGGTTCGGAAAGCGGCTCGTGCTGACTTGCGTGCTGCCTTTTGTAAAGAGCAGCTGCCCCGGATCTGATGCCTACGCGAATAAGTAGATTACTACGGGCTAGGCTTTGTTCAGTTCCCAGTGTAAAGTTTTGGTTGTCATAGTGGGTGTTTTATGGAGTATTGTATGGGGTGTTTGAATGCTAATAAAAAAATAAATTATAGAATCCGTCAGTAAACCGCGAGATAAATTTATTAAGCCTAATTAACTCATCATTAGTGCATATGTCACTGTAGCACTTTATTATTAAATTTTGAACTAATTAGGCTTAAAAGATTCATCTCGCAAATTACTTGCAATATGTGTAATTAGTTATTTTTTTAGTCTATACTCTAAACATCTATCTGTAATTATGGACTAATTAGACTTAAAAAATTTTACACCCTATCACATCGTATATTTGGACACATGCATGAATTACTAAATACTTTAAACATCCAATGTGATAGGGTGTAAAATTTTGACGTAGGAACTAAACAAAGCCACAGTGATAATAGTATGCCTACTTACCTGAGTGGAGCACAGGAGCGTCCCTGGAAGCCTGGAGTACGCCGTCCAGTGTCCAGTAAAATGGATCCTGGAATTTGCATAGGAATTCAACTTTGAGGTCGTACGCCAAAGGTCAGACACTCAAAAACTATTAGGAAATTATGCTAAAAAAAACTAATCGGAAATTTTCGGTATATTTTCCTCCAGAATCCAAACAACCCAATTCAACAACTTTTTATACCATCACGTAGGTAATTTCAAGATACGTTTACAAAAACCGCCAGCAAACTCACTAGAATTAGTACTGAATATGAAGCAGATCGAGATGGTGTGGACCTTGGTAGAGGTAGGAGTAACCTCAACATCGAGGTACACATGCCAACTTCCAAAAAGACACACCAAATGCGCATATCCCGCCATCAGGAGATTCAAGACAAAAATGAAGAACCAATACACTACCATTGCCAATCATCAGTAACCTTTATTGTCGCAGTAACAAAAGCTGGCTATATATACACACAATACAATTGCACGGCAACTCAGACCAGCAGCAAAATTCTGTCAGCACTCAGCAGCCAAAAGTGCAGGATGCTGCTACGATGTGCTTTAGGGTTTAGACGGGAGACTAGATGACCCGAAGTTCAGCTGCACACAACATCAGAATAAAATGCTATCGTCCTCCGCTGGCAGTCCTGCACCGCCAGTAGCTCCACATAGAACACTTCGAACTGCTTCGCACTGAAGAACGTCGAAGGCCCAACCTTGAGCAGATGCAATGGAGATGTCAGAAACAGTGTACCATGATGATTGATGATAGGCTTATAGTTAATAATGGCTAGCACTATTTGTACTTCTGGAGATAATATTTACCACCAGAATATGTGCACGGCACAGTGGTAGGGATGCTGAGGTGCAGCTTACAAGGCGGGAGTTCAGACTCTCCAATTCTCAGAAAAGTGCTATTTTCTAGTGAAATACGAGTGCACAGGCGCGTCCTTGCCATCAATGGCACGTCGTGGATAGCCGAGGTTTGTAGATTTTTCTTAACTATAAGGCTTTCCCCGGGGTTTAGTTATTTTCTTTATAATATTTAGCATGCAGTAGGTCTGAAAAAAATATATAATCTGAGAGAGACTTTAAAAGACTGGTATGTCAGCACACCCCTACATTTTCCAAATATTTTTAGGTGGGGAAAATATTCTTTTTTTTTCTCGAATACGCAAAAGGTTTGCGCATCTTTGTATTAAGATCGAGAAATAAGGTGAAAGTTACAACGACGCGCCACTAACATGGCACACTAGGGGGTTAGTGTTATACAATCGGCTTGCCCTCCCTAGCAGAAGAAGATCATTATGGGCTATTAGTCACTAATCATGCTACCTAGCAAGCATCGGCGACCGAGGTCCAGGAGGTAAGACCGCTGGCTTGCGCGGCGCGGTGGGGACAATATTCTTGTTCTAATGTCTACAATCTTCTCTTGTACTTTGAGGCACACATGGCACAATGGTCTGGGTAATTTTCACATTGTTTGTTGTTTCCACTTTTCCCTTTTCTTTTGCTGCAGAAACCTTTTAAAAAGCGTTCTTTACTTCTTTTGCTTAGCATTTCAGGAAGGTTCTTTCCATAATGTTTCCAAATGAAAAAAAAACACAGTAAGACTAGAAAAATGCCAAAACGATCCATACATACAGGCACCTCATGTATATCATGAACAAAATCCCTCCTGTTTCTAGTCTCTACACAAGAAGTTAAGGCCTCAGATCTTATCACACATGATTTTTACATGATATATTGTTAAATGGATATTTCTGTCAGGGTAAAGGATAGAGACTATTATTGCAAGAGCAAAATACACAAGCACTCCATAATGTTGGAGTATGTGTTTAGGCCCATGAGGCTAAGGCCCATGTGGCCCATGTATGGAACCTATATAGCTACCCTTCTAGGGTTAGCCCTAATCAATAGAGAACTACTTTCCAACATGGTATCAAGCTAGGTCTGGCCGCCCCTCTCTTCTCCTGGGTGCCGCCGCCCCTGGTACCTCCTCCTGGCCGCCGGCCATCCTCCTCCATGGCTGGCCGCCAGCCACCTCCCCCTTCCCCCACCTACTTCCAAGCCTTTCCCCCTCTCTCTTCTCCCTCATGGGCTGCCATGGTTTCCTCCCGCCCCCTCCCTCCTGGCGCGGCTCCCAGGGCCGACTGGCCGCCGCCCCTCTCTGGCGCGGGTGGCCAGCCCCTGCTCCAGCCGCCAGGGGGAGCGCTGGCCCTGGGCACCGCCCTCTCCCATGCCGCCCCCCTCTCTGCCCACCTCTCTGCCGGCGCTGCACAGCCCTCTCCCACTGGCACTGCTGTTGACGCCCAGCCCCCACCCGCCCTCCACCTCTCTGCCACCGCTCCTGGAGCCACCTTCCCCGCCCAGGCCCTCACCACAGCGGCCGATCCTGGCGCCGGGGGGGGGGGGGTCCTGAAGCTGGTACGGAGACCGGGGCCGCCGGTGGTGATCTCCAGCAGCCGCAGCCCCATCATCCCCAATCGCAGCCCCTCCTCCAACCGCTGCCTGAGGGTCTCTTGGCTGCGGCTACGACCTCCGGTTTGACGGGACCGAACCTCAACCTCGCCGCTGCTCTCGTCGCCGCCCGGACCGCCGCCGCGGAGGGGCAGGCCCGCGTGCGCGCGGCCGCTCTCGTGTGGGAACGTGAGCGCGACGCGGCAGACGCCCTGGCTCGCCAGATCGCCGAGGCCGAGCACCTCCTCACCTCCCCCGCGGGCCAGGACGCCGGAGCCACCTCCTCTGCCTCGCCGGGACGCCGCGTGTCGCACACTGCCGTCCTCTGGCACGACCCGGCCGACCCACTCGTGGCTCAGCTGCACTACCAGGCGGGGGGGGTCCAGAACATTCGCCTGCTCGTTCCGGTCGTCCTCGAACCGGAGTCGCCCTCGTACGCCCGCTGGCGGGATCTGGTCCTCCTCACTCTTCGCCGCTACGCCCTCGACGACCGCATCCTCGTCGACGCCTCGGTCGCCGTCCAGACGCCGTCGTGGATCCGTCTCGACAGTATCGTTCTCTCCTGGATCTTGGGGACGATCTCTCTGGACCTCCACGACCTCGTCCGCACCTCTCCGGACGCGCGCCGGGCATGGCTTGCCCTCGAGGGCCAGTTCCTGGGCAACGCTGAGGCTCGGGCTCTGCGTCTCGACGCGAGCTTCCGCACCTTCGTCCAGGGTGACCTCTCCGTCGGCGAGTTCTGCCGTCGGATGAAGGGCATGGCTGACTCCCTGGGGGATCTCGGGTGGCCCGTCGAGGATCGCATCTTGGTCCTCAACATCCTCCGGGGGCTCAGCGACCGCTACGCACACCTCAGGACGTGGATCACCCGTCAGAGGCCCTTCCCCTCCTTCCTGGAGGTCCGTGACGATCTCGTCATGGAGGAGTTCACGCAGGGCCTCCAGCCGGGCTCTACCACTACCTCGTCCTCCTCGACGGCCCTGGCTGTTACCTCGCCGCGTCCTCCTGCTCCACCGCGGTCATCTGCTCCGCCACCGTCGTCTCTCCTGGGCCCTCCTCCCTCCGGGCCGAGCGGAGGTGGGGGGGGTCGTGGCTCTCGTCGTCGCCGTGGAGGGGGCCGCGGGGGTGGCCGGGGCGGTCCAACCCAGGCTCCGGCACCGGCGGGGACACACGGGGGGCACCATGGCCCTCATTCCAGAACCCGTGGTCCGGTCGCATCTCCATGTGGCCCTACCACGCCCCTGGAGCCGACACTCGCCCACCGATGGCCATGCTCACCGGAGCTCCTCCTGCCTTCCCTGCTACGCCGTGGGTTCCACCCTCCGGGACTCCACCGGGGGTCGCCAGCTGGGACCCGGCGGCCCTGGATCGCTCGTTCAGCACCATGGGCCTGACACCTCCGGTCGGACCCGAGTGGATCGCTGATTCGGGGGCCACCTACCACACTACACCTGACCCCGGTATACTTTCGTCGATTCACTCTCCCTCTTCCTCTCTTCCTTCGTCCATTATGGTCGCTAATGGTTCTTGTATTCCTGTCTCGTCTGTGGGTACCGCCGGTGCTCATAGCTCCTTTCGTCTTCCTGATGTTCTTGTTGCTCCTTCTATGGTTCATAATCTTCTTTCTATTCGACGTTTTACAGCTGACAATTCTTGTTCTGTGGAATTTGACTCTTCTGGTGTTACTGTAAAGGATTTGGCTTCCCGGCGTCCTCTGCTCCGATTGAAAGTCCTATGTTTGGTGTTGGTAATTAGTGACAATGCCTAAGTACTAATCCTATGCCTAAGTTGTATGTAGCATATGAGGAATAGTACATTCCAAGGTTGGTGGCAAGATGGACATGGTGATCATGATGGCCACACTTGGATTTGGACGCGACCCTACGTGATCAAGGCAAAGGTATATGCTTAAGGGTTGTATTTTAGTAACCAAGACACATAGTGGGTGTGGTTACATTATAGGATAGATAGCCGTACTATAAAGAGGGGAATGACGCGGCTATTGAACTCCTAAGTGCCTTTAGGTGTGCATTTCATGATCATATGTATTTGGATAGAACTAATAACGCCTCGAAAAATGATTGTGAAAATGCTAACACAGTCACACTTGACGAGATCACATGGTGGTGTTAGCACATTTGCGATGGCGTTGGAGTTTAAGCGGTAGAGAGGGTTTGGGGTCCTCTCTCCCTCCCGCCGAGCGTGCGAGCGCGGGATTCAGACGATTTTGGGGAAATGAAATGCCTATTTTCCACTACGCCGGAAGTTGGAAAGATCACTTGTCTCATGGTCATCCAAGAAGCAAAATAGTATTGCACTATCTACCGCCGAAGCCGAATACATCGCCGCGGGTAGTTGTTGTGCATAAATATTGTGGATGAAGGCAACATTGAAGGATTTTGGAATCAATTTCAAGAATGTGCCATTGTTATGTGACAATGAAAGTGCCGTGAAGCTAACCAACAATCCGGTTCAACATCAAAGAACAAAGCATATTGATGTTCGTCATCATTTTATTAGAGATCATCAACAAAAGGGTGACATTGCTATTGAGAGTGTGGGCACCGAAGATCAATTAGCCGATCTATTCACGAAGCCACTTGATGAGAAGAGATTTCACAAGCTAAAGAATGAGTTGAACATACTTGACTTCTCCAACATGAGTTGATGCACCCCAATGTTATGACATGCCTCTCCTTCAAGCCCCAAGGTACAATTGGTTGACATGTCATACATTCTATGCTAAGGACTTGTTTAGTGCATCTAGTCATAACTTACATGATCTAGGCTCATTCATGAAAATCAAATGAATTTGAAGTTTATATGGTGCCACTATTGTTTCCATGACTTGTATGATCTAGTGGTAGCATATAACTTGTTTGAGTAGCTTGTGATCCTAAGTGTTTAATCTAGATCACTTGTCTAAATATTTGCTTTAACATGGTGCATGATAACCCTTCTAGTGAGGTGTGAAGAAGCTTGCCCTTGGATCAAACCGAAGCATTTTATTTATGCAAGCAATCTAGGTTGAATCACAAACTTGATCCTCACCCCATAATTCAACATGATAATCTATCTAAAGTTAGTCCCTTGTGGTCATTAGTGCCAAAGGGGGAGAAAATATTGTTCACAAAGATAGAACTCAAAGGGAGAGAAGCACAAAGGGGGAGAAAATGTTGTTCACAAAGATAGATTCTAAAAGAGGAGAAATTGATAAAAGAAGGGGATCAACTAAAATTTTGAGCACACAAGTAGGGGGAGCAAGCTCTTAAACATGGATGTTGCATTTCCATGTGCACTTCATATGTATGATGCATAGTTATGTATTTCTTTTTCTCTGATACATTGCTTGTGTGGTGTTTTGCTAGTATACAATTGAATGGTGTATTGAAGTACTAGCATGAATAGGAAGTAGTTAGATTTCTCTTGCTTCATGTTTTTCAAAGTGGTACTAGAGCCTTGCTTATAATGTTGATCTCACAAGGTTTATAGTTTTGTTTGTGCTTTTCCAAGTGATATCTAACTACACAAGGTTCCTAAGATGATGTTTATCGCTACTCCGATGGTATCACGCTTCAAAGGTCTATAATCTAAAACACTTAGCACCTATTGATAGTCAATGCTCCTATATTTTTCTATCTAAATATGTATGCTTCCTAAATCCAAACATATAGCATACATGTAGGGGGAGCCATTGCTATCAATTTGAATTTATGATCACTTGTCCATACTTCTTACACATGGTAATATACTTGGACAATGTGACATGGGTTCAATCAAAATTTTATCATAATATCTTTGTGAAAGGGTTGTCACCAATTACCAACAAGGGGGAGATTGAAAGTCCTATGTTTGGTGTTGGTAATTAGTGACAATGCCTAAGTACTAATCCTATGCCTAAGTTGTATGTAGCATATGAGGAATAGTACATTCTAAGGTTGGTGACAAGATGGACATGGTGATCATGATGGCCACACTTGGATTTGGACGCGACCCTACGTGATCAAGGCAAAGGTATATGCTTAAGGGTTGTATTTTAGTAACCAAGACACCTAGTGGGTGTGGTTACATTATAGGATAGATAGCCGTACTATAAAGAGGGGAATGACGCGGCTATTGAACTCCTAAGTGCCTCTAGGTGTGCATTTCATGATCATATGCATTTGGATAGAACTAATAACGCCTCGAAAAATGATTGTGAAAATGCTAACACACTCACACTTGACGAGATCACATGGTGGTGTTAGCACATTTGCGATGGCGTTGGAGTTTAAGCGGTAGAGAGGGTTTGGGGTCCTCTCTCCCTCCCGCCGAGCGTGCGAGCGCGGGATTCAGGCGATTTTGGGGAAATGAAATGCCTATTTTCCACTACGCCGGAAGTCGGAAATCAAACGAAAATCAAACGGAGGCGAACGAAGGTCACAGTGGTGACCGGACGCTGCACCGGACGCTGCATCGGACGCGGTCACTGTTTGACCGGACGCGTCCGGTCAGCGTTCAGCGTCTGCGCGTTTTTCAGTTGGTTGATCGGACGCGCAGCGCGTCCGGTCACAGGCGACCGGACGCGTCCGGTCGTCCAGGGAGCTTACTGGACTCCGACCGGACGCGGGCACTGTGGCGTCCGGTCAGTTCTTCAGCGCGTCCGGTCGATGGTTCGTTTTGCGCGACTCAGTGTTGACCGGCGCGTCCGGTCAGTCACGGGACCGGCGCGTCCGGTCGTGACCAGCGCGTCCGGTCGTTGCGACCGGCGCGTCCGGTCGGCGTTTCAATAACTAGCCGTTACGCGACCGGAGCGTCCGGTCAGTTGGACCAGCGCGTCCGGTCAGCGCGATTTCAGCTGGATCTCGTTTCTAACGGCTATATTCGAAGGGGTACGTCTATAAATACTCGTTGGCCGGCTCAAGGCTCTCACTCTTGGACATTTGACATACTTGTGAGCACTTTGAGCTAAGCAACTCCCCTCCCACTCATCTCTCTTGCTTCTTTGCATATTCGAAGTGAGATTGAGTGATTCAAGTGCATTTGCATTGTGAGATTGCATCTAGTTGGCACTTGGTGGTTGATTTGCTGCGGGATTCTTATTTCTCTTGGTGGTTGCCGCCACCTAGACGGCTTGGAGCAGCTTGGAGGCGTTGGCAAGAGTTGGTGATTGTTCTTGGCCACCTCCGGTGATTGTGAGGGGTTTGTGCCTACCTCGGCGGAGCGCCAAAGGCAACATTAGTGGATTGCTCGTGTCATTTGGAACCTTTTGCCATTTGGTAGGTTCTTGTGGCGCCTTTTGAGAGGCTCGGTGTGAGACCGATTAGCCACCGAACCACGTGGTGAAAAGGGACACAACGGGGACTAGCGTGCCGGCAAGCACGTGAACCTCGGGATAAATCTTCGTGTCATCACTTTCATATTATGATTGATTGATCCCGGTGTTCGGTTGTCTTGGTTTTCATTGTTGATCATATTGGTTGGCTCAATACTTCGTCCCTCGGTGATACCCTCCTAACTCTCACTTGTATTACTTTCTTAGTTATCTTTGCTAGCTAGTTAGCTTTGCTTAAGTAGCTCTTTTGTGTAGCTTGCTAGTTGTAGTGGTAGTTACCTCCTCGGTTTGACTTGTGCGGTTGAGTGCAAATATACTAGAATTGTGAATTGGATAGGTGGCTTGCAAACACCCCGTAGGCTAAGCAAAACTCGCATCTCGCTATTTGTTGTATTGATAAACTTGTTTAGTTTGTCATTGTAGAAAATTTTAAAAGGCTATTCACCCCCCTCTAGCCATCAAGACCTTTCACCGATGTGACAGCACCGGGCCCCTTTACACTCTTCGCTTCCCGGCGGCTCATTCGTCTTCTTCGCCGCCCGTTTTGTCAGCTGCCTTCGTCGCTTCTACTTCCTCTACCATCTGGCACCGGCGCCTCGGCCATCCTGGACGTGATGCCCTGATACAGCTCAGTCGTAGCTCCGGTCTTCCATGTACTCGAGCTCATGATGAGCAACTGTGTCATGCGTGCCAATTGGGCCGACATGTTCGCTTCCTTTTTCTAGTTCTACTTCCCATGCGGCCCGCATTTTTGATCTTGTACATTGCGACCTATGGACATCTCCTATTCTGAGTATTTCTGGTTATAAGTACTATCTTGTGGTTGTTGATGATTTTTCGCATTACTCGTGGACTTTTCCTCTCCGTGCGAAGTCTGATACATTCACCACGCTCCTCCACTTCTTTACTTGGGTGTCCACACAGTTCGGCCTCACCATCAAGGCCGTCCAGTGTGACAATGGTCGCGAGTTTGATAACTCCACCGCCCGCGATTTCTTCCTCTCTCACGGTGTTCAGCTCCGCATGTCTTGTCCATACACCTCCTCGCAGAATGGCAAGGCTGAGCGGATGATTCGTACCACCAACGACACCGTGCGTACCCTTCTCTTTCAGGCCTCTCTTCCCGCTCGCTTCTGGGCCGAGGGCCTACACACCTCCACCTACCTTCTTAACCGCCTTCCTTCCGCGGCCTGCCCCGCTCCCACTCCTCACCACGCCCTCTTCGGTACCCCGCCGCGGTACGATCACCTCCGTGTGTTTGGGTGTGCGTGTTATCCCAACACCGTTGCCACTTCTTCCCACAAGCTGGACCCTCGCTCCACGCTCTGTGTCTTCCTCGGGTACTCTCCGGATCACAAGGGGTACCGGTGCTTTGACCTTACCTCCCGACGGGTTCTCATCTCTCGCCATGTGGTTTTCGATGAGTCCGTCTTTCCCTTTTCCGGCACTACCACCTCTCCGGTGCCTGACCCACCCTCCCTGTTTTCCACTGACCCGGTGGTCTAGCCACCTTTTTCGTGGTCTCCTGCAGGTACCGCTTCGCCGCGCGCTGGGCCGGCCCCCGGTCCCGGATCCCCAGCGGGTCCGGGCCCGTCGTCCTCGGGCGTGGCCCCGTCCTCTCCGGTTGTGCAGACCCGGGGCCTTCGTCCCCCGCTTCTGCCCCGGGGGGGTCGTGTCGGTCGCCGACGCCGGATCCCGTCCCGCCACCTCCGTCGAGGTTCGCCGCGCTGGTACGGGTGTACCAGCGCAGGCCGCGGCCCCCGCCGCTCGCGCTTCCTTCTCCACCGGGGACACCGACACCACCGCCGCAGTCCCCGCCGGCTCGTGGTGCCCCGCCGGTCTACCACCCACCGCTGCTTCACCGACACCCGCGGCATGTTCACCCGATGGTGACCAGACACGCGGCTGGCACACTGCCACCTCGTGTCTTCGAGGCTTCGACCGGCGACGCGGTGGTCTCTCCGGTACCCTCTTCCGTCCGCGACGCCCTGTTGGACCCTCACTGGCGCCGCGCGATGGAAGAGGAGTACGCCGCGCTACTCGCCAACCAGACGTGGGAGTTGGTGCCCCAGCCGCCGGGCGCCAATGTCGTCACCGGCAAGTGGATTTGGACCCACAAGCGCCGGGCCGACGGCTCTCTCGAGCGCTACAAGGCTCGGTGGGTCCTCCGGGGTTTCACTCAGCGCCCTGGCATCGACTACGATGAGACCTTCAGCCCGGTGGTCAAGCCGGCCACTGTCCGTACTGTGCTATCACTGGCGCTTGCTCGGTCTTGGCCCGTCCATCAGCTGGACGTCAAGAACGCCTTTCTCCACGGCCTTCTCACCGAGACGGTGTACTGCAGTCAGCCGGCGGGGTTCGTCGACACCACCCGTCCTGACATGGTTTACCGGCTCAACAGGTCCCTCTACGGCTTCAAGCAGGCACCTCGGGCGTGGAACCACCGGTTCGCCGCCTTCTTGCTGGCCCTGGGGTTCATGGAGGCCAAGTCCGATACGTCTCTGTTCGTCTACCACCATGGAGCCGACACTGTATACTTGCTGCTCTATATTGATGACATTGTCCTCACCGCCTCCAGTGAGCCACTTCTCCGCCGGATCATCACCGCTCTCCAGCAGGAGTTCGCGATGAAGGATCTGGGTGAGCTCCACCACTTCCTCGGTGTCACTGTTGAGCACCGTCCTACCGGGCTCCTACTTCACCAGCGACAGTACACTCGGGACATCCTGGAGCGGGCTGGGATGACTGACTGCAACCCCTGCTCCACTCCGGTCGACACTCAGGGCAAGCTGTCTGAGGCTGAGGGACCACCGGTGGCCGATCCCACTGCATACAGGAGTCTCGCCGGGGCTCTTCAGTACCTCACCTTCACCCGGCCGGACATCACCTATGCAGTTCAGCAGGTCTGCCTCCATATGCATGACCCCCGAGAGCCTCACCTCACGGCTCTCAAGCGCCTCCTCCGCTACCTCCGGGGCACGCTCGACTACGGCCTCCTCCTCCACCGGGCCTCCTCCACCGACCTCACCGTTTACACCGATGCTGACTGGGCCGGGTGCCCGGATACTCGCCGCTCCACCTCCGGCTACGCCGTCTTCCTAGGCGGCAACCTGGTGTCTTGGTCGTCCAAGCGCCAGCCGGTGGTCTCTCGGTCCAGCGCCGAGGCGGAGTACCGCACCGTTGCTAACGGCGTGGCGGAGGCCGCCTGGCTCAGGCAGCTGCTTGTGGAGTTGCACACTCCGCCCTCCCGGAGCACACTGATATACTGCGACAACGTCAGTGCAGTCTACCTCTCCACCAACCCCATCCAGCACCAGCGGACGAAGCATGTGGAGATCGACCTCCACTTTGTCCGTGATCGGGTGGCCATGGGCGAGGTACGGGCCCTTCATGTTCCGACGACCTCCCAGTTCGCGGACATCTTCACCAAAGGCCTCCCGTCCTCGACCTTCGCCGAGTTTCGCTCCAGCCTCAACATCACCGGTGGCTAGTTGCGTCTGTGGGGGGGTTGTGTGTGTTCTTTCTTGTTCAGCCTTGAACTCCGCTGCGCCGGTAGTTCAGACTGCGGGGGGGGGGGGGGTGTTGGAGTATGTGTTTAGGCCCATGAGGCTAAGGCCCATGTGGCCCATGTATGGAACCTATATAGCTACCCTTCTAGGGTTAGCCTAATCAATAGAGAACCACTTTCCAACACATAAATTTGTTCTGTGGTGTCATATAGGTCCCCCAACTTGTTAAATGTGCCACTTGAGATCCAAATCAGTCTAATCAGCAAAAGCTTAGTCGCACACAAACACAGCACTTAGTATGCACTATACATGAATACATGATAGCAGTGATGGTCATGAGCATGCAGTAGAGCACGGGACATCTCGTACTCCATGCAAGAGTGCTACATACATAGTTAATTGTTAATTAGGGTGATATGGACCTCATGTGATATACTTAGTTTATGGACCTAGATATGCATTTTAATAGTTCATAGAACTAGATGACACCACTTGACAAGTTTAAGGACTGCTGGTGCATCTTACTTTTATCGCAATATAAAGTACATGGAGAAACGGAAAAGGTAACTACACTTGTACAAAGGAAGTACTACCTCTGATCCCATAAATATAAGTCAATTTTGCTTTGTCCTAAGTCAAACCTACTTAGCCTTGACCATCAATTACTAAAAAATCATATAAATTGACAACATGGTGTCGAAGTCACTAGATGCATTATGAAGCATGCTTTCATGATATGTACCTCTTTTTATTTGAAATAATATACTTTTGGAGATATTGTTAGTCAAAGTGTGATATTGGAGACTGCGTTGATGTCTTAACGGACTTATATTTGGGATCGGAAGGAATACATAAGTTCAAGCCTACTACGCAAAAAAAAGACAGTAACTTACAGGAGGGCCAAGCTCTGGAGGTATTATAATTCTTCTCTTACCACCTGGTTTCATGTCCCGTATGCCTTCTTCAAAACCTGAAGTATCAATGTCTAAAATGAGATGTGATCTATTACAACTTCACATCCCACCAAATTCATCAGAGGAACATTTCAATTTTCAAGTTGGATTTACAAAACAGCTCCATCAAGCACTAAGAATACTGGTAGTTGCATCAGGGGCCCAGGGAAAAAAAACTATTGAGATAGTTAATACTTTCCTGGGACTAGAGTTCCATTCCCTAACCGAATTTTTGCAGGGGAACCCTGAATATAGGTGCTATCTATTCTTCGTCCTGCTTCATTGTAGCCCACATAATGGAATATAATCTGCAGATGAACTGAAGAAAGTCAGTATCATGCAAAAGTAAGCATGCTACAAACATAAACGGAAAGAACTGAAAAGTAAGCATGCTACAAACATAAACGGAAAGAACTGAAACATATCAGAAACATATTTTGCAGCAATGTAGACCGATTTCTTAGTTCTAAAACCGATTTCTTAGTTCTAAATTTCTAATAGTTATAGCAAACACCAAACAGAAACAGGATACTTAGACCATCCTTAAGCAACACACTAGATAAATAACCAACTAGGCCAAACATAAGTAGTAGCTGATGACAGTGAAAGTGGACCAAATCGATCTTTTTGGCACACATCTTCAAACAAACTATATTATATAATAGACAAATAAATGATTTTATTCATATCCAAGACCACCAAGATTGTACTGGTCAGGCTGTTATGACTGGCTAGGTGTACAAGCGCCGGCAGCGTGGCTGAGAGGTGGACCTTGGCGTCAGGACGTGGTCACCATGGGCAGAATTGTCGTCATGATCAAGTTATCTAGAGTCCTGTAGTTTGTTATCAGGAGTCTTAGAATCAGGGAGAGTTATCTCTTAGTTTGTTATTCGGTTAAGATAGATTGAGTTGGTTGTATAAGTATTGGACACTTGAGAATTGAATGGATTAGCCAGGGTTGAGATTATATCTCCCTCTCGCTCCTGGCAAGATAGCTACATCCTACCCTAATTCCCTCTCGCTTCCATCGTCTTGGTTCAGCGCCGAGCACCGCGCCACCTGTACGTCGCCGTGCCTTCAAGCCTCGACCTCCTCTCACGCACCGCTACAATCTACGATCCCTAAGCGCTAGCACAGGCACACATGAATAAATAGTAAATGAGCAGAAGAAAATAAAACTGTTGCTTTGGAGGAAGAACCTGCTGACCATCCTTTGGAGAGTCACCTGTACCAACTTTAATGTCCTCATACATTAGTCCAGAGTCCCGTGTAATGTAGTTGTCCGTTGTCACTACTTTGACCTGGAAACCTGAAATGCATTAAATGCCATATGGTTAAACTTTACAGTTCTTTTCAGTTTGGGGGTGTTTAGTTCTCACCCAAAAACTTTACACCCCATCCCATCGAATGTTTGGAGACATGCATAGAGCATTAAATATAGATAAAGAAATAAATAATTGCATAGTTTGCATGTATTTTGCGAGACGAATCTTTTAAGCCTAATTAGTCCATAATTGGACACTAATTGCTATAGTTACACATGTGCTGCAGTACCCAAAATTGAACTAAACACGCCCAGGAGAGTTCATTGATGAAGGTTATTCTCAGACAAATAAATGTATCAACTAAGTCACTAAAGGTATCGTATTGCACTACCATTCCTACAAGCAAACATTATGTGGTACTTAAGAGAGAAAATAATACACTCAAAAAGTTTACCAGAATCAAATGTCCTGTGCCGCCACAGAAAATTTGATCTGTACTTACAATTCTTTAAAATTTTTTCAAAGAACGATGCACTTGCTAACAAAAACTATGTTGCAGTGTTTCCCTCGACAAAAATAGTTGTACTTGTAATTTTTCTTTCAATATTCAGACAGCAAGATAGAACCCTTGTCAATTTAAAGTGGTACAGACACTATGTCCTTGTCATTTTTCACATTGTTCATAAACTGAAAGATAAAACTAGGGAATATCAAAGGTGACACCATAAATTACAAAACCATATAATCTTGGGCAATGCGGTACTCCCAAATTCTCTTGTGACTCATAAATTGATATAAGCAACATCCAAGATGTCACATGTACTGGTATCCTTAGTGTGGGTGTGGGTGTGTCCTGGTGCTCGGGTTGGGTCTTCTAGACCCGTGTACTTGTTTTTTTTTCTACCTTAATGAAATGACGCGCAGTTTCTCCTGCGTGGTTCGAAAAAAAAAAGATGTCACATGTATGAGAAATAACTTCTATGCCACATGATTGCAAACTTTGTTTTGGTAGTAGACAATATGATGCTTATTTGCTTGCATACTTTTAGTTTTCCCTAGAATTACACCCAGTCTATCTAGAAAAATATATAATCACATCCTTGAGTTGTAAATGGTATCTGATAGAAACTGCGATAGTAACAACAGATTATGAAGAACATGACATTCTATGGCCCATAACTTGTAAGACAAGATCAGTAATACGATTATTTACCTTCTCTGATGAAGTTTGGGAAATCGTCGGGAGCACGGTTGGCTTCCTGAATCTTCTTATTCTGCTGAAGCAGCCGCCTTTCATCGTAAGGGTTCATGGTTTTACTCTTCCCATAGGCCGAGAACGCCACTGACAGCGCCGGCGAAGCCAGCAGCAAAGAAAAGGCAGCTCGCCTCCGGATCCTCCTCTGTACCACGTCTTTCTTGTCGCTGCCGCTCAAGATACTGGAGTTTTTGAACAGCAGGAGTCTCCATTCAGGATACCATTGTACTCACTAACAGCACTGTAATTCTTGATTAAAATGAAAACGGAGTGTGCAGTGCAAGTCGCTCAAAATGTCAAGAACAAATGAACACTCTACGATGGCGTGTGCCGAGAACACCACTTCACTTCACCAAACAAGAAGGTTATCAATGAAATGCTGTGCAACAGCGACACAAATGGCACATTTCCAATGAATGAGAGGGCTTAGGCCAGGCTCAATGAGGAGTTTTATGGCACAGTTACAAAGACTGTCACGTTAGTTTTTGTGCTGGTAACTATGACCATGGGTTTCATCTAGATAAAACTCTATGAAACTCTCTTTATCTCTCTCTTTATAATTAACCTGTCAACTTAGCAAATTTGTTAATGTGTCAGCAACATTAAATGAGAGTGAAACTTCTCTCCATTGAGACTGGCCTTACCATACTACTCCCTTCTCCTTTCTCCTTGCACCCGCGAACGCCTTCATGCACGGAGCTCGAGCGGCCATCCCTGCAATAGCCCCACAATCGAAATTGTTAAATTGGGGGCGGTGCGAGAGAACTGAGGAACGAACACGACCCTGCGCGTCTAGGCAAGCAATCTCGCCAGCAAGGAGGAGGAGGAGGAAGCCTCACGGTTGCAGGAGGAGAGCACGGAGCGGGAGGAGGGCGTCAGCTCCATTTCCTCTCCTCCCCAAATGGCGCGCCTCGCCCCTGCGTCTCCTCTCTGCTGTGCTCGCAGTTCGTCCGTCCTGGCTGCTCCTGCGAAGTGCGAAGGGGATAAGCTGATCGGCGGGTTTGGATTTTGGGTTTTGGGTCCGCTCCCAGCGAACTGGACGGCATCCAGTCCGTTCCGGCTGCGGTGCACGGGCCGAGGTGGACCGCGCCCAGCCGCAGGCTGAGGCTGCGGACGAGGGCCTACGCGTCAGTGAGCCACGCGCGCCGCGGCGCATCTGCTGGTGGACCCCGCGCCTCGTGATCACGCTCTCCAGGTCCAGGGCGGGGAGCCATAGGCCATAGCCATCTCCTCCGTTCCTCCCGCAGCCGCCGAGACGCGAAGCGCGAGCGGGACTGCGGGAGGACACCATGTCACGGTGGCGCGCCGCCGCCTCCAGCATCTCCGCCGCCGCTGCATCCCGCAACTCCGCGGCGGAGGCTCGCGTCCTCTCCAGGGCCCTGGCGAAGGCTCCCTCGCCGCCTCCGCTTCCTCTCCAGACCCTCTCGAGAACCTTCGCCAAGTCCGCTGCCGCCGCCGCCGCCGCCACCACCACGTCGCCCAGCCCTGGCGCCTCCTCCCCACCCGCCGGGCCGAGGCCCGAGGTACCGCCGCTCTCCCATCTCGCGCACGCCACTTGGGTCCTCTGTTTGCCCCGTGTGATCTCTATGGTTAGGGTGAGCTGGTTGAGTGGTTGTTCTGAGTAGCTACTGGGATTTGGCGATGGAAGTCATTTGAGATCGCGCATTTTTGGCCGCAGTTGTTGCGTATCCACGTTAGTAGCAACCGGATCACCTGTAGGGCTGCTCATGTGGGAAAGGCTGGGTTTTTCATGCATGTAGGAGTAGTCTGCTCTGCCTCAGATTGTGCAAATTCCTCCAGCGTTAATATGCGACTTGTGCTTGTTTTTGTGGAACTGGGTTAGTATTAGTAGCACACATTAGCGGTGTTCTGTTTATCCAGAGGAACGTGTGGCATTCAAATTTTACATCCTTCAGGCCTCCTTGTTGTTGCTTGTGATCTATTTACCGGGTCAAATTAGTAATTGCACAAAATGGCAAATACTTTGGTTCTGCATTGTTGTGGCTCTGGTTGTTTATATATTTTTGCGACTGTATTCCACATTTCCACCTTGCCACCATTAGATTATTGTATGGCATAATGAAATAGGTGTAGACAGGTGACACATTTTTTAAGCTTATGGCTTACAAGATGCGTATTTGCTTGGAGATGCAATAAGAGGATATGGAGTCAAACAAGTTATTTCTCCTTTGTACATCATTGCATTTTTCATTTGTCAATGCTGATCAATGCTCCACTTTCTGTGGATCTGAGTATCTCACATTTCGACAAGGATCTGATGCTTTGATTACCATTTAGCCATGATTTATTTTTAACTCGCAGCTTAACGGATTGCTTTTCTATTTCACAGATCAGACTGAATTCTATGTTCTTATCGAAGCCCTGTTCATTAGCGTTGCCACCTGACTCCCCTCATAGAGCAGTGGATCCACAATATGAAGGCATCAAGCGATTCCTGCTCACGCTGTTGTTGTTCTACAGTAAGCAAAGCAAGTCCATCAGAGGAGCAAATGTTGTTTATGATCGAATCACTTCTCAAGTTGATGCACCTGCTATTTATGATGGTAAACTTTCTGCTTATTACAGGATCTGTTTGACTTTTTTTCATTTGATGTTTGTTTGCCAGTCTTTCATTTTGCTCTGTTCTAATGCTAAAATATGCAGTCATTTTTTTTATAAGTTGGATAATTGGTTAACAGTTTGTTAAGAAGAATATGTTGGTGGTGGCCATCAATATCTAAATAGTTGATATACATTAGTTTTAGCAACAAGAGCTTGATGATAAATTCCTGATATGCTGATGCATATTGCTCATTCTGAGCTTGTATGGCATAAGTTTACTGGCTGCCCCCCTGAAAAACTAGTAGCTTCAGTGGAGGGCACCTGCCAAAGATATGTAATTGCTACTGGTACACGTTTTATTTTCTCATAGGGAATGTTTATCCCTACTGTGCTGTATGTGCTACAAATTGCTGTTAGGTGTAGTGAAGAATTAATCCGTAGCTTGTTGTGCAAAACCAAAGGATTGAATGATTTTTGTTCAGGCAGAAATCAGTATCATGGTAGGATGATTGAGTTTTTGTTAAATGATTTATTTGAACTTTTATCTTTTTATGATCATGATATATTGAGACAGAAATATCTTACATGTACCTTTGCAGTTTTTCAGTTGGAGAAAACATTTAAGACAACATTTTCATTGCTTGTTCTCCATATGTGGCTTGTTCTACGCCGCTTGAAGGAAGAAGGGAAGGATGGTGTTAAGTTCGGACAGTACATCTACGAAATGTACAACCACGATGTAGAGCTCAGAGTTTCAAAAGCTGGGGTAAGCTGTTTGGCTGTTTTATATAAATTTGTATATGGTTACTATATGCATTGCCATCATCTTGATCCGTGGATGTAATCCTCATTATTTGCCTTTAAGAACTATCTGTTGATTTGTAATATGCTTTACCATCCTACACCTCTGACATAACTTGTTATTGAAATTTAGAAGCTTCCTGTTAGGTGTTTGATGCTTTCTTGAATATTGGTTTGTGTCATTTTGGATGTTGTACTGTGGAAGTAGTCCTGCAGTTCTTTTTTGTTTCTGATTTCAATGTATGCTGCCCTCGATTTTGCATTGGGAGACCAGGACAGTAATCACCTGCAGGTTACGCTCATTCCTCAAATGAGCAACTTGCTAACATTAGTCCTGCATCATGTAAATGATTTTCATGTGCAAAACCAAGAGCTAAAGTGCAGAACTTCTCGTATATTTTAGCATTGCCTGTTCCCTTCTGATCAAGGGTGACATGACATTTAGAACGAGCAAATTAGTTCAAAAATAAGTAATCCTAAACATCGTATATTTAAAAATGGAGGGAGTGGTATTCAATCATATCTTCAGTTCCTCTTGAATGATCAGAGGATTCTTACTTTTTATGCGTTCTACCTCTAGCGAAAACTGATTTATATAACATGCTAATGCATTCTAGGTTAACTTGCTCTTGATAAAATGGATGAAGGAGCTAGAGAAAATATTCTATGGAAACATTGTGAAGTATGATGCTGCAATAAGCCCAGAGGCTCGTCAAGATGATCTTGTAAATGTCATCTGGAGGTAACTATGCCAAGCTTCTACCTAACAACCCAAGTAAAAATTTGCTTCAAGGGCTAGGTTCAATACAGAAGGAATGTTTTGCCTGGACATACCTTGCAATTTGAGCTGATTTCCTTAAGTTTTGTTCCACACATGCATATATCATTGACTCTGTTGGTGACACTGATGCTGTAAGTATCAGGCTGTGTGGACAAGTACTTCCAAACTGCCCTGCTTCATGGAGTTCGCTCCATATATTGTCCCTAAGTGAATGAAATAGCAAACTGTTTTGGTGCTTCTGTCGATCATTCCAGCAGTTTTACAGATTCTATGCTAAGCAACTTATACAAGGAGACTAGTCAAATGTGAAATTTCTTTGATTTGCATTCTTAATGAATTTGTGAATGTAGTGACTTTCTTTTAAAAAGTAGGAAATCAATTTCTTTGCTGTTATGCTGTTAGACCCACCATGGTAGTTATCACTCCTTCCAAATTATAGTTCATTTAGGTTTGTCCTATCTGTCAAACTTCTCTAACTTTGACCAAGTTTTGAGAACAATATATTAACATCTATCTATAAGTTCAAATCAATGTACTATCATGACAAATTTTACGGAGAATTTAATGAAACTTCTCTGAATGTACACTATAATTTGAAACGAATTGAGAATGTGATAGATGTGTTGCTGTCATTCTTTCACAATAGAAGTCTTCTGGCATTATGTGTGATGGGTACATGTATTGAATGCTAGAAATATTTATGCTGAGGAAGGTTCAGAGGCTATGGATGCGGCTGCTGCCCCTGTTGTCCAGGTAAACTCCTTTTCATGATGGAGACAACTAACCTATCAAAACATGGAGTCATCTTTCAGCTTTCACAACCTAAAAGCTACTTCTGTTAATTTTCAGGCATTGGCAAGATACACACGAAGGGAGGCAACTTGTCTATCATTGACTGGTTAGATTTCTGCAACTCTTAAAACATTTACCATTTTCTTTTTAAATAAGTTGAACTCACTAGATACTTCTTGTCTGGTATATATTCTAATTACAGACAAAGATTCTATGTTCTCTGGAAACTTCAAATTCACAACCCTGCTGCCGGCAACTCCCAGTCCCAGCCCAAAGAAGCCTGTGCGATGAACTGCCTTGGTACATCCACATTTCATATGAAGATTTGAAAACAGCAGGACCAGTGGATATCTATCATTCTCTCAGCAATACAAATAACAGGCTTCTTCCAGCAGTTTATTCTGGGGTCCTCACGATTCAAACCCTTTTGATGGATATACTTCGTTCTAGATAGGAAGTTTATTTTGTTAATCTTACTAGTATTTGCTCTAGTAGGCCACCCACTTGAATGGAGCCTTTTTGTCTCTTTTTTTATGGTAATCTTTTTCCTTTGGCTGGTTTGGACTCTGGACATCGTGCCAATGGGAGGTGATATAGAAGTAACCATAAAAATGCATTGTCTAAATATGTACTATTGCTTGGAAGTCATAGCTGGCTGGTTTGGGGAAGAATGCAGATGCAGTTACCTTTATTTGAAAGTGTTACCTGGTACTTTTTTTTTTCCGGAGTACTTTCTATTACGAGTCATACTACATCTATACTATAAAAAAAAGTTCTAGTACTTACGATGCTGACATGAATGGCGACAACCGCATGATTTGAACCGTATGTAAGATCGTTGTCATCTAGGAGTACTACATGTCCAAGAAAGAAGTTTAACGTGTCTAAAGTTTGACTAAATATATAAATAAAAAATATTACACTTCCAAATGTATTTTTTAGTTAACGTGTCTAAAGTTTAATCAAATATAAAAAATATAAGATTAATGTTTATAGGACTAAATATATATACTATGAAAATATATGTCATGACATCTAATAATACTTATTTGATATTATAAATATTGATGTTTTTTATTTATAATTAGTTAAACTAGAGATACTTTAATATAGTATTATGCTATAATTGTATTTTTTTATTTATGGAGGGAGTATGTCAAAACGTGAGATGCTCTTTTTTAAAAAAAAAAAATTGTAGGTGTAGCAAAGTCGAATCTGTTGTGTTCTTTTGGATTGGTCTCACGCTCATTAACTGCTTTGATGTTCCAAGAAAAAGGGGCCACAGTGACGAGTTGATGCAATGTACTGTAGCATCTATCTAGGGGAAAAAGGAAGAAAAATCGACCGCTTTAACAGGCTTATGTAAGACGTGGTCCCGTTCCTTGTGTCGCTACAGTTGCTACCGTGTTCTTGCCCCCATTTGTCGAAGAAAGCTTGGCTGGAGCATGGCCATGGGCCATATATGAAATGCTACTCGGCGTGAGTACTTAATACTTATGAAAGTAAATTCACATGGTGAATCTAATGATAGGCCCCGTTCACTTGTACTGGAAAAACAAGCTGAAACACTGTTCCGATTGATTTTTTATGAGAGAAAAATACTATTTCGACTGAAAAAATAAGTTGAAAAATACGGATTATAAGCCGGCTGAACAGGGTCATAATTTGAAAAGTTATATTATGAAAATAAATTCAATGATGAATCTAACGATATTTATTTAGTTATTTATATAAATTTAGTTAAATCTAAAATAATTTGACTTAGTATATTATTCTAGAGTTGTATCCTTTTCCGGACATTAGTAGTAGATTATTGGAGAGCTCATCTTATATGTCGTCCTTTAAATAATGTGGTAACATGGTATGAGCTAACTTGCTAGTTTAGAGCATCTCTGATAGTCTCCTGATAAATCTACCCTCTAATATGTAGGCTTGGGGTACCCAATATTATTTTTGTGAATATTGAAGTTGAAGGTGATCGTCCTATCTCTTCCAATATCTATATAAAAAAGATAGGGGTCTCCCCTGCGGTCCCTTTCAAAATAAATATCTATATAAAAAATAGGGTCCATAGGGTGAAAAGATAGTTAAAAAGTGATCATTAGGGTGGACCCCATATTATTGGAGCAGATGCTTTTATTTGCCGAAGGTGCTTTATTGAAGGAGTTGAGATAAATATTGGTAAAAAAATAGAGTTATAAGAAAATTGCTAGAGCAAGAAAAAAAAAGCAGCATTGCTCCCTTAATATAGCAGTTTTACGAAGATATGATAAGAGAGACTATTGAAGATGACGTGAGCATGTTTGTTACCAGCAAGCACAGCCAATTGTTGGAGTTAGCCCACCTGCCCACAAGGCATCATCAGTCGGTAGCATGTGCTGATTTATCATTAAAAAAAGTGCATCATTGCTGTCGGGTACAAATGGTACCCAGATGTTCACTTACTAAAAGATTGAGCATGTCTAAAAAGCATATCACAAAATCTGAACAACCACTAATTATATTAAGGGTCTATTTAGATCTGCTAGTATTAATGGGTAGCAGCTAAATGGCCGCTAGCTATAAGTTTCACCGGCAAGTTTGAGGATGCTAATAGGTTTGAGTCTTTCCAACCACCTATTAACAGTGGATTTAAATAGCCCCTACTAATAATTAGCAGCAAATAGTTAATAACTTTTAGCTATTAGCTAGCTAACTATTAATACTAGTGGTTCCAAACAGGCTCTAAGTCAAATTTAATCTCTTTTCCTTCATATTGTCACTGCCTGCCTTCTCATGATATGAAGTTTTCTTTTCTTTTCTTTACTTTACTTTACTTTACTTTAACCTGAGAGAGCATCGATTTCTTAGTTACAGGTCCCTGCCATCCTATATCTTAGAATCACTGGTTCATTCTCTAACTTATTGCTTAAGTGTCTCGCAAAAAAAAACTTATTGCTTAAGTGAGTGATTATTTGCAGTTAGTTAGACAAAGATAAACAGGTCCTTGTCCCATACATCATCTGCTCGATTGTTAATTAGTCAACTGACGGAGACAAATGCGACAAGATTATGTATAATACATAATCTGGTAATGAACTGACGGAGACAATGTGACAAGATTATATATTACATAATACTGTACATAACAGCTAATAATCAACTGACCGAGACAATGGAGGTGCGATTCACCGAGAGAGAGAGAGAAAGAGAGAGAGTGGAGGTGCGAAATGTGAACTCGGGCAAATAGGCTGTGCACCAGCTTACTACTAGTACTTAGCTTAGCAGCCCACAGAAAAGCATCATTTATCAGTCACTAGGGGCGTGATTGGTTCTGGAACGTGCTCAGCCTGGCTAGCTGCTGGGAGTCATGCCGACGTTGGCCAAGCTACGCGCATGCAGGACGACATTGTTTGGTCCGTGTTCTTTTCTGGCCTGGCTGCTGCGAGAAACTGTTTGGTAGCCTGTTTTTCCATCCTTCGGATGCCTCTCCGCTTTGTCCAGAGCAGCCGCGTCGCACCGCGCAGGCCTGGCTCGCGAGAAACGGAAGTCATCCGCGTTTCCGCGGAGCCAGGCCGAGAGACGACGTTTGCACCCGCTCAGCCAGGTTTCCAAGGTGAAACAAAGCTACCAAACAGCCAAATGTTACATCCGTGGAGATACACCCAACCAATCACGCCCTAGCTTACGCAGATGATATATCAGTAAGTGCATCATTCCTCCGGTTCGGCTGAGCTTATCAGCTGTGGAACAGTGTTTTTCTCTCACAGCAAAACAGCCACAGCCGGCTTATAAGCCAAAAAACAGTCTGCCGAACAGGGCCATTAATATTACGTTGGGTGCATTTTTGGTACGCAGATGTTTACTCACAGATGTTTCGTCAGCAAAAAGATATGTTTATACATAGAAAAAAGGATCGCACACAGCTACAAAAAGGCAGCACAAAATCTGGAAAACACCTACCAAAATAAACAATTTTAATATTTTTTCTTGTTATCTCTACCTAACATCTCCTGATTTCCCCCCTACGAAAACTTCTCCTTATTATATAGTTTTTTTTGCGAGACTCGATATAACCTCTCCTAGTTCCCCCTATAAAAACTTCTCTTTATTATATAGTTTTTTTTTGCGAGACTCAACATAGACGTAGACATCCATATATACGCCGTACATTCACCTCTATGAATACACGCACACCCTACCTACTACCCTTATGAGCACCTCAGAAGAAACTACTATCATTGAAAGAATAACGATGTTAAATCCTAGTCCTAGAGCACCCGTGTCAAAGTTGAAAACTTGAACAGAAAAATACGACCATCCGTGTCAAGTCGAGAACCTGAACTCAGATGGTTGGGTTCTACATTTCATTATAAGAAACTTGACCAAGTGAGCTATATTTGACAAAGCAATGATTTATAGTTAGAGCTCCCTTCCATCCTAAATCATGTTTTCCACTAGTTATTACTCCCTCTGATTTTTTTACGTGCAGTAAAGGACTACCTAGGCAAACTCGATCTTGCTCATCATTTCTCCTTGAGCATGTTGTCTAGGGACCGATAACTACCAAAGTGAAGTCGTTATTGATGGTGCCTCATCCGTTTCTGAATAAATCAGTTCCTAGATTTATGTTAAGTATAAAAAAATCCTTATTTTTGATTGTATTTATAGAAAAAAAACATAAATATATATCAAATGAGTATATTATGAAATAATTTTATGGTGTACCTAATGATACCAATTTGTTATAAAAAATCTTGGTGCTTTTTTCCTATAATTTCAGTTAAAATTAAAAAATATTGACTTAAGATAAGACAACTCTAAAAATTAATTTATCCATGGATGGAGATAGTAAATGGTACCCTCTGTACCAAATTATAAGATGTTTGATTTTTCTAGAAATACTGTTTTTGTTATGTATCTAAACATAGTGTGTGTGTGTGTATATATATATATATATATATATATATATATATATATATATATATATATATAAGTGCATAGAAAAAACTAAAAAACAAAAGGTCTTATAATTTCGAATGGGGGGAGAGAGAGGGTCGTAATTTGGTACAGTTGGCGTAGTACTTGTTTATCCATATGCAATCCTTTTAACCAATAAGGGCAGCTACAATGCAAGCATATATCATCATTGGCTTCAGTAAAAAGTTGGAGAACACATAGGCATGAAAAATTGGAGCTCCTTACTTACTACCCAACGCTAGCCAACCCTTCTTCCTGCATTTGTCAGAGCAAGTGATGACAGCCAGCAGATACGCTCTTTTGAGGTGCTCCCTCCGTCCCAGATTAAATGGACGTCTAGAGTTCAAAATTTTTCCTAATTTAATCGATCACGTAGGCCTCCAGTCCTAACCTAGCGGATAGAGCAGGAGTACCTTTTCACCAGCGTCGCCAACGCGTGGGAGCATTCCTGGCCACAAGTTTTTTTTTTCTCGATAATTCCTGGCCACAAGGAACTGTCTCCGAATGCACGGAACGCCAGATGAGTGTCTTAGGTAGTTCTGTCATTTTGCACGTGTCTTAAGTTGCCTCTTTGAAACCTAGAAGTGCTTTTATTTCGGGACGGAGGGAGCAGCACCTCTCTCCCATCAAGTTTGGTGGGTGCTCCAGCCTTTTGTCAGTTGGGGCAGCTACTGCTTCTGCGGGATACTACGCTGGTATGCGAAACCACCAATATTGATGATACGAATGGTCTGTTTTAGTTGGTGAAAAATTTTAGGTAAATTTTTATAACACTTTTCGTTGTTATTTGACAAAAATTATTTAATTATAGATTAACTAGGCTCGAAAGATTCTTCTCGACATTTACAGACAAACTGTGTAATTAGTTTTTTTTATTTATATTTAATGCTTCATGTATGTATCAAAGATTTAATGTAACGGATGCTGCGCAAACTTTTTTTTTTAGCTTTTGTAGCCAAATAACAGGCCCGAAGCTTTGAGTCACGTGAAAGGTTGAGGCTACTGGCCATGCTGTAGCATTGGGGCTGCTCTAAGCCGTGGCCACCAAAGCTGAAATCCCCACATCACGTGCTGGCGCCTGGCTGCTGTACGTGTAGCTGGATAGCAGCGCCCTGATTGGTTTTATGAGTCTGGGTGTGTTTAGATACTTTAAAATTCTAAAAATTTTACAAGATTCTCCGTCACATCGAATCTTTGGACGCATGTATGGAGCATTAAATATAGTTAAAAAAAGTAACTAATTACACAGTTTGATTGTAAATCATGAGACGAATCTTTCGAACCTAATTAGCCTATGATTGGACACTAATTATCAAATACAAACGAAAGAGTTACTGTGCTTCCAAAAATTTTACAGCAGCAACTAAACGCAGTTGTACCATCCATCCTCGGCGTAGCAGCGTTGCGCTGTTGCGGAACCCAAGACAAACAAGCAGATGTCAGCCCTGTTCGCTTATGTTATAAGGCCAGTCTCAGTGGGAGTTTTACTAGAGTTTCATTTGCATTTAATAGCCTGCCACATATGCATTTTTGATGACATGTCAACGTTTTAATGAAGAGAGAGAAGAATTGAGTTTCATGGGGATGAAACTCTCTTGGCACAGTTACCAACTCTCTATGAGTCATAGAATTAAATGTCTATGAAACTATGGAATGAAACTTTTCATTAAGAGTGGGTGTTTCATCCGAGTTTCATTTCATTCCATATGACATAGCAGTCTTAGAAACAACAAAATAAAACTCTCCACTGAGACTGGCCTAAGTCATACTTTTTAGCCAACAAACGGTGTTTTTGTCTCGCTAAATCAGTGAACAGTACTCGTATACTTATAGCACTACTCCGAGGAAGGCATGCCTACCTCCGAGACTCCGACGAATAACGCACGCACAGCACTGTCATCACCGCGTGCCAAAAGATGGAGAGTTGGCTGTGACTGCGATTTTATACTACTACCAATTTGGTCCGAGAACAGAAATGGAGGATAACCGTTTCCTCGTGTGCGTACTGATTGCTGTTGGTCAACTACTGCAGTTGCGGTCTGGACACAAACGCGGGATTGGGTCATGATCATGACTGACCATATGATGTGGAACCACCGTACCACCCCGTGTGACAACTGGGGCCTGGTTTAGATGCCATCTAAATTCCAATTTTTTTACTCTCTATATTACATCAATTTTTAGCTGTTTGCATAGAGTATTAAATATAGGTAAAAAAATAACTAATTACACAGTTTAATTGGAAATCACGAGATGAATCTTTTGAGTCTAGTTGGTCCATGATTAGATAATATTTATCATATAAGACAAAAATAGTACTATTTATGGGTTCAGTTTTTTTTACAATCTAAACGAGGCCTGGCTCTACGGAATTTTGGCAGCAGGCTCCCCTGGCCCCCCTACTTGGTTCGCAGGTGCAGCCTACAGCTAGCTAGAGCACCAATTCTAGGAACAATTAATTCAGTATCTATACTATAAGAAAAACATGAAATTTTGGCCTCGTTTAGTTTACAAGTTTTTTCAACCTGATAAATAGCATCATTTTCGTCTTATTTGGTAAATATTGTCCAATCGTGGACCAACTAGGCTCAAAAGATTCATCTCGTGATTTTCAACTAAACTGTGTAATTAGTTGTTTTTTACCTACATTTAATACTCCATGCAAGCGGCTAAAAATTAATGTAATGGAGAGAGAGTAAAAAAACTTAGAATTTAGATGGCATCTAAACAAGGCGTTTGTTTCTTTTTCATTTGTTGTGTCGTGCGTCTGCATTTCTTCTCTTCCTATAAGAATGATACAGTTCCAACGAAATGGATTAGGTTCTGAGTTCGGCTGATTGAAATATACTATGGCCCAGTTTAGTTCCCAAGAATTTTGCAAAAATTTTCACATTCTCCGTCACATCGAATCTTTAGACATATACATGAAGCATTAAATATAAATAAAAAATAAAACTAATTACATAGTTTAGACGAAATCCACGAGACGAATCTTTTAAGCCTAATTAGACTATGATTGAACACTAATTGTCAAATAACAACGAAAACGCTACAGTGTCTATTTTGCCAAATTTTTTACATCTAAACCGGCCCTAGGTAAATGGGCCGCCTCTTATCATCATCTTAGCCATTTGAGATCAACTAGTCGGTACATACAATTTAGGGTGTGTTTTGTTGCCCCTGTAAAATTTTTAGAAGCACAATAACTTTTTCGTTTGTATTTGGTAATTAGTATTCAATCATGAACTAATTAGGTTCTAAAGATTCGTCTCGTGATTTACAACCAAACTGTGTAATTAGTTATTTTTTACCTATATTTAATACTCCATGCATACGTTCAAAGATTCGATGTGACGGGGAATCTTGTAAAATTTTTGGGATTTTGAAAGAACTGAACACTGCCTTAATAATGACATAGAACTGAACCGGTTTAATGATTGGATCGGAATACTATGAATCGGTAGCCAATCAAGTTGTTGTGAGTCAGCCAAATTGTCAAATTTGTAGTGGACTTTCCAGTGGACTGTGTTTTTTTTTCTCCCGTTGAATAAATGACAATTCACGGCCTGTTCGTTTGAGCTTTCAGTCACTTATTTTCAGTCAGCCAGCAGTGTTTTTTTCTCACATAAATCAGCCAACAGTACTTTCAGCCGCTTATTTTCAGCCCAAGCGAACAAGCTGTCAGTGTCTAGATGTCAGTAAAATTTGGACAACAGAGTCTTGCAATGTTGTTGTGCTATCTCTGTCATATATTTAAACACATCCTACCAAATGTATGGTAGAAAACTTTCACATTTTTTGTATAGGTCACAAGAAGCAAGGTATTGTATTCATAATGAAAAAACACTGGTTCAACAGATACACATCCATGCTAAATTGATAATCCAATGGTTGATCTGTTTGAGAAATAAAGAAATAGCCTAACACGAAGCGAGTGGGATAACAAGGCTGCAGGAATTGATGGACTACTAGTATCAGTCAATCAGTTTAGGATATTGGGCACCCAAGCATTAAGCCATACGACTTATTGACAAGATTTTGCAATCAGCGAATAAATATGCAGGTCTAAACAATTAAGTCCATCTCCATTCCTAAATTGAAAGTCATGACTTTCCTAAGTACATAACTTTTAGTACCAACTAGATATACAATATATAGAAAAGGTTAATGTATCTAGAAAAGTAGTACAATTCGAAACAAATGGATTATGACATACAATTCTTTGTATTCAATTGTTGTCATATTCAAACGGTTGAGCTCCATTACACCTTTTTGCCTACGTGGCTAGATCAATCTGTCTATTCAATCAATTAGTCTAAACAATTATTAGGCTATTTCTTTCTGGACACAATAATTACCATGCACAACCTAAAAAAATATAATTGCCATGTTCAAAATGGTAAACTTTATTGCCTGTTCGCCACTAAGCTCAGAAGTTCTTATTTTCTTTTGTTGGAGTTCCTCATTGAAGTGCCGAGCCAAACGTTGACAAATGACAAAATGATATGCATGTTTTAGTGAAAAAAATCTAAATAACCCTTGTTTAAAAACATATATATATCTCGCCACAAATGCATTAGGTAAATAGAGGCTTATTGGTTGATAGCCAAAATTTAGGTAAGTCAAGATTCTGACAACCATTTTGTTTGGTATCAAAATTTGCCAATATCTCAGAATTGATATGCAAATCTATGGCAAATATTTTTGCTCAAGGTTTCACAATTTTTCCTGCCAAATCTTTGGCATGGCAAAATTTGTTAGTCAACCAAGCATGTTCATAGTGACCCACTGACTTTTTCTAAGGGTTCTTGGTCATCTATAGTGCTCCATTTCAACCGACTTTGTATTTTCATTATCAAAATTTGGTTTTAAGTCGCGGAGGGTAGATGATAAATACCTTAGAAAATGTTTATGGATATTATAAATAGGATAGATAGAAATTACAAACAGGAGGTTAATGGACAGGTGGCATTCTATTTGTGAGCAAAGTTGCGAGGAAATCATGGGTCTGCGCACAAATTTGTGAAGCTGGCAAGTGGGCTCAGCCTGCCAAGTGAGCCCGTGATCTCTTTTGCCAACCGCCAGTTGCCAGTTTGGCACGCGCTAAAACGCTAATCATGCTACTACTACCAAAGTTCGATGGCAAACATGCATCCAACTACCCAATCTCGTTCTGGCAAGTGGATCCCACTGATCTCTTGGAGCCTGTGGGTCCCATAGGAACAGAAAAAAATGTTTATAATATTTTCTTTTGGTTATCGTCTGCACCCTTTTTCCCGTGTGAAAAACTCTCGTCACTTTCGAGGCCTGTTCGGCTGCTACTGCTGCAGCCGATACTGATTCAGTGCCCGAGAAAAATACTGCTGAATGGTGGCATGCGAACGGGCCTTTAATGACTTTTCTCACGATTTTCTACTAGTCTCCTTCGTCCCCAGTCGTCGTCTTCTCCCCCGTGAGAGCGAGAGACAACGCGCAGGTAGAGAGAGTGTGTGGAAGCAGCAGAAGCGCGATCATGGCGGGTGGCACCGGCGGGGGGGACCCGCTCGTCGCCTCCGAGATCCACGGCTTCCTCACCTGCGCAGGTCGCCTCGCCACGCCCCCGCTCGAGCGCGGGTTTTCTGTTCCCCACTTCCCCCTCCGTTTTTCTCTTCTTCTCCTTTGGTACTGCGATTCTGTTGCTCGCCTTGGTCCTTTATCTCTTCTGCGACGTGGTTCGATTGAGCTCTGGAGTCTGGGGGCTGGTGCCGTCTGATGCCTAGCACTCGTGGGTTTTCGGGGTTCTTCGAAGTTTGGCGCCTGCGTACGCGTATTTCCCCATTTCCAGCTGTATGAGCCTATCGGGTGTGCTGTTAGAGATTATTTGGGCGGTTTCTGCAGTCGTGTTGCTTGATTGGATTGGAATAATAGTGGTATTTCTGTACTTCTGTTGGAAACTGATCGATTGCATTGCGAGCGTTTGGCTGCTCAGTTTTCTTAGTTCACTTCATCTCATACAGTTCCTTTCCCCTGAATTTTGGTGTGCTCAGTTTAAGGACTTCGTGATTAGTTTAAGCTTTATACTTGGTGACTTTGTTGCTCTTGTTGTTCCGGTGTTCAATGACATGACGTTCTAATCTGGTATTGTTCAAAGCCTAAATGATGAGGTTTTGTGCTGCTTCTTGCACTGAGTTATTGCTTGTTTGTGTTTCATTCAATTGGCGATTGGTGGACAGACTTGAACTTTGATAAGCTGATGATGGAGGCCGGAACACGCTGGTTCCGGCCAAATGAGATCTATGCGGTGCTGGCGAACTATGCAAGGTTCAAGGTCCATGCACAGCCCATCGACAAACCCATTAGTATGTGTTCTGCATTCACCATAACCCCCCTGACTTTACTGCACCCTGCACATCTGTTTGTTTAGTTTTTTGTAACTTATACATGACATATGTGAACAAAAGGAAACAGAACAGAAGCTTGTGTGTTGAAGTACCGAGTATAAGATGGTTGTGTTCTTTGAGCTTCTGAGTCTGAACAATTTGATTTGTATGTAGAATGAATAGTAGTAATTATCCCTCAGTTCAAGGGCAGTTGCTTTATTGTTTAGAATGCTATGATTGATCTAGTGCTGGTATCCATAAGAGAAGAGATGAATGAATGAATGCACATTTAGTTTTTGAGTATGAGGGAGACCTACTTGACTAACTTTGATCATTCTTTCTCCTGAAATGTTTGCGCACAGGAGCAGCGTTGTAAAGACTAATCATTTCATTCTCTTCTGTCTGATAATCTTCTCCCTTCATAATGCAATGTGCAGGGTTGTAACATATATGCCCACAGTACCAGTTAAAATGGTGTTTTTGATTCTTGTGCATGTCTTCATGTGCTTTAGTTTCTACTCTTCAAAACGCCATATTTGGGATCATGAAGGATTACAGAAACATAGGTTCCATGTACCGTTCTAATATACTGTATCTTACATGATTTTCTATAACAACACTTATTGCACATGGGAATCATTTTCCTTTTGTGCTACTTGTATAACTTTTTTCCTACTGTTATTCCTGTGCTAAGTTACTCATACAAGTGTTAGATCTGATCGCACTACTTTCAGAGAACGTCTATATCTTTAAGTTCTTTTTTTTAAAAAAAAGAATGCATTTTTTATTTTGTCTTGTATTAATCTTCTCATTCCATGAGAAAATTGGTATATGCATTCCCAATCCATCCTCAGTTGTAATTTTCTTTTAAACTAGGTGGTACTGTTGTTCTGTATGATCGTAAAGTTGTCCGGAACTTCCGTAAAGATGGCCATAACTGGAAGAAAAAGAAAGATGGCAAGACTGTCCAAGAAGCCCATGAAAAACTAAAGGTAATTTGTGCAAATTGTTGGAAATCTATTCTCTATTATTGGGCTAACCCTAGAAGGGTAGCTATATAGTGTAGCATACATGGGCCTCATGGGCCTAGCCACATGGGCCACAGACATACTCCAACACCCCCCCGCAGTCTGAACTACCGACGCAGCGGAGTCAGACTGTACACCAGGAAAAGAAAATACATACGAGCCCCCCCACAGACGCAACTAGCCACTGGTGATGTTGAGGCTGGAGCGGAAGGCGGTGAAGGTGGACGACGGGAGGCCCTTGGTGAAGATGTCTGCGAACTGGGACGTCGTAGGGACATGTAGGACCCGCACCTCGCCGATGGCCACCCGATCACGGACGAAGTGAAGAGCGATCTCCACATGCTTGGTCCGCTGGTGCTGCACGGGGTTGGTAGAGAGGTAGACCGCACTGACGTTGTCGCAGTAGACAAGCGTGCTCCGGAGTAGAGGGTTATGGAGCTCGGCCAGGAGCTGGCGGAGCCATGAAACCTCGGCCACGCCATTGGCCACGGCGTGGTACTCCGCCTCGGCACTGGAGCGGGAGGCCACCTGCTGACGCTTGGACGACCAGGACACCAGGTTGCCGCCCAAGAAAACAGCGTAGCCGGAGGTGGAACGCCGAGTGTCCGGACAGCCAGCCCAGTCAGCGTCAGTGTAGACAACCATCTCGGTGGAGGAGGACCGCCGGTGAAGGAGCAGGCCGTAGCCCACCGTGCCTCGGAGGTAGCGGAGGAGGCGCTTGAGGGCAGTGAGGTGGGGCTCCCGCGGATCATGCATATGGAGGCACAGCTGCTGAACCGCATACGTGATGTCCGGGCGAGTGAAGGTGAGGTACTGGAGAGCACCAGCAAGACTCCGGTACGCGGTGGGATCAGACACCGGGTTCCCCTCGGCCTCAAACAGCTTGCCCTGTGTGTCAACTGGAGTGGAGCAGGGGTTGCAGTCAGTCATCCCGGCGCGCTCAAGGATATCAAGAGTGTACTGCCGCTGGTGTAGGAGAAGGCCAGCAGGGTGAGGCGCAACAGTAACCCCAAGGAAGTGATGTAGCGCACCCAAATCCTTCATCGCAAACTCCTGCTGGAGAGAGGTGATAATCCGGCGAAGGAGTAACTCACTGGAGGCGGTGAGGACAATGTCATCAACATAGAGCAGTAGATATGCAGTCTCAGCTCCATGGTGGAAGATGAACAGTGACGTATCGGACTTGGCCTCCACAAACCCCAGTGAGCGCAGAAAGGCAGCAAAGCGATGGTTCCATGCCCTGGGAGCCTGCTTGAGGCCGTAGAGAGATCTGTTGAGCCGGCAGACCATGTCAGGACACGAGGAGTCAACAAACCCGGCCGGCTGACTGCAGTAAACTGTCTCAGTGAGAAGACCATGCAGGAAGGCATTCTTGACATCCAGCTGATGCACGGGCCAGGAGCGAGTGAGGGCGAGAGAGAGCACCGTGCGCACTGTAGCCGGCTTCACCACTGGACTGAAAGTCTCATCGTAGTCAACACCAGGCCGCTGAGTGAAACCCCTGAGAACCCAACGAGCCTTGTACCGCTCAAGAGTGCCGTCAGCCCGGCGCTTGTGTGTCCAGATCCACTTGCCGGTGACGACATTGGAGCCGGGTGGACGAGGCACCAGATCCCAGGTCCGGTTGGCGAGGAGAGCCGCGTACTCCTCTTCCATCGCGCGACGCCAGTGAGGGTCCAACAAGGCCTCACGGACAGAAGAGGGTACCAGAGAGGCCTGCGAGTCCACGGGCGTCGCCGCGAGAGCCGGTGGCGGCAGGGTCCCCGCCGCGTGGTGCGTCACCATAGGGTGAACATGACGCGAGTGTCGGTGAAGCAGCGGGGGGTGGTACACCGGTGTCGCGACACGGGCATCCGGGAACCGCGGCGGCGGTGTCGGTGTCGCCGGCGGAGAAGAAGCAGTCGGGCACACCGGCGAAGGAGCCACCGGTGTAGACGTAGGCGGCGGCTCCGGGCGTGCACGTCGCTGGTAGACGAGCACCGGCTGGGCGAAGCGCGCAGGTGGTGCCGGAGTCGACGACTCGGACCCCACGTCCGGCGTAGGAACGGGGGCCGACCCGGAAGGCACACGGCGCTGGTAGACGAGCGCCGGCTGAGCGAAGCGCGCAGGTGGTGCCAGGGGCGACGGCCCGGGACCCGCCTCAGGCGTAGTGACGGGGGCCGGCTCGTGAGGTGACCCCGCTAGGCCCGGACAGGTGGTGTCACCGGCGGGCGGCGAGCGAGGGCACGGTCCCGGCGAGGGGCACGGTGGAGCAGTACCTGTGGGAGACAACCGAAAAGGTAGCTCGACCACCGCGTCAGTGGGAAAAAAAGAGAAGAGGTCAAGATCAGGGGTGGACGTGGGAGTAGGGGTGGAGGAGAAGGGGAAGACAGACTCATCAAACACCACATGGCGAGAGATGAGGACCCGACGAGAGGTAAGATCATAGCACCGGTACCCCTTATGATCCGGGGAGTACCCAAGGAAGACACAGAGAGTCGAACGAGGTGCCAGTTTGTGGGGAGCGGTAGCTGTGGTGTTAGGGTAACACGCACACCCGAAGACGCGAAGGTGGTCGTACCGAGGAGGGGTACCGAACAGGGCATGGTGAGGCGTGGGAGCTGGGCAGGCAGCGGAAGGAAGGCGGTTAAGAAGATAGGTGGAGGTGTGCAAGCTCTCAGCCCAGAAGCGCGCAGGGAGGGACGCCTGAAGCAAGAGGGTGCGCATGGTCTCGGTGGTGGTGCGAATCATGCGCTCAGCCTTGCCGTTCTGGGAGGAGGTGTACGGGCAAGACATGCGCAACTGGACACCATGAGAGAGAAAGAAGGCACGGGAGGCGGAGTTATCGAACTCACGACCATTGTCACACTGGACGGCCTTGATGGTGAGGCCGAACTGTGTGGACACCCAAGCGAAGAAGTGGAGAATGGCGGGGAAAGCTTCAGACTTTGCACGAAGAGGAAAAGTCCAGGAGTAATGAGAGAAATCATCAAGCAGCACAAGATAGAACTTGTAGCCAGAAACGCTGATGACAGGAGAGGTCCAGAGGTCGCAATGTACAAGATCAAAGATGTGAGCCGCCTGGGAAGAACTATGAAAAGGAAGACGGACATGACGGCCCAACTGACACGCATGGCACAAATGCTCATCGTGAGTCCGAGGACACCGAATGTCAGAACTACGACTGAGCTGCATCAGGGCATCACGACCAGGATGGCCGAGTCGCCGGTGCCAAGTGGTGGAGGAAGTAGTGGTGGCGAAAGCAGCTGACAAAGGGGTCGGCGAAGAAGACGAAGGAGACGCTGGGAAGCGAAGGGTGTAGAGGGGCCCCGTGCTGTCACACCGAAGCAGAGGACGGCGGGAAGCCAAATCTCTGACAGTGAGACCGGAAGAGTCAAACTCCACAGAACAGGAATTGTCAGCAGTAAACCGACGAATAGAAAGAAGGTTGTGAACCATAGAAGGTGCCACAAGAACATCAGGAAGACGAAAGGAGCCATGAGCGCCGGCGGCACCCACGGACGTGACAGGAAGGCAAGACCCATTAGCGACCATGATGGACGACGGGTGAGAGGAAGAAGGAAGTTGAACGGAAGAGAGAATAGTGGGGTCGGGAGTGGTATGGTAGGTGGCACCCGAATCGGCGATCCACTGTGGGCCGACAGGAGTTCTCGGGGCCATCGTGCTGCAGGAGTGTGTCAAGGCCGCCGAGGCCCAGCCGGGCGAGGCGCTGGAAGGTGTAGCCCATGGGAATGCTGCTGGGTGAAACCCGGGTGAAGCAGCAGCGAGCATGGCGGCGGCCGGTAGCCGAGGCTCACCACCGGGAGCCTGGAAGGGCCATGACGGGTCGTGGAACCCAGAACCCCCACCACGTCCCCGTCCGCGACGACGGCGTCCGCCACGGCCCCCCCCCACCCCCGCTCGGTCCGGGGGGAGAACCCAGAAGAAACGACGGCGGCGTAGCGGACGGACGTGGAGTGGCGGTAGGCATGCGTGGCAGGGCTGCCATGACCGGGGCTGCGAAGTTGGGGGCAGCCGGTGGAGGGTGCCCGCCGCGTCCAGCGGCGACCGCGTGCAGCGGGTCGCTGTAGTAGCCGGCCGGTGGGAGGGAGGCAGCAGCGCTGGAGGACAGCAGGGCATCCCAGACCGGCGCAATTGGGGCGCTGGAGACCCGCCAGGAGGCGGCTGGCGTCGCCCAGCCGTGGCCCGCGCCAGAGGTGGCAGCGGCGGTCGGCGGCGCCGTGGCAGCAGCGGCCGACCGGGCCAGGGGAGGCGGCTCAGCCATGGCTCTGGAGGGAGGGAGGGAGGGAATGGCCGCGCCGGTGTGCTGCTCCGCCAGGCCAGTAGGAGCGGCGCCCCCAGCGGCAAAAATCGCACGCTGAGGGAGGGAGAGAGGCAGTCCGGCGGCTGCTGCTGCAACAGCGGCGGCGTAGGCAGCGGCAGTGGCCGGAGAAGAAAGGGCGGCGTGTGCAGCCATGTCCTGGGCGGGGGTGGCGGCTCCAGACAGGCCAGCCGCGGCATCTGGCGGCAGCCCCAGTGCCGGGCGCGGTGGAGCCCCGGCCCCCGGCGCGGCAGCCAGCTCCAGGGCGCGGATGGGCGCGACCGTGAGGGCCAGCGCGGCAGGAGGGAGGTCCCCGGCGGGAGCGGCCACAGCAGGCGGAAGGAAATCCCCGGCGGGAGCAGACGGATCCGGCCATGGGACCGAAGCAGGGGGGAGGACCGGCCATGCGACCCCGAGGCCAGCACGCGGGGGGCCAGGGGGTGCGCCGCCGGCAAGGGAGCCACCAGGATCGACGGTGGGCGCAGCTACCAGAGGAGCGGCTGCGCCCGCGCCTGGGGCAGGGGCGGCTTCGACTGATGGCTGGGGGAAGGGAGGAGGGAGGATGTGGGCCCAGGAGGTAGATGGGAGAGGGGGGAAGGCAGGGAAGAAGGAAGGTGGGGGAGGAGGGGGTGGCCAGCCGGCCATGGGAGGCCGGCGGCGCCTGCCTGGAAGCCGGCGGCGGTGCCTGGAGGCCGGCGGCTTGGAGAGAGAGAGGATTAGGCTGATACCATGTTGGAAATCTATTCTCTATTATTGGGCTAACCCTAGAAGGGTAGCTATATAGTGTAGCATACATGGGCCTCATGGGCCTAGCCACATGGGCCACAGACATACTCCAACACAAATAACTGTTGCTACATTGTATTATCCTAGTACATCCACCACTATTGGTGCTTTGTCTTATGTTGTAGATTGGTAATGAAGAAAAGGTTCATGTGTATTATGCTCGAGGAGAGGATGATCCAAATTTCTTTCGCAGATGCTACTGGCTGCTTGACAAGTAAGGTTTCAACCCTGGCCTGCAAATTATGTTAGATCACTAAACTTTATTTAATGTGGTGGCTGAGATATTTGGTCTTTTCCCCCCTTTATTCTCTAAGCTGAAAAATAGTTTTCACAAGAGGTAGGATGCCAGTCTTGTGGCATCATGAAATATCTTTGTGCAACAGAATTGATTTTTCAGTTTGGTGCTTCCATGCTTGTTGCCCACATGCAGAAGTGAATTGGCACATCCTTACATCCACAAGGACCTGCAATGGTGTGTTAAAATTTTGTATATATTAAGGAAAAAACCCAATATGATGAATCTGGAGAAAAGGAAACGGCTCGGCGTTTCTTAATTTGGCTTGCCAGATCTTAAAGCTGTAGATTATTCAGATAGATGCTGGTACTGCTAGATGTATAATGTCTTGTAATATCTAGCTGTGAAATTTCGTGGAAATCTTGGCTAGTTCATAAGAATGGATGTTATCACATTATGTTAAGTTTATAGGAATAGATCTGTAGGAAAGTTCTGTTGAAGGATTACAGAATATGAGGTCGATGGCATAATTTTCTTTATATTTCACCACATTTATGACTTAGTCTTTTGCTCAAATGCAGACTTTGATAGAAATGCCATGCTGGTTCTCATTGCTGATATTGTTCTTGGTTGTTTCTTATTCAGAGAGTTGGAGCGCATAGTTCTTGTTCATTATCGTCAAACATCTGAGGTTCGGTCTTTCCTTACTCATCTTTTTTCTGTTTTGTAGTGAATATTTAGATTTTTTTCACTTTGCTTCTGCTTGGGTAAGGAAAGTTGTTTTTTTTGCACTCCAAATCATTAGTAATACTCATGAGATGTATTATGAATTTATGAGCTTCTCTTCAAACATGTGAATTTCATTAAGAACGACACATTGTTGAATGTGAATGTGCAATTGATTTTGAGGTCTCAGTAGCTGGGTCTGCACAGCTTCCCTTGCCAAGAGGGCATGAAGTAGCCTTCATACCTGAAAAGGTCCAAAGAGAGAACAATTAAAGGAACTAGGCTAAGCTACAGAATTATATGTGATATGACTAGAGCTTTGAGACTTTTGTGCATCCTGTGCAAAAGCGGGGTTACTTCATCCAAAATGCCTTTAAGGTTGAAAGAAACTAAGGAATTCATTCACTCACTAATAACTTTGTTGAAATTCAAGGACCACACTCAATAGTTCGTCATGCCAGAGTTTCTTTTTATGAATAAATATTAGCTTCTGACTCTGGCCCATGGAGCGTTCTATTTTCCTCAAGATTTATTAAAGTAGCTCTTTGACTGACAAAGAACTTGATATTAAATTTTCACTTATCTAGTCAAACATGTAAAAGGTTCATGAGAATTGCAATGACTCTTGTCTATATCCTTCGCTTACTAGCTAGATACAAGTAGCAATAAACTTCAAATGAATTAAGGGCTTTTTGTTTCACAAAGATATATATATTTTTCCTCTATTGTGCAAGCATATTAGAACAAAATGTTACATATTTTATTGTTCAGTATGCTAATATATTTTTATACTGAAAATAGGAAAATGCCTTACCACCTCCACATGCAGAAGCTGAAGTTGCAGAAGTGCCTCCGATCAATATGGTTCATTACGCCTCTCCTTTGACCTCAACAGATTCAGCCTCTGCTCATACTGAGCTATCTTCTGCTGCTGCTGATATCAACTCAAATGGTGGTGGGGCGATTTCTAGTGGTAAGACATGCTTAGATCCCAAACATTTTTTATTTGATTATATGTGTACTTCATCTTCTGAAATTTTGAAATATGTAAATATAGTTTTTAAAACTAGACCTGTTTTTATAGTGTTTAGTTTATACTACTTACTTATAGATGCCAAAATTTTCAGAACATACTGTTTAACGCCATACGGAATTTTACTTCTATCTCTTTACTTTTGAGAGTATAT
This sequence comes from Saccharum hybrid cultivar R570, assembly GCA_038087645.1. Lineage (NCBI taxonomy): Eukaryota > Viridiplantae > Streptophyta > Magnoliopsida > Poales > Poaceae > Saccharum > Saccharum hybrid cultivar. The sequence goes on from JAQSUU010000402.1 coordinate 16,045,390, forward strand.
TTCTGTATCTTGTTTTGTTGAGTTTGCAGAAACCGACGATCATGGTTCTAGCCTGGAATCATTTTGGGCAGACCTATTGGAGTCATCAATGAAAAATGATACTCCTGTTGGTGCTTCTTCTTGTGGTGGGTCTGTTGACATAGCTGCAAGTTTTCTTGGTGTCTACTGTTGTACAGATTGTAATCCTGCTTATTATATAAAACAGGTGGATCTTTGGCATCCAATCAGCAGACTAATAATGGGACGAGAGATTCTGGAAATAATATCTTGCATGCCAATGCCACAAGCAATGTATGTGATCTAAGTTTGCCTTGCAATGGTGCATGCATGAAAACTTGCACAAAGTTATCACTTCTCTAAGTAGTATAACTGTGATCCTTAATTTCTGTTTCTTCTTTATATTTTTCCTTATGAGTATTTTAAGTGAGCTACAGTTAACTATTTTAAATCGTAAGAGATATAGATGAAACTATTTTTTATTTGCACTGTGAAATTGACTATAACTGTACCCCTTAATTTTGCTCCTTTTAGCTTCCTTTGCATTTCTTAGTTCACTTTAGCTGTGGCAGTCAATTTGCTTCACAATTTAGTTTCCTTTTTCTCGTTAAGGTGGCATTTATCTCTCTTTACATTAATTACTGAATCTAGTAAAATCTGAAATTTGAATTTAGAATGGGAAACATATCCAGTCGAAATTACCTTCTTGGTCGAATCGTGACCCCCCCCTCCCCCCCCCCACCCCCCCCCCCCCCCCCCCCCCCCCCCCCCCCCCCCACACACACACACCCAAAAAAAACTGCAATTTTCAAAAAAAAAAATCCGAACACATCCATAGATGTACTTTGCCGCAGAAGTTGTGACACCTGTGGATGCACTATGGATATGCCAAGCAGTGTACTAGAAGATGGATACTCTGGAATTTTAAGAAACCATTTGTCTTGGTTGCAACTTTCTTTGGTAATACTCAGTGTCTGCAATATCTTCAATGTACAAAACTAATTCTATTGGGTTGTTATTATATCTGCCTATGCATAAGAGATTATTTTGTCAATCTGATCATATGCTGCAAAGAAGCTGAGAGAATTGCACCCCTTACATATTGATGTTTCTACTTAACCTTCGATCCATGTGTACCTCAGTCAAACAGCTGCATCTGTAGGCATGCAAGGTCATTCTTGGTCTCGGCCTCTACTCAAGATTTTTGTATTTATGCATGGGTGTGGATGTACTATTGCTTGTTTTCTTGAATGTATCTATGATGATGAATCAACATCTTCTTTTTGGCAGGCTATCTTTTCTCCAACAACTAATGTAGTTTCAGAAGCTTATGCTAATCCTGGCCATAATCAAGCATCAGAGAGTTACTTTGGATCTCTGAAACATCAAGCAAACAATTTTCCATCTCTTTTAGCATCAGATCTGGATTCTCAATCAAAGCAACATGCAAATTCTTTGATGAAAGCTCTAGTGTATGGTAACATGCCTAATGATGTACCTGCCAGGCAGAACAGTCTTGGGTTGTGGAAGTATTTGGATGATGATATTAGTTTAGGGAATAATCCAAGCTCCGGCATACTCCCCACTGAACAAGTGACCGACGAAAGACCCTTTCACATCACTGAGATATCCTCAGAATGGGCTTATTGTACAGAGGACACAAAGGTCCCCCCTCCCCTCATCCTATACTGAATTCCCATGATTTCTTGTTTTAATTTCTCTTCGGCTGCTCAATTCTCCTGGGAAATGTTCTACACTTCTACTTCACCTTCATCTGTTAAGAACTACTCAAATCATTGCTTATTTTAATTATCTATCAGGTACCTCCTGTTTTGGTGGATGTGGAGGTCCCTTTTATAACTGAATACTTAATAGCTGCATTATAGAACAATTTATATGCATGTCTGTGTGAGCTTATAAGTTCTTATCTATATTCCAATAAACAACAAAGTATTAATGTCAACTTAATTGTAGGTCCTTGTGGTTGGATATTTCCATGAGAACTACAAACATCTGGCTGGGACCAATCTCTTATGTGTCATTGGTGACCAATGTGTTGTTGCTAACATTGTTCAAACTGGCGTTTACCGTCTCATTGTTAGACCACATGTTCCTGGACAAGTCAATCTTTATTTGACTTTGGATGGGAAAACACCAATCAGTGAGGTTTTGAGTTTTGACTATCGTATGGTGCCTGAAAGTCAAACCTTGGCTGATGATGAGCCCCAAAAGTCAAAGCTTCAGATGCAAATGAGACTAGCTCGTTTGTTGTTCACTACAAACAAGAAAAAGATGGCACCCAAGTTGCTTGTAGAAGGCAGCAAAGTTTCCAATCTCTTATCAGTATCTGCAGAGAAGGAATGGATGGATCTGTTGAAATTTGGTAGTGATTCTAAAGGCACTTATGTTCCAGCTATTGAGGGATTGCTTGAACTAGTTTTGCGAAATAGATTGCAAGAGTGGCTTGTTGAAAAAGTTATTGAAGGCCAGAAGTCAACTGACCGCGATGATCTAGGACAAGGACCTATCCATCTGTGTTCTTTCTTGGGCTATACTTGGGCCATTCGCTTATTTTCTTTGTCAGGATTCTCCTTGGATTTTCGTGATTCTTCTGGTTGGACAGCTTTGCACTGGGCTGCATACTATGGGAGGTATCCTCTTTCTTCTGAAATTCCTAATGTTTTTTTCTTTGATTGACTAACACAGTACAGTGAGGAAAAGAACGATGTTTTGTGTTGGTTCTGGCAACTGGGATGGGTTTATCACATTGACTACACAAAAGATAGAATGTGGAAAAGAATACTTTCATGTATAGTTCTTGCACTTTGAGTGTCTCTCTCTCTCTCTCTCTCTCTCTCTCTCTCTATATATATATATATATATATATATATATATATATATATATATATATATTACTTTCTTATTAGTTACAAATTTTGGTATCAATATATATACTAATAAGAAAGTACTAGCAGTTTGTAGAAAAAGATGGGCCAAACTTTGTTTTGGAAACCTGCTAAGTTATTAATGTGTTTTTAAAGGCATCTGGTTCTTCGCATAGGTGAGTATAGAAGTAGACACTATGTGACCTCAGGCACATGTTTGTTGGGATCAACTTATTCTTTAGATTTTCCGAGTCATCTGGTGTCATCTTTAAGTTTTAATATTCTTTTTTCTAGGGAAAAAATGGTTGCCGCTCTTTTGTCTGCTGGAGCAAATCCAAGCTTGGTGACAGATCCTACTCATGATGCCCCTGGTGGATACACTGCTGCTGATCTGGCTGCAAGACAAGGTTATGATGGCTTAGCTGCATATCTTGCTGAGAAAGGGCTGACTGCTCATTTTGAGGCTATGTCACTGTCCAAGGATAAGCGATCAACATCAAGGACACAATCACTAAAACAAAATACCATGGAATCTGAAAACCTTAGTGAACAAGAACTGTGCTTACGAGAATCTTTAGCAGCCTACCGTAATGCTGCTGATGCTGCTAGCAACATACAAGCCGCGCTCAGGGAGCGAACTCTTAATCTTCGAACAAAAGCAATTCAGTTGGCCAATCCCGAGACTGAAGCCGCTTCAATAGTTGCTGCTATGAGGATTCAGCACGCATTCCGAAACTACAACAGAAAGAAAATGATGCGAGCTGCTGCACGAATACAGAGTCATTTCCGAACATGGCAGATTAGGAGGAACTTCATGAACATGCGAAGACAAGCTATCAAAATACAAGTAAAGCTTCTGTTACTATTGTGTGTTTTGGTTTGCTAATTTTCCTTTTTCCCAGGGATTCATTTTGGTTGTGTCGTGTTGGTAAACACTGAATGAATCCATCTGACAGACACCTTTTCCCATTTTGGGTTAACAAATTTGAAATTTTATCTTTTGTTATCCTGTGTGTATCATGAAGGGCAGGCCTGGTGTAGTTGGTGAGTGCTAGCTCGCCGAGTCACCAGGTTCTGGGTTCGAAGCCGTCTCTCTGCAGAATTTCTGCGGGGGTAAGACTTTGCTTCGGTTATTCCTTTCCCCTGACCCCACTCGTGTGGGAGCCTCTGGCACTGGGTCTGCCCTTTTTTATCCTGTGTGTATCATCCATCGTGTCGTCTAATGATTCAAACATCTTGCTCAGGCTGCATACCGAGGTCACCAAGTGAGAAGGCAGTACCGCAAGGTATTATGGTCTGTTGGAGTCGTGGAGAAAGCTATCTTGCGATGGAGGAAGAAAAGAAAAGGCCTGCGCGGCATTGCAACTGGAATGCCAGTAGAAATGGCCACAGATGCAGAAGCAGCAAGCACTGCAGAAGAGGACTACTACCAGGTTGGCCGGCAACAAGCTGAGGACAGGTTTAATAGATCAGTGGTACGTGTTCAAGCTTTGTTCCGCTCTCATCGGGCACAGCAGGAGTACCGGAGGATGAAGGTTGCTCATGAGGAGGCCAAGGTAAGGATTTCACCCTTGTGCCTTGCTGATACTGACTGACATCTGATAATACAATGTCTAGAAAGAATTTAGGTTCACAGGAAAAAGTGCTTTGACTATTGCCAGTAATTCTGTTATTAGAATGCTTGCCTACTGTAATTGAGCTTATGCTTTCGTCCAATGTTTTGAATGGAGTGAATCTGCTGTATGTTTTCAGAAATAGTCAGCTTTGCAAAACCCAAACCTTGATATGGGATTTCAACTAGGGACTTGCACATGCAATTATCGTTATAAACACTACTCGATTCAGTTTGTAGACACTACCTTATTTTCTTCTTACATCTGTGCTTGTGATTGTATTTTGCAGGTGGAGTTCAGTCAAAAGTAGTTAAGACGGGCATAGGTTCAGGATCTGAATTCTGAAGTGACTTGTACCTTGTAGGGGCTGCTAGTTCTTCGAATTCTTGTATATTTGAAGGAACAGGCATAGCTTGCTGATGATGTACATTTTAGGAACTTCTGACGCTCGTGGTCAGTCTGCCAAATGTACCTGCCTGGTGTGTATTTGGCTGGTTTTTAGTTGGGCGAAAACGGCATTGTGCTTATTAGGTCTGGTTTATGTGGACGCAAATACAAATAAGGTCGTAAATGCTAATAATCAATTCCACCTGACTATATATCCAGGTGGATTGCAGGCAACATTTGCAATATGTTGGCCATTTGTTTTCTTTATTTGATGGATTTTCCTTACACCGCTTATGTACTATAGTATGAGTTGCGTATATCCAAATGTTAAAATGACATGGATGGGATTGGGAAGCTGATAAATGCATGGGATGTTTGATCGGCGACACCCTTGCCTTGACGCTGGAAGCACCCCAGGCGTCTGATTTGGGGTTGAGATCTCTGCCTGGGGAGGATATAGCTCGCTCTGCACCATTCCACCGTCTCGCGTATTGCTCCGGACATATTTTTAGACGTCTTGCTCGCTAGAGTTCTTGAGTTTTTGTTCTAGTTCTTGTTACCCACTTACCCTACACTGTTTTACCGTTTGCTGTTTCTATCTGAGAAGAAGAGGATCACTCCTTGTATTTGGTTTTTTTCATCAGTTATCTCGACGCACAAAACGGTTCCATTTCAGATGGGGCAGACAATGTCCACACCACAGCAAAAAGTTTAGTGATAGCCTTAACACAAACAAAAAGAATCACAAGTTCACAAACATAAATCTATGAAGTATGAACCACATCTTTAACACACCTGATATACTTCACTAACAAAGAGGAGCAGAGAATTTGTGCCCTTTTACAGAAGGATGTTACACTCTTTCACCAAATTATCATTAGCTAAAATACCCTAAATGCTAAACTTTCAGAGCTCAGAACACATTACTACACCCGTTTCATTTACTTCAAATCTTAAGAAACCTCCAGTACCAGTAAACTCTTTCACTGAGCTAACAGCTGCTCAGACAACCTTGACTATAACTAGATTTGTGGACACTTCGGGCTCTGGAGATGAGCAGCCCATCTAAAAGTAAACACCTCGTGGACTCCACTTCGGGGTCCAACGACCTCCACTTCTCATCCTGGACGCCCAATTCCAAGAAGATCCTAAAAAAAATTTACAACAAGAAAGATTTAGCCTTCACATATTACTTGAGTTCATGAAATAAAACATGAACTATGCATTTGACTTTTCAATTAAGAAATGATGGACATGTCAATAATGTATTTCTTCTTTTTAAATTACAGCATAAACTATAGGTGCATCATGTAAACAAGATAAATGGTTTGGGTAAGTGTTGAACTCTTCCTTACTTGGCAAGCCTTGTTCTTAGCTCTGGTTTCAGCTGTGCTGGGAATGTCATGATTAGGTTTGTTGAATTTTTTCTCTCGTCGATCACAGGAGCCCCAACCATCTGAGAATCTGCCACCTCTTTAAATACAAAAAAGAAAAAAAAAGAGTTAATAATGCCTGATAAAAAACATGAATATAAGTAAAAAAAAACACAAATAGAAGTAAAAGGGCAGGTGAAAGTGACAGAAAAATGACTCGCAATTGCATAGAAAACAGCATACATCATTGACGCTCGAACAAGAAATTCAGCACGGTTGACATTGTGGTTTTCATCAAACTCAATGGAGTGATCCTTGATTTCGAATGAGAGATTGAAGAAGCAAGATATCTTTCTCCACCCTGAAAAGGATTATAGAAGTGAGCACCATGAAGATTCCATCAACAACTCACAGTGACATTATGTCAAGTGAGCACCTGACTTCTTTATGTATGGGTTCCCACTGATAGAGGTGTAGTCACTTTTCTCCAGAATCTGAAACCAGTCATGGAAAATATGTCAAAACTCATAATAGAGTTTGAGAAGGTGAAGCAGCTAATGTTGGAAAATAGCGCTGAAGATCCAGCTTTGATCTCTTTTTCTGCATCAAACAAGTATGTGTACCATGGCATCAAACATGACAATTATTCTAGAGATCACATAAGATTATATACTGAACACGTATAATGAGACAACGAGAGCACACTGCACATATTTGTTTAGTTTGAGAAAGTGCAGCAAAGCAAACCAAAGTTAAATACTACTAAACTTTACAAAGTTATCACACGGAACAGAAGTTTGTCAATATGTTCCTTTTAACAAGTGATCAAAAGGCCAAATACACAAGCAGACAGATACTAATGGCGCCTAATGTCATCAACCAACCGATACATGACCTAAGAAGAAGCAGATATACACAAGACATAGACTCCGATCCCTCATCACACAAGCGTAACGAATATAAGTGAAGTTCATTCATTTCCTTGAGTGATCAATCAAGGCACAACAAAACTATCAGGGGGGCCACTATTAGTTATGGACTTATAGTAGGCAACTGAGTCAACTTAGTTCTGTTTGATCATGGTCCCAGAAGATCTCGTTCCACAGGCCGCAGAGCATCATTTTCTATGTTCCGTAGGGCAAGGCAAACACAGCTCAACTACCGTCGTCGTGTGATTTTCTACAGATTATCATTTTCTATGTTCAGTAGCCCAAAACAGAAACAGCTCGAGCTTGACTGTAGTTGTTTCTCCCATGCCAGTTAAGGGTTCCCATCTTGATAACTACAAATTACTAGTAGTAACTTTATCGGCAACTTAATCCGTAAATTACACTCTATCAGCTTGCAAACTGTAACGAGACAATAGAACAAGTATGATTTGACAGGGCAATCAGAAATGTAATGGTGGAAGAGAGGGAGAGGGAGAGACGCACCGAGAGGGCTACGTCCTGGTACTTTCTGAAGTTGGCCACGGAGAGGGAGGGGAGCAAGCCCCCGTCATAGGCGGCGGCGATGGGGCTCCCCATGGGATTGGGAAGCCTCCAGAGCTCAGGAGGCGGGGGGCTCTCAACGCCCTGGAGCCGGTTCCTGGCCGCCGCTGCGTCGGGCGTGGCGTAGGGAGACGCATGAAGCCGAGGCAGGGGCGGGGGCAGGGGCAGCGGTGCGAGGGGCGGCGGCGTGACGTGGGAGGCGGAGGCGAGCCGCGGGGACTTGAACGGGCGGGCCGGCTGCAGCACCTCGCCGCGGTGGTCGTCGTCGCTGGCGGCGCAGCGGACGCGGGAGGAGGCCTTGGCGGCGGCGGAGTCGATGGCGGCCCAGAGCGCTGCGGAGTCGAGGTCGCTGTCGTCCATTGGCGATCGCGGAGGGAGGCCGTGCGGGGCTGTGCCGTTGCAGCGCTTCAGCCGTCGCCGATTGAATTTAGAATGGAATTACTTGGGGGATTTTTGTATCTTTTATTTATCCTGATAAATCCGGGAAAGAGGAGAGTTTTTCGCCTGGCTGGGCCTGCCTATTCTCCAGCCCAGCCCAAAATAGTTTGCAATGAGCCCGCCTTCCTGTTCCGGGCGAAACGATTGCTGCAACAGATCAATTTGACGCATAATCTCCAAAAAAAAAATCAATGACGCATTAATTAAGAATTCAAAATACACTCATACGTTGAGATAAAAAAAACACTCATACAGTCATACGTTATAGTGTTGCAAATCGTAGAAACTGATGCATCAGAAATTTTGTGCTCTGTGCTGGACGCAAACCAATGGTGTTGAAATTGTAACATGTCAACAATTTATCGACTCCAGAGCGACGGAGGTTCAGTTCAGTTTTTCAGTACAAACCATGCAGTCAATATGTAAGCATGAAATGAAACAAGGAACTGTAGTAGTATAAAAAATACAGTACAAGACAATATGCATGCATGCATAAAGAAGGGGCCGGAAGGGCTCCCCGATCCTAGAAGTTCTTGGTGGCCTGGTATGTTTTGTCGAACTTCCAGTCGCGGGGCGCGACGTGCCAGGAGGTGGCCTTGCGGTGGTCGCCGGTCATGACGCGGAACGTCAGCGACTCGCCGGTGAGGTCGACCTCCGTCGTCCATAGCTGGCCCCAGCTGCGCTTCATCGGCGTCCACTTGACGCGCTTGTTGCCCTTCACCGACAGCCCCACCACGTCCCCGGCGCCGCCCACGTTGGTCACCATCACCATGTTGTAGTGCGGGTTCCCCGTGATCGTGTACCGGATGCCGCCTTGCCTCACGCACGCCACCCTGCAGTTCGCAGTTATCAGAGATGTGCATGTGTCAATGGAAGTATGTTCTTGGGTTGTACGACGTACTTGCGGTAGGTGATGGGCACGATGCCGGCCTTCTCCTCGGCGATCTTGAGGAACGCCGGCATGGTGAGGTCGAAGTGCTCGCCCTTCTGCCCGCTCACCGGCGGCGGGGCCTGGTTGGTGGCCGTCACCACCACGGTGCCCTTGGTGCCCTTGAGCTCGTAGCACGCGCCGCACCCGGCCCCGTTGCTGTACAGCGACGGGCCCACGGCCGCCGTCAGCGCGCCGTAGTCTTTCCCGAGCTCGCCCTTGTAGCCGCACGCGCCGCCGTCCGTGGTGCCGGACCCGTCGCGCCCGCCGTAGAACGTCGCGTGCCCGTCCGTCCACGGGTCCGCCTTGAACTTGCCGTGGTTAACGTGGGGCTTCTTCTTGCTGGCGCCGCCGCCGTCCTCCTCCTCCTCCTCCACCACCTTGGCGCCCGCGGCCGACAGCGCGAGCCCGACGAGCAGCAGCGACGCCAGGAGAGGCGCCCATATTGTCCACGAACGACGACGACCAGACATGATTGGTTATGGTTTAATATAATTTGCTTGGTAGTCAGCGTACGTGTAAACCTATATAGCAAGCTTACGTGATAATATATACGTAGCTGGGGCGCCGGCATGCACCTGCCATTTTTAGCAAGACATGAAAAAGAAACTATGGACGGCTTGGAGGAACAGGAGGACGGACGTAGGGATGAAAACGATCGGAAACGATTATAGAAGGTCAAATCACTTTTATTTTCACTTTTTTTTTCTCGAAAGCGAAATCAATACGATATTGTCGGAAACGAATACGGCACCGATATTTCGGTAATTTCGAAAACAATAGTAGTCAATCGGAAAATATATCGATAACGGTCGAAATCCATGAGAATAAACACATCAAACCGTAGAATATGAGAAGATCCATATAACTCGACCTATCTCACATGACAATGATAAATAAAGCCACAATTGACAAGATCACAAGCTGAAACCACACAGTTCACACCGTCTTAGGTCTCAAACAGTGGCAAACCACGCAACAGTACGACAATTCTTGACAAAGACACAAATAAACAATCATGTTAATAAGTTGACTCGACATAGCATAGTGATCAAATATGAATTATTAGAGTTATAGGTGCAACAAGTGATTGGGTAATAGGCTGATTGCCTTCTTGTTATACAGACGAAATACTTCCGTATAGATAGTTCCTTTCAAAAAAAATTTGCCTTATGTGCTTGCGTGTGTGGATCGTAATGCATTGTATAGTCTATAAATAAATTAGGATTCATTAATTAAAGGCCTTTGAATCGGTAATTACCTACGGTAAATTACCAGTTAAATACGGGAATTTTTTTTAAAACGATCGGAAGAGGGCAAAATCATTTTCGCTTTCATTTTTTATTATTTTTACCGTTATCGTTTTCGTTTTTTCGATTACCACTACCGTTTTCATTTAGACCTAAAAATCAGAAAAAACTCGAAAACGATTTCCGAAAATCGGAGATTATCATTTTCGTTTTCATCCCTAGACGGACGTTGGCATTAGCCAGACCGATCGTTGACCCAGAGCTAGATATCTATTCTCCTCAAACAATAGTCAGGTCATTCTTCTCATCGTTGCCACTTAGGGCCTGTTCGGTTAGTGTGGAATGAGGCCAATAACTATTCCCGCTGATCAATGTTACATAAATTAGATAATCATTCCGGTTAGGAATCATTTCAGGTGTCCATTCCGAGGTAACGGAACAAGCCCTTATAGTGTTCGGTTTAAGAAAACAACTCGATCATCTACAATGGAATTTTCCATTATTAGCCATTCCATTCAATTCATTTGGTGGGACAATACCATTCCTCACTATTAACTAACCACTCATTTGCGTACAAGGGCGGTGGTATATCGTCAAATTAACCGTTTCCATATGCTCGCGTCAATATGGTTAGTGAGTTTTCGTGACTATTAATAATCGGATGATCCGTTGAGAACGCACTCCTAAAAAAGCACCTCATCATACAAAAAGACCAATAGAAACCTAACATGCATAAGGGATTGTTTTATTAGTCACAAAAAGGGATTGTTTTATTATATGCATGTTAAGGGATTGTTTGGAGTATTTATGCTAAGGGATTGTTTTGTTATATGCATGTTAACTACTCAGTGAAATGGTTGTGAGCAGTTAGCTTAATAATTTGGGGGTTTTGAGCAGTTAGCTTACTAATTTGGTCGCTTAGGCGGCCGCTAGCTCCTTTAGGCTCACATTAACTTCACCAAAATTATTGGGGCACGGTTAGTGCCTGGATGTCCGGACGGTAGCCCCCGTCCGGACGCCCGCGCTGCTGCCACCCGTCCTGCATCTCGCACCTGCCCGGCCACATATGGCCTGCTGTGCCTGCTCGTATGCATGTGGGGACCACCCACCCCAGTGGGGACCACCTTTGCCTGTGCTCTCTTCCCGCGTCTGACATCGAGGCGAGACAGCAGAAAGATGAGTAGGGACATGCAACACCTAATCTAGTTTCGAAACATTCGGATGTAACAATTGCAACATACGTCTAAAAACAAATGAAAAATTTGAAATATGCGTCCGAAAGATTTGCAAAAACACGTGAAAAACACTTGAAACCATTGCAAACATATGCAACATCTAAATAAAACACTTGCATCATATGCGTGAAAACGTATGCAACATCCAAATAAATACACTTGTTACATACATCGAAAAAACAGATGAAACATTGAGAACAGGAGCTTGTAACATACGTGTACAACCATTGCAACATATGCAACATCCCGATCTACTTTTGCAACATTCATATGAAACACTTTCAACATACTTATAAAACATCTAAAACACTTCAAAACATACGTTTGCAACATAAGGGAGGTCGGGGCCAGTCGATTCCAGCCGTCGGGGTGGAACCAGCGGCGAGCGGCGGTGCACGTACACCACTTGCCCGACACGCGTGGGAGGGAGTGGCCTGACTAGCAGATGTGGGCGCGCGTGATGGGCAGGAGAGAGGAGTGAGTGACACAGGCTGGGCACGCGCGACGGCAGCACCTGCAGAGGCGAGCGCGCTATAGAAGGCCGCGGCAGGGCGGAGGCATGGTGGAGAGCGATGAAGGCGGGCGACCACGCTCGGACATGGTAGAGAGGAAGGATGGCGGCCGCCCGAGCGCGGTAGAGAGAGCCGTACGTGGTGCAGCACGTCGCGATGATGCGGTCGCGGTGCAGGGCACGACAGAATGGTTGCGGGTGCTGCGAGGAAGCCTAAGGAAGAGAAAGTGAGTATTCTGTATTTTTTTAGCAACAAGGTGCGAGCCTGTTGAGCCGTTCGGCTAGCGCAGCCCACCAACGGCGGTGTCCGACGGATCGGACGCCCTAACCCTCAATATTATCGAAAATATTTCAAATATATAGTCATCCTTTGAGGAAGGAGAAGAATCACATGATGAGTAGTAGAACCAGAAAAAAAATAAGCACTGCAGCAGTTAAGGTTTCTTTGCTTCCTCAAGCGTCTGTCCGTTATCCCTACCGCCCAGCAGAAGGGACATACCTACTTCTATGTTCTCGTTCGAGCAGCCATAGCATTGGCCAATACTCCCTCCGTCCCTAAAAAAGGGGAATTATGCTGGTCAAACTTTTTCAATTTTGACTAGATTTGTAGAAAATATGTGCAACATTTATATTTCAGATAAATTTATTATAAAGTATATTCAAATACCTAATGGTACTAATTATGTATCCTAAATATTAATATTTTGTTAAATATATTTAGTCAAAGTTAAAAGTTGTTGACTTTTTGAGAAGTAAGAATGACCCTTTTTTTTACAGAGGGAGTAAGTTTGAGAGAGCCTTTTCGCTCTGTGCCCAGAAAAACCTGTTCGGCTGATGGTTTCTACGGCTGATAAGAAAGGGGTAGGGGCAAAAAGAACATTTTACCGCCCTTATCTTTCCTCAAAAGCTAGAAATTAATATTTTATTAGATGAAGTGTCCACCAGCAAATTTTTTCAAGAACGAGAGTGTCCTCTAGCAAATCACTTCATTTTGGATGTCCAGCAGCATGGTCACTTTCGGTACCCGTGCTACCCTCTCTCACCTGCTCTCCTCATCTTGCCCGAGCGCCCTCTCTCCACCCAGCTCTCCTTGCTCCACGTCGGTGCACTTGATCACCTCGCGGAGCTCATTTCCACCGCTCCCCAAACCCACGCCAAGGTCGTAGGTTTGTGTGCCATTAAAGCGGAAGCTTGTGCGGCTAAGGCAAAATGTGCGTGATTGAAGGCAAACGGAGCCGTTTCGGCTCTGGGCCTCAACAATCTAGCCTGCCTCACGGCCAAGAAGAAGGTCATCTCCTTTGCGGAGGTTGCCGGTGTTGCTGCTGAGGCAGTGGCCGTAGTTGCCACATCGGTGTCTGATGAAGCCAAAGCGGCAACCCTGCAGGTAGAGGTAGCGGCTGCTGAAGGTGACTTAGGAAGGGCACTGAAGGCGGCAAAAGCACTGCCTCTGCGGCCACCGCGAATGTTGTAGTAGCGGCGACGTCCGCAGCATCAGAGTGCGTAAGCAAAGCCTCAAAGGTAGCGGCTGGTGAGAACCTTGAGGCCAATAGAGGATATCTGTTCACCGCTAATTCTCTTTTTGTATCCATGACCTCCCAATACCTCGTCAAACCTCGTCAAGAAGGGCTCGTCTTGTAGCCTCACACTCATTCCTTGTTGAAAAAGATTTGCACTTTTATTATTTGACAGAGATGAGTGATATACACATGGGGTGGGGGCATTGGCCCCCTTGGATGAATCATCCAAGAGCAGCCCTGTGTTACAGTGTTAGTTTGTGCTTTTGCGAGCTGTTAGTTTGTGCTTTTGCGAGCCGTGGTTCATTAGGAGAGAGGACGGTGAGGGAGCCTAGAGAGGATGATTCGATTCATGATGTGTTCTGTTTCTGCTTATACTATATGATACCCCGCGCGTTGCTGCGGAAATTTCTAGCATTATAAATCTATGGATATTCGATATATGAAACAATGCATTTTGTGATAGGTATAAAAGTTAGAAAGATATACGAGGAAGGCATAAAAAATCGCATGTAGTAAACAATGACAAAAGCCAGGTTACGAAGGTAGCCATATATAGGAGGAAAACATGGATAAACATGCGGTGACATGAAAAGCATTATGAGTACTGAATAATAATATTTTGATTTTTTATCGATACGAGCACACATTTGAAAAAGATGCTGCTAGAAAAATTAATAAAACTACAAAAATACTGGATTCTAATAAGTAGGAGAAATAGAAATAACTAAACTAATAAAATATTAAATAGACAAAGTAGCAACGTCCTCTACCATCCGTTATGAAAGAGAAGGCATCTGTGGCATGTTTGAGGAGCTCGTAGTCGACACCCTCGTCGTGTCCTTGTTATCGGAGAGCCCTGGGTAGGACCTTGACATCATGCGGTCTGCCGCCACCTAGCTCCCGACACCGCGGCTGATCGAGATCATGTAGACACGCGCTCAGCTCTCGAAACGACGACGATGTTGCACGCATGGCCACTGGCCAGGTGCTGCACCGTAATATTGGCCAACTCCAAGCCATGGTTGCTGCCGGGCCAATTCGCATGCGCCTCCATGTCGACGCGGTTCCCGTGGGAAATCGAAGAATGGACTGGAAGCTGAGGTAGCTAGGTCCGGTCGGTGTAGAGCCGCACGGTGACCACTCGCCGTCTACACGCCGCGGGAGCTCGGTGGTATTATACTCCCTCCGTATCGGATTTAGAAGTTGTCTGGGACAAGGTTTGGATTAAATATTGGGAATATAAATCATCAATAATCAATAACTTTTAAATTATTGAGTTTACAAATGTAAAAAATATATGAATAGATTTGTCTTGAAAAATACTTTTATAAAAATATACATATATCGCTTTTCTATAAATATTTTTTTTATAAAAATAAGAGGTCAAAGTTGTGTTTTGGAGACTGTGTCGCTGTCCTAAACGACTTCTAAATCCGATACGGAGGGAGTATTTGGGGACGATGGTCAGCCTCGTTGCTGTCCGGTGCTGCATTGTTATATAGCAGCATGATGCCTCCTCATAGATTCTCACATTATCACACGCATGTACAGTAAACACGATGCATTATCAGAGCAAGGTCAATAACAGAGCTTATAGCTTGACTATAAACCAAGTTATAAGAGCCAAGCTATACAATAGTTAGCCTTTTATTTGCCTATAAAATTTCTTTATTATTATATGTCTTCATTCTCTTTCATATTCCTCCTCACATATATTTCTATTGGGACCCATTACTGTATATGCTTCCGTGTTTAGCTTGATGCTTTCATGGGAGCCGAGCGCTCTTCTCTCCTCCCTTCTCTCTTTCACATCAGTAAAAAAATATTAATTCGCTTGGCTATAAGCCAATTGTTGTACTTGCTCTCACTAACATTTAAACACGAAGTAGTGATGTCAGTTTCTTTCGCATGCCTTTTTTAATCAATCTTTTGCATGCCCACCATGGTTCAATTAGCATTTATGGAGGGAGAGGAATCGACATGCCTGTTCATTTGGTGCCCAACCTGCGCATGCATTACGAGGCAATCTTAACTTTTTTTGTGGACAGGGGTGCGCATGCCTTGCATGGTTGCACGGAGAGAAACGCGCCGGATGTGAGGAGTCATTTTAATGCGTTGCGGCTGCTGGGACGTGAACGTCTTGGCGTCGGTGCAAATGTCGCCATAAACTAACGGAGGGAGAAATATGTGTGGTGACGTGGCTGGCTGAGAAGACAGAAAAATATGCTAGTAGGGTTGTCGTAAAGGAGATTACAGCTCCCAAGACGCGCGCACACAACCAACTACGCCCATTCTGGGCCTGAGTAGTACCTGTTGGGCTGAGCCCGTCGAGCAGTCCAGAGAGGCCCATCGGCAGCCGCAACATCATCTTCCCGCGCCAACGGTCCAGCAGGAAGATTAGAGACTTCAGTAGCCATACATAGGCCGTAGCAGCGCTAACAGTTTTTTCGGGAAAAAGAAAATCAGGTTTTTCGAGGATCATGAACAAGTTGCCTTTGTTTGTTTTGTATAAAGGGAACAGTTTACAGAACGGGGCTAATTGATCCATGCTCCATTCGGTTGCTACAAATGGTGAAAAAACATGCCCAGGATTTTGTTTGGACTTTGGAGTATGAAAAGGCTTCATGAATCTGCACCAGCTCTTTCTACTGATCAACTGCTTCTTATTTTTCCCCACTTCCATTGCATGTAATTAATCTATAATATGTCCACGAGAGTACTCTTTAAGATCAGTAAGCAGTAACTCCTACTTGTCCCACTCATGTACCTTCCACTCTGGCAATTGTTGAATGATCATCTGCGCAAATAACAAATCTCAGAGGAACGCTATCAATGTTATGCCTTGTGAAAAAAAACATGAAGCAGCACTGGGCACTGGCTAAAACGTTATTCAGTGGCAGTAAATATTCAGGAATAATTGTGCACAAATTTTTCAGAGCAACTTTTGACAGAAAATTCAGAACGGACAGTTTAGTTTTCGTTAAAGTTTGGGAATGCAGTACCTGAAAGCAAACACTGCAAAGCGTTTATGCATACCTGTCCAGTTGAATCTGCATTGCCCACCGTTGCCTGGCACGCCAGTCTCCACGTCTTGGGTTTCTGAAAATTGGCGCGAAAAGGTTAGCACAAA
Organism: Saccharum hybrid cultivar R570; assembly: GCA_038087645.1. Taxonomy (NCBI): domain Eukaryota; kingdom Viridiplantae; phylum Streptophyta; class Magnoliopsida; order Poales; family Poaceae; genus Saccharum; species Saccharum hybrid cultivar. The sequence continues at coordinate 16,062,144 of JAQSUU010000402.1, forward strand.
AAACGCAAGTTCAAAGTTCAATCCAGTGCATGCTCCGGTGAAACATCTTTTACTTAAAAAAAGTAGGAATTTTGCAAGTTTATTCTTTTCTGACGAAAACATGGCAGCTTCTGATGAACAGAGGGAGTCGTGTACAAACTACAAACCCTTTTGAGCAGCTCCTTCTCCACTTCAGTTTTCGGGGATAGCATTTCCTTGCCTTCAACCACCTGCAAAATTAGCGAAGCGGCAAAGTGTCAAGCAACGCGGCTGTCGTTGGATTAATTGGTTGCAATCGCAACAGGCAGAGTTCCTATTTTCGACAAGAAATATCATTGCACCAGGCTTCCGAAATAGCACTGTGACTGGTTGCATTGGATTTACCTCGACGAGGCAGGTCCCGCACACGCCGCCCCCTGCGCAGTTGAGAAGAACCTTATCCTGCGGCAGCAGCAGAGCAGCAGTCAGTGAAAACGTTCAGTCGCTGATGCAAGAAAGACAGGTGGCGACGTGCAGTGGAAGCGCGGCACGGTGAGCAAAGCGAGATCGCCGGCGGCGCGTGCAGTTAGTGACTCACGTAGGGCCCGTAGAGGTCGATGTAGCCGTCGAGCATGATGTCCCTGAGCTTCTGCCCGCCTTGCGCCGTCCGGTAGTGCACGTCCGGCGTCCCGTCCGGCAGCAGCCGCGGCTGCAACGTCACGATTCACGAGCGCGCCGACCAATTCAGCCAGCGTCAACCGACCACGAACGCGCGGAACAGCTCGGCTCATCAAAACAAAAAAGAGCAAGGAGGCGCGAGCGAGAGGAACTCACGCTGACGAACGCGAAGTCGATGGACGGCGCCTCCACCTGCTCCGGCTCCGGCGCGCCGGCGGAAGGCGCGCCCACCTCGACGGCGCGGGCGACGCGGAGGCGCCTCCTCTGCTGCTGCTGCTGCCGCGGCGGGCGCAGCGAGCAGCTCTGCTTATTGGCGCCGCTGCAGCTGCAGTGGGACGGAGCGAGAGGCGGCGACGACACGCCGAGGACACCGGTGAGGTGCATGGTTGCTCCCATCCCCCTCCCTGGCGGTATGCAAGTGCAAGCGCGGTGGTCTTGGGCTGTGTGACGAGTGACGACGCGCGCGCGCGCGCGCTGCCTTGTGTAGCCGTGTCTGTGCGATGATACTTTTTGGCTCGAATTATCGTCTTATCCGGGAGACGGACTGGTGCTTGTGGACGGCGAGGACCTACTAGTGTGCTAGTGCGGTAGTGGTGCCTCCGCTCGAGCAGACGCAGCCAGGTCACCAGCTGCACTTTTTTTCTGCCAGATAGGTTGGTGATATTTGCTTCGAGTGGATGAACTGGATTTGTCTTCTTTTTTGGGGGTCCATTGGGCCCGGCGACTTTCTGTTCGTAGTGAAACCATTTATAAAACGTTTTCAAATATATTTGTTTTCCGTTTCTAAAAAAAATACACAGGATGCACACGTGCGAGCATATACCAAAATCAAATAGTTTAGATACATCATATCTATACCTCCTATAAAGCAAAGACCCACTAGCCTATTTCTCTGGCTTCTCATTAGGCCACATCAGCAAAATAATGTCATCCGCCCACTAAGTGACGTCATCTGCCCACTAAGCCTCATTTATCTTCCACTAGCTATTGCTTTTGAAATAGAAAAAAGTCGTAGCACCTAAACCAAGTATCGTAATTAAAATCCAATTGCACCATGGTGTTCCTCGCAATAAACTCTTCAAAATAAGACCCCACATGGATATATTTTGATAACTTTTTTGCAAACATTTAAACGGCCGTTCCTAAGAAAAACCTAGCAAAACTGTCGTTTCTAAGAAAAAACCTAGCAAAACTGCATATCACATGGATTACATGTGGTCCTCTAAAACATGCATGATTTTGTGAAGAAAAACTCCTAGAACTTTTGGGAGGGGGGATGGCCCTCAGGTATAGTAGGGGTGAGGGTGGATGAGGTTAGCCTCCCGTCTTGGCCAATCCTATAGGTTAGTGACCGTGTTTTCTTTGATAACCGTTTCTAAGCAAAAGCTCATTTCTAAGAAAAATCTAGCAAAACTACATATCACATGGATTATATGTGGTCCTCCGAAACATGCATGATTTTGTGAAGGAACACTCCTAGAACTTTTGGGATGGGGGATGACCCTCAGGTATAGTAGGGGTGAGGGGTTCTGGTGGATGAGATTAGCCTCCCGTACTGGCCGATCCTATAGGTTAGTGACCGTGTTTTCTTTGATAACTGTTTCTAATCAAAAGTCAGTTTCTAAGCAAAAACCTAGCAAAACTACATATCACATGGATTATATGTGGTCCTCTGAAACATGCATGATTTTGTGAAGGAAAACTCCTAGAACTTTTAGGAGGGGGATGACCCTCAGGTATAGTAGGGGTGAGGGGTGAGGGTGGATGAGATTAGTCTCCCGTACTGGTCGATCCTATAGGTTAGTGACCGTGTTTTCTTTGATATGGTTTTTGTTGTCTTTAGTTACACCTTTAACAAAAAAAACTAAATCTGTTCTCTGCTTATATCGCATATATACTTATGTATTATACACCAACGAGATTCCTTCTACATCCTATTTCTCCTAACTCAATTCAAATTACTCTTGCATTCCCGCAGCAACGCGCGGGGAAGGAAAGTCTAGTTCCCTTACAGTACTTTTTTTTTCTACAAAGTTCTGGACTCGTTTCATGTATAAAGGCAATAGATAGAGTACATCAGTACATGCATTTAAGAAAAAAAAACTACCATAAGTTACTAAAAAAGCAGTTCTATTTTTAAAACTCATTTCACGGCCATAGGCATCTTTTTCTTGTTTTAATGGCTCATTTTTAAATTATAGCAAAAACATAGATGCCTCCCTCCATCTGGTAACACAGGTGTATTCTAGCATTCAAAAATAATACCCAAAAGGGATTACAGGGGCCAAGATTTGTTTTGTATTAAGGGTGTGTTTAGTTCCCCATTTCACCCAAAAAATTTTAGGTTTTGGCCTATCATTTTACAGAATGGAACTAAACACCATGCAAAATTTTTGGCAAAAAGGTATCCATTTTTCATTTTGGATTTTGGCCTCAAGAGGCAAAAAAAAAAGCCAAAAAACCAAAAAGCCCTCACCTACCCCATGAAAAATTTGGCATTTTAGATAGAACTAAACACACCCATAAAATTTTTTGCATTTCATCATTTCAAAGTAGTTGGCATTTTGTATTTTGCATTCCATGGCGAACTAAACACAGCCTAAATAGTCACACAAATTTGGATGTATTACATTAGTACTTGTCATTATCAACCAATTTTCATTAATTACGCTAGTGATAGCAACTAATTAGGAAATAAAGTAAGGAGCACCTACATCCTTTAGGGCTTGTTTGGGTGGGGGTGACTAAATTTTAGTCATCCCCTTTTAGTCCCTAATAAAAACCCGAACAGTGTGATTAAAGGGGTGATTAAACTAATTAGTCCATTAGTCCCTTGGGGTGACTAAAGGGGACTAAACGGCCAAAAAGACAGTCTCCTACCCCTCGCGAACCCTATCATTCCAGAACAGTAGCTTTAATTAGGGGCATTTTGGTCTTTTTACAGTAGCTTTAATGGCCATTTGTCCCTCCATCCAAACAGCATAGAGACTAAAGTCTAGTCTAGGGACTAAAGAATATAAACATACCCTTAGGCCAGTCTCAATGGAGAGTTTCATTACGTTGTTTCCAAGACTGCCATGTCATTTAAAATGAAATGAAACTTAGATGAAACACCTACTCTCAATGGAGAGTTTCATTCCGTGGTTTCATAGGCATTTAATTCCAAGACTCATAGAGAGTTGGTAATCGTGCCAAGAGAGTTTCATCTAGATGAAACTCATTTCTTCTCTCTCTTCTTAAATACACTGCCATGTCATCAAAAATACCTATGTGGCAACCCATTTAATGCAAATGAAACTCACGTGAAACTCCCACTGAGACTGGCCTTATATTCTCTCTTAAGTTATCCTAAAATCTTCATAATACACTATATTTCCGAACACGGATAGTACATCCACGCTATGTCTCACAACAACTGTTTCTAGTCAATGTTGAGATTTTCGGGCACCCAAAAAAAACTATACTAGATTATGTCTAAGTCCATTTACACTCAATTGTCTTTAGTGGTCGCTTTGACTTTTTTAATACATCAAATTTGCTAGGTATCTAGACATACGTTATGTCTATATACTCCCTCCAGGTTGGTAAAAGAAGTCGTTTAAGACAACGACACGGTCTCCAAAGCATAACTTTGACTTTATTTTTCTATAAAAATATTTATTTAAAAGTGATATATGTATACTTTTATGAAAGTATATTTCAAGACAAATCTATTCATATTGTTTTCACATTTTCAAACTCAACAACTTAAAAGTTATTTATGATTTATATTCCCAATGTTTGACTCAAATCTTGTCCAAAACGACTTCTTTTACCAACATGGAGGGAGTACATAACAAAATTGATGTACCAGAAAAGTCAAGTGACTTGTAATTTGGAACGGAGGGAGAGTATGTGGACAATGAGGATCATGGGCAATATGATGGGAATCATGACCCATGGTACCAAACAATTTTGAGGGCAGGAAGAATTACTTTCTACGTTCTATATGAAATACATTGTTTTTATCATTTATCTAAATATACAATAATTTAAATACATACTTAATAAAAATATACTTCCCCGTCCCCAAATAAATCAATTCCTAGAATCCGTATCAGTCAAACTTGTTTAAGTTCAACTAACTTTTATAGAAAAGAGTAACAACATCTGGTAAACCAATGATACTAATTTGATATCATAATCTTAGCAGTTTTTTCTAGAAATTTGGTCAAAGCTTAGAAAGTTTGACTTAAATCTATTTATTCCTAGACACATGGAGTATATCTAGCGATCCATAGGCCATCATAGGCTGTCTCTCGGCTCTCCATTCCATACTCCAATCCCATAGTCCAGTGCAGGTGTGGGCGGACAGCCGATCGGCAGGAAGGCCAAGCGTGAGAGCGCAAGCCCAAAATGTAATGGCCAAGGCAACATGGGCCACATTAGTACTGTAGCAGGCCAACAAGGGCAGGCAATAGCATCTCTGCGACAACGAGTCGAATCTTCAAATTTTTGCATGATTAATTAGTACTTCCTCTAGTTTTCTTCACATATACAACTTCCTCTACCCAGAAAAGAAGTTAATTCTAATACAATATACTAAATTAAAGTATCTTAAGTTTGACTAATTATAAAAAATCAATTTCTAGTCCAAATAAATATTATTTGATTCGTCATGAGTCATGAGATATATTTTCATAATCTATTTGATGTCATAAACGTTAATATTTTTATTTATCTATATATTTGGTCAAACTTTAGATGCTTCAACAAAGAAAACACCTAGATTTGCATTCTTTTTTAGACAAAGTGAGTATTTATATAATTATTTTTTGGACAGAGTGAGTATTTATTAAACATTATAAATATATTTTTAATAAAAACTATAGTCCAGATCACGTCTCAATGACCTCAAAAGGAAAAAAAAAATATGCATATACCCATAACCCAATTAAGGAGTTTTTCCTTAAATTATGGTTTTCTTTTTAATGAACTTTGCCAAATAGGATCATGGGCATCACATAAAATACATTATATTTCAGTATAAATTTTAAAAGTCATAACACACTATAATTCAGAATGAAGGGAGTTTGTACTCTTTGTTAAAGCCAAATCCCTTTCTAATATTTTACATTAAAGATAATTTTTACTCGTGATGAGGAGTAAAAGTTTAGTCTTAGAAAGTGAAAAGTGTCTTAGTTCAAACAAAATCCTTTTATATTATCACTTATATTGTGGGAAAATTTCAAATGCTTCAGTCCCTTGTATATCTGTATTGAGAGTTTGAGACGGACGCAGTACATTATTGTCATGTTGACATATTTGTAAATTTCATTAATAGGTAACTTGGAGATATTAATGTGTGATTTGGTTAGTAAACCTAGATTTGCATATTTATCTCTATGGCATCATTTATATATGATGATACTATTCATTGCTAGAGAGTATTTTCTTTAATAAATTTAATATGCAAAAATTTGTGTACTTTGATTGGGCTGGGATTATCATGTCAGGGATCCGACTAAGGGTCTGTTTGGTGCATAGGACTAATTATTAATCAGCTAATTTTTAATCTTAATCCATCTAAGTCGAAGGCTAATAGGAGTCTTTGTGTTATTTAACTATACATCAGTACACAACCGCTGATGTGATTCCTGTTCCTCTGGTTCTAATAAAGGCCCGAAAGTCCTCTACTAGTAGACGACTCCACAACATTTATAGACTTTTCACCTATGGAAACATAAGCTTCAGTGGGATGTCTTGTATCCAAACAACCTCCCTTTAACTTAAATGTGGCCCCTTATCTCGAACGTGTTTGTTTACCGTCTTGGGAATCTGCTAAGTAATTGCCTGAATGAGAAGCTCCCTGGAAGGCACAATCCAAACACGCCATAAAAACCTGCTTGATTTTCTGAATGCCTTGGCAATTACTGAGACGACAGCCGGTAGGTGGGAAAAGAGCGGGGGAGCACAAAAATGCAACCGGCGGCGGGTGCCGCAGTGCCGGGTGGCGGCCGCCGGAGACACATGGACCGAGAATTGTGAGGCAGCATCCGGGTCGCTTTCGCTTGCACTCAGCAGTCAGCCGTGACGACATACGTACAGTACTCCGTATGTATCCAAGTTTGTCCTGCACTCGACGCCGCCTCCACCAACCATTTCTGGTCAGCGTTTATCTGGAGCAGACAGCAGAGCAGCCCAGGCATCCCTGGAGCAGACAGCAGACCCGCCGGCAGCAACGGGCTGGCCGTCCGCGTCACCAACCTCTTGGCCTCTTCCCGCGCCCGCATATTCCTTTCCCTTAAATTTCGATTTTATTTTAAATACACGCCATCGGCCGCGCCGATCTGGTACTCCGTACTAGAGTAGAGCAGTGCAGTGGGATCGCGCGGCAATGGCGAAGGCGGAAGCGGCGGCGCACGTGCTGGTGTTCCCGGTCCCGGCGCAGGGCCACCTCAACAGCTTCCTCCACTTCTCCACGGGGCTCCTCCGCGCGGGCCTCCACGTCACCTTCCTCCACACCGACCACAGCCTCCGCCGCCTCGGCGCCTCTGTCGCCGAGGCCACGGCCGCCTCGCCGCGCCTCCGCTTCCTGTCCGTGCCCGACGGCCTCCCCGACGACGACCCGCGCGCCGTCGACGGCCTCCCGGACCTCTTGGAGGCCCTGACCACCAAGGGCAGGGCCGCGTACCGCGCCCTGCTCGCCTCGCTGCGCTCGGGAGGCGGAGGCGCAGCCGAAGACGGCTTCCCGCCCGTGACGTGCGTCGTCGGCGACGGCGTACTGCCGTTCGTGGTCGACGTCGCGGAGGAGCTCGGCGTCCCGGCGATCTCCTACCGCACGGTGAGCGCGTGCGCCGTGCTGGCGTACCTGTCCGTGCCCAGGCTCCTCGACCTCGGCGAGCTCCCCTTCCCCGAAGGCGGCGACCTCGACGAGCCCATCCGCGGCGTCCCGGGGATGGAGAGCTTCCTGCGACGGCGAGACCTCCCGATCCAGTTCCGCCAACTCACCAGCACGCACGAGGAGCCCTTGATCAAGGGGGTGGTCGAGGCCACCGTGCACAGCTGCAAGGCCAGAGCTCTCATGGTCAACACGACCACGTCCCTGGAGCGGCCGTCCCTCGACCACCTCGCCAAGGAGATGCGCGGCGTGTTCGCCGTGGGGCCTCTGCACGCCATGTCCCCCGCGCCGGCGGTGGCCACGAGCCTGTGGCGCCCCGACGACGGGTGCATGGCGTGGCTCGACAGCCAGGCGGACGCGGCGCGGTCCGTGGTGTACATCAGCCTGGGCAGCCTCACCGTCATCTCCCACCAGCAGTTCACCGAGTTCCTGCACGGGCTCGTCGCCACCGGCTACCCGTTCCTGTGGGTGCTCCGGCCGGACATGCTCGGGGCCAGCCAGGACGCCGCGCTGCAGGAAGCCGTCGCCGCGGTCGGGAGTGACAGGGCGTGCGTCGTGCCGTGGGTGCCGCAGCGAGACGTGCTGCGGCACCGCGCCGTGGGGTGCTTCCTGACGCACAGCGGGTGGAACTCGACGCTGGAGGGCATCGTGGAGGGCGTGCCCATGGTGTGCTGGCCCTTCTTCGCCGACCAGCAGATCAACAGCCGCTTCGTGGCCGCCGTGTGGAGGAACGGGCTGGACATGAAGGACGTGTGCGACAGAGGCGTGGTGGAGAGGACGGTGAGGGAAGCCATGGAGTCCGCCGAGATCAGGAGGTCGGCTCGTGCTCTGGCGGAGCAGGTGAAGCGTGACGTTGCCGACGGCGGGGCATCGGCGTTGGAGTTCAAGCGCCTCGTCAGCTTCATCAGGGAGCTCAGCACGTCAGCAGCACACACCCCATCTCCAAAGTCTTGAAATGAATGGATTGAAATTAATCTAGATAGACACGCACCAATTTTTTGTGAAGATCCGACACGCACCAATTCAATGGCCGGATGTGTCTCTTTTTTTTTCTCCAGTGGCCGAAGCTATGTCTTTCAATTAAGAAAAAATAGAATTGATCCATTTTGTAAGCCAAACTAGGCCAACCCAATTACACACACAGAGATGACACACATCCGACGGAGCCGATCGCACATCGTCGCTGTCGAGCTTATCACAAAACGATAAGCAGCTTCGACTTCCCACAGCAAACATCAACCAAGCCCCTGACAAGCCTCCACTGACTCGCTACAAGCCACGACCTCCATACAAAAGGAACCCAGTGTGTTATCATTGCCGAGCTTTGTTCCAGTCCACAATCAAAGCAGCTATTTCTTTTCAAAAAAAAAAGCAGCTACGGCTTTAAGACCCACTCTAGAAGAATCATAGACATGCCGCAAAAGAGTAGCGATTCAGATACACTCTGGAAGAACCGTAGACATGCCGCAAGAGAGTAGCGAACCAGAGAGAACCTGGCCTCGTCGAAACCTAAGGCTTGCAAATGAGCAATAACATTACCATCTCGTACTAACACACGGCCCAGTCAGCTCTCGCATAGATCGGCATATGACACCCACCACACGTGCGCGACATATTCGTTGTTTGGCCTCTCCACGCCATGTGCCCTAAGGGCATGTTCGGTTGCAAGGGATTAATTCCCTAAGTGGAACCAATCCACAGTCGTGGGCAGGGAGATCGCTGAGGTGCTGTCATCGATGCCTCCAACTCACACCGCCGCCGCAACGGCTAAGCCCCCGTTGCAGCAATGCCTCCACTGCAACGACACCGCCCATCGCGAGTCCCTCTGATCCGCAAAGATGCAGGATCTCGTGTCGATGTCGTCGTCAGGACCAAGCACCGTGGCCATCGTGCTCGCCTTCACGGGGATTCGCTCCACGACTCTACAGAAGTGGCTTGATTCCAGGCTGGGGTGAGGGGTTTTCGCGAGGAATGGGTCGAGACAGGATCCTCGAGTGGGCTAACTGAACGCGCATTCTAGAGAGGAACGAGATTGAATCTAGACCAGGGTTGATCAGCAAAACAACGTCGGAGGCAGGATCTTTCGAACATGTGAGACTGGACAATGCTGACGCTGGATCACCCTTCGATGGTCGGTGACTCGGTCGAGTTCAGGCGGTTCTAAGGTTTCATTCCATCAAGAAGCTCAGCATGCAGCCAGAGGGTACGCTGTGATCAGCACCCGAGGAGTACGACAGGTCGCTGCAAGCCTGCAACAGAGAGGCAGAGGGTCCAACATACCCAGTATGAGTCAACCTTTGGCCGCCAGTCTTTCGGTCCGACCGGTCGGACTGCAGCAGCTTGCCGATTATTAACTCCCGCACGTCTAATATCTAGTTTTTTTTTCTGAGGAAACGTCTAATATCTAGTACTCCTCTGTTTCAAATTATAAGTCATTTTGATTTTTTTTCATCATTTTTTTTATGTATGTAGACATATTATTATATCTAGATGCATAGCAAAATAGATGTACCAAAAAAATCAAAGTGACTTATAATTTAGAAAGAGATGCTAATTCTATTTTGTGGGCCGTTTCTTTAATTCTCTTGGCCCAAACTAATCATTTCAAGCAGCAGCGGTCAGAGTGCTCCGTATCTTCAAATATGCATGGCGCTCTGGCCCATTAAACAGAGCAGGTTTCTTATGGCCCACTACGCACGATCATTAATTTTGGTCGGCAAGATACTTCGCGCTGACCTGGTCAACCTATAACATCGCACGGCTTCTCCACCGGCTTTGAGAACCATTTTCTGTTAGGGTGTGTTTAGTTGGGAAAAAGCGTGTGAAAAGTTACTGTAGCATTTTTCGTTGTTATTTGGCAAAATTTGTCCAACCATGGACTAACTAGGCTCAAAAGATTCGTCTCGACATTTACAGACAAACTATGCAGTTAGTTATTTTTTTTACCTATATTTAATACTCTATGCATGCGTTCAAAGATTCGATGTGATGGGTGAAAGAGGAAATATTTTGGGTTTGCATGGGAAGTAAACAGGGCCTTAATAGGAGAAAACAAAATAGCTTTACTCAAGTCTCTTAAATCGTACTCTCACGAAGGTTTGAGGTGTGATGAAGCCAAAAAAAAAAAAAGATATTGGCTTCAACCGTGGCACTACATGAGGTTTTATGAAACATGTTTTAAAGAAGCTCTGCATGTTAAACTGTTTTACGAAACGGTTGAACAAAACGGCTCTAGCTCCAATGGAGCTGAGCCTATTCGAGTGCTTGCTTTTGTAGTAGCGACTGGTTATATAAGAGAGTAAATACTGTAGCAACAGTGCACATTTGTACAGCTGTAACAGGCCCGCTGTTCATGGAGCTGAAGAAAAACAAATAGTTTCGCTGATGAAATGACGCCGTACAAAGGGGCCCGTGAGTATTCGGTAGTATAGTGACTGAGTGACACAAAAATTGTCAACGATGATGAGAACGACGAGCTGACTACCACTATTTATTTAAATAAATAAATAAAAGAATTTGACATCTGCACCGCCCCGACGCGCCCTCGGTTGGTGGCACGAATGGACCGGATGGAACGCCTAGTGGTGGTGCCTACTAGACCCGCTGGCAGCCCGCAGGTGGCGCACGCCGGAGTCCTTGGCTCTGCACGGGCAATCGGGGCATGCATGGCGTCACCACCGCACGTGCTGGTGTTCCCGTTCCCCGTGCAGGGCCACATCAACTGCCTGCTCCACTTCGCCACGGGGCTCGCCGCCGCCGGCCTCCGCGTCACCTTCCTGCACACCGACTACAACCTCCGACGCCTCGGACGGGAACCGCCGGCCCCCGACTTGCCGCGCCTCTGCTTCATGTCCGTGCCCGACGGCCTCCCTGGTGGCCACCCGTCCATGCGCGGCTTCGGGGAGCTCATGGAGTTCATGTGGACAAAGTGCAGTGTCGCGTACCGCGCTCTACTCACCTCTCTTCGCGTGCCAAGGGCCGACGCTGACGCCATGGACGTCTTCCCGTCGGTGACATGCGTCGTAGCCAACGGCTTTGCCGTTCGGCACCGACATCGCTGAGGAGCTCGGTGTGCCGGTGATCGCCTTTGAAAGGATCAAGATGCCCAAGAGGAGGGTGAATTGGGTTTTTCTAAAATTTATTGCAAGAATTGAATCCTACTAAGCCATAATTCACCCCCAGTGCCTACAAGTGTTCCTAGTGATTCTACCGATAAAAGTTTTGCACCCTAAGTTCCAATCCTAATCTAGCATAGAATGTAAACCGAGCAACAAAAGTAATATGAGAAAGTAAATTGCTTTAATGTAAAGAGTTAGGAACACGGCGATGTTTTCTCGAGGTATCGGAGAGTCGCCACTCCCCACTAGTCCTCGTTGGAGCACCCGCGCAAGGGTGTAGCTCTCCCTTGATCCGCGTGAGGATCAAGTGCTCTCTACGGGCTGATTCTTTGACACTCCGTCGCGGTAAATTGCCCACAACCGCTCACAAGATGAGTGGGGTCATCCACAAGCTCCGCTGGATGATCACCAAGCTCCCAATCACCACCAAGCCGTCTAGGTGATGGCGATCACCAAGAGTAACAAGCAATAACTCTCACTTGACCACAACAAGCCTAATGAGAAGGTGGATGCACACTTGCTACTCCCTAGTCACTAATGAGGCTCCTTAATCTTGGATTCTCAAATCTCAATCCTCACTAGAGCTCTTGTACTCCCTTGCACATGAAATGTGTTTCTCAGCTGAACAAATGAGCAAGAGGCCTCAAATGGAGGGGTAGGGAATGTATTTATACTCCCCATAGTCAATCCCAACTGTTAAGTGCCAACTCAGCATTTTTCGTACTGACCGGACGCGTGTAAGGTCCTAGATGGCTAGAGGGAGGGTGAATAGCCTATAAAAAATTCTACAAATACCACTAAGCAAATTTGTTAGAATAACAAACGGCGTAAAGCGAGTTTTGCTTAGCCAAAGGTTGTGATGCAAGCCTCCTATCCACAAGTCTAGTAGATTATGATCTCTAGTTCACACAAGTGCTATGTCACTAATTTTACACTAGAGAGCAAGCTAACAACACTACTAGCAAAGCTACCACTAGAGCTACACAAGATAAACTAGTAAAAGTAAATGCAAGAGAGAGGATTGTGATTCTTATACCGACGGTGGAGTGAAGATGTTGCCAATCACCAAGATGATATACAATCAATCAATATTGTCAACAACACAAAATGAAGACCAATCACTAGGAGACAAGAGACACAATATTTTTGTTCACCCGGTGTTCACTTATGCACCGACAAGCTACGTCACCGGTTGTGTCGACCAACACTTAGATGGTTTCCCGGTGTGACCCTCAAGTCACTTGCCCCTCAAGGCACGCCCCGCAAGGCACCACAAGACACCACTCTCAAGTGAGGTAACTCAAAGACACGTGCATTCCACTAGAGTTGCTTTTGGCGTCCCGCCGAGGAAAGCACAAGAACCTCTCACAATCAACCTGAGGTGGCCAAGAACAATCACCTTTTCTTGCCAACGCCTCCAACAATCTCCAAGCCGGCTAGGAGCGGTACTCTCCAAGAGTAACAAGAAATCCACCGGCTAAACCACCCATAAGTGCCACTAGATGCCCTCAAGATATGCAATGCACTTTGGGATCACTCAATCTCACTTTTAATTTGCAATCAAGCAAGAGAGATGAGTGGGAGGAGAAGCTTTAGCTCAAAGGATGCACAAGAGTGTTAGAAATGCCAAGTTACCTCCGAAGGGCCATCCAACGAGTATTTATAAGCATCCCATACAAATAGAGCCGTTGCCACTCCACTGAACGTTTTTTCAGGAGCGACCGGACGCGCCGGTTGAAACTGACCGGACGCGCTTCACCGCGTCCGGTCGCCCTGCGCCGTCCACATGTCCCTCGAATTTTAACTGCGGCTGCCAGATCTTCCAACAGTCACTGCGCATCAACGGTCAAACGTGACGACCGGACACGCAGCTCAAACGACCGGACGCGCCGATCGCACAGCGCCTACGCACGCGACGCATCGACCGGACGCGCTCCACGCAACGACCAGACGCGACAGTGCCAGTGTCCGGTTGGAGTCCAGTTAGCACCCTTCGCGACCGGACGCGTCCGATCGCGTGTGACCGGACGCGCCATGCGTCCGCTCAGCCCTTCGCCACGCACTGTTCCTCTGGGTGCCCGACCGGCCGCTCCGGTCCCGCGAGTGACCGGACGCGCCGGTTGCAAACCCTAGCCCGCGCGCCTGACTGCTGCGCTGTACTGACTGGACGCGTCCGGTCAAACCGTGACTGCGTCCGGTGCAGCGTCCGGTCACCTCTGTGACCTCCGTTCGCCTCCGTTTCTTTTCCGACTTCCGGCGTAGTGGAAAATAGGCATTTTATTTCCCCGAAAACACCTGAATCCCACGCTCGCAAGCTCGGCAGGAGGGAGAGAGGAACCCAAACCCCTCTCTACCCGCAAACCACAGCGCGACCAACGCCACCTTTGCAAATGTGCCAACACCATCAAGTGTACATCTCCATGTGCTTGTGTGTTAGCTTTTTCTCAATCATTTTCAAAGGTTTTCCAGTTAGCTCACTAGGCCCTACATGCAATGCACTTCATGAATTCACCTAGTGGCACCCGTGCGTCGAATAACCGATAAGACTTCCCCTCTTAATAGTTCGGCTATCGACCCTAAACCACTCACACCCTCTATGGTGTCTTGAGTGTAAAACAAAATGGCCCTATGGTTATACCTTTGCCTTGAGCCCATTTTGTTTCTCCAAATGATATGATCCACTTCATATCATCACATGACCGTCTCGATCCATCGACCTTGACTTTAATTGCTCTTCACCGTTGCATCGGTCCGTCGGCGCCAAGTCTTGCTCAAGCTTCACCATCGCATGGTCCTTCGCTTCGAAGCCTCGATTTGCCCTTCACCTTCACAACCGGTCCATCGAGCCAAGCCTCATCTTGGTCTTCACCATCTTGGTCACATGAGTCAATGCCATGCCTCATATTCAATGACCACCTTTATCTAAATCATCCACTTAGATACAAAGGTTAGTCCTAGGTTTTATCAATTAGCCAAAACCAAACTAGGGACTTTTAACGCACCGATCGATGTGACCGGACGCGTCCGGTCGGTGGCAACGGTCGATTTGAAAATCAAGGGCGCTGAGTGACCGGACGCGTCCGGTCGCTCGAAACCCTCTCTGGAACCTTTCTGTACTTTGACCGGACTCGGCCACAGTGGCGTCCGGTCATACAGGCTTAGCGTCCGGTTACTGACCCTAGCTCTCCTGACTGTAGGCCGGCCACCTGCGCGTCCGGTCAGGCAAGCCACAGCATCCGGTCGGTGATGTTGCTTCTGCTTCTATCCACTGCACTGACTGGATGTGTCCGGTCAAGGCAAAGACCGCGTCCGGTCATACAGGCTTAGTGTCCGGTTACTGACCCTAGCTCTCCTGACTGTAGGCCGGCCACCTGCGCGTCCGGTCAGGCAAGCCACAGCGTCCGGTCGGTGATGTTGCTTCTGCTTCTATCCACTGCACTGACTGGATGTGTCCGGTCAAGGCAAAGACCGCGTCCGATCAAAGATAAATGGCTTAAATTACTCCAGATCGCGACGCAACTTGAACCAAGTTTCTTCCAAATGATCTTTGGGCTTCACCTGAGCTACCTAGTGCTAAGTTTGACAAGTGTGCACCACACCTAAACAAATAGACTCACCTAGGTCAAGCTACCCGCTCATGCCCCCCTTTATAGTACGGCCAAAGGAAAAAAACAAAGTCCTAAACTACTCTAAATGCCTCTCCAACACTAAATGACACTTAGAACTAGTTTGTCCTTAACCTTGTTGTTAATCCTTTGAAAACCGAAACGGTTTCCACCAAGGGGCATGAAAACCATAGTGCCCAAACAATCACCATTACCATGACCTAACTTACCAAAGTTTCTGCAAAATACACGTTAGTCATAGTAATGTTGTGTTGCCATCAATTATCGAAACCCACTCTAGGGCCTAGATGCTTTCAGCCTTCCACACGGCGAGCATGTGCAGCTTCCTGGCGTACCTATAGGTTCCCAAGCTTTTGGAGCTCGGCCAGCTCCCATTCCCTGAAGGCGGGGACCTCGACGTGCCGGTGCTCGGTGTTTCGGGGATGGAGAGCTTCCTTCGGCGGCGGGACCTCCCCAGAGAGTGCCGAAACCTCACCACGACCCATGATGACACCATGTTGCACATGGTGGTCGCGGTCACCCCGCACAGCCGCATGGCGCGGGCGCTCATACTCAACACGATTGTGTCCCTCGAGTCGTCAGCTCTAGCATAGATAGCGCCACACATGCCCGACGTGTTCGCCATCAGGCCTCTCCACGCCATGTCCCCGGCGCCAGCGGCCGCCACGAGTCCATCGCATGAGGACGACTGCTGCATGGCATGGCTCGATGGCTAGGACGACTATTCCGTCATCTTCGTGCCAGCAGTTCGAAGAGCTGTTGGCCAGGCTCGTCGCCGCAGGGCACGCGTTCCTCTGGGTGCTCCGGCCAAACGCGGTCGAGGTGAGTGGAGATGGAGACGCCGTCGCCCTCGAAGTTCGAGAGGCCATCCATTTTTTATTTTTAACACTTTTTAAAAACTATTTTTAATTTTAGCACCAAAAGTTTTTTTATACCTAACACTTTTGGCCACTCCCCACGCGAGGGAGTGGCATTTCAACTTTGCCGCTCCCCACGTGGAGGAGCGGCAATGATGCTGAGGTGGCAATGACGAAAAGCGGGCACGGGGGGAGCGGCAAGCTTGTCGCTCCTCCAGGGGGAGCGGCAGCCCCGTGCCCGCTTTTCGCCACTGCCACCTCAGCAAGCCTGCCGCTCCCCAGATCAAGGAGCGGCAAGCGCAGGGCGCCTTTTATTCTTTTCTCCTCTTGAGCTCTGGCCATTCATCATTTCGGTGCCGCGCCTCCCCCTCCCCCCTCCCGGCCATCACACAAGTTATTTTCTTGTTTAGTTGTAGTTCAAATGTCGGGTGAAGATTCGTCGAGCAAAGATAAAGGAAAGGGAGTGAGGAAGGGGCCTCCGATTATGTGGGAGGGTTCTCTTGGTCCTGATTCTTTTGAGGAACCTATAGAACAATTTTCTTTGGAGAGCAAGAGTGACTTCACCCGCAAGTGACCTCTTAGATTATACGACAACCACACGGAAGATTGGCCAAAATGCCACCACGGTGAGGATTGCGTCGTGCAGATGTACAACGACTATGACGGTGGAGGCCGTCGTTTCTTCAGATGCCCCCGAGGATTTATATTTCCTTTTAACTCTTATTTTTTAGATTTGCATTTGGTACGTGCTGGAAGTTGCCCTGTTGGAAAGGATTGAGGTGGATAGAGCCCTGCGGGTACGGGCCTGGCTGAGAGAAGCCCTGCTGGAAGAATCCCTGCTGGAAAGGACCGAGGTGGGAAGGGCCCTGCTGCGTAGGGTGCCTGTGTTGGGGTATGCCGAAGCCCGGTGCCTCATCCTCGTCGGACGACTCTGAGTCATCGTCCTTGTCGTCCTCTACCTCAACTAGAGCCTTGTCGGGGCAGTGTGGTGGTGTACGCGCGCCGGAGGTGGACCCTGTCACGGGGTCCGAAGAGCCCGCAGGTGTCCTCAGAGAAGCCGAAGCTGTGCTCTGGGAACGCGGAGGGTTTGCTGGTGGCTCCCACGGAGTGTTCATGCAGCTCAACTTTTGGGCTAGCTTCCTCAAACTCTTACTCATTTTCTGCAAACACATGTGTGGACTCATATTATTTAGGACAACCTTTTGACTCGTACAACATTATAGGAAATTTTCAACGTGTTGCTTACATGCACAAATGTCTTAAGCGCGCCTCGCCCTTTGTTCTTGCAATCGTGTAGTTGAAACGCTGCTTTGTTGGACATCATTGACAATTTTCTGGCCTGCGTACATAAACAAGGTTTCACCTTGATGTTACAATTTACTAAAACTGGAATACAACCCACCCAAAGTGCACGGACCCAGGATCTTACCACGTATCTCTGAAGGGGGCTCTCTGTGGCTACATCTCACGCATAGTCGCCTCTTCATATTCGTCGGCGACGATGTCGTCCTCGGAGTGGGTGGGAAGTTCTCCCCCTTGTACGCCTGCCTCACCTGCACACGGGTCGACCTGTGAAGCCACCGTAGGTACTTGTTTAAGGCATGTGGGTCATGTGGCGGGCCATCCTATAGTGGCTACTTCTCCCTTCTCTCCCACCTCTCGATGTATTGTGCGTGTATCTCACGCTAGTCCTTTTGCTTCATCCTCAGCCTGCGGTCCACACTGTAACAAGTTCATACGGTGTTAGTGCACATAAATGCAATGGCATACTTATGCCAAATTAGTTGATACATAAATATGATTTTGTGAACCAACCTGTGCAGCTCCTTGCCCGTGGAGTAAAGAGGTGGTGGCACGCCCGTACGTTTGCCAAACTGCCTGCAAACCCTGATGGGATAGTGCATCTCAACCACGTGGAAGAAAACAAGCGGGACGTCGGACTGAAACTCATCGTTCTCTTGCCAACACTTTGGACTCAAGTGGCCCCGCAAATTGGGATCGTCGTAGGGTTGCCAATACACCTAGCAAATGGCAATTCAGTTAGTCTTTAACATTGACAAGATAAACTATTAGCATGCAAATCAAAGACCCCAACATACTTGCATGTGTGTTAGCACGTCAATCAAGTCAGTGTACTCCCAGTACTTGCGCTCTGCATTCCTTGTGACCTGCTCTGCCCCGCTCCAAACCCACAAGGTTGTATGCATTGTATCCTGATGCTCCCAATCCTGCATTGTACACAAAAATGAATTAGTCATTTCTTAAATAAAGTTTCGTACGCAATGCTAATGTAATTAGTTTCATAGTAAATTACTTACGGGCAAACTGGCCATTCTGGGTCGCCCGATAGGCCACTGGTACCAGATCCATATCTGCAGCAGGTACGAGCAACCACCAAGCGACGGGTAGCCCGATCCGCGACGGCAAGCAGCGCACAGTTGCCTGTACGTCCACGCTAGGACCGCGCTGCCCCAACTAAACAGGGTGATGTTCTCCCACGGCTAATGTAGTATGTCTAGGAAGATCCAGCTGACGACGTTGCCCGACGCGTCAGAAAACAAGAATGTACCAAGGAAGTGCCACAGCCACACCCGAGCGTACGTCTCCATGGTACCCGGCCTAGCATGTGTGTCCAGGTTATCGAAGCGCCCTATGAACCACTGTGACGTGACACCGGAAGTTTTTCTAAAATTTGCAAAGACAATTAGAGGCCATCGGTTTTAAACAAAGGCTGCAATGAAAGCAACAAGAAGCAATTAAGTAGGTTACTTATGCTTCTTAGTTTACTCATTGTCATCTGGGTAGTGGCCACAGAACTTGTACACCTTCTGCCTCCAACCGTCGTTGTCCACTACGCCAGTCACACAACTACCACCAATGCGAAGGCAAAGTATTGCCTTCACATCGTCTAGGGTCACGGTCATCTTGCCGCAAGGAAGGTGGAAAGTGTGGGTCTCCGGCCTCCACCTGTGTTAGGAAAAAAAGGTTACATACTTCAAATATCATTCTACAACACATGTGTTAGCGGAAAAATAAGTTACCTGTCCACATCTACACTAAGAAGTGCGGGGTTCAGGGGCGGAAGACCTTCCCGGACCACGCGGACAAGCTCAAGGAAACCGGCACGCCATATGTACGGCGCGTAACGCTCATCCCACCTGAGCTGTCGGGTGTGTGTGTACGTGGCTTCAGAAGGGGCAGCTGCTCATCCATAGGCCCGTACTCCATGTGAGCCGCCCTGTGGTCCTTGTCATAGTCGTAGTCAAGGAGGGGGTATAGCGGGTGCCACCTTGGAGGATGAGCTTCCTCCATCCTGTTTCAGATTCGAAAAAAGAGTTAGTGCAAATAATATTAATAACTAAACATTGCAACATACATTTAGACAACAGGAATAGCAACATATGTTAGAACAAAACATAACAGTACAAATAAGAACAGGTATACTAGGTTCACTATGATAGATCGAGGTAAGGCTCGAAGCTCTTCTCCCTTACCCGAATGGTGTTCGAACGGAGGTAAAAAGGAGACATATATGGCAAAGCCAAGTAGTCATATCCGCGCATCCTGCAGGGTGTGATCATATGAGAGCAAGGGGCATGCATGATTTGAGGGACGTTGCAACTACACTCAACTTTGTCTAAATTGACATGGTAGTTCCTCCCACCATAACGCTCCTCGCCCATGCTTGTGCCACCTAACCCCCGTACACTGTAGATATGCCTGTTGTTGGGCATTCTTAACGTCATTACCAAAAGTAGACTTAGTTTTCTAATTGTGATAACGGCACCAAAAATGCCGAACCTATCCCTCATGCCACTTAAGCCAAGTTGTCATCCCCAGCATGACATGAGAGATGCGGTATTGAAATATGCAACTGCTCTTCTAAATAAATAATAAATAAGATCTGCAAGCGCACAGATTAATACCGATGTAGCATTTTAACCGGGAAGTATTCCAGGTATCGTTATTTATATTTTTACCATTGGGAAGGGATTACTAACATCAATGTTGATTATGGAATGGAATATAGGAATGAGTATCAATCATTGCATGTATAAGTGAGAGCATTCATCTATCTCTTGCATACAGGGGTGTCACATAAAATATAGATAAAGTATGAATGGTGACAAAGATAATTAATCTAATCAGCTAGCCACATATAATAATGATAAGCACCTCAACAGATATTCTAGCAAGTCATTAGCATGGTATTAGTACAAACTACAAGGATATTTCCTAAGTTATTCTTAACTATAAAGTCTAGCATATCATAGTTAGTGCAAGTACACTTGGCAATCATTGCGAGAAAGGACTACGCCCATGCATAGTGATATTATCAAGGAAGATGAGAAACATAGCAATCACTCCCCCGTAATAATGTTGCTCTGCCTGCCTTACACACGGGAGGGGGACTATATAAGAACCAACGAAGCTGTCACCATCGCGGACCACCCCACGATCCGGCATATAAGGTGCAATCGCAGATAAATATGGTCTAAGCACCACGCCTACACAATATTTATCATTTACCCATGGATCCAATGGATAAACGCTATATGATCCTAAACATGTATATAATTCCAATCTAACTAAGCCAAGCGTATAACTACGATAAACTAAGAACAATATAATCGCAAACATAAACAAGTAGAGCATAGTCATAATCAATATATTGAAATAGAACAAAGTTGTATTCATAATATTGAAGAACAAAGATGAATAATGAAGAACAGTAAAGGAATTACCAAGAATCCTCTTGACAGATCCGGAAACTAATCGAAGATTGACTCCTTCTAGTTCTAATCCTATGTAGCTATGCTATACTAGAGATCTAGTTGATGTGGTGGCTCTAGGGCTTGATCAGAGACTCTCCTCCTGAGATTAGGGTTTGAGGAATTGAGAATGAGGGAGTGCCTCCTCCAGGGGCCAGGGGTCCTGCTTATATAGCCCCCTCAAGTGAACATGGGCCGTCGGATAAAACCGACATTAATCGCACGGTTTTCCTTGATCCCTTAGGTCGGTGGAGCATAATCCGCGAGATGGAGCCTGATTGGCTCTTAGTCCAGGGCGGGCGCCCTAGGGAGCAGGGCGGGCGCCCTGCCTCTGGGCCCGTTCGGCCTCCCGTTCGATCTCGTGGCTTCTGGAGTCTTCTAGATGATAGAAAATCGGTGAACACGTTATTATCTCTATGTAAATCCGACGTCTGGGCCTTTCCTCCGTATTTTCTGATAACCCCCTGCAGAAACAGACAAACACCAAAACTCGTGAAATTCTGTCAGATAAAACCCTAAGTCTAGGTGTTGGTTGCATTTGGATTCTTTTCTTTATTTATTTGATAACTATATTTGGTACTTAAGGACCGTCAACAAACTCCCCCAAGCTTACCTCTTGCTCATCCCTGAGCAAGGATAGACTCATTATGGATCAGAAGTTGCTGCAACGCCTTTGAACATTGACGGCACATATGCTTTCAAATAAGGTCTCATCCCTGAGTTAGAGTAAACTGTCAAGACTTAAAACTTACTCATTTTACCTTTCACCATGGGGCTTGCAACCGTCACCTGCATCTTGAGTGGTTAAAAGATAGAACGGTCTAGTCAAACGCCATGTCTCTTATTCTTGATCAGCTATAGCTCTGGAGTTTTTGCAAATTTTTCAAATAAAACTCAGAGATTCCTTGTATGACTTTCTCGGGTCTTTCTTTTGTGGTATTTCTGGATCCTTACCAAGGCAGTAATGGTATATGCCTTCTCTCTCAAAGTATGTGGTATTTATGGTATAAGGCGTAGTGACATTGCCTTCTCTCTCACCCTACTCTAATAAGGCTTTGATATCTGGAGCTCATAGGTGGGAGATACAGTATACATACTCATAGAACATTTATTGCATAGTCAAACCATAGATCCAGAGAAACAAGTCAATAAGTCAAATCAAGATGTGCATGTGTGGTGAATGAGTGGTGTATGGTGATGATGGTGATAACAAAAGTCTAATGCTCTTTTTGAGGGAATACATACCTTTCTTACTTTTTAAAACTTTTGAGGGGAATGAGATGCTCTATTTTTTTTCTCTCAGGTGGGTATCTTGTACCCCTAATTCTATTGTCGGACACTTGTCCATTTTTACCTCTCGTCTCACTTTTTCTTTCTTCGAGGTTCCGAGCACTTGCTTCTTTTTATTTCCTCGTATTTATATTTTTTTAGAGCAATCTCCCTCTTTTGAAAATATAGCAAGTGGTAGTAGAAATGACTTGAGCATTAACTTCACAGGGAATAACAGGAATGAGATAATGTTTTTGGCTATTCTCTCCCGGGTCAGGAGTAGAATAATTTTGGGTGAATCTGGAGATGGAAATGAGTGGATATATGTGGATGCGTACTTCCGGAGTAGAAGCAGCATGTATGAGTGAACGTGCAAGTGAATCTTGATTTTAACCACATGACAAGTTCCTAAGGGTCTACACAGCTTGACCACACTCAATGTCATAAGCAGTAAGTAGTAAAAGTGCGGCTCTTAATCTAACAAGCATGTATATATGGCTGTGGTAGGAATTTAAACTCTCATCATACAGGAACTCATCATGCAACATATTAAAGATTTTTAAAGATAAAATTCTCCAGAATTCTAGCATCTCTAGGAACAGATAAATAGCAGCTCAACCTTCCCATATCATATCCGCTAACAACTTAGACTTCAGATCAAGTTCTCTTCCCACTAGTTCAGGTTTAGAGCCAGTTTTAAATTATAACAGTTATGTCTAAACTAGAGAGAGAACAAATTTGAAAATTAGGCAGAGCAACTATTCATCATATCCATGCTAGAGTTTTATTTTCAAGATTCAGTTTAGCATAGCTACTTTATTTATTTATTAAACTAAGCAAATATATATAAACACAAAATATTTATTTGGGTTTTCATGATTATGCATCTTCTTATTTTAATAAAGCATAGGTATAAATGTAGATAAAAATACTTATCGGGATAAATGGGGGTGCTCTCCCCCAAGCTGGATCTTGACGTAATTTCTTCTGATGTAGCTAGCAGGTGCAGAGGTGTATTTGAATGTCGGCAGCACCCTGACAACGATTAGGACATCCTCCGTCTGCTAGTCTTCCTGAATTCTATGGAGCTCAAATAGACAACAAAGCTTCGTGGAACTTGATTAAGTGTTAGCATAAATATCTAGCCTTTATCATGTTTGAGCTTTCTTGATAAATGTCACTTTCTATTTTTATTTTCATTTTTATAGAACATAAAAAATATTATTATTATTATATTTTTTTAGACAGAATGAACATGATTAACTGAGCAATAATTAAAGGGAAAATGATAACTACCAAGTTTACCTCTTGGCACGGCGTTCGGTGTTTTTAAGTCCTCCGAACAGGACTTCTTTTCTTCTTAGTTGTCCTGGGATTTGGGTGGCATAGACGGTGGTTCCGGCAGCGCCTTCTCTTCTTGTGTAACTGTCTTCGCTTTCCATACCCGACTTGGTGCTTTGGTCTCCTGTTGTGTATCCTCGGGCCTTATAACCTCTCCTTCATAGTCTGCCCATACGTCCTTGATGGTTTGCCTCCTTTGGTTACGGTTACGTCGCCTTGTTCTTGTCCTGACCTGCTTAGAATCTTCAACTATATAGTTAGGGTCATTAAAGTAGCGGCGTACCTTCTCAGAGGGGAAATGCATATGGACTTCTCCAGTTCCAATGTAGATGATTGCTTTGACGGTGCCTAGGAACGGTCTTCCTAGGATGATGGGTGGATCGTACTCGTCGTCTCCCATGTCAATGACATAAAAGTCTATATGGAGAAAATGATCGTTAATTTTAACAAGGACATCGGTTACTATACTTCGACCTTTCGGGATGTCTGATCTGCCATCTGGAGCTGAGTGTATATTGGTTTTAAGGGTATGGTCCCGTACAAGAGCTGATAGGTGACTGTGGCCATTATGTTGACGCCTGATCCAGTGTCGCAGAGCGCCTTCTGAAAGGAGTATCCATTGATTGGGCACTCAATGCTTGGCATACCTGGGTCGTCCTTCTTGTTCAGGAAGGGTGACTTGAGTCGACCATCTTGACCTCCTTGAACTGCAGTGACCATCTTAGCTGATTCGGTCCATCCTTGGTTGTTCTTGTTCTGCTTGTTCCTCCTGTTGGTCCTCTTCCTTGGTTCATGTTGGGGTTGCTCTAGGATTTGTGTAATCTTGTTCTTGAAGGAAAACGTCTCATTCCTCCCCTTGATGTTGAAGTTGATCTTTGCAGCGCTAGCGTAGATGACAGCTCCCGAGGTGTTCAGGAATGGCCTTCCCAGAATAACTGGTAACTTCTCATCGGACCCGGTCTCTATCACCACGAAGTCAGCTGGAGCATACGAGGTACCAACTCGGACACACATGTTCTTTAATATTCCTTTAGGAAAGCTTAGTGTCCGATCTGCAAGCTGCAAACACATAGTTGTTTCTGATAAAGGATATGTAAAGAATTTTTCATAAAGTACCCTGGGCATAATGTTGACGCTGGAGCCAAAGTCACAGAGTGCTTCTGGAAAGTCCACCATGCCGATGGAGATCGGGATGACGGGGCGTCCTGGATCGCCTCTCTTGACTGGCAGAAGGTCATTATGTACTCCGACAGCGGGATTACTCCAATAGTTACCTGCATCAAACATGTCTACAAGATTTGCAGATTCTAATCCTTCTGGTTGCGATGGTATACCAGGGTTAGTAGCAAGAACAGCAGCAGCTATTTGATTTAACTGAGATTCAATCATTTTATTAAAGCTAATTTGGTTTTTGATGGCAGTAGAGAAATTATCTATTCTATTATTTATGTTTTCTAGTATTTTATCATTGGATGCCAATTTCTTAGACAAGTTATCCATTAGCTTTCCTTGATTAGACACTAACTCTCTCAGAGGTGGAAAATTATTCTTGTTGTTGTAAGAGTTATTACCTTGATAATTACCTGAGTAGTTACCTGAGTAGTTAGGCCTCTGTTGATTCCAACCTTGATTTTGTTGAGGACGGTTGTAGTTGTTGTTGTTGTTGATGTACCTTGCATCCTCAAGCATCTCAGAGCAGTGATTGCCTGAGTGTCCAGTGTCTCCACATTCCTCACAAGTCATGTGAGAGTCGTAGACGTTCATGACTTCTCTTTTGTCTCCAGCTTTGTCATCGAGCTTTTTCATGAGTAGGTCTAACTTTGCAGACAGCATGTCTACCTCCTTGAGCTGGTGCATACCTCCACCCTTCTTGCGTGTTTGAGTCCTCTCTTCGTTCCAACCTTGGTTGGACGCCATCTTCTCCACAAGGGCTGTAGCTTGTGGTATGGTGAGTGATAGAAATGCGCCTCCAGCTGCAGCATCCATGGTCTCATGAGCACTAGTGATGAGCCCATGATAGAAAGTCTGTATAAGTAGCCAGCTTTCCATTCCATGATAGGGACATTCTAGAATGTAATCTTGAAAGCGCTCCCATGCTTCTGGAACGGATTCATCATGTTGTTGCTGAAAACTTGTAATCTTCCCACGGAGAGCATTGGTCTTGCCCATGGGAAAGAACTTAGCCAGAAAGTTCGTAAAGCAGAGTGCCCACATAGTGTTCTTATCCTTCGTCGTGTAGAACCACTGCTTCGCTCTCCCCAATAGTGAGAATGGGAAAAGGCGAAGTAGTATGGCGTCTCTGGGAACATCTAATATAGTGAATGTGCTGCAAATCTCTAGGAAGTGTTGGAGATGAGCACTTGCATCTTCGTGCGGCTTCCCACAAAACTGGTTGGCTTGTACCATGTTGATGAGCCCTGGCTTGAGCTCAAAGTTCTTGTCGATGGCTGCGGCAGGTCCAGTGCGGATGTTGTCCGTAGTGGGAGCTGAGAACTCGCGGATCGTCTTGTTCGCCATGGCCGCGAACTCTGTTGACAAATTCCGGATGAAACTTCGGCGGTCTTCTGGATTAGATGAAGTGTTGCGTCGAAGTGTTGACTTCTTGAGCTTGGCTCTTGCCCCTCTGATTAATGCTTCGGGGTTGTCAACAAAATTTTCTGGAAGATGTCCTCTATTCATACATCACCCTGCAAAACAATAAGAATGGAAAAATACAGGGGTAAATCTGTATGGGAGAATTGATGATCTCAATCACTTAATGATGCGAATGATGACTCAAATTCCGTATCTATTCCTTTAGTAAATCAACCTTCCCCGGCAACGGCGCCAAAAATGCTTGTTGGGCATTCTTAACGTCATTACCAAAAGTAGACTTAGTTTTCTAATTCTGATAACGGCGCCAAAAATGCCGAACCTATCCCTCATGCCACTTAAGCCAAGTTGTCATCCCCAGCATGACATGAGAGATGCGGTATTGAAATATGCAACTGCTCTTCTAAATAAATAATAAATAAGATCTGCAAGCGCACAGATTAATACCGATGTAGCATTTTAACCGGGAAGTATTCCAGGTATCGTTATTTATATTTTTACCACTGGGAAGGGATTACTAACATCAATGTTGATTATGGAATGGAATATAGGAATGAGTATCAATCATTGCATGTATAAGTGAGAGCATTCATCTATCTCTTGCATACAGGGGTGTCACATAAAATATAGATAAAGTATGAATGGTGACAAAGATAATTAATCTAATCAGCTAGCCACATATAATAATGATAAGCACCTCAACATATATTCTAGCAAGTCATTAGCATGGTATTAGTACGAACTACAAGGATATTTCCTAAGTTATTCTTAACTATAAAGTCTAGCATATCATAGTTAGTGCAAGTACACTTGGCAATCATTGCGAGAAAGGACTACGCCCATGCATAGTGATATTATCAAGGAAGATGAGAAACATAGCAATCACTCCCCCGTAATAATGTTGCTCTGCCTGCCTTACACACGGGAGGGGGACTATATAAGAACCAACAAAGGTGTCACCATCGCGGACCACCCCACGATCCGGCATATAAGGTGCAATCGCAGATAAATATGGTCTAAGCACTACGCCTACACAATATTTATCATTTACCCATGGATCCGATGGATAAACGCTATACGATCCTAAACATGTATATAATTCCAATCTAACTAAGCCAAGCGTATAACTACGATAAACTAAGAACAATATAATCGCAAACATAAACAAGTAGAGCATAGTCATAATCAATATATTGAAATAGAACAAAGTTGTATTCATAATATTGAAGAACAAAGATGAACAATGAAGAACAGTAAAGGAATTACCAAGAATCCTCTTGACAGATCCGGAAACCAATCGAAGATTGACTCCTTCTAGTTTTAATCCTATGTAGCTATGCTATACTAGAGATCTAGTTGATGTGGTGGCTCTAGGGCTTGATCAGAGACTCTCCTCCTGAGATTAGGGTTTGAGGAATTGAGAATGAGGGAGTGCCTCCTCCAGGGGTCAGGGGTCCTGCTTATGTAGCCCCCTCAAGTGAACATGGGCCGTCGGATCAAACCGACATTAATCGCACGGTTTTCCTTGATCCTTTAGGTCGGTGGAGCATAATCCGCGAGACGGAGCCTGATTGGCTCTCAGTCCAGGGCGGGCGCCCTAGGGAGCAGGGCGGGCG
The DNA here is from genome assembly GCA_038087645.1 of Saccharum hybrid cultivar R570. Lineage (NCBI taxonomy): Eukaryota > Viridiplantae > Streptophyta > Magnoliopsida > Poales > Poaceae > Saccharum > Saccharum hybrid cultivar. Next base: position 16,089,851 of record JAQSUU010000402.1, read on the forward strand.
CCCTGCCTCCGGGCCCGTTCGGCCTCCCGTTCGATCTCGTGGCTTCTGGAGTCTTCTAGATGATAGAAAATCGGTGAACACGTTATTATCTCTATGTAAACCCGACGTGTGGGCCTTTCCTCCGTATTTTCTGATAACCCCCTGCAGAAACAGACAAACACCAAAACTCATGGAATTCTGTCAGATAAAACCCTAAGTCTAGGTGTTGGTTGCATTTGGATTATTTTCTTTATTTATTTGATAACTATATTTGGTACTTAAGGACCGTCAACACCTGTGAGGTCCATATGGCTCGCCAATCTGCTGCTTGGTCAATTCCTCTCCCTCCTTAATAAAATGAGCGGCTGCCTTTCCCCACACCCTAGCCTCCCTTATATTCCTCTGCGCGAGCTCCCACCTTTTCACAAAATATTCTTTGCACTTCATGAAAGAGAACTCAACAATCTCAGACACTGGCAACGAGCGAACTCCGGTGAACACACTGTTGAAAGACTCAGACGAGTTGGTGGTCATGATGCCGTACCTGAATCCACCCTCGTCGTATGCTAGTGTCCACTTTTCCTTCTGTTCCATCTGGTCCTGTAACCATGTCTTGGCGGCTTGATTCATCACTTTGTCTAGTTCTCTTATTTTCTCCTTGAACTGGTACTCTGTACGCACACAACATAGAACCTTAACCATGTCACTAACCTCCTTCTTCCTCTGACGCTGCCCGAAATTAGCTGTAAAATGACGCGTGCACCATCTATGCACCAAAGGCGGGAACCCTTCGATATCTTCACCGGTGGCGTGGAGAATCCTTGCGTGCCGGTGAAACATATAGTGTGTGATGCCCTAAGCACTTGGGTACATAGAAGCCGCATGAACAATGACCACAACGAATTGTTCTCTCTCTCTGCTAAAGCAAAAGCCATTGATACTATCTGGTCCTCCAAATCAACTGCTGCAGCCATCATCAAAGTGCCCCTGTACTTTCCCGTCAAGAAAGTGCCATCAACAAGGACCACTGGCCTACAAAACTGGAAAGCATGCTCCGTCTGAGCAAATGACTAGAAAACATGGTGTAGCACATGCCTCACCGAGTTCTGCAAAGACATCCCACCGGTGTCCACAAATCATTTTATGCCATGGTTGTAGTAATTCATTACAGACAGTATTCGGGGAACCCGGTTGTACGCCTCCTCCCAACTACCCCATCGGATTGCCAGTACAATTTGCTTTGCACACCAAGCCTTGCCATACTTCACATGATACTTTATAAGCTCATATATGGACTGCTGTAAATAAGACACCAAGACGTCATTGTCCTTGTCAACGAGCCCCAATATACGATGGGCAAGGTAACGTGCAGTGAGCTGCGGATGATATTCTTTTCCCTTGTTATCCAAGCATAAATGGGGTTGGACCAATTTACTTATCCTCCATTTTCCATCACTCACTTTCTTCCTTGCAGTAAGCCTCCACTGGCATGGAAAACCTACTTTGCAGATAATGTGGTACCTCAAGTTCTTGTCGGAATGAGTCACCAAGTATGGCCTATGGTGGTACACAGCATAATCCTGAAGAAAGAGCTTTATCTCTGACATTGTATTGAATATCATGCCCTTTTGAAGGATTACATGCTCATGGTTATACAGTGATTCTGCACACATCTGTAGACCTGTGTCATAAACTGCCATATGTACCATGCTGACATCCCTGTAGTTCGGACCACCACTTAAAGGTACACAACCCTGGCTCAGTTGCATGAGTTCTGCCTCTGTGTAAGGGGGCGGTGCAACATAATGCTGTGCTTCGCTAATCCTACCCCACGAATCAAAATACGGCGCACCACCCTCTGGCAAATCATGGACTAGCCTGCCCTGAGTCGGCATGCCATGAAACACCGAAAGTGGAACATCGGACGTTGTAGCATGAACCGGCGTCGCATGGGCAGCTCTATCATCGTCGTCGTGACCGAACCAGTTCTCTTCCGTCTGCTCATGCTCTTCACGTTCGAACTCCCTCACGTCGAAGTCGTTGCTTATACAACCGATTGGATGTGAATGCAACTGCTCCTGCGTCAACTGACCATCCATATACAACTGACTGGATGTGAATGGAACTGCTTCTTCGTCACCTCCAACATCGTCATGATGATCATCCTCCAACCTGTACCCATTCTCCACAACCACCTCAGTAATGGGTGAGTTCGAGCCTACGAGGACTTTAGTGTAGCGGGACCAATGAGCAGGGTCGCGCAAAGGCATCAGGACATATTTTGTCCGAGTCTTCCCACGGTCAAATCTCCCCTAAATTATGAAATCACCATCAAACTTTGTGTTCAAACGCACACAAAGGTCATTGAAGCTCGGCGGTTCATCAAACCATTCCAACTCCTCTTCCATATCCTCAAACTCATCATCTTCTTTCCTAACAATTCCTCAGAAATAAACTCAGACACAACAATCCATCTGAAAACCATTCAAGCAAACTTCATCAAGTCATCCAAGCAAACTAACTGTACTAAATTTATTAACTATACTATACTCACTAAACTAACTAAAGTAACTATTTATACCAGCTATACTAACTTCACTAATCTAAACTAAACATACTAACTATTCTAACTATTTATAATACATATACTAACTATACTAACTTTACTAATCATACTAACTAAAATAACTATTTATAATATCTATACTAAATATGCTAACTTTACTAATGATACCAACTAAACAACTAAACTAACTATTTATACTAACAATACTAGCTAAACAAACTAATCTAACTAACCATCAAAATACATCAAAAATTCAAAAAAATAGGAAAACAGAATTACCTTAGCTCGGACGCGGGGAGCTGCTATCGGGGCCGAAGTGCGCGGGGGGAGGGGGCTCGCGGCGCGGCGCGGCTGTGGGGGCGCTGCTCACAGGGCGACGCGCGGCCCGGGGGGCGCTGCGCCGCGGCTGCTCGGGGGGGGGGGGGGGGGCGCTGTGCGCGCGGGGCGGGGGGTTGCGCGCGCGAGGAGGGGGCGCTGCGCGCCGCGCTGCTCCGGCGACCTTCCGCCGGGGGGGTGCGGGCGCGGGCCCGGGGTCCAATAGCAGCTCGTGACACATCAATCCGAGACAAAACGTTTCCTCCGCCCCCTGCCACTCCTCCAGTGGGGAGCGGCAGCCCCGTCTCCGCGTGCGGTGAGTGCCACGTTAGCATCATTGCCGCTCCTCCACGTGGGGAGCGGCAAAGTTGAAATGACGCTCCCTCGTGTGGGGAGCGGCCAAAAGTGTTAGGTATAAAAAAAACTTTCAATGCTAAAATTAAAAATAATTTTTAAAAAGTGTTAAAAATAAAAAAATCTCCGCTCGGCGGGGAGCGGCGGCAGGGCGCGCTTCGTGGCGTGGGCGCCGCAGCAAGACGTGCTGCAGCACCGCGCCGTGGGGTGCTTCCTGACGCACGCTGGGTGGAACTCGACCATGGAGGGCATCATCGAGGGTGTGCCCATGGTCTGCTGGCCCTTCTTCGCCGACCAGCAGATCAACAGCCGCTTCGTGGGCGCCGTGTGGAGGAACGGGCTGGACATGAAGGACGTGTGCGACAGAGGTGTGGTGGAGAGCATGGTGAGGGAAGCCATGGAGTCCGCCGAGATCAGGAGGTCGGCGCAAGCTCTTGCGGAGCAGGTGAGACGGGACATTGCCCACCAGCCTACGTAGTAAATCCGACAATCCAGAACGGTAGAAAATACATGTACAGACTAACTTATTTGCGTACCGACTGCACCCCACCCTATATGTACATAGTGAGGTTTCAAAATATTACTCAAATAATTTTGGTGAGAAAATATTTCAACTAAAAAGATATTTAAATAGTTTTGTTGGGAAAGGGGCCGATGTTTTTCGGATAAAGTGGACCGGCGAAAGGAGAGAAATAAATAACATGAGAAAATAAAAAAAATCTGAAGCTCAGGTCAACGTGATTTCCGCCGGTGAAGCACCAGTGCGTGGGCCCTTACTCCGACGCCGGCGTCGATCCCGGCTTTCCGCCAGTGACATGCGTCGTCGCCGACGGCCTACTGCCTTGGGCCATCGAGACCGCCGAGGAGCTCGGCGTGCCGGCGCTCGCCTTCCGCACTGCCAGTGCCTGCAGCTGGCGAGCTCCCCTTCCCTGCCAGCGGCGACCTTGACGAGCCGGTGCGCGGCTTCCCGGGGATGGAGAGCTACCTACGCCGGCGGGATCTCCCACGTCAGTGCCGCCGCATTAGTGAGACCGTCGACGTTGATCCCATGCTGCACTTGCTCGCCACAGGCACCGCGCATAACGTCAACGCACAGGCACTGATACTGATCACAGCCGCCACCCTGGAAGGCTCAGCCGTCACGAACATCGCACGGCGCACGCGCGACGTTTTTGCCATCGGGCCTTTACACGCGATGTCGCCGGCGCCGGCGGTGGCTCTAGCCTGTGGCGCGAGGACGACGGGTGCACGGCATGGCTCGACGGCCACGCCGACCGGTCCGTCGTGTTCGTGAGCTTAGGAAGCCTCGCCGTGATCTCCCACGAGCAGTTCACGGAGTTCCTGTCTGGCCTTGTCGCCGTCGGGTAATGAAAGCCAGATACATTGGTTTCACAGCAGGATGAAAATTGCAAACCATGCCCGGCAAATAAAGGTACCGGGCAAGTCCAGCAAACTAGAAACGAACTGAAATGAATGAAACTAACGAAGGAAACACTACATACGCTAGAGCATGCAAAATACATGGAGCCATGGAGATTGCGTCTCAGCTTCTCAAGTCGTTGGAGCAGAGTCGTCTCGCCGACTCCGAGACCGTTAGAATTCTGATCCAGCTGGTGTGCCTTCTCGAGTGTGTAGAACCGACTTTGAAACCCGCGTCCTCGCTGAGGAGTGCCTACGTACTTTCTTCATAGAAGAAAGATGGGTTGCTTTCGTAGTTCGTTTTTTATCCTCATTTGTGTATTTTGACTCACCTACCCCTTCTTCATTTAACGCCAGTTAGTAGCTTGGCTTGATTCAATTCATCCAATTTTGCCATTGGAAGATCTTCAAGTTTTTTTTTCAAAAAACGCGCATTGGCACGTGTTGCACTAAGTGGAAGTTGGAAAGTTTATAAGCTTCGGAAGCGGTCACGGCGAGGCGCCGATCCACATCACGGAATAGCACACAACATGAATCACCGCAAGCGGTGGGTTACGAAAGTTGTACTAACTAAGCACTAATTTTGTGACAATGTGAGCGTCGTCGTGGCTAGTCGACTAGAGCTGTGAGCAACGTAAGTTCGACCTCTCGCAGGGCGAGGGGAACATCAGCTCGCGCAACGCCTCGCGAGTGGGGGAGTCAACCGGTTCCTTGAACGTCTCGTGGAAGAGCACGGCGATCCGGTCGTCAGTGGCATCGATGGGTGCGTCATCAAGCATGCGTTCCCATTTGTTGACGAGGATGTGCTTTGCTTGCTTTTTTCGGATTGGGATCGCAGAACGCTGATTTGGCCGCCAGCCGGTCACTGCGCCTGGGGAGCACGGGGGGGGGGGGGGGGGGGGGTTGCGCACCAGGGCCTCCGGCAATGGCAGCCGTAGGGAGTTGACGAAGAGCATCCCAGGGTCCACTTCAGGCGGCGGTGTGGGAATGGCATCATCGGGGGCGTCATTGGTGTCATCGGGGATGATGCTGTAGTCCGGCACCTGAGACACCCGCAGCCTGGGGGGCGACGACAGGATCGGTGGGCTGAGGTTGGAGGAGATCGGCGAGATGAAATCGTCAACAGACGCAGTGGCAGGCGCAGCAGCCACGTCGGCCACGATCGCACAGGCAGGCACGGCAGAGTCCGGTGCCCGTGTGTGCGACGCCAACATGTCAGTCGTGAGTGACAAGGGGAGGGCCACAAGCCCGTCACCTGACAATATCTTCGGGTCAACCTCCGCAGCATCCAAAGTGCGATGCACAGGGCTCAGGGGTTCCATGGGCAGGGGTGAGGCGCCCGCTGTGACGGCTCCAGCCGCCACGGTGACCTCAACCAACATGGGGTCGAAATCCCGACTCGGAACCTCCGAGTAACGGACCACTACGAGCTCAGGTTCAGGGTGCACCACTTGCCTGCCTCCCTGCAAACAATCACGTGCAAAGGGCCCCCGAGCCAAGCACAGACCCCGGCCGTGCCCACCGACACACGGAACTTCAAGGCAAAGTGTGCCTGGAGCTCCTCCGACGTGACGACTGGTTAGTCTCCACCAACAAGTGCGACATGAACAACGGGAGGGTGGTCCGCCCCGTATACAGCAGGCTCCACAATCCTCTGCATGATGAGTATATCAATCATATCATTGAGGAATTTTTTATAATAGGGACTATTTAGCCCTTCTCGCCGCAAACTTTCCATAACCATACTCAACATATTTGGACAATACTCTTTACCGCTTTGAGGGTTTCAGATTGTATTGCCTCAAGTATCATCTTTCCAAAGTATTTGGCCATTAACTGTAGCTATTTTATCAAATGGTTCATAAAACAACATCAATTTTAGGTCTTGTTTAGTTGCAATTTTTTTTTGCAAAATGACATTGTAGCAAATTTCGTTGTTATTTGACATTTAGTGTCCAATCATGATCTAATTAGGTTTAAAAGATTCGTCTCGTCCATTTCGTCTAAACTATGTAATTAGTTTTTATTTTTTATCTATATTTAATGCTTCATGCATGCGTCCAAACATTTGATGTAACGGAGAATCTTGAAAAATTATGCAAAATTTTTGGCAACTAAACAGGGCCTTATTGTTAGAGCTGTGCGTAAAATTAAAGAAAAAAAAACCTTCACTGGTTAAGTGAAGCTGTGTCAAACGGCTAGGAGCTGATAGTATAAGATGGGATTTCAGATGAGTAAGCGCCTGCGTCAACTAGCCACGAAATATAAAATTACAAATGCAGCGCACGGATCTTTGCTACCAGTCCCTGACCCTGCTCGCATCTTCGGACGGACATGGCGCGGGCGCACGTCCTCGTGTTTCCATGGCCGATGCAGGGCCACATCAACTGCATGCTCCACTTCGCCACGGGCCTCGCCGGCGCCGGCCTCCACGTCTCTTTCCTCCACACCGAACACAACCTCCGCCTGCTCGGCCTGGCCTCCGCGGCCGCCGCGCCGCGCCTCCGCTTCCTGTCCGTCCCAGATGGCCTCCCGGACGACCACCCACGCTCAGTCGGTGACCTTATGGAGCTCGCCAGGTCCCTGAAGACGGAGGGCTCCGTCGCATACCGTGCTCTGCTTATCACGTTGCTGCCAGTGCCAGCGGCGGAGAGCGCGGGCCCTTCCTCCGACGCCTGCGTCGATCCCGGCTTTCCGCCGGTGACATGCGTCGTCGCCGACGGGCTGCTGCCTTGGGCCATCGACACCGCCGAGGAGCTCGGCCTGCCGGCGCTCGCCTTCCGCACGGCCAGCGCCTGCAGCTTCTTGGCCTACCTGTCCGTGCCCAAGCTCTTCGACCTTGGCGAGCTCCCCATCCCTGCCGGCGGCAGCCTTGACGAGCCGGTGCGCGGCGTCCCGGGGATGGAGAGCTACCTACGCCGGCGTGATCTTCCACGCCAGTGCCGCCGCCTTAGCGAGACCGTCTACGTCGATCCCATGCTGCACTTGCTCGCCACAGGCACCGCGCACAACGTCAACGCACGGGCATTGATACTGAACACAGCCACCTCCCTGGAAGGCTCAGCCGTCACGAACATCGCACGGCGCACGCGCGATGTATTTGCCATCGGACCTTTACACGCGATGTCGCCGGCTTTGGCGGTGGCCTCCAGCCTGTGGCGCGAGGACGACGGGTGCACGGCATGGCTCGACGGGCACGCCGACCGGTCCGTCGTGTTCGTGAGCTTGGGAAGCCTCGCCGTGATCTCCCACGAGCAGTTCACGGAGTTCCTGTCTGGTTTCGTCGCCGCGGGCTACCCTTTCCTCTGGGTGCTCCGGCCGGACATGGTCGAGGCAGGACGACAGGACGCCGCGCTTCGAGAAGCCATCCGCGCCGTCGGAAGCAAGAACGCGCGCGTCGTGCCGTGGGCGCCGCAGCGAGACGTGATTGGGCACCGCGCCGTCGGGTGCTTCCTGACGCACGCCGGGTGGAACTCGACGCTGGAGGGCATCGTCGAGGGCGTGCCCATGGTGTGCTGGCCCTTCTTCGCCGACCAGCAGATCAACAGCCGCTTCGTGGGCGCCGTGTGGAGGAACGGGCTGGACATGAAGGACGTGTGCGACAGGGCCGTCGTGCAGAGGACGCTGAAGGAGGCGATGGAGTCCCATGTTATCAAGGGCTCTGCGCAGGCGTTGGCGCAGCAGGTGAGGCGGGATATCGCCGGTTGGGGCTCGTCGGCGGTGGAACTTGAGCGGCTCGTCAGATTCATAGAGGAGCTCAGCACACCCGAGCCATTACTGATGAGTAGGATGAGTGGAGCGTAGCAACATGTGCACTGGCGAATCCATTCAGAATTGGTTGTTGTTAACTTTTGTTTCTGTTTATTTTCTGGGGCTCCTCGGAGTCCCGGGCACTGAATGAATTGTAGTCCCTGTTAACAATGGCAAGGGTTGGCGTTTCATTGTGCCATCTGCCATTGTGTTGTTGCTCTTAGTTTCTATACAAAAAACTCTTGAATTTTTTATTCAGGAATACCAATTCAAGGGACACACTCAGACTTCTGGGCTACCAGCCTACCACACTTTCTTTTGACAGTCCTTGCAGTTTATGTACTACAAACTGAACTATGGGTCCATGGCACTTGTATGAAATGAAGAGCACCATGCCCTAAAACTGGCCCTAATGAATAACGGCCACTACTATTTATTCTTCAAATTCACTGAACGAATTGTAGTCCCTGTTCAATGGCAATGGCAAGGGTTCTCGTTCCAATGTGGCATTGCGTTGTTGCTCTTAGCTTCAACACTGTGTGTACATAAACTCTTGCACTTTTATTCAGCAATTCCACTTGTCAAGTAATGTCATAAGAATTGTTGCAGAAGTTCAAGGTTCAACATTCAAGCCACACATGTTAATTCACTTATTGGCTAGAACGCTTTCTTTCGACAGTCCTTGCAGTTTACATACTATACTATACACACTAAACAGAAAGTCAAAAACTTTGGCACTTCTAAGAAATGATGAAGATCACCTAGCACCATGCCCTAAAACTGACCCTCTTTAATAGAAGCCAACACTACAATTCTTCAAATTCACAAATGCATGGCAAAAGTTGATATCTCGAAAATCCTGATAATCAATTTGTTTTTAAAGTCAGCTGTTCAAAATAGATAGCAGTTTAAGCTGTCAGTTTGTCACAGTGTCGGCGAAAAAACCCTTTATCAAACACAGGGGAAGAGTCAATTTCCATCAAGGGAATAAATTAAATAACACCATACAGTACATGAGAACAAATATTTCTGCTTGATTTATCACAAAAACTGATGTATCGGACCAGATAGCAGCAATATCAGCTAAATGTTACACTAAAGTTTGATTACGAGAACAGACTTGATTGATCACAAGCAAGCATCAGAAAATAAAAAAAACAGAGATACTACCAAATTAATCTCTGCAACTCACCTCTTGAAACCCCTACCACTACCAGCACCATCAATTTCTTATATCATTGCAAAATCTCACATAAGTAGTAATAGTAACCATCTCAAACATGTCTCGAGATGATTAGGAAGCAAAAACATAAGAAAGCGCTCAAACGAATCAAGCAGCCCATGATGTCTTCAAGAACATACGTTTACAAGTATAATCATACAAGCATACATATATAATAAATCACCAAAATGGAAAGGATTTACAACCACCCTGCTGATAACACAGGATCACTTGAGAGTAGAGACTTGCACTATTCATGAACTAATCAAACAAAAACAGCGATTACTCATGAACGAGTAAGCAATGCATATCCAGCGCAGAATCACGCAGCAGCTAGTATCCGATTCCTGACAAGCGAGCCCGGGCCTGGCGTTCCATCTCCGGCAAGAGGCTGCGGATGAGGCGCACGCTCTTCCCCGCCGTGGCCGGCCTCGCCGCAGGCAGCGTATCCTTCTTCTGCGCGGCGGCGGCCACAGAAGCGGTGGGCGGAGGCAGGGATGGCGGCGGAGTCGTTAGCGACGGCGTGGTCTTCATCACCCTGACGTGGTGTCGTGCGACGCGGACGGTGCCCTTGGGATCGCCGGATGGCCGGTTGCCGTCGTACACGACCTCGTAGCCTCCGTGGGTGGACGACACGACCGTAGCTTTGAGCCAGAGCACGAGAACCTGCCCCGTCTTCAGCGTCGTGGTCCTCGTGCGGACACCAACCACCGTACCAGGCCTCAGAAGCGCGTCTAATCCGGGATTTTCTCGCTTCGCGGACCCGGCAGAAGAGGGGTCGGACCGACGAGGCGCCGGCGGTGGCGGAGAGGCGGCGATGCAGCGCAAGGAAGGCCGGGACTGTGGTGACGCGTCGGTGACGGTGGAGCCTCGGGAATGGGAGATGGTCGACGGTGGAATCTCTTGGAGCGGTGGACGATGGCGTGGATCCCGGACGGCGTGGCTCGAAGCATGACGCGGCGACGCGGACGGCTTCTTCCCAACCGACCTCGTGGGCGCCAAGGGCTTGGACCTCCTGCGCTGGAGCTCGCGGCGGATGCTCCGCATGCCGGCGGAAGAGGAGCACGGCGGCAGATACATCACCATGGAGGGCGGAGGAGAGCTGCGGATGGATTGGATCGACGAGGAGCAGGGGGAGTGGGTGGATTGTGGAAGGAAGGAGACGGCGAGGGAGCAGAGGAATTGGGCGCCAGGAGAAGGGAAGGTGAGGGCGTTGGATTTAAGCAGGTGGGCTGGATCTCAGATCTGGCCCAGCCACGCGCTTTCGAGTCCGACTCGAAGTTGGATTGGGCCAGTTGTCGTGAGGGCCAAGTCGAAATCGAGGACGGTTTTTTTTTTCCTCAGCCGTTGGGCTTTCTCGCTGGGGTCCTATCTGCCAAATCTTCTAGTGGCTCATTAATTGTCCTAGTTACTAATCATTCCAAATTCCAATCCTAGACCTTTTGGCATTTATTTTTAGCATTTCAGCATTTGCTAAAACAGATTAGACGTAAGTCATTTTTGCAGCAATATTTTGCTACAGCGGATTAGACTTAAAACAGAAGCATCAATCCATTTGCGGCAAAGTAATACTGCAATCCACAAATGCAGCTGTATTGTTGATAGGATTTACTGATTGCAGCAACAGCACAATTCGATTTGATTGATCACAAGAAAGCATCAGCAAAAAGCAGATATATCAGTCAGTTTATTGAATCTTCAGAAACAGTACACCACACATCCAATGGCCTGACGCAAAATGTGTGAAAAGTGAGAAGAATATTGGAATGGCTTGGACAGATTAAGTTGTTAATGGTGTTAGCCACATGATCCGTCGATGCCACATCGCTGACGGCCAGAACTGGGAGGCGAACGGCGATGGAAACAGATCGAAATTGCCCTCGTGGTAACTTTAGCAGCTGATTCGCAGATTGGGCCGTTGCGTCAGATGGTTTCAGCCTTTCACGCGGTTGGGCTTGGTTGCTTGGGGATCCATCTGGGCATCTGGCTCTATTCAGTCAAGCTGTTCTTAACAAAATGAACATAAACTTCTACCTTCAATTATAAAACATCGAATCACTAACTCAATAGATATATGTATCTGCAAAAAATAAGGATTGAGTCAACAAGAAAAATCAGCAACTCCCATACACAACTGATTTATCAATTCTACCGGTTAATCCTCCTCTTTTGTTAACAGCCGATCTCCTGCATACACACTATCAACTTACCCACCCACTATACTACCAGTTCTCTTTTATCATGTGTTCAAGAAAGCATACGCTATGAAATGCACTGTATCTCTCAAATCACTGACTTTTGTCATGACGCTCTAGAGTTCTGATTATCTGACTCAAGAACTGCATTTCAGTTTTCACCACCGTATCTATTCAAACAGGTCACAGCAGAATGATTATCACAAGTAAAAAAAATAGAGCAAATGCATATTTATGCACTGATTTGGTGCTTACATTTCCAGTGACGAGATGCTCAGGCACATGATGCCAATCGCTATGTGAATGGGAACAGTCTGCTTGAACCTCATTCTGTTCAAGAAAACCCTCTCTGATAAAACAGTGGTCAGACCAGAAATGACTAAAATGCCCCAGCTGGCACACAGTGCCGGAAAGAGAATGAGCCCTGTAAACAATATCATCAGGTATTAACTTCCATTAAAGAACTGACAACCTGAGAGATCCCAATGTGAAATATGAACAAAATTATACCTTGAAATAATATTTTATAAATACTACAGAATACGTTATTCGTAGCAACATATCTTTACAGATAATCAAGGCACAAACCAAGTTGTGCAGGGAAAAATGCATTCAAGAAAAATTAGGATAGTAGATTGGATAGTGGTTAATTAAAGGATGCTAATGGAATTAGCAGCAGTTAACCCAACAGCTCCCCAAGATTTAGTAAGAACAACATTTATAATGATGTAAATCACAGAGAACAGAAGCAAGCTTAAGCTAGTTTTCATTTGCAACAGCATGAAGAAAAGCTTCAGAAGTGCCTGAAATTACAAATGGACATAACCAGCACAGTTCCATCTATAAGATTACCCAGTACTCAACTATACAACTGCATAATATAAGCTAAGTTAAACATTTGTGGAGAGCTTGGAAGCGATGCAGTCCACCGAGAGCTTGGAAGCTAAGATGAGGTCACCTGTGATGGAGTTCGATCGACTTGTCATTAGTATTTATTCTTGGAAATCACAATTTCATGACAAAATTTGTTATCTACAAAATTCTGACCAACAATTTGTTTGTAAAGTTAGCTGGGGCAAAATTAAAAACCACAGCCAGCCAAACAAGCTGTCACACACAGGAGTTCCGGCGAATGAACCTTTATCAAACACTGGGGCAGACTTAATTTTCACAAGAGGAGAAACCAAATAAGATCGCAAACTGTACACAAGCACAAGAACTGTCGGATCAGACCAGATAGCAGCAATATGAGCAAAATGTTACACTAAAGTTTGATTTGCGACAACTGACTTGATTGACCACAAGCAGGCATCTGGAAAGAAAAAAAAACAGATGCTACAAATTTAATCTCTGCACAAAGCAGTGACCATCACTCCTGCTTATTAATGCAAAAATACCACGTAAGTAGTAACCATCTCAAACATGTAACTGGAAGCAAGAAGAACAAAACACAAGCAATCAAATAAATCAAGCGTTAATGATGTCATGAAGATTCAAGAACGTACTTTTAAAAATATATAATCATACGAGCATACATATAAATCACCAGAACGCTGGTCTTGGCAAATGGCAACAACACACTATCACATGGGACTTGCACGATTCATGTATTAATCCAACAAAAACAGCGACTACCCATGAACGAACAAGCAATGCATCACTAATTCACTATCAAATCCAGCGCAGAATCACGCAGCAGCTACCAGCTAGTATCCGATTCAAGACAGATCAAGCCCGGACCGGAAGCTCCATCTCCGGAAAGAGGCTGCGGATGAGGCGCAGGCTCTTCCCTGCCGTAGTTGGCCTCGGCATCTCCTTCTTCGTAGTCGCGGCGACAGTGGCTGTGGGCGGAGGCAGGGACGGCGGTGGAGTTGTCAGCGACGGAGACGGATCGATCACCCTGACCTGGTGCGGCGCGACGTGGACGGTGCTCTTGGGATCGCCGCGTGGAAAGTTGGCGTCGTAGACAACCTCGTAGCCTCCGTCGGTGGACGACGACACGATCGTGGCTTTGAGGCAGAGCACGAGAACCTGCCCCGTCTTCAGCGTCGCAGTCCTCGTGCGGACACGAACCACCGTCCCAGGCTTCAGCTGTGCGGGGACGGCGGGAGTAGCTCGGAACGCAGACCCGGCGGAGGAGGGGTCGGACCGAAGCAGCGGCGGCGGCGGAGGCGGCGGAGAGGCGGGGTTGCAGCGCAACGAAGAGCGAGGCCGGGGCTGTGGTGACGCGTCGGTGACGGTGGAGCCTCGGGAATGGGAGATCGTCGACGATGGTACCTCCTGGCGCGGTGGACGAGGGCATGGACCCCGTACGGCGTCGCTCAAGCCGTGACGTGGTGGCGGAGACGCGGACGGCTTCTTGGCGACCGAACTCGTGGGCGCCAAGGGCTTGGACCTCCTGCGCTGGAGCTCGCGGCGGATGCTCCGCATGCCGGCGGAAGAGGAGCGCGGAGGAAGATACATCACCATGGAGGAGGAGGCTGTGGTCGATTGGATCGACGAGAAGCAGAGATGATGGGTGGATTGCGGAAGGCGAAGGCGAGTAAGCAGAGAAGCTGCGTGGGTTGCGGAAGGCGACGGCGAGGGAGCACGGAGCAGAAGAAATTCGCGCGAGGAGAAGGGAAGGGGAGGGCGTTAGATTTAAGCAGCTGGACTGGAACCAGATCTGGCCCAGCTACGCGGTTTCGAGTCCGATCCGAAGTTGGATGGATGCATGGCTGGATGGGCCAGTTGCCGTGGCTTTCGAGTCCGACCCGAAGTTGGAAGTTGCCGTGAGGGCCGAGTCAAAGTCGACTGAATAAAACCAGGCCGGATCTTTTTTCTTTTCAGCGATTGGGCTCTTGCGACTGGGGTCATCTTGTAGCCCATTAATTATCCCTTCTTTCTCCCCCTCAGAAAAAAATTTTTATCCCTTCTTTCTTCCTTTAGGCAGAATCCAAGTAATTATTATTTGGGTCTTTTGTTGTGATATTTGTGCCGATTCCTGTTAAAAGAATCCACATCAGTAGTGGTAGCATTTCAGTGCAACACCAATTGGATACAGTAGATATTTGGTGCTTATTTTTAGAATTTTCGTATTTGCTAATCATTACCACAGTTTAACGTTAGCAGAATAGAGTGCATCAAATATAGGACTCCCTGCTACTTAAAATTACAGTAGGCCTCATTTTAGAGGAACACATACATACTAGCAGTTTAAGAGACAAGTCAAACATATTAGACGTTGATACAAACTTATCAGTGTAGGACAAAATCTGAAAACTTGCGAAACCAAAGTAAGGCCAGGAAGGGTATAACAAGTTAACAACAAACTGCCACAGAAATTTTCCTTTCTTCCAAGTATAGTCTACAAGCTAAACACAAAGAATATGAGAAAAGATTCGTAGCCCTTTAGCTCCATAAAAGCTAAATTGAGTCTATCATATCAAATTGGAGTAGTGTGTAATTTAACTAAATAAGTACCGAGCAGAATTGCTACCAGACACAAAATAAGGCTATTGTCCTGCCACTTAGGAGTAGCATGCAAGGACTATCATTCTGAATTGGAATGTCCAAGAAAGATTACCTGCTTACGGCATGAGATGAGAACTGACTCTTTTTCATTTAGGATCCTTGATGGCCTCCACGAAAGCATCCATCTAAATAAACCATTTAAAAATGGAACAATGGGAGGCCCTCCATAGGAAAGAAAACTGGGTAGTAAAACCATTTTTCATCTTCCATAAGGATCATCAATTATTACAAGAGAATCAATATATTTTGCTTATCTTGAGAAGAAAAAGGAAAAGTACGGAGTATTGTTTAATCTTTTCTTTTGACTGAGGGTTTAGCCTACCCCAACTTGCTTGGGACAAAAGACTATGTTGTTGTTGTTGTTGTTGTACTGAGGGTTAAGACATGGTCACATTTCATTACTACCAGCCAACCCAAGGAATAAACATATTCTCACATTTTCGCTATATATAGCTTTCAATATAGGGATCAAGGAAATATGATGATGTATAATAATAAGGACTCCGGTTGGTACTACCAGATGAACTGTGGTAGTTAACTGTTGTCAAGAAGGTGGAACGTGGAAATTGGACTGAACAGAGTTCAAATTTACAGCACAGCTTTTACCACAATCAAGTTACAAGGTTTGCTGTCTGATTAGTGCATCCCTTTCATGCTACATCCTGCGACCTACTGATAAGCATGCAGGAGCAAAAAAAAGTTTTGCCAAATATAAAGCTGCTACATCCAACAAGTACCACGACAGAGAAAAGGATGCACATGGCAAATACTCTGTACCATCATTAACAATCAATGTCAATATAATTCCAGACATCTAATTATATATTGTCTGGATACTGATAGATGTTCTTGAGATAATACTCCATATGTATTCTTGAAGAAAAACACTCAAGCCACAACTTTGGAACTGCAGGATGCACAAGGTAAAGGGTACTAATGAACCTCTTCTCTGAGTTAGCAAGCACTGTTGCAGGGGCTAATTTTTTTCTAAGCAAGCCATGCTCTTGGAGCCACCAAAGCATTGTATACCTAGGCTTGGTCCTGTTCTCCAAATCAAAGCACAGAAATGCTGGGAAGCAATGCAGGTACTCCAAGGAGTAGCCCAGCTCCTCTGTGAGGTAGTTCAACTTCTCATTGAGCATATCCTTACTCTGGTTCAGCACCTTTGGAAAAACACGCAAGATCCGACATAGTATCTTATACTCCACTCCTCTTTCCAGGAGGTAGTCAAACCGCTCCAACAGCAAATCCTTGGTGCTGTTAAGGGCAGGAATTACCTTGGTGGTTATCTCATTCTCACCATACCCAACACTTTTCAAGAACTCCAGCTTCTTGTCTACAAAATGTGCTTTCCTCTCAACCATGACCTTAGCCATCCCATCCAAGAAAGCTCTTTCGACCTCGGCGTCATAGCTATCATCCTCCAAAACAAATTCTGGTGATAAATAGCGCAAACTCTCCCCACCGGCCAATATCTTCTCCAGGAACCGATGCTCCAGCTCCATTGCCCGCAGCACCCTAGGAAGGTTCTCCAGTTGGTTCTTCCCAACAACATATGGGTGCTTCTCCACCGCAGCATCGATCGCATCCTCTGCCAATCCAACCCTCCGCAGATACCTTGGCACTGAGACCACCACATCAGAGAAATCAAGATCGAAAATCCTGGGATTGCTCAGCAAAAACCTTCCCATCTCCTTCCCCTCCATCCCCAGCTCCTTGAAGAACCACAACCTTTCAGCAATCCTCTTTTCCCCGAGCTCAAGAAACACCCACTGGCTGCCTCCGACAAGTCCCCCAATGCTACCAATCTCTACCCCGGCATCATAAAACATCCGCATCCTCCGGCACACCCCCGAGAACGCGTCAATGTCATTGCTGGAACTCAAATCCGGCCCCAATCCTTTGAACGTGGTGGCAATATCCTTAATGAGTATGTCATAGTCGGATAGATCCCCCTCGAGAAGCGATGGGAAGGTGAGGCAGGCGGCGATGATGGCGGCGCGAGGGAGCCGGTGGAGGCGGGCCTCGAGAACGGAGAGCCGCGCGGAGATGAGGTCCGGGGGCACGTCGAGGAGGACGCTAGGGAAGAGGAGTCCGAGGCGTGACCACGGGAATCCGAAGTGTGCGAGCGCGGCGACGGTGCCGAGCAGGGAGGGGTGGTCGGAGAGGAACATGGAGTTGAAGCAGGGGGCCGCCGCGGTGGGCCCGCCGATTGATTCGAGGAAGAAGGGGAGCTCATTGAGCGGGTGGAAGTTGAGGTGGCGGCGGAGGTGGGCGGGAAGCTCCGAGGTGGGGAGGGAGCGCGGCACGGTGGGGAGCGCGGCGAGGAAGGAGAGGAGGGAGCGCGGGGAGTGCGCGGCGATGAAGTCGGCGTGGGAGGACGCGAGGCAGCGCGTCGAGTGGAGGTACTCGGAGATGACGGCGCGCGCGGCGGGGAAGGCGACGTGGCGGAGGCGGTAGGGCAGGTTCCGCAGCTTCGGGGGTACGAGGGCGGCGTCAGTGGAGAAGAAGCGGCGGAGCTGGAGCGCGGCGCGTAGGCGTAGCGGCATGGCGGGGGTTGCGCTGCTCAGCTCTGCTCTACGGCATTGTTCGGCTTCAGCACAAGGGGAAGGTGAATGGGATGAGCGACAAGAGAAGGGGGTTTGGGGCTAGGAACGTTAGGGTTTTTCTGTCCGCAGCTGGCTGCGGTGCCCTCGAGCTACAACTGGCCGAAAGAGAAAACTACAACTTATTATTACAAACCAAAATTTGAAAATCAAATGATGCCCAATGTTGCAAAGCAGCCAAATTTTGTCTTGGCTTGGGCACACCTTGGAACAAACCAAACACACTTTGTTTACCGTAAGAAAAAAAACCAAACACACTTTTGATATTAGATGAACATCTTCTAGATGCAGGAACCGTATAACATTTCTATTAATTTGGGATGACATTTCGTATTTAAAACTTATAATTTAGTAGGATTATACTACCCCTGGTTGATTTTTTACTTGGATTATACTACCCGGTCGGTTTTAGTTGATGTTTTTTTTAAGAAAAAAGGTTACATGCAAGTCAAAGTCCATATCTTAAATGATAACCAAAAATAACTTGCATCGTGAGGTTGCTTCGAGTGGCACTAGGTGGTCGTCTTGCAAGCCGGTGGTGCTTGTTACTCTTGGAGGTTGCCACCTCCTAAACAGCTTGGTGGTGGTCTCCATCGAAGCAAGCAAGAAGCTTGTGTGTTGCTCCGGAGAAGAGATTGTGAGGGGTATTGTGCTCACTGAAAGGTCCTAATATGGTTAGAGGGGGTGAATAGCCTATTTAAAAATCTACAAATCAACTAGAGCAATTGATTAGTACAACAAACGGTGTAATGCAATTTTGCTCTAGCTCTACAAAAGTTACAAGCCACTTATGTAACAATGCTAGTTACTATAATCACTAGGCACACAATTGGCTATGTCACTACTCACTAAAAGCTCTCTAACTTGCTACACTAAAGAGCTCCACTAGATGAACTTAAGCTACAAAACAAGTTCTCAAAACTAGCTACACTAAAGGCTTGCTACAACTAGTTTGCAGGAAAGTAATGGAGAGAGCAAGATAGTTATACTGCCACATAGAGGAGTAAACCAATCACAATATAAATACCAATTCAATCACTGGAAGAATACCAAAGGGCAAGAGATAACCAATTTTTCTTCCGAGGTTCACGTGCTTGCTGGCACACTAGTTCCCGTTGTGTCTACCAACACTTGGTGGTTCAGCAGCTAAGAGATGTTGCACAAATCTCGTCCACAAAACTGGACATCGCAAGAACCTACCCACAAGTGAGGTAACTCAATGAAACGAGCAATTTATTAGAGCTACCTTGCGGCGCTTCACCGAAGAAGGTGCAATACCCCTCACAAGATCACCGGAGCCGTGAAAGTCCCTAGTTTGGTTTTGGCTAATTGATGAAACCTAGGACTAACCTTTGTATCTAAGTGGATGATTTAGATAAAGGTGGTCATTGAATATGAGACATGACATTGACTCATATGACCAAAATGGTGAAGACCAAGATGAGGCTTGGCTCGATGGACCGGTTGTGAAGGTGAAGGGAAAGTCGAGGCTTCGAAGCGAAGGACCATGCGATGGTGAAGCTTGAGCAAGACTTGGCGCCGACGGACCGATGCAACGATGAAGAGCAAGTGAAGTCAAGGTCGATGAATCGAGACGGTCATGTGATGATATGAAATAGATCATATCATTTGGAGAAACAAAATGGGCTCAAGGCAAAGGTATAATCATAGGGTCATTTTGTTTTACACAAGACACCATAGAGGGTGTGAATGGTTTAGGGTCGATAGCCGAACTATTAAGAGGGGAAGTCTTATCGGTTATTCGACGTACGGGTGCCACTAGGTGAATTCATGAAGTGCATTGCATGTAGAGTCTAGTGAGCTAACTGGAAAACCTTTGAAAATGATTGAGAAAAAGCTAACACACAAGCACATGGAGATGTACACTTGATGGTGTTGGCACATTTGCAAAGGTGGCGTTGGTCGCGCTGTGGTTTGCGGGTAGAGAGGGGTTTGGGTTCCTCTCTCCCTCCCGCCGACCGTGCGAGCTCGGGATTCAGGCGATTTCGGGGAAATGAAATGCCTATTTTCCACTACGCCGGAAAGTCAGAAAAGTAACGGAGACGAACGGAGGTCACCAGCGTAATCGGACGCTGGACCAGACGCGGTCACGGTTTGACCAGACGCGTCCGGTCAGTACAGCGCAGCAGTCAGGCGCGCGGGCTAGGGTTTGCAACCGGCGCGTCCGGTCACTCGCGGGACCGGAGCGTCCGGTTGGGCACCCAGAGGAACAGTGCGTGGCGAAGGGCTGAGCGGACGCGCGGCGCGTCCAGTCACACGTGATCGGACGTGTCCGGTCACGAAGGGAGCTTACTGGACTTCGACCGGACACTGGCACTGTCGCGTCCAGTCGTTGCGTGGAGCGCGTCCGGTCGTTGCGTCGCGGGTGCGCGGCACTGTGCGTTCGGCGCGTCCGGTCGTTTGAGCGGCGCGTCCGGTCGTCGCGTTTGACCGTTGGCACGTAGTGACCGTTGGAGGATCTGGCAGTCGCAGTTGAAATTCGAGGGACACGTGGACGGCGCAGGGCGACCGGACGCGGTGAAGCGCGTCCGGTCAGGTTCGACCAGCGCGTCCGGTCGCTCGCGAAAAACGCCTAGTGAGTTGCTAACGGCTCTATTTGTTTGGGGTGCTTATAAATACATGTTGGCCGGCCCTTGGGGAGGTCTCTTGGCATTTCTAACACTCTTGTGCATCCTTTGAGCTAAAGCTTCTCCTCCCACTCATCTCTCTTGCTTGATTGCAAATCAAAAGTGAGATTGAGTGATCCCAATGTGCATTGCATAGCTTGAGGACATCTAGTGGCACTTGTGGGTGGTTTAGCCGGTGGATTTCTTGTTACTCTTGGAGAGTACCGCTCCTAGCCAGCTTGGAGATTGTTGGAGACGTTGGCAAGAGAAGGTGTTTGTTCTTGGCCACCTCTGGTTGATTGTGAGAGGTTCTTGTGCTTTTCTCGGCGGGACGCCAAAAGCAACTCTAGTGGAATGCGCGTGTCATTGAGTTACCTCACTTGAGAGTGATGTCTTGCGGTGCCTTGCGGGGAGTGCCTTGAGGGGCAAGTGACTTGAGGGTCACACCGGGAAACCATCTAAGTGTTGGTCGACACAACCGGTGACGTAGCTTATCGGTGCACAAGTGAACATCGGGTGAACAAAAATATTGTGTCTCTTGTCTCCCGGTGATTGGTCTTCACATTGTGTTGTTGTCAATATTGATTGATTGTATATCATCTTGGTGATTGGCAACATCTTCACTCCACCGTCGGTATAAGAATCACAATCCTCTCTCTTGCATTTATTTTTACTAGATTATCTTGTGTAACTCTAGTGGTAGCTTTGCTAGTAGTGTTGTTAGCTTACTCTCTAGTGTAAACTTAGTGACATAGCACTTGTGTGAACTAGAGATCATAATCTACTAGACTTGTGGATAGGAGGCTTGCATCACAACCTTTGGCTAAGCAAAACTCGCTTTACGCCGTTTGTTATTCTAACAGTTTGCTTAGTGGTATTTGTAGAATTTTTTTATAGGCTATTCACCCCCCCTCTAGCCATCTAGGACCTTACAAGCTGGTCACGAACAATCATCGACAAGTGTCAAAGCTCCTCTGTTGCTCCAAGCCATCTAGGTGACGGCAACCACCAAGAGTAACAAGAAATCCGCAGCCACAACGATCCCCAAATGCCACTAGATGCAATCACTCAAGCAAATACACTTGGAATCACTCCTAATCTCACTATGATGATGAATCAATGATGGAGATGAGTAGGAGGTGTTTGCTTAGGCTCACAAGGATGTCAAGAATGTCAGAGCGCCAAGAAAGTGAGCACCAAGCCGGTGCCTTTCTATGTATAGACCCCCAAAGCTCAGAGAGCCGTTGGGCAGTCTCGGGGTGACCGGACGCACCCCTACATCCGGTCGGCCAGCGTCCGGTCGCTCCAGGCCGTCCACGTGTCCACGTTCAAATCTAGCGCATTCGATCCTAATGGTCATGAAGTAGTCAGCGCCAAGTCAAACAAGTGACCGGACGCACCGCTCACTGCACCTGCCGCTAAGCAATGCGGCGTTTGTTCGTTTCCAGTAAGGGTCTAGAGGCGAAAATTAGTGACCGAACGCGTCCGGTCAGAGGTGACCTGACGCGTCTGGCGTCCGGTCAGTGTCTTGCCCTTCACCTCGCGCCCGCGACACTTATGTCACTGTACATCATACCTCGATTGGATGCAGTGCCTACGCGTCCGATCGCGCTGAGTCACCAGCCATCAACAAGTGACCGGACGCGTAGGTGGACTAGGGTCCAGCATCTGGTCAGGCCTTCGCACTCTCGGCCAATCAGCGCTGCTCCACTATAATTGACCGGACGCACCGGGTGAGTCTGGTCAGCATGGCGTCAGCGTCCGGTCAGGGACTGAAGGCTCCTTTTCTTGTTTTTTTTTCCATGTGTGCGAGAGAGCTTATAAAAAATTCTATCTGCCAGTGCTCAATCATCGACCGTACGTCGTCACTACGTGATCACAAATGGTAAACTCATAACAGTGAAATTTACAGACCGGTCTACTTATACTGCATGCCAGCGCCTGCCCTGCTTCAGCTTCAGATAAAATTGGACTGCCCCCTCCATCCCAAGATAGATGATACTTAACCATGAGATACTTAACCATGAGTGTCTAGATTCATAACAAAGTGTCATCTATTTTGCAGCTTGTTCGCTTGGGCTGAAAATAAGCGGCTGAAAGTACTGTTAATTGATTTATGTGAGAGAAAAATACTGCTGACTGGCTGAAAATAAGCGGCTGAAAGCTCAAACGAATAGGCTGTTGGAACGGAGAGAGTATGTTTCAGCATAAATTGTTTGGTGTCCGATGCTAAATGTTGTCAGATAGATACTCAGATTGCTCACGGCTACCTTGTCATGCCAAGTGTCATCTATTTTTGATATGAGTGACAATTATGAGGCATTCAGGTGAACAGGCCACTTCGTTCACATCCCTTAACGTCAGTGGCGGATCTAGGAATTTATAGAAGAGGGGGCTCAACTCATCTTCAACATCTAAAGCTCCTCCTCCATCTCTTTCATGCCTTTAAAATTTAGGAGGGGCTCAAAGAGGGGCTCCATTGTCGCGGCAGCGGTAGGGGGGTGAAAGTCCCTAGTTTGGTTTTGGATAATTGATGAAACCTAGGACTAACCTTTGTATCTAAGTGGATGATTTAGATAAAGGTGGTCATTGAATATGAGACATGACATTGACTCATATGACCAAGATGAGGCTTGGCTCGATGGACCAGTTGTAAAGGTGAAGGGCTAGTCGAGGCTTCGAAGCGAAGGACCATGCGATGGTGAAGCTTGAGCAAGACTTGGCGCCGATGGACCGATGCAACGGTGAAGAGCAAGTGAAATCAAGGTCGATGGATCGAGACGGTCATGTGATGATATGAAGTGGAACATATCTTTTGGAGAAACAAAATGGGCTCAAGGCAAAGGTATAACCATAGGGCCATTTTGTTTTACACTCAAGACACCATAGAGGGTGTGAGTGGTTTAGGATCGATAGCCGAACTATTAAGAGGGGAAGTCTTATCAGTTATTCGACGCATGGGTGCCACTAGGTGAATTCATGAAGTGCATTGCATGTAAGGCCTAGTGAGCTAACTGGAAAACCTTTGAAAATGATTGAGAAAAAGCTAACACACAAGCACATGGAGATGTACACTTGATGGTGTTGGCACATTTGCAAAGGTGGCGTTGGTCGCGCTGTGGTTTGCGGGTAGAGAGGGGTTTGGGTTCCTCTCTCCCTCCCGCTACGCCGGAAGTCGGAAAAGAAACGGAAGCGAACGGAGGTCACAGAGGTGACCGGACGCTGCACCGGACGCGATCACTCGCGGGACCGGCGCGTCCGGTCAGTACAGCGCGGGCGTCAGGCGCGCGGGCTAGGGTTTGCCACCGGCGTGTCCGGTGACTCGCGGGACCGGCGCGTCCGGTCAGGCGAACAGCAGTTCACAAGGACGATCGGACGCGGTGCGCGTCCGGTCACACACGATCGGACGCGTCCGGTCGTCAAGGGAGCTTACTGGACTCCGACCGGACGCGGTCACTGTCGCGTCCGGTCGTTGCGAGGAGCGCGTCCGGTCATGTCTTCGCGCGCGCGGGTACTGTGCGCACCGGCGCGTCCGGTCGTTTGCAGCAGCGCGTCCGGTCGCTCGTTTGACTGTTGGCGCGCAGTGACCGTTGGAGGATCTAACGGTCGCGTTTGAAATCGGTGGACACGTGGACGTCGCAGGGCGACCGGACGCAGTTGTGCGCGTCCGGTTAGTTACGACCGGCGCGTCCGGTCGTCCCGCGAAAAACGGTCAGTGGAGTTGCAACGGCTCTATTTGTTTGGGATGCTTATAAATACTTGTTGGCCGGCCCTTGGGGAGGTCTCTTGGCATTTATAACACTCTTGTGCATCCTTTGAGCTAGAGCTACTCCTCCCACTCATCTCTCTTGCTTGATTGCAAATCAAAAGTGAGATTGAGTGATCCCAAAGTGCATTGCATAGCTTGAGGGCATCTAGTGGCACTTGTGGGTGGTTTAGCCGGTGGATTTCTTGTTACTCTTGGAGAGTACCGCTCCTAGCCGGCTTGAAGTTTGTTGGAGGCGTTGGCAAGAGAAGGTGATTGTTCTTGGCCACCTCCGGTTGATTGTGAGAGGTTCTTGTGCTTTCCTCGGCGGGACGCCAAAAGCAACTCTAGTGGAATCCGCGTGTCATTGAGTTACCTCACTTGAGAGTGGCGTCTTGCGGTGCCTTGCGGGGCGTGCCTTGAGGGGCAAGTGACTTGAGGGTCACACCGGGGAACCATCTAAGTGTTGGTCGACACAACCGGTGACGTAGCTTGTCGGTGCACAAGTGAACACCGGGTGAACAAATATTGTGTCTCTTATCTCCCGGTGATTGGTCTTCATATTGTGTTGTTGTCAATATTGATTGATTGTATATCATCTTGGTGATTGGCAACATCTTCACTTCACCGTCGGTATAATAATCACAATCCTCTCTCTTGCATTTACATTCACTAGTTTATCTTGTGTAGCTCTAGTAGTAGCTTTGCTAGTAGTGTTAGCTTGTTCTCTAGTGTAACTTTAGTGACTTAGCTCTTGTGTGAACTAGAGATCTTAATCTACTAGACTTGTGGATAGGAGGCTTGCATCACATCCTTTGGCTAAGCAAAACTCGCTTTACGCCGTTTGTTATTCTAACAAGTTTGCTTAGTGGTACTTGTAGAAATTTTTTTTAATAGGCTATTCACCCCCCCTCTAGCCATCTAGGACCTTACAAGCTGGTCACGAACAATCATCGACAAGTGTCAAAGCTCCTCTGTTGCTCCAAGCCATCTAGGTGACGGCAACCACCAAGAGTAACAAGAAATCCGCAGCCACAACGATCCCCAAATGCCACTAGATGCAATCACTCAAGCAAATACACTTGGAATCACTCCTAATCTCACTATGATGATGAATCAATGATGGAGATGAGTAGGAGGTGTTTGCTTAGGCTCACAAGGATGTCAAGAATGTCAGAGCGCCAAGAAAGTGAGCACCAAGCCGGTGCCTTTCTATGTATAGACCCCAAAGCTCAGAGAGCCGTTGGGCAGTCTCGGGGTGACCGGACGCACCCCTACATCCGGTCGGCCAGCGTCCGGTCGCTCCAGGCCGTCCACGTGTCCACGTTCAAATCTAGCGCATTCGATCCTAATGGTCATGAAGTAGTCAGCGCCAAGTCAAACAAGTGACCGGACGCACCGCTCACTGCACCTGCCGCTAAGCAATGCGGCGTTTGTTCGTTTCCAGTAAGGGTCTAGAGGCGAAAATTAGTGACCGAACGCGTCCGGTCAGAGGTGACCTGACGCGTCTGGCGTCCGGTCAGTGTCTTGCCCTTCACCTCGCGCCCGCGACACTTATGTCACTGTACATCATACCTCGATTGGATGCAGTGCCTACGCGTCCGATCGCGCTGAGTCACCAGCCATCAACAAGTGACCGGACGCGTAGGTGGACCAGGGTCCAGCATCTGGTCAGGCCTTCGCACTCTCGGCCAATCAGCGCTGCTCCACTATAATTGACCGGACGCACCGGGTGAGTCTGGTCACCATGGCGTCAGCGTCCGGTCAGGGACTGAAAGCTCCTTTTCTTTTTCTAAGTCCCCAACCTCTTCACCCTAGCTTCCAACTTGCTACCCACAAAGTGTAGAACTTATGTGCACGTGCGTTAGCATGTTTCAAAGCATTTTACAAGGGTCAAAGTTAGCACACTAGGTTCTTAAATACATACGCAAAAGTCATGTCATCTAGTGGCACTCGATAAACCGTTTAGCCATAGATTTTCCTTCTTTATTGTACGGCTATCGATCCTAAGTCACTCACACCCTCTATGATGTTTTGAGTGCAAAACAAAAACCTATTTGATAAATTTGCCTTGATCAACCTTGTTTTTGTTTTTCTCTTTCTTCTTTTCCATGTTGAGCTTGATCATCATCAACACATGTCCATCTTTATCTCCATTGACCTCATCTTGCTCAGTCACTTGGATTGCGCCAACCTAGCTCATGTCACCACTCATGACAAAGGTTAGTGCTAGGTTTCATCAATTATCTAAAACCAAATTAGGGCTTTTCACTCACCCCGTGGGAGCCACGAAGAGCAACTCTAGTAGAGCGTGTCATTGAGTTATCCTCACTTGTGGGTAAGTTCTTGCGGTGCCCAACGTGTGGGCTTGGCGGGTGATGCTAATTAGCCGCCGAACCACCAAGTGAGCGGTTGACATAGCGAGGACTAGCTTGGTGGCAACCAAGTGAACCTCAGGATAAATATTACAGTGTCATCCTTTTCTTCCCGTTGGTTTGCATCCCCTTTACACAAGCTTGTATTTTCTTTCATATACATTATTTTTGTGTAGTTGCTCTTGTAATTAGTTAGCTTGCATAGCTTGCTAGTTATCTTCTTACTTGTGTAGCATAAAAGTAGCTCCCTTGCATAACTAATTCGGTTTGAGTAACCTTGTTAGTCACATTGCTTAGTTTGTGTAGCTAAGTATTTTGTACTCTATAATTTGGCTTGTGTAGCCTTGTTATTGAACATTGCTAGTGAGCTTAGACTCAGGCACGGTCCTGTCAATTTATAGACCTGGAGTGAAACTACAATGATAGGCCCTTTAATACAACTCTAATAATATAATGACGTTTCTAATGAAAAGTGTAATGCATAAAAATCATTCTTCTGAAACTAGTTATACATCTTATTTTACCTTAAAAAAATTTCTAACATTTACTGTTGTGAATGGCCTCAATATCAATTTCATCCACATCAACTATTGCCCACTCATCTGGATTTCTTGTAGTGCTTGTATTATTCTTAAAAAAATTATCAATAGATCCCCTTTGTGATCCTATCAAACCCTCTATCCTTCTCTTCTTTTTTCTTTTCTCACTTTCGGATGCATGATTTTTTGGCAACATGAGTTTAGTGTTAATTTAGAAAAGTAGTAAGTAATTAAAAAAATATGCCATACTAAATTCAACATGATTGCTGCACCATATGGGATTCCTAAATCCCAAATCTAAGGAAGAAAAGAATAAAAATTGGGGACAAGAGCAAATATTGACTAGGGGGGCTTGGCCGCTTAGGGCCAGTTTCTTAATTCTTACCTCCGTATACGAAGACCAAGAGGCCAGTTAAAGGTCCTAATATGGCTAGAGGGGGTGAATAGCCTATTAAAAATTCTACAAACCCACTAGAGCAAAAGGTTAGTATAACAAATGGCGAAATACGAATTTGCTCTAGCTTTACAAGGGTTGCAAGCCACCTATCCAATAATTCTAGTAACTATGATCACTATAACAAACAAAGGCTAAGTCACTACGAGCTCTCAAAAGCTAGCTACACTAAAGAGCTCAACTAGGTGACAAGCTATACTAGCAAAGATAAAACAAGCTCTCAAAACTAATTACACTAAAGAGCTTGTTACAACTAGTTTGCGGAATGTAAAAGAGAGGTATGTGATCTTTATACCGCCGCATCGAGGAATGAATCAATCACAACAATATCAAGATCAATCACCTAGAGAAATCCAAGAAATTAATAACAAAGGTGACACATAATTTTTCTCCCAAGGTTCATGTGCTTGCTGGCATGCTACGTTCCCGTTGTGTCGACCACCACTTCGTGATTCGGTGGTGTAAGGTCCAAATGGCTAGAGGGGGGTGAATAGCCTATTTAGAAATCTACAAGCTTCACTAATCAACAATTGTTAGTATAAAAGATGGCGATGCTAATTCTAGTACTAGCTCAACTATACTAAGCAAGTCACCTATACAATTCTAGTGAACAAGACTATGATCTCTGATTCACACCAACAAAGCTAAGTCACTAAGCTACTTACTCCTATGTGATACAAACTACGCTAAGCATACTAGACAAGATAAAGTGTAAGAATAAAAAAAGAAGTGAATTGATTCTTATACCAACGGTGTTGAGATGAGATGTATCCAAAGAATCAATCACACACTATCATAAAAAGAATCCTCGGCAAGAGATGACACAAGATTTTTTACCGAGGTTCACTTGCTTCCCGGCAAGCTACTCCTCGTTGTGGCGATGCACCAACTTGATGGATCGCGAGCTAATCAACTATCAAGAGTTGAACCCTCATTGGGTGCCGCACATCCACTCACAAGATGGGGATCCTCCAAGCCACGAGCTCCACTAGAGTAGCCAATTCATGAACTTCCACGGGGAAGGCTCAAGAACCCCCTCACAATCGCTTGGTGAGGTTCGAAATAATCTCCAATCATGAGCTCAACACCACCGCTGCTCCAAGCCATCTAGGGTGTCGGGAAACACCCAAGAGTAACAAGCAATCCGCAGCAAACTCAAGAATCAAGTGCCACTAGATGCAACTCTCAATGCAATGCACTTGAATCTCACTCAATCTCTCTAGAGTATGCAACCAAGCAAGGAGATGAGTGGAGGGAAAATTCTCTAGCTCAAAGTATGTCTCAAGTGTTCAAAGAGTCAAGAGTGAGCTGCCAAAACCGGCCAAGCAACTATTTATAAGCATCCCCAAAGAATAGAGCCGTTAGGCTCGAGATGCAGTTCTGTACGTGTTGACCGGACGCGGCCAGTGTCCGGTCACACCAGCACGACTTCACCGATGCTCGCCATGTGTCCCTTTTTGAATCTCACTCGTTAGATTTCCAACGGTCACAAAACGTTACGCTCTCAGGTAAGTGTGACCGGACGCGCTCCACGCCACGACCGGACGCGCCGATCGCACAGTGCCCGTGCCCAAGAAGCACCGACTGGATGCACTGCAGAACTGACCTGACGCGTTACACCCGGCGTCCGGTTAGAGTCTAGTAAGGGTCCACTCGCGACCGGACGCGTCCGGTCAAATGTGACCGGACGCGCCACTGCGTCCGATCGACCACACGATCTACAAACCCTCTGAGCGCCTGACCGGACGCGCCGGTCTCGCGAGTGATCGGACGCGTTGGTGCAAAACCCTAGCCCATGCGCCTCTGCAACAGCTGCTACTGACTGGACGCGTCCGGTTAAGCCGAGACCACGTCCGATCATCCCAATGACCTCTGTTCGTCTCCGTTTCTATCCACGATGACCCCCAACCCCTCTCTATCGCTCAAACTCCACCGCCTTCGCAAATGTGCTAACACCACCAAGTGTACACCATCAAGTGCATGTGTGTTAGCATTTTCTCAATCATTTTTCAAGGTGTTACGTTAGCCCTCTACTAGATCTTAATGCATATGCTCAAGACGATGACCTAGTAGCACTTGATTCATGAGCTAACCATGATTACCCCTCTTGATAGTTGGCTATCAATCATAAACCCGGTCAATCACTTCTCTACTCATCTTAGACCGGCAAAAGCAAACCTTATGATTATACCTTTACCTTGATCCCTTTATTCCATGTCCATCTCCTTATGCTTGATCACCATGATCATCATTTCATGTGCATCTCCACCATGATCATCATTTTATGTCCATGCACCATCATGCTCATTGCTCCTTCATCATATGTGTTGCTATGCCTAACTCAATTCACTTGACACAATGACATTAGCAACTTGGTGTCATTAATTACCAAAACCAAACTTGGGCTTTCAGGCGGCTAATTGGCAATCCAAAGCCAAGCTCCCCAAGAGCACCGCAAGAACCTACCGCAAGTGAGGTAACTCAATGACACGAGTAATTTACTAGAGTTGCCTTTGGCGCTCCGCCGGGAATGTCACAACACCCCTCACAAATCACCGGGAGGTGGCCAAGAACAAGCAACACTCTTGCCACAACTCCTCCGCTACCTCCAAGCCATCTAGGTGGTGGCAATCACCAAAAGTAACGAGAATCCCGTAGTCAATGCTCACCCAAGTGCCAACTAGATGTAAACTCACAAGCAAATATACTTGAGATCACTCAAACTCACTTTGATTTGTCAGTCAAGCAAGGGAGATGAGTGGGAGGGAGTATGCTCAGCTCAAGAGGATGTTAGAGAGTCAAAATATTCAAGAGAGAGCTCCCCAAACTGACCAAACACATATTTAAAACAGCCCCAAAGAATAGAGCCGTTAGGGACAAGTTGCTGCTGCCTACGTACTGACCGGACGCGCTGGTCGTTGTGACCGGACGTAGTCACAGCTTCCGGTCGCGCTTGCGCGCCTTCCCGATGAACGCCACGTGTCTCACTTTGAATCTCATTTATTTGATCGTAACGGTCACTTAAAAGTACTCATTCACGCTAGCTAGAGTGACCGGACACGCCGATCAAAATTGATCAGACGCGTCTCGGCGTCCGGTCGTCACGATTCGCGTTGCTGACCACGCGACCGGACGCACTGCTTGAATTGACCGGACGCCACAGTGCCAGCGTCTGGTCGATTTCAGTAAGCACCCACACACGACTGGACGCGTTCGGTCGATCGTGACCGGACGCGCCACCGCGTCCGATCGACCTCGCGTGCAACACAGTTCCTCTGGGACTTGATCGGACGCACCAGTCCCATGAGTGACCAGACGCGCCGGTGGTAAACCCCAATCCACGCGCGCCAGACTGTTGCTGCTACTGACTAGACGTGTCTGGTCATGCCGAGACCACGTCCGATTCAGCGTCCGGTCATGCCAGTGACCTCCGTTCGCCCCCGTTTCTATCCACGATTCCTTAGAGAAAAACTCCGCCTCCGGCGTAGTGGAAAATATGCATTTCACTTCCACGAAAAGCGTCGAATCCCGCCGAGCTCCCATCTCTACCACTCAAACTCCACCGCCTTCGCAAATGTGCTAACATCACCAAGTGTACATCACCATGTGCATGTGTGTTAGCATTTTCACAATCATTTTTGAGACGTTAAGTTATCTCTCCACTAGATCTAAATGCATATGCAAATGAATCCTCATCTAGTGGCACTTAAGTGATCAATATCCTCGGAAATTCTCCTCTTTATAGTACGGCTATAGATCCTAAGTGTGATCACACCCTCTATGTTGTCTTGATTACCAAAAGCAAATCCTATCAATACCTTTTCCTTGAGCTCCATAGGATTGCACTCCATCTCCTCTTCTTCTCCAAGCATGGCACCAAGTCATCATGATAAACATGCATCTTGCCATAACTTAGGAGTGTACCGATCACCTTTTGCTATCAACACTCAAGCACATGTGATTAGTACTTAGGTTTCATCAATTAGCCAAAACCAAACTAGGGACTTTCACCAGTGTGGATGTCGTCGGCCGGTGGCCCCTCGCACTTGAGATCCAAGACGCGCGAGATCGCTCGCTGCTCGCAGCCTCGCACGGGAGTCGGCGAGTCGCTCACTCGCGTAGAAAGGCGGAGTCATGACCGCACGGCGGAAGGGCACGGGAACATGGAAGGCCAGCAGAATCGACGCGGAGTCGTATGCTTGGTTCAGCTCGTATATGCCTGGTTCAACTGTTCCTATGGGCCATAGACAAAATACTACTACTACTTACACATTTGGGGTTGGGCCCCCTGGCCTCGAGGGCCCAGTGCGGCGGCCCGGCTCAAACCCCCCAGGGTCGAGCTTGCTTAGACTTTGCACTTTTGCTTACTAGATTGTGTAGGTGCTCCCTGGTTTGCTTGAACTACTAGTTGCATAGGTCTGTATGACCTTGCAAGCTAGAATTGGATAGTTGAGCACTAGCTAGTCCGGCACCTTTGTTGCCTCTTTAGGATCTTTATAAGGTGCTTATGAACTTAGATAGGGGGTGTAGACTTGGCTAGACCGATAGTTATAATTTCACATTTGTTTCGGTTAGCC
This sequence comes from Saccharum hybrid cultivar R570, assembly GCA_038087645.1. Classification (NCBI taxonomy): domain Eukaryota; kingdom Viridiplantae; phylum Streptophyta; class Magnoliopsida; order Poales; family Poaceae; genus Saccharum; species Saccharum hybrid cultivar. The sequence continues at coordinate 16,122,087 of JAQSUU010000402.1, forward strand.
GGCGTAATTAATTTTAGAAAGGACTATTCACCCTCTCTAGTCTGCCATCTCGACCGTACACCCGTTATGGTCTTCTTCACCGGAGCGGCGAGCTCTACACCGATGAACTCCACGCGTTAACGAGCCTCCATTCCCAAGCAACAAGGAAATGTTGCACTGAAAACACATGTTGCAAATGTATGTTTCAGGTGTTTCAGATGTTTCAGAGGTATGTTGCAAGTGTTTCGTATCGGTGTTGCAAAAGTAGATTGGAATGTTGTACATGCTGCAATGGCTATGCACGTATGTTTCAAGTGTATGTTCCAAATGTTTCATCTGTATGTGACGTATGTTGCAAGTGTTTTCATCTGGATGTTACAAAAATAGATCTGGATGTTGCATATACATGCATGTTGCAAGCGTATGTTGTGTTTCATACATATGTTGCAAGTGTTTTATCTGAATATCGCATATGTTCGTAATGGTTTTCAAATGTTTTTAGATGTTTTTGCAAGTGTTTCAGTTTGTATGTTACAACTGTTGCGTATGGATGTTTCAAAAGTATATCGTGTGTTATATATGGGATACACGTAGGAAGCAGCCAGCGCACGGGCTACGTTCGGGGCAGCACGGGCCCATTGTTGGTTCGGTCGCTCACAAGCCTGTGCTGAGGTGCTCACTCGCTCGCATAGAAGGTAGTGTCCAACGCTAGCACCTAGGATTAGACGTCCGGACCCTAGCAAGTCAGTGAGTCCATATGAAGAGAGGTTATGGCGTTTCTATTCCTTATATGCGATAATGATCGCCCTGTTCGCTTGACTGAAAATACTATTTCCTAATTTGTTATAAAAGAAAAAACATTATTCGTTGACCGAAAAAGTACAGCTTATAAAACAAACCAACAAAGCCATGTTTCAAATTGCCAAATCAGAATACGGCTTTCATCTACAGATGTGATCCTAGTCTAGTCAGACAGACAATGTAAGCAAACTTTGATAAACCTGGACAACGAACATTAAACCGCATGTAACCTCATGCACTTGAGCAGTAGAGCCATTTGCACAACTTGAACAACGAAAGTAAATTAGCTTCCAAATTCAATGTATGCAAACCCGTCAAGAACAAAATGAAATCTTGTAAGGCAATATCTTAGAATGATTTGTTTTGAGGACAAACGCTATTATTATGTTACACCAGCTAACCGCGAATGCACAGGAAAACAATTCCCTAGATTAACAGTAGCATATAAGCTAATTCAGCAAATGATCAAAACAGCACATCTGGTTTATATCCATCCAAGTACACTTTTATTGATATGACATGACCAGATTCTAGACCAGTGGAGAATTAACACTAGCGTATATACAAACCTACTCCAAAAATGTTCCGGCCAAAATGCTTATCCCTAACAATAGCGAGCGGTAATCCACCTTCCTACCTGGAACTTGTACATAGCACGAGCTAACACCAGAGAGATCTAGATCTAGAGGAGATGCTGATCATCTCCACACGGTTTCATTTGCGTCAGTGAAGATGGCATTGTGATGCTCGATGAGACACTGGATGACCTCAATGGAGCTGTAGTCTGGGGGTGAAGCATCGTCCAAGGGAATTTGAGATGAAGCATCCTCATCATCCTCGTCTGCAAATGATTAAGCAGCTAATGTGTTTATATGCCCAAAGAAGAAATATTTGCGAAAAAATAGGGTTGTAATTCCCAGTGACAAAACTAAATATTTTATGAAAAATCCACTTGATTAAATAGTCTACTTGAACTGAACAACCAAAAACTTTTGGGGAATAATCCCTGGCCCACCCAAATAAGGCCTACCATTCAGATGAAAATCATCCAGAACTTTTTATTTGAAAATCATCTGAAACTGTGATAGTACACTAACAAAAATCCTGACAGACATTTTTAAGGAAACGTGCTATCTACCCAAGAAGCATAATATATCAATGACTACAAGCCCAATCATGCACTTGGGGGGAACAGCCTAACCTGAACTCTGATTAACATGCCTATCAATGTTGACCTAAATGCCTACCGGTTCATGTAATGGAGAAGTAGCTAAGGGTTTACAGATGGACTGATGTGCCCACACATCTGTAACTTCTTTTGGCTCGTTACTTGGTAGTTGGTAGGCAGTTGCCACATGGCCCACGATCTCAATCATTAATTCATGCTGGGCCATAAGATAGAGGACAGCAAGTACCTTTCTTTGCTAGCATGAGCCAATTCCAGATCTGATAACTTAAATGGTTGATGCCACAATTGATACAGACAACTACCACAAGGGAGGCCACAAACAGACTAAATTGCCCTATGCCACAATGATCAGAGACAACTATGTAATAATAAAATAAACAAAGTAGAATTTACATACCTAACAGGTCCCATGTGGAAGTATTTGATGTTGTATCCACAATTTTTGGAGGCGGTTTCAAGGTAAACTTGAGGTGGTTACGCAAATCTGTGCCAGCATCACCTTGCCGCCACATGATTAAAGGCGCAAATTCCACAGCAAGGCTGCGGGAGTCCATCTGCATTGCATACAAAACAAAACTTGTAAAACACCACCCCAAAGGTGATTCAGTAGTATTAGTTAGGATAAAGAGACCAACTTGAGAAATACAGAAATTAAAGCAGCATTCTTTGCATATGTAAATTACTAAACTATGAATGCTTTACAGTCGCAAAAAAAAAAACTATGAATGCTTTACTGCAAAAAGATATTATACAATGTAGTTTATCAATCTACACTCTACAGACAAAACAGAACAAGATCATTTAGTCAGTATATTTATGTTCGTACCTGTCACAATTCACAACCCTATTTAAGACAGCTAAGCAGGTGTGGATGTGTATCAGAATCCCATCTGTTTGCTACATTGCTCATGTTTTTGTCCTAATCAGATAAAAGTGGCTAACAAATGTGTAATTGGGCCTACGGCTGATTAAGCAAACCATTGTAGTTCCTTTTTAAAGAGCTTTTTTTCTGAATTTGAATGGAAGAGTAGTGAAACCTGAGCTGAGATTTTTCATTTTTCATATAAAAGTTATTTAACTTTGGTGATATGAAAGTTATCATGAACAACAAATAAACAAATCTAGTTTAGCACTCTCAAACCCAGTGGTGGTCAACTCTTTAAAAGGCTTGTTTACACTTCTATAAACTTTACATACAGTTTGGTTCTTCATTGATAATTAGGCTTATTTTGCAGAAACCAAATAGATAGATGCTGCATCTTCCACTGGATCTCAAAACAGCTAGGTGGTATATGGATCAAGTATTCAGTCCATGTTACTCCTGAAGATGTTATAGACAGTTTTACTGATTTCTAGCATTGCATTATATTATTCAAAACAGGATGTAATCTATTACTGGGTTTGTTACAAAAGTCTTTCAGAAACCCAAACTGTCACTCAAGCCATGTTAGGTGAAATTGCCATTTCCTAACATTTGTCAGCCCTGTCAAAGCTAAAGAGAAAAATGTGCAAGACAATTAAAATGTCAGGGGCATACAATTCCATATTAAGTGGCTCCAAATATGTACTGAATCTGAATGTAAAAGGTGTCGTCCAAAAACAGTCACAAAACCCAGCTAATAATCTGTATCGTATATTCAGTTCAGATTTATTACTTTTAATTCCAATAATATTGTCCAAAAACAGAACAAAGAAAAGGAATAACAACTTGCAAATGCATCATAGAGAAAGAGTAACAAACATTAGGGATCAGATCTACCTTGTTAAGTGATGATTTACGGCTGACTCGAAGCAGCAACGCTGTAACAAACTCTAGCGTCATGTAGTTCACATTTGGAAGCTTCTTCAATATGTTCCTAAGATCAGGAATGCTAACCCTCGCAGCTCGAAGTTCATCATAAAGCGAAAATGTAGTAAGCGGCTCAGGGATACTGGCAAGGTAGCACTTCACCAGTGCACCTACATCAATAGGATTTACACCTTCAGGTAAAGATGCACCAGAATCTGCAAAATATGAAAAAAAAACAATCAGGGGCATGGTAACAAATGATAGCTAAGCTAAGCTTAAATATGATTGAGAGGCAGAGTGATACCTTCATTGTAAAGAGAAACTAACTGCTGAAGAACTTTTTTGTCACCTTCAGATTTGAATAAGTACTCATTGTTCAAACCTGCGAAGAAATGATCAGAAATCATACAGTAGTAAAATTAAAATGGAGAGAGGCTTTCTGTATAATTTTCAGCCAGTTCACCTGATATAACCAGGTAGTCTGCACATCTCACTAGCACCAAGGGCACAGCTTTACCAGATTGCTCTCGTTGTACAGTGGCTTCAATAGGAACACCAAACACTGCAAGATTATGATGTAATAGTGGATCATTTCTTGTTGTTCATTGCTGCTCTTACTGTACAACGGCTTGAAAAACTATTTACATTTTGTATCAGAGGGAGGTCACAATCCACAAATAGACAGAACAGACATAAACTTACAGAAAATATTAGTGAAGAATAAGTTAAACAAGCCAGGCAAAGAATAGCAACGTAATCAACATAAAACTTAAAAGGCATATGAATCCAGAACTAACACCATGCTACAGGAAATTTAAGCTGCTACAGGAAAAAAATAACTGCCTGGATGCTACAAGAAAATATATATGTTTTGTCAACCGTGATAGATATGAATCCTGGATATTGAATTGTGAGCATACCATCAGTGCTTGCGACTCCCTGGAGCAAACGGTCAGAAATAAGAATCAGCATTGTACACAAAAAAGGTCAAATTGTGTTACTAGGTAACAGAATTCCAAATCACAAACCTTCTGCCAGCGTTCAATATTGTTCAAGATACTCTTGCTTTTATCTGCAGTTTTTTTAGCAGCCTGCAAGCACATGAAACCAGAAAAGGATGAGCTTCTCTAAAGACACTAGTGTTTATCTATAAAGATGAACAAAAGACATCACAAAAGGAATGCAAGGTCCAAATTCCAATATCCCAGAGAAAATTACATTTCTCAATAGGCTTTAATGTTACCCGGAAAACATTTAAAATAGCTATTTAATACACCAACAATTCTGCCATGATGTTCACACCTGGAAATGCCAATAACCAAGGTGCACTACTTGTTACTCCATCTTTTTCCTGGCAATGATTTAGTGCACTATTCAACCGATCTTTATGTTGGTAATAATGCAGAATAGACAAATTTGCAGAACAACTACTGAAACAAGGAACTCTTGCCTTTTTCCATTAAATTGTTTTTGGGGTATAATTCTAAACGATTGCAACAAATAGATTACACAGAGAACTCCATATCAGTTGAAACTACACTGACCAAATAACATGTCAAAGTACTTCTGTTGAAACGCATACATACCTCTTCAACTTTGACCTTTCCCACTGCAACCTTCTCCTTTGTCTCTGAAATGCCTTTCCTGAAAAGCAAACCAGTGGAGGCAGCAGCAGTGATGATACGTTCTTGCACTGTCTCATGCGGTGGACGTTGCTGCTGCTGCCTAGTCTCCTGGAAGACAGCCCATCGACTCTTCACCACAGACCCAACCTTCCCAGCAACATCAGCTATATTATCCCCGGCCGATTGCCCTGCCTGCTTCAGCTTGACACCTGCATTAAATCGGTACAGCAACGTTAAAGTTCCAGGTAAAGAAGACATAAGAAAATGGTAATAGCCTGCACAGTCACACTCTCATGACTATACTAGTAACAAGGTAATATCTCCAAAGCACATGATAATTCTTATCTTTATCGGTGCCAAAAAGCTATGGAGTACCACAACATCATCATGACAAAGCAATTTGATGGAATGATTACACTGAAGTAGGAATATTTGTACAGAAAATGATTACCGAGTGATTTACAACAAACAACAGGATGTCACACTTACTGGATGTGGAGAAGAAATCCGTGGCCTTGCGGCGCCACTGGGGCGGCTCAGCCAGCGGCATGACTACCTGCACAAGACGAGGAACATCCACTGAGCCATAAAACAGCTGTAGTAGAAGCACGAAATGGAGTATACTCCGCGGCAGTATAGCACAAGGGAAAATCAGAACCACTCCCGTAACGCAGCCACCACTCAATTGAGTGTCCTATTAACTCCGCAAACATCTAGCATAAATAAATAGACACCCTGAAGGCGTAAACAACAAATGAAAAGCTGAACCACATGGATTAATAACTCCGTACAACATCTAGCATAAATAGACATCCTGAAGGCGTAAACAACAATTGGAGAGCTGAACCGCACAGTAATATTACTCCTAAACTCAAACGAGCTCAAAACCAACCCAACTCCTAATCACAAACCGAAATACAAGCCAACTCCAAACCAAACCAAACCAAGCTAAACCAACTAGCCACCAAGTAGATCAACAGCTCGAGCTAGTGACGAATAAAAACCCTAATCGATAAAAAAATCACGCACTCGACGCCGACCAAAGTTCGAGCAGGCGAAGATCCAAAGCAAACCAGAGCGACAGAGAGAGACGCGGGATCGAACGAACCACGACCCGATCCGGCGAAACGGCGGGCGGAGCGGGAATGAACGGCCGAGCTGGAGCCGACCGAAGAGGCAGGAAGCACGCGCGGGGCGATTACCTTGCCTCTCCTCTGGCTCCCGAATCGAATCGGATGGAAGCGAGGCGAATCGCGGTGAGAAAGCGAGAGGACTGGGACTCTGCTACGAGGCCGCCCGCTGTGCGAGCTGAAAATGAGTTGGGTTTTGTTTGGGGCGCTCTGCTCCGGGTTGGGTTCTGGTTGGCGGCGTCGAGTCAATGCGGAGGCTAGCGAGACGCGGGAGGGATTTGTGAATCCCATTCCCGGTCGTGACGTCGCGCCGCGCCGCCTCTCGCTCACTTGCCTCCACGTGGGCCCGGCGGCCGGCGGAGAGCCGATGCTCGGTTCTAGAAGCATCTGTGGCTGCGGGACTCGGGAGCCGGAATGGGATAGGTGCAAGTGCAAGGAATCACGGATGGGTGGCCGAGAGACGTGCGTGCATTGATTGACTTGACCACCTGTTTCCGTTCGGGATTGGGACTGGGATGGGGATGGCAGGCGACCAGGCCTGCTTTCGCCCGCCTATTTGGTGTTTGACTATTCTCATGGATGATTTTGCGTGGGTGTAGTTTATTTTATTCTTATTATATCCTTTGGTTTACGATGATTGGCTTAATTACTGTGGGCCTATAGAATGACAGTAGTTATGGTGGCTCTATTTTAAAATGTACAAGCACAAGCTAATTAGTTAAAAAATAAACTTATTGTCGAACTGGGTGGTTTATTCTAGAAATCATATATTTGAAAATAAAGTACTCATTTCATTTCAATTGTAATTCCTTTTGTTTTTTTAGCAAAACGACTTATAATTTGGAATACAGGGATACTAGTTTGAGGTTAGATAGTTTTGACATTTAGTCGCAAGTATATTTTCAATAATTGGGTTTTGTATTAGAGAACTTGGTCTCAATGATAGTGAATCTTGGATTTTTTTTAAGGAGCTTGATTATATTTTTTTAATAATCTCTTATATATATTGGCCAAAGTTGAAAATGTTTAGATTTTTGGTACATTGAGAATAACACTCTTTGCGCGTGCGGAGGGAGTATGCTCTAATTAAGCGTAGCTTCAATTTACATTTTTTTAGTAAGATATAAATATTGACATGTCACTAGATTTTTGCTAGCAAAAAATTTTCTAATGTACAGATTTGGTAATACATCCTAGGTGGCCCCACACATATTGAAAACATATGTTCTCCCATGCTTCTCCCCAGCAATGTCTTCACGCAGTTCATTTACTCATATATGCTACTGGTTCCAAACAAAAACAAGGTGTACTTTGCTTTACCTATGATACACGCTATTTACGATATTGTTCACATGAGCTCATTTTCTCTCTCTCTCCCTCAAATGAATTAGAAGCCGACAAAGTCATTTTTAGGGCTTTACTAATTTCAGCTTCTTGTGGCAATATAGCAATAAGCTAAAACCCTTTAAAACTCTGCTAAAGATAGGCTAAACTAACACCTTTGCTCCATTGTATTAAACCTCTTATATGTCTCTCTTCCTTTACACCTCTAGAGCACAAACGGGATGGATAGGCCAAGCATGCAAACGGGATGGATAGGCATAGGAAGGAGCAGGCCGAGGAGACCCATGCATCGGTCTAGTTGTGTAACTAGGAAGCTGTTACATTTGATGACGTATGGATAGCGAGTGTGCGCTCCTCACTCAATCTTCGCATCTACTTCATTCGTTCCAAAATAAGTGTCGTTTTGGGTTTTATGCTGGTCAAACTTTCTTTAATTTTGACTAAATTTATTGAAAATATTAGCAACATTTGTATCTCTAAATAAATTTATTATAAAAATGTATTCAAGAATTAATCTAATGGTACTCATTATGCACCATAAATATATTAACAACCTTTTATATACATTTTGTCAATGTTAAAAGTGTTTGATTTCTTAGGAAATGGGAATAAACTTTCCTATCCGTTGACAGAGATCGCTGAAACTTGCGTTCAGGACTTCAGGCTAGCTAGGATTTGTTGGATAAATGCCAATGAGATGGAGGCCATAGCCACCGTAGCGGCATGATGCTGCGCTGCCGACTGTGCAAGTCGGCTGCAGTGTGGCCGCCGCCTCGGCTATCAATGACGGTGCCGCAGCAGAGTCATTGCCACCGTAGCAGCATGAGCATAACACGGTACTCTAATGGTACTCCCTCCGTTCTAAATTATAAGATGGTTGCATCGGTTCCAAATTAGAAGATTGTACTCAACCATGGTTATCTCAACAGAATTACAATACCTCACTTTCAAAGTAAACGCCAGCGCGTGCCAGAGCAAAATCACAGAACCAGAAGAGCAGCAGTCATAAGCTAACAAAAAAAAAACGATATCAGAAAATTTCGCAAGCAACAAAGGCATAACTTATTTCCAATTCTGCAGCTCAAGATTCTGAATTTTGTAAGAATCCCCGACATCTTCAATACAATAGCTCAGAGCAACTCCAACGGTTTTGCATTTTTGTTTAGCAAAAGATAGAGTTTGCCAACTCTCAAATTAATATGGGGAGGAGAAAAAAAAGTTATCTCCAACGGTTTGGCAAAATTGACTTGCTAAAATCCAAAAAAGAAAACCCGGTGGCGCGGGACGGAAGAGCGCACGCGGAAATAGTGCGTGAGACAGAATGCCAAGCCGATCGCGAGCTTGCATATATGCCAATCCATCCCAGGATTTTGCCAAGTTAACAAAAATGTAAAGCTCATTTGCCAAACCGTTGGATAGGAGTTTTGTAGACTTTTTTGCAAAAACAGGAATGCAAAGCCCAACTGAAATACCACAAGCTTGTAAATTTGAGTGCTTAAATAAGGAACCATATGGAACCTGTGCTACCATACAAGCAGTCCAGAACGTTGAGTGGGGGAAATTTTTTCCATTTCTGTAATGTGTTGCTAATTTAATATATGAACACCCTTATATAAAAAAAAGGCATATCAAGGTTCAGGGCAATCTATATCAACCAGTAACAGAAATTAATAATAATCAACCACCGCCGCAACACAAAATCCATCGTGCCAGACCGAATACACAGCAATACATTACTAAACCATCATTTTCATCGACTGATAACACAGGATAACCACAAATATAGTTCACGGCACTTGCTCCATGGTACACTGATAACAGAGTTCAAGGAGCTCGGAACACATGTAGCAAAATTTAACAATGCAACAAAAATACCAAATACTATCAGAGCCTGCATGGGGCGGGTTCCACAGTAGCAGAGCATCAAGATGTATGTGCTCAACGGTAGCGGCGGAGGGAAAGGGTCTGGTTGCGCTTCCAAGTGGCCCTCCTCGACGGCCTGTTCTTGTGGTGAGTGTGGCCCTTACCACGCAGACCACGGAACTTCTTGCCTGCGGAGGTGAGACCACGGAGCTCACGGTGCTTGTGCACAGGATTGCATAGCCAGTTGATCCTTGGGTCATTGCGGATGGTGGTGTGGGCAACATCAACAAGGATGATCTCGAAGTACTTGTAGGTGCTATCCTGTTGTTCAGTAACAAGAACCAGATAAGGCGTCAGTACTGACTAGGATGAAAATTCCCATGATATCTTGTTATAAGCTCAACTCAATTCAAGTATACCTCATTCACCCAGTAGGAGTTGAGAACCCTGAGTCCACCAAGCTTACGTCCAGCCCTTTCCTCAGCAACAGACCTCTTGTTCCTCTGGAACTTGAGCTGGGTGATACCCTGGTGCTTGGGCTTGCCATAGACAATACCCTTAGGCACAGGCCTCTTCCTGCCACCACGCCGGACACGAACGCGGTAAACAACGTACCCCTGAACAAAAATAACAAGGTTAAGCAAACAATTTGATTGTAGTGTCAGAGGTTAAGAGCCGACAACTACTCAAATTTTCAAAGTAAACTAGTTCAAAGCATTACACAGACAAGTACAGGCTGTTCATTTCTACTAACAAGTGAAACCATCACAGAGAACATGTATTAAACAAACCATCCAGCTTCACAGACAGCATAAAGAATATGAAGTAAATAGTTAGGTGACAATAGGTTGATAAGCAAAACTACAACAGGCAGGAAGATTCTAAATAACTACACCTTCCAAAATCAAGCCTACCATACCTCAAACTCACTCTCCACACAAAGACTAAATTCATCACAAACCCATCCCTACAAGGGTCTAATCAAAGATACTTTACTGAACAATAGATCCCGTAGAAACTACTCCATACAATATATGTAACAAATATATCGAACACCTGCATGTTCTGACTCAGCAGGAGGTTAAAACCTACAAAATTAGCAGAATAGTCTAAAATTAAACGTTGTATACAAGCAGAAAGAAATATACTACAACATTAAAAAAAAGGTAAATCTAATGAGCCAGTTCTCCGGAACCTAAGCCTTCATTTCGTCCAGGAAGATTGACATTAATCACCAGAAATACTACTCCTACACGCCTGGCTTGCAAAAAGGCTAAAAAAATCTTAAGGCAGACCAGCATACGATTGTAGCACTTTGGGAAATCACAATCCTAAATGACAATGGCAATCCCTGCACCACCTGACCTTCCGCCTACCCACAAATCCATCGCCATCGAAGGTCGCACGCGCCAATGTGATCTGGAGGGGAGATCTACCTGCTTGGCCTTGTAGCCGAGGCGGCGGGCCTTATCGGGGCGAGTGGGCCTTGTGAGGCGGACGATGGCCGGTTGCTGCCTGTACTCCCAGCAGCGCACGCGCTGCACGAACCGCATCACGTCGGACTGCTTCCTCCTCCATAGCTCCGAGACGTACTTGTACGCACCTGCGCCACAGCGACAAACGATACAACACACCGTAAGACCCACGCATGACAATTGGAGAGGGCATCAGCGGTAAGGAGGAGGGCTCACCCATGGCGGATGCGGCTGCGTGCGACGGCGGGGCGGGGCGGGGCGGTGCAGGGAAGGTGGAGCGTGCGGAGAGGAGCCTGGGGTCTGGGTGGCGGCGGCGTAGGAGGGGCCTTATACCGAGGCGATGGAATTCTCGTGGCCGTCAGATGGGGCTAGGGTTTTGGAACGAGCCTTTTACCTGTATACCCCTAAAAAAGATGGTGGTCTCCTGCGTACCCCTGAAAAGTTTGTTCTCACCTGTATACCCTCACGCCAACTTTTCATTACCCACATGCCCTTCCGTCGGTATTCTGTTATGTTTTCGACGTTAAGTGTGGGACCCAGGTGGAAAAATGACCTTTTTGCCCTCCAGTTTAATGAAACTTCTAAAATTTATAGTAATTCATAGAAAAATCATAAAATGAAAAATGAAGATGTTTTGGAATCCTTGTGAGTATATCTATGCAGTAGGTATGTAATATTGTATGTTTATATAGAAATTTTCTACGGTAAAAATACATCAAGTTCCGCGGAACTTGATGTATTTTTACCGTAGAAAATTTCTATATAAACATACAATATTACATACCTACTGCATAGATATACTCACAAGGATTCCAAAACATCTTCATTTTTCATTTTATGATTTTTCTATGAATTACTATAAATTTTAGAAGTTTCATTAAACTGGAGGGCAAAAAGGTCATTTTTCCACCTGGGTCCCACACTTAACGTCGAAAACATAACAGAATACCGACGGAAGGGCATGTGGGTAATGAAAAGTTGGCGTGAGGGTATACAGGTGAGAACAAACTTTTCAGGGGTACGCAGGAGACCACCATCTTTTTTAGGGGTATACAGGTAAAAGCCTCTTTTGGAATTGTCCAGGGTGGATGGGCCGCGAAAGTTGGGCCGGTCTCTTGTGTCGATTTTGATTTGGAAGAAGTCACTTTTACCGTAGCGGCGCCTTTGGCGAATGCATGGAAAGATGCAGAGGTGTGAGTTGATGGAATTAAGGTGAAAATATAAAGAAGAATGGGTTTTTTTAATAACTAAACAAGAATGAGGTTGAAGAGGTAATTCTAGTGTGTGGCTTTTTTAGTGTAAAATTATTCCCCTCCCTGGACAAATGATTAGTAGGAGTTCACTCTCTAAATTCACACTACTCTTTCTACCAAAACTTCCACTCACGCGAAATAAACACATGATTTTTACACTCCTAGCTCTAAATTCTCATTCTTTCCTTTCAATTAGCTTCAACTAAATGTGTAGCGTCGGACTGGTTGGAGGCTTAGGCTCTATTTAGATCTAATGATTCTCAAAGGAATTTTGAAGAAAGAAATTCTAAACAAAAGGAATCACATCATAGTGTTTGGAACGAAGGAAAGTTGATTTCCTTTTTAAATGAAAGAAAATCGTAGCAGTGCAAAATATAGGAAATAAAACCTCCACTCCAATCTAAAGGAAAGAATCTTTGCTCTTACTCTATTGCTATACTTGCTTAGGTTTGTGTATTTCCCCCCTTCATTCGAAGCATTCCAAAGTATCAATTTCTATGTTTTAAAATCCTATAGTTTTCTATTCACTCTATCTTATTCCTGCCTTTTTTTTTGTCCATTCCTTTATTTTGCATTCTGTTGCTCCCAATAGCCCCTTTGCCAATGAAGCATGGAAAGCATGCAAAAATGCTTATATATCACAACTTGCATATTGTTTGCTGGGTAGGAGTAGGTCACTTCTCCACGCTCGTGGCTCGGACTAAAACTAGTTTACAGCTGATGAGCACCGGTGCATATAAGGCTAGTTTCAATAGGAGATTCATGAGAGTTTCATAGACATTAAGTAAGCTAACATAACATAGTTTTAAATGAAGAGAGATGGTAAAATATTTCATGGGGATGAAATTTTTTGCATTGTTCCCAAAAACATATGAGTCTTGAGAACACGGGCATGAGACTGTCCTAAGTAAATTTCATTTTGTTGTTTATAGCTTCTTGGCTCTGTTATAAAAAATTTAAGCGTGTTTCACTTTAACAAAATGTTGGACATCGCTTGCTTCCTTTCTTTTCCCCCCTCCCAACAAAAATATAATAAACTTGGAATTATCATTTTTTACTCGGTTGTCAAAGTCAAATTTGCTTTCAATACGCTGGCATACTCCCTCCATTCCAAAATAGACGATCTTTTTAAGTTTGGACACGAGAATTAGCACTAGAGATGGCAACGGATACCCGAAACCCGAGTATCCGACGGGTATTACCCGATAAAGAGGCGGGTATAGGATGAATTTTCTACCCGTGGGTATGTTATTGGGCAAAATCCTATACCCATCGGGTATGGCGGGTACGGGTGCAGGTGTATACTACCCATACCCGTATACCCGCGGGTAAGACATACCCGCAAAAATAACTAGTCAACCTCAGTTATTTTAGCGCATATAAGTCATGAATTTGGCCCATTGAGACATCCACTATATTTCTAGTAGATTGCCTTTGTTGTAATGATGCTAATAATGTTTGTTAGCATGTTTGTAACTTGTTGGAAGCTTAAAATTATTTATTTTTGCATGTGACTATTTGATATTTTTAGGTAATTTTCGGGTATGCTATCGGGTACGGGTTATCGTCGGGTGAGAATTATCCGGCGGGTACGGGTATGGAACTAATTTTTTACCCGTATACGGGTACGGGTAACCCGACGGGTAAAATTTTGCGGGTGTGGTATGGGTACGGGTGGACACTACCCGTCGGGTACGTACCCGTTGCCATCTTGAATTAGCACACCTGCAGCATGAAAAAAAACGATGCTTGGTTCAAGAGAGAACCTCCGAGCATTGTTTTCAACGCTGCAATAGTCGATATCTCATTAAATTTTTTTAGTTATCAACACTTGAGGAAGCATTGAGGCTTGAAGATTAAAAAATGATATCACTCACTTCCCCAACAAATGTTTGGATCCTGCATTGTTCAAATACATGTATATTAGTATATATACATTGAGGTTGTGTTCATTTTTGAAATATTTGGGGGAAAATTCTTGTAGCACTTTCGTTGTTATTTGGCAAAATTTATCCAACCATGAATTAATTAGGTTCAAAAGATTCATCTCGATATTTACAAACAAACTGTACAATTAGTTATTTTTTTACCTACATTTAATGTTTCATGCATGCGTCCAAAGATTCGATGTGACGGGTGACAGAGGAAATATTTTGATAAGTGAACGGGTCTTGAACACACATTGCGGGCAAAGAACGAATTGAAGCATCGGGGAGTCGTGTCAATGAGGTGACACCTTAGTCCTTAGCATTGCAGACATGCGAGTGCTCTTAAGGAGGAGAACAAAATATGTAGTATATAGAAAACGAGAAAAGAAGAGATAGAGACGGAGATGCCGAGGAAAAATAATATAACTAATTCAGAGTAAATTTTGAATTGAATACTAAAAAGTCAAACACGTGGCAAAATTTATCCAACCATGAAAACCTGGTTTCAGCCCAAACCATTCTCAGTCAAAACCTGACAATGGTTTGGGCTGAAACTAGGTTTTGTGGTGTGGTTTTCTATTTGGGCCTACATGGTTTGGGTGAAAATGGGCTAAAGAGTCTAGTGGGCTGGTTCGTGTGGGTACTAGCTACAGTAGCGTGGTTCGGTTTCTATCTGTCTCCGACGCCTGACGCCTCTCTCTCTCTCTCGATTCTTTCCCCTCGCGAGTCGCGACGCCTCTCTCTCTCGACTCGCCATGGCGGCTAGGGTTAGCTAGCTGCTACTCCATCGCCCTACCCACCACAAACCGCCGGCTTTCCTCTCACCCCGCTGGCCGTAGTCGAGCACGGAGCCGCGATTCCGCAAACCCGTCAAGGCGGCGGCAGAACGGTGGCGTGCCAGAGGGAGACAGTGGGTAGGGAGCGGCGGCGGGGGAGAGGGACTGAGCGTGTGCAGCACGTGCCTGACGGTGTGCTGTGTGCAAGGACGGAAGCCAAGAAGGGCGCCGCTGGGTCTTCAGCGTGCGCAACATCGGCAAGACGGCAAGACTCTGCTGTCCAGGACACAGGGGACTAAGGTATGCCTGCTCCTCTTCTCCTGCTCGCTCTGTTTGTGTATCTAATCACTGCCTTCGTGTACTGTGATAAACTACTTAGTCCATGAGATATTGTTGTTGCTCCTCTTCTCCTTTTCTTTTTGCTACAATTGTATAATTTGTCTTCTTAATGGTTTGTATTCCAGGATCAAGATATGCTGTGCAGCGAAGTGGAAATGTATTGATGTCCTTTAACAACAAGGTATGTTTTTGGATATCTCGCCGTTCATCCTATCCACACGTAGGTATGGTTACTGTTTCTTTTAGCTGCATGTATCATTACAAATTTGACTCAGTTTTAGTCCTCCATCCCAATATACATAAGGGAGTTGGTCCGTGAAACAGGTATTTGAGTGTAGGATGTCTAGTACTATATCTAAAATAATTGGTTGAGTGTGATACTACAGAACTGCATATTCCAGATGTTTTTGCTTCACTAGCTGAGATATTTCTTTCTATTTCAAGTTCCATTTTCATACATCATGGGATGTAAATGCCAAAGACATGTGAGATGTTTTGTATGAGTCCATACACAGTGCTATCATTTTTAACATGTGATGTGGCTCTTTGATAAACTAGCTAGATCAGTTGTATTATTGTTTTTTCAGTTAATAATTAAACCTATATACTTTTGGACTACTTTTGCCCTCAGTTACGGTTAGTATTTTGTTACTAATGATTTTACTATTATTATCTATCTTTTCTGTATACCTACATACTAATCATTCCAAAGAAAGCAATGTGCATGCACTGAAAATGACATTGTGTTTTTCAGTATCTTTTCTGTATACCTACATACTGTACATATGTGCATGCACTGAAAATGACATTGTCTTTGAAGGAATCAGGATAATAAAGAAAGCAATGCATGCCTGTGGAACAATTCCTTGCAACTTGTGTCCATATTACGGCTAATCGATAATCACTTTAACAAACTTTGATTAGTTTGACTAGATAGGTAGACCAAAATTCCCAGTAATAACCCTCTAAAAAAATCCCGTAATAATGGTATCTTATCTTATCTTGTAATGCATGCTGATCATTCCAAAGCAATGCATGGTTATATGCACTAGTATTTTTTTTTGCTCTTGTAGAGTTTGGCCTCCTGTGTTTGTAATTTCAGTTTGGAACTCATGAGAGTTTGCACTGACTATGTACCTTCCAAAGCTTAGTTTCACTTACCCCTGTTTCTTCAGGTGAAAACATGGCATCCGATACTACAGAGGGGTCTGGAACTCATGGCAGTGAAGAGGGTCAAACATCTTTGACACCATGTCGTACACGGTCCAACATTTGGGAGCACTTCCAGAAAGATTTGGTTGCTGTGGATGGTGAACTCAAAGCTGTTTGCAAGTATTGCCACCTGAAATTGGTTACCAAGTCTGGCACCAGTAGTCTTAGAGGCCATATTTCCAATGCTTGTCCAGCAATTGACAGTGCTATCAGAAAGAGATTTCAAGCAAGCATGAGCAAGCAACCAGTAGATACAAATTTTGTCTTTGATGCCCAACTTTGTCGTAAAGCGATGATCAAGTATATCATTCATGCTGAGGTCCCGTTTCTGCAGTTTGAAGACCCTTACCTGCAGCCTTGGATTGAGACAATGCAGCCAACTTTCAAAGTCAAGGGTCGACATACAATCCGCAGTGATTGCTTAAAAAAACTTGAGGACCCGAAGAAAGAGCTTTATACTGAACTTCAGAGTTTGGACTCTCGTGTTTGCCTGACATCAGATATTTGGACGGCATCGCACAACTTAGGATACATGGCCATAACAGCCCACTACGTTGATGCAGAATTCAAGATGAAGAAAAAGATCATTTGGTTTAAAGTACTAGAGTATCCTCACTCAGGCTTTGCAATTGAAGAAGAAATAGTGAGGTGCTTGATAGAATGGGGCTTAAGGGATAAATTGTTTACTTTGACATTAGATAATGCAAGCAATAACACTTCGGCATGTGAAGAGTTGGTCAAAAATCATAAGCGTGAATTATTGTTTGAAGGTGAGCATCTGCATGTTAGATGTTTGGCTCACATTCTTAACATCTTGGTTCAGGATGGCATGACAGTGATCCACACAGCCATCAAAAAGATTCGTGAGCTGCTGAAGCATATTGATTCATCAGTCTCAAGACTTCAAGTGTTCAATTCACTTGCAAAAGGGATGGGTTTGGCCTCAAAGTCTGGCATATATCTTGACATCCCAACCAGATGGAATTCAACCTTCAAAATGCTTAGGGAAGCATTGAAATACAAAGCTGTCCTTAATTCTTATGCTCCTAAATATTTTGAAGAACCACCTAGTGAGGAAGAATGGGCAAAGGCAGCAACAGTTTGTGAATTTCTGAAAGCATTTGAAGAACTAACACTTGCCGTCTCAGCTCACAGGAAGCCTACATCACATAGGTTTTTGCCTTTAGTACTTTGTATCCTTCATGCCTTGAAGGACCCGGCCTGGCAAAGTACCGATCTGCTCAAGGAGTTGGTTGTTTCCATGCACTCCAAGTTTGAGAAATATTGGAATCCTACTGAAGATGATCATAATGTAGCTAACCGCAAGAGAAAGAAGAAAGAAATTGTATTTAGTGTTGTCTTAGTCATTGCCACTGCCTTGGATCCAAGAAGGAAGGCTGACTACTTGAAGTTCTTCTTTGAGAAGGTGTTTAGTGATCCAAGTAAGACCGATAATTATGTGAGGTATGCCTTAGAATGGATGAGAAAGTACTTCACATTGTACGAGGAGCGATGTGCAAGAACAAGTAGTGTGGACATGATGACACGTGCTAATCAAGCCTCTAATACTGTTGGGTCACCCGTTCTTGGAAAAAGAAAACTAGAAGTGGAATTTGCTCAATACACAACACGACTAAGAGTTGCACAGGAACGAAAATCTGAAATTGATACATATTTAGAAGAACCACTTGAGGGGGATAATGATGATTTTGATCTCCTAACATGGTGGAAGAGTAGATCAAACAAGTTTCCTGTACTGTCAACTATGGTTCGAGACTTCCTTGCTATTCCCCTTAGCACAGTTTCATCGGAATCTGCTTTTAGTTTAGGAGGAAGAATTCTTGGAGAACGTAGAAGCTCACTAACGCCGAAAATGCTCGAGGCGCTTGTATGTGGTAAGGATTGGCTATTCAAGATTGCTAAAGGTACAAAGCCTTTTCTATGGGACATCTTGCTGTATAGTTTTCTTTCCTGGTAACTAATCAAAATTTCATTTTTCAGATCAAGATTTGGAACATGAAGGTCTGGAACTTGAAGAGGGCTCTAGCAGTAGCAGGTATGTTTTCAAGGTCTATACATTAAAAAAGTATACTTTGTGTTGTTATTATTGTTAGCTTTCATTACTATATATTCCATATTGTGCTGCTATTGTTGTTAGCTTTCATTTGTCATTGTGCCACCTTAAACAAATGTTCTGTTCTAGTAAGCTAAACAAACTTTCAGTTTTTAGACCAACATCCGGAACCTGAAGGGGGCTAGCACTAGCAGTAGCAGCCTAGCAGGTATGTTGATCCTACCATCGAGTCTCCATTTTAGTCTAGAATCTTTGATTTTGACAACATTGGATGCTGCACTGGGTGAATGAAACCTCAACTGCACTGGGTGAATGAAACCTCAACTTGAGAGCCAGCCGCTCTCAAGTTTATTGCCAGCATAGCTTGTGATTTGTTGTGCTTCAAGTCTGCTATGGTGGATGGTTCACACCTGTAACAAGTTTGGGAGCCTCCATTGTGTAAGTGGAAGGCTTGAATGTCATCGTGCAAGTAGAAAACTGGTATGTAGTTTTATTTTATGAAGCTAATTTGCAATTAGCACCTTTTGAGAATGGTGTCATTTCCAATACAGAGGAACATGTAATAGTGTTTGTGAGAATAGTGATAGGCTGATAGTTTTGAAAGAGGCCAACCTTATTTTTCTTCCTGAAAGTCTTTTCTTTTGTGAGAAGGCTATACTTCGAGCTTTCAGATTGAGTGAAGACACACATATTACTTTTCTTCTTTGTATAGATTTTCTTGCTCAGCTGTTTGGTTCTTTAGGCTCTGAAAATGTAGTCAATAGCTTGACACTATTTTTCCTCCATTTTGTGCTTGCTTTATCATGGTACTGGACTTGAATGTGGCATGGGATCTTTCCTATTCTCTTTCTTTTTCTTGATTCAATGATTGAATCCAAGCTGTGGGTTTGGATCTGAATGGCTTTCAGAAACTGTCTCTAAGCTGTGGGTTCGGAAATATTTTTTAGATTGATTGGTTTACGCAGTAGAGCTTGACCTGTAGCACTGACTTTGTTACAACTGTTGCTATGCAAAATTTGCAAGGGATCTTGTAAAACATTTGTGATGGAATTTCTGTAAAAAAAATAGCTGATAGTTTTATGTTTGTGTTTGCAGGAACATTGGTTGTTTTCGTTTTAGCATGTTTCTGGTGATGAAGATTAAGAGAAGGAAGCACAAGTTTTTTTTTTTTGACAAAAACAGTGGTGAAATACTCAAAATTCTGTAATATATGGAGGCTAAATATGGTGGAGAAGACTTGAATTTATGTAATATATGGAGGCTAAATAATATGTGATTTTTCTCTGTTTTGTTAAATGCCTAGTGTAGTTCATAAACTAAATTATTTTCTGGTTTTAAGTTTTATAATTCTTTGGATCCTTTTAATTTCGTGCTCATTTTATGATTTGTCAAACTTTCCTTATGTTTAAAATGCTACCTACCAAATAGAGTACAGATACACTCGCTAAACAATTAGCGAGAAACAGGCTAACCGCACAGGCCCACTCGCTCACAGTACAGATCCACTCATTTTGTTCAGGTGCAAGAGATTGATAGGTTGGATCAGTGTGGTTTATAGAGGAGGACCAGTGGGGTGGATCAGATTGGGCTGCCTGGTCGTTGATGTAATGGTTTGGTGTGGGTGCGATCCGGATTTTGGCCCATTCTCAGGTTACGTGAGAAGGGCAGAGTATTTTACTTCCAGTTCACTCCAACAAAAATACAAAATTGCTCTCAGTACCTTGTCATTTTTACTCGGTTGTCAAATCAAAGTTAAAAACTGCTTCCAGTAATTAACAGGGTAGAGTAAAAATTTCTCCGCCCTTCTCCGTTGTCCGTGCTCCCCATTTTCTGGCATAGCACAGGAACCGAGGACCGGATTCCCACGTCTCCCATAATTTCGCCCGCCCGTTGAGCTTCCGGCGACGGATGGCCTGGCCGTTCCCAGATCCTTTTTCTACTGATGATCCCCGTTTGCATATCGGCTCCTCTCCCAGACGGCCAAACCCTCTCTATCCCCACGGCCGATCCACCCGCCGTTGCCGGACTGCCCCACCACACGAGAGATGGCGGCAGGCGTCGCGTGCCGCTTCTGCCGCGAAGACCAACTGGATATGGAATGCTGCCGCGGGGGCCTTCTCCCACACTCCACAGGCCTCGGGGGCATCCTTCCGGACGGCGAGGAGGACCGCATCAGCGCCCTCACCGACGACATCCTCCTCAAGATCCTCGCCCGCCTCGGCTGCGCCCGCGCCGCCGCGCACACGGGCCTGCTCGCGCGCCGGTGGCGCGGGCTCTGGGCCCACCTCCCCGCGTTCACATTCCACCGCATCGCGCCCGGCCCGCTCGACGCCGCGCTCGCCCAGGTCGCCCGCCCCGCGCCGTCGCTCCTCGACATCCACTTCTTCAACCACCACGAGATGGAGCCGGCCCGCGTCTCCTCGTTGCTTGGCGCCGGCAGAGCTCGCCGTCCACGTCACCGGGGGCATACTACGCGGCCCCGTACAGCTGCCCTGCTTCGACCGCACAACCTCCATCAAGCTGAATCTGTACTTTGTTGGCTTCACGCTGCCGCCCGCAGGAGGCTTCCCGGCGCTCGAAAGCCTCGACTTGGAGAACGGCCGCATCGACCTCAGCGACTTGCTCCCACGCTGCCCCCGCCTGCGGAAGCTTTTTATTCCCTTTTGGAATTCCGACTCGGTAGTGGTCAGGTCACCATCGCTCGAAGAGTTTAGTGTTCAGGCCAACTTCAATATCGCGCAGCTTGAAATCGTGGCCCCTGCGCTTAAGAGGTTGTATTTGGATGCCCATCGCGGTATCCGCAAGGATTGCAATGTGGTGTTCGCGGAGCCAGCGGTGGAGGATCTGACATGGAAGTGCGAGTGCAAGGCCCTAACTTACAGGTTTGGTGTCATATGGCGCATGTGGAGCCTGTCCTTTGAGAACACTCAACTGGCCAACCACACTGACAGCCAAAGCGTTTGTTTGCAGTCACAGCACTGCCCTCGTGTTGGCGTCCTTTCACTGAGCTTAGAGACCAATGTGCGTCTGCTCTCCTGCTTGTTTCTATTGCTGCACTGAACTAAACTAATTTTTTTTTTCACTGCATGCTTTCCAATTTGCTGTATAGGTTTTGTCCGGAGATGTATCCAAGACCTTCGAGCAAGAGATATACCGATTTCAAGTTACTGACTATTCTGTTTTGGAGCTGGATCTCATACAACAAGGGCATGTTTATGGAGCAATCGTCCTCCATCTTCTTGGCCTTTGTACTTCTATACAAAGGCTTAAGGTGACGCTAAATGAATTTATCGTAAGTATTGATTCTGTTTTGCAGATATGATCATTCTAAACAAATTTCTATATCAAAATGCTCGAGGCCGTGCCCTAAGTACGAATCATCACTGACACATTTTACTTCAATATTCTTTAGAGGGGAGACTCCTGCTATGCAAATTGCCGTTGTGATCAGCCTGATAATTGGAGAAGTCAGAGTATCTCCTTGATTGATCTTAAAGAAGTGGAAATCTATCGCTTTAGAGGACAAGATCACGAAGTTGATTTATTGAAAGTACTCTTGAGATGTGCAACCGTGCTTGAAAGGGTGACTCTGGGATTTTCCAGAAAGGTCTTATCAAGTGACAGTGCATGCATGAAAATCGTTGGCATTTTAGAGGATTATCCTTCGGTGAAGTGCAATATTTATCAGTATGGCAAGCTGATTTTTATGCGTGAATAGGATGCTCTTGCATGAAACAGGGTGTGATTTAGCCTATTCCTGTCGAAATTGGAACTTCCTTTATTATTCTCGACTTTTCCCATGTAGGTTTCTGAATAGATATTGCTAGATCTCTGTGAGCTTGTTCACAGGGTGATGGTGACTCTAATTTATCGTTTTTACCGCGGATGATCCGTGTTAGGTGGGCTGATATGCTCTATTGTGGGTCTAGTCGAATGAAATGAATCATGCTTGTGTCTCTGGTTGTTTATTGTTTTGATATGAGTAGCTTCGTAACTGTGCCATGCAGCTGCTGTAATAATCTCAACTGGCTATTATGCTTCTTTGAAGCCATATGGAGACTTCCAGTGCGACTGGCTTGTTATTTGAGACTTGGCTATATGTCACGTCGATCTGGTACTGAAGATCATTGTTTTGATTTACATGCAATTGACTATAATGTGTTTCCATTTTTTCAATTTATCATGGATATTCTAGATCAATGATTTCTGACTTATTTTTCCTGTTTCAAACTACATGCGGGTATGATATAAGAAAAAGTTAACAGATGGAAGTGTATGCTGGCAACTTACGGACTCTGTTATCTATGAATATGGCTATATGTATGGAGCAGGACTGGCAACACATTGTTAGTGAGGGTAGGCATGCCAAAATTCTGCGTTAAGCAGGGGCGGATCTAGCGGTGGGGTGGGCGGGGCTCAAGCCCCCCTACCACTGCCGCGACAATGGAGCCTCTCCTTGAGCCCCTCCTAAATTTTAAAGGCATGAAAGAGATGAAGGAAGAGCTTTAGAGGTTGAAAATGAGTTGAGCCCCCCTCTTCTATAAATTCCTAGATCCGCCACTGGCATTAAGGGATGTGAACGAAGTGGCCTGTTCACCTGAATGCCTCATAATCGTCACTCATATCAAAAATAGATGACACTTGGCATGGCAAGGCAATTGTGAGCAATCTGAGTATCTATCTGACAACATTTAGCATCGGACACCAAACAATTTATGCTGAAACATACTCTCTCCGTTCCAACAGCCTGTTCGCTTGAGCTTTCAGCCGCTTATTTTCAGCCAGTCAGCAGTGTTTTTCTCTCACATAAATCAGTCAACAGTACTTTCAGCCGCTTATTTTCAGCCCAAGTGAACAAGCTGCAAAATAGATGACCCCCCTGTTCGGCTGAGCTTATCAGCCGGCTTATAAGCCAAAAAAACAGCCGTGGAACAGTGTTTTTCTCTCACAGCAAATTAGCCACAGCCGGCTTATAAGCCAAAAAATAGCCTGCCGAACAGGGCCGACACTTTGCTATGAATCTAGACACTCATGGTTAAGTATCTCATGGTTAAGTATCATCTATCTTGGGATGGAGGGGGCAGTCCAATTTTATCTGAAGCTGAAGCAGGGCAGGCGCTGGCATGCAGTATAAGTAGACCGGTTTGTAAATTTCACTCACCCTGTTCGGCAGACTGTTTCTGCGGCTTATAAGCCGGCTGTGGCTGTTTTATTGTGAGAGAAAAACACTGTTCCACGGCGGATAAGCCGTGCTGATAAGAGCAGCCGAACAGGGGGACTATTATGAGTTTACCATTTGTGATCACATAGTGACGACGTACGGTCGATGATTGAGCACTGGCAGATAGAATTTTTTATAAGCTCTCTCGCACACATGGAAAAAAAACACGAGAGAGAGAGTACTTCCCTTCCAATTTACATTTCACTTTAAGTTTGCCCTAACAAAATTCTTTTAATTTAACCAAATTTTTGCAAAAGTATATTATCAAGATATATTTCATAGAGAACCTAATAAACCTATTGATATAGTAGATGTTGATGCATTTTTTTTAATAAATGTAGTCAATATTAGAGAAGTTTTACATAGAATAAAACTGAAGTGAATTATGATTTGAAGTGGAGTATCATCTATTGTACTATTGTAGTGATGCGACAACTACTCTAGCCTCTAGCCCCTTTCAAATCCAGGCTAATAGAAGAAGATGAAGACGAAATTCCTGATCATAACCATTATCCTGCTGTCCATCATGGACAAGATGATATGTTGTCGTCGAGGAAGACAAAGGCCGTGGTCTACAAGAAGGAGAAGTGTGGGACATCACCGGCCAGGACGAACAGGCCGTTTTTTTTAATTAAATAAGCTAAGTGTGTCGATTTCATAATTTTCATATTGACTTCGGACACACTACTTATCATTATGCCAATGCTCAGTAACTAAGAAAATGGTACCTACTGCTCTTGTTCCAAATTATATGTCTGTTCCGAATTGATCAGTGATTTGGAACAGAGAGAGTACTTTATTATTTTATAGAGTATATATAGTAGAGATATATGGAGCTTGTACACCATTTTGTGCAAGGAATGAAATGCCAATATAGTAAATTTGCATTTTTCTTATCTGTTTTTAATAGACATAGATCACATCAACGTACTCTATCCTGTTGGAAAAAAGTGAATTTCACATACGGTACAGACTTGTGTTCGTTTGACTGGGATCTAGATTCTCCTAGAAACGTTTCAAATCTAGATTATTCGAAGAAACATTTCTCCCAAAAACAGAATCACCATTTAGAACGGTTTGACTGACTTAGGACCTATTTGGTTAGGGCACTCCTAATACAAAAACCATCATAGTTTCTATGAACATTAATTATATTGTCATCTAAGCGTTTTACTGATGTGGCAAGGTAGTTATTGAAGAGAGAGCAAAAATTATGGAAACCGGGTCTAAGTTAGAAACCATGTCTACACGAGAACCAAGATATGAATGGATGTGATTAGTAGAGAATGGAGAAAGAATGTATGTGATTGGATAAAAAATTGTTCTGTAGAAACTATCCATTGGACCATAGTTTTTATATGCAGTGTTTATAGAGATTAATAGGTATAGAAACTAACTACATGTAGTTTCTAGGATTGGGACTGCCCTTAGCCCCTCCTAAAGTTTAGTTACCTAAATATAGTCTCATTTAATTACTTTTCACTCACATACTATGACTAAATAGGACTAAACAAGCTTTAGCCAACTAGTCACCAAATCGTTGCTAGACGGGACTAACATTATCTTTTAGTCACTTTGGAGCCAAACACTATAACTAAAAGGGACTAAAAGACCCCTTTTAGTCTTCTTAGTCACCCAAACCAAACATCCAGTCACTAAATTTAGTTCCTGGTTGAGATGACTAAAATTTAGGAGTGGCAAACGCAATTGATCCGGATTCCATATGTTATGATGCGTCTGCGGGCCCTAGATGTCAGGCACACATCCTCTTCCTCGTCCAGACTCCAGACCTGCAGTCCGCATCGGGTAACTCGCTCGCCCATCCGCGGCGGCTCGTGCCCGCGCCACCGGGGAGGAGCTCCCTCGCGCCCGCGCCGGGGAGGAGTTCCCCTTGCGCTGGGAAGGAGAAGGAAGACGGAGGAGACGGAACGCGGAGTGGAGCGGAACGGGCGAAACCAAACGGTTCCGATCCGATTCTAGGCCCAGGTATCCCGTTTGGACGTGTTTCTCCTGATTCTCCATAGAAACCGAAAGGGTCGTGCTCCCGCTCGGACATCCGATGGGATGAATCCCATCAGACGCCCTCTGTCCGCACTAGCCGCACCCCACGCCCACCCCCGCATAGAAGGAGAAAAGAAGAAGCACAGGCCCCGCACCGCCGTTCACACGGCCCCTCGCAGTCTGCGCACGCACATCGCACGGTCTCGCCCCCCCGTGTGGTCATGCCCCCAACGAAAACGAAAATGAATCCCCCGCCCTCCGCTTGCACGGCCTCGCCGGTCGCCCCTGGCCCCCGCTCAACCTTGGCCCCCGCCCCCGCTCGGGCTCACCCCACCCCGGCCCTCGTGCGCGCACACGATCCCGCCGGCCCCAGCGGCATGCAACATGAACCGAGATCTAATGCAACGAGTGAAGAAAACCAATGCAACAAGGTGACGTGAGAACCCCCAGCCAATTGCAACATCACCCGGGAGCTAATGCAACAAACGGGAGAAACCAATGTAACATGGTAGTAGCTCAACTCAGAGAACTCGCCGGAAGCCCGGAACCCTAGGCTATTGCAACATCACCCGAGACCTGATGCAACAAACAGAGAAACACAATGCAACATGGTGAGAGTTGAACCCTAGTCTGCTGCAACATCAGTTAAACACTAATGCAACATCCTGATAAGCCAGTTGCAACATGGTGAGAGGTGAACCTCCAGAACTCGCCACAAACCCTATCAACCATCGCAACCCATGGATCCACAGCGGGAGGAAGGAGAAGAAGGAGGAGGAGGAGAAGGGCAGCCAAATCCAGAGGAGTAGGGGAGAGAGAGCCTCAGATTCAGATCCTCCACCCCTACCTCATCCTCCTCCACGTCGTCACGCGCGCGCGGTGCCCCGTCGGCGGCGGTGGCGCCCGCGCTATTTACGACGGCGGGACGGGGAACAATAGGTGGAGCGCCTTCGTCCTTCTCGAGCTTGGGCCGCTTGAGCACCGGCGGGTCGCAGCGGGGCAGAGAGGAAGGGGGAGCAAAGGAGCGAGGCACGGCTCGTCGGCAGCGTGCAGGCGCACGACACAAAGCAGCGGGAGCGGCGAGGCCAGCGTCGCGCGAGAGCGGAAGTGAAAGCGGTGAAAATGGATAAGAATGGAATGACGAAACGACGACGCGGCGCGCGGATAAGAACGGGACGATGCAACGACGACGCAGGCACGGTCCAGTGCGCGTGCGACTCACGTCCAAAGCGTCGGACAACCATGTTACCGTATTTCCGTTCCCGATATTACGCCGTCTCACAGCCCAGCGAGGCCGGCGTCCGATATCGGACGTCTTACCACCGGCATTTCCAAAACCGAAACGATTCTCTCAACCAAACAGGTTACTCCACCGTTAATCAAGCTATATCAGTATTACCTTGATGCCCCTGCACGAAGACTCAAAAGGCTCTCAGACTGTCCGCAGTGGCATACTCTAAATAATACTCTAAAGCTTTAGAGTATGAATATAGAGTAAAAACTGCTGCACTGGATACTCTAAAACGATACTCTATTCTTTCTCTTACTCTATATTTAGAGTAGCACAGTGTTTACTCTATAGTGCACAGTGGCGGGCCCTACTAGCTAAACCAAGGAAAAAAATGCTATAACTCATAAACAAAAATCCAAATTAAATTTCGATTGCACCATTAAATTCGTCTCAATAAATCCTTCAAAACTAGATCACTCATGGATATATTTAGATAAAGTGACAAGTGGGTCCCACAGTAGATAGAGTGGATAGAAGATGATATAGAGGATGGATGGGTGCGGGAGAATTGAGTATAGAGGAGAGAATCTTGCTGACTAGGACGTATAGAGGATGAATATAGAGGACCATGAGTGCGGATAGCCCGAGGATTGAACGGACCGGATCGCATTTTAGGGGGCGAGGCCCGAGGCCAAGTTGACACGCGCCGCTGCCCGATCTGTTTTTGCCGCATCAGTTTGGACTCCCCGCCGCCGCCCTCGACTTCCTGCCGCCGCTGGGGCGACTCCTCCGTCCGCACGAAACACCTGCCGGCCGAGGCGCCACTCAGTAAGCCGGCGCGATGGATGACGCGGTACTTCTCGCTGGAGCAGGGGCGGCTACTGCCGCGGCGCCCCCTGCAGCGGCTGCCGGAGCCGCTGTGATGGGCGTCTTCAAGTACAACTTCGGTTAGTGCGCCTCGCGCTCAGCTCCCACACACCTACTTTGATCGCTCGATCTCCGGGTGGTTATCGACTGGCCGATGCTGAGGCTTTGGGGATCTAATACTCGGTGTGCTTTCTCTGTCTGTGTCAGCGGCGCAGTTCCTCTCGAGGGTTATCCCGTTCGTGTTCAACATCTGGTTCGTGCGCCAGCTCGGCGCGGACGATGGCGCGGTGTCGGTGTGGATCTCTCCCTTTGTTCATTCTTTTACCGCAGTGTAATGGCTTAATGGGGTTACGATTTCCTTCCGTTGCCTCCGGAAGCGAGCGTTTGCATTGTGGAATCCACTGGAGTTACTTTTACAGCATGATGGTAGAATTTGCTGCTTCAGGTTTCAACTCTGTCGTAGTTCTCATGTGGACCTTAGAAATTAGAATTTTGTGCACGGCTTTGTGGTTAGGTATCATTTTATTCTTGGCCGTATATTCTTTGGCTTTTGGTGATGATCTAGTTCAGGGTTAGAGACTTTGTGGTTCTATCCATGTGTGGGATCCATTGAAGTGTTTAGGTATTATCATGTCTTACTTGGGTGGTTTAATGTAAGTTATGCTGTTTTCTTCATGAATCCAGTAGCAAGATGTCAATGATTCAGAACACCTAGAATGCCCTGTCCTTATAGATTTTTCAACCAATGGCACTTTATGAGTTTATATGTAAATGTATGCGTCTGTTTATTAATATTATGTAATAGAAATGCCATATAGATGTCTTAACCAATGGCACTTCTACGTAAATGGATGCTTCTGTTTATTAATAGTATATGATAGAAATGTTTACTTATTTATTTCTTGTTCATTTGGCAGGCATTCGCATTGCAGCTTCCTTTATTTATGAACTGCATCTTATTTTTAAGCCGAGAGGGGTTTCGACGTGCATGTTTGCGTAATGATTCCCAGAGGTATTAAAATAAATCTATATATGTCACAAACCAATTTAGGCTCAATTGTGAGGCTCATCTATTTATGTTCAATTCTGAGGCATATCTATGTATTGTGATTTCGCAGCAGTACTATTATGTACGATGGATAGACCATACTGACTCTAAGAATTTTCACTTGCCAGAAAAAACCACTTAATATGAAAGAAAATTGGTATGACCACCTGATTGTTGCTCCTATTTGGTATGATGTCTTTTATGTTTTTTGGATGGAGAGAATATGAAAAAAATCTCAGAGAAATGGTTATCTTCTTTGTTAGGGTATTTTAGGAGTGAAGAAAAGGGGAGATGAGAGAAGTGACTCAGGGCAAATGAGCTGTCCGTAGTATGTCCTTTGGAGAAATGGAAAAGTTAGTTTCACAAGTGCGACACAAACTTACGTAGGAGTAAGGCAGTCCATAAAATTGGGTAAAGACTCTATTCTAATTCTTATTTCTTCCCCTATTCCCCAATATCCAACCAAAGAGCACAAAATTGTGGCTTCATACTTTTCATATCCATCTCCAACCAAAGAGCAGTAAATCTCATATATTATATTATTACCTAAGATAAAGCAGTCACAAGATAGCAGGATTACAAGACTTGTGGCTGATTCCTAGATTTTAAAATTGTACAAACGTGGGCATTCCATCTGCTCAGTAGTTTCTATACAGTACTGAAGTTGGTCAGTTCTATACTGCATGAATTTGATTACACCTTACTCTGTGCTTGTAGTTCTTTCTAATCCTTGTTATCTTGGAATGGCCTTTTAAAGTGACGGCTTTGTATGTTTGTTACAGTGATGTGTTGACTGACGAAGCGATGCTAATGGTAGCTTGGATGGTAATTCCAATGTCCATCTTAATTACTTCCATTGGCAGCATACTTGTGTTGAGTTTAAAGAAAGTGAAGCTATCTGACCCCTATGCAAAAGCTGTATTGATCATCGGTATGCCATCTTGCATGCACTAACTTTATCTTACAGGCTGTTCTTTCCACTTCTCTATGTTCATTCATACTGAACACGATAGTTGGTACTCGATATTCCTTTGAGGATTTATCTTGTGCCAATGATCTTGTTAGTTTATTGTTGGGTCAGCTCGGCAAACTAATAGGATGAACCACTGAGTACAGATTGGATTTGACATTTAGAATAAGATTGTTCGACAGTGGTCAGTTCTGCACATGCAAACAGAAGATATACATTCTTGTCAATGAAACAAATGCTTTGATAGTTTGATGTGCCTTCTTCTGGAGGTGTGATGCGTCATGTTAAGATAGTGTAGTTGAATAGTTCATGGGCTTGCTAATTTAGCTAAGCATATGGTGCACCGTGTGGTCTGGAGGGACCACTGGACCAGGCACCTGTATGTGCTAGGGAGATGCTCATTTCTAATTGTAATGAGTCTACCCCATGCTCCCTTTCTAAACTAAAAGGAAATAATCAATATGCACATTTGTCCTTTTAGCTAAGCATCTACTTCGGGATCGGGATGACACAAATAGCTGCATGAAAATCTCAGACCTTGCCCTTGCACGTCACATGCTGTTACACCTTGCATTCTGACACTCCCATATGCTAAGAGCTAACATTTTTTTTATTTTTCAAATAACAGGATTTGCTTGTATTCTGGAGTTACTGGCAGAACCATTATACATTATTTCCCAGAAAAAGAAATACTATAATATAAGAGTGTACGTTGAACCGACAGCTACACTCTTCCGTTGTTTAACAACTTTCATCCTCATAAAAGGACATATTAAAGTGGTAATAATCATG
Source organism: Saccharum hybrid cultivar R570 (assembly GCA_038087645.1). Taxonomy (NCBI): domain Eukaryota; kingdom Viridiplantae; phylum Streptophyta; class Magnoliopsida; order Poales; family Poaceae; genus Saccharum; species Saccharum hybrid cultivar. The sequence continues at coordinate 16,152,994 of JAQSUU010000402.1, forward strand.
AGCCATTTACTTTATTGAATCTCTATTGTTGTTAATTGCCTAATTTACTCCTTTCTTTTAGTTTAAAATAAAATTTTACTCATGTTATGAACTACCTTAAGTCTTAGAAAAAAAACTCTTCTTTTCTTATTGTTTTTATTGATGAATACAAGACTAAAATAACAATTCATTTTCTTGCAGGACAAGCTGGTTCTAGTTTCTTTGTCCCATGTTGTCTATGGGGCCTGCATTTTCTTTGGGTATTGGTCATATTTTCTTATGTTTACTGATACTAAACCTTCAGATCTTTTTCCATTAAGGTTAGTTGTCAAATTGTTTTTGCATATTTTTTGTATTTTGTATTATTAATAGGTTTGATTTCTCACTAAGTTCAGTTCCATTTGCTCATCGATACCAAACATGCCTATTGTCAGGTTATCAAACCTGATGGACTACGATAAGCAGTTATTGCACATGTGCATGTTGTTTACAGGCCAGGCTTTCAGGAAGTTGATACTCCAAGAAGGCGAGAAATTTGTTCTTGTGTCATTTGATACTCCGTACAACCAGGCCGCGTATGGCATTGTGGATAAATTAGGTAAGCATAAGAAGAATCTTTTTTCAGTTACTTTTGTCTGCTAGTATTGTAGTAGATGAAATTAATATATGTATTCATTTCATTTCTGCAGGGAGTTTGGTTGTTAGGATAGTCTTCTTGCCATTTGAGGAGAGTTCATATGCCACCTTTGCCCGATTGGCAGGTTCTTTCTTGTACACTTGAACTTTGAGCTGACTATTGTTTTACCTCAAGTTTTTGGCCTGATTGAACTTTGCACTCACATTATTGGTATGGGCTATTATATCTGGAGAAGGCCATATATATATAATATTTTGCCTACTAAGCATCAATTTAATGTTAACAAAAAATACTGGGATACTATACTGTTATCATATCTTTTGATTTATATTTACCTGTATGACATCAACAGGAGAGAGTCCCCGAAATATATCTAATATTGAAGACTCTTTGCTTGGGGCTCTAAAGCTTATTATGCTAATAGGTACATTTTTTTGACACTGTTATGCTTGTATTCCAGCATTAATCTACTCACACACCTTATCTCATTTAAGAATCAGTCGATTGGATTGCTTGTGTTCTTCTTAAGAATAGCTTTTAGTTGCTATCAACTTCCTTGTCCTTGTTCATTCAAGAACTTCACAATCAATGAATATAGTCGTTCTCTAACTGCACAGGTTTGGTGATCATTTCATTTGGTCCAAGTTATTCATATACCCTTCTAAAACTACTCTATGGGGAAAGACACAGTGATGGAGAGGCTCCAGTTATTCTTCGTTACTATTGTTTATATATCATCAGTTTAGCGATGAATGGTTTGTATTCATTACATCCACTTTGTGATTATTTCATGATTGTACTATATTTTTCTTAAAGTTAATGTATATTTCTTTTCTACTTTGGCCTAACAGTTTATAGTTGCCTCTACTTATGTTGTTTTTGTCTCAGTTTTGATGCATATAGCACAGTAATGATCTATGTGGTCCCTGCTCGATATGATAGCAATTACTAGGCTGCAAAGTTGCTGTTACAAATGTTTAACTTAGGGGGTGTTTAGATCCAAAATATTTGGAATTTTGATACTGTAGCACTTTCGTTTGTATTTGGCAATTAGTGTCCAATCATGGACTAATTAGGCTCAAAAGATTCGTCTCGTGATTTACAACCAAACTGTGTAATTAGTTATTTCTTTTACCTACATTAAGTGCTCCATGCATGCGTCTAAAGATTAATGTGATGGAGAGAGTGTAAAAATTTGGAATTTTGAAGGGAACTAAACACCCCCTTAGCTTATTTTATGCATTTGTATAGTTGAGTACTGGGTAATCTTAACATAGATTATCATAAATGCTAGTAAGTGGTTCCAGTACAGATGGAACTGTGCTGATTATGTTCATTTGTAATTTCAGGCACTTCTGAAGCTTTTCTTCATGCTGTTGCAAATGAAAACCAGCTTAAGCAGTCAAATGATATGTTGCTTCTGTTCTCAGTGATTTACATCATTCTAAATGTTGTTCTTATTAAATCTTCTGGAGCTGTTGGGTTGATTGCTGCTAATTCCATTAGTATCCTTTGATTAACCACTGTCCAGTCTACGATTCTAATTTTTCTTGAATGCATTTTTTCCCTGCATAACTTGATTTGTGCCTTGACTGTCTGTAAAGATATGTTGCTACGAATAACGTATTCTGCAATATTTATAAAAGATTATTTCAAGGTATAATTTTGTTCATATTTCACATTGGAATCTTTCAGGTTCTGTTCTTAAATGAAAGTTAATACCTGATGATATTGTTTACAGGGCTCATTCGCTTTCCGGCGCTGTATGCCAGCAGGCTGGGGCATTTTACTCATTTCTGGCCTGACCACTGTTTTCTCTGAGAGGGTTTTCTTGAACAAAACGAGGTTCAAGCAGACTGTTCCCATTCACATAGCGGTTGGCATCATGTGCCTGAGCATCGCTTCATTCGAGATGTAAGCACCAGGTCACTGTATAAATATGCGTTTGCTCTATTTTTTTTTGTTGAGATAATCATTCTACTGTGCCCTGTTTGAACAGATACCGTGGTGAAAAGCAGTTCTTGAGGCAGATAATCAGAACTTTGAAGCATCATGACAAAACTCAGTGATTTGAAGACACAGTGCATTTCATAGCATATTCTAGCTTGAACATCTGATGAAAGAGAACTGGTAGTATAGTGGGTGAGTAAGTTGATACTGTGTATGCAGTAGATCGGTAGTTAACAAAAGAGGAGGATTAATTAATCGGTCAGATAGATAAATCGGTTGCATATGGGTATTGCTGAATTTTCTTGTTGACTCAATCTTTATATTACAGATCAATTGAGTTAGTGATTCTATATTTTATAATTAAAGGAAGAAGTTTAGGTTCATATTGTTAAGGACAGCTTGGTTGAATAGAGCCAGATTTTTGCCCAGATGGATCCCCAAGCGACCAAGACCAACGGCTGGAAACCATCCGGCGCCGGCCCAATATGCGAATCAGCTGCTAAAGTTACCTAGCGCGCAGTTAATCACGTGGAGGAAGCCATTAACCGCTTAATCTCTCCAAGCCAATCCTATATTATATATAGTAACATTTTGCGTTAGACCATTGGAAGTGTGGGTGTGGTGTTGGGAATTTATCAGGTGGTGAGCTGTTACCGAGAGATTCAATAAACGGATATATCTGATTTTTGCTAATGCATGCTTGTGATCAATCAAATCGAGTTGTGCTGTTACTGCAATCAGTAAATCCTATCAACAATATTGCTGCATTTGTGGATTACAGTACTACTTTGCCGCAAATGGGTTGATGTAGTCTAATCTGTTGTAGCAAAATATTGGTGCAAGTGATTTTAGTCTAATCTGTTTTAGCAGATGCTGAAATGCTAAAAATAAACACCAAAGGTCCATTATTGGAAATTTGGAATAGTTCGTTGTTCGAAGCAGCAACTAGGACAATTAACAATGGGCTAGAAGTTTTAAAGTTGGCAGACGGGACCCCCCCAGCCGAGAGAGCCCGGTTTGGGGGAAAAAAAAATCTAACCTCTATTTGTTTATCGATTTGGTCCTTACGGCAACTGGCCCATCCATCTGTCCAACTTCGGGTCGGACTCGAAACTGCGTTGCTGGGCCAGATTTGGAATCCAGTCCAGCTGCTTAAATCCAACGGCCTCCCCTTTCCTTCCTTTCTCCTGGCGCGCAAGGCAATTCCTCTGCTCCCTCGCCGTCGTCGCCTTCGTTCCGCAGCCCACCCAGTCTCTCTGCTTCTCGCCGATCGAATCCATCCACAGCCCTCCTTCGCGCGCCATGGTGATGTATCTGCCGCCGCGCTCCTCTTCTGCCGGCATGCGGAGCATCCGCCGCGAGCTCCAGCGCAAGAGGTCCAAGCCCTTGGCGCTCACGAGGTCGGTCGCCAAGAAGCCGTCCGCGTCTCCGCCGCCGCGTCACGGCTCGAGCGACGCCGTCCAGGGTCCATGCCCTCGTCCACCGCGCCAGGAGGTACCATCGTCGACGATCTCCCATTCCCGAGGCTCCACCGTCACCGACGCATCACCACAGTCCCGGCCTCGCTCTTCGTCGCGCTGCAACCCCGCCTCTCCGCCCCCGCCGCTGCGTCGGCCCGACCCCTCCTCCGCCGGGTCTGCGTTCCGAGCTACTCCCGCCGTCCCCGCACAGCTGAAGCCTGGGACGGTGGTTCGTGTCCGCACGAGGACTGCGAAGCTGAAGACGGGGCAGGTTCTCGTGCTCTGCCTCAAAGCCACGATCGTGTCGTCGTCCACCGACGGAGGCTACGAGGTTGTCTACGACGCCAGCTTTCCACGCGGCGATCCCAAGAGCACCGTTCACGTCGCGCCGCACCAGGTCAGGGTGATCGATCTGTCTCCGTCGCTGACGACTCCACCGCCGTCCCTGCCTCCGCCCACCGCCACTGTCGCCGCGACTACGAAGAAGGAGATGCCGAGGCCAACCACGTCAGGGAAGAGCCTGCGCCTCATCCGCAGCCTCTTTCCGGAGATTGAGCTTCCGTTCCGAGCTTGACCTGTCTTGAATCGGATACTAGCTGGTAGCTGCTGCGTGATTCTGCGCTGGATTTGATAGTGAATTAGTGATGCATTGCTTGTTCGTTCATGAGTAGTCGCTGTTTTTGTTGGATTAGTTCATGAATCGTGCAAGTCCCAAGTGATAGTGTGTTGTTGCCAAAACCAGCAATCTGGTGATTTATATGTATGCTCGTATGATTATATATTTGTAAAAGTAAGTTCTTGAATCTTCAGGACATCATTAACACTTGATTTATTTGTCTGCTTGTGTTTTGTTCTTGTTGCTTCCAGTTACGTGTTTGAGATGGTTACTACTGATGTGGTATTTTTGCATTAATAAGCAGATGATGGTTACTGCTGTGTGCAGAGATTAAATTGCTAATATCTCTGTTTTTTCTTTCCTGATGCCTGCTTGTGGTCAATCAAATCAGTTGTCACCAATCAAACTTTAGTGTAACATTTTGCTGACATTGCTGATATCTGGTCTGATCCCTCAGTTCTTGTGCTCTGTACCGTTTGCGACCTTATTAGGTTTCTCCTCTTGTGGAAATTGAGTCTGTCCCAGTGTTTGAAAAAGGTTCATTCGCTGGAAGTCCTGTGTGTGACAGCTTGTTTGGCTGGCTGTGATATTTAATTTTAATTTTGCCCCAGCTGACTTTACAAACAAATTGTTGACTTTACCATTTTTTTCATGAAATTGTGAATTCCAAGAATAATTTCTACTCCCTCCATCCCAAATTACAAGACGTTTGACTTTTTTGACACCAAGTTTGACCACTCGTCTTATTCAAAAAATTTGTGTAAACATAGTCAAATTTAAGTCATTCTTGAAGAACTTTTATTAATAAAACAAGCCACGATAAAAGAAGTGATATTTTGCAAAAAAATTTGAATAAGATGAGTGGTCAAACTTGATGTCAAAAAAGTCAAACGTCTTATAATTTGGGATGGAGGGAGTACTGACGAGTCGATGGAACTCCGTCACAGGTGATCCACCCTCGGCAATGTCCCGTCTCACCTGCTCTGCAAAGAGCTTGCGCTGACCCCTCATCTCGGTGGACTACGTCGCTAATGTTTAACTTAGCTTATGTTATGCATTTGTGTATTTAGAGTACTGGGTAATCTTATCTTAACATAAATTATCATAAATGCTAGTAAGCGGTTCCAGTACAGATGGAACAGTGCTGATTAGTATGTTCATTTGTAATTTCAGGGACTTGGCTTTTCTTCATGCTGTTTCAAATGAAAACCAGCTTAGGCAGTCAAACGATATGTAGCTTCTGTTCTCGGTTATTTAAATCATTCTAAATGTTGTTCTTATTAAATCTCCTGGAGCCGTTGGGTTAATTGGTGCTAATTCTTTTTTTTTTAAAGTAAAGGCAGGAGCTCTGCCGCTCAATTAAGAAGAAAATAGAGTTTTATGTACAGACACCCATGGTGCCAAAAGAACCCGGTCATAGGACCAATTCAAACATCGGCCATAGAGCCAACACATAGAAGCCACCGTTCATGCGCTCGTTGATTTAGCCCGCACTACACATGGCCCTACGCCTCTGAACAATATCTTCCTTGGCCAGATAGGCGACCTGTTCCGATGTTTTGTGCTCGTTTTCGAAAATTCTCCTATTTCTTTCCTTCCACAGGTTCCACACAACGTAAATGAACACTCCATTAAATGTTCAGCATTCTTGCTTTGGCACCTTGCTCGCCACATCCTCCCACCAAGTGGACAGGTATTGGGGATCTTGTTGGGGTAGTTGCACATCAAGGTTTTCCCAAGATAACACCTGGCTCCATACGGCTTTAGCGAAGGGGCATAGCAAAGATAGATGCAATCATGTTTTCAAAGGTCCATTGCACAAGACGCAATGCTCATGATATGGCCATCCTCTCTTTTGCAAGTTATCCGCCGTGAGGATTTTGTCGTGCATTAGTACCCAAGCATGTATCTTGCATTTATTTTCCGCCCTTGCTTTCCAAATGAGATCAGCCTGGAACTTGCGGTGTGAACCTTGGAACTGTATGTTATATGCCGAATGTGTGGAGTAGTTTCCATCAGCCGTCCATCTCCAAACTATGGAGTCCTACACATCGGGCGTGAGCTGCACTTCCTGAATCTTGAACCAGAGGGCAACGAATTCTTGTATCTGAACGGACATTGTGATTCATGTCCTGAGGGAGCGGATCCAATTACCATTTTGTAGTTCTTGGCAAACCGTCTTGTTCTTTCGGCTCACTAGCTCAAAAAGGTGGGGTGCTAGGTATCTTGGAGCTTCACCGTCTAGCCATTGGTGCTAATTCCATTAGTATCCTTTCATTAACCACTGTCCAGTCTACGATTCTAATTTTTCTTAATGCATTTTTTCCCTGCACAACTTGATTTGTGCCTTGACTATCTGTAAAGATATGTTGCTGCGAATAACGTATTCTGCAATATTTATAAAAAGATTGTTCCAAGGTATAATTTTGTTCATATTTCACATTGGGATCTCTCAGGTTGTCTGTTCTTTAATGGAAGTTAATACCTGATGATATTGTTTACAGGGCTCTTTCTCTTTCGGGCACTGTGTGCCAGCAGGCTGGGGCATTTACATTTTACTCATTTTTTGGTCTGACCACTGTTTTCTCTGGGAGGGTTTTCTTGAACAGAATGAGGTTCAAGCAGACTGTTCCTATTCACATAGCGATTGGCATCATGTGCCTGAACATCTCGTCACTGGAGATGTAAGCAGTAGATCAGTGCATAAATATGCGTTTGCTCTTTTTTTACTTGTGATAATCGTTCTGCTGTGAGTCTGTGACCTGTTTGAATAGATACCATGGTGAAAACTGAAAAGCAGTTCTTGAGGCAGATAATCAGAACTTTGAAGCATCATATGACAAAAGTCAGTGATTTTGAGATACAGTGCAATAGCGTGTGCTATCTTGAACACCTGATGAAAGAGAACTGGTAGTATAGTGGGTGAGTAAGTTGATAGTGTGTATGCAGGAGATAGGCAGTTAGCAAAAGAGGATTAACCGATCGGATTGATAAATTGGTTGCGTATGGGAGTTGCTGATTTTTCTTGTTGACTCAATCCTTATTTTACGGATACATATCTATTGAGTTAGTGATTCGATGTTTTATATTTGAAGGAAGAAGTTTCGGTTCATTTTGTTAAGAACAGCTTGGCTGAATTGAGCCAGATGCCCAGATGGATCCCCAAGCGACCAAGCCCAACCGCCTGAAAGGCTGAAACTATCTGACGCCGGCGCAATCTGCGAATCAGCTGCTAAAGTTACCTCGCGGGCAATTTTGGTCTGTTTCCATCGCCGTTTGCTTCCCAGTTCCGGCCGTCAGCGATGTGGCGTCCAACAATAACAGCTTAATCTGTCCAAGCCATTCCAATATTCTTCTCACTTTTTACACATTTTGTGTCAGGCCATTGGAAGTGTGGTGTACTGTTGCGGAGGGTTCAATAAACTGACTGATATATTTGCTTTTTGCTGATGCTTTCTTGTGATCAATCGAATCGAATTGTGCGAATCTGGGGGATGGGCCCGCGGGGTTGGTTGCCGCGCGCCTCCTCGGCGACGATGTTGCCGACTATGGCCTTGTTTAGATCAGATCGATAAAGTTAGAAAAATTTGGTACGGTAGCACTTTTGTTTGTATTCGGTAATTATTGTTTCATCGTAGACTAACTAGGCTTAAAAGATTCGTCTCATGATTTATAATTAAATTGTACAATTAATTATTTTTTTATCTACATTTACTGCTGAAAGGATCAAGATGACCAAGAGGGAGGGTTAAATTGAGCTTTTCTAAAAAATAATTGCAAGAATTAAATCCTACAAACCAAAGTTCACCCCAAGTGCCTACTAGTGTTCCTTGTGATTCTACCGGTAAAAAGTTTTGCACCCTAAGTTCCAATCCTAGTCTAGTATGGCAATTTTAGGAAAGTAAACCGAGCAATGAAAGTAATGCAAGAAAGTAAATGCTTGAAAGTAAAGGTTAGGAACACGGCGATGTTTTCCCGAGGTATCAGAGAGTCGCCACTTCCCACTAGTCCTTGTTGGAGCACCCGCGTAAGGGTGTAGCTCCCCCTTGATCCGCGCAAGGATTAAGTGCTCTCTACGGGCTGATTCTTTGACACTCCGTCGCAGTGAGTCGCCCAAAACCGCTCACAAGATGAGTTGGGTCATCCACAAGTTCCGCCGAATGATCACCAAACTCTCAATCACCACCAAACCGTCGAGGTGATGGCGATCACCAAGAGTAACAAGCTAGAACTCTCACTTGATCACAACAAACCTAATGAGAAGGTGGATGCACACTTGCTACTCCCTAGTCACTAATGAGGGATTCTCAAACTTTAATTCTCAAATCACTACCCTCACTAGAGCTCTTGCACTTCCTTGCACTTGAAAGGAGTTTCTCAGCTGAACAAATGAGTGAGAGACCTCTAAAAGAGGTGGAGGGGATATATTTATACACCCTACAGTCAAATCCACCGTTACCTACCAACTCAGCAAAATACGCACTGATCGGACGCGTCGGTCAACGTGACCTGACGCGTCGGTCGAACGTAACGGTCGAAAATCTGACCGACATCGCTGAGTGACCGGACACACCGATCAGGGGTGACCGGACGCGTCCGGTCGTGCAAGGACCTTACTGTACTTTGACCTGATGCTCGATCATGTCCGATCAGTGATGACCGGACGTGTCAGGTCAGCAAAGTACCTTACTGGAACGTGACCGGACGCGTCCGATTAGTTCTTTTACCCTCTGAGACACGTGTCAACACAATCAACGCGTCCGGTCCTCGCAGGAACCGCGTCCGGTCCTCACAGGAACCGCGTCCGGTCAACCAGGTTGAAATACAGTGACTGTTAGTACTGACCGGACGCGTCTGGTCGAGACAAAGATCGCGTCCGGTCAAGGGTAAACGGCTCAAACGACTTCGAAACGCGACCCAACTTGAACCAAGTTGCTTCCGACTGAACTTTGAGCTTTACCTGAGCTACCTAGTGCTAAGTTTGACAAGTGTGCACCACACCTAAACAAAAGACTCACCTAGGTCAAGCTACTTGCTCATGCCCCCCTTTATAGTACGGCCAAAGGAACAAAGCGAAGATCCTAACGACTATTCCGAATGTAACTCAACACCTTGACATCCGGAACTAACCGTCCTTAATCTGTCGTTAATCCTTTGCAAACCGAAACGATTTCCATCAAGGGGTATGAATACCATAGTGCCCAAAGCAGTTACCAACCCCATGACCTAACTTATCAAAGTTTCTGCAAAACACACGTTAGTCATGGTAATAATGCGTTGTCATCAATTGCCGAAACCAACTCTCGAGGCCTAGATGCTTTCAACTGCTCCGTGCATACGTCTTTAGATTCGATGTGATGGAGAGAGAGTGTAAAGACTTGGGAGCAATCTAAATCTAAACAAGGCCTTCCGCGCAGTTTGTCATCCGTGGCGGCTGTGCTGCACGGACCCCTCGCGTACGGCGGTGGCGGCTCTTCGTTCCGCCGTGGTTTCATGAATATCTCCACCGGCCGTTGTAGATACGTGGACCTCCCGGAGCTCCTTGGTCAGCCTTACAGACACTCCTAAGTTTACACGGGAGGGAGCAAAAGTGAAGTATCAATTGGGTTGAACCATCAACTGTCCAACCACAATGTTGTTTGTTGGATATATTCTGTATAGATGTTTGCTTTCATGTCGAAGAAAATTTTGCGTGATTGTTAGCACTTGCACAACCATGTTTATGAAATGTTACCAGTAAAGTCTATTCCCCAGGATCCAAACAAGCTGTGCAGCTCGTTCTTCCCCAACTCCGGCTTGGCGCGTCCGCTTCTTCCTCCTCTACGGGATACGGCCATCCTATCCTCAATTCAACAGTTGAGTTGAGCATCCCTCGATCCTACCATTTCGGCAATTCAACAGTTGACTCATATAGGCCCTGTTTATCTGACTTATAATCCGTACTTTTTAACTTATTTTTTCAGCCGAACAGTGTTTTTCTCTCACACCAAATCAGCCAACGGTGTTTCTAGCTCAGCACAGCCGAACGGGGCCATAGCTCCTTAGCCGTTCCTACCATTTCGGCAATTCATTAAGCATCGCTCGTTCCTACTGCCTACCATTTTGGCTTCAATAATCTAGTGGAGCATGACTCGTTCCTACCATTTCAGCTTCAGTCCCGCCCCGTAGCGGCCGTTGCGGGAAGGAGGGGCCAGAATAGCAAGCACAGAAGAGTCGAGGCGCGCGCGACGTGCGCAGAGGCCACACCTGCGCGCGCGCGTGCACCAGAAGAGGAAATCGCGTGCATGGCCGGCGCGCCCGCCACCGATTCTGCCACGGCGGCGACCGGCGCTGCCGCCGTGCCGCTGCTCCTGCCGCTCGATGACGCCGTGGCTGGCGGAGGGTGCTGGGAGGACGCCGCCATCTCGCTGGGACTGGTGGGCGTGCAGCTGGCCAGCGCCGCGTACATGGTGGTGCTGACGCCCGTGCTGGCGCTGGGGCTGGACCCGCTCTTCCTCATCGCCTTCGGAAGCCTGTGCACCGGGATCCTCACCGTCCCCTTCGCCGTCAAGCTCGAGAGGTTTGAATTAATGACGCGCCGCCATGGATTGTTCGTTATTTTCTGTACGTTCGCTGATCGGTCTGCAAATCCGGGATGGACGGAGCAGGAAGAAATGGCCGTCGGAGCTGACCAGCCGGCTCTTTTTCCAGTTCGTCGTGCTGGCTCTGGGAGGGTAAGAAACCCCAGCAATGCCAATGGTGTGCTGCTGCTGCTCTGATCCCAAATGAGTTTGCGAATGATCCGTGTTGATCTCTTCCAGGGTGACTGGATTCCAGGCCCTGATGCTGCAAGGCATGAAGATGACGTCCCCGGCCATTGCTTCCGCCATGCCCAACCTGGCTCCCGGCTTCATCTTCGTTATCTCCGGTTGTCTCGGGTACTACCACCGGCCACCGGCCGGGGCCCCCAATCCACACGCTGAGATGAATTGCGCAGGCGCATAATATATAGCATGGTTTGTGCATGTCCACGTTTGCAGGTTCGAGAGGGTTGATCTGAAATGCCGGTACACGAGGGCCAAGATCCTCGGCACCTTGGTCTGCCTGGGGGGCGCCGTGGCCATGAGTTTCCTGCAGAGCCCGGACGCCCGATCGGGGCACGTGCTGCCGCGACCGGCGGACCCCGCCGCCGCCGCCGCCGCGAGCTGGGTGGTGGGCTGCCTGTGTCTCCTCACCGCGGTACTCGTGCTCTCGGGCACAATCGTCATGCAGGCGGCGACCATGCTGCGCTTCCATGCGCCGTTCACGCTCTGCTCCGTGACGTCGCTGATCGGCGCGGCGCTGACGGCGGCGTTCCGGGTGGTCACGTCGGGGCGGCTCAGCCCCGGGACGCCCCAGATCAGTCTCCAGATCGTCCTCTCCCTCGTGTTCGTGGTACTGCCGAAATGTGATGACGTTAGAAATCTACGGCCATGGTTGAGCTGAAATGACCGGCTTTCGATGGTGGCTGGCGGTGCAGGGAGGGGTGGTGAGCTCCGCGTGCATCATGTTCCAGACGTGGGCGCTGGAGAAGAAAGGCCCCGTCATGGTCTCCATGTTCAACCCCATGCAGACTGTCGGCACCGCCATCTTCTCGGTGCTCTTCCTTGGCGGCGCCATGCAGCTAGGAAGGTACTGGAAGGTTCCAGATTCACCCACGCTTTGGCTTGCTTTGCCCCCTCTTTCTTCCTGTTGAGATTTTTTATAAGCGTTGCAGGGATTGTCGGATTGACATGAATCAGAAGCTGATTTTGTGCTCTGGGTTTATGTCTTCCAACCCCACCAAATGCAAATAGATTGAATTGATCTCTTGATGCTTGGCGCAGCATACTCGGGATGGTCATCCTCTTCTCCGGGCTGTACGTAGTTCTGTGGGCGAAGAATAAAGAATGTCAGGTTCTTGCTGCAGACAGGGTGGAAAAGAGTAAAACAGGGCACAACGACATGGAGAAGGCCCTCTTGTTTTGAGATGGAGCTAAGTTTTGCTTCCCTTGTAATATTAGGCTCTTCAATTTAATACATTTGTAAATTAATAAAATCTTCCTTTATAAAAAAACTTGCTAAAATCTAGGTGCTTGAATTTTCGATTCCTTTCGGGCAACGGTTATTGCATATATTTTATGTTAAAATTGCAGGTTTAACTCGTTGCAATTTATATAGGCATTATCTGCAATTTTCGGTTCTGAGAATAAAAAAACATTAAACAAAACCACAAACCTGATAAAATTTGATTAGTGTTGGCACAAAGACAATTAAAAATTTACAATTATTTCTATAGTTAGACAAAGATAAAAATTTGATATGTTATGGTACAAAGACAAATAACAAATCATAAAAGCAACAATTTACTTGTACTAGTTGGTTGTACAAGAGTGCTGCATGAAATCATCTTAAAATTCAAACATGTGAAATATAGGGGAAGTGGAAAAAAACTTGCATCCTCTTTCAAATCCTGATTGCCTTAGCCGTACGACCTAGTTTAATATGCAAATGTAGTAAGGCATCGTTTATGTCCACTGATTGTTCCCATGCCCCTTTAACTGTTTCAAGAATCTCGGAGGAGTACCCGTAAAGAGTCAACCCTGAAGCTATGGTAAAAATTGAAGGATACATCTCCATAAAGCCAAATTTGGAAGCAAGAAGATGAAAAACTAAATGGCTTATTCAAATCACACCCCCACGGATTGCTCACCCAAGGAAAAGTCCGAAATCCCAACGGGATTTTCCCATGAATTGTTCACCCTAGGAAAGTTCGAAATTCGAAGGAATTTGAGTTTCCAAACTAACTCTGAAGGATGATGGGTGCATGATCAGAGATTGTTGTTGTTAATGCCTAAAGGTCTACCGAGGGGAAGTGCTCTTGCCATTCAAGGGGACAGAAAAACAATCAATCCTAGTCATTGTAGGACAAGGTTGTTCATTGACCAAGTAAAATTGCCCCCTTAGACCACCCGCACCGGGACCGGTAAACACTTCCGGTACCCGTCCACATCGATATATAGCGGTGGAAAGAGCTGCACTGGAAACGGTATCCGATACGGCACAGCGACTTCGTACGCCAAATCCAGAGGAAACGCTCGGCGTCCGCTATTGCATGCGTGGGCTCCGCCGCCACCGCTGTCTAGTACGTGCGTGAGAAGTGAGCAGGAGAGAGCATGGTCAGCGCGGGTCCCACTGGTTTCACGATAAAAAAAAAGTATAACTCACAAACAAAAAATCAAATTAAATTCCGATTGCACCATTAAATTCGTTTCAATAAATACTTCAAAACAAGATGTCACATGGATATATTTAAATAAAGTGACAAGTGGACCTCACAGTGGATAGAGAATGATATAGAGGATAGATGGATGCAGAGAAACTGTATATTTTGTGCTGACTAGGATGGAATATTCCTTTTAGAGGATGAATATAGAGATTCATGAGTGCGGATAGTTTCAGACCGAATTCTAGCAGTTTCAGACCGAAGATCGTTTGTTTGCAACTGTTCACCATCCTAAGGTCAAGCCTGTCATTAATTTTTATCTGCTACATTTTGAATGAGATCAAAGTCCCCAAGCAACAGGTAGGCCGACATTGATTGCTTCAAGGATAAAAGTTCCATGAGAAAGTCTCTCTTCTCCGTGGCAGACTGTGGTTCATAAACCCCAGTCAAGGACCAAGAAATATCGTTGGCTCACATGGTAATATCTACTGAAATAGTATATTGGGTTTGGGACCTCGGTTGAAAATAAAAAAAAACCTTCACAGCCAAAAAAAATACCACATCTGTGCGGGTAAGGGGCGGTTTGGATCTCATTCTCGTAGTGAGATTCTAGATTAAAAAAAAACAACAAGTGTTTGGATCTCATTCATATATTGATTATTGCCGTTAAAATCTCTGAATAGTAGGTTTAGGATAGATAGTTGGATTCTAGATTCCCATTCTAGAATCCAAGTGTTTGGATCTGGTTCTTATTTGTTTTACCTTATTTTCATTTTTCTTGGGAGATCAAACATGACATAAATAGGTGGAATTTTTGATAAAATGTGGGCCCATGGTCTCCATCAAGATTTCACTTTCCCATTTGAAAATCTTTGTGCATCATACTATAGTCGCCCACGATGACATGATCAGATTTCTTATGCTAGCTCGTTTAGCTGCATCATTTAGAATTAGAACATTCCAACAAAAGATGACATAATTTTCAGCTGACATTTAAAATCAACAATTGCAACTTGCAAGGCTCAGCAAAACGATTGAGTCCCAATACTTACACCCGAAGTCGTCGAGGACTTGCTCGAGGCTGCAGGGCGGAGTACAACACTCAACGAAGTTCACATGCCACAACCCGGCCCTCACACAAAAGGCAGGACAACAGAGATACAGGACGAAAGGCCTATACGGTTCCCATATGGGGTGGCCCAAACCAGGTACACACCTAAACAACTACTACGACACAACACTACATGAAGATAGACAACACTTCGTGTTACACTCAGGCCAGACAAAAAACACATAAAGACGACACTTCTTGTTACAGCGCTAGATGCATGGTAATGGCTAATCAGAATCCCCCTCATTAGGTCCTTCATGAAAAGGAGAAGCTCACAGAAGCATTTGCTGAAAATATGTTGTGGAGTTTCTGGCATGCTCCCCTAACTATTGAAACCTTGTTGAAATGTTGAACGATCATCGTCTTTAGGCTTGGCGTAGATCCAAATAGAAGTTTAAGGAAATCCATCTCGTGATCATGTCCACGGAAGCCTTCAAATTCTGCCACCTCCAAATGAGGTAAAGAGATCAATTCATTTCTCCGGTTGCTAGCAAAATCACAGTCACAATGCTCCCAACATTCTGCATCCTGGTAAGCAAGAAAGTGTGTGTGTGTATATATATATATATATATATATATATATATATATATATATATATATATATATATATATATATACAATGCGTGAGACAAGTGAAGAGAATAGAATCATTACCACTCTGAGTAGGACATCCTTAAGCCTATGTATGGCAGTTCTAATCTGGAGCAGTTGCAGCACAAGCGCTCCAAAAACATGCCCATCTGTTCGGAGATGTAGCTCCAAGGCTGAGAAGTGTGTGAGGGTCCCCGGAAGCCGTGCTACTTCCTGCTCGAAGCTCCGCTCCATGCGTGGAATAACCTGCAAAGTGATTTCATTTGCATCGCAGCATATGTAGACATAAGTATCATTTTTGGTGAAGCGTTAATGAGCCATCATCATTGAAGTTCTGCAGCAAAGGGATCGGAACGAACCAAGACGTTGTCTATGTAGAGGGACAAGATGTGGTGCTGGCCGTCTCTGCCGTTCCATTCCAACCCTATGCCCGGGCCCATCTCCAACTTCAACTCATAGAGGCGCCATCTCACGTTCTTGACAAACCCAACTATAGAATCTTCAAGATAACACTCTAAGTACAACTTCTCCAGCTTGGGTGCCGACAGTCACATGGTGAACTTCCTCGAGAAAGACGAGAACACAAAATTCTTGAGATTGGGGGCCACGACGTGGACATCCACCGGCTGTTTGATGTCGAGCAGGTGCCATATGAGCTCGTCGAGCAAGTTGGACTCGACGGCAAGTGCCGTGACACCTAGGGGGCAGTTGCCATCCATGTTGAGACTACATAGGCGTGGGCAATGGGGGAGGAGAAGACCGGGGTCGATGAAGCCAACACCGGAGAGGGTAAGCCGCTCGAGCGAGGCGAAGCTGCCGGTGGGTGGCAACTTGAACCGTAGGCCCGAGATGCGCAGCTTGATCGAGGTGGCTCGTGCGAAGCAGGGCAGCACGAAGGCCACGCTGCGGTGCTCTCTGCAAGAATGACGACAAGCTCCGGTGGCTCGAGCTTGTCGGTGGCGTGAAGCAGTGAGGAGATGCTCGCGCCCCCGAGCACCATGTGCCTAAGGATTCTAATCCAAAGCCGGTTGAGCTTGGGCTAGACCTGAGCAAGGGCGCTGAGGAGCGAGTCGAGATTAGCAACGTTGTTGAAGTTCGGCTCACAAAGCTCCGTCCAGAGGCGGCGCCATGGCTCGGAGAGGACGCTAGTGCGCATAGCTTCGCGCGTACATTGGAGGCGGCGAGCACCTTGAGGCGCATGTTGTCACAGAACCTCCTAATTATGATGGCGCACAAGTACCCGTCATTGCCATAATGACCTCTGCCAGCCGTACTTATGTTCACCATAACTTAAAAGGCCTGCTTTCCTCCGAACATGATCCAATCACAGGAGTATTGCAATATTACAACAGTTTATTCAAAATATCCAACAGAGTAAAGTAGCGGAAGTCTTACAATAACATAGGTTTACAAACCAGTTTTCAAACTTCAAACCTTATGTAACATTATTACAAACCAGTAGTAGAGAAGTATCATAGTAACTTTATTACAACATACAAGCGAGATGTCTTGCCCAAAGGCCACACAGTCTACTCGTCGTCGCTTTCTTCAACCACGACGGTCATGCAACAAGGCTCGAAGCAGACTTGTTCATGAACCGCACCTGCAACAAGGGGTTCAACAAACCCTGAGTACGAGAGTACTCAACAAGACTTACCCGACTAAGACAAAGACTCCAAGGGCATGCTAGCTTTAGGAAATCAAGGTACGGGTAATCCACAATCAAGAGTTTCCTTTGCATAAAAGCTTACTAAGGTAAGTCCTTATCTTCAATATTTTACTTTTACCATTGATGGTTTCTTAACCAATTCTAGGTGATCCTAGTCTAGATCAAAGTAATTATCATCAAATCCTTTCTCATTCTTTCTTTCATTCCAGTTCTTAACTACGATGCAAGTCAGGTGATCAAGTCTCCATAACCGAGGAGCAACGACGATTCAAACCGATTATACCCAGCTGGGGATCCCTAACATCACGACATATGTAGAACCGAATCTGCATATATCAACCCTCATTTAGATCTCCCAAAACCAGAACGTGTCCATCGCCACCCGAGAGTACAGTACTCCTCGAACCTGGCCCGATTCTAGCCCCGAGGGTACACGCTACTCCCGCCATCTCTCCACTCCCAGTGCGAGGTTAGACGTTCTCGTAATGGAATCACCAACATTTTGGGCTTACCCAAGGCATGAGGCTAGTTGCAAAGTCTCGAACACAACAGGCTTATAACGAACGGACCTTAACTGACAAGGCGGAAACACTACATTGAGACTCCTTTCCCAATGCATGTTAGCAGTGGCCAAACCACCCGCCCAATCTTTCAAGTTTATTCTTATATTTCAATATTCATTCAATATGCCATCATGGCTATATAAACATTGCATTTAAAAGCTTAACTTCTAAGCATAGCGAAGCATACTACGTATTTTCAGTAAAACAAGTATCAAGGTTGATATCACAATAATCAAGGATGACAATGCAGTAATTAGGTTATCACTCAACTCCTAATTACTTAATGCAGTAAATTCTAGTAATAATAATAAAGATTTGTAAAACTCAAGGTAGGGTTTAAATGCACCGGGGCTTGCCTTGCTCTGACACGATAACTGACTCAGATTCGAGGACTCCAACGTCTGGTCCGGAACCCACCGACGATCGCTCTTCTCCGGAAGCTTGCTCGGCGACTTCGGCTTCTTCGAAAGCGGAAACTACACGAATACATAACATGCTTTAACATGATGCTCAATGATAAACATGATGCTTGATGATAACATGCTACGAGTTACGACTTGAGTACAACTTCCCTTCACGGTACAGTCGCAAACAGAAAACCTACTAACTAGTAGCAACGATTTCCAGCGATACCAGCTTTTAACCTAAACAAGTTACTAACGAGCTCAAACATGGAATTAAGGTGCCAAAGATCACCAAAGGGTAGTGACCTAAGGACATCACTCAATCAAAAGGGCACACAACACTTAAAGTTCTCAAATTAACATTTATTTACTATTTAAATAATTAGGGCATAATTATAAGTTGATCAAACTTTATCTAAACAAACTCAAACTTTTTCTATGGATTAAGAATGATTTAAAACAGTGTCATAATAAATTTCATAATTTTTGGATTACTAATTAATTATTAAAATTCCTGGAAGTTGCATTTAATCATTATTGGAACCAATTAATTCTACTGCACAAAGTATTCAAATTCATGATTTAATATTTTTCCTAGATAGTTTATACATTGATAAGCTTACACAAAAATTTTCATGATTTTTGGAACTCTACACAATTTTTAATGAAATAAACAAATAACAGCACTATTCATTTATTTGAAAAAGAAAAACAAAAACAAAACCGAACCGGGCTGCTTCCCTCCGGTCCGGCCCAGCGAACGGCCCGCGTGCCCGCGCGCACGCCCGCGCTCGCGCGCTCGCGACCGGCCCAGCCGCGCGGCCCAGCAGCGGCCTGCTCCGCCCGCGCGCGCCCGCTCTCCCTCTCTCTCTCGCTGACAACGCGGCCCCACTTGTCATCCCTCACCTCTATCTCCCTCTCGCTCTCCCGCGCTCCCGCGGTGGCTGGCCGGTGACCGGCGCTTCGGTCGACAAACCGACCCTACCATCACCATCTACACTACCCCACGATTCCATTTTGCTAGCAAACACCATGGCTCGAGCTCCGGCGACAGCTCACCGACGACGGTGGCGGCTCGACGGCCACGGTGCCCGGTGACTTGACGGTACAACGCGGTAGCGGTTAAAGCGATGGCATAGGAAGCATCAGGGGCTCACAGCGGTGACGATGGCGGTCTCAGGGAGGACGGAGAGGAACTGGAGTGGCCTGGCCACGGGAGGCGACAGCGGCGGTGCTCCGACCGGAGTTGCGGTGGCGGCGGTGGCGAAAACGGAGAAGAAAACGATTCACGGTGAGCTTGCATATATATAGGGAACGGCCACGGTGACGACACTGGAAGACGCGCGACGTCGTGCTGGCGATCAAGGGCACGCCTGGAAGCCGGCCGAAGCCGTCCAGCGTCTTGCCGGCGCCCATACCGCGCAGTGGTCGGCGGTGATTGGCCCGACA
This sequence comes from Saccharum hybrid cultivar R570, assembly GCA_038087645.1. NCBI lineage: Eukaryota > Viridiplantae > Streptophyta > Magnoliopsida > Poales > Poaceae > Saccharum > Saccharum hybrid cultivar. Next base: position 16,172,647 of record JAQSUU010000402.1, read on the forward strand.
CTGTAGCTCCCCCCTAGTTTCTGAATTTCAAACTGATTTTTCAAATTACTTTCAAATTCATGTAACAACTTTAAAAACTTCCAATATATGAAATCTTCAGAATTTCAAGCTCTACAAGTTTTGTATTGAACACTTTTTCAAATTCTCACTGTATTTTGAAATTTGAGTTTAAATTCAAAAAGGGACACATTTTTCAGATTTGGTAATTTAGAAATTACTTTTGATTTTATATTGAAACTTCAAAATCTCCAAACATCAAAGTTGTATATCTTGACCAGACCTGAAACTTTGCTGTTCAAAACATTTTCAAATTCTTCCTCCATTTTGAAATCCTAGTTTGGGGACAAAAATGAGTCAAATCTGAAATTTGTTTATTTTCAAAATTGCTCCACATTTTACACTAAAACTTTGAAAACTGAAAACACCAAAGTTGTAGCGCTTGAAAAGTTCTACAAACTTGGTTTTGAACTTTTTCCCAAATTTTGCTTAGATGTTGAATTATTTCAAAAGGGGTAAAACATGGTTTTGAAATTTAGGGTTTTCGGAGGAATTTTTAAATTGGAATTTGTTGCTACTTTGATTTGTGATTACTTAGTGATCAAAACCTCACCCAAGGGCATCATTTGGACCAACATGACATGGTTGACCAAATGCCACTCTTGGTTGACCAATTAGCTTTTGAAATTCTTTTACATTTCTCCCCAGATTTGAATTTAAATTCGAATCGGAAAACTCGTAACGAGTTTTGGGACTCCAATTCAAACTCAAATTTGGAGCTTCATTTTAGATGTTGTACTTGAGCTCATACCCTACACTTGACACTAGTGTGCAACACAGTCGCACACCTCAAATTACGCAGGGCATGGACTAAGCATTTGCGGTGGCATTGAAAATTAGGGTTTTCAGGTTCGGAGCACACCACTGAGAAGCACATCCAATCTAGATAAGTAAACTTGTTTTAATTGATGCATAACAAGGTTAACCTAACAGGGATGCTTTGCAATGCATTATGATGACATGGCAGATTAATTAGCACTATAACACCCGGGGTGTTACACATGTCCTTGGGGAGGCTACTGATCCGGTCCTTCCCATCGTCATCACTGCCATCTTGGCCAAGCCGGGGACGGACGCGACGCAAATCTCCTTTGGGCGCTGGCACTGGCGCCGGCGAGGCAAGGCGACGGCCCGATCGCAGCTGCATGGCCATGGCTCTTCAACTGCGGAGCAATAGAAAATCAAGATTGTGTATAGAATAGAATGAATTAATGAAATAAAAAATAAAGTGGGGGATATGCATTGCAGCAGCACAAACAGATGATCAGTCATACGATGAGGAAACTACACAAAATTAGCAAAGTGGATCTTCCATAGAGTTATGCCTGAGACAAGTTGAAATAGAAAGTACCAAAATGTGCTTGCATTGCATGGCCTAAATGAACATAAACAAGAGAACACCGAACAAAATCATCCCTACCTTAACCTTGAAGACAAAATTGCTAGTATTTTCATTTAACAATTCATGTGCTAAGAATTTTATCATTTATATACATGATGTCTTCGCATCACCATTTTCTGTCATATACATGGACAGCTTTGATTACCTAACAAAGCTGAAAAGAAATAAAAAACCATCGGGTAATCTCTAATCTATATCTCTTATAGAGCTAATCCTCACTAGAATTATATCTTGACATTCAAGCCATCCACATCAGCAGCTCACTAGCGCATGCAATCATGTCACTTATCTATTCATATAAGCTATCCGTGTCACTAAGTCACATTATCCACTAACATGTATTTAGTTATCCATGACTCCACGTCAACATATATACCATCCACTAAAATTTATTTGCGATTCCCGTAGAAACACACAAGATATGCTTCTAGTCTAGTTATTATAGGTCACCGTGACGTATCTATCAATATCATTCAATCATGCTCAGCTCACTTTGAAGGGCCGTACCTGATTTTACCTATGGATTTATTTTTGAAAACACAAATAAGACAGTAAAAGGTAAATCGAGAGGTCTTTTGACTTAAGCTTAATATAAGAGAGCCCCATGATTTGGAAACAAAATGACTTGATGAAAGAAGCAGATCCAAAAATCGATGACAATGGGAATGGCAAGGAAGTAAGAAGATTAATAGAGAAGTAAGAATGAAGTCAAACCTCATATAGCTCCACCTCTAGACCTGAACATTTTGTGGGCCACATCGGCCACGGTCCGGACAAAAAAAAAGGCCTGGCTAACCATCCACTAGGTGAGTCGGCCAAATTTTTCATGTGAGGCTTGGGCCATGTCTAGCTCTAGGTGGGCTGCCATGCAATTTTACAGTGTAAATAGTTAAAATAAATATTTTGGGCTAGGCTTGGGCCAAGAAAATGTTTTCTACACAACAGGGTCTATGCCCAGGCCCTGTCCACTAAGACTCGTGGGTAGGAGCCAAAAACCGATGAGCTTGGGCCGGGCCGAGTTGGGCTCAATTTGCTCAGGTCTATCCACCTCCACCGAGCTTTTCTTCTTTTGCAGCTATGGGTGCTTCTTCTCCGTCAATGACTCCAACCTCGACGGTATCCAGATCTATGTCGAAGATTTTTTAGGAAAAAATTAAATCTAGATGCCTCTTGATTTTCACTTAACTTGACGGTCCTCAGTTTGGAAAGAAAAATGCATTTAGGAAAGAAGTAAATCCAAAAGTCAAATAAAACTAGGCCGAGAAGGAAATAACATCAATGGAGGAGAAGTAACAATGAAGTCAAACCTCTGACAACTTGATCCAACTCAAATGATCTCCCTTCTCTGTTGAGGACCTCTTCTACTCCCGCGACTCCAACTCCAACAATCTCTAGATCTAGGGTTAGGGTTCTAGAGTATTTTTTAGGAGGGGAAGGGGGTGGGGGAGGAGGGATGATTTGGTGGTTGTAGGGTCTATAAGGATGACAAGGGAGATTGTCAGCCTAGCGGCGGTGGCATCAAGCGGCTAATGGGAGAGTGGCACTAGGGTTAGGTATAAAGTTTTATTTTTGTGTACCGACGATGCACCCTCCTTTTTAGGCCGGTTGAAAGGCCATGGCGGCCCAAGCCCAAGTTGCCTACTCATTTTTAGTCATTGCTACTCACAAATTGAATTTTCCTGTTTCCTGTTGGTTTGGCCATAGGGTGACCTTGTTTGTTTCATCCCTAAATCATGGGGATTGAGGGGGATTGGAGGGGATTTGGAGGGATTTTGACTTATAGGGGATTTACTCCTCATCAATCCCTTCCAATCCCCTTGGTTTTAAGATAAAACAAATAAGGTTAAATTCTGTGTTTTACCATAGTGCATAGAAAAAATCGTTTTCTCTGTGTGTTTTGTCATTTCCCTATGGGTTTTGTTTTCTTAGATAATGAAAAGAACATCTAGCTTCACAAGAGGAATCAAATCACCTTATTACAAAAATGACTCCACGATGACAGGAACAAGCTTACAAAACAAAACCAGCTCAAAACACAATTCTGCAAAATAAAAAGGCCATCCCTAGGTTGTGAAGAAACACGTTGTTGCATTCTCCAGCTTGCAGCAAGCCTCTAACACCAACTTTTCTATACCTCACACTGCCGCAACTTGGCCCAGAAACGAAGCCAATGTGTTCTCCTGAAAAGAACTTGTCGAAGAGTTTTGTGTTGACATTGTCAAAAATAATTCCATTCCTTGTTTGCTAAATGGGACAACAAATTGCTGCCCCTCTTGTCAATAAAAAGGACCTAAAAGTTTTGTCCCTACTATGATACCAGTTATCAAATAGGCTTTGGACATTCAAGGGGGGTTTAAGTCCTAGTATCATATGCACAACCTTGCATAGGAATCTAGCATATAAGTGCATTCAAAGAAAAGGTGTTGGATGGTTTCTAGCTTGCTACAGAAGTAATAAGTAATGTCTCCATTCCATAGTTACTCTTTAATAAATTATCTTTTATGAGAATGACCCCTTTTCTAAAGAACCGAAGAAAGATCTTTATCTTTAGAGGTGTCTTCAATTGCCAAAACTAATTGTTACTTTGTTCCCATTACTAACAAGAAATGAACCTACACAGAACTAATAGAAAAAAATGCTGTTTTCATGCAGGTGCCATACAAACACATCGAAACTATGTTGAAGGTTTACATTGGCCACTCTAGCAACTAAGTTGTCCCACTTTATTAGTTTGTTCCCCACTAATACTTTCCTAAAAGGAACATTAAGTGGAACTATTCTTAGGACCTCTGCAACCTTTTCTTGTTTCCTACATGCTATTTTATACATAGTTGGATATTGGATTTTTAGATGTTAATTATCAAACCAGGCATCTTCCCATAACCTAATTTGTTTACCATCATGTAATTTAAAGATCCCAAGCTCAAAAAGGTATCCTTGATGCCCATTAGACTAATTTAAAATTGTCAGTCGCTTGCCTTTTGTTGCAAACTTGTGATAGAGTTTTGTCTTTTAACATAATTATTTCTTGAAAAAAGGAGGATGGGGATTGAGGTGGGTCGTTGGCGTGGATTGATGGCGTCGGCATCATGGAGCGGCAAATAGATGGGGATGACGCGGTGGCGGATGGAGAGGAATTGGCGAGGCAGCATTGGATGGGAAGGGGGGAGTGAGGTGAGGTGGGCGGCAGTGAATGGGGAGGGGGTCATGCGATGAGGGATACATGAGGGAGAAAAGACCTAGAGCATCGAGGTCATGTAGTGGGGGCAGCATGGCAAGCCAATGTGGAGGATTGCATTAGGCTCTTTTCAGTTGGGTATGGGGAGGGGGTCATGCGATGAGCGGTGGGGAAGGGGGCCGGCGGTTGAGAGGCCACGTGGCCAGGCCCGTAGCCCGGCTCGGTGACGAGTGCCAGGCCTAGGCGGGGGCGCAGGGTAGCGGCAGGCAGGGTGGCCACGCGCGCAGCCCGTCTCGGTGACGAGCGCCCGGCCTAGGCGGGGGCGCGGGGTAGCGGCCGGCGGGGTGGCCATGTGCGTAGCCCAGCTCAGTGACGAGCACTAGGCCTAGGCGGGGGCGCGAGGCAGCGTCCGGCGAGGACGCGCAGCCCGGCTTGGTGACGAGCGCCAAGCCTAGGAGGGGGCATGGTGCAGCTGCCAGCCGGGTCCCTCTCGAACAACTCGGCCTCGGCGCTCAGGGCAGCAGCGCTCGCACTCGAAGTCGTTGCGTTGCGGCCTTGGAGGTCACGGGATGCACAGATAAGGAGTGAGGATTTTTTTGTTTTTAGAAGATGAAGCCGCGTCCCGCGTGTGGGGGGCCATGTCCAGGCGCGGCTCATGGGACGGGCGGCCGTGCACTATCATTATGGATATATTGGTTTGTGATCAGTGAAAAAAACTTGTATTAGGGTGTGTTTAGTTGGTGAAAAGTGGGTGAAAAGTTAATATAGCACCTTTCGTTTTTATTTGACAAATATTATCCAACTATGAAGTAACTAGGCTCAAAAGATTCATCTCACAAAAACCAGACAAACTTAGCAATTAGTTATTTTTTACCTATATTTAATGGGTCATGCTGGCGCTCGGACGTCCGATGGGATTCATCCCATCGGACGCCCCTCCATCCCGCGGCCCCGGCCCCCATATGGAAGAAGGAAAGGAAAACCGCACGGGGAACAATCGTACTGGCGCCTTCAGCCTCCACCTGACACGCCCCCCTGCCCTACCCTGTGTCCCGCCCCTAGCACGCGCGGCCGCAATAGAGGTGGGTAGGGCGCCACTAGTTGCAACATCGAAAGAAACATGTTGTAACATTGGGGAAAACATGTTGCAACATGGAAAAAGACATAGTATTGCAACATCTTAAAAGATCGACCGTAGTAAATCTTAAAATCGACTATTGCAACATCCATACAAACATGTTGCAACATCGGAAAAAACATGTTGCAACATAAAGAAAAACATATTGCAACATCTTAAAAACCACTGTTGCAACATCCTAAAATAAATATTGCAACATCCAGAAAACACATGTTACAACATAAAAAAAACATATTGCAACATAAGAAAACATATATTGAAACATCTTAAATCAACTATTGCAACATCTTAAAACGACTATTGCAATATAAAAAACATTGTTGCAACATCTCAGAAACGTAGTTGCAACATTCAAAATAGGCTATTACAACACCGCAAAAACACATGGGGTTGGGGGCGCCGTCGGGGATGCAGATCGAGCCGCCTCCATGGATGGGATGGGGGATGGGCCGCCGTCGCCTGCTGGGTGGAGGAGACCACCACAACCGCTGGATCCGCATCATGCTCCATGGATCTACCACGGGGAGGCCAGTGCTCCATGGATCCACCACGGGGAAGCCCACCATGGCCGCCATCGAGGTAGGGGAGGGCGCGCCTGGGTGGAGGAGGCACGTCGAGCTCCCCCCCTCGGGTGGATGGGCGGCGCCGCCGTTGTGAGGGAAGGAGATACCTAGGTGGGGGAGAAGGAAGGTGCTGGGAGCATGAGGCCACCGGCGGCGGGGGAGGCAGCCATGGCCGTGATCAGTCATGGGGAGGAGCAGCCGGAGTGAGAGAGGATGAGGGAGGTAGGCTGGGGCATGCGGCTCGGGCAGGGAGCGCACGGCTCGGCAAGCCGGCGCCGCAAGAGGCAAGGGAGGGAACGGCAGCGAGCGTCTCGGTGACTCCGTGGGCGTGAAGAGGAAGAGAATGGGGAGTAGGCCGAGCGGATGAGGATGAGGCGGAGCGAGTGGAGGAGAATAAAGGGGAAGCGAGTGGAGGAAATGAAGCCACGTCCGTCCGACGTGTCAGACGTCTGAAGCACAGTATTACTGATATTTAATACTCTATGCATGCATCCAAATATTTGATATGATGGGTGGAAGAGAAAATATTTTAAGTTTGCATGGGAAGTGAAGGGGGCCTTAGTTGTTTTTGCGTGGAGACTTGTCAAGCCATGCGACTCCGGTCGGGCCGCCGCCTCTTGGCGCCACGGCAAGGAGGAGGAGGCGTGCGTCAGCGCTGTGGCCGGCCCCGGCGCTGCACGGAGGACCTGATATGCGGCCTCGACGTGCTCCTGGAGATCCTCGTCCGTCTCCGGGACGCGCGCGAGGCCGCACGCACGAGCGTCCTCTCCCGCGGCTGGCGGGGCCTTTGGACCCGCCTCCCCAAGATGTTCTTCGACGTCGCCGGCGACCCTGCCGACCCGGTCGACGGCGCGTGTTTCAAGTTCTACCGCTTCATGGACACCAGCCTCTCCGTCTCCGTCGACGGCGGCAAGGTCGCTGCGGCGCGCCTCACCTCGGTGGCACGCATCGCCGCCCACATCACGCCGACAAAGCTCTCCCTTAGGCTGTGGGGCATGGTCGTTGACGGCGGCAGCGTCCCCTTCGAGCTGCCCTGCTTGGAAGTCACCACCTCGATCGTGCTGTATGGATGCCTCAACTTCACTCTGCCGCCGGCCGGCGTCTTCGCCTCGCTCCGGGCCCTCGACATCTGGTGCTGCATCTGCGACGACCTCTGCGGCCTGCTCGCCCGCTGCCCGCGCCTGCGCTCCCTCAAGAGCGCGGACGGGCCGGTTGCCGTCCGATCGACGTCTCTCGAGGAGCTCTATCTGCAGATTTTCGGCGACGACGATGAAAACGGGGAGCCCGTTGACTTGGGTACCTCCGCCCTGAGGAAGCTGCATTGGTACGGCGGGGCGAAGGAGATCGCCGTGTTGCATTCCATGCCCATGGTGAAGGTTTGCATGCAGCGAATCTCCGCTCCAGTTGGGTTTGGCAACAAGTGGGGGCCTGGAAAGCTTGAGCATCCACCCGCAAACACGGCCAGCCGCCGCCTGCTGGCCGTGTCCTGTCCCTGGGGATAACGGCCGATGTGAGCCTCCTCGATCTCCTCCGCTATACCCAAACATTGACGTCTAAATATAATAAGAACTGATCAAATTATACTACTGTTTTGGCAGCGATATTCTCCTGTGGAGCGGAGCTTTGCCCACGAAATAGCAGGGCTTCCACGAGCGCTCAACGTCTCCGTATTGGAGCTGGAACTCCACACGCAGGGGCATGTTTCGGGTGTCGGAGCGCTTGTGTTGGAAGTGCTCATGATCTGCCCCGTACATACACTTGAGCTTGATGATTTGGTAATTCTCTTCTGCTCCTTGTTTTCATGCATCTTTTGTAAATTTCATCAATTTATATCTATATCTAAATAATAAAAGTCCTCAAATGTGTATAACACTATAACTAGCGCCGTATATGTTTTTTATACCCATAGGTGCCAGAGTGCTCAGATATGTGTGACTGCGATCAAGTTAGCAACGGCACAAGTCAACATATCTCCTTGACCCATCTTGAAGTGGTGCAAATTGAACGCTTTCGTTGTGCACATCATGAAATTGATTTACTGGGACTTCTATTCCCATCCGCGCCAATGCTAAAGAGAAGGACCGTTCAACTGGACTACATGCACCAAACTGTGCCACTGGATAATGAACAACGACACGAGCTCCACACTATCTTTCAGGCTAATGCTTTCCGTGGAATGTGATGTTTATGATAAACGTGGTGAGAAGATTTTGCTTGCATGATTAGTATGCTTTTGGATGTAACGAGAAGTTTAAGCTTATATTATCTTATTAGTCTCACTGACACCTAAAATCTATTATTATCTATATCTATACTATAAAGGAGCGCACAAATTGAAAATTACTTGTCACCTGCAAACAATATACCCACCTAAGATATCCTCCTTTCCATGTAGATCTAACGCACCATATCTAACCCTATGCACATTTAACAATGGGCCCGCGACGATTCTGACATATGAAACATGCGTTCCTCTTGTTTATCCGCCCTTCCTCGCGCTGCCTTTTTTCACCCATGAAAAATCTACCCGCCCGCACGTACCCATCGCGAGATTGCCTCACCACGTAAACAACCGCCCATGGCGCCCCTTCCCCTACTCCAACCGCCCACCGCGCCCCTTCCCCTGCTCCATGGATCTGACATCTCGACAGACATTGCAACAGAGCGGAATGAAGACGCTCCCGGCGGCCAGCGACCTCGCGGCGGCGGAGGCCAAGACGGCAGTGCAGCAGCAGCCTCCCGCGGCAAAAAAAGAACCCCGGCGGCCTGCGACCTCATGACAGCCGTGCCCGCGGGCTCCGCCGGCGTGGCTTCGCTTCATGGTTGGTTCAGCCTAGCGCGGTGTACGCGAGCCAGACACTCAAGTTTGCGGCGCCAGTGTACGTCGGAGATGAGGTACAGAGCGCAATGAAGATGCTCCCGTCCCGGCGGTCAGCGACCTCGCGACGGCGGAGGCCAAGACGGCGTGCAGCAGCAGCCCCCCACGGCGAAGAAAATAACCCCGGCGTCCTGCGACCTCGCGACGGCCGTGACCGCGGGCTCCGCCGGTGTGGCTTCGCTTCATGGTTGGTTCAGCCTGGCGCGGTGTACACGAGCCAGACGCTAAGTTTGCGGCATCGGTGTACGTCGGAGATGAGGTGGTTGCTCGAGTCCAGGCACTCAACATCATCAGGATGACAGGGGCGACGAACTGCAGCACAACAAGCCGATACGTGTATGCACCTGCACCAAGACTTGCACACATCTTTGCCTTATTAAGACATCAACCTAACTTAATTATTGATTGCGCTGCACAATGTTAAGTTCGCAATTGGAGAAATCAAGGTAGCTGAAGTATCCAGTATTTTTTTTAAATAATTTCATTACTTATTTGATCTGACAAATTTAAGATTTAAAAACACACCAACCATAATATAAGCTTTGATGAAGATTACTTATGTATCTGCAAAAATATTTTTGTGTGAATGCAAATTGCTTTCCGTCATGCATGCTCATTGATATTGGGGATTTCTCATGTTTTTCAGACCTTGCTCTCTCATCTCCTGCTGATTACTATATTGAAGGACAAGGTTGCCTAATCCAGTAAGTCTACCTTTTTTCATATGAAATTGAATCTTATATGCAGAATATGAGAACAATTATGGCTAATTTTACTTGTGACCTGTCTTCAAGTATTCCTCTTGCTGCCAGTTAATTGGTAGGTCAAGTAGTGTGATCCATTTTATTTTATTTTTCAGAGAACTGTCCTAAAGTTGTGATGTATATTCAACCCACCACTACTTGCAGTTATCAGAGCTACTGGAATGGAAGTGGAATGCACCACAAACAATGATGTCTCTGTGTGGGAGTGGGCTGACTCGCTTACGATGAAGGCACTGAAGCAGCTGAATGGTTTCCACATTTTTGGGGTGCCTTCAACGAAGGTGCAAACCTTTATTTCTTACAGGCCTTCCCATTTATCTGGAATATACTGCTAGATGAGATCCTCTGCATTACTTGTGGAGAACTTTGATTTTACTATATCTTTTAACGTATTTAGAAACTAGGCTGTGGCTTCCCTTATTTGATAGTCTCTCAGGTGTAATTTTGCATATCTTCCGTGGTTTCCATGAGATAAATGCTATCTGCAAATATTGCTAAACAAAAATCTTTACCTGACAGTGCACATTTCTTTTGGGCTCACTGGATGCATTAGAAATGAGATACTCAAAGAGCCTATACCAATTAACCGCTTCAGACCAAAGTGTTGGGTTAGTTGGTGTGGTTGATAATAACAACTACAACTGCTTAGTGGGTGCTTTCACCTGCCAATTGTGTAATTGTTGTGCTTGCTTTAATTTTTATTACAAGAATAATTTCTTTTGACAGTATTTTAGTGGAGGGGTGCTAGTGCCACCAATATGCATAGGGGGATCTGTGGAAAGCAATAAACATAATCAAGTAAACATTTCGAGGAAAGTTATGTGGCCGTTGCAAGGTAAAAATACAGGCTATGGAACAGTGGCTGTCAGTCTCATAGTTGTGAAGTTAATTATGCAATTTCTTTGTGGAAGAAAACATTGTAACTCATTGGAAGTTGTCTCAACAAGCATGTTTTTTTTCATATTCACTGCATTACTGTTGCTTGATAGATTAGCAAAAATATTAATTGTTTCCTTCACACTAATTTCTCTTAGAGAAGTTTTGTATATTTGCAGTAACGTTGCTTGAGAGATTAGAGAAAATATTAATTGTTTCCTTTCACAATAATTTCTCTTATAGAAGTTTTGTATATTTATTGAGCTCTTATGTCACTTCTTTGACCTTTTGATTGTTTTTCTTGATGACTGATTCCTCCATCTTCATAACCTGTTAATTTTGGTCAAAAGCTCAATCTTTGGTGAAATTTCAGTAAATACAATCCTGGTTAGGAGACTACTACTTCAACAACTGTCTTAAAACCCAAAACTGAATGTCTGGTTATTTTTTCAGTAGAGGAAAACATAACATCACATTTGCATCATCTTAGCATGTCTCAATTTTTCATGGTGAGTATGCTTCAGTTCCAACATGGTTTGAGTTATTTTTGTTCATAATAGTTTGGCCTGTTTAGATCTCTCTATTACTATTATAACACATATAGTCCCCTTCTATACTTTCATATTTACAAGAAGAAAGATCAGTTACCATGCAAATAGGGATCAATTCTCAGTTTTTAGCACACCAATCATTCAGGTTGCTAAAGGTACTATGAAAAGATGAGTTGCATTGGTGTATGATGTAATTAATCTCTTTTCTTTAGTTATTACTACTCATGAAAAGATTAAAGTTTTTTGCATTTGATTTTGTATACTCGTATGGTCTTTGATTTTATATTCTTTTATTCAATCCTTTTGTAGTGACTGAACTAGCACAAGAGGCATTTTTGTAAGCCATTGCTGATTATGGAGGTTATATCATGGTACATTTCAATGATTTGTACAGATCAGCCCTTGTTGCTCCTTTTTTTTGCACTAATATTCTCACCATTTTATTTTTCTTAATTTCTTTCATTGTATTGTATTGCAGGCTGCATCATTTTCAGTACATCAAGCACATGTAGACATCCAAATCTTTAGTTTTGTAGAAAGATAAGTTAATATTTCGGGAAACTTTGTAGTAAGAAATATGTTGTAACAATTAATAATCGACACCAGTTTTGAAGTCAAGTTTTGCAAGGATTGTATTGACATAGTTTTTTTTTTGAGGAAACAGGAGGGGTCGCTTCCTACTTGAATTTTATTGAACTTCTGAAAAAATTACAGGCAGTTCTGGAGTACATCATCATGATACAAAGAAAGTGACAAAGAAAATGAAGAGAATTATACAAAGTTGTCTAGACATAAATCCAACATTGGTTGATATTTTTTTAGCTCCTAGCTTAACTAGAGCCATCTCTTTCTTGAAAATAACTTTGGTTGAGCCCACTGAATGCTGAAGATTCCTGAAGATTAGGTCATTCCGAGCAAACCAAATTGACCAGCACATAGATATAATGATCTCCATATAGAAAGGCTTATCGATGAAGTCCTTGAATGCAGAAATGGTTTGAAGTAGATCATCCTGCACAAATGGAGCAAGACCAAAGGTGAGAGCACAAGGGTTTCATCGGAATCCAGATGACAAAGAGCACAAAAGTAAGACTCCAAAGCCATGGTTTTCCTTCTAAGAAGTTCACGAGTGTTAAGCCTGTCTTTCAGTAAAAGCCAGAAGAAAAGTTTCCTCCTTGGTTGACATTGAGATTTCCAGAGCCAATTAAAAACTGAATGAACCTGTTTGGAACCAATGAGCTGCAAATAGGCTTTCTTAGATGTAAAAGCTGATGAGCCCCAAATATAAGTCCACAGATCATTACCATCTTGTAACTGGCTTCAAGCTACTGAAATTGGTCAAAAGCCTGTGCTGACAGAGGGAGGTGGATTGCATTGACATGGTTGTTGCATCAAATTATTTTCCCTAACACATGTATTTTTTTCGTCCACGTGCGTGTCACACGTGCATGGCCACTAGTTATACAAACGTGCTTATACATTGCAACGCAACATACAATTTTTGTTGTGAGGTGTCCATGTCAATGATAATGAAATATCTAGCTATTTTTTGTTGGATATATAATAAACCCCTAAGAAGAGAGAAATTTGAGACTTCCATTCACCCTCCCCTCCTAGTCACTGACTCGCTGTTTCGGTCCTTCAACCATACACACACTCTATCAAGCAACACGAAGAGCTCCAATGATGGCACAATCTTATCGGCGAGCAGAGAATAGACCTGGGTGGCTGCTCGTGCGTGTCTGATTACGCGCTCTGGCGCACGGGGATGTTGATGGAGAGAAAGGTTGAATTGCCATGTTGTTCCATCTTCTTTATCAGTAGCTTTAGTTGATACAAGTGAGAGTTCACCAAATATCAAAATTAGAGTACAAGCCTCCTGTTGAATCCACCGACCATCCAAAGGATTGAACATACCACCAGATACAACGTTCTGAAACCAGACCAAAACGCATTTGAAACGACGATGAAAGAACATCGATGGTTGAATCATCAGGTACAACATAGATTGCAGATTCAACACCTCTAACCCTTGATTCATCAAAGTTAGACGTATGATTTCCTATCTGCAACCATCGACGGTGAGGTTGACTACCGGAGTTAATATCCCCAGAAGGAGTGTCCTTAAAGATAATAACAATAAATTGATCTCCCACCTATGAAAAGCAACTCTTGCAATTTGGCGACCTTGTCGTGGCCATCACCAAAGTCGGCACCAGCGTCTGGTCAAACATGTTCAGCCCCATGCAGACCATCGACACCGCCATCTTCTCGGTGCTCTTCCTTGGTGCTGCCATGCAGCTAGGAAGGTACTGGAAGGTTCCAGATTCACCCATACTTTGCCTTGTTTTGCCCTCCCTTTCTTCCTGTTGAGATTTTTTATAAGCATTGCAGGGATTGACGACATGAATCAGAAGCTGATTTTGTGTTCTGGGTTTTTGTCTTCCAACTGTCCAACCCCATCAAATGCAAATAGACTGAATTGATCTATTGATGCTTGGCGCAACATACTCAGGATGGTCTTCCTCTTCTCCGGATTGTACGTAGTTTAGTGGGCGAAGAACAAAGAATGTCAGGTTCTTGCTACATGTAGGGTGTGTGGAAAAGAGTAAAACGGCCCACACCGACATGTAGAAACCGCTCTTGTTTTGAGATGGAGTTAAGTTTTGCTTCCCTTGTAATATTAGGCTATTCAATGTACACACTTGTAGATTAATAAATTATTCCTTTATCAAAAAAAACTTGCACCCTCTTTCAAATCTTGATTGCCTTAGCCGTGCGACCTAGTTTGATGTGCAAACGTAGTAAGGCATCATTTGTTTGATATGCAAACATAGTAAGGCATCGTTCATGTCCACTGATTGTTCCCATGCTGCTTTAATTGGCTCAAGAATCCTGGAAGAGTTACCTAGAAAGAGTCAACCCTGAAGCTATGGTAAAAATTGAAGGATACTTCTCCATAAAGCCTAATTTGGAAGCAAGAAGATGGAAAACTAAATGTCTTATTAAAATGACACCCCCGAATTGCTCACCCTTGGAAAAGTCGTTAATCCCAAGGAGATTTCCCCATGAATTGTTTACAAGGGATTTGAGTTTCCAAAGTAGCTCTAAAGGATGATCGGTGCATGATCAGGGGTCATTGTTACTAACGCTTGAAGGTCTACCAAGGGGAAGTGCTCGTGCCATTCAAGGGTACAGAAAAACAATCAATCCTAGTCATTGTAGGACAAGGTGCCTATTTGGCTACCCTTTAGGACAGTGCTAGTGCGGCTGCTATTGTATCTGTTGTGTGAGGAAAATATTGTAGCATGACTGTCAATCAGTGCTGCAAGTAGCACCCCTTAGTTCAATTTCTAGCAGTTTCAGATCGTCGATCATTCATTTGCAACTGTTCACCATCCTAAGGTTAAGCCTGTCATTAACTTTTATTTGCTAATTTTTGAATGAGATCAAAGTCCCCAAGCAATAGCCAGACCGACATCATTGCTTGAAGGATAAAAGTTCCATGACAAAGTCTCTCTTCTCCGTAGTGAGATCCTAGATTTAAAAAAAGGAGGTGTTTGGATCTCATTCACAGTACTAGGCTTGGATTAAAATAAATATACCAAATGGTAATCCTTGCTATGGGCATCGCTATTGTATGTTGGGCCATGTGGAGTACTAGGAACGATGTCAGTTTTGATAAAAAGGTTAAATCTCCTACTAAGATTATTTGTATGATGTGTTCCTTTATTTCATATTGGGCAGGGCTCGAGAAGACTGAGCTAGAGAAGCAGGTTCTTCAAGGTACGGAGGGCATCAAGGCAATTGCTCTTCTCTTTCATCAGCAAAATATGAAGACACAAGCGCAAGATGAAAGGCAGATTGTGCCATATGTTGGTCAAGATTAAGCTGCATTAGTTAGCTCAGCCTGTGTGCTGCTAAGGCCGAGGGATATGTAATTAGAACCCTCGTCTGTGTTTTTGGCCTCTCTAGAATATGTGTGTTTTGCTTTTGGCGTTTTATGTGGCAAAATCTCCTGAATTATATGACCCACATGTGCCTATCATTGTCTTCCAGACTTCTGATAGCTGCACATGCAAGTCACAAAACTCCGGAAGTCTGTCGGGTGTCCTTGGAAGACCTGAATCATCCACTATTATTCTTTCATACCGGATCTATTACAGAAGACATTGCAGAATGACAATAGTTTATACAATTAATAATATTACATCAGAGATGAACAGTGGAAGTCTTACAACCATAGATTACAAAAGGATTATCTATTGTTACCCCATAAACTTTAGCCAGGTCAAGGCATAAGGATAGCTTATCTATTTATACTAAAATCACACGAGGGAGATTCACCCTGCCCAAGGGTTCACATGAACTCTTCTACCGCTGGCTCTCATCCTGCAACAAGGGTTTAACAAACCCTGAATACAAAGGTACTCAACAAGACTTAACCGACGAAAAGAAAAGACTCCAAGGATATGGAGGGTAAGGGAAATCAAGGTGAGTCCATAGTAAGATCAAGAATATTTTTGCGGAAAACAACACTAAAGTTGATCCTTACTTTCAAGTTTTTAAGCTCAACTGTTATATATAAGACTAATTCTTTAGCACCTATTTTAATTCCAAGCACTTTATTAATTCCATCACAATATGATCTTATAGCTAGAGTTCCAATTGATTATCTACGATGCAGGACGGTTGATCGAGTCTTCTTCTCTGAGAAGCAACGGCGATTTGAATCGATTAGGCCCAGCTGGGGTTTCCTTACCACACAACAAAGGTGAGCAGCTAACTCACATTCATCAACCCTCACTCTGATCCTCCAAAATGGGAACCGGTCTCGCGCTACCTGAGAGCACAGTACCCACTTCACTGTGTCGTTCGTCCCTGACGGATTCACAGGAGTGTGTTACACGATACTCTCGCCATCTCTCCACTCCCAGTGCACGGTTATCGTTCCCCATTCAAGACTAGCCCAGGTATTGGGCTTACCGGAGTATGTGGCTAGTACTGCTAGTCACGATCACAAGCAGGTCGTACAACGAACGGTCCTTAGTCGACATAGACGGGGTCACTACATCCAGCCTCAAACTGGGCGCAAGCCAAGATTCCATCCAGTCTAGATTTAAAAAGTTATGATCATCTTCGTACTTCAGGTTCATCTTTAACTTTAGAAACACCTATCTCTAGCATTTATATCTAAGCACGGCTAAGCATTTAGAAATATTACTATAATATAATTACCATAGGTGATTAAGGATAAACAAGATAGTTATGCAGCAAAGGGTATCATATAACTCATGATACTTAATGCAACAAGCATAAGACTTAAGGAAAAAACATTTTATAAAACATAAGGAAGGGTTCATGCTCCAGGGCTTGCCTTCAAGGTCGAGGTTGTCAGAAACCCTAGAAAACCACAACTAGAAAACCACACGATAAAACAGAATTCCACTTCGGGACTTACTTACAATGGAACTCCTTTTATAAACTATACGTAAAGAAATATGCATGCTTCAGGATGATGAAAAGCTAAACATGCTCAAAGTTATAAATTAATGTAATAACTTGAGTACAACTTTCTTTCATTTAAGGATTAATTTATTAATTCATTAAGCAAAATTAATTATTAATTATTAGCATAAGAGAAAGATATAATTAACAAGTTAAAGACTCGCCCAGGAAAATTTTTAAGGTATTAATGTTCCCAGGTCAGCAATCAATCCAAAATCCACTCATCAATTTATAATGATTTATAAAATCATTTTGGGTGTATTTATTAATCCATAAAAGGCATAGATAATAAGTGAACAATCTATCAACATCCAATTCAAGCCAAACTTTTTGAGTAGATTGATTTTTATCATAAACAACATGTACACCAAATTTCACTATTTTTGGATAATTATTTTATTCTACAAAAATTATGAAAGGTACATTTATAAATAAAAGCATGTAATTTTTAGTCCTATCAAAACTACTGAAAATAACCATTTCATATTTTCCATGATTAAGCTGATGTAAGAAGCATACCCAAATTATTTCATAATTTTATCAGGTCTAATTATTTAGTTATGAATTATCAAAGCTTAATACTTAAATAAGTTTCTCAGAAAAAGAAAAGAAAACGACGGGCTCCTTTTCTCCTCCTTACTGGACCGGCCCAAGGGACGGACAACGGCCCACTCTTCCTTTCCTCCCTCTCGGACCGAACAGGCCAAAAGGCCTGATGGCCCAGCACTGGCCCGACCGAGCCCCGCCGGCGACGATCACCGGAAACCCACGGCGGTGAGCCTCCAGGCGGTGCTGCCTTCCCGACCTCGCTCTCCTCTCTCTCCCGCGTCCTCTGATGTACCTCTTTCCTTCGGTGGCTGATGAAGATGAGCACACAGTGGATGGCGGCGGGTCGGCTAACTCCGACGAGATGGCTCGGGCGGAAGACGACCTCTCCGGTGGTGGCATCAAGTTCTACACGTCCTTCTCTACTTCCCAAACCCAGTCCTAGAACTAATTGAAGAAGATAAGGACGACACTGAGCTCCGCCCCATGAATGGCGACTCGGCGGACTGGAACACGGCGGCACAGCTGCGACTCGATCAAAAGAGCACGCTAGAGGTAAAATTGGTCGAGGGGCCTCCATCAGGAACTCACCGAGACTTCAAGGCGTCGACCGGTAGAATGAGAGAGACAGAGAAACTCCTACGGCGGCGTTGAGTTCACGACGGTGCTCTATTCCGGTGATGGCGACAGCGTCTAGGCACGTCTGCTCGTGCGCTGAGGAAAAGAGAGAGAGAGATAGAGCATGAGCAACAGGGGCACCGAGAGATGCTAGAATAGGAGAGAGCTGGAGTTGAGCTGCGCCAGAGGGAGCTGGCCATGTGAGAGGGCTCACGGCGGCGCGTCGGAGACCTGAGGTAGAAGACGACGCTGCGCGGCTAACTCTAGGGGTAAAAGGTGGTGCTACGGGTGGAAATGGATTGTAAGGAGGTGACAGAACTGTGAGCAAGATGAATTGAAGCGGGGAGGAACGATGGCGAGGAATTTGATCAGAGACAAGAGTATGCTCGTCGGCGCCGGTGGAAGGAGAAAGAGAACGAGGGGTGGCCGGCTTCGACAGGGAAGGGCGAGGGCACGGTCTCTCGATGTCCAGCTCCTGCTTGCGTTCGTGATGTGGCAGCGAAGCTGCTGCGTGTCGTGGCCGAGCCAAGCAGTGGCTGAGGGCGGTGAGCGGTGGTGGCGTCCCGGTGAAGCAACCAAGCAGAGAGGTGAGTCACCCCTGCAACAATGATGTTGCAACTGTTTCAATCTCCTGTTTCAAACTCTTCTTCCCATCTTTTCTCCAATTTCTGATCATTTTCTTGAAAAACTCCAAATACCAAAGTTGTTCCAAATCACATAAACTCCAACTTTGTTAAAAGACTTGGGTCCAAAAGATGAACAGATTAGGAGATCTAGGAATACAGTGATGAAACAACATGTTTCAAAGAATGAAACAGAGAGCTGGAACATTTTGTTTCACCAAGTTTTAAAAGTATTTAGTAATTCACTTAACTTGTGATACTTGTTAGGACCGGCGACTCGCCGGAACTAGGATCTCACCGCCGCCGGCGTTGCCCGGAGCGCGGTCACCAGGAGCTGGAACGCGAGAGCTTGTAACTGAACACGCGAGAAGACACTTGTTTTTCCACTGCGATTCGCAGCTTCTGTTGATGCATTGATACGGTACTTATCTGGCCTTGATCCACTTTCCCCGCCACGACCCGTTGCTGCACGGTGTGCCGTTTTACTCGGTCACCCGCGCGACATGCACGGCGAACGCGCCATGGCGGAGATAGGCCTTAGGACGCGGTCATGACGCAGCGCATGCACATCTCTACGCTGCCCACGATTCTACGCGCTAACTAAACATGCTATTACATGATTGTAACAAACATCTAATGCACCTACATGAGTACAAAGATACTGTCACGATTATAAGTATGAACATCAACACTTCACCCCCTTAATCGTGACTTAGCTTGCTGACGCCCAGCTGCTGTCGCATCTCCACGAATTTGATCCTTCCCAAAGGCTTCGTCAGGATGTCTGCAAGCTGCCTGTCAGTGCTCACATGCTCTACCTCAGCAATACCATTCACAACACACTCTCTTATGTAATGATATCGAGTGTCAATGTGTTTGGTTCTCTCATGATACACTGGATTTTTGCACAGCTCGAGTGCTGACTTGCTATCCATTAGAAGCCTGAATTTCTGCAGTTTCTGACCAATCAAATCTGCAATGAGCCTACTCAACCATACTCCTTGGCAAGCTGCTGATGCTGCTGCAATATATTCAGCCTCACAGCTAGACAGTGACACAACTCGCTGTTTCTGTGAAGTCCATGTCACCACGTTGCCATTCAAGAAGAACACAACTCCAGATGTACTCTTTCTCTTCTCCAGGTCACCTGCATGATCACTGTCTGAGTAGCCCAACAGTTTCAGGTTTTCAGTGGGTTTGTTCAGGTACTTGCATCCATATTCAGAAGTTCCTGCTATGTATCTGACAATCCTCTTTATAGCAGCCCAATGTTCATTGGTAGGGGACTCCATGAATCTGCTAACCATGCCTACAGAATAGGCTATGTCAGGTCTAGTATTCACCAAGTACCTAAGACTACCAACTATGCTTCTGAACCTGGTTATATCTCTTGCCATATCAGGTCTGCCAGGTAGGAGTTTGCTATTCTGATCCATAGGGGTATCTACTGGATTACAACCAGTCATGCCACATTGCTCTACAATTTTCTCAGCATATGCTCTTTGGCAAATAGTGATTTCACCAGGTTTCTGCTTGACTTCCATTCCCAAGTAGTAACTCAACAATCCCAAGTCACTCATACTGAAAGTTCTGCACATCTGCTGCTTGAACTCTGAGATTTTCCCACTGTCAGGCCCACAGATGACAAGATCATCTACATACACTCCAAGCAGTAGCAATGAGCTGCCACTCCCTCTTTTGTAGACTGTATGTTCTTCTTCACTTCTGCAGAACCCCAGCTTGACAAGTTCATGATCTAACTTAGCATTCCAAGCTCTGGGTGCCTGTTTCAGGCCATACAGAGCTTTTTTCAGCTTCAGCACCTTACCTGGGAATCTTGGATTTAGAAAACCTGGAGGCTGATGAACATATACTTCCTCCTATAATTCACCATTCAAGAAAGCAGATTTAACATCCATATGATGCACTTCCCACTTTCCTTGGGCTGCTAATGCTAGTATCAGTTTTACTGTTTCCAGCCTAGCTACAGGAGCAAATACCTCCTCATAATACACTCCATACTTTTGAGCATATCCCTTAGCTACAAGCCTTGCTTTATATTTTATTATATTCCCCTCTGGATCTCTTTTCACCTTGAAAACCCACTTCAAGCCAATTGCCTTGTGACCCTTAGGTAAATCAGCATAATACCAAGTGTCATTTTCTTTGATTGATTTCAGCTCACTATTCATTGCTTCTAACCAACACTTCTCCTCCAGTGCTTGTTCAACTCCAGATGGTTCATCTGCTGCAAGGAAACATACACCACTGTACTCATAATCTTGAATCTCATTAGTGGACCCAAACAAGTCATCAAGTGTTCTGAATCTTAGAGGTCCTCCAAATGTTTCATCAGAGTGTGCACTTGGTGGTGTTGCCCACTGTACAACTGACCCTTGATCTGACCCTGGAGCATTCTGGGAACTTGGTGTTGCAAGCACAGGTTGCATATCACCATCTGGCTCAACAGCCCCACCCCCTTGGTTTTCTGCTGGTGGCTCAACTGCATTTCCAGCTGTTGTCGGATTTTCGTCAGTCGATTCATAACTGACAACAAAGGTGTCTGTCGACTGGTGCTCACTGTTTACTACATTGTCCCAATCAAAAGGTTGCTTTTCATCAAAAATCACATCTCTACTGACAACCAGTTTCTTGGTAGCAGGATCAAAAAATCTGTAACCCTTGGTACCAGATTCATACCCTATGAAAGCCATTTTTCTTGATCTGTCAGAGAGCTTGTTAACGCCTGGACCAACAATTTTCACATAAGCCAGGCAGCCAAAGGTCCTGAGATGACTCACCCTGGGTTTCTTGCCATGCCATGCCTCAAAGGGTGTTATATTGTTCAGGCTTTTTGTAGGTGACCTGCTGCAGTAGACACTGCCTCACCCCAAAGCTCAGATGGAACCTGCATGGTTTTCAGCATACACCTAGCCATTTCTATGACAGTTTGGTTTCTTCTCTCTACCACCCCATTCTGTTGAGGAGAATATGGAGTGGTGGTGTAATGTTTGATTCCACCTTCACTACAGAAAACTGAGAACATATTGGAAGTGAACTCACCACCCCTATCAGTCCTCAGAGCCTTTAACTTGGCATCAGTCTCATTTTCAGCTCTCATTTTTATCTTCTTGAAGCAATCAAGAGCCTGATCTTTTGACTAGAGCATTTCTACCCACATATATCTGCTATGATCATCCACTACCAACAGGAAATAGGAAGCACCCCCTACTGTTTTTGGAGTGATATGACCACACAAATCAGCATGAACAAGTTCTAGGCATTTTCCTGCTCTGAAGCTTGACACTTTGGGAAAAGGAGCTCTATGTTGTTTGCTAAGAACACAGCCATCACAAATTTTCTCTACCCTTGTAACAGTTGGCAACCCTTCTACTATCTGCTTTGCACTAAGATCACTCAAGGCTCTGAAATTTAGGTGCCCATATCTAGCATGCCACAGCCAAGATGCATCATCAATTTGTGCTAGCAAACACACTGGGGAAACTAGACTCAACTTAGCAAGGTACAGTCTATTGCCACTTCTAGGTGCAGAGATTAACAGAGTCTGTGCCTGATCAAATACTCGCAGCCTCCCATTCTCTCCCAAATACTTGAACCCCTTCTCTTCTAACTGACCCAGGCTGATTATGTTACTTTTCAATTGACCGTGTTGACGGTCCTGGATCACCACGGAGCCCACACCTTGGATCTCGACGTGAGACCCGTCACCAAAGCGCACTGAGCCACGGACACTTGCGTCGAGCTGTGACAGCGCCGACCGTGTGCCCGTCATATGGTTGCTTGCGCCGGTGTCGAGCACCCACACGTCGTCAGGGACCTCCACTGGGATCACGTTCTCCGTCATGTGGACGATCTGGTGCGTCGCGTGCACGACGTCGCACGTGGCCAGCATCAGAGCGCCTTGTTCATGGCCAGCAACCACCACGTTCGCCTCTGGTTGCTGTGCCTCCTTCTTTTTCTCCTTCTTCGGCCGCTTGCAGTCCTCGGCCCAGTGGCCGTAGATGCCATAGTTGCTACAACGACCTTTGCGCCGCGGCGTGCCCATGGAGGTGAGCTTGACGCCGCCATTGTTGCCACCCTGAGAGCACGCCACAGGCGCCTTGTTCTTGGTCTGGCCACCACCGCTACTTCCGGCGCCTTCCTTGTTTGGCGCACCGCGAAACCGGTGTTTGTTTTTCTCCAGCCAATCCTCTTCTGCTAACAACAATCGACCGGCTTTGTTAGTCACCTGTTCAACTCCGTCATTGAGCCGCTCCTCCGCCGCGCGCAATCGGCCGACCAACTCCTCCACGGTGAGCGCCTTCATATCACAGAACATTTCGATCGAGACAACAACACTGGCAAAACGAGAAGGTACCACCCGTAAGAATTTCTTGACGACGCGGGTGTCCTCCATCGTCTCGCCCAGTGCGCGGAGGTTGCCGACGAGGTTGTTGATGCGCATGCCGAAGTCGTCGATCGACTCGCCCTCTTTGAATTTGATGTTCTCAAACTCTTGCATCAATTTCTGGGCGTTGACGTCCTTCACTCGATCCGCACCGAGACGCATGGTCTTCACCACCTCCCATGCCTCCTTCACCGTCTGGCGCCTTCCCAGCGTCTGCCACATGTCTTCCGGGACCGAGCGCAGGAGTGCGCTCAGAGCCTGGCGGTCATGGGCGCGCTTAGGATTGGTACCTGGCTCGATCACGTATCAGATCTCCATGGCTTCGTAGTTGCACTGCATCAACATGGCCCACTGAGTGTAGTTCGATCGCGTCAACATGGGCCACATCAACGAGTTCTCCTTCACGCCCGCCGAACTCGAGCTCGCCGGCGGGTCACTCATGGCGGATGGCGGTTGTCGTCGTGGAACGATGTACTTCTTCCTCGCTGGCTCTCGTGGTGGACTCACTGACCCACCATAGAACATTCACTGGGCTCCGATACCAGAGTGTTAGGACCGGCGACTCGCTGGAACTAGGATCTCACCGCCGCCGGCGTTGCCCGGAGCGCGGTCACCAGGAGCTGGAACGCGAGAGCTTGTAACTGAACACGCGAGAAGACACTTGTTTTTCCACTGCGATTCGCAGCTTCTGTTGATGCATTGATACGGTACTTATCTGGCCTTGATCCACTTTCCCCGCCACGACCCGTTGCTGCACGGTGTGCCGTTTTACTCGGTCACCTGCGCGACATGCACGGCGAACGCGCCATGGCGGAGATAGGCCTTAGGACGCGGTCATGACGCAGCGCATGCACATCTCTACGCTGCCCACGATTCTACGCGCTAACTAAACATGCTATTACATGATTGTAACAAACATCTAATGCACCTACATGAGTACAAAGATACTGTCACGATTATAAGTATGAACATCAACAATACTTAGGTATATAAATATAATTATATAAAGCATTCACATTACAAAAGCAATGCAATAAAAGTAAATTTATTTTAGTGAATGCTTAACATAGGATTAATGCAACATAAACTTACCACATATGATGCTTTATGCTTAAGGTGATGACATGCTCCACTTTTCGTAGTAGCTTAACACCAAGATACTGGGTTGTCCTGTTGCATTTTTTATTCTGAACGATGATGTGTACTGAACTTTGTAATTTCATTTCTAGTGTAATAAAATTTGGTTGTCAATGATATGGGAAAAAAAAAGATAGACAGTTGGATTCTGGATTGCCATTCTAGAATCCAAGTGTTTGGACATGGTTCTTATTTTTCTACCTTATTCTCATTTTTCTTAGCAGATCCAAACATGACCTAAATAGGTAGATTTTTGTTAAACTGTGGGCCCATGGTCTCCTTCAAGATTTCACTTTCCCATTTGAAAATCGCTCCCTCTCTCTTGCAAGCATATAGTCGCCCCCGATGACATGATCACATTTCTATTGGTAGCTCGTTTCACCACATATGATTGAGACCTAAACAGCTACTAACGACACTAGTACACTACACGAAGATAGACAACACTTCTTGTTACACTCAGGTTTCATCTAGACAAACACAGAAAGACGACACTTCTTGTTACAGCACTAGATTGGTAATGGCTAATCAGAATACCCTTCATCAAGTCCTTCATGAAAAGGAGAATTTCACGTAAGCATTATTTGCTGAAAACATGTTGTGGAGTTTCTGGCATGCTCCCCTAACTATTGAAACCTCGTTGAAATGTTGAACGCTCATCATCTTTAGGCTTGGCGCAGATCCAAATAGAAGCTTAAGGAAATCCATCTCGTGATCATGTCCACGGAAGCCTTGAAATTCCGCCACCTCCAAGCGAGGCAAAGAGATTAGTTCATTTCGCCAGTTGCTAGCAACATCACAATCACAATTCTCCCAGCATTTTGTATCCTAGAAAGCATGCAAGTATGTATGTTGTTACATCACTGATGCTTCATATATATATTTGAGGATGTAAGAAATGTGGAGTGAATGGAAATGATGCGTGAGAAAGGTGAAGAGAACATAATCATTACCACTCCGGCCAATATGACCTTAAGCTTTTGTATGGTGGTTCTAATCCGGAGTAGTTGCAGCACAAGCGCTCCAAAAACATGCCCCTCTGTTCGGAGATGCAGCTCCAAGGCTGTGAAGTGGGTGAGGGTCCCCGGAAGCCGTGCTACTTCCTGCTTGAAGCTCCTCTCCACGGGTGGAATAACCTACAAAGTAATTTCATTTGCATTGCAGTTGCAGCATATATAGACATAAGTATCATTTTGGTGGAGTGTTAATTAGCCACCATCATTGAAGGGAAGTTCTGCAGCAAAGGGATTGTCGGAACGAACCATGACATTGTGGTTGTCTATGTAGAGGGATAGGATGTGTTGTCGGCCGTGTCTGCCGCTCTCCATCCCTATGCCCGGGCTCATCTCCAACTTCAACTCATAGAGGCGCCATCTCTCGTTCTCGGGACACCCAACTGTAGAATCTTCAAGGTAGCACTCTAAGTACAACACCTTCAGCTTGGGTGCTGACAGTGATAGGGTGAACTTCCTCGAGAAAGACGAGAACATAAAATACTTGAGGTTGGGGGCCATGACATGGACATCCACCGGCTGTTTGATGTCGACCAGGTGCCACATGAGCTCGTCGAGCGAGCTGGACTTGACGGCGAGCGCCGTAACGCCTCGGGGGCAGTTGCCATCCATCGTGAGACTGCGCAGGCGCGGGCAACGGGGGAGGAGAACACCAGGGTCGATGAAGCCAGCACCGAAGAGGGTCAGCTGCTCGAGCGAGGCGAAGCTGCCGGTGGGTGGCAGCTTGAACTGCAGGCATGAGATGCACAGCTCGATCGAGGTAGTACGTGCGAAGCAGGGCAACACGAAGGGCGCGCTGTGGTGCTCTCTGCACAGCTTGACGACGAGCTCCAGTGGCTCGAGCTTGTCGGCGGCGTGAAGCAGTGAGGAGATGCTCGCGCCCCCGAGCACCATGCCGGGGACTTCAATGCAAAGCCGGTTGAGCTTGGGCTGGACCTGGGCGAGGGCGCTGAGGACTGAATCGAGGTCAGCAACATCGTCGAAGCTCAGCTCACGAAGCTCAGTCCAGAGGCGGCGCCATGGCTCGGAGAGGACGCTAGTGCGCACAGCTTCGCGCGTACATTGGAGGCGAGCGAGCACCTCGAGGCGCATGTCCTTGGGGAGGCTGCTGATCCAGTCCTTCCCATCATCGTCGCCGCCATCCTGGCTGCGCCGGGGACGGACGCGACGCAAATCTCCTCTGGGTATCGGCAACGGCGAGCCGAGGCGACGGCCCGATCGCAGCTGCATGGCCATGGCTCTTAAACTGCGGAGCAATAGCACAGCGAGATTGTGTATAGAATAGAATGAATTAATTAATGAAATAAAAAAATAAAGTGGGGGATGCATTGCAGCAGAACAAACAGATGATCAGTCAGACGACGAGGAAAGTACACAGAATTAGCAAAGTGGATCTTAAATAGAGTTATGCCTGAGACAAGTTGAAATAGAACAATTACCAAAATGCGCTTGCACTCCAAGGCCTAAATAAATTTAAACGAGAGAACACGGAACAAAATCATCCTTACCATTACCTTGAAGACAAAACTGCTAGTATTTGCATTTAACAATTCATGTGCTAAGAATTTTATCATTTATATACACAATGTCTTCCCATCATCGTTTCCTGGCATATATATGGACAGCTTTGGCTACCAAACAAAACTAAAAAGGAATCGAACACTACGCAAACCTTTGGGTAGTCTCTAATCTATATCTCTTATAGAGTTAATCCTCATTATAGTTATATCTTGACATTCAAGTCATCCACATCAGCAGCTCACTAGCGCATACAACATATCGCTTATTTATTGATATAAAATATCTACGTCAATAAGTCACATCATCCACTAACATGTATGTATTTATCCACATCAACATACCACACTATACATCCACTAAAATTTATTTGCGGTTCTGCAGTAACGCACGAGATTTGCTTCTAGTCTAGTTATTACGTGTCACCGTGACATATCTATCAATATCATTCAATCATGCTCAGCTCACTTTGAAGGCCCGGACCTCATTTTACCTACGGATTTATCTTTGGAAACACAAATAAGAGAGTAAAAGATAAATCGAGAGGCCTTTTGACTTAAGCTTAATAAGAGAGCCCCGTGATTTGGAAACAAAATGACTTGATGAAAGAAGCAGATCCAAAAATCGATGACAAGGAAGATAGAAGATTAATAGAGAAGTACAAATGAAGTCAAACCTCATGTAGCTCCACCTCTAAACCTGAGCATTTTGTGGGCCAAATCGGCCTCGGGCTGGGCAAAAAAAAAAAAAAGCCTGGCTGGCCATCCACTAGGTGAGTCGGTCAAAATTTTCATGTCAGGCTCGGGCCGGGCCTTTTTGGGTGGGCTGGCCACGCAATTTATAGTGTAAAATAATTAAAATAAATATTTTGGGCCAGGCTTGGGCCAAGAAAAAGTTTTCTACGCAGTGGGGTCTGTGCCAGACTTTGTCCACTAAGACTCGTGGGCAGGAGCCAAAAATCGATGAGCTTGGGCCGGGCCGAGCCGGGCTCAATGTGCTCAGGTCTATCCACCTCCACCGAGCTTTTCTTCTTTTGCAGTGATGGGTGCTTGTTCTCCGTCAACAACTCCAACCTCGATGGTATCCGGATCTACAGTTACTGTCGAAGATGATTTTTGGAGGAAAAACTAAATCTAGATGACTCTTGATTTAAGCTTAACTCGACAGTCCTCGATTTGGAAAGGAAATGCATTTTGGAAATAAGTAAATCCAAAAGTAAAATAAAACTAGGCTGAGAAGGAAATAACATCAATGGAGGAAAAGTAAGAATGAAGTCGAACCTTTGATAACTTGATCCAACTCCCTTCTACGTTGAGGACCTCTTCTACTCCCACGACTCAAACTTTGGCAATCTCCAGATCTAGGGTTAGGGCTCAAGGGTATTTTTTGGGAGGGGGAGGGGCAGGGGCGGGGGAGGGGAGGAGGGATGATTTGGTGGTTGTAGGGTCTCTATAGGGATGACAAGGAAGGTTGTCAGCCTAGTGGCGGCGGCGGCACCAACAAGTGGTCAATGGGAGAGTGGCACTAGGGTTAGGTATAGAGTTTTATTTTTGTGTACCAACGATGCCCCCTCCTTTTTAGGCCGGTTGAAAGGCCATGGCGGCCCAGGCCCAAGTTGGCTACTCATTTTAGTCACTACTACTCACGGATTGAATTTTCCTATTTCCTATTGTTTTGGCCACAGGAAGACCTTGTTTGTTTCATCCCTGAACCACGGGGATTGACCAGATTGGAGGGGATTGGGGGGTTTTTGACTTATAGGACCAAATTCTATGTTTAACCATAGTGCATAGAAAAAATTGTTTTCTCTGTGTGTTTTGTCATTTCCCTATGGGTTTTGTTTTCTTAGATAGTGATTTGATAATTAAAAGAATATATAGCTTCATTCTCAAAGAAGAGGAATCAGATCACCTTATTACAAAAATCACTCCATGATGATAGGAACAAGCTTACAAAGCAAAACCGGCTCAAAACACTTTTCTGCAAAAAAAAGGCATCCCTATGACAGGAAGAAACACATTGTTGCATTCTTTTGCAGCAAGCCTAACACCAACTTTTCTATGCCTCACACCACTGCAACTTGGCCTAGAAATGAAGTCAATGTGTTCTCCTGAAAAGAACCTGCAGAAGAGTTTTGTGTCAACATTGTCAAAAACAACTCCATTCCTTGTTAGCCAAATGGGCCAACAAAGTGCTACTCCTCCTATCAATAAAATGGACCTAAAAATTTTGTCCCTACTATGATACCAGTTATCAAATAAGCTTTGGACACTCAAGGGTGGTTTAAGTCCTAGTATCATATGCACAACCATGCATAGGAATCTAGCATAAGTGCATTCAAAGGAAAGGGGTTGGATGGCTTCTAGCTTGCTACAGAAGCAATAAGTAATGTCTCCGTTCCAGTTAATATTTAATAAATTATCTTTTATGACAGTGACACCTTTTATAAAGAATCAAAGAAAGATCTTTATCTTTAGAGATATCTTCAATTGCCAAAACTATTTGTGTTACTTTGTTCCCATTATTAATAAGAAATAAACCTATACATAGAACTAAAAGAAAAATGCCATTTTCATGCAGGTGTCATACAAACACATCGAAACTATGTTGAAGGTTTACATTGTCCATTCTAGCAACTAAGTTGTTCCACTTTATTAGTTTGTTCCTCACTAATCTATACCTAATAATAAAGAGGCAAAATTTCAAGCTCTTTTTTTTCGTCCATCAATTTATTTGGTCCATCTCCCTTTAACTACCGGACGGTGGAGAATTTTTCTATTTAAACTCATATATATAACCCGTGCTCATACAAGAATCCCAATCTAAATAGAAATCCTTCGTTCCCACACAGAATATGTTTTCCAATTTATCGCTTTTTTTATTCTTTTTCAATCTGTGGTTTGTCTTTTTTATTTCCGTCCCAGACTACTACTCATGTTCTTCCCTTTTTCTGTCTCGGTGTTGTTTAGTTTCGTGTTATTTTCCTTCTCTGGACTACTACCTTCCTGTTCATATTTTCTTTCTTTTTTTTTGGTTTTTTAGCTTCTTTGTTTTTTATTTGTTTGTATTTATTTACACACGTGAGTTTTCCCATGTCCGTCCGCCCATTGTTATCGGCCCTTTTTTTGGTTTTCTTTTCCCGAAGTATGCCCTTCTTTCTTTTATAAACGTCAAAAATAGAAAAAAACAAATATAATATTAACAAATATTTCCCTATTAAATTATTGATATAGTTTTAATTAGGAACAAAATTTATTTTTGTACTTTTATTGGGAAAAAACGTGTTTTCTAGAAGCGTTATCACAAGGGATAATTGTTGCGAAAGGAACCGGCTCCGGATATCTCTCGGGCCTTGACAAATTTTAGGTATTTAATTTCTTTTATGTGCATCACGAAATTGTACTTTAGCTTATTGCATTTGGTCATGAATAAGAGAGTCAAAAACATGATTCTTTTAGAAGCAAACAAACATTAAAAAAACTCGGACCGTGGGGGATAGCATATATGCGCCCCTCAGGCATTGCGCTTAAGGTAGATGACTTCTCGCTTGTAATGGATTCATCCCGAATGAAAGCACGATAGTTTTTTTATCCCGTTGCAATACACGAGCATATTTGCTAGTACTATACTAAAAGAAACATTAAGTGGAACAATTCTTAGGACCTCTACAGCCTTTTCTTGTTTTCCTACATGCTATTTTATACAGAGTTGGATATTTGATTTTTAGATGTTGATTATCTAACCAGGTATCTTCCCAGAATCTAATTCGGTTACCACCATGTAATCTAAAAGATCCCAAGCTCAAAAGGTATCCTTAATGCCCATTAGACTAATCTAAAAATATGAATCGCTTGCCTTTTGTTGCAAACTTGTGACAGAGTTTTGTCTTTAACATACTTGTTTCTTAACAGAGAAGGACGGAGATCGAGATGGGGTCGTTGGCGTGGATCGATGGCACCGGCATCATGGAGCAGCAAATAGATGGGGATGACCTGAGGTGACGCGGTGGTGGATGGAGAGGAACTGATGGGGTGGCAGTGGATAGGGAGGGGGGAGTGAGGCGAGGTGGGCGGCAGCAAATGGGGAGGGACGGAGCATACAAAAACCAGAGGATGCATGAGGGAGAAAAGAAACCTAGAGCACCTCAAGTTCCTTGGTGGTTTGCCCCGATCGATGTTCTTTAAAGATAGCAAATGAAGAAATGAGTTCCATATAGAACCTTGTCAGTTGGCCTACTTTAGTTTTTATTTCCACGTTGAGTAGATAATTTTCAGATTCATGTATACATACTTTCTATTGTTTTCCATTTCCTTGTAAAATTTCTACCTTCATCAGTTAAAATTTAAGGGGCTTGTGGAGTGCTATACATACTCAAGCAGCGGTTCGTGCCCTCGGCCGCATGGCAATGCGTCATTTCTAATTTTCCACATCCAAATCCGTGGAGCAAGACTAAGTATCTGAGTCCTAACAACCACATCCAAATTTCTACCTTGTTCGTTTGAACTTATCAGCAGAATCAGCAGCCATCCAGCAGTGTTTTTCTCTCACAACAAACCAGCGAATAGTACTTTCAGCCACAATAAACCAGCAAAACGAATAGGCTAAAGGTTTTCCTTTTATCTTCTCGTTGATGCCGATCAGGTTTTTATTCTATTCAACTTGGTCCACAGGTGCGCATGACATACTACTTTTGCCTTTTTTTCAACGAATGTTTCCCCAATTTTATTTCCATAATGAAAGGGGATGCTGTTGACATCGGATGTGGTCCGAATCACACACCAGAAAGGGCATTGGACGCCCGGGCCGCCACGGACCGAAGAACGCAGCGAGGATATCACTCTTACGTGGTGAAGCACGGAGAGGTTTACAAGCAAACCACCAAAGGATAACCAACGTGCTTGCGTGACGAAGAACCGGCTAGTTTTCAGGCAAACTAGCAAAGAAACCGTCGAAGCTCTCGCCCGGGAGGGACCCCGTCAGGGCAAGGACGTTGCCGGGTTGCCCTTGGTCGGCCGGCAAGCCTAGGGCGCCATCCTTGGTCGTGGATCAAGGGATGAACAACATAGAGGTTGAAGGAGAGTAGAAAAGGGGTAAAAGGAGTAGATTGATTCGTTTGTATGTCAATTGGATAGATGGGATCTCAATCGGCCATGATCCTCTCATATATATAGAGGGGGTTGGTCTTATCCCAGTAGGAAACCTCTTCAAGGCTTATTTTCCAAGTTTCCCACGAGTTTGAAATAGTTCAGATTAGAATCCAAAAGGCCAGACCCGAACAGCCCTTTTATTAGGTTTGCCAGAAGTTCCGGCTCGGGCGCGGGCCGGAAGTTCAAGCTTGAGCCGGGAGTTCCGGCTTGGATGCGGGCCGGAAATTCAAGCTTGAGCCGGAAGTTCCAGCTCGAGTGCGGGCCGGAAGTTCAAGCTTGAGCCAGAAGTTCCGGCTCGAGTGCGGGCCAGAAGTTCAAGCTTGAGCCGGAAGTCCCGACAACGGAACATTTTCTCGGAGGCATAACTCTCTCATCCGGACCCGAAATTGGACGTTCCATATATGTTTTTTGACCATCTCGACGAGAGGAACGCAATGGTGAAGTCCGTTACACATTTTGACAACTTTATAAAATGGACATTTTTGAGTGTCAACATATGCCCCCTTGTTTTCAGGTGAATGATGCATGAACCTGAAAACACTTAATCAAACCAAACACAATAAAACTGAACAGCGACGATACCCATCTCATCGGCTGGTCAGTGACTAAGGATGATGTATACATCGACCATTTTTGTTCTAAGGGCGATACATGTATCGGCCATTGCTTGGAGAGCACTTAGGCTTCTTGCCAAACACTTGGAAAATACTTTTTTAAGTATCTTCCGTTGAATGCTACTTTGAGACGTTCATCTTGCAACGTCTATAGCAAATAAAAATTACCGCTCGTGACTTTGATCACTTTATAAGGATCATCCCAATTTGGTGACCACTTGCCAAACTGATTGCTCTTCGATCCAATAGGTAGTATGGTTTTCTACACTAGTTCTCCTTCTTGGAAAGATTTGCTCTTGACTTTTTATTGTATACCCTGGCAACTCGACCTTTGTCTTTCTCTATCTCCTTGAGAGCTTTTAATCTTACATCAGTTACCTCATTGATGTTATCCATCATCAAATCATGATACACAATGGCTGATAGATCATTTTTCTTAGCAAGCCTATATGCATCCAAATTTATCTCAACAGGCAACACGGCCTCTTGACCATATACTAGCTAAAAAGGAGTAACTTTTGTAGCACCATACCTTGAAATGCGATGTGCCCATAGAGCTTCAGACAATACTTCATGCCACCTTCTTGGATTCTCCTCAACTTTCTTTTTGATAAGCTTGATCAAAGTCTTATTACTAGACTCAGCTTGGCCATTAGCTTGAGCATAATATAGAGATGATTTGAGCAACTTGATCTTATATAATTCGGTAAAGTCCCTCACTTCCTTGGACATAAATGAAGTCCCTTGATCTATAGTTAATGTTTGGGGTATGCCGAATCTATGAATGATATGCTCAGTGATGAACTCAATCACCTCCTTGTGAGTCATATTGATGAGGACATCACTCCTTCACATACACACAATGATCCACTGCTGGACATTCAAGGTCCAATCACTAGAGCTCGCGTGCGTCAATTAAATTTAGAGGTAAGCTCGTTCCTAAGTAACTCTTTATATGATTCTGAGAATAGTAATGATTATATTGTGCTTAGGTATGAAAGAGAGGTCCAGGAGACATATGGAGGAGGGCTTGGAGGCGTGGAGGACCAGCGAGGGCGCCCGGATAAAGATGGAGGACCAAACCAAATCAAGTTCGAGTCCACCTTGGAATCCAGGACCAGTCTGCCTTAAACTGGTCACCCAGGACGCATCCGGACTCCATTTTCGATGATCCATATATGGATGGAAAGCTTATTTGATAAGGAAGCCAACCCAAGTGGTCCCACGTCAAAAGCTATTCGGAATCAACGGGAATCATTGAAACAAGTCACCATCCAGAATTTATCAGGGCGCTGTGTCGCCGTCTTTTGGGCCGTTTGGGCCTTGTAACGTGTCGGCACTCCCCAGGGACGTGAATAGGGGTCCTTGGACGTCCCTTAGGATATATAATAAGTAGTTGCTGCCTACATTAGGGTGGGGTTTTGCTTAGATTATTCTGTTCATAACAGTTTCGCCGCCGCTGTCGATTTGTGAGACCCCAACTTTGTGAGATTAATCATTCATCTGCAATTTGGTTGCATTCCTTTGTGTTCTTGCATGTGTTCTTGATTCACAGGCAAGGACTTAGCCTTCTTAGCGAGGTCGACCGTGCAACGCCGGTCGATAACCAGAGGGGTCGTGGTGCTACGATTGCGGGGTTCAGAGCCGAGTTGTTCGGAAGCCGGATCGAATTGTGTCGTGACTCCACCAAATCGAGAGTTATCAGAACCTTTCGGAAGATCGGGAACCCTAGTTCACATCACATATTCTTCAAAGGAACTGCCTCGGTCCACTTAGTGAAATAATCTATAGCAACCAACACAAAGCGATGTCCCTTGGAAGATGGGGGATGAATTTGGCCAATAAAGTCTAGTCCCCAACCGCGAAAAGGCCACGGTTTGATTATAGGATGAAGCATAGCAGCAGGCACTAGCTGAATATTCCCAAATCTTTGGCACTCTTCACATCCTTTATAGTAGCGAAAGCAATCGGTCATCATAGTAGGCCAATAGAAACCGGCTCTACGCAATAACCACTTCATCTTTAGGGCCAATTGATGCGTACCACAAATACCTTCATGGACTTCTCTCATAGCTATTCTTGCTTGATCAATTCCTAAGCACTTCAGCAGCAAAGTCTTCGGCGGTTCTTCGGTAAAGCTCATCATTGTGCAACACAAATTTGAAAGCACTTCGCCGAACACTTTTATCAATTTTAGCACTTGGATCTCGTAGATATGCCAATAAGGGAGTCCTCCAATCATGTAAATCGGCCCCAACATCACTAGGAGTTTTGCTAGGCCGATTCGAAAGTTCATCATGTACATTGGCTGGGCTAGCCATAGGGGAGTCAGCTAGGCCGACCAGTAAAGTCGACCAGGCTGACTGTCTTTCCAGAGAAGAGGGGTTGGTTACCGACTCTTTTATACCTGCACAGCAAAAATATAAATCTTTATGCATCGGCTATTCTTGAATATGAAAATTATGCCCACCGATATCATAGCCAGATGCTTGTTGAGCTAATATGTTGGCCTTTTGATTTTCATGCCTCAGAACATGCCGAATTTGAAATTCGGCAAACGAACCAATGATGTCAAGGCAAGTATCAAGACAAGCTCTTAGTGATCTTCTAAGTATTGAAATTCACCAACAACTTGCTGCACCACTAATAAAGAATCACCATGGGCTTCAATATGTCATACTTTATGGATTGCAATATAAGCCAAGCCGAATAAGAAAACTTCACATTCGGCTTGAATTTTAGTGCAAATGTAATTTTAATCGGCTTATGTCTCAAATAGCACTATTGTGAAAAATAATGATTATGCCAACACCTTCGCCTTATTTGCAAGCCGATTAATCATATTGTCACATCTATGAAGTAAATCCAAAATGCATATGTCATGCCCCCCGAGCCTGAAAACCATCAAAGTAAATTTCATGGGGGCTTTCTAATAGCACGATGGTCATAAGCACTCATCGGCTATATTTTTACACTAAAGGTGATATCAAAATATCGGCCATAGGAATTCATCCACAAGAGCATGCATAACCGAAATAAATATTTCGGCTCTTGATCATTGATAAGCAAAATAATTTGGCAACCCTTCGAAACATACAGATCTATACCAAGGATCAAAATAAGGAGTTGAGGGATAACTATGCATACCAGGGAATGAATTCCACATAAGCTTAGGCAGAGAGTATGAATGATGCCATGACCAATGATTTTGATGATTTGGTGCAAACCTCTAATTTGGCAATTGTTTCTTGAATCTTCTTCTCTCCTTTGCCTTTGTTGCACCACTTGCTTGAGCTTCAATAGCTAAGCCCTTTTCTTTTAGCTTCTCTGCACTAAGCTTCTGCAACTTCTTTTCTTGCCACTTTGGTATACTGATTGAGCATATCGGTTTTATTTTTGTTTTGGATAGCGGCAAATCATTCTTGACTTTGGGCACTCTCACCTTCTTTTGTTCAGATTTGGCACCTAGAATATCAATAGATGATTTCTCCACTTCTTTGTCATCAATAGCCGGATTTTTCAGCAATGCAATCGGCTTTTCAATAGTTGAATTCAGATCTAAACTTTTCTTTTTTCGGCCATCATACTTCACGCGGTAAACTTGCTTTACCACTTTCTTCTTTGGTTGAGCTCCGGATCGATTTTGATCAAAACGGTCTTTACAAGATGATGATCTCTCTGAATGTCTAGGAGCTGCATATTCTATATATTGTGGCCTAAAATATGATAGAACATGTGCCTCTTGATGAAACCAGCCCCAAAATGAATAAGGATGAAAATATATGGACTGTGATCCATTTGACATGGGAATTGGCTGCTCAAAAGGACAATATGTTACTGTTGTGTGAGATCTATCTCCTTGCTAATTCCACTCTTGAGACTTGCGCGTTGGAGCCAATTTTGATGATGGGACTTTCTTTGGCCGGTTGGCAATATTTGCTTCTCCTATCTTTTCATATTTAGCTATAAGTTTCTCGAAGCTAAGCTTTGGCCTTCTAGTCCTTTGTTTGCCATGACGTTTACCTCCATCATCTTTATGAGCATCCTCCTTCTTCTCCCCATCTTGATAGACATTCTCCATAGGAGGATCCTTAGCCGATTCCCCTTGCTCAACGGGATCAATCGGCTTTTGTTCTAATTGGAGAGATTTCACCTGCCCCCCAGTGTCGTCTGAAATTGTGATAACATTGTTGTTCTCTTGAGTATCCTTGATTTGTAGTTCATGAACAATAACCTTGTCTTCATTTGAGGGCTTCATCTCTCTCTTGGGCATTTGAGCCTTGAGCTTTGAGTGAATCGGCTATTGCAAGCCGATTCAAAACCTGTTTGCCATCAAGACCAATTGAATCCAATTGGTCCATCTGTTGAGCTTTAGAAAATTTCAATCGTCCATTATCAATGGCCGATTGGATCACTCGACGAAACACATTGCAATTAGAAGTATTATGATCAGAAGAATTATGCCACTTGCAATATATAAGCTCTTCTAAGTTTTGAATAGATGGCAAAGCACTGTGATCAATGATTCTAATAAAATTATTCTTGAGCAAGATATCAAAGACATGATCACAAAAGGTAAAGTCAAAGGTGTATTTTGATTTCTTTAGCCGATTCTTTTGTGGAGTCGGCTTTAAAGCTAGGCAAACGAAGGGATCAGATTTAACATCAACCCATTCGGCCACACCTTTGTAGCTGCTTTTGAGAAGCCTTAGCTTTGACAAACTAGCACTATTGACCTTGCCATATGGCACAATGTGTTGGCAGATAGAATCTGAATTTATTTTATCATTAACAAATAAATTGCTATTCTCAATCGGTCTACAACAACTGTTAGTAAGGATATCTCTAATAGATGCTGAAATTGAAATAGTATGACCGTATTGGAATTTGAGCAAAATATTTGTGTTTTCTACCTTGTTGACCATGTTGGAGAAGTGCATATTCTTGATTTGCATGATTTTGCTCTTCTTCTCTAGAAACCAATCAACAAGAGGGGTCAAATCACCTGAAGACACATCAGCAGCTGCTAGAACTGAGAATGTCGGCTTAGCCGACTGGAAGTCGGTTAGGCCGACTTGGGCACTAGCAGGGGCAGTCAGCTTGGCTGACTGGGAAGCCGGCTTAGCCGACTCAGGGCAGGCAGTAGAGGTAGTTGGCCTAGCCGACTGGGAAATCGGCCTAGCCGACTCGGAGTAGGCGGTAAGGGCAGTCGGCGTAGCCGACTAGGAAGTTGGCCTAGCCGACTTAGAGCGGGCGGGAGTCGGCTTAGCCGACTTCAAATTCGTCTCAGCCGATTCTGAGCAGGTAGACAACCCTCCTTTGTTGCTTGTAGGGGCTTGATCTCCATCAATGATGTAGTAATCACTAGATAAATGTACAGCCCCTTTAGCTCCTAAAAAATCAAGTCTAGCTGATTTCTGTCGCTTCCCATGTTTTTTAGGAGGTATAGTGGTAGCTTCTCCTGAATTGGCCCTATCCATTTCAGGCACCGAAGAGACCAATACAGGTTTCTTCCTAAAAATAAGCTTGTCATTTTGATCAAAATAATAGTAAGACAACCTCTTACTAGGAGGTATAGTGGTTACCCCTCTTGAACTGGCCCTATCGGTTTCAGGTGCCGAAGAGGCCAATTTAGATTGACTCTTTGCAATCACTCTACCATGCTGGTCAAAATAATAGTAAAACGGCCTCTTATATTGAGGTTGACTAAAAGCCGAGGCCGATTCACTAGTATGTCCAACATGAGACGAAGTAACAATAGGAGTATCAAAGATTCCTTCCTCTAACTTATCAAATGTAGAATTCACCTTAACCATAGTATAGAAAAGAGGAGAATCTTCAGTGATCCCATCTACCTTTAGCTTAGCTATGGTTGTAGACCTGACGAGGATTTCCTCACCCATTACTGAATTTTCATTGATTCGGCTACAATTATTAGTAACATGTGGAGCCGAATCACAACTTTTAGCACTCGAATGCCTTGCTAAAATTTCACTAATTCGGCTTTGATCGTGAGCAGAATACGAAGCCAAATTGTGGGCATTGGTCATTGCATAAGGTGCTGAATTTCCATTGATTCGGCTATGGTTACTAATAACACGTGAAGCCGAATCATGGGTATTAACACTTACATACCTTGCTAAATTTTTATTAATTCGGCACAAGTTAGAAGTAACATGTGGAGCCAAATTATGAATGAGAGCATTGGCATACGGTGCTGAATTTTGGGAGCAATTGACTAAATAATTAGCATTATCATAGTCAATTCTCTCATTTATCGGCATGTCATGTGGTGGAACCACATATTGTGAACTTATAGCCGATAAACAAGGATTTACATGTTGTATGTTGCTAGTAGCATCAAAACTCAAAGAATTTATAGTTGACATCGGCTCTTGACCATGATATCCATAATTATTATGTGTATGATGAGGAATATTATCAAAAGTATCAGCCGATGCAACATATCTAGTATCATTACAGCTAGCAACACCAACATGAGAGTTTATATGACTTGCAAAATAACTATTAGGATCATAAGATGTATTTGCAAGTTGTACCTTGGGATAATTGTAGTAGTTTTGTGATGAACCACCTCGGTACTCCGTGATTTAGAACTTTGACCGCCTTGCTGAATTTTTCAATGTCAAGCGCAACACGTTGCAAAATTGCAAGCAAGATTACAGGGTTCAAAACTAGATGTGATCGGCCTTTTGGGCCAGATGCAACGGTAACGGCGAGCTCAAGAAGATAGATCAGCGAGGAATAAAGCTAGAGTAAGAAGAATCGGCTACAAAGTAGAGCCGAAGCGAATTCTTCCCCAGCGGAGTCGCCAAAAAGTGTGTTGACGTCGGATGTGGTCCGAATCACACACCAGAAAGGGCATTGGACGCCCGGGCCGCCACGGACCGAAGAACACAGCGAGGATATCACTCTTACGTGGTGAAGCACGGAGAGGTTTACAAGCAAACCACCAAAAGATAACCAACGTGCTTGCGTGACGAAGAACCGGCTAGTTTTCAGGCAAACTAGCAAAGAAACCGTCGAAACTCTCGCCCGGGAGGGACCCTGTCAGGGCAAGGACGTCGCCGGATTGCCCTTGGTCGGCCGGCAAGCCTAGGGGCCATCCTTGGTCGTGGATCAAGGGATGAACAACATAGAGGTTGAAGGAGAGGAGAAAAGGGGTAAAAGGAGTAGATTGATTCGTTTGTATGTCGATTGGATAGATGGGATCTCAATCGGCCATGATCCTATCATATATATAGAGGGGGTTGGTCTTATCCCAGTAGAAAACCTCTTCAAGGCTTATTTTCCAAGTTTCCCACGAGTTTGAAACAGTTCAGATCAGAATCCAAAAGGCTAGACCCGAACAGCCCTTTTATTAGGTTTGCCGGAAGTTCAAGCTTAAGCCGGGAGTTCCAGCTCGGATGCGGGCCGGAAATTCAAGCTTGAGCCGGAAGTTCTAGCTCGAGTGCGGGCCGGAAGTTCAAGCTTGAGCCAGAAGTTTCGGCTCGAGTGCGGGCCAGAAGTTCAAGCTTGAGCCGGAAGTCCCGACAACGGAACATTTTCTCGGAGGCATAACTTTCTCATCCGGACCCGAAATTGGACGTTCCATATATGTTTTTGACCATCTCGACGAGAGGAACGCAATGGTGAAGTCCATTACACATTTTGACAACTTTATAAAATGGACATTTTTGAGTGTCAACAGACGCCAAATACCCTCGATGCTTAGTGAAAGTTCTGGTTTGCCGGGGATTTGTTTACAATATATATAAACCGTAAATTTCACGTTGTGTATATATGTAGATTCATTCAACTTGTAGTTGTTTTAGCGTGGAGACTTGTCGTCAAGCCATGCGACTCCGGTCCGGCCGCCGCCTCTTGGCGGCACGGCAAGGAGGAGGCGTGCGTCAGCGCCGGGGGCGGCACGGCAAGGAGGAGGCGTGCGTCAGCGCCGCGGCTGCCCCCGGCGCTGCACGGCGGACCTGATAAGCGGCCTCCCCGAGGACATGCTCCTGGAGATCCTCGTCCGTCTCCGGGACACGCGCCAAGCCGCGCGCACGAGCGTCCTCTCCCGCAGCTGGCGGCGCCTCTGGACTCGCCTCCCCAAGATGTTCTTCGACGTCGCCGCCGGCCTTGCCGACCCGGTCGACGGCGCGCGTTTCAAGTTCGACCGCTTCATGGGCACCGACCTCTCCATCAACGACGACGCGGGCGGCAACGGCAAGGTCGACGCGGCGCGCCTCACCGCGGCGCTACGCATCGCCGCCCACATCGCGCCGGCGAAGCTCTACCTCAAGGTGCGCCACCTCGGCCTCGGCGTCCCCTTCGAGCTGCCCTGCTTTGAAGCTACCACCTCGATCGTGTTGTTTTGCGGCGACCTCAGCTTCACGCTGCCGCCGGCCGGCGTCTTCGCCTCGCTCCAGCATCTCGACATCTGGAACTGCGTCTGCGGCCCCTGCCACCTGCTCGACCGCTGCCCGCACCTGCGCCGCCTCAAGCTGTCGGGCCGCCCGCCGTCCGCTCGAGGAGCTCGATCTGCAGAGCTACAAAAACGGGGTGCACAGGAAGCGGCCCGTTGACTTGGCGACCCCCGATTGGTGCGGGGCGGAGGAGGTCGCCGTGCTGCATTCCATGCCCATGGTGGAGGATGTTTGCATGTGGTACCGTCTCTCCGCTCCAGTTGGGTTTGGCAACAAGTGGGGCCTGGAAACCTTGAGCATCGGCAGCACGGTGTCCACCCGCAAACACGGGCAGCCGCCGCCTGCTGGCCGTGTGCTGTCCCTACGGATAAGGGCCGATGTGAGTGAGCCTCCTCTAGTCCTCTCTCTCCTTGGCTACCCAAACACAAACGTCTATCCATCCATCTACATATATATATATACTATGTGCTTCTTTCTGACCAAATTATGTACGGAGTATGTGCTTCTTTCTGATCAAGTTATACTACTGTTTGGCCGCAGCGAGATTCTCCTGTGGAGTGGAGCTTTGCGCAGGAAACGGCCGGCCTTCCACGAGAGCCCAACTTCTCCGTATTGGAGCTGAAACTCTACACGGAGGGGCATGTTTGGGGTGCCGGAGCGCTCGTGTTGGAAGTGCTCATGATTTGCCCCCCGGTACAAACACTTAAGCTGGAGCTGCTTGATGACTTGGTAATTCTCTTCTATTTTACTCTCCCTATTCCCATGCATTTTTTTGTATATTTCAACAATTATTATTATTATTATTATTATTATTATTATTATTATTATTATTATTATTATTATTATTATTATTATTATTATTATTATTATTATTATTATTATTATTATTATTATTATTATTCAGATATCTATATCTATATAAAGGTGTCCCAAGTGTATACGACAAATCATGGTTGACTAACACCGTATGCTTTATACCTTTGTATTGTATAGGTGCCGAAGTGCTCAGATATGTGTCACTGCGATCAAGTTAGCAACGGCACGAGTCAACATATCTCCTTGACTCATCTTGAAGTGATGCAAATTGAGTGCTTTCGTTGTGCACGTCATGAAGTTGATTTACTAAAGCTTCTATTCCGATCTGCGCCAATGCTAAAGAGAATGACCGTTCAACTGGACTACGTGCACCTAACTGTGCCACTAGATAATGAACAATGACACGAGCTCCACACTACCTTTCAGGCTAATGCTTCCATGGAATGTGATGTTTATGATAGATGTGGTGAGAAGATTTTGCTTGCAATATTAGTATGCCTCTGGATGTAACGACCAGAAGTTTGAGCTTATTATTAGCTTAGTCTTGCTTAAACCTGAAATTTAATATTGTTATATACTAGCAAACATGTTCTATATTGTAACAAGGGGACATATAATCATTACTATACAAATGATTTTGCGAGACACTATCAAGGATTAACGAAGGCGGGCATAATAGGGTGCCGCCTCCGTTAATTGGTGGTAGCTCAAGCGGTCGCCTCCGTTAATGGTTAACGGAGGCAGCCAGTATAGGGCGTCTGCATCCGTTAATAACCCATTAACGGAGGTGGGCGCCTTATGGCAACCACCTCTGTTAATCTATTAACTGAGACGACCGTCGTAAGCAGCCTGCCTCCCTCAAAGAAACATCGTGCTTGCTCATGGTCCCCTATGGCAGACAGAGGAAGGAAGGGATTTAGGTGGGCAGGGGAATGGAAATCCTGAGTTGCGTGTTGTTGACGGTGAAAATTTCATACTTTCACATACTCAAAATAGCATCAACAACAACAGAATAAGAGAAAGATAATCATACCATGAACATATTTTATCAAATATATAACAAGTTCCACTTGAAGTGTTTCCCCTGTAGAACTATAGAAAATAAAGAAGATGAGCTTGTGGGCCCACCATAGGGGGTCGCCGACGACCCCTATGGGGCCCACTACCCTCTCAAGCTTCCCATGATCCAAGAAACACACTCCAAATCAATATCCACCCTTGGATGCATGTGTGCTTTCTCTCAATGACTCACACCTCTCATGGATTGGATGGCCCACATCAAGCAAAACCGACATCAAGGTGGGCCCACAAGCACGCATACCTAGCAAGGAACAAGCATATAGGCCCTACACTAGAGTGGGAGAGCCCACAGGCCAGAGAGGGGGTCGGTCGACCACCCTGGTGTGCCCATCCACCTCCACCACCTTCCAGCATGTGAACATGCAAAGAAACACAAGCTTGCTTGATCTCAGCCCTTGATTTGGAGTCAGTTTGATCCTATGGTGTAGTAGACATGTCACATGGATCCATGGGCCCCATTGGAGTAGTATAAATAGAGGGGTACACCTGTAACAGCCCAAAAATGGGCAAAGTGGGCCTAATTCGTGGATGGGCCGATGGTACTGCAACGTGGGCAGTGGGGCGGATATTGTAGCTGGGGGGACTGTACATCTAGACTCCGGACGGTAGCAGTGTGGTGCTATAGTTCGAACACTGTAGCAACCCGACACTGTAGCACCCGAATTGGACCGGGATGAATTCGGTTTACTGGTGGACAGGTACTGTTCACCGGTTACTGTAGCATCATGATACACTATGCAACCGGTGTTTAGTGCCATACTGTGAATCCCGAGGGAGTTTGATCGACTTAAATACCAGGGTCAGGGACGCGTAGTAACCTTCGGTTAACCGTTTTGAGCGAAGCGA
Organism: Saccharum hybrid cultivar R570; assembly: GCA_038087645.1. NCBI lineage: Eukaryota > Viridiplantae > Streptophyta > Magnoliopsida > Poales > Poaceae > Saccharum > Saccharum hybrid cultivar. The sequence goes on from JAQSUU010000402.1 coordinate 16,216,354, forward strand.
GGACGAAAGCTCAAGCGGGTTGCTACGCAGGTGGGACCACTCCTTGGCAGAGTGGGCCTGGGCCGTGTATGCCGGGACTGGATGTTACATTTGGTATCAAAGCCGACTCTCGCGGTTTCACGGACACGTGGGGATCAGTTGCGTGGGCATGATGTGTGCATGCGCGTGGCCCGTCGTGGACACGGCATGGCATGACACATGCACCGACACGAAAACACACAAACGTGGCCAAGAGAGGAGGATCCTGGATTAAGTGTCCCGAATGGGTAAGCCGATCTGGCATTCGACGGGGACGTCGAATCCTCAGGGGATGATTGTAACAGCCCAAAAATGGGCCAAGTGGGCCTAATTCACGAATGGGCCGATGTATTGTAGCTCGGGGGGAGCGGGCCGAGCTGTAGCTGCGGGTCACCGTACATCCGGACTTCGGGTACTGCAGCAGCGAAGTGCTGTAGCTCGGACACCGTAGCAGCCCGACACTGTAGCATCAAATTGGGCCGGGCCGAATTCAGTTTACTGTTGCTTGGGGGTACTGTTCACTAGTTACTGTAGCATCATGAAACACTGTGCAACCGGTGTTTAGTACCATACTGTGAATCCCGAGGGAGTTTGACCGACTTAAATACCAGGGCCAGGGACGCGTAGTAACCTTCGGTTAACCGTTTTGAGCGAAGCGAGGACGAAAGCTCAAGCGGGTTGCTACGCAGGTGGGACCACTCCTTGGCAGAGTGGGCCTGTGCCGTGTATGACGGGACTGGATGTTACAACACCCAAGCGTCGAAGTGTAGTCCCTACCATCTTTTGTAGTAGGACTCCCCTACATTCATCCCTTCCCTACCTTATCTACTTGGTTTTGGCTGAATTAAAGATGTAAAAGCTCTCACCACCATATTTTTACTTCTTTTTTATAATGGAATAATCCTTCCCTTATAAATCGCGTACAGCCGATTCTTATAGTTTTAGCTCAATTGTTGATTATATATCAAATAAGAAAAACATGCTGCAAATATGTCATGATGAGTTGACATATGTGGAAAATCAAGTAATTTTAGATCCAGTGATACCGGACCTTAGTTCCACAAATGGAGAAACTACCATCTTTTGTAGTAGGACTCCCCTACATTCATCCCTTCCTTACCTTATCTACTTGGTTTTGGCTGAATTAAAGATGTAAAAGCTCTCACCACCATATTTTTACTTCTTTTTTATAATGAAATAATCCTTCCCTTATAAATCGCGTACAGCCGATTCTTATAGTTTTAGCTCAATTGTTGATTATATATCAAATAAGAAAAACATGCTGCAAATATGTCATGATGAGTTGACATATGTGGAAAATCAAGTAATTTTAGGTCCAGTGATACCGGACTTTAGTTCCACAAATGGAGAAATAGTCTAAAGATCTACACAACCATCCTGGACTAGGCATTGTTCCACAAATGAAAAAAGACATCAACATTATATCCGTCTTCCAAAATAATAACAGTGCTCTTCTTAAGCTACAAAAGCTAGACAGAAAAAGGAAGGGTAATTACTATGATAATAGGAAAATAATACAATAACGAAGAAACAGAAACTATCTTGTTCAGCATGTGTCACTTAATGTTACCAAATGACAAGCATCAACAAAATAAATTATATAGTAATGAAAGAAGTTAAATTAATACAGATAATACTATGCCAATAGGATATCAACCTACGTCAAAGCCACAAGAGATCAAGATTATATCGGGGTCAAATTCATTGGCTAATGGCATGACAATGTAATCAAAGGCGACAAACAGATCATCATCTGTTATTCCTTCTCCTCAGCAAATATTGCAATTAAAGCCTTTGACATCACCAATCCCAATTTGCTTTGTTTTAGCAGAATCAGATTATGACCAGAATGGATAACAATGCATATCTGCCAAGAAAATCTCTGAAGTGTCATCACCAAAATGGACATTCCAGTCCAAAATAAGAATCTTCTTCGCATTTTGTATAAGAGAATAAATTCAAGATACTTTAGTAACAGGAAAAACATTCAGATGACAAACTTTAACAAATATTGTACTAAGCCTTACATCATATTTCATTAAGTATTGTGCATCAGTTGCTACACTGGTAAAAAAACAAAACCCCTTTCTTCCTCTCTTTTGGCATCATGTCCTAGTGGACGAACCACGACAAATGAATGCAAATGTCTTTTCATCACAACCATCTCACAACTCTAAATTTTGGTAAACCAAGAAACATTATGCCGTTTTTGGCATAACAGTTGAGTTTTAGGATTATCCTTAACAACATCGCCTGCTACCGACAACATAGCATCGAGTGAACCATCACTCAAGAACACATTTTCTTTCTCCTCCTCCATTCGCACCTATAGAATTCCTTTGATGATGCGTATGACATAATGATCTATGTGTACATCCAATACATGCATGTTTCAATTTTGCAGGTTCTGACACGGAGCACCCATAAATGTAAAGTGAATCTTAACTTCATATTTCAAAAAGTTACTTTCATGAATTCACAGATGAGGTAAAAAATAAAATTCAGATTCCAGAAGGTTACTTTCATGAATTAACAGGTGAGGTAAAAAAATAAAAGAACCTTTGAAGCAAGCCAACCTTTTGAAGCCTATCATAAATAGCACTAATTCGGCCAGGTCTCTCATTGTGGGCCGCTGACGGGGGATGTGATTCAACATTTCTTCATCATATATTATGCAAACTTTAGAGTTGCCCTGCATACACACAATAGAAAAACAAGTTGGTGCGCGAGACATTAATATTTGGATCATGTAAATGACTTCCGGGCATACAAGAACTTATACAAAAATTTTGAATAAGACGAACGGTCAAATAAGAAGTCTAAAAGTAAAAAACGACACTTTCAATGGGGACAGAGGGAGTAGGCGGCTCTAGGACTTTGCGGTTTGTCTGTGTCCGTTTGTGCACCTCTTTTACTCGCTGGTTGCAAGAGGACTAGTTGACTGTGCCTTGGTAATACTTCTCATTCTCGAATCTAAGTTCTTTGTTAACATTGAACTCTTCTCGATAAAATTAGTGGATGAATAGTTGATTATGTTGATTTTTGTTAAACTCCACAATAAAGAGGATCAGGACATTGAAACCTTTCTTCTACTGCTTTTATGCCATTTAACCAGTATCTTAAAACCAATCTTCTACCATCATGGTGGGACCGCGGGAGTGGAGCAGGAGGCGCGGCGGGCTGGGGAAGAAGACGTCGGTGGTGGGGGAACGAAATGAGAGAGGGAGGGGGAGAGGGCGGGCCCGACGCGGTGTATTGAAGAAATGCCCAGGGACAACGAGGACATTTTGCATGTCCGTGCTGACTATGCGCCAGCGTGTCAGGCTGCCGTAGCGTGCCACATAAGCAAATGTGGTAACAAACTTCTCTCATCTGGTAAATATGTAAGGACAATCCTAAGGATGATATTTGGACTAGTGACGATCATTATAATGGTAAATATGTAAATTTCCCTCCGCAAGATGAAGAGACCGTTTGGGCAATGGAACAACAAGCGCGCAGGTCATGGATCCTTGGAGAGATCCAGACCAAGGGTTTCTTCGGCTGACAGAAGGAGATCAGATTGGACGACGACGACGACAGCTTGGGTGTCCTGCCCCTCACCGGCGCGGCGGCCGCGCACGCAGTCAAGGCAGTGGGGGTGGGGAGGATTTCTCTCTTGGGTCGTGCGTGAGTTCACATTTTCTTTAATGCATCTGAACGAATGACAAGTACCCGGGACCGAGTCGGTTTTTTTTCTTTCTGAAATATATACGGAACTGAGTCGGTACGGAAGTTATTTTAGCCCAGCCGCCCAGGACAATACACTTAAATTTGGCTTATGCTGATACTTATGCTGAATGTTGTAAGAGAAAAACACTGTTGGTTTGCTGAAAAGTACTACTGAAGTAGTGCAGTAGAACAAAATATTTCTTTTTTGGCTTCTTTTTTGCGAGGAGGGCAATAGAGTAGTACTATTTACAAGACCAATGGGCCACTCACACCTGAACCCATTCGTCACTGAAGTATTTTGGGTTGGGCTTCCCAAGTCGATGGGAACGCCGCGGCCCAGCTTCTTCTCGTGCTCTCGCATCTCCTGCAGAGTCCTCCACTGCATTCAGCACTCACCTAAAGGCGCACAGCATCAGTATGACAGACAGTATTCATTCAGAGGAGCACACGGTAAGCAAGGGGAACGGACAAACGAACCGTGGTTAACGACGAGCTCCAACGGCGCGAGCTTGTCGGCGGCGTGGAGCAGCGACGAGATCCTCGCGTCCCCGAGCTTCAGGTTGCCGGGGAGCTGAATGCAAAGCCGGTTGAGCTTGGGCCGGACCTGGGCCAGCTCACCAAGCCGGCTGAGGGCGCCGGCGAGCGAGTCGAGATCAACGTTGCCGTCGAAGGTCAGGTCACGGAGCTGCGTCCAGACGCCGCGCCATGGCCTGGACAGGACGCTGGTGCGCGCAGCTCCGCGCGCGCACTGGAGACAGGCGAGCACCTCGAGTTGCAGGTCCAGGGGAGGCTGCTGAGCCGGTCCTCCCCAACTCCGTCGTCGCCGCCATCCGGGGTGCGCCGGGGACGGACGCGACGCGCGGCTCCTCTGGGTGCGGCCACCGGCGGGGCGAGGCGACGGCCCGATCGCAGCCGCATGGCTCGTCAACTTCACCTGCAACTCTGCAAGGCGCACGAGATGCAGAGGACAAGCAAGACAGAGTGAGCCAGGAGCACCTGCTGGATCTGTGTATATTTATAGGCCCTCCCGTCCGCCGTCCCGCCGGCCCCCTCCACGGCGGGACGGGAGACGACTGACGAGCGCGGCAGTAAATGGGCAACGGCCTCGCCTGGCCAACTTCCGAGATGAGGTTTGAATTTTAATTTCAAATTTGAACTTCTGCTGCGCTGATCACTTCGGCCGCCGGTGCACTTCGTTTCCTGCACGTAGCAATTCGAATTTGAACTAAGCAGCCGCACGCGCGCACACGACTGTGAGCACACGAGGATACTAGTAGTCTAGTACTAGGGTCTAGGAGAGATCTGTCGACGCAACGAAACTAGCATGTGTGAACGCAACCAGTAGCCAGTGGCAATTGCTTTGGTACCCGAAGACTTTACTCTCCCTCTCCGTCCTGTGATATCTGTCATCGTTGGTGTAGATGCCACAAGTTTGATTTATATAATATTTGTATTTCTAAATAAATTTATTAAAAAACTAGATTAAAAAATCTTTTCAATAATACTAATTATGTACCATAAATATTAATATTTTTTAATATATATTTAATCAAAGTTGTTTCTCGGGAACGGGAAGCGAAAACGACAGATATTTAGGGACAGAGGTAGTATGAGTTATAAGGGGTAGTGGCTAGTAAACCAAAGTACTAGACACGTTACTAACGTCCTGTTTGGTTCATGAATGTTAAAGTTTAACTCTCATCACATCAATGTTGCGGTAAATGCATGGAGTACTAAATGTAGACTAATTGCATGCATGTCGGCACAAATTAGGAGTAATTTACGAGACGAATATATTAAGCATAATTAGTCCAAAATTAAAAAATTTTATCAAATAAGACGAAAGTGCTACAGTGTATGTTAGAGCATCTCCAAGAGTTTCTCAAAATTTTCTCTTAAAAAGTCCATGTTTCTTAACTCCTAAAAAGGTTTTGGGTGAAAAAAAAGAAGGTGTTCTCCAATAGTTCCTAATATTTATCTTTAAAAAATCAAATATTGATCCCACCTGGCGTTTTGGTCCCACCTGGCATTTTTTTTCTGCGGTCTTTTTTTCTCGCGCGAAACCATCGTGGTCACGCTACCCACGCCGCCGCCGCCTTCATCCTTCGCGTTGCCCTACCGTGATCTCCTCGCAGCCAGCCGTGATCTCCTTGCGATCGCGTTGCCATCACGTGCAGGCAATCAGCACATGCAATCAATCAATTATTTCAATGCATCACTGAATATAAGTAATTGCCGAGCAAGCTACTACTTAGTAGTAGCAGCTGGTCATGTCAAAAGCACAGGCATTTGCCGGCCATCGTCTCTATCCCATCAGCAGGTACAGAAGCATACTCGTCGGCACAGTAGCATTCAGCAGCAGCCCATAAGCAACATATAAATTCAGGCAACAGTAAAATGATAAATTAAAAAGCACTTGACCATTTATGATAAAGCAAAGGTTCGCTGAATCACAATAACAAATATTGTTGCTAATGCAAATAGTACTTGGCAGAACACATGTTCATTGAATAACAAGATAAAAATAATTGGCTATGGAAATAAAATGGAAGGCCAGACGTTGAGCAACAATCTTCTGCCGCATAACCGTGTAGTACTGCTGCTGCAGCGGGTCCAGGCTGCTAATGTCCATTGCCATTATTTTATTTTCCTGTTTGATGGTGTCATTTTCCACCTTCCGCAATTCAGCGTCTACTTTTTTTTTCTTCTAATGCAAGGCGCTTTTTCTCTAGCTCAAGTGAAGCCATGTACCTCTCCTCTTTTTTCTTCTCTTTTTCCATTTCAAAAGCCTCTTTCTTGGCCCACATTTTGTCTAAAGCATCCATGCAAGCTTCACCTCCTCGCCTGAGAGCTTCTTTTGCCTTCTTCTGTCCCTGTGGTCTCTTTCGGCCTTCGGACTCTGGGGGTGCAATCTCAATGACATCTTTAGATATGTTGACTTGTACATTAGTGGGAGTGGAGTCCGGGCAAACCTTCTGTTTCTTCTTAGCGGCTTGTTGATCTACCAGTTCCCTCCTCTTGGCCTTCCACTTCTCTTCATCCTTCAAAATGTTCCAGCAATGCATCAGAGTAAATGTCTTGTCACTGTTCATTCGTTTGAACATAGTTAATGCTTCAGAAACCTGCAAACATATGTGGGCATTAAATCAGAAATAGTTAATATCAACGTTATGTGTTCTAAGATTAATGAAATATGTAAAAAAAATACATTAACACTAACCTTGTCTTGAATGGTTTTTCCACTTTGATTTCTACCGTCAATCGCATCATAGAAGGAACAAAACTTATTGACATTCTCCAAAATATACATCCATCTATGCATTAGTGAACTCTCTGTTCGGCTTGCAAATGACTTCCTGTGGGTCTCATAGTAATCAGAAACTCTACGCCAAAAGGAGGCATGAGACTGATTAGCACCTATCTTTGGATCTTTGCTAACATTCAACCAAGCCGATACAACAATTTCGTCCTCGTCCGGAATAAAATTCTTTTGCCTCTTGGCGTTTGGCCTAGGAACGCGTGGGCGTTTATTACCACGTGCACTGGACTGCACTTCAACAACTTGAACGCCTGCTGCTGCCTGCACTTCATCTTCTTCAAGACCGGCTCCTACCTGCACTTCGTCATATGCTTGTGTTTCCTGTGTCATGGGAAAGCCGAACTCGTCCAAAGAAGGAGCACCCTCAAATCCCGTGACCAAGCCTGTCCAATATCCAGCACCAGACATTGCGAGGTGCCTGCAAATGTGCACATTGGCATGAATATGACGAAGTGCAGGTACATCCGGCCATGACCATCAACACATACGCAGCAGCATCGCACAGCAGCAGGCACACAACAGCATACGGACATGAACTAGCACGGCCTGGCACACGGAGACAGCAGGCCGCCATGGCCTGGCACACAGCGGAATACCAACATGAACTAGCACGGCGAGTACATACGGAGTACGGACGGCTTATGATCCAGTGACACAAGAAAACCTAGCGACAGCGGCAAAACGTATTGATCCAGGCACATAGCAGATCGATCCAAAAGGGCACTACCACGCCAGCGGCGGTCAAGATATACCTAGCGGTACGGTGGCCGCGGCGCCGCAGCATGCACACGGAGGAGCGATGGAGGAGTACGTACCTCGCAGCAAGCCCTACGTCCGCGGCGGCGTGGATCGTCTTCCTGGACGCCGAGCGATAGAGGAGCGGCTTCCTTCGTCTGTCCCACGATGAATGAAACTGAGATATGGATCGACTGAAGTAGGCGCGAAGGAGGGATTGGCGGCAAAAGTAGGCGCGCGAAGAGGAGGCCGGGCGGGAAACACCGATCCGCGCGACTACGCGAGCTCGCAAAGTTACGCGAAAGCAGGGGGAATTTCCCAAGTCCTAAAATATTAGGAGGAGACATTAGAAGTTGTTGGAGAGAGGTTTTTCTTTATTTTTCTAAAAACTAAGGATTAGGAGGATGTTTAGGGAACTCTCGGAGATGCTCTTAGGCCCTAACTTGATGAATATGAATCCAAAGCACAAAACCACTAGTTAAAAAACAAGGGAGCAATACATAACCAACAGCATCTGAACACTGGCATCAGAATTGTGCTTGCATTGCATGGGCTAAATAAACTGTACCCGACAGAATCTCGTCCTTGCAGACAAAATTGATACATTCATATTATCCGAGAAAAGGTTGTATCATCCTCGAGTTACATTTCTTTGACGAAATTTACACCAAACAATGAAGCTTGCCAGAGCACTGCTTGGCTCCAGATTAATCATGAGTCAGCTCAATTCTGTACAATGATGAAACAGTACAACGTATGCCTTTCCTCACATCACATCCTAGGAAAGAATTATCTAAAGTATATATGGCAACACTTTCAGGGTGCTAAAACTCGGCAGAGCCAGGAACTCGGGGAAATGGGATGGCGTCTCTGATGTTGTCTATTCCAGTAGCGAACTGTACAAGCCGCTCAAATCCAAGACCGAAACCAGCGTGGGGAACTGGACCAAAGAAAAAGTCAAAGTTTGTTATGGGTCGTCACAAAGGAGGGAAAAGGTGTCAACTATTTATAACTAAAACTGGAAAAATAACAGTATTCATCCTTTTTGAAATTTTTAACATGGGTTGATGTATTATAACCTGATCCATATCGCCGTAGGTCCAAATACCACCAGTAGCTCTCCTTGTTCAGATTTTGCTCGTCTAATCGAGCTTCAAGGTAATCAAGGCGCTCTTCCCTCTGGCTTCCTCCAATAAGTTCACCAACCTGGCATTGAATAGACAGAGTCAGTATTGGCAATAGCTAAAGCTTTTGTTCCATTTTATTCATTCACATGCTAAGAATTTTATATATGATCTATCACTTGTATGTGCTTACCCGAGGAACCAACAGATCCATTGCAGCAACTGTCTTCCCATCATCATTTTCTCTCATATAGAAAGCTTTGATTTCCTAATGAAAATGGAAAGGTATGATACTTTGTTTCAAAACTAATATTAACACTCAAAACTGTACACTGCAAACCTTTGGGTAATCTCTAATTATTACAGGGCGCCCACCCAAGGCAACTTCTGTGATATATCGCTCATGCTCACTTTGAAGATCCAAACCCCACTTTACCTGATGATTTTTGGAGAGAGAAAAAAGTCAGCTAAGACATTTATTTTCATATGAATATCACTTAAGCTTCTGCCTCTCTCATTCAAGCTCAGGGAATGAATATTGGTATGTGGGACCACTGATTTCATACATATCAAAACAACCAGAATTTGTTCAGTCAACATTGAACTATGAAGACAAATATCAACATTTCAAGCATTCAGCCATTTTCAGAAGTATATGCTTGAATCTTCATTACAATTGTATATAAAATTCAAAAAACGCGTCAGATAAGTATTACTGTGACAAACATGAAAAAGTTATTCTTAGAAGCTGTTGCTCATGCATTACCGGGAACTCGAATTCCTTCTTGGACCCAAGAAGTAGCTCGACAGCATCAGTGTAAGACAAGTGAATGAAGTTCTTCTCTACTACATCCTGTGGGCAAGCAGAAGAGAATTCACTGACAGCATTCCTTTTGATCAAAATGTACAATTGAGTCGAAAGCTATATGCTGCAGCCATAGATATGATAACAAAGGAAAGCAGTATATAAGAGCTATACATTTAATCGATCTATGATGCCTTTCTCAACCCATGTATTGAAGAAATCCATATCCTCTTTGCAGTTCTCTAGAATATACTTTACCTGCATGAAACAGCACTAATTAGGTTAAAGGTGATTCTAGACCACTGCTTGAAATTTCCCTAATTTAATAGATAAGAGGCTTTAATAAAACCACACTGCAGATATGGCTAGCAGTAGACTTGAGCATCAAATGAAAATGGTAGAGGAAGGCACCTACTACATACTGGAGATATGCAGTTGCACAAGCCATGTCATCATTTAGATCCGCAAAGGCAAGCTCAGGTTCAATCATCTTCACTCACAACAACGAAACAGCAAAAGTTGTGAATTCAGTGTTTAGTCAGATTCTAAAGATAGAGGTGTGAGGATTTCAAATACCCAAAATTCAGCCAGATGCCTTGCGGTGTTTGAATTTTCAGCCCTAAACGTTGGACCAAAAGTGTAAATCTGGAGCGAAAAAATGAATGAGGAAATTAAACAAAAAAAACTAATTAAAGCTATCAAACATGACAGGGTTAACTGTTTCAAATGAATGTAGCAAAAGAATTACATCAGATAGAGCTGAAGCATATGTTTCACCATTGAGCTGTCCAGACACTGTCAGAAATGCTGGTTTGCAGAAGAAATCCTAGCATAAGTAACATTGGAAAGATTCATATTACTTGTACAGTTTTGAGAAACTAAATAACATTAAATATAGGGCATCATATGATATAACCAAATTGACTCAGGTAACATGGTAACAAGGGCAAAGGCTACCTGTGACCAATCAACCCTTCCATCCTTGGTAGAAGGAATATCTTTGAGTAGGGAACCACCTTCAGCGCTGTTTGAAAGCTATATTATAGAAGTGGACAAAAATATTAAATATATTCAAACCAGAAAATATATTCAAACCAGAATGCAACAAGGAAAACCAAGGAACAAGAAGGCAAAATGGACGGCTACATATCGTTCTAAGGAAAAGTTTTGTGGAAAGACAACGATGCCACTAGTAATCATGCACTTAGTTATATACTTATATATATATATGCATTAAAACACATATGGGATAATGATTGAATGACTCTGATATGACTGTTATGGTATAACTTCAATGATTACATTTACAATTCTCCAAATAATGCATGCGACCTGATCTAACAGTAAACCTGATGATGACATTTCTATGGCTTCCATACACTAGATATTTGATAGGCACAACTTTAAGGAAGCTCTATAAGCAATATAGGTAAAAAAATGCAACATGTCCACTCCATATAATAATACAGCTGGATTGGGCAGCTTTGTCAGGCTGTATGGTTTCTGATTCAGAGCATAGGCTCCAATTGAAATATTTGAGTAAACATAGAAATGGGCATAGATTCAGTTTAACATAGATGAACAGAACATTTTCTATACAGCAACCAAATTCTAAGAGTGTAAGTAGTCTATCTAAAGAAACATATTCAAGAAAAACTAACCAAAGTAGTCACGTAAAACTGCTCGCCAGCTCCTTCACAATCTGAGGCAGTAATAATTGGGCTTGAAACCCAAACAAATCCATTGTCTTGAAAGAATTTATGAGTTGCGTATGCCAGAGCATTTCTCACTCTTGCCACCTAAATAAGCACACACATATCCAGTACCAGTAAGCAAATCCACAGTAGAAACTTGCGTAATTACTGAACAAGAAAACTTGGGGTAAAGAATCATATTTCACATCATTTTTTAAGAAAGATTTGTGTAACTAGATCATCAGCATAGACAATAACCCATTATCTTGCAAGTCAGTGTCCAAGTAGCCCATATTCAGGAGAGGAAAAAACTCTATAACCATATGACTCCAAAATCTAGAAATTTTCATGGGCAACTGCTTTACAGATGTGTACGAAATTGTAAGCTAACATAGGGAACTAATAACACAAATAGAAAAATGGTAGCACTTGATAAAGGGCATTCAATTTCTGGTTGAGTAATGGAAGGAAAGAAAATTTATCATCCCCAATCTCTTGGTCAACGAATCTATGCGCCTTTATACTAACTGGCAGCTTTTCAAGTCCTCATAATGCCAGAAAAGGGGGCCAGCAGTGAGTAGAACATACTGCACCAAAAGTGTTTGTCCGAGGACGGAGATGGGCTACAGTTCTAAGGAATTCTCTTGATGCTCGTTTCTTCTGTATAGGAAAAGATGTGGGGTCACTCTTACCAATCTGCAAAAAGAAAGTAAAAATAAACATTAGCACAAGAAAAGAAATAAAGGCACAAAAAATAAGGTCGTCAGACTCTGCAAGTTCTTGGTCTACAATCTGACAAACAAAAGGTAACTGTAGAGGCCAGATTAGTATAAAAAATTAGTGAAGTATAGCATATAGCAAATAAAGTTACATAACATGTGTACAACTTGAAACAAAGGAACAAAAGAATAGATGGCCTCATAGGATGCTTCAGTTGACTACAGTTGGCATGCAAAATGACTAAATAAGACATTAACATTAACTAACTACGAAATAAGTATTCCCTGTATTTTTTTTTTTAGAAATGAAGAAACAGAAAGAAACTTCTTGACATCTTAACAAGCTAGTTAGTTACAGACTATTCTCTTTGACAAGAATGCGTGAACTAAAAGTAATTCTAAAATACTAGAATAATTACCACAGTGATCTTTGAAACCTTCAACTCCACTTTTTGCTTACCACCTTGGCTGCTTGCAACAACTCCCTCAACTAGTACAGATGCTCCAGTAGTGACAGAGTCTATCTGACAGCCATCATTGAAAATAATGGTGAATAAAACGTATTATAGCCTTATCAAATGCAACCAATGCAGTGTAAGAGAATCTTACAAAAGTATAAATTGCAACCTTTGCTAAATGGGCAGAACATAGTACCTGGTCATAGCCTTCTGTATCAGGAGTCAATACGCATTGCATATTGGACAAGCAAGAGCCATCATTGACCTAAAAGTTTCAAGTTTTAGAATGCATTAGACTCTTAAAGGAAAAAAAAATAATAATGCATCTTCCTCTGGGTGGTAATCACGCATGTGCAGAAGATAAGAGCTACCTGTGTCCATAATCATAAATTCCTTTGTGACGCGCATAAGCATTATGGTTCGACTGGCTCGTTAGCCAAGTGTTATGACATGTTATCTAGGGTCCCTCTGTTCATTAATTACTAAAGCAAAGGAGATACACTATCAGTTGAAACATGCAGCACTACATTCCGCTCAGAATATTTAGCCAAATATCAAGTCATTGATAACATTGTTGAAATGCTAATTGAGCACCCTAGCCTGGTTCCTAGTACAAAATCAAGGCACATAACTACATTCACTAGAGTCCTAAATCACCCGGCTGCTAATCAAATGCACCCATTTGAGCAAAAGTAAAATGTACTAACGGAAAGCATCATCGTTGCACCAAATTCCAAATGATCAAAACCAGAGCAAAACGAAATTGTAACTGTGCCACCTCAACGAAAGTGACGGTCCTCTGGGCGCGGCAGGTGCGCACCCACCCGCGCACGGCGAGCTCCTTGCCCACCCACGCGGCGCCCTCGTCCTCCCCGCCCTTCACGTCCGCCACCCGCAGCCGCTTCCTGAACTGCCCCACGGCCTCGCCCGCCGCCCCTGTGGCCGCGGCTGCGGGGGCAGGGGCAGAGGCCTGCGCCGCGGCGCAGAAGCGCTGCCGCCGCCCCGAAGCAGCGGCGAGCGGCGCCGTACGCGGGAGTGGGAACGAGAGCGCGGCCAGCAGGGAGGCCTTGGGAACCTGGAGCCGGCGCGGGGCCAGGCGGAGCAGCCGGGCTGCGGCGGCCGCCGCCATCGGCAGCGAGGTGGCGGCGGCGGCGGCGGCGGCGGCGGCGGCCGGTGGGGCTGTAAGCTGAAGTTCTTGTCGCGGCGGGCCTATCTGCTTTCCCCGCCTAGGAGCCGTCCGTTTCGTTTATGATCGAGGGGTTAACACGTCTCCTGAGGCTGTTGACGTACAACAGGGAACCCGCCTTTGTAGCTTGGTTATTATTGACAGGTGGCACATATTTTATTTTGTTATTAAAGTAGTGCTATGCTATAATCATTCCATCTGAAAAGTTATGGCCGAAAATACCGTTCGCCGATTTGTTATGAAAAAAATATTATTTATTAGCTAAAAATACGGTTTATAAGACAAGCAAACGATATCTGATGAGACGTCATCAAGCACATGAGTTTATCTATTTTCTATCTAATTCCCATTTTAATTTGAAGCCAATCCAAATCACATGGGAATGGGGTGATTGATGTTTGTCATCCAACGAAAAAAAACATTACAAGCAAACGATGTCTGATCAGACGTCATCAAGCACATGAGTTTATCTATTTTCTATCTAATTCCCATTTTAATTTGAAGCCAATCCAAATCACATGGGAATGGGGTGATTGATGTTTGTCATCCAACGAAAAAAAACCATGCAAGAAGCCAATCAAGATCATCACATCACATGTTCAAAAAAAAAAGATCATCACATCACATCACATGTGTTTCGTCGTCACGTCTCACTAGTTGATTGAAGTAGAAGAGACCTGCTCGCTTCTCCCTCTCCCCCGAGTCGGTCCAATCCCAAGGAGTGAAGAAGCTCCCGGCGCGCGCGCAACGCAAGCGAGAGGGTATGGCGACCAGCAACGGCAAGGCGGCGCAGGGGGAGGAGGGGAAGACGCCACCGCCGGCGGGGTCGATCGGCGGGTACGAGTCCCTGCACAGGCTCCTGGAGGCAAACCTCTCCCCCGAGCTATTCCAGGTACTACCCTACCACTCTCTCATTCCCTCGCTGGGTGGGAGTCGTCCCGCCGTGCCGTCGCCCGTGTCCGTTTCCAGATTCAGTTGCGCACGCGTGCTCGGGCGAACTTTTTTCACATGCCGAATCAACGCTGTTGGATAACCAAATTACGACCGGAAAGAGTGCTCGCGGCAGTTGATCGAGGGAAATCTGGTGAATTTTGTCAACAGTTTTGGTGCTCTGAACTGGCCTGATAATTAAGTAATTAATGATCAAGCCGCAGTATTGTACTTGTACGTCAACTAGTCACTTTCTCTTCATATAGGTGTTGTACTACTGAATTTAAGTATCTGGCGTGGACTATAAACATGCTTCTTGTAACATTCATTCTTACTGATGCTACTTATGGTTATGTACGTGTCCTAGCTGTGTTTGCAGCCCTATTCGAACAAAAAAAAATTGATGGAAATTTGTGCGTCCTTTATTGTTCCTAGACAGATCCTCAGATATAATGGTTGTTACTTAGCAAGATCGGTGGCTGTGAAATTTACCTATGGCTGTACTCAACTCCCAATTTGTTTCATTGGGTCATAATCATATGGATATCTAGATGACATTTAGGTTCAGTTTGTTGATATTGGAAACTTTTTCCTGTTGACAGGAAGCAAGCCGATTGCTGCTGGGACTGAATTGTGCACGACCTCTTGAGGCCATCTCACTGTCTGACGCCACAACAGCTCTTGCGGAAACACACAATTTTGATGTGCAGGTTATCTCATAATAAATTGTCATTTTCATTAGTGCTTGTCAAGTGATTATGTGATTGCAGAGATGTAGCATCCTTTTTTCAAGACATCAGCAGCTGTCATACAGAAACTAATTATATTGGTTGACGGATTTAAATCTATATGCGCTACAGGCATTCCGTTTTAGTGCTGACGAAGAGTTTCTAAGGCAACCACGAGTTGTTCGAGTTGGTCTAATTCAGAACTCAATTGCCATTCCCACTACTTGTCACTTTGCTGACCAAAAGAAGGCAATCATGGACAAAATAAAACCTGTAATTGATGCAGCTGGTGCTTCTGGTGTCAATATTTTGTGCCTACAAGTGAGTAACTTGTACTTTTTCTTTGGAACATTTGGAATGATCGTAAGCAGTTCAGGACATTGAGCTATATCTCCAAAAGGAATATCGTTTCTAATGATTCGTACCAAATTCAGGAAGCCTGGACAATGCCTTTTGCCTTCTGCACACGCGAGAAAAGATGGTGTGAATTTGCTGAACCAATTGATGGAGAATCTACTCAATTCCTTCAAGAACTTGCACAGAAGTATAACATGGTAATAGTGAGCCCAATCCTTGAAAGGGATGTAAACCATGGGGAGACTATTTGGAATACTGCTGTTGTTATTGGAAACAATGGCAACATAATTGGCATTCATCGAAAGGTATGCACATCACTACATTTTTCTTTTCCTTTGGCTGCATTTTCTATTCCTTCCTTCTGTCAGAAATCTTTTACAGTGTCCTAGTAAACCCTACTGTAGAATCACATTCCAAGAGTTGGTGATTTCAATGAGAGCACATACTACATGGAGGGTAACACTGGGCATCCAGTGTTTGAAACAGCTTATGGCAAAATAGGAGTGAACATTTGTTATGGAAGACATCATCCCCTTAATTGGCTTGCATTTGGCCTCAATGGAGCTGAAATAGTGTTCAACCCATCTGCGACGGTTGGTGAACTCAGTGAACCAATGTGGCCAATTGAGGTCAGACAAAATCCATGTGCTATAGAACACTTTTTTATATACATGCATATGTAACATTTATGGGGTGCATGATTATTGTTTTGCTACTTCAGGCAAGGAATGCCGCAATTGCAAACAGCTACTTCGTTGGATCAAATAACCGGGTTGGCACAGAAGTGTTCCCAAATCCATTCACATCTGGTGATGGGAAACCTCAACACGCAGACTTTGGCCTTTTCTATGGATCTAGCCATTTCTCGGCACCTGATGCCTCTTGCACCCCATCTCTATCACACTACCGGGATGGCTTGATCATCTCCGATATGGACCTCAACCTATGCCGCCAGATCAAAGACAAGTGGGCCTTCCGCATGACTGCTCGATATGAGATGTATGCTTCCTTGCTCTCAGAGTACTTGAAACCAGATTTCAAACCTCAAGTCATTGTTGATCCCTTGGTTAATAAGAAGGCATAAAACTGAGGTATGCTGGATACTTGGGCTTAAAAGGAGGCCGTTTTGTGCTTTGACGTGGACAGGAAAGGTTTGCCATTTAGCAGAATAATGTCTGACGAAGGTGCAAATTGGAGGAAGTTTCTTTTTTTCCCTTTACTTTTTCACATCCTGTAAAAATGTATTTGGTGTAGTTTGAGCTACTTTTACTCAATATTCGAAACAATAATGCTTGTTATGTTTCATTGTATAATTTGCAAGGGATTTTTCTGTGAAAAAATTTAACAATCTTTACACCACCGAGAATAACTTAGAAACTCCTTCAAATATAATGCTTAATTAATTGATGATGGTTATTGTTCATAACGCTGACTGGCACAGAGTGGATTCTTTGACATGACGACATACAATTCAGTAATGTATTACCAGGCTACAATAAAGAGATTGGCTATAGACTGTACAATTGACATCAGGTGCAGTTGAGTTCCTTAGTCCTCTTTGTCAGACATTAGCCCTAAAATCATCAACAGATATTAACAACTACTCCCTCTATTCCAAATTATAAGACATTTTGGCTTTTCTATATACATTGCTTTTATATATATATTATGTATCTAAAAAAGCCAAAACATCTTATAATTTAGAATAGAGGGAGTACTTCATTGTTATTCATTATGCTTCTTCTTCCTCCTTCCATTTCACTAGTCTCTTCAGGAAGTCCATCACCTACAATTGGAATGGCACAGAGTTCAGTATCTGAACACAAACAGGGTTTTTTTCCCTGAAAACTAATGCATTGTGTAAATTTCGAAGAACAAAGCAATCCAATTATATAGATTGTTGTGCAGTAAGTGATACAGTCAGCTCTGCGCAAATCATGAATTTACCTCAGGTGGATCCACCAGGGAATACAATGCATGAGATTCCTTTGGTACAGATGACACCAAAATCCCAAAACCCCGTTTATCTTCCCGTAGAACCTGCAAATTTAAACCATCAAGTCCATATCTGCATGAAAAAAGGCATGGATTTTCTGTACCGACACCAAAGTACGGTACGGACTTTGAACGCATCCTCATCAGTCCGGTCATCTCCGATGTAGATAGGGAGCACTTTGTCAGAGTCAGCTAGCCCCAGGGAGTCCAGCAAGAACTCCAAAGCCTTCCCCTTGTTCCAGTCTATCACTGGACGAACTTCTAAAACCTGCATTGCAGCAGTTAGTTTCATCTCCTTCAAGAGCACGCCGTGCCAGCGGTTTTCATTTACGGGGGTGTACCTTTCGTCCATGACTCAGTCGGAGGCGAGGGTAGGCTTTCAGGACGTCATCTGTGCACCGTGCAACGAGTGGCCAGTCCTGAAAGTCAAATGAATCAACAGCAGGAAACCTGTGAATGTGACTGGGTGGTTCTCCCTTCCACATCATTTTTTAGTAAGTTATAAAACTTTCACCTTCTCATTAACATTGCGGTAGTGCACCGACACGCAGAATTTGTTGTTTTCAACTTTCGCGCCATCAATTCCCCTGACCTTGTCAACGAGCAATCTAAAGACCTGCATCACACGGCGCTGCATTGAATACCTTAATCTCAGTATATGGAGTTGTGAAGCCTGAATTTTTCTTTTTTACCTCGTCAATCATTGGTAAGAATTCGCTAGCAGCCTGAAAGATCTTCATCTCCTTGTTCTACCAAAAAGAAGTATAAGAGAAAAACAAACTCGAAACTGAAGAAATATGCATTGCTCTTAGCACTAAATATGCTAAAGATTGAAAATACATCATAACTAGTTGGCGTAATTGTTAAAAGAATTTTCACACCTGCTTCTTACTGGAGTTAGTGCTGCTTCTATGGTCAGTGGTAGAACCAGTTTTTCCTACTGGACCCATGATATCCATTCCATGGCTACCAGCATAGTATAGTTCGGTGAGTTTAACAAAATCAAACACCTAGAATAGTTTCAAAGGAGTTAAGTTAAATCACAGGAAGAGATAAATTTAGAAATAAAATATAAACCACGGGGAAGGATAATCTATAATGTATTCACCTTATCACAAGACCTTCCACTGATAATCGCAGTGGGAAGATGCAGTGCAGCACTCCTCACCACCTCCCGCATCTGTAAAATTCAACTGAGAGAAGGGAACTCTTTAATTAAGAGATTGGTGCTGCAATGCAATTACCTGATCAGACATGACAGCATGGTCAGGTTCATCAACAATTGGCGAGAGGGTTCCATCATAATCCAAGAACAGCGCTATCTTCTTGCCTTTGCCGTAGGCAACAATTTTTTCAAATGCGTTCAGAGCTGAAGGATACTTCTTCTGCAAATGACAATAAATTGGCTATTAGTACCAGCTCTTGCAGTTTCAAGGCTACAGCTACGAGGTATCGATGTGTAAAATGTGAACTCACAGTCCAAGCTCGGTAGATGGGATCAAAAGCAACATTGTTACCAATGTTCACTCGGATAGCAGTAGGCGAGGATATCTTCATGTCATTCAACCAGCCATTAGCATGCAGCGGCATTGTTTTAAGAGGAAAAGCCGGTTCTTTCAGCTTCTCCACTGATGGAGGATCATCATCTGCACGGGTGCTGCCATTAGCATAGGAACCCATGCTGATCTTTCTCTAAAAGACCGCCGAATAGCCTAAGGGTCTGTTCTTGTTCACTGAACGATAGTCAGATTCTGCTGGGCTCCTGGCTACAAAGAAACACATATCTTGAGCACCTTCCTGCCATCATAGCCCATTTGCAATGAAATCAAAGCACCAGAGTAACAACATACTTCTGCTTCCTGTTCATACAAATTCAGAAGGAAAGAAAAAAAGGAGACAATGTTCATATACATACTTCAAGAAGCCCCTTTGTTGCTAGATCAGCAGCACCAGGCAATTGCAAAGGGAACAGCTTTATATACACTTCACATAGACATTGATAAATGATAAGTAATAGTCACTTGCAGAGGAATCCAATGCATCAAGCAACTTATGGGTTTGGAAGTCAAGAAAAGGTTATGCTAGCTATCAGGGATTAATGAAATGGGTGGCTTCAAGTCAATAACAACCGATGAGACAAAGTCTTACGAAGAACGACAGAATCCTCTGCACACACACATCAAGGCAGAACATATATATATATATATTTAACCCAAACAATCATAGTCAATTAGGATTCAAAGACAGCAAGGTCGACTGCACTGCTCACACCATGAATATGCAGTAATATACTACATATATTATATAAAAGACGCTAGCAAGCAACAATGACGACGACTAAAGAAATTTAGCCTCACCAAGGAAGACCAATGGTAGAGACAATGAAGGAACGGGATTGTGTGACCATACTTGTACAAGAAGACAATGCAGTAAGCAGTGACATCTGCTATAACTTTGGCGATTGGTGTCCTCTAATGAAATTCTAATCACATAAGGCATCATGTTCACTGATTTCAAGAAGAAGAACCAAAATTGTTTGCTAATGTCCTTGTAGAATCATACAAGTTAAGGGTATCTTCTTGGTTAGTTAGCTTTGGTTGTTTTCAAACTCCCTGCTATTTCCTTCTTAATAATGGTGAAGTAACATTCTTGGACTGTCTCAAAGAGGAAAATGGGGTACATATAACTGCAGAAAAAATGAAACAAATTAAGATTCTGCCTACCTTGATAGCTCAGCAAAATAAGTTGGAAGAAGAAGGCACAAAATTCAGGAACGTGGACGTACATCGACATCAAATTTATGTCATGGTTTGAAACTTCAGGTGCATTAAACAATCTCAATTAGGAGGTCGTTTTCACTCTTAAAAGAAGTTCTCTCTGTGAAAAGCTAACAGACCAGTAGCACAACAATGGACTGCCCTTCCTTTGCCAATCGTAGAAGCATCGGATTACATGAAGCAAAACTCAAAGCACTAGAAATAGGGTGCATTTACAAGCAACAAAACAAATTGCAGCTTTGTCAAGGCATGACGCAAGCATGCTTGACAAACTAGAAGATGGTGTGTACAACATCAATCAAAATTCAAAATGATGTGGCATTTGTCACAACATTTAAAACTGCATGATCCCAGAAAATGGAAGTAAGTCAAATACTCAATACAGTAGTCTGCTGGGTAAAAGTCTATCTGATTACTCTAAAAGGCATATGCTACGTTGGTGGACCAGCTCTACGAGCACTATGTTCTCATTTTATTTTATTTTCAAAAACCTAGCAGGAGCTCTGCCTCTCAATTAAAGAAGAAAAGAAACTTATATGTACAGGAAAGTCCGAAAGATCGGAAAGCCCCACCGGGCACACACATAAAAGAAGAAGACACCCAGCACATCCCCCCACGGAGGTTATTTTAATGAAACCTGTATGTTCTCATTTAAGAAC
Organism: Saccharum hybrid cultivar R570; assembly: GCA_038087645.1. Taxonomy (NCBI): domain Eukaryota; kingdom Viridiplantae; phylum Streptophyta; class Magnoliopsida; order Poales; family Poaceae; genus Saccharum; species Saccharum hybrid cultivar. The sequence goes on from JAQSUU010000402.1 coordinate 16,237,590, forward strand.
GACAATTAAGATTGCCAACATAATGCAATATAAAACCATGAATCAACGTAATTGTGCACTAATATTGAATGGTACACTACTGTAGATAGAAGAACTATATTTATATGACAAAGAACCTCAAATGAGGATATTTTACATCAAGCTAGTACCTAGTTTGAATCCTATAGTAGTTTCCTATGACATTGAAGGTGTTACATACTAGATTGGAACTTTTCCCGTTCTAATTGTCTTCCACTGAAAATTTACATGAAGCAAGCTAAATAACAAGAAATCACATAGACAAAATCAAGCAATCATCCACATTAGCTCCAAATTACACAAGAACAAACATTCGTATCCATACAATTAATAAATTTCTCCACCTAAAATATTTTATAATCTCTGGCACATTTCATCAATTAGTATTAAAATAAACCGGCAAGCGCGTCGATAGATTGATATGAGACAGAAACAAACTCAATTCCATGCACATATTATGTTACAACGATTTTGTGCCTGATCTAATAACCTTTTTGCAGGTTTCTTAAACCAAATAAAAGTCGATGGGGACAAAATAGTTTCCTTCGTATTCATTGCAACAAATTCAATTCATCATGTACAAATATCTAGTGGTTACTAGGAATTAAATTAGTCACAAGATATATGATCTTACTTGATTTGTAGAGGGCGACGGAGCTAGAATTGTGGCAATCAAGAAAACAAGATTGCACAAGAGAGAGCTTTGCATGTGAGAGAAAAGAGGAAGAGAGACGTAGAAGGTGGCTATATATAGACATCGATGAATAACCAGAAATAAGTGGATCTTCTATTCTTTCATTTTTAGAGGCGGATGTGATTTAGTGTCTTCAAACTTAGCGAGATGTTGCTTGATGAGCCTTACAACCATCAAAAAGAAGATTTTGGTTACTCTAATCTTTTAAAAAAATTGTTGTTTGTTTCTTAAAAAAAATGCTACTTTGACTTATTTTTTTTCAGGCACTCGCCCTAGTGAAAAGACAACATGCACTCAAACCAGTGGCAAGCACATGTTGGCTGTACATATATAATATATTGTATATTATGTCATGACTATTTTTAGGTAACTATTTTTTAGAAATATAATACAGGGCGTTGTAGAAAACCTTTTGATAACATGTTCATGCATTATTATCTAATTCATGTACACTTATAATTGCATAGACTATGACCATAACAATATTGTCCTAAAAATATGGAGCCTACTCTTATGACCGACTATAACTTATCATGATGGCTTGGTGTGGATGAGGATGTAACAGCTCTATCCATAGGTGTTTATGGTCATTATCACATTAGAAACAAACATGGCTACTTAAGGCAGCAATGATGACTAGCAATGCTTTAGGGGGAAAGCAGTGTCGAAGCTAGAGCAACATGAAGGGAGATGCGCTACGTCACCTGTACTAGAAGGATACCCCACACGTTGCTGCAAGATTCTTAAAAATAAAACTGTTGCATATATAAGTTAAATCATCTACATATTCTTATATCCATTCTTATCAAAATTAGTTGCATTAAGAGGTTAGAAGTTAGTGCGATGGCATAGCTACTAGTGAAAGATGACGTGGATAGGTACTGGAAGATGACATGGATGACTTGCATGTTGAGATAGAACTTGTAGTGAAGATTAGCTTTATAAGATATATATATATAGATTACCTAAAATCCCAAATAGCAATTATAAACTTGTATTTTTGGGAAATGGTAAAAAATATAATATAAAGTTCAATCTAACAGATTTAGATTATCTTGCTTTGCCTAAAGAAACTAAAGAATTTGTGAAACATCTAGACCCTTGGCCTGTAACCTGTTGTGGGTGCAGAAGCCTAGGCAGAGCCGCAGAGGGGATGCATAGCAGGTGAAGAACTAGGGGTTAGCAGTTATTTTCGTTTTCCGTTCAACAGAGCTTCGCCTCTGGAGGAAAGGTAACTATAATAAATACATAAGAGAAGGCATAAAATGATCCCAAATTCATAAGAGGGCAAAGAAACTAAACAATTTATGAAAGACTTAAGACATTGATTTTATCATGGGATGGAGCTCATAAAGAACAAACTAAAACCTACCTTCATTTGACATTGACAGAATTTGCACGTAACATAGGATATGAATGAGGGGGAAAAAAAAGGGAGAGAGACACAGTACGATTAAGCCAAGGATATGGTCGATGCTAGCAATATGAAATTTGTGCCAATGGATATAATTAGGGCCCATGGAAACAGGACAATTCTAATTATATAAATAAACAATCTATTTGCAAAAGATATTTTTTCAACTAATAAAGGAATACAGATGTATATGGTGACTATTACTTTGAAGTCGAAACCTAGTCTTGCTTATATATAACTTAAATGAGACATTAGGAGGGAGAGGCAACACTGGACCAGGGCCGGCCAACAGGGGCAGCATGCTAAGAAGCAAGCCATGGGGACCATTTCCTGTTTCACGGCTCGAACAACAGATCTATAGGCTAGTCATAACGCAATTCAATGCAAAGCAGTTCACGGGTCAGAAGTTTAGATTCAAAGCAAATACTGTAACAGCTGAAGATAGCCTGCCAAATGAGCACAGCAACAACAAAAAAGGACATTTCCTCTCACTTTCATTTTCTAGAGCAGGCAGCAAATTTCTGTTGCCTCTACACCTTGGTACAGGCTTCCAAGCAAAGATTACCATAACTATATAGGTTGCCCAGGCAATCAAGAAATTGATGCTCTGCATTCTATGAAACATCATGCTCGTCCAGGTATCTCTGCACACAGCTCCAAAAAGAGGAAAAGGGCTGAAATTACAGCATGCCCTCACATTACTCATTCAGGAAATTAGAGCTTGCACGGCATGGATAAGCTTGCGACCACACATATACATGCCATGGGAACTTTGGCCTAATGTAACCACGGTACAAATGAAAACACACCGCCAAGCAGATCACTGATGAAAGCACAGGTATAATCAAGTAAGCGCATGTGAGATGCATTTTGCAATATTACGGTTTGGAGGCTACCGGATATTGCCGGATTACAGAATGTGCACTGACTCAAAACAAACGAGATATCTTCAGGCCTGCTTTGAGAGTATAAAGACCCGATGGTGCCCGATCCGAACTTCATGGAAGCGCCCAAGATGGCGAAGAACCTGGAAGAAAGTCAACGTAAGCAACTTACATTGCTAAGAAAACGAGTATGCCACGACCAGCAAGTTCGATTCCAACGCCTATCAAACATATTTACATCTTTTTGAGATGACAAACTTTGTCGAGGGTATTGCAAGATAATTGCCCCAACCAGTGCATCTTATAGCCTACTGTTCTGAAGGGTTGCAGACTGGAATGCAGGGTATCCATGGTTTGTAGCATAAGGTATAAAAGCCATAACTAAACTGCATGTTTGTAATTGTGTATTTGTTCATCTAACACTTAACGTAAGATTATAGTGTCATTTTCTCCTCTCTTCTTCAGTGGTGGTTCAAGTTTGACAACACACATTTAGATTACTTTGATTATACATCCAGAAGGGCAAAAGAAACAGCAGATTTTCCCAAATAACAGCTGCATAAAGGCCAAACATTCTATCTAACATTAATTATCTTCAGTGATGTAAATGGTTATTTAAAAAAAAAGTGACATGATCTACACATCGTTGCAGTAAGTAGCCAAAGTTGTGTATACTTACAGTAAGAATAGCTTTGCCAGTATTGTCAAGTTTTAGACCAGGTCCTTTTATATCTGCTTCCAGGAAGAAATGGTTGCCCTTTACTGCTTCTTTTGCTGCAATGTCCCTTAGTTCCTGAATAAAACATACAAATAAATTTATTTTTTCAAATAAAAGAAGAAAACATATCTGATTGACTACCATAGAGAGGAATGAGAAGATGGCAAGGAAGAGAAATCTGGAATGTGACGATTCTCATAGTAACTTGCTTTCTATGCTTCCCATTGAAGAAGTTACTTTACTTCTTTAACTAGTGATATGGGTGTTATAACTGATCATGACTTTGGATTTCGAAACGTTTGATGTGTTAAAAGGTTTAGAGTTGACTAGGTATAACCTTCATATTAAACAAAAAGAAATTATACATAACTCTCATACTGAATCAGTTGAGAGTAATATGGAAATGTAATCTCCTCCTTCAGTTGAGTGAATCCAGGTTCCAGGATGAGCCCTCTGAACAGAGGACTTTATCCTGGTGGAATCCGAAAAGAAAAGAATAGAAAATAAGAAAAAGGTTAAAATATTTGCCAAAATAAAAGGGAAAAGCCAAGACCAGGAAAATCTTGGCTTTTGCAAGAAAAGGGATAGAGGGTATAATAAAACCACTGCCTCTAAAAACACAAATATAAATAAAAAAGGAAAAATTCTACATAACCCCTTCCGCTTTGGCACTATGGCTACTCCACCCCCTGAACTTCGAAACCATCTAACGAGCACTCTAAAGTTTTTCAAACCGTTTAATGAACCCCCTACAGTGGTTTTGGCACCCGGTTCTGCTTACGTGGCGCTACAACCTAGAACCAAATGACACGTGGTTTTGGCACCCGGGTTTGCCTACATGGCGCTCCAACTTGGAACCAAATGACACGCTGGCGGCCGAACCCTCCTGTCAGACCCATTTGGCCCCCAAAAACCAAACCGTTCCCCTTCCTATCTCTCTCTCCGCCCGTCTCTCTCTTGTTCCCTTCATAGCCCGCGCGCACCTTCTCTCTCCGGCGACACGGACTACGAGGCCATGATCAGGAGGAAGTAGTCCTGAGAAGATTGAAGATTTTTGGCAGGTCAAGGTGAGTCCACCTGTGTTCCTTGTCCCCTTGATTTCCCCAATTTTGTATGCGGATTTGATGGGTACTGTGGGTTAATGGGATTTTGTGTAGCACTTGAATTGTTGTTGTAGTCATGTATTGGCTGATTTCTAGATGCATACTTGTGTTTTTTGTGTAGTCAGGTCCGTCGGATTACAGGCATGAACGTTGTTAGGGTTTATGCAGTATGATGGACTAATGCGTAGGGTTCTGTTATGATGTAGCAGTAGTTCAAGATTGTGTTTTTAGGGTAGCTAGTAACAAATCATACTGTGGTTAGCATATAGGAGAATGACGTTTGTTCTTTACAACTGATGGAGATGTCCTTTATGTGCTAGGATGGATAATTTCGTAATCTTGCGGTTCAGTTCCACTTTGGTGGGTCTTTTGTGAACATTGATGGACTGATCATTTATGTTAGGGGAGAGAATGCTATGAGTTACATTGACTCGGACAAGATTTCGCTTCCTGAGATCAAGGGTCACCTAAAAGATCACTTCAAAATTGACAATGTAGCACGCATGCATTGGCTGAAACCAGGGAGGGAGCTGTCCAATTGGCCACTGCTACTTGTTGATGATGGTTCATGTAAACTCATGGCAGATCAAACAACAGATGGTGAAATTGCAGACATATATGTTGAGGAATTAGCAGCTCAGGAAATTAAGGTTGACCAAGTGTTTGATGACAAGGCAGAGGAGATTGGTGGGGCTGAGGAAGAATGGATCTATATTTCTCCTCAGAGAAATTGCAGAATAAGAATGAAGAAGGTGGCAATTGTTGTGAAGTATTAGTGGATTGCCCACCTCTTCCCAATCGCTTAAGCTTTTGAGTTCACTTGGTTGGTGCATGAAACCTAAGAGCATCTCCAAGAGTTTGCCAAATCAACTTGGCATCTATCTATTTTTGGCAAAACAGGAAAAATTGTGCTCCAACAGTTTGGCATCCAACTTGGCAAATTTTAGCAACTTGGCAAATCTCCCCCCTCCACGCGCATATTTGCGCGCTGAGCGCGAGCGCGCATCCGGCTTCGCGTGCGGGGCTCTTCGTTTCTTAGCGGGGCTCTTCGTTCGCTTAGCGGGGCTCTTTGTTTCTTAGCGGGGCTCTTCGTTCGCTTAGCGGGCCTCTTCTTATTTTACCAAGTCCAAATGGCAAACTCTTGGAGAGAGTCTATTTTTTCACTTACCATATATTTTAGCAAGTTGCCAAATCACGATATTTGCCAAGTGAATTTTAGCAAACTCTTGGAGATGCTCTAACATGGTATCAAAGCCAGAGGTCTCGAGTTCAAGTCCTGGTAGAGGCATTTTTTAAGTCCTCCGCTCCCTTCTTTATTTCCACGTTTGCGCCTTGTTGTGGCTGCACGTGAGTGGGAGTGTTGTGAAGTATTAGTGGATTGCCCACCTCTTCCCAATCGCTTAAGCTTTTGGGTTCACTTGGTGTATGAAACCTAACAGCAATGAGAAGAAGATTGTGACACTGCTGAGGAACAAGAGGGTGGTTCTGAGGAAGAAGATTGTGACACTGATGATGTACAACAGGGTGGCAATCATGGTTCAGATGACACTTCAGATGAAGAGTACAGGCAACCTACAGATGAGGACAGTTCTGCAGAGGATGAAGAAGTAATAGAATTGAGGAGGTTTGCTAAGGAAATTAAGAGGAACATCAAAGCTAAGAAGTTTGGTCTGCATGGTAGTCAGCTTAGAGAAATCAAAGAGAAAGCTTTGGTTGTCGCAGAAGTTCCCAACTTAGAAAACCCAGGAAGTCCAATATGTGATTCAAGTGATGAGTACTAATATGAGTAGAACAGTGAAGGAGAAACAAAGAGGTGGAAGAGTCAGCAGAACAGGTATGACAGCAAAGCACCAATTCATGTTTTTGCTCTTGGGATGGCGTTCAGGTGCAGCAGGCAGTATAAGAAAGCCCTGATCAAGTATGGACTCAAGACACATAGGCATCTCAATTTCATCAAGGATGAGAAGACTAGGGTCAGAGCTATTTGTACTTGGACTAGTTGCAATTGGCTCATATATGGATCAAAGACTAGCAGATCAGAGTGGTTCAAGGTTGTCAGATTTGATGATGTCCACACCTGCCCACCTAGGAGGGATAACAAACTGGTGACTTCCACAAGGATAGCCAAGCACTACTCAGATAAGGGATAACCCAACCTGGAAGGTGGACCTCATCAAGCAAGCTGTGCTGAAAGACTTCCTTGATGATGTGTCCTTATCCAAGTGCAAGAGGGCCAAGTCTTTAGTACTTAATGCTGCTTTGGATTCTATGAAGGGAGAATACACGAGGGCCTATGACTACAAAGCTGAGTTACTGAGGAGCAACCCAGGTGTTGGAATATGAGTGTATTAGGCCCATGAGGCCCATGTATGGCTACCTATATAGCTACCCTTCTAGGGTTAGCCCAAATCAATAGAATCTCATTCCCTAACATGGTATCAGCAGCCTAGGTTTCTTCCTCTCCCCTTCCCAGCCGCCGCCTCCCAGGCCGGCACCGCCGCCGCCATCCCCATGGCCGGCCGGCCTCCTCCTCCTCCCCCTCCTTCCTACTTCCATGTTTTTCCCTCTCTCCCGTCCAATTCCTGGGCGCAAGTCACTGCTACCGCCCCTTCCCAGACCCCTGCCGCCGCTGTAGGCGCCGCCGCCGCCCCTACTGGCGCCCGTGCACGCGCCGCTGCTGCCACTGCTGGCACTGCTGCCCCGCGCGGCGCCGCCTCTGCAGGCCTGGCCGCCGCGGCGGGTGGTGCTGCTGCCGGTGCGGCCGGCCATGGCGCCGCTGCTCCTGCGCAGCCGGACGCCGGGGAGGTTCCTGCTGCCGCCACCGGGACGCCAGATCTGCCTCCTCCTCTGGCACCGGTGGTGACGGACCGTCCCGATGCTGCTGCCCTCGTCAGCGCACTGGCCGCGGCCGCCGGAGTTCCTTACGTCGCCGGTGCACAACCTGGGGGCGCGGGGTTGACTTCCCAAGGCGTCAACTTCCTCTTCCCCGCCCCGCCTCCGCTGCCCCTTCCCGGCACCTGCCCCGACTCCGTCCTCACCGCCGCTCTCGTCGCTGCCCGGGCTGCGGCTATCGAGGGGCAGGCCCGGGTGCGCGCGGCTGCCCTCGTGTGGGAGCGTGAGCGGGATGCGGCCGATGCCTTGGCCCGCCAGATCGCCGAGGCGGAGCAGCTCCTCGTCTCTCCCGCCTCTCAGGATGTTGGGGCCACCTCCTCCGACTCGACGGGTCATCGCGTGTCCCACACCGCCGTCCTCTGGCACGACCCAGCCGACCCGCTCGTGGCTCAGCTTCACTACCAGGCCGGGGGGTCCAGAACATTCGCCTCCTCATCCCGGTCGTCCTCGAGCCTGAGTCGCCCTCCTACGCCCGCTGGCGGGACCTGGTGCTTCTCACTCTCCGCCGCTATGCCCTCGACGACCACGTCCTTGTTGACGCCTCGGTCGCCGTCCAGACCCCGTCGTGGCTTCGTCTCGACAGCATCATCCTCTCCTGGATCCTGGGGATGATCTCCCTGGACCTCCACGACCTCGTCCGCAACTCCCCTGACGCTCGCCGGGCATGGCTTGCCCTTGAGGGTCAGTTCCTGGGCAACGCCGAGGCCCAGGCTCTGCGTCTCGACGCGAGCTTCCGCACCTTTGTCCAGGGTGACCTCTCCGTTGGCGTGTTCTGTCGTCGGATGAAGGGCATGGCTGACTCCCTTGGCGACCTCGGCTGGCCTGTGGAGGATCGTATCTTGGTCCTCAACGTCCTCCGCGGGCTCAGTGACCGCTACGCTCACCTCAGGACGTGGATCACCCGTCAGCGGCCCTTCCCCACCTTCCTGCAGGTCCGTGATGACCTTGTCATGGAGGAGCTCACTCAGGGCATCCAGCCGGGGTCCGCCACCACTCCGGGGTCCTCGTCTTCCTCGACGGCCCTAGCTGCTACTCCGCCGCGTCCGTCTGCTCCACCTCGTCCGTCTGCTCCACCGCCGTCGTCTCTTCTTGGTCCTCCTCCCTCCAGGCCAAGCGGGGGTGGGGGGGTCGTGGCGGTCGTCGACGACGCGGTGGGGGCCGTGGGGGAGGCCGTGGTGGAGTCACCCCGCCAGCTGGCCCACCGGGGGGCACCATGGCCTTCCTTCCACAACCCGTGGTCAGGGCGCATCTCTACGTGGCCCTACCACGCTCCAGGTGGTGAGCCTCGCCCACCGGTGGCCATGTTTACTGGTGCTCCACCTCCTGACGTCTCCACTACGCCTCCGTGGGCTACTCCCTCCGGCACCCCGACTGGGCTTGCCGGTTGGGACCAGGCGGCCTTGGCACGGTCGTTCAGCACCATGGGCCTGACACCTCATATCGGACCTAAGTGGATCGCCGACTCGGGTGCCACCTACCACACCACCCCTGACCCTGGTATACTTTCTTCTGTCCATTCTCCTTCTTCTCTCCCTTCGTCCATTATGGTCGCAAATGGTTCATGTCTTCCTGTCACATCTGTGGGTACCGTCGGTGCTCATGGGTCCTTTCGTCTTCCTGATGTTCTTGTTGCACCTTTTATGATTCACAACCTTCTTTCTATTCGTCGTTTTACAGCTGACAATTCTTGTTCTGTGGAGTTTGACTCTTCTGGTCTTACTGTAAACGATTTGGCTTCCCGGCGTCCTCTGCTCCGATGTGACAGCACGGGCCCCTTTACACTCTTCACTTCCCGGCGGCTACTTCATCTTCGCCGTCTGTTTTGTCAGCTGCTTTCGCCGCTTCTACCTCCTCCAACACTTGGCACCGGCGCCTCGGTCATCCTGGACGTGATGCCCTGATGCAGCTCAGTCGTAGCTCTGACATTCCATGTACTCGAGCTCATGATGACATTTGTGTCATGCGTGCCAATTGGGCCGACATGTTCGTCTTCCTTTTCATAGTTCTTCTTCACATGCGGCCCGCATTTTTGATCTTGTACATTGCGACCTATGGACATCTCCTGTTATCAGTATTTCTGGCTATAAGTACTATCTTGTGGTGGTCGATGATTTCTCGCATTATTCGTGGACTTTTCCCTTGCGTGCGAAGTCTGCTACTTTTTCCACGCTCCTTCACTTCTTCACTTAGGTGTCCACACAGTTCGGCCTCACCATCAAGGCCGTCCAGTGTGACAATGGTCGTGAGTTTGATAACTCCACCTCCCGTGCTTTCTTCCTTTCTCACGGTGTTCAGTTGCGCATGTCTTGTCCATATACCTCCTCACAGAATGGCAAGGCTGAATGCATGATTCGCACCACCAACGACACCGTTCGCACGCTTCTATTTCAGGCCTCTCTCCCTGCTCGTTTCTGGGCTGAGGACTTGCACACCTCCACCTACCTCCTCAACCGTCTTCCTTTCGTTGTCTGTCCTGCTCCTACGCCACACCACGCCCTTTTTGGTACCCCTCCTCGGTACGATCACCTTCGCGTCTTCGGGTGTGCGTGTTACCCCAACACCGCTGTCACCTCTTTCCACAAGCTGGACCCCCCGCTCCACCCTCTGTGTCTTCCTCGGATACTCCCCGGATCACAAGGGCTACCGTTGTTTTTATCTTACCTCCCGACGGGTCATCATCTCTCGCCATGTGGTGTTCGATGAGTCCATCTTTCCCTTCTCCAGCCCCCCTACCACCACTCCTGATCATGATTCCTCCTCCCTGTTTCCCACTGACACGGTGGTCCAGCCACCTTTTCCGTGGTCTCCTGCAGGTACTACTTCACCGAGCTCCTTGCCGGGTTCCTGTCCCGGCTACCGAGCCGGTCCGGGCCCGTCGTCCTCTGGCGCTGTCCCGACCTCTCCTCTTGGCACGGATCCAGGGACCTCGTTTCCCGATCCTGCCCCGGCCTCTCCGCTCGCCGTGGATTCGGTGCCGTCGTCCTCTGGTGCTTCCCCGGCACCTCCTTCGCGGTTCGCTGCACCGGTACGGGTGTACCAGCGCCGGCCGCGGCCGCCGCCACTCGAGGTCTCTTCTCCACCGGGGACACCGACACCGCCGCCGCAATCCCCGCCGGCCCGTGTCGCACCGCCGGTCTACCACCCGCCACTTCTTCACCGACACCCGCGGCATGTTCACCCGATGGTGACACGGCACGCGGCTAGCACACTGCCACCCCGGGCTCTTGCGGCATCGACTGGCGACGCGCCGGTTTCCCAGTACCCTCTTCCGTCCGTGACGCCTTGTTAGATCCTCACTGGCGCCGCGCGATGGAAGAGGAGTACGCCGCGCTCCTCGCCAACCAGACCTGGGAGTTGGTGCCCCGGCCGCCGGGCTCCAACGTCGTCACCGGCAAGTGGATCTGGACCCACAAGCGTCGGGCTGATGGCACTCTCGAGCGCTACAAGGCTCGCTGGGTTCTCCGGGGCTTCACTCAGCGCCCTGGGGTCGACTATGATGAGACCTTCAGTCCGGTGGTGAAGCCGGCCACCGTCCGCACAGTGCTCTCGTTGGCCCTTGCTCGGTCATGGCCCGTCCATCAGCTGGACGTCAAGAATGCATTTCTGCACGGTCTTCTCACTGAGACAGTGTACTGCAGTCAGCCGGCGGGGTTCGTTGATTCTTCCCGTCCTGACATGGTCTGCCGGCTCAACAGGTCTCTCTACAGCCTCAAGCAGGCACCCCAGGCGTGGAACCATCGGTTTGCTGCTTTCCTGCTGACACTAGAGTTTGTGGAGGCCAAGTCAGATACATCTCTGGTTATCTATCACCATAGAGCTGACACTGCGTACCTGCTCCTCTATGTTGATGACATTGTCCTCACAGCCTCCAGTGAGCCACTTCTCCGCCGCATCATTACCGCTCTTCAGCAGAAGTTTGCTATGAAGGATCTGGGTGTGCTCCACCACTTCCTCGGGGTCACTGTTGAGCCTCATCCTGCCGGGTTCCTTCTTCACCAGCGGCAGTATACTCGAGATATCCTGGAGCGGGCTAGGATGACTGACTGCAACTCCTGCTCCACTCCGGTTGATACACAGGGCAAGTTGTCCGAGGCAGAGGGCCCCCCAGTGTCAGATCCCACTGCATACCGGAGTCTTGCTGGTGCCCTTCAGTACCTCACCTTCACCCGACCGGACATCAACTACGCCGTTCAGCAGATCTGTCTTCACATGCATGATCCCCGAGAGCCTCACCTCACTGCTCTCAAGCGCCTCCTCCGCTACCTCCGGGGCACGATCGACTACGGCCTACTCCTTCACCGGTCCTCCTCCGCCGAGCTTGTCGTCTACACTGACGCGGACTGGGCAGGGTGTCCAGACACCGGGCGCTCCACCTCCGGCTATGCTGTCTTCTTGGGCGGCAACCTGGTGTCCTGGTCGTCCAAGCGCCAGCCTGTGGTCTCCTGATTCAGTGTCGAGGCGAAGTATCGCGCTGTCGCTAACGGCGTGGCTGAGGCCTCCTGGCTCCGACAGCTCCTTGCCGAGCTCCACACTCCGTCCTCCAGGAGCACGCTGATCTACTGCGACAATGTCAGTGCGGTCTACCTCTCCACCAACCCCATCCAACACCAGCGGACGAAGCACGTGGAGATCGACCTACACTTTGTCCGTGATCGGGTTGCCATGGGTGAGGTGCGGGTCCTTCATGT